>OX453019.1:8420677-10820677 GCA_949699075.1 Asteroscopus sphinx
AAAGTATTCTTTGCAAAAGCGCTAACTTTTTGCACCTTAATTGATTTTATAACTAATAAAGTTAAATCATGAGGAATTCCCAAAGTATCAAAACAGTTATGGAGTAACTTCATCTCTATAAGTACGCAAAAGACGGTAACTTGCGAGAAGGATTTTATGATTAAGTCGAACCCTCTTATTATCCTCCTCCTAATTAATGACTTTGTCCTTTACCCACCAAATGGCTACCTTGACACTGTCACATTTTTGTCTGATAGTGACGGTTTTATTAAAACTCCTTGTAAACTAAAGGAAAATCCTTGTTTTTCTCTTTTGAATAATCAATGTACTTAAGGTTAAATTTACCTACCTATAATATTTTTGCCACATGTTTGGTAACTACGGGCCGGCACGCACACATTCACATCCATAGTATGCCAAAAAGCCGCGAATACGCAAAAAATGTAGTGTGACGGTAGTCATTGTTGTAGTGTCACAAATAAAATAACCATGGTATAATAACACCAGGTAGTCTCTTCCCGTGACAGCTAGGTCACGTGATTGCCTCCGTACTACGTCGTCGGCCGTGGAGCCAATAGCGGGCTGTTAGCGTGACACTTGTCAGTTTGATGTGCTGCCACTTTGTGAAAATAAATTACCCGAGCAAAGTGCATTTTTTCATTTACTTGCTTCTATAAAGAATCACTTTTGACCTAGTAATTTTATACAGTTTCCTTTAATAACTAATTAGATGAATAACACGAGATAACAAATATTTAGGCTAGTTAGGAATTTATTTTATATTCATTATGAACAAAATCTCCTTAAGTATATTGAAGATATCAATCAACGGCAACACTGATCGTGACGTAGCTTGGAGGCATCGCGCTGTGATTGCGGGAAGAGAATACCTGGAACATCTTATTATACCATGAAAATAACAGTATAAATGTGGTGAGTTAAAATCCTTTTGAAATTATAGTGGGTTTAGGTAAAAATAAAGTGCTTCAGTCTTTCTTTAGCGAGATTCTGTCCGCCTTTTTTATTCGTCGGAAGCGGTGCCTACAAATAATGTCATTACGAAGGCTAATATTTCATAACTTAAGGAATAAATTGAAGAATACAATATGGTCATATTTTCTTATTCATCATATGTCTGTGCTCATTATATGAACTCTATGAATTCCAAAAAAATCATGCATAAAGCATAAGAAAGATTTTAATGCAGCAGCAATGCATATTAATAATGGACATCTGTTCATTGAATTTTCTATAGATTTTTTTTATAGTATAGGATAGCGAAACGAGCTAAAGGCCCACCTGATGTTAAGCGGTTACCTTTGCCCATAACAACTGCAATACAACCTAGGATGTAAAAAAACCACTTATGACTATAAAACTTTTGTAAAGGACGATTTTGGCTATCTATTGTTTTAATTAGGATATTTTCAATCGTAGGAATTTTATTCGGAAACAGAATATTATTTCACGTACTTTTACGATAAATGTAAAATTTTATGTTTCTTAAAATAGATATTACAGTTTTTTTTTATACAGAAAATTGCTGTTTTCATAGACCCTTATTTATAGTTAAGTTTTTTTTTTTTTCTTTATTTATTTATAGAGGGTTTAATCTTATATGATTATGCCACCCTTTTTATAGTTAAGTTGCAGATATAGTTTTCTACATAATCGTAAAGTGCTGGCATAGAGTTGGGATCATCCCATGTCTCAGCTCTTTCAGCACACAACAAGCGCTAATAAAGCTTACACGGTGAACGTGACAAAACAAAAAAACACTAGACGCGTCCCGTTTATGGTCATCGTTTGCCAGTAAATGTTGTAAACAGCGCACATTCTGCTTACCCAGCACTCGGTGACTGGCATAATGGTCACAATGGCGGACGTCCAACAATTTGCATATCGTTAAACACCCGCACATTTGAATTTTATTTATACCATATAATGGGGCAGTATGTCATGTGTAAGTGTAACCATAGCTAGGTACGTGGTGCAAGCGGCCTATGGTTGTATGTAATTTAATATTACCTTTTTTTATTACTTTCGTTCAATAGAAGGCTTTCATGTTTCTCTTATCATATTTATAAAGTGTATCTTTCGAGAACTAACCAATTAACTTTCATTTACGATAAATTAAATAAAGGAAATTAAATTTACAAAAAATTACCACCATCCAATGTGTGGCAGACAGTAAAACCTGCAACGGACACAGCTATGTTGCTCTCTTACGGTCAAAATTAGTATCCAATCTATCCACGATTTACCCTACTAGAGATAGAAATTTGAGCTTATGTCAAACACCTATCTCTAGTAGGGAAAATCGTGGATAGATTGGATATTAATTTTGGCCGTTAGCCCTTACACCTGCACTTTGAGCTATCTTAATAATGCCACAGACTACGCAATTGAAGTGGCCACATGACCCATTTCTGGGTCAGCATCAGCAGTATATGTATCATAGAAATCCACATAATAAGATAATAGAAATGTTATCTACTGTCTTTTAACAACGGAACGCGTGTCGCCAATTCGCCGCTACCAACACATAAATACGCAATCACGCCCACCATGTTTCTAGGATTCAATGCAAAATAAATTAAGCCAAAGAAAAATCAGCTGTTAGTTATGCTGCAAAATACAATTTTAATGACTCTGCGTCCAAAACAGCACTGATGATCAAGCAAATGGTTCGCGTACTGGTGTCCTACGAGACAACTGTACGCGGCGACAAGTTCACGCACCTTTACTACTTCTATTACCTTATTTTTTAGATTTCTATGAGATGTGTAGGTATTGTACCATCAACACGAAGAAGAAGAACAGTAAAACTAATGTATGACATCATCATCATCAGCCTATCTTAGTCCACTGCTGGACATCGGCCTCTCCAATGGCACGCCACTGATATCTATCCTCGGCCACTCGCATCCAGTTGCTACCAGCCACCTTGCCAATATCATAGCTCCACCGAGCCTGAGGGCGTCCTACCCTACTTTTACCGATTCACGATCTTCACTCATGAACACGTCTACCCCAACGGCCATCGGTTCTTTGGCTAATATGGCCGGCACACTGCCACTTCAGCTCGCTAATCCTGTTGGCTATGTCGACAACTTTGGTTCTCTGTCGGATCACCTCGTTCCGGATTCGATCCTTCAGAGACACTCCGAGCATAGCCCTTTCCATAGTACGCTGAGCTACTTTAATTTTGTGGAACAGCCTGCCGGTGGCCGTACCGTGAGTGTCCACGTCTCGGCTCCGTAAGTCATGACAGGCAAGACGCACTGATTGAAGACCTGAATAGCCGTCGAGAAGATTTGAGCGAATGTATATATTGACCTAGAATTACTAAAATAACGGTCGTTTATTAATAAATAGAAATTATATGTGATATGTGTTGCGCATTGAAGATATTTATGTAACCTATTTTAAGCTGACAGTGTCCTATCTACGACATTGTTTTCTTCTAATAAATAATTATTTGTTAGTCTTTTTATTTATTTTTACATCATATTCGTCAAGCCCATTTTCTTCCAAAAACTAGGCAGGGTTGTAGTTTCTTAGTCTTAGTAACCTGTCGTTTATAACGTTTTATATAATATAGGACAGTTCAAAATATTACTTAAGAAGTACCGATGTACCTAATTTGTTTTAAGATTTTTTATGAGAAACTTACCTTTCTTAAATTTCTCAAGTTATAGTTGTTATTTCACCAACGAATAAACCACAGAAATAGATAGAATGGCCATGTGGGCAGGGCGCGCGTGGCAGCACCATGCACCATAGTGCAGGATATTTCAAAGCCTTTCTCAGCACGCCTCATGACTTGTTTCTATAAATACTGTAAAAAAAACCCGCAAAAATGCCTTATTGTGCTGTTTCTAACTGCAGAAATAAAAGCTGTAAAGTACTTTTTTTTTTTAAGTAATGACGTCAAACTGTAAGGCGTAGTTTATTCAGAAAGTGGCCACGCATGAATCACAAGTAAAATTGTGATTACAACCATTCTATCTATTTCTGTGGAATAAATGCTCGTAAATATAAAATCCTTAAAGCATGTACCTAATTTTTTGCTGCTTAATGAAACGCTACAAACTCTCTACACCGCTGTAAATAATTCAACTATTATAATCTAATTTGTTTTGCTGCAAAACAAATTAGATTATAATAGTTGAATAATAAAGTAGTAAATTAAAATCGAACGAAGCAACGCGCATTTGTAGTATCGGTTTAAATATTGTGCGCTTGGCGTCCGTCCAACATGAAGTCACAGCGCCAGCGGTTTGGTAATCAAGATGAGATGCTCACCGCTACTGTGCTGAAATCCTGTCTGAATTGTATTGCTTGTTTGTGTAGCCTTTACACATTCGCTACGAATGCCCGGTTTCTGAGGTTTGTTTAGAGGAAATGCGGGTAGAGAGACATTTGAAGTTTAGGTATTTCAAGAAACTATCGATGTCGCTAAGTGTTATTAGGTTTTTCCATTAGCAAATTCTCAGTAGCAGCCCGGAGTATGGATTTGTGCCCGGTTAATGGCAATAGGCTCGCCCCCTATTACAGGGGACTATAACATAACTGGCGAAATGTGGGTGTACTATACACCTCTGCCTACCCCTTCGGGGAAATACAGGCGTGATGTTATGTTTATATTATGTTATCGATGTCGCTTTGCCTCATGTAAGTGCGATAAGTACAACTGCAGTTCTGACTCAATAGCCTTAGTAAAAAAGTCATAATTCGAGGTTTGACTCTCGTCTATTTTCTCCTCTAAAACTGGCCCAATTTGAAAGATGTATCAAACTGAATAAGAAGAATGTGTACTGTGCCACCGTTTTTCCTTTTTCATTAATAGTTGTCTTTATACACTATGCCTCTATAGACAGCGATCTAAATAGGCAATTTAAAGATTTTTTGACTGCTTCTAGAAATAATGTATCAACAAAAACGAAAGGGGTATATAAAAAGCCGATATTTATTTTACTCTAAAAAATCATTGCTCTGGGATTATAAACAAGAAAAAAAACAGTAGAGAGTGTTTGTATGGAGAAAAGACCACCCGCATTTCCTCAAACCTGGTTTAGCCAAAGAGGTTAATTAGCGCTATTGATTAAATGTGATTGGTTGCCTAACATATTGATGACCAATCATATCAATCAACAGCACTATCGAATAGATTAACCGCGTCACAGACAAAACATACAATCGAATTGAGAACCTCGTCCTTTTTTGAAGTCGGTTAGTAATATGCCCAGTTATCGTAACTGGCAGAATCAATAATTAAAAGTTTTGCTCTACTAAAACTTCGTCGTGGTAACTTTTGCAATGTTCGTGCATTTTGCAATGGCCGGCACCTCGCTATAGATTTGCATAAAGTTCTCAAAGTGGAGTAATAAAAAACTGCGAAAAAGCTGGAATTATTTGCAGTTGTGCCAAGTTGCCTAATTGAACGAATCTGTACAAACAGGCTCTTGTAACAACGTTTAGCAGTGCTGTTCTCACGGCTGCATAATAGGGAAACTGGACCTTTGCAAAAGTTGAGGTGTATGAAGACAATGCAGCGTGTTGAAGTTTATTGTTTATTTGACGACGTCTGTGATCTAGTGGTTCGAGTGTCGGACTGCTGTTCACGAGGTCGTGGGTTCGATTCCCACAGGACACAAATATTTATGACATGCACTTAAGTGGTTGAGTTGGTCTGGTTGTTTCTTATTATCTTCTTCTTCTATCGTGTCGACATGAGCTACATAATGATAATAATAGCTCATGCCGTGGGCAAAAAATTAGCCAGTCAGCAGGTTGGTAGCGGGGCTGACTTTCTTATTATTATAAGCATGTATTTAAAAAAAAAAGAGGATTTAAGTATTATATCCATTGTCTAGTACCCATAGTACAAGCTCTGCTTAGTTTGGGACTAGATGGTGCTGTGTAAAAATATCCCAAAAATATTTATTTATTTATTACGAAAACGCTGACGGGAAATGAAGGTGTAGCGCTAAACATGAGAGATGAAGTTTCAAAAATCTTTTCTTGGTGCTCATTTATGTTATTTAAGGAACTCCTGTGAAAAATTTCATCCACCTAGTGCCACCGGTTTAGGCTATATGTTGTCTGTCCGTCAGATTTAAGAATTTTAATAAGCAGATATTTCCAGGCGGTTGGTCGACACTTCAGGTGCCCTGAAGGCTTGCTTGTGACTTTGGTCAAAAAATAAGCATTGCCATACAACGCAGTACTGCTGCCAGTTTTTTGTGCACGTTACCAGTTGACAGTTATACGGAGGAATATTTTGATGCTCTTCTTTCGTTTTTAGCTTTAGCTTTGGTTTTATTTTACGTTATTTTATTAATAAATTAGTTAAATTATGTATAGTTAATGTTAAATTAAATCTATTAGTTTACGAAATAACTGGTATATATCTAAAACTCACTTCACTCGACTTAACATGTATTCCTATCAGACTTTAGAGTATTTTTTTGTTATGATGTGAATATAGGTATCACACGTCCAAAATAGATGGGGTTTTGGTACTTATAATAATTAATGTATTTAATTCTTTATGCAAAACGCGGTACAAAGGCGGTTAACGCCATTATATTACGGTACGTAACTGTGGAAAAAAATAGTTCAACCTAGTAATATATATGTATATGTTCAACATACTCTAGGCACCTCTTAATTCCCTGCTTGTACAAGCAAGCTTTACAAACGCTGGCATTTAACATTTTAAACCAGAAAATTAATGCTACCTTAATTAGGATTAGGTAACTGGGGAACACAGGTTAATCTTTTTGGGTTAATGTGAATACATAAAGCATTACCCGTAAGAGGGCAGCAGGGTGTTTGCGCCGTCAACCGTCGTCATAAACCATGTGTGTATGAGGATCTATTTAAACATAACGTCTGTAAATTGACGGAAGGTAAGTAGGCCGCCTTGAACAAGTATGCTGATTTTTTTGGGAATGAGATAGGCACGTCAAATTAATATTATTATGTGCATGGTCCGTGTGGTGCCGGACGTAAAGAATTGTACCACCCCCTTTCTTCTCATGGGTGTCGTAAAAGGCGACTAAGGAATTCACCAGAGGATGGGCAGCAGCGTTCTCTGAGTATTTAAACAACCAACTGCGATCGCCAACCCGCCTGCCAAGCGTGGCGATTATGGCATATTTCCCCCCTTTGGGGGAGGCCTTTGTCCAGCAGTGGACGTCTTTCGGCTGAAATGATGATGATGATGATGATGTGCATGGTTCCGTGTGGTGCCGGACATAAAGAATTGCACCACCCTTACCTCTTCTTATGGGTGTCGTAAAAGGCGACTAAGAGATTGACCAGAGGATGGGCAGCAGCGTTCTCCGAGTGTTTAATCAACCAACTGCGATCGCCAACCCGCCTGCCAAGCTTGGCGATTATGGCATATTCCCTCTTAATTGGGGGAGGCCTATGTCCAGCAGTGGACGTTTTTTTGGCTGAAATGATGATGATGCTGATGATGTGCATGAGAACATAAAAGGCCCGTAAAACTCAAAACCTTCGTTTTCGGTCGTGAACCATTTTCAGCAGCTAATCTTGATATTGATTTCTTACCTGAAACAGAAGAAAAATTTGTGTTATTACAACTACAATATGATTAATACACAAGCGCGCATGTTTTTTTTATGGTTGGACACAGCCTCTATGATCCGTTTTGTATATTTGACTGTGTTCCTGTTAAATTTTGTCTGTGTATCTATGTGCTTTGTGTCAAGTAAATGTTTTTTTCTTTCTTCTATTTCATTAAAGTTATCAATGTAATATTTATCAGTTTTTACACGATGCACACAATATTCATTACAACAGTTATTTCACGGAAATAAAACTTTATAATCATTCATCAGACTCCTCTTATGTTTGGGCAAACTAAAAGGTATTTATTGAAAGACTAACAGACCTTTGATTAACAATGATATAATCCGGGAGTTGACTACTGTTAAAAATAACCAAAAATGTTATATTATTTAAAAGAAGGTACAGAAAGGACAACATTGTAGAAAGAATAAACAAAATCCATGAAAAATGGGAGAGATACACGCTTTTTAGGTTTTTGGAAGGGGCATTTTCTGTCCTTGTCGTGCGAAACGGACATTGTTCAGAGAGATGTCAAGTTAATATGAAGGTTTTGAACAATGACGTCATTCTTTGACAGTGCTGTCTCTGTCTAGCGAACAAATTTAAATTGCTTATAACTCGGACATTTTATCAAATATTTTATTGGTTTTCTCACTGTTGCTTATTTTTCTTGAAAAAGTTTCTAGATTTCGAATAAAAAACAATTTAAAAAAAATAGTCACCTTCCCTATTATAAATAAGATACAATCTGCCTATAATAGGTATTCACATATTGCGTTGCTGAATGAACCTTTTCTGCCAGACATTATGAATTTCCGATATTCATAAACAAAGACATTTACAAAATCAGTAATTTTGGGAAAAGGTAATTTTGAGATTTGTTCAATATGAGATCATTACAATATAAGAATCGGTCCTAACAGACCGGAAGCTAATTGCTCGTCTCGCCGATTGCATAGGTACAGTCTAACAAAGCAATTAGTATACAGGGCAGAGAGATATAAATGAAGTTTTCTCAGAAGATAATAGATGTTTTCGAGTGAAATATCATTTTAATAACGGACAAAGTTAAACTGTATTTATACAAAACCCTAATCAATCCATTCTAAAATAATTTCCTGAGAAATTGTCATCTATATCTGGCGACCCTGTGTACCTACCTACTAATTGCTTTGTTAGACTGTACTTGTCACAAATATATCAATTGTTTACATTTTTTGTTAACGGTATTGCCCGCTCGCCACAGGAACGCATTCTGACGATAGTTGGAGGATACCAGAGGCAAGTGGATGGGAGTATAATGTCTGTGATAATGTCTTACAATATTCGTTATTCGTTGGTACATTGAAAGCGATTTTTGAAAGGAGATCGGGACAATCAACGTAACCCGATATGATCTTCATCATAAATGTAACATCCGCTATGTTCCGCTAGTTTTTAATTTTTTAATTTTGTACCTTTATTTCGGTCACCAACAAGGTGGTTTAGACAAATTCCTAGACCACTCTCAAAAGCTGGAAAGTCGTAACTCTTTAGAAAATCACAACAGCGGTATATGAAATATTCAGAAGAAAGAGCCTAGAAAGACCATTAGTGGCATAAGACATAGAATATACTATGCCTTAGTAGGTATTCTTACGACTATCACAATAAAGATAGCAGCCTACTCTGGGATTACGAAATGTGGTAACTGCCATCTGAATTGTAGTCTAGTGTAGACCATTATCCATGTTTACATTTTGCAAGTGTTTACATTGGACAGACCAAAAAAAACGAGCGAGCCTTACCTACAGTAATCGCATATGATGACATCTGACAAACCCATCTCTGTGACTCACGAAATCATTAGAATTTTAGATATTTAAAATAAAAATTATAAATATCAAAGAAATTATGTATTAATTTTTTTAAATCTAAATTTAAAATATGAATTGAGCAGCGACAGAAATTAACTTCAAAATTTAAAAAGCTAAATACTGAAATATTTATTTGAATAATTTATTCATTATTATTACTCACTTGCATTTTTTATCAATGATCTGCACTGCTGCGGCCGACAACAGGAGCAGTGACGGACGAACGTGAAAATGTGGGCCGAGGCGAAGCCGAGGCACACATACGTGAGTCCATCAATGCCTGGTTGCGGCCAAGGCTTGTATAGTACTAATCTCAAATAATGCGCGGAAATTTAAACTAAGTAGTACGTACATTCTAGAATCAATGACGAACAACAATAATTTTTCCAAAGATAATTTAATCACTACGTTTTAAATTTTTCACGTCACACGTTAATTTGTTTCTTTTTTACTTTAAACAGCTCTATTAGCAAGCCAGTTCGAAATTGAAATAAAATCTTTGTCATGTAATTGTAACCTCCTTGGTTGCTACTTTGGAGTAAAAAGTTCGTTCCATTTTTAAATAACACGACTGAATATGAGTTTTCATAGTAATTTATTTGGCCGCTAAACAGGACAGATATGTATTTTCATACTAACATTGCCAGCAGACGGCAATGTTAGTAGGAAAATCCATATCTGTCTATCTCGCATGTATTTGACCAGTACAGCATGCTCGAATTTCCAAGCATGTTTGAGAAAAATACATTTATTAATATAGTTTACATTTCGGAAAATGGGTTGGTATACCATCTGACGGCCTACTAACTAGCACCGCGGGCGCTCATTGGCCAAATCAAATAGCGCGTGCTTCTCCGGCTTACTGTTACACACTTCCGTCCCTTTTCACGAAACCACTCCCACAGATTCCAAGAAAGAAAGAGGAAAGATGTTACACTTCAAAAACTTACGACATAATTATGGACGTGATATCTTGCCGCACAGTGAAGGTCTCATTTGTGACAACATAAAGTTGGGCTTGGATGTGAGGATGTCGCCGAAACTGTGAATTCCGCAGAGGAACATATTTGGAGCTATCTCGATGGTAGACTGCGGGTAGATATGGTAATGGCACGGATGCGATGTAACACGACCTGTGTTAGTTATCATTATTGCGTGTTCCTACTGATACTTTCATATGTCATTAAGTGTGTTTACCCTTGATTCCTTTTCTGAGTAAATTATTTTACAACTAAATAATATTTTATAAAAAAAACAACGTACAAAGTACACTTCAAAGTTTAATATAATTTAATTTTTACTTCAGTTTTTCAATTTATAAGTTATTTACTCCAACTTGAACAGAAACAAACAATAATATTGATTTAATAAAACATTGCAGACTTTAAATTCAAATTTCGAATTGCAACTTGAAAATATGGTGAGAAGTGTTAGAATAGCTATGTTATTCAATTTGTTTTGAATTATTTTATGATTTAATTTAACGTTTTTGTGCTGTATTAATTTTTTTTATATTAATTTCTATTTCCAATAATATCCGAATATTGTTTTTGATACCTACTTAATTTTTATAATACCTTTCCAACATTTTTATTTAAAAAGGAATATTCTTAAAAATGAATTAAGGAACGTGTATTGACTCGATTTTGCTGATCTATAAAAGATCTGTGGTTTTGATTAGTGGGGGCATTCAGATTGTTGCAACGGTCAGTGTTGATGTAACCTTTGTAGTATTTTCTGTGAATTGTAGAAATCCTTGATTTCCAATAGTTGTGAATTGAGTTTAAATTGTTATATATTAATGCCATGTGTTAAAGAGACTAACATGAAAAATAACGAGTTCTCTCGTGGTGGAAAGTGAATATGACTTTTATTTACCTTCTGTATAACTGTTTTGCCACCGATATGCAGACATTAGTTTATTGTAAAAAGTGTTGTCTAACAAATCAGAAGCAGGATCACTACGCGCCGTTCTCGGTCGAGTATTATGAATCACAAGATCAAAGACGCGGCACAGGTCCGTTTTACGAATGGAATCGTTTTCTCGAGGAGAGCGAAGGAATTACAAGGAACCAGGTGAGTTTGGAATTAAAATTTACATAAAGAAATCTTAATACACGAGTGATCGGTAACAGTCATACATACATTTGTGGATGAAAAACTTATGATAAAACAATAATCAAAGTAGTTGTTCTCATTTGTTGAAAGAGTATGCGAAGCGAGTAGGTATTCCGATAAAAGCAAAAAGTTCAAATACCTAGTGAGCTGAGTTAGCGTTAATAATACCTACATTAATATTTTTATATATTTCATAAGAATGAAATTTCTATGTGTTTTACCATAACCAGGACAATATCAAAAACAGTTTTAATATTTAAATTATGGAATCCAGGAGTTTTGTATGTTGATATATTTGCCAGGTCACTTCTCACAGAAGGAACATTTTTTTTTGATCATTCTCACCTGTATGTTCAATGCATAGAATTTAGAAGATCTGAGGTTCAATGGATAATATCAGTGGGTTCAGGGAATCGCTTGAACCTTTTTCACAATGGAGTCTAAATGTCTAAAAATGCATAACTATCTGTTTTGTTCAAATGAATCAAGTGGTTTAGAAGTTATGATGTTGAGGTTTCTCCCGCACGCGCGCGTTTGTCGTAGCTCGTGGCACGTCACTCCACAGCCACGCCGCGCTCGCTGTCCTAAAGTTTATTATGTACCTGCCTACCTAGTTCGGGCATTTTAGCACAACAAAATATTTTTGCAATGTGATTTACACATTATGAGAGTTTTAAAATGTAGCACTAGCCCGTAGAACGCAGGCATGCAACTGAGTGAGCCTGGAAATGTGTAGTGGCGTCATAGCGGCCAGCGCTGGCCCCGCGACGCACAGTTAACTGAGAGGAACAATGTTTCGAAAACTAGTTGACGAATCGGAGTGATTTTAGCATAGTATATTTTTATTTTTTGGTGGGCTGCGCTGAATAGCTTAATTCGTTGATATGCTCCATTGGTTATTCGTCGGTTTTAAATTTTCTTTATATTTTAATATTATTACGGAAAGTTTGGTGGTTTGTAGCCAGCATTTGAACAATATGATGAGGTCAGATTGAATATTCAAACAATTTAGTAAAACTTGTGGATTATCAAAATACTTCTTATATAGGTACCTACTGTATTGTCTAGTAGGTACCCATAGTACAGGCTCTACTTGGCTTGGGATAGAATGGTGATGCGTAAGATGTCCCAAAAATATTTATGTATTTTTATTTTATATGTATTTTGGGTCAGTGACTTAGATGGGTTGTGCAGTGTGCACAGAATTTTCTATGGCTTATGAGTATGAGGTACGTAGTACGTCATCCATATTACTTGTTAACTTAGTTCACTACGATAATACTTGTTTAATGTTGTGTGGTGGTTATGTGCCAGGTTGGCGTATGAGGTTATGTTTGATGTTGGGTGTGGATGGTGTGCGTTTGAACGCATAGGCATAGACAAAAGCATTGAGAGTGAAAGAAATGAAAAGGACAAACATTATTATAACAAGAATATGTTACAAATGAGAAGCTAATGATAAGAAATATGTTTAGAGAACTCTTTGAGTGTGCTCATGATTGGGATCTATGGGAAAGGAAGCGAGGCTGTTTACATCTCATTCCAAAGATTGCTATGCCCTTTCATACTTTCCATATGTTACAAATGAGAAGCTAATGATAAGAAATATGTTTAGAGAACTCTTGGAGTGTGCTCATGATTGGGATCTATGGGAAAGGAAGCGAGGCTGTTTACATCTCATTCCAAAGATTGCTATGCCCTTTCATACTTTCCATATGTTACAAATGAGAAGCTAATGATAAGAAATATGTTTAGAGAACTCTTTGAGTGTGCTCATGATTGGGATCTATGGGAAAGGAAGCGAGGCTGTTTACATCTCATTCCAAAGATTGCTATGCCCTTTCATATTTTCCATATCGACCATTGGAGTCTGATTTTCACAACTAATGAAATAACCCATATGATTATGTGTTATATGTTATGATTTGTTTTTGCTGTTGTCCGAGCAACTGGAGTCGAGCAATCATGGGCGCCTGTGATTGGGTCAGTTTAGAGTGGAAACAATTTAAATTTATGGATGCTCTCTCACTCAAAATGTATAGTTTTAAAAAGATATTTAAAATACAAAATCAAATATTTCTGTCGGGGTTTTGAAGGATTATTTTGGTACGGGTGTGCCGACACGTTACATGTGATCAGGGTATGTACAAAAACTTATACAGGTATAAAATTTAAATTACTGAAATTGATATATGACATTGGAATGGGTTAGAAGAATGGAAATTTGCCTTACCACGGACGGGTGGCCGGGTAGAGGCGCGACGGGTTAGTTTTGTATTCGCTTGCTCCTCAAAATTGGGGTGATGACGAGAGTTTGTGTGATGACAGATTGGTTCAGATTCAATGCCATGTTGAGTAATATTAAGGAACAAGAGGGTCACCATCAGACCGTTTCGGATCTATTTGGCCGTAAACTCACTAGAAAGACCCCCCATCTTATACATGGGATGGATATTGAGGAAAGTACAGATTATTTAATTATTTTTATATTTTTATTTCCATAAAAAAAAAATACATGCATTTGGCCGATACAATGTAGAACATAAACCAGTTTAGGTTTTTCTTGAGGTTTTCTGTACACCGCTTGGTCCGTCGACATTTATTAGAACAGGATGCGAGCGGTCAATCGAATAATGTTACTAAAATAAGATAATGAGGTTGCAAAATATGTTGACGAACCGCAAGATAGACAAGAATTCTTAAGATATCGTATTATTGATTGTGTGTGTAATGGACTCATTATGAAAGGTACGTCTGTATACAAAGGGATGTCTGTATGCAGTGGTCAAAATGTACATGTGGTCATATTTTGGCGGGAATGGGACTGCAAATTCATCAGAGAAAGAAATAAGTGAAAATTAAGTTACATGACTGAAGAATGAATGAATTAAGTTGACTGCCTCGTTGGTCTAGTGGTTGCAGGCGCGACTGCTGAGCGTGGGGTCCTGGGTTCGATTCCCGGGTCGGGCAAAGTGTTATTTGGTTTTTATCATTTGGAAATTCTCAGTAGCGGCCCGGAGTCGGGATTTGTACCCGGTCAATGGCAATAGACTCGCCCCCTATTGCATGGGACTATGACATAACTGGCGAAATGTGGGTGTACTATTACGCCTCTGCCTGCCTCTTCGGGGAGGTACAGGCGTGATGTTATGTTATGTGTGTGTTATGTTAAGTTACATGAAGTACTTAAACAAATCGTAAGGAACAGTAAACATATGTTTGTGCATTTCTTTTATTATGTTGCCAATGCAAGTTGCAGAAACATGGTAATCCGTGTGAATATTATTGTTTACATTCACATATATTATCAAATACTAATGCACAAGGTGTGCTATGTACAATATAAATGATGCATAAGGTGTGCTATGTATCATGTACATGTTGCACAAGGTGTGCCAGGTTGTAGGCACAAAGTGTGCTATATACAAATATTATGCAATTCACAAAGTGTGTTATGCAGTATAAGACGCACAAAGTGTGCTATATTATGACAAGGTGTAGGTACGGGCCAGTTAGCTTCGTACATTTGTTGACATAAGTATATGTTGCTGATGTGTTATTTGGAGTTTTAGACCTTCTAGTAGTAAGTTGAGTACACAGAGTAGAAATATATTACCAAAGTTAGTAGTATGTTCATGTCACAGTAAGTTAATAGTTAAAAGGTACACACAATCAAAAAGGGTTACGATTCTTTCTCGGAGTGTCTAGTTAGATGAGTATCCACGTATGATTGGTATCCGATGATTAAAATTATTGTATATAATTATGACTAAGCCAATGCGCGACCGAAAAAGGGTTAAAAAAAAGGGTTAAAGGGTTATCTTGCTGCGCGCATAAAAACATGTACGATGTGTAGTGTGTAGCGGTGAGACTGTACACAAGGTGAGCTATGTATAATGTATACGACTCATAATGTGAGCAATGTATAATGTATTAGATTAACAAGGTGTGCGAGGATGAATGCACAAAATAATGCAATGCGCAAGGTGTGCTGTGCAATAAGTATAAGATGCACAAAGTGTGCTATGTAAATTGTATGTGACACACAAGGTGTTTAATGTTGTATGCACAAAGTATGAAAATGTTCAATGTGTAAGGTTTGCTACGGAAAAAACATAAGATGCACAAAATGTGATGTATAATTAACATGATGCACAAGGTGTGCAATGTTGTATGCACAAAGTGTGCTATATACAAATATGCTATTCACAAGGTGCTATTTATAATATAAAAGATGCACAAGGTGTGCTACTAATAATGTATATGATGCACAAGGTGTGCTATGTATTAGGTGCCCAAGGTGTGCTATGTATAAGGTACCCAAGGTGTGCTATGTATAAGGTGCCGAAGGTGTGCTATGTATAAGGTGCCCAAGGTGTGCTATGTATAAGATGCACTAGGTGTGCTAGGTTGTAAAAGTGTGCGATACACAAATAAAAGCAAAGCGCAAGGTTTGCTTTTATAAAGTTTGTTTGTATGTATAAAGTATGAAATCCACAAGGTGTACGAGTCCTAATGCACAAGGTGTGCGAGTCCTAGTCCTAATGCACAAGGTGTGCGAGTCCTAGTCCTAATGCACAAGGTGTGCGAGTCCTAGTCCTAATGCACAAGGTGTGCGAGTCCTAGTCCTAATGCACAAGGTGTGCGAGTCCTAGTCCTAATGCACAAGGTGTGCGAGTCCTAGTCC
The DNA here is from genome assembly GCA_949699075.1 of Asteroscopus sphinx. NCBI lineage: Eukaryota > Metazoa > Arthropoda > Insecta > Lepidoptera > Noctuidae > Asteroscopus > Asteroscopus sphinx. Next base: position 8,436,944 of record OX453019.1, read on the forward strand.
TAATGCACAAGGTGTGCGAGTCCTAGTCCTAATGCACAAGGTGTGCGAGTCCTAGTCCTAATGCACAAGGTGTGCGAGTCCTAGTCCTAATGCACAAGGTGTGCGAGTCCTAGTCCTAATGCACAAGGTGTGCGAGTCCTAGTCCTAATGCACAAGGTGTGCGATTCCTAATGCACTAGGTGTGCAAGCCTTAATGCACTAGGTGTGCAAGCCTTAATGCACTAGGTGTGCAAGCCTTAATGCACTAGGTGTGCAAGCCTTAATGCACTAGGTGTGCAAGCCTTAATGCACTAGGTGTGCAAGCCTTAATGCACTAGGTGTGCAAGCCTTAATGCACAAGGTGTGCAAGCCTTAATGCACTAGGTGTGCAAGCCTTAATGCACAAGGTGTGTGAATCTTACTGTACAAGGTGTGTGAATCTTACTGTACAAGGTGTGCGTGTCTAAATGCACAATGTGTGGGAGTCCTAATGCACAAGGTGTGCGAGGTCTAATGCACAAGATGTGCGAGGTCTCATGCAAAGTGTGCGAAGATTAGTCAATGAAATGCGCAATGCGCGCAAAGTGTAAAGTGTGGTGAAATGTGTTCAAAGGTGTATTTTGTAAGATGTGATACATGGTGTGAAATTACGTAATTGATTGTTGTTTAGCGAGTGCGAGGTTAATGCACAAAGTGTGCAAAGTTTAATGCACAAAGTGTGTATAAAATGCGCAATGTGTAATTTGTCATAGTATCTGAAATCTGTTATAAATGTGGAATAGGTTGTGATAAGTTGTGATACATTACATGCTGTCATCATCATCATCAACTCTGCCTATCGCAGTCCACTGCTGGACATAGGCCTCTCCCATTAGATGCTATAAAATTATGTAATTGATTTTTCATTATTTTATTATGCACAAGGCAATGTGTTATTGAAAAGCTAATTGAGTAATTATTTACCAACGTTACAATAAAATTGTTAAGATAATATTCATATAGAAAATAAAAAGTAATTACTAAAATAAGTAGTTCATTCTTATAATAGGTATAGTAGCCGGCAAATAGCTTGAACAATGATGGTACCACTGGCGTGGCGTCACTGCGCATGTCAATGTGGGTTGTTTGCTGCGCACTGTACACGAGGACGTGTACTTATTATCAGGATGGACGAGCTGTTAGAATAGCTATGTTATTCAATTTGTTTTGAATTATTTTATGATTTAATTTAACGTTTTTGTGCTGTATTAATTTGTTTTATATTAATTTCTATTTCCAATAATATCCGAATATTGTTTTTGATACCTACTTAATTTTTATAATACCTTTCCAACATTTTTATTTAAAAAGGAATATTCTTAAAAATGAATTAAGGAACGTGTATTGACTCGATTTTGCTGATCTATAAAAGATCTGTGGTTTTGATTAGTGGGGGCATTCAGATTGTTGCAACGGTCAGTGTTGATGTAACCTTTGTAGTATTTTCTGTGAATTGTAGAAATCCTTGATTTCCAATAGTTGTGAATTGAGTTTAAATTGTTATATATTAATGCCATGTGTTAAAGAGACTAACATGAAAAATAACGAGTTCTCTCGTGGTGGAAAGTGAATATGACTTTTATTTACCTTCTGTATAACTGTTTTGCCACCGATATGCAGACATTAGTTTATTGTAAAAAGTGTTGTCTAACAGAAGATAAGGGATCCTATTGTAATCGTGGAATATAGAAAACGAGGTGAAGTGATACGGCTACCGCACCTGTGGCACAATTATGCTCATATGAGCAACAATAACATAATTGCGCTTAGATTCCCACTGCGACACGATGATGTCTCGAATGCTTAGATGAAATACTAGATTATAACTTATTTTGTAATTTTAACGTGTAAAAATGATAGCAGAACGAAAAATTATTCTTAAAGAGATGTATTAAATGATCGCTATGTGTACAATTTTGATATATTTCAATAAAAATAAATTCATTTTACCAACTATTATTAAGATTTAATTTTTTTTTTAAACATATTGTAATTGTTAGGTTCCTTTGAATTTTAAATAGACCCAATCCAATCACATAATTGTGTTAATTGTTTATTTTAATGTACTATTTCAGTTGTCAATGTGTGATTTTGGTGACACATAATTTTCTCATACTAAGTAATCGCCATTTCCCCTTGTTTCTATAGTCCGTGATTGTTATGCATGAAATGTAAGTTTTATGTTTAAGTTTGGTTTTGTAACATCGCTTTGGAAGTGTTTGTAACGGTGTTATAAAGGATTAAGAATAAATAAATTAATAAAACTAATAGATGAATGATTTTTAAACGAGTTATTTGATAAAATAAACATTAACTTACCTTGCTTACCCACGTAATTCAGTTGTCAACATCCATCGATAAATAGACAACTATTAATAAGAATTAAGAATAATTAGGTCCTAACTTTGTATTATCTAAATGGCGTCGATGCAAATACCGTTTACAAGTTTCCTTGCGAAGAGCAGCACTTAATACTCAATGCATAATTTATTCCGTTGCCTGAAGGCTTCAGTCCAAGTTGTTCCGCAGCAATCTCGTCTTGGAAGGACTATTTGCATTACTTAACTCCTCGTGCACGAAGAGATGTAATGTATCGTTCATGCGGCTTTGCGGCTTTTTAGGGTTGAAGGCTTGTGTAAGAGTAAAATTTTTCATTGCTTTATAAATTAAATTATGTCGATGAAAACATCCATTCCGTGAAATATATGTTCTGTGTGGTGCCGGACGTAAAGAATTGCACCACCCTATATCTTCTCATGGGTGTCGAAAAAGGCAACTAAGGGATTCGCCAGAGGATAAACAGCAGCGTTCGCTGAGTATTTAACCAACCAACTGCGATCGCCAACCCGCCTGCCAATCGTGGCTGTTGTGGCATATCCCCCAACAAATGCTTGGGGGAGGCCTATGTCCAGCAGTGGATGTCTTTCGGCTGAAATAATGATGATGATGATGATGAAAATATTACAAAAAATTATATCGCTAACGTTTTATTCCCATCATCAATGCATTCCCAATATTATTCACACTGATATTTTAATCGAGTGACGCTGTGTAAGTAAAGGTGGCCACTGACGATGCTTCCAAACGTGTGAATGGCGTGGCCGCATTCCAAAATCTGTCCGAGAATGTTGAAAACGTATGTTATTTTTAGAACAAGTCAAACTTTTTTGGAAGTAGTCATTAAAACGACGTCCGAATGGATACATCGACAGTGCCCACCTTTAGATGTGTCTCCTCATCTCATGTCATGTGCTTCGAGCATTTCATTTTCTATTCGAGCGATCTCTAGATTGTATGCGGTGGCTGGTAAGAAAAACAACAAGTATTTTTTTATTTGTTGTGTAATTTGTTTTTCAACACACTTGCTCGTGAAGTGGCTCTTATTGCACCGCTTTTAGGTTCATAATGCAGCTTATAACTCACGCGTCCTCTATACTTTACAGACTACATAATTTTTTATATCGCACTAGTACTTTTTACTTTACAGTTTATTTTTAAATCTCAGCAAAGAGTTTTTATGTCTGAACAAAATTAAAAATATTTCAATGTGTTCGAATCGATTACTATGTTAGTTAAAATATGATAAATAAACATTTCATTTCATCAAATTATTTCTTTGTGTCACCAAATAAACATTAATTTGTGTTACAAATGAAAAATCTATGTATTATATATTAATTTATTTTTTTGTCTATTTGGCGGCTTCCTTCCACCACCTGCCTCGAGTATAATGAACATCTTAGCTCACTTGTATCATAATGTACTATTGTGGTCATGGCTACGATTAGTGTTATTTGCAGTTATTAAAGTGCAAGTGTAGTGCAGTGCGATCGATCCGCCGTTACATTTGGACGCGCCTGCACAGTACGCAGAAATTGTTTCGTGCCGAGCGCGGCACGTGCCGCTGCTATAATACCATGCGTTCGGAGGAACTCGTGGCGAACGAGGTCCTGGCATTCCTGCAATACCAGCTGGATGTCATGGACGAGGTCAGCGTGACTCAAATCTGCACCTCGAACTTCAGTGATGAGGAGATACGCAGGGCCAAAACCTTGCTGTACGAGTCGCTTCAAACAGCCGACCGAATGCCGTCCCGCAGGAGAAGGAAAAAAAAGAAGGAAGGGAGAGAGGAGTCTCCAAGACATTATTAAAGTGCTGAAGGAGACCGACCCGGACAACGTGCCGAGTTTCGTGGCGAAGGACTTGCGTAAGCTGCCCCCTGTCACGTTCGATCACGTCAATGTCACCAGGCTGCTGAAGGACATTACTAGTCTGAGAACAAGCCTGGCTGAGATGCACTTGAAGTTGGAAGTACATACTACCTCAGTGGAAGCATCGCAATCCACCATCAGTGATCTACGTACCGAAGTGGCAGATTTACGCAATACGGTATGTAGGTCGCTTATGCCTACTAACAACAACACACGTCACAGTGAGGTCAATGCATCGCAGCCGAGTTTCGAGTCAGCAAAATTCGACTCGTCGCCGGCCGCTGTACCTGCAAGCGATGCACAAACGCACCCCGCCCTCCCCGTACCCCCCCTCGTTGGGGTGCCGACGAATGTGAGCACGTCAACACCTAGACGTGCTTACTCGGCTGCCGTAACTCAAGTTTCCACCAATCTTCAACGGCAACCTAAATCCATCAAAGGAGCCCAGGGGCCCCCCGAACCAGTCCGGAGCACATTACCACCAGTAATCGGCCACGGACAGGCCGATGAAGAAGGCTTCATTAAAGTCATAAAGAAGAAGACGAAGAAGCCTGCTTGCCGCAATCAGTGCGGAACTGCACTGACTGGACCAAACATGTTGCTGCGTCCCGCTATCCCTACGACGCAGCTGTACGTGTCGAGACTGCATCACACCAAGAAGGTAGAGGAGATCGTGGAATATATCCGAGTAAAGACCAATTTCACCCTGAGGGTTGAGAAGTTGGAGTCGCGCCACAAAGTTAATTTTAAATCTTTTGTGGTGCGGGTTCCGAGTCACCATATAGAAGCCTTCTCGAAGGAAGAATTTTGGCCGAAGGGTGTCGTGTTTCGGCGTTTTCGCGGAAGGCTACATGACACCATGACGCAGCGCCATACGTCGCCGAATCAACGTACATAATACTTGTTTATTTATTAGAGTATAGCATATTTTTGTTATTTAAGTTTTATTGTGTATTGTTTTATGTATTTTTTATGGGTCTTGTAGCCTGAATTAAATGAATTATTATTATTATTATAAAGCCACACTATTATTAGGATTATATTAGCAGTAGACATTGGGTATACAGGATAATAGAAGTGCTCGAGGTTTAGTAACAACCACGTGAATTGCAAGATCCGTGGACTTCCGGCCGCGCCTTTTGTTCGGGATTTCTCACGACGAGGTTGGCCGAATGGATTTGACCGGACCGGTCCAAGTCTATCCGGCCGCCTCAACGTATGCAGTCCGTGTGATGGGAACCTCTATTATCATTATAATTATTAAAATATTAGGTTTATCATCTGTGCAAGCTTCAAAACAAAACTATCTCAAGTTACAACTACTATACAATTACTTAAATTGTACTTGTTAGGTAGATGCATGTACCTACTTAAAAACAGCTTCATTTTGTACAAAAACAACAGGAATTATACTCAGTTCGCTAAATTGGGCTAGAAGGCCCTTAATGAATGAAAACCCCTGGCGACAATACTCTGAGAGGAAGCGCTAACGTAGGAAACAAACTTTTCGTGACGCCACCTCGAAACAGCGTAATGAGGAGCCAGTACAACAAGGATAATGGAATTGTAGAAGTTTAAATTTGTACAAACGTGGAGTTAGGCTACTGCTCATTAGAGAGGTACAGAAAGTTATGTTTTCCCAGAGAGACAGTAAAATTAACCACTTACAAACGTTATTTATAGTTTGTAGCGACATCTATCGCGCTACTTGCGTACTACCGCTGACCTAGGAGATGACGTCACAAATCCTGAAGTTTGACTCGCAGTTAGTTTAAAATTATACAACATTAACCATTGGGCCACGGCCCGCCAGGCTAAAAGACCCACTCTGGTTGGAGGATCCTCTCTTTGTGTTGAAGGGGCATAATATCTCACTGTTTTGTTTCTTTCCTTCTGGAGGGACATAATACCTCACTGTTTTGTTTCTTTCCTTCTGCAGGGACACAATACCTCACTGTTTTGTTTCTTTCCATCTCGAGGGACATAATACCTCACTGTTTTGTTTCTTTCCTTCTGGAGGGACATAATACCTCACTGTTTTGTTTCTTTCCTTCTGGAGGGACATAATACCTCACTGTTTTGTTTCTTTCCTTCTGGAGGGACATAATACCTCACTGTTTTGTTTCTTTCCTTCTGGAGGGACATAATACCTCACTGTTTTGTCTCTTTCCTCCTCCTCCTACTCCATTGAGTCGGAAGGAAAGAGATAACATTACATAACCAGCCCTTTACTGTCCCACTACTGGGCACGGGCCTCTTCTCATTATGAGAAGGCTAAGGCCTTAGTCCAACACGCTGGCCTAGTGCGGGTTGGCGGACTAAACACACCATCGAGAACTGTATGGAGCACTCTCAGGTGTGCAGGTTTCCTCACGATGTTTTCCTTCACCGTTAAAGCAAGTGATAATCGAATATAAATCCGCACATGAATTCGAAAAGTCAGAGGTGCGGGCCGGGATCGAACTCACACCCTCCTGCATGGAAGGCAAGCGTTCAACTGCTAGGCTATCACAGCTTAAGAGATAACATTAATAATGATTAATTTGACATTAGAACGAAAGAAACAAAACAGTGAATAATTATTCACAGCTTATACAAAGTTTATCAGTAAGGGGACTAGACTTGAATTAGAATTTAGGTTTAATTTTCACCCATTCTTTTTTTCTAAAATAAATAAATATATTTGGTACATTTTTATACATCACCATCTAATCCCAAACTAAGCAGAGCTTGTGCTATGGGTACTAGACAATTGATATAATACTTATATACTTTTTTCTATGTAAATACATACTTATAATACAGAAGAAACACCCAGACCAACACAAACACTTATGTTTATCATACAAATATTTGTGTCCTGTGGGAATCAAACTCACGACCTCGTGATCAGTAGTCCGACGCTCGAACCATTAGACCACAGACGTTGACAAATGGGCTTACGTTTGACCGCCGCTTCACCTGATGACAAGCGATTGTGCGGTCAAAGATGGTACACGCTTGCCCAGCGAAAACCTATTCACTCGTACCTTGATGACCTCCAGAAGGCCTATAAACGTTTAAAATATAGTCATCTGTCGTCGACTGCCTCGTTAGTCTAGTGGTTGCAAGCGCGACTGCTGAGCGTGGGGTCCTGGGTTCGATTCCTGGGTCGGGCAAAGTGTTATTGTGTTTTATCATTAGGAAATTCTCAGTAGCAGCCCGGAGTCTGGATTTGTGCCCGGTCAGTGGCAATAGGCTCGCCCCCTATTACATGGGACTATAACATAACTGGCGAAATGTAGGTCTACTACACCTCTGCCTACCCCTTCGGGAAATACAGGCGTGATGTTATGTTGTGTTTTTGTTTTGTAAAATATAGTCCCAAACTAATTCAATGCTTTAAATCTCAATCTTCTTACAGGAGATTAACATTTAAAGCATTGAGATTAGTTTGGAACTATATTTTGAACGTTTTTATTTACGAGAATTGGTCTTCTGATTATACCTATCAGAAAAATTTCAAAATGGTGAGAAAATTATCCAAGTCTGGAACAACCCGTAAACTATTACTCACTGTAATTCTCACTGTGGTCTACGCATTGGCAATTGGCCTTCTGAACTGGATAACAATGCAATATTAATTCAATTTCGTTTAAAAAACCTGGTATAAAACACTGAGGAATTATAACCCTCAGTGGTATAAAACAACTTTTTCGTCAAATTATTAATTTATTCAATAGGCTTTCGTTTCGATAGGCTTTCGTTTCGTTTCGTGACCGCCACCTCAACTGATGGCAACAAAGTACATAGTACATTGTATCAATGCCTGACGGTTAATAATAATAATGGAGATTTAAGATTAAAAGCTCACCTTTCGTTTTCTTTAACGTACCTAATCTATAAAAGGATCAATTCTGTGTTTTAAACTCAGCTTCAGCATTAACAAGCACATCATTAGTTCTATTGTCTACACATCCAGTAGGTAGACATTTATTTGTGATAATTTAGAATCACGAATTACCCAAAGCTTTGAATCAGCTTTTCGCTCTTCCTCTCGTATTTGCTGGCAAAACCAATTAGTGTTTTCGCTGACTGGCCTACATTATCCGTATGAGCATGCAAAATCAATACTTATTTCAATAATGGATGCCCAAACAAATATAAATTCTGATTCCACAATGTCCGAACCAAAGCTCTAATCAAATACTCATTATTTGCAGTTTGTGCATTGTTTTTGTTAATCAATACCTAAATCAATTGGTGTGTTTGCAAATACCAATTACAAAAGGTTATATCCCAATATGTACAGTTATATGTGTACAGTGTAGCAAATTTTTTTTTTAGATAATCTAAATGAGTTTGTTACAAATTATACGTTTTAGAATTCATTTCATCATTTCAGCCGAAAGGCCTCCCTCAGAAGGGGGTATATGCAGTATAGAGTATAGCACGTAAAGTTAAAAATTATTTTCAAGGTATTTGTGGCCAAAAACAAGCGAGAACAAGGTCGAGCTGTTAATCTAACACCCTTTCACCGATAACGGAGTACACTCCTGAGGATCCGAAAATGCGTTCGATGTTTATTTGTTTGTATTACTAACCCTGTGGGTCTAGCGCCTGGGATTAGCTGAGAAATCGAATTTATTTCTGAGTTTAACCTCTCGTATCCACGCAAGATATAATGGAATTTAATTGTGTCTGGAATGCCAGCATACAAGAGGTTAAGCCTAGGAATCACACCTCAATGATATTGAATTAGGTGTGTTAACAAGGTCAATATAGTACGCAACAATGTCAATGCATATGCATGTTTTGTTTTGAGCTATCACATACATTCCTTTATGCTTACAATTTGTAAGCATAAGGAATGTAAGTTACAAACACATAATTGCACAATCATCTAAACCATGTACGAGCAACGCCTGGCCCAAGGGCCGGATGCAGCCCGCCGCAGCCTTTTATCCGGCTCGCGGTTATCGGTTCTACTAAAAATGTTTACTAGAATGCAGCCACCAGGCCACCACCAACACATAAAAAATAAACCTTTGTTCTTTCCAAAGGTTGCCCACACCCGATCTAAACCAACAGTTCTCAGCAGTGACGAACGATCAATTTTCCGTTAATTTTCCTGTAGAACTAACTTATTTTTATTTTATTTTATTTGATAAAATTTAGAAAACAAACACCAAAGAAATTGAAGTCTTTCGCGAACCTATAGCACGCGCAGTGTTGTCGACTCTACCAACTTATTGGTAGATCTACCTATTTTGCATTCTATCTACCACCCAAATCCCTGAATCTACCTATTTTTCAAAATATAACGACGCCTACATATTGAAATCAATTTTTACCCACAATGAAATAAACCTAAGTATATCATATGATAGCAATGAGTTTGATTTGAGCCATACGTATGTATTGGAACGTCACTGACTGAGTCTGACTGAGCTCAGACAGTGACAATATTGTTGACAACTGAAGCTTTCATTTTTTATTGAAGTGAGTGCTGGCTGAGTCTTGGTAGGGTAAGTTTGTTGTTATTTTCATAACTTTGTAAAAAATACATATAATAATAACACAGTTAATTTGTGCTGTTTCTAGTCTTTTATCATAGACTCTGATAGAAACGATCTATGAAATAAAAAATAAGATCTTTTCGAACAGTTTTTAGGTATTTTGAATCCTGAAAAATCTATTAAACTAAGGTGGTAGATCTACCATCTAGGGTTGGCAGCACTGGGCACGCGTACCACACTCAACAATAAATTGTGGGCACGGCACCTAATCGAAATAGCTTTAAATGTCTTACGGTCAAAATTATGCATACAACACATACATACATTACATATCTTTACATAAGCTCCATCCAAATTATGTCACATTTCTATCTCTAGTAGGGCAAATCGTGGATGAATAGGATATTAATTTTGGCCGTTAGATGATGAAAACATGACAGCATCATTAAAATAATAATAATTATTGTGTGTATATGTTTTATTCTTTTCTTCTAAGTATGCTAAGTTTATTTTTGGCACGTTATGTCCATATTGTGTTTGAAAATAGCTTTTCTGTTTTTTTCTGGATAACTTCTTAAGCTTCTGTGAAAATTTCCATTCGATTTCGATTTTCGGGTAACATGTTTTAAGTTTTTTCTTAAAAAGCATGCTTTTATTTGGAGAAACCCACGATTTAGGAAATTATATTTTCTATTGTAGCGATATGTATTTTCTTTGTTCCAAAAACACAAAAACTTGATGAGAACATTTTCTAACCCTATTTTGTTCTAATTATTGTTCGTGCAAAATATCTTCAGGCACACGAGACTCGCGAATTTTCTCTCAAATGAAATTATTTTTGAAAATAAAGTGAGAATTTCAGAGTTTGCCGTCTATAATACTGGTTCTGTGCTCGCGACGGCCTTTTGGAGGCCTTATATTAAATTGGGTTTGCAAATTAACGCCGAAGCTTACTTTGCTAGATTTTGAACGTTGATACATAATCTTGAGACGAGTAAAAATTTTCGAGCCACGTCCTTCCCTACTCTACGTAGCGTGTCTTGTTTCATCATCATCATCATCATTTCAGCCGAAAGACGTCCATTGCTGGACATAGGCCTCCCCCAAACATCGCCACAACGACCGGTCCTGTGCCATCCGCATCCAGCGGATTCCCGCGACCTTCACCAGGTCATCGGTCCACCTTGTGGGGGGCCTACCAGTACGCGGTCGCCACTCGAGAACTTTACTGCCCCAACGGCCATCCGTTCTGCGAGCAATGTGCCCCACCCACTGCCACTTAAGTTTGGCAATTCTTCGGGCTATGTCGGTTACTTTCGTTCTCCTGCGAATCTCCTCATTTCTGATTCAGATTTTGTGTGTGTTGCCAGTAATTACTTACGGTACTGAAACGTGGTCGCTCACAATGGGCCTGATAAGAAGGCTCAAAGTCACTCAAAGGGCAATGGAGAGGGCTATGCTCGGAGTGTCTTGTTTAATTCAAATTAATTGACAGTCACGTTTTTGCACGATTTTTATATTTTTGTTTTATTTGAGTGATGGAAGTTGCAGTCATAACAATGACAGTCATTATCACGATGAGTGGTTTTTACATTGTTCTACAGGAACTCAGTATACGACACTGAGGTAATATGTACTAAAGCCGTCGGTCCTGCGCCTGATCTCTCTCCGGTCGTGTCGAATTGCCGTCCCATCGGATTATGAGAGTGAGGGAATAGAGAGTGCACCTGTGTTTGCGCACACACTTGTGCACTATAATATGTCCCGCGCAGATGGCTAGTCTCCATTGAGATTGGCCGCCGTGACCGAAATTCGGTCGGGAGGACATTATCATTAATATGTACTACGTACTAGAGAAGACGCCTCGAACAAAATGTTTGTAGCACGTTTTAGAGCTCCTGCACTCTCATTCCCATAGCCACGCTCGCGCCGCGCGTGCTCCGCGGCCAGTAAGTTGCGCGATATTTTTGTTCGTAATGTCTACTCTAGGTATACGAGTATTATTTATGCTTGCAACCCACCTACTTTACTAACCTACCTCAATATACAACGTGTATCAGAATCTCCGATCAATAATACCAATAATCAATAGTGCCCGACCTGACCGAAGATCAGAATACTCATAGTCATATTTTAAGAGCTAATTCAGGGCATAGCATAGAACAACTTTTACAGTGGACCCAAAACTGAAATCGCAAAAATAAATCGACTGTTAGGGAACAGCATTGTTGTTTTCCAGGGAGAAAACCATCGATGTCGCTCGACAAAATGAATATAGATTAGCTGTTTTTTTGCGACTTCAGGGTTGACCCCGTAATAAAATTTGTTCCCTGAATGAGCTCTTAAAATTTGACCACGCATTTCTGATACACGTTGTATAGTCACGACAATGCCAACTAACATCCGTAAAATATCAATACAAATCAGTAGGACTGATCAATCAGCTGTTACTAGAGTGCTTAGTGCTAGTTTGACAAATGCGTCGACTTTCATTGACTTTCATTCAAATCAGTAACGCCCCTGGCGGAAATAAGGAGGACTTACTGATTTATGAATGAAAGTGGACGCATTCGATCGAGAATGCGGTAAATGGTAAACTCGCACTAGGCACTCTGTAAATAGTATCGTTTGGTAGCCAATGTAGCGTTGTGTTTGTGCACTGACTGTTCTGTTCGGAACAGTAACAACAACTAGCTAACAAAACAAGCATTGCACAAGTGCCAACTATCAAATATAGTATATTATGTACAGAGCTTATACTACATTATCAAGATTCGCAGAATATTATTAACTACTGTTTGCACATCGTAAACAAAGTCCTTAACGGATGTATTTGTTTGTATTGGACTAATCTCGTAAACTGATACAGAGTAACTGGTATCTAACTGGTAAAATCTGGTAAAATAATAATCTCTTCTATACATATAAAGACAGATGTCCTGATTGACTGATTCATCAACGCAGAGCCGAAACTACTCATCCTTTTTTTCCCAAAATTATTCCTTAAAGGGGATGCAATAGGGTTTTAATTTTTTTGTGGGAGAATATTATTGCGTGGCAGGATTGTGTCAAAACTCGGTTTAAATAATCTTTAAAGCAATTAATGAATTACGTTTTTTAGCATTTTTCGAAAATAAACTCAACGGGGGCACAGATAATTTAATAATATTGTGCAACGAAATCTAGATGAGTTTTTTTTTCTAAAATATCTATCGCATAATATTTCCTCTAACGAATGCATAGTTCACGAACGTTTTTTTTTGTGTTTTATTCAGAAGCATAATTAACTCTACTTTCGAATTGTTTGTAAACATAATACGGTCAGTGCATAATTTAGATGATGGTTCGGTTATAGTCATTTACATTCGATGTCATTGCCAAGAGTTAATTGAAAAGTAAAGCTTGTCATTAGTACCTGTACAATAGGTAGGCACATATTTATCCGTTCGATTCATAGACAGATGCGATTGTTTGCGATTTAAAAACCGTTCTTCTTCTTCTTCTTCGTGTCGACATGAGCTACATAATAATAATAGCTCATGTCGTGGGGAAAAGATTAGCCAGTCAGCAGGTTGATAGCGGGGCTGACTGCCCAGAGTGCGCCGGACGATCAATTAAATATCGTCACTCGTGGAGGCTCTTTTAATGCACCCCAAAAAAAACCATTGGTAGGAATATATTAGTGCTTCTGACTATACCCAATTAAAATGCCGAAAATCTTTTATTTTAAATATCGTTTGTGAATATTACGTACTGCGCCATCGTGGATAGAACAATTTTATTGTGTAAATTAAATATTTGTTGTTTTTCTTTACTTTACGTATTGGTTGAGGTTGAATAAATAAATAGGTACATTACAATAATGTGAATGGTTATCTCTCATACTCGACGTAGGTATCTACTTGATGTAAATTATCCTGATGCATGTAGGTAGGTACTTTATATCCAAGGAATATAATGATTATGTGTGTTTAATGATTACAATACAATACAATACAAATACTCTTTATTGTACATACAAGAAAATAGCAACATATATTTGACATTGCCGCATGTCATCTTGTTGTGGCAATAAATAATTGTTCTCTCTTTCTTTTCTTTGTATTACAAAAACCACACAAATAGTACATCTAATAAAATTATTATTTTCTGCTTTTTTGCTACACGATACTATAGGGGCATACCTAATAGTACGCTAGTATAAATACTGATATTTTGGGCGATTCCAAGACATAATTAAAATTCTATTGTGTCTCGTAATAAGGGCTAAATAGTTTTTAATCTCCATTGTAAGCGTTTTTTTTTAAATTAGACATTATTTTTATCTCTACTTTATTAATCGATGCACAATTATATCATATTAATTTGGACATTTCTTTTTCATGATATGGCGGAACATTTTCTTCGGAGAATGTCCAAAATATCGTATGAGTGTAAACACTAATGACATTGACACAATTACAACATTAATGAATTACAACTATTAATAAGTATGAAATAATTTACTTAAATTTATTTATTTATTTATCCCAATCACCACTACCATTACAGGACACTCCCAATGCGGCAGTGTGGTCCTTAAATTATTTAAGACATTTAGACTCACCTTTTAAGTGTCAATGGAGTAAACATCCCCAGAGCATTAAAATATCCAAGTTAATAACACTCACTATTTGCACCATCTATTTACTCACATCACTCGACATCGTATTCGCATTCGCGATGGTGAGAACAACGGAAATTCAAAGCACACGTCCACTCACTACGGCAGATACCGGGGTACTGAAGGCCTGAGCTGAGCCCTGAAGCTTTGGTGCTGAAAAGTGGAAATCAGGGTGAGTTTTCCCACCCCTTTGCGCACGGTCGACACTTAACGCACTGACACTTGAAGCGAACGTTATTCTTTTAAGGACAATTCCACACTTTTTAATCGGGCGATTTTTTATCTTAAAATCTGTATCACATGGAATTATATGAAGATGTCCGCACTGGCGAAAAAAAAAAAAACTGACTTCAAAAACCTTAACTAAAAAGTAAATAAAAAAATTTATTAACAAAAACAAAAAACCCGACTGCGTGTAAAAATAACAGAAAAGATATAAACAAGACTTATCAACACGCAGTCGGAGGCTACGTATGTTTTTGGTCATGAATTACATAATAGTTCATAGGTAGCCTCCGCCTGCGTGTTGATAAGTCTTGTTTATATCTTTTCTGTTATTTTTACACGCAGTCGGGTTTTTTGTTTTTGTTAATAAATTTTTTTATTTACTTTTTTAATAAAAAAAATTTATGTGTTTTTTTTTGTTTTGTCATGTTTTATTTATCATACTATTAATGTTTTTTTTTAAAAGTCAAATTCATTTTTAACGTTGAATATTTTGTTGTTTTTTAGCATTTTTCATTCCAAATTACATTTAAACATATAAGTTGTATATATTTTTGTAAATCATTTATAAAACCCTTTATTTTGATACCCCACTCGATAGTTTCAGAAGGAAAAATAATTTTTTTGAAGAGGTAATATGGCGCCAAAAAGCGGCCATTTAAATTTATTAAATTTTGATATACCCAGTGTCACTCTCAGAATTAAGACGAATCTAACGACAGCTCTCAATCTCAAATCCATAAATCCATAAAGCCGTTTAGGCTACAGAGCGTGCCAAAGAAATATACATACATACATACATACATACATACATACATACATACATGCATACATGCATACATACACTCGAAAAACATAACCCTCCTTCTGGCGCAGTCGGGTAAAAATAATCATTGTATGTATTTTAAAATCTTAACATAAACCAAAATTTTGAAGGCGGCGCGTCATGTAAATATAATGTACAGTCGAGCGCATATCTATAGTAAAAAACAGTTTATGTGAACGTACATGAAAAACACGCATATCGGCAAAGAATTCTCAGAAAAACGTACCAATGAGCAGATCATCTAGATAGGCGAAGCTAAAATAAACTGATTTATTGAACCTGGTTAAAAAACTGCTCAACCTAAGTCAATAAAATTTATATGGGCCCACCGCGCGGGCTTCCTCTA
Organism: Asteroscopus sphinx; assembly: GCA_949699075.1. Lineage (NCBI taxonomy): Eukaryota > Metazoa > Arthropoda > Insecta > Lepidoptera > Noctuidae > Asteroscopus > Asteroscopus sphinx. Next base: position 8,452,731 of record OX453019.1, read on the forward strand.
CCAAATAAAAAAACAACCACGTAAATTGGCCCATAAATCTCGGAGAAATTGGTGTACATACATGAAAAAAAAAAAAACCCGCGGAATACATAACCTCCTCCTTTTTTTGAAGTTGGTTAAAAATATCTAAGTGCGCGACTAAAAACAACGCGAATAATAATTGCTTTGCGTGCTTGGCCTAAAATGCGATCTGCGCGTTATGCAATGATAAAAGAGGAGTGTGTGTACAATTTCTAAGTGCATCTAGAAACCATAACTATAAATAAATTCAAGCTTAGTCGATGAAGGGCACACAAAAGCGTGCGTTCGACATGTGGCCTTAACGTCCGTACATTTCAAACGTAAATGGATTTTCTATTCGGTTCAGTATATCTCTAGTTAGGTATACATGTTATATTAATAACATCCACTTCTTTAATAACATTATGATATAGTTACCTATGGATGATCAAGAAACAATCAACTAAAAAAATATTTGAATTGAATTTCATCGTATCTTCGATGTTTACTAAATTATTTTCAAAAATGAAATGCCAACAAACTGCCAATCAAGCGTACTAAAACTTATTTCGGCCACCATAAAAGAAAAGAAACTTGTCAATTTTATTTTTATGTCTATAATGATTTACTACGTAAGGGACTTAATCATGGCGCGACGCGACGCAGAATTGCATCGATTGCACATACACACACAACATGTGTTCGAAGAAAATGTATTGAAAATCGCAAATGTCTTCAGGCAAGATCGCATGGATTGACTATATCGCTCACAGATCTGCTCGATATCGAATTGCATGTACGTTCTAATGACCTGCGATCCTATTTCAAATAAATGTACGGGGGCGTGCGAGCGCTGGCACTTGTTTCGACTTGCACGCGATTCTCTGTTCGGGGTATCGATGAGCGACTTCAGGGGGCCTAGTACGAGTTTGACACTTACGAATACTTTCAAAGTATTCGTCGACTTTCATTAATAAATCTGTAGATCCTCCTCGTATCCGCCAGGGGCGCTACTGATTTATGAATGAAAGTCGACGAAAACGATGAAAGTATTCGTAAGTGTGAAACTCGTACTAGGCCCACAGTGCTCAACTAGTAATCTGTTGGAAATAGTGTTGGTATCAATTAGAAGGTACGTACAACTAGAGTCGACAACCGATGCGATATCGCTCGCATCGCGTCGCGTCATGTCATGAGTAAAGTCCCTTAGTCATACCCACAGTTTGCATCAACTTTTTTATTACTATACTAGCCTATGCCCGCGGCTTCGCCCGCGTGGACTTCGTTTTGTGCATCACTCGGGAACTGTTCATCTTCCCGGGATAAACAGTAGCCTATATGTTAATCCAGGTTATGTTCTATTTGTATGCAAAATTTCATCCAAATCCGTGCAACATCAAAACATCTTCACAAATCACATTGATAATATTAGTAGGATTATACTTACTATATCCACACTAATATTATCAATGTGAAAGTAGCTGCTATCTGTCTGTCTGTTTGTGAATGTTACCATTTCACGATTAAACCTCTGAACCGATTGTAATGTAATTTGGCAAAGCGGTAGCCTGGGACTTGGAGAAGGAGATAGGACTACTTTTTATCAAGGATGCGCGATAACGTCTTTCTGTGATAAACCGAACTGTATGTCTGTTCCTCTGTTACCTTTTCACGCCTAAACCGCTTAACCGATTTTGATAAGACTTGGTAAAGAGATAGTCTGAAACCCGGTGAAGAACATAGGCTACTTCATGGTATAATAACACCAGGTAGTCACGTGGTGTCCCGTGACAGCTAGGTCACGTGATTGCCTCCGTACTACGTCATCGGCCGTGGAGCCAATAGCGGGCTGTTAGCGTGACACTTGTCAGTTTGATGTGCTGCCACTTTGAGAAAATAAATTACCCGAGCAAAATGCATTTTCTCATTTACTTTCTTCTATAAAGAATCACTTTTTAACTAGTAATTTAATATAGTTTCCTTTATTAACTAATTAGATGAATAACACGAGATAACAAATAGTTAGGCTAGTTAGGAATTTATTTTATATTCATTATGAACAAAAATCTCCTTAAGTATATTGAAGATATCAATCAACGGCAACATTGATCGTGACGTAGCTTGGAGGCATCGCGCTGTCATTGCGGGAAGAGAATACCTGGTGAAACATCTTATTATATCATGGGCTACTTTAATTGGCGATAAACGACATCCACGTTGGCGAAGCCACGGGCAGTCTCTAGTTTCCTATAAAGCTCCGTTTATTCTTAATTCGATTGGATATCTATTGGTATAATGGGTGTTCGTAATCTCCCACAGAATAAACAGCTATTAGCCCAATTTTTTTCTAATCATAAAATAAAGTAAGTACCTAAAGTTGATTTTTCCATTACATTTAACATTGCTTCACGTCAATTTTTCCTAATAAAAAAACATCTGGATTTTATAGGCCTATTTCGCAAAGAAGGATCATTTATTTTCAAAGAACCCACCCTGCCACGAAGGTCAAACAGTTTTTTTCGTAGCTTCAAGACGATTAAGCCTTCTTCATTCTTTTTCCTAAGAGACGTCTGTCTCACGTCGATGTTTATCTGAAGGCTTTGTAGACTCCATTTATTGAGTTATTGATGACTTACGTATCGATCACCACTCCCGAGTATATTTCGTGAATCATTGTGAATGTAAGTCTCCTATTACGCTTTTCTTCAAATAGGTACTTTATATTATTATACCTAACTTCTTTATTTTTCTTGTCAATTGTTCCAACCTTCACATTCTTGTCATCGAACTTTACCGCCCACACCTGAAACGCATTGAAAAAGGTCGTGCTAAAGAGAGTTCTAAGATTGTAGATTCCTTTGGAACTGAAATAAGGACATACCTTTTCAGTTGAATTTAATATAGAGGTTCTTAAACGGTGGTCCGCGAAGCCATTCATCATCAACCCACCTACATATTATTATAAAAGTTAATTTAAATTTGCATTGATTCTGCGCGCGAGTTCAATAGAATCGGGGCTCGAGTTTAATCAATTTAAATAATAAAGTTTAATAGATAATTTTAGATGTGTAACTAATTGTTCTTTTTAAGCTTGTAACTAACTTCTAAATTAAATTTTGTACAACGACCTAAGTGCATATAAAATACTGTCATGTTTTCGAACACCCAAAATATAATTCGCGCTCGCTTCACTCGCGCTACTGGACCAAATCAGGCTATTTTTAGTTTTAGTTACTTATTACTTAACAAAACTGGTGGCCGTTTTATTCTGGTCGCGGTTTGGTTTTCTTTTTAAGTCGCTATGATATTCCACAATTCGGTCTTACGTCGCCTATTGTCATCTATTTTAATGTTTTGAGTAGTTTATAATAAACTAAAACTTAACTTCACCGGCAAGCAATTGGTGGTCCGTAACAACATAAATGTTTGGGCAAATGGTCCCCCCATACATACAGGTTAAGAACCACTGATTTAATAGAACAATACCTTTTTATTGTGAACCTCAATAAATTATAGGTAAGGTAACAAATGAGGTTGTGTCTTAAGGTCACAGCAAAACAAATTGCAATACGGTTTTTATTTTCAGTTGCGAAGCTACGACTGAAAAATTGCCAACATCATTACGATCATTTGTTTCAAACAAAAATAAATGATAATGGGTACACACTTATGTTTGTTCAATGTACCTAACTAACGACCGTTTTCAATAACCTATCTATCTGTGCTATCTCTCCACCATTTTCCCTATTAGAGATAGAAATTTTATTTAAAATGGTATGAGTTTACGTCAAATTTCTATCTCTAGTAGGGGAAATCATGCATAGAGAGGTTATTATTAATCTTTTTAACAAAAAATGTAACCGACGAAAACAGAAACTGAAAAGCGAAAATAAAATGAAGCTTTTAGTCTTTTCCTAACTAAACTAATGTAAATAACTATTTATAATAATAAAATAAATAAATATTTTTGGGACATTTTACACATCACCATCTAGTCCCAAACTAAGCAGAGCTTGTGGTATGGATACTAGACAATGGATATAATACATATATTTTTTTTTTTTTTTTTGTAAATACATACTTATAATACATAAGAAACAACCAGACCAACACAAACACTCATGTTCATCACACAAATATTTGTGTCCTGTGGGAATCGAACCCACAACCTCGTGATCAGCAGTCCGACACTCGAACCACTAGACCACAGAGGTCGTCAAACAAACAATCAACGAAGATCATTAAATTAGGTACTTTAAATAAATAATAAAAACAACATAACATCAAATACAACGTGAAATTTTCGTTAGTTAGGAAAAGACTAAAAGTTTCATTTTATTTTTCGCTTTTCAGTTTCTTTTTTCATCGGTTCAATATTTTGTTTAAAAGTTTATTTTTATATTTTTTGTGGCTAAAATCTAACTCGAGTTGTAGTGTCTAGAACTACATTTATGTGTGCCAAGTTTCAACAGACTCGGTTAACAGGTAAGAATTCAGTGGGTGAACAAGCACTCATCCCCTGTTTTCCTACCCTTAGGGTTGGATTTTGAAATTTAAATGGGACCAACTTCGAGATATACCCTATCCATTACAAAAAGAATCATCAAAATCGGACTATTCTGTAAAAAGTTATGCTTATGCTTAGTCAGTCAGTCAGTATACATTAAAAAAAAAGATACGCGTCGAATGGAGAACCTCCTCCTTTTTTTTCGTCGGTTAAAACGGCCGTAAAACAGTTGTAAGCGTCAGCTCAGCTAAGGTTGATCAATCAAGCTTTAGAGGCGCTTTACGTTTCAGAGCAGTCTCTCTCTAATTTTAACACTTTTTTAAAGATTTCAAGAGATTATAGGCGAAATTTTAAAATGTATTCTATAAAACAGTCTTCAGGGTAACATCACGAATAATCCTACTAATATCCTACTTCCTACTAATATTATAAACGTGTAAGTTTGTGAGGATGTATGTATGGATATTTATTACTCTTTTACGGAAAAACTACTCTATGGATTTTAATGAAATTTGTCCTACAGATAGAACATAATCTGGATATAGGCTTTTTATCTCGGGAAGATGAACAGTTCTCGAGGGATGCGCGAGCGAAATCAGATTAGATTAAAATATTCCGTGTCCAAGTAAATGGTGCAGAATACAGCGGTTACAATGCTATTTTTACATTTAATGAGTCTAACACTCCCTTTGAAACTTTTATTGAATTTATTGAAGTCATTACACACAAACTTTACTCTAAGCAATCGTGTTATAATTATATACACAAGCTATTTACAAATTCTCTCAGACATAGAAATAGTCAGCAAGACTAAGAACGCAGCTCGTAGGTGTTACTCGAGCTTTCTGCGTAAAGTCCTAACACGTTACATTACAGCGCACTAATTAAGTCTCTCTGTGTTCTGGGAACCATCTAAATTCTATACACACTGAGTTTTTACTCGTTCTGGAAACGAGAAACAAACTCTAAATCAAATTATAGAAGAAAAACATAAGTTTTTTTTTATCAAAACAACTATTGCTTATTTGTTACAACCATGGACATTCATCATACTAATTAATTAACAGCAACATTGCACTAGAATTATTATATCTGTGACTACAGCATCAACTTTTTTTACTGTATAACAAAAAAAAACACTTTCTGTAGTTATATAGTAAAAATATTGATGATGTTTAATGGCAACTAAAAAGTGTTAATTCTGTATTATAGATTTTCTCAATACTTAAAGTTGTTTATACAATTATAATAAAACTAAGTTTAACCGGATTATATCGCGTATATTATTTAAATATACGCAATATGTACCTAGAATGCTCCGTGAGGCTATTGAAATTAAAAAACATCCTAATTTTAATAGAGAAGATGGTTGGCAGCGACCACCTGTTTGGAACCCAGTCCTAAAAATAATCAAGTCCCAAACAGCACGCAACACTTTAAAAGATAATGATATTGTGAGTGATTATTGCGTGCATCGAAACGATTTTAATTAATAATAATTGTACAGTATTTTTTTTTAAATATATTTAAAGACGCTTGTCATCTTAGTCTGCCTGCGACCACCAAACGCTGCAAAGCTTTCGAAACGTCAGGAAATAATATACGCGATATAATCCGGTTAAACTTTCTTTTATTATAATGTGTAGTGATCGCGAAAACCTAATAAATTATTTGTTTATACAACTTTAATACTTTTTGGATGCCATTAAACATCTTTTTTAAGACTTGGAGATGTATACATGGACTTGCTTTGTTTTTACCTATAAACGGTTTTGTGTTACTTGGGGTAGAGTCTCTGCAACTCAGATAATTATATCATGTGCTTACGCCGCAGAAAGATAAGGTTCACGATTTTCTTCTTTAATTAACATTTAAAGATTTTAAAAACTGAATTTAAATAAGACTAGGCTTCTACATTTCCAGAATTCCAGCTCCGTACAAACTACAAACTCAATTTTTGCTATAAAAAGCTTGAAAACTTCCAGGATGTCATGCAAAACGTACCCGTATAGTGTGTTTTATGCACGGGGTTATAAAATTGTTGCATTGATTATGATTATACTTTTTGTTGTAACTATTTTTAACGGTGACTGTTGGTGTAAAAGAGTGGAAAGGATGAATAGTTGAGGGATTTAGTTGTGAGCTGGAGGCGCGTCCTAATTATGAGCGGCGATGTACACTCGACCAAACGGAATCATGACCCACCATAAGCTTAATTTTCTACAATTATTCTAAAACAATTAGGTCGAATTTCGCTTAAAGATATTTCCTTGGCAACAAATAGGTATCTTGTCAAAGGCAACAAACTTGTTATCAATTTTACTGGGCAGTGACAGTTAGTTTACCAATTTCTTTTAATTTGATCAATATTCTTCTGGAATTGAAAGAGTTAGTAAAAGTTTTTGAAAAAAAAATTGTTTGCTTTGTTTTTATAGGTAAACTATGCCGAACGACGGTTAATTCGAAATTCAAAACCTCTGACCCGTATTAACAGCAAAGACTTTGTATAACTGACGTAATAACTTTATGATTAACAGTGTCCTTATATTTAAAATGTCATAATGTGCAGCACGATGCTAATAAGAAGAAAATTTTACTATTTTGACAATTTCATACGAATTATCGGCTGAGTGGGTCATTATTCCGATATGTTGACTATATATACATACTTCCGCCAACTTTACTGCTAGTAAACAACGGCGGTTAAGCAAAACGGTTTTAAAATTACACTAATTAAATGTTGCTTAACAAGTGCGGGCTGTGCCAAGTAATCGAAAAGATCTTCGCACTTACTGTGATTTATATTTTCCAAATTCAGCTGTAAGCCAAATTTAATTTACATATCCTCGGGAAGTGTTAGAGTAAAAGTAAGGATTTATTTTCCAATTACCGACGGCAAATATTAACATTTCATTTAAAATGTAAGCAATGTTTAACTTGAGGGATTACACTACATAGGGGTATAAATATACTCATAATCTTAATACAAAATGTAACATTTATTTAGGGTTTCAATCATTATATTATATTTTGGCATAAATCGACCATACGGGGTGTATAGACGCCTCATAACAGACGACCGATGTATGTCAACACATCTATTGAAATTTTACTAATGTAGGTCGCCACTATTTGCCATTTGAAAACTTCAAATTAGTTTCGACCACTAATGTGAGCTGTCAAAGCTTCCGCGTTAGTGATTAGCCAATAGCATAGAGCAACCGCAACCTCAATGGCCAATAGCCGCCTTGGTAGGACCAATCCAATTGCAGTACCCCGCCTCGGCTAGTGGCAGAATTTATTGTACGCATTATATTCATCATTAGGCGTCTATTGGGCTGTATGGTCGATGTTGGCGTAAGACACTGCCATTTTAATATTGCCAAGTCTTTTTCCAAATCACGGAGGACACTCCGTAACCGTTTTGAAAGTCTGCTGAACAATGAGTCGCGAAAGGAATTGGAGTACTAAATAAATTCCCACGTAAAATATCAAATCATATCACCAAATAAACTTATTTTCACCAATATTTCAACGGCCCTCCAAGGACTCGGATACAAAGAAAATGGTCTCATAAGACAGGACTCTTTGTATATTGCGAATTACTTAGAAGCAGGTTCATTGATCTAAAAATGAGCCCAAAATATTACGACTCAATGTCTTCAGTTCCAAATAGAATCCTACAAATTTCAAACGCTACTAAAGCTCATTAAAGTACCTATGTACATAAAATAGAACAAAGAATATCATAGTAGGTAACATTTCAGCGTAATATAATTTATTGAAAGTGTGTAAACAGGATTCGGTTGAGTCGACTTTTGCCGACATTCCAAGAATCACGTTTGGATTGGCGCATTATAAATGAAAACGTTGGTGGATCTCTAGAAAATTGGTTCTGTTTCAATATTAACAACTTTTTGTAGTCCTAATTTAAGTTAGAATACTGAAAATTAATAACTTTCTTGTTTGAATATTATGAAACAAACAGGGTCTGCAAAGTTATCAAAATAATCTAAAACCTCATTCAATCTTGAAAAATGTGAATATTTCTCGCGGCTACACCAGCTATTTGGGCGTACTGGAATATATATATATATATATAGCGTAATAAGGGTATGTTTAAATAGTTCAATCTACGTTTTAATCTTTACTTAATTATAATCTTTAATTATAAAGAGAGATGTCCTGACTGACTGACTGATGCATTATCGCAGAGCATAAAATACTGAAGCTTGAAACATGTAGACAGTAACTACTGTAGGTTCTTTTAATAACGTGTTTTGTCTTTGATCGTTGGGGTGCGGCACCCCAACAAATAATAAATAATACACAAATACACGCTTGGACGTGGAGTTGCGGAAACCAGCCCGTTATACTATACTACTATACTATAGGTAGCAGCCTTTATATAGGTACTAAAGGAATTTCCTTTCGAAATAAAACTAGCGGAAAACTTATTTAAGGACGCGCTCAGACGATTTACTTTGGGACATATTTTGTGGAAACTAGGCCTCGTAGTTTCCTTACCATCAACAGAAATCACTTGACCCAGTAAACTAGGGACATTCAAATCGTTTCTCATTTAGACTCAAAGGGTACCGCTATAAAACCTTCATGAAAGAAAAAGAGATGGGACGCTTTCCTTTTTAAAATCACCTCAATGCTGGCACTAGTATCCTCAATTCAGACGAGATATAGGACTCGTTAAAGGAAATTTGACTTTAAAATCAATGTCTTTGAGTTGAAAATTTCATATTGGCGTAGTTAGGTATAGTCGTAGTTTTGTCATTAAAAAGCGTCGGTCTTTTGATGAGGATTGCGGTGCATTCATTTTCAGCTCGATAATTGTGGATGAAAAGAAAAAGAAAGAAAGAAAAAATATTTATTTGCTTCAAAAGTGACGCACAAAATTACCAAAAAATTCAAGAACACAGAACAAATACAGGTACAGAGTCAAGAAGTGTGGTAAGATATGCGTCACATCCGCGCAAAACGGCCACCGCTCAGCATATTGCTGTGCCTCATGCACGGAGCAAAGACAAAGCGCTGGTTTTCAGCGACAGCCGGCGTCGACACAAATTCACAATGCAATAACGTAGATCAGTGAGGCGTGTTGTTGGTAAAGCACAGACATAGTAAAAACCGGCCAAGTGCGAGTCGGACTCACGCAGTAAGGGTTCCGTACTGACCATCGACCTTATACCCCATAGAAACTGATTTAATTTATGAAACTTCATGAAAAGACATCAACGCACGCATTAATGTTGACATCCGCATCCGCAAAACAGTGTGTGGAGCTTTTACGGATGCAGATGTCAGTTGTGCAAGTCACGAGAAGAAATTATGGGCTGGGCTAGCGAGTGGAGCGTACCAGGCGCGTGCTGTATTTCGCTGATCAACTAATAGGAATCTTCATTTAGGTCACTCGCGCAGGTGACAACATTAAATCAAAAATCATAATGTATTTATTCGCGCTTGATAAATGTTGGATGGACATTTTGTTCTTTCACAAAATCACAAATTAAGTACCTATATTATTGTATGTGTGTTCCTCCAGTGGATATCTAGTATCCTTTCTAGTATTCGACTGTAGTGCCTAGATAAATATACAATACCACCACCACACTTTTATCTTATATTTTATTTTAAACCCAATGAAAATGACCAAATCGTAGGACCAAATACATATATACATGCTGAAATTTGAGTCGCTTAATTCCCGAAAGAGGGTCATTATACTCATCATTATGAACAACTTTTACTATGGGACCAATCCTGAAATCGCGAAAAAAAAATCTGTTGGTCCCTACATTTGTTAGGTACTCTTAAATCAATAAAATGTAGGGACCACCTGATTTTTTTTTCGCGAACTCAGAGTTGGTCCCATAGAAAAAGTTGTTCATAATGATGAGTATAATGACCCCTTTTCGGGAATTAAGCGACTCAAATTTCAGCGTGTATAGTGTCAAATATGTTTAAAGAAATCCTCTCGCAAATTAAGTTCTTTATTGTGAATTAAGTAGGTACCTACTAAAAAAACTTGACATCCGCAACCGCAACCGCGGATTTCGAAATTTTTACATCCGCAACATCTCTGTTGCAAATGTGTGTACAAACAAATAACAACAAAGAGAAAGTACCTAAGCTGAGTGGAAAACTTTGATACTGACGATGACTCTGCAATTTGATGCCCACTCACCCCAGCTACATTTATTATAACATTTTATTTCAAAGCAATTATATTCCACGTACCCTAAAAATCTACAGCTCAACAATAACATAATTCAACAATGCCTCGCAAAATTCAAAAATCATCCAAGTTGTAGGAGAAATGAAATTTTTACAGGGGAAGCAACAAAGTACTCACCCACTTCCTAATCGTTTTTTGAATATTTGCATTTATACCACTTTCAAAGAAAAAAGGTGTAAAAATTGCTGACTCAGCAATTGCACATCAAAATCAAAATGCAACATCATCAGTAGTTATTAAAGATTCAGTGGAAGAAAAAGCAATTTAGTAGGTGTAAATAAATTGTCATAATCAGTAATATTTATTGACAATTAGTGTCCTTCAGAGTCAAATAATAACATAATTCAGATAAGGCAAATTAGTAGAGTCCTATGTCCAGCTATGGACTGCTGAGTTGATGAAAACATAATTTAAACGACTTTTCCACCCAACCATTTTATTGAACTTTTACTACATAGGATGCTGGCAGTATGGTTTTAACGGGTTTATTTACTCCATATAATATTTAACCTCCGAATGTCAGTATTACCCACTAACTGGGTTGCGGGGGTCTGATGGCAGTCGCATCGTGTAAAATACTGATGTTCAGCCGCATCTGGCTAGACTGGAAGCCGACCCCAATGTAATTGGGAAAAGGCTCGGAGGATGATGATGAGTAAGTAATATTGCATACTACCACAGACCAGTAAGCCTCTAGACGTCGAATAGCCGGACACACCCGGTCACCACGCATATGCAGTAGCACTGCATATCATACGCCCTGCTGCCAATCAGGACGGCAGTCCGTCAGCGAGCGGCACCAATCATACGGAATGATACCACCGAGCTTTTGAGCCGACCAATCATAACGCGCCGTCCGCCCCGCGGTCCCCGCCAACATTTTACAACTTTGTTCTAATGCAAAACTTAGTTTATGCGGCGTCTTTAGACTTACTGGTCTGTGCATACTAAATACGAAACAGAACCATTATAAAAGGAAAAAAAAAAGATTTTTTTTTTTTAAGTTGTTTTATGTACCTACTTTACATACCTATATGTTTGTGTTTTTTTATTATTTTCCTTGTATACCGACCTGCAGTGGCGTAGCTACCGTAGGGCTAGGTGGGCTAGTGCCCCGGGGCCCCCAAACTCGAGGGGCCCCTCGGAGATATTCTGTGCCCTCGGCCCCATAAACGACGTTCGATAAAGTTATATGTTATCGTAGTTGAATAAAGAATGTTCGACTTTTAACTTTTTGCCCCGGGGCCCTTGGTTCCATAGCTACGCCACTGCGTACCTGCTTAGCATTGTTTAGTTATTTAAATGATGCGCGCCGTTAACTGGAAAAATAAACAATTTATCTTTCTTTCTTTTCTTTCCTTTAAATACAAACCTTTGATACCAGATAAATTGGCATTGTAACTATCTACTTACATCTTTGTGACAGATCATGCATGAAATCGATTTCACCCTTGGATGAGTTTACGAGCCACTCTTCCCGGCTCGTTATCCTGTAAGCACGGCCAATCAACAGACAGAGCGCCAGTTGCGTAGCTATGTACATATGTTTATTAACATGCAGTAGTACGCCACGGACTGCCCCCATTATCTAGATCTTACGTCTTCTTTGTCCATCCAAAGGTTGTCTGGAAGATATCGCTTTTAGCGATAAGACCGCCCATGTACCCATAATTTGTACGTTGTTCCTGTTTACTACTATTTTCATGGTGTACAATAAAGTATATTCTATCCACAGAATCTATCTATCTATCTATAGCTCTGCTTAGTTTGGGACTAGATGGTGCTGTGTAAATTCAATTCAATTCAATTCATTTATTTATTCGGAGAATCTCCATTTATGTTAGTAACAATTTTCTTAAAAACTATGTGAAGATGTCCCAAAAATATTTATTTATTTTACCTATTTTATTTTTATGTAACCAAGGGCCCTGGGGCAAAAAGTTAAAAGTCGAACATTCTTTATTCAACTAGGATTTTATATAACTTTTTGGAACGTCGTTCATGGGGCCAAGGGGCCCCTTGAGCTTGGGGCCCCGGGGCACTGCCCCGCCGAGCCCTACGCTATCTACGCCACTGCTGAGCGCATAAGGCTCTTCTCTTACACACTATTCCGGTGGCACATCCACCGGGTTTTTGGCGAGCAAGTATGCCGCCGGGACTTGCAAAATGGTAAAATGCTAGTGAATGGGTTTTTGCCGGGCAAGCGTGAACCATCGTCGACCGCACCATCGCTTAACATCAGGTGAGATGACGGTCCAACGCAAGTCCGTTACGAATAAAAAAAAGTCTGATTGAAGAATCTAGTATTCATAGCCATCAATAGCATGATAATCATCATTCATCATCAACATTTCAGCCGAAAGACGTCTACTGCTGGACATAGGCCTCCACCAAGCATCGCCACAGCGACCGGTTCTGCGCTTTCCGCATTCACCAGGTCGTCGGTCCACCTTGTGGGGGGCCTACCCTCGCTGCGCCTTCCAGTACGCGGTCGCCACTCCAGAACTTTACTGCCCCATCAGCCGTCCGTTCTGCGAGCAATGTACCCCGCCCACTGCCACTTAACTTTGGCAATTCTTCAGGCTATGTCGGTTAGTTTCGTTCTCCTGCGAATCTTCTCATTTCTGATTCGATCACGCAGGGACACCCCGAGCATAGCCCTTTCCATTACCCTTTGAGTGACTTTGAGCCTTCTTATCAGGCCCATTGTAAGCGACTACATTTCAGTGCCGTAAGTCATTACTGGCAACACACACTGGGCAGTCTTTGAGACACTGCGGTATTTTGGACGAGAGGATATTGCGTAGCTTCCCGAACGCTGCCTAACCGAGTCGGATTAGACGACTGATCTCTAACTGAGCATGGTAATACTTTCCAATAAAAGACATAATTTAAAACATAACTTTATTACACTAATATTACCTAAAGTACAGAGCACTAGTTATCCCATTTCTTAGAAATGTCAACGTATTCGCCGTCGGGTGAAGCGTAGTTCTTGATCGGAGGCGTCGCTACTGGACCGCTAACTTCGTAGGGAATCAACTGCATGTCGGGCTGTGGATGATAAAAATCATATCATACTAGCTGCCACTCGTGTTCTCGTGCTCGTGTTTTCTTGGGTGCGTTCACTAATATCGTCCGACGACGGCGGACGACGCCCGGAGCGTACTTTGGTCTTTCAGTTACTCAGAGCGATCATACAAACGAACACCCAAATAACGCTCCGAGCGTCGTTCGACGACGTCGAGCGATATAACTGAACGTAGCCCTTCATAGATAGATAGATAGATAGATAGAATATTCATTTTTTTTGTACACCATTAACATTATTAAACTTAGGACTAACATTTAAAATAAGGGTACATTGGCGGTCTTATCGCTAATAGCGATATCTTCCAGACAACCTTTGGATGGACAAAGAAGAGTTGAAGAATAGATGGGGGCAGTATGTCGTGCACTTTCATAAAGATTACTAACATAATATAATAAATAAATAAATATTTACCTACCATAGAAAATATTACATGTTTAAATATAGAAAATAAATTCTAATATAAGTATATCCATAAATACATACCAAATATATACAAATCTAACAACAAATAATATTCTTTGATAAATAACAAAATAAAATATGTGTAAAAACATAAAGACTACCCTTTTCAACCTTTCAGAGACGGAATTTCAAAAAATCCCATATTACAATAATAATTCCTCCTGGCCGAATTTGGGTCACGGCGGCCAATCTCAAAATCTCACGGAAGACTTGCCATCTGAGCGGGACATATTATAGTTGACAAGTGTGTGCGCAAACACAGGTGCCCTCTCTGTTCCCTCATTCGGTGATGGGACGGCAATCCAACAACGCGACCGGAGAGGTCAGGCGCAGAACCGACGGCTTATCCCTACTTAGTGCATGTTTAGGGTCGTGATCATTCATCATCATTTCAGCCGAAAGACGTTCACTGCTGGACATAGGCCTCCCCCAAGCATCGCCATAACGACCGGTCCTGCACTTTCCGCATCCAGCGGATTCCCGCGACCTTCACCGGGTCGTCGGTCCACCTTGTGGGGGACCTACCCACGCTACGCCTTCCAGTACGCGGTCGCCACTCCAGAACTTTACTGCCCATCGGCCATCCGTTCTGCGAGCAATGTGCCCCGCCCAAGTTAAATTGGATCTTTGCCGAAAAGGGGTCATTGTGCTCATCATTATGAACAACTTTTACCATGGGACCAACCCTGAAATCGCTCACTTAAATCAATAAAATGTATGGACCACCTGATTTTTTTTTCGCGATTTCAGGGTTGGTCCCATAGTAAGAGTTGTTCATAATGATGAGTACAATGACCCCTTTTAGGGAAAGAA
This sequence comes from Asteroscopus sphinx, assembly GCA_949699075.1. Taxonomy (NCBI): domain Eukaryota; kingdom Metazoa; phylum Arthropoda; class Insecta; order Lepidoptera; family Noctuidae; genus Asteroscopus; species Asteroscopus sphinx. The sequence goes on from OX453019.1 coordinate 8,467,857, forward strand.
GCGATTAAAACTTCAGCATACATAAAAATTGACATAAAATTATTATTTTATTATTATTGGATTTGTGCCCGGTCAATGGCAATAGGCTCACCCCATATTACATGGGACTGTAACATTACTGGGGAAATCTGGGTGTACTATTACACCTCTGCCTACCCTTCGGGGAAATACAGGCGTGCTGTTATGTTATGTTATAAAATTATTAAATAGATGACTAATAGCCACATACCATGATTGCCTCATTATAAAGATCTTCTGACTCTTCAAGCAGTTTGTCGAGGGCCCTCCGCTGTGCTGCCATGATCCTGTCAATCTGTGCTACATTTGCCATGTATTCTTCACGCTTGTACCGTGTCCAATCCTTCTGTAATAGTGCCCGTGCCTCTATGACCTCCGCTGACAGTTTTGCGTGTGGCCTCTTACGTTTGCTGAAGAAATAAAATGATAGTTTCCATTACTTATTTTTCAAACATTTGTAAAGAATGGCCCTTTCATATTGATGGTTGAGTGGCAAGCGCATAATCTATCTTCATCACACTGAGTTTTAGAGTTTTGCCATATCAACACCCTTTAACTTTAACACCCATAGACGCTATATTATACAATACACAATATCATTTCTATTATATCTGGAATTGCGGCATTCAATGGCTAAGTTCTAACACCGCTTGATAAAAGTATAAAAATTTTGGAGAGCAAGAAATGAGTCTTCTTTTGTATTACACAGTTGTTCAATGTATTTTACATTTAAAAACATACATTTCTTTTAACAGCATCGGCTCAAACCCTCAATGCCTTATTTCATTCTCTTACTAATAACATGCCAATCAGTATGCAGTGTAAGAACTTAAGCAATGACATTCATTGTATTTTTTGCCAACCAAATAGTTGACTTCTGTAGTGTTTTATGTACATAAACATATCAGAAGTTGGGTTGACCTAATATATTTGCTTAACATTTAACTTATTTCTGTTTTAATTATCTTCATTTATAAACTTCTAATGCAACTCACTTAAAGTTATCAAGCAGTTCAAGTGGAACTTCCATCTCCTCAATAGGTTTCAGCTGGCGAGCATTCTTCTCCAGCCTTCTGATCTGTTTCTCTAGCTTCTTACGACGCCTATCCTCTCGAGCCTTTACTATAGCTGGGTCCATCTTCTTCTTCTTTTTCATTGGTTCGGCCCTGAAAATATAATATAAGGTTTAAACTAAACTTAAATTTAAGCCTAATAACAAAACTAGTTACTAGACAAACTTGTAAGTTTTTTATATAATAACTATATCATAACATAATCAGCCCATTACTGTCCCACTGCTGGGCATGGGCCTCTTCTCAGTATGAGAAGGTTAAGGCCTTAGTCTATAATAACTATAGTGAGTTAAATTCATAATTATTAATATGAACTTGTAACTTGTTAGAAATAAATACAAATAAGAGCAGTATGAGTCACTGGTCAGAAATAAATTTAGCTTTATTGTAATAAACCATTGAATAAGTCTGATTGTTGTAACATACCATAGTTGATCTGTAATTTTAAACTGCACTGCTGCTGTTGTGGATATGCTTCTACTGGTGATTAGTGTCTTTATAGCTGGACATATTGATAATCTGAAAATATTACAGATTTGGTGTTTTACTGATGTTAATGGGTAAATTGCTAGTTTAGTTTTATAGGTTATGTTGATAACATAATTTTCTGATCTACACACCTAGTAAATTGCCTCAATATAGACAAATTAAACATGGTATTTACTCTACTGACACAATATACTTAAATTTAAACTAAAATAAATAAAAATTGAATTATGTAGCAGCAGAAAATAGAGCCGCGTTTTGTTTCACGGGTTGAATTGAAACAAACACAGGAATTGAAATGTCAAACGATTAAACAATGGTAAAATTAAAATAAAGTTCTTTGAAAAAAAAAATGACATGGAATTACTACATTGAACAGTTTATCCTATTTTTTATTATAATTAACAAAAGTAAGTAAACAAAGAGTTTTGGCTGAGTTTTGCGATATTATGCATACACAAACCAAATGTTGCTGTTAGCTGAGCCGTAGAATGAAACGAAGCTTACGTTCCGTTTTATGCTATTCGCTAAGGGTTTACCACACGTTTCGTAAAGTAAATAATATATTTTATTTACAAAAAATACCTACTCACAAAAGTTAAAAATCAATAGACTTTTATCCAAAGCTTTTATCAGTTTCATGACCTTTACGTGCTGTTTTATGCCGGACGCTAAGAATTGCACCACGCTTATCTCTTCTCATGTGTGTCGTAAAAGGCGACTAACGGCCAAAATTAATATCCAATCTATCCACCATTTACCCTACTAGAGATAGAAATTTGACATATTTTGTACGGAGCTTATGTCAAATTTCTATCTCTAGTAGGGCAAATCGTGGATAGATTGGATATTAATTTTGGCCGTAATGGATTCACCCAAGATCACCAGAGGATGGGCAGCAGAGTTCTCTGAGTGTTTAACCAACCAACTGCGATCGCCAACCCGCCTGCCAAGCGTGGCGATTATGGCATATCCTCCCAACATTTGCTTGGGGGAGGCCTATGTCCAGCAGTGGACGTCTTAAGGCTGAAATGATGATGATGATGACTAATGTCATGGGCTCTGTTGTTAGTTACTGCCTGGCCTATTGCCTACCCCTTTATGCAGAGTGTGCAAATAATATTATGTGTAAATCATAGAGATAAATAATCATTGGTGTAAATACATTTTCGGCACTGACGAAGCGAATTCTCTACGTTTACTACGGCGCGCGGTGCCACGCGCTCAGCTCTTGTCCGTTTGTCTGTCTGCCTTCCAGATCCTTATAAATTCCAATACAAATAATATAATTCCTTTAAAATCACAGATGAAAAAATTATATATTCAACACATTCTCGTAAAGTGGCTCTTATTGCACCGTTTTTAGGTTCTTAAAGCAGCTTATAAAGCACGCGTGACGCGTGCTTTTTACTTTACAGTTTATCTTAAATCTCAGCAAATAATATACCCCGAGCTTGCTGCCAGCAGGCCCATTCCTAGGGTAGCTAGAGGTACGGTAGCGGCGTACGCTCTGCCGTCTCCTCATCATCATCATCAAAAAAGCCTATCGCAGTCCACTGCTGGACATAGGCCTCTCCCATGTTGCGCCACAACCAACGACTTATCGTCGTTGGCCACAACAATCGGTCCTTTACCTGCCGCAACCAGTCCCCCCCTCACGTTCTCCAGTCGTCTGTCCGTCTTCTGCAGGTAGGAAAAGAGGTCACCTCTCGAACCCTCCCACAGTACGTCCGGCATGCAGCAGACATGTCCTGCACAGTCTCATTTCAGCTTGGCAGCCTTTTGAGTCACGTCAGCTATTTATGTACATAGTATAGTGTTTCGTGTAAGCAGTAAGCAGACTGCCTCGATCGTTGGTCTAGTGCTAGCAAGTGCGACTGCTGAGCGTGGGGTCCCAGGTACGATTCCCGGGTCGGGCAAATTGTTATTGGGTTTTTTCATTGGGATATTCTCAGTAGCGGCCCGGAGTCTGGCTTGTGCCTGGTTAATGGCAATAGGCTCGCCCCCTATTACATGGGCCTTATAACATAACTGGCGAAATGTGGGTGTACTTATACACCTCTCCCTACTCCCTACCCCTTCGAGTAAATACAGGCGTGATGTTATGTTATGTTGTTGTTGTGTAAGCAGTGATAGCCTAGCGGTTGAGCGCCTGCCTTCCATGCATTTGGGTCTGAATTCGAACCCGGCCCTCACCTCTAACTTTTCGAATTCACGTGCGGATCAGAATTTGTTCATCACTTGCTACGTTACTGGTTGATTACTAGGTACATTTCTATCAATATCCGTCAAGTAGTTTTTGTACCAACAGATCGCGCACAAACAGGCAGAAATTGTAAAAAATACTGATTTGGCATCTTCATTCATGCAAAGACGTTGATTAATTTTCTGGGCAACCCCGATCGTGATTTCTATCCAAAAAAACTATGTACAGAAAACATCAATTATCTGACGTCAATAAATATTGTAATCACGTAGGCTTGTATAGATGTTTCGCGATTAGGATCCACTGCCTATTGTCCATCAGTCGCCATTACTTACGGAAATAATAGGCGTCATTTCTTCAGTAATCACCTCATAATCAAAACAATAATTCCTTTTAAACAGAGCAGAGGCGTGTCATTTTCTTTCCTCCTCTACGCTAGCATTCCTGAAAGTACCGACCGCAAAACAATCAACCAGCGCGTTCTCAAACAAAGTCTCTCAAGTTAGGTTTTGTGAATACAGTAGGGCATGATCTACCATATCGGCTAATAGGCTAAAGCCTAGGGTGCAAGGACCGAGGGGGGCGCATCGTCTGATCTCGCAGTTCATAAATTCAGAAACGAACATTTTTATCTAACTTTTATTTCTCGCGTAAAAATACTCGTAATACGCGATGCAGCTCATGCAGCTGTCGGCGGTGTAGGTAGGTAAGTAAGTACTTATATTTTCTGGACAGTTCAAGAGACGTGACTGGCACTTAGCTTAGTCATAGTTAAGCCTAGGGTAGCTAGAATTCTTAATCAGGGCCTGCTGGAATACAATCAATTTGCGACTAGAATTCCTAGCAGCTGATACCTAAAGATACAATTGTATGGTAGCAAAAGCATCTTCTAAAATATACTTACCGAATTTTCATACTTGATTGCGGTTTCCTGAATAGGTTTAAATGTTAGAATACGTTATTATTCTAAGGTTTAAATTAACTTTACTAGTACCTTAGTATCTCATATCAGTCATATCTTCAGGAAAATCAACATCCAACATAATTTAAAATTTTAGAAGCCTGCTGACTAACTACCTGAAATACTTTTCCTTTGTTAACATCCTCGTGTAAAGAATTTGTATTCAAAACGAAGTACTGAGCGTTTGTAATGAACTTAATTGACAATAACGGCCACTTATGAACATAGTCCCATTTAACGAACTGAGGAAACCAAAAAAAAAACTGCTTTATGCAGGTTCCGTATATCAGGTATGTTATTTCGCAATTTCGCAGACGAGGCATGGTTTAGTAGAGCAAGTGAGCCAAAGACAAAAAACCCGGCACAACAACATTTAGTATTATGATTAAATATATGAGAACCAGTTACTGTTACTAATGTGATAAAAACATCTAGGCACTAGCTGCCAAAAGTGATTGGTCAACCGCAGAAGAAAGACATATTATATCGATATTTTTATAATATCTCATGACCGCGGAAACATTTCCAAGGAACCATAAAACATGTAAATCATCTCATTATAATAAACAAAACTAAGAGCAGTGAGTGTCCTCCTCAAGATGCCGTAGTGTTTGGCATCATTCTTGACTCACGGACGACGGCATTTACATGTGCCTGTGAACGTGTCTCAAGAAGTCTCAACTTTATTTTATTTGTGAAACCGATCCGAATGGTGCGGTAACCCGAAAACATGGATACAAATATTACGGATACTAAAACCAACGTGACATTAGACCAAGTGATTGATTTCTTTAATTTAAACCTTACGAATGTGAACCAAAGTGAAGTGACACAGATACATTTGTTCGATCTGTACGAAGCCTACAGAACAATAGAGAAGGAACAGTTGATGGTGTACAAGTCAGTGGCTTACATTATCGGGACACTTATAATTTTAAGCAATTTAACAGTTGTCATATCTAGCGGGCTGATACTAAGAAAAGGTATGCATCACTTCATTATTTGTGGGATACATAATGATTTGCATAATTTATGCTATTAAATATACCATCATCACTTTACCTGTATAACGATATTCATGGTCCAAAACAAGCAATTTTGTATTTCAACCTAGAACCTAATGGCTTTTCGGCATAGCGATCTGATGAAATAATAGGTTTTGAGTTTTGTAACATTTATTTGGGCTAATAGTGATTGTCGTTATTTCTAAACACCTATTATCTTATCTATTGCGAATTGTATGGCAAATGGCCTAACCATTCAAAAACCAAAAAGCCATAACATATTTAACGTGAAGTGATTTTTTTACTACTTCCAGGAGAATAATGAACGCAATGTCCAAACAAATTCTTGTATGTAAACAATAACGTTGTAATTAAGTTATTGATTGACATAATGTCAGTAAACGCTGTTTTTGAAATAAGATAAAACAAAAATTTAATTTTAACACAAACTACGCCGAATTTAAAAAGAGTTTGGGTTTTACAGCAATCAATTATTGTGTTTATAAACCTGTGCATCATTCTATCGTCATCATCATTATATTGTGAAATATAATGATGGTCGTGGGTTCGATTCCCACATGACACAAATATTTGTGTGATGAACTTTAGTGTTTGTGTTGGTTTGGGTGTTACTTATGTATTATAAGTATGTATTTACAAGAAAAAAAGTATATAAGTATCATATTCATCGTCTAGTACCCATAGTACAAGCTCTGCTTAGATTGGGACTAGATGGTGCTGTGTAAAAAAATGTCCCAAAAATATTTATTATTATTTATTAAATATCTAGTTCACAATATTAGTATTATGATGTAGGTATAGGTAGGTACAGCAGTGGCAATGGTGAAAATGTTCATAAAGATATAAAGATATTGATTCGTAAGGATATGGTACAAAAGATGTCAATAATACATACTTATAAGTTTTTACACATTAGATGACCGACAAATCCACCTTTAGTAGGCATGCAAATATTTGTGCACAATGACATTCTAATATCATTGTTTGTGCACATCTTTTCAATATGCTTAATTAGCTTAGACCCAAAGACAATACAGGAGAGTAATGCCCTTGCATAGACCTATTAAAATAAATTAGGTACTCTAGCTTTAAACATTACAAAACCTAAAATTAACCTAAGCATAAGGGAAGCCAGTGCAAAAAAAAACCAGTTGCGGTATGTATGTACCAGTAGTGTTAAATACCAGTTTACAAAGGGAAGCCGTTGGGAATCTTAGTATACCTATGGATCCTTTTCCATTTGTATACAATCAACGCACACAATATATAAACACTGAAAAATATCCTGTTAGATCAGATGAAGTAAAGACGTCGTAATCATAATCATAAGTCACTATCTCCTTAGGAATTCACTTTTGAATTTCGCTAAATGTCAAGTCAATATTGCTGATTGCGCAAAACTTATATTTTTCTAAATTGCCTCTTCGATTTTGAAAGAAATACCGGTTATTTATGAGCCTGGGGAATGCGCAATAGAGCAGCATCAGTATTACTCTGAGAGATATTCCGGATTGTAAATCCAATTCCGATCTTATTTAACTAAATGCCAAGGAACAATGAAGTAAAAGCTCTGATTGATCGATGAACGAAATCGATTAAATTCAATTCCAACTTTGTTTACTTCTGTCAGTTAACACTGTAAATCAATATGTTACAATCATAATTCCAATGTCAATCGATTAGAATTAATGTTTGTAAGAGTAGAACTCAGGTCAAGTACCTATGTTAGGTCGAGAAGTAAATAATAATGAACCAAAAACTATCGTAGTAAATCCAGATACGCTTTGCAGAACATTTCCTGATTTATAATAGATAACTTAATAATAATGTCCTCCCAGCCGAATTTCGGTCACGGCGCCTAATCTCAACGGAGACGATAGCCATCTGCACGGGACATATTATAGTGCACAAGTGTGTGCGCAAACACAGGTGCACTCTCTATTCCTTCACTATCATAAGCCGATGGGACGGCAACCCGACACGACCGGAGAGAGATCAGGCGCAGGACCGACGGCTTTACAAGTTTTCCGAGGCACGAGGGTGTAAGCACCGCCAACTTCCTGACTCCGGGTTGGTACTGAGAAAATTTCTTGACAGAAAAATCCCGATGACATTTTTGCCCGACCCGGGAATCGAACCCAGGAGCTCACGCTTAGCAGTCGTGCTTGCGACCACTAGACCAACGAGGCAGTCAAACAGAGAGCTGTAATTAATAGCAGAGGCAATTAAATCATACCTCACTTCAGTTTGATATCATCAACATCAGCAAATTGGTTTTGAATCGGTAAACCTAATTGCACATACAATAGTACCATCATCATCCTACTGCCCTTATACCAGTTTATTTGGGGTCGGCGCAGCATGTCTTTTTCTTCCATACATTTCTACCAGCCGTCATCTGTTTTCACTTTCCATCCATACAACAGTACCAACCTGTGTTAAAAATTCAAGGGACTATTTCAGTTATTGCAAAATTAAAGTTGCAATGAAAGTAACGAATGTGCCAGTTTTAAGTTACTGTCTGTACTGTACTGTTGTGTGTAACAATATTTAAAACGCAGATTGAAACAAATGAAACAGCCCCTTACTAAGTAAAGCTAAGTATTCTTTGTCATGATAATGCACTGTAAGGTTTGTTGGCATTTGATAGCAAACCAGCCAATATAGCTTTTGCCAAGGTTAAACATTATACATAGCAAAATTTCCATGTCAATTGGTGATGCTGTTGTAATGTCTATGGCCCCTGTTTAGCATTGAATGTGGCATTGACTGTTGACTGTGATTCTGTAATTTATAATACTTGCGTAGATCGTTAACGAATCTCTAATTAAGCCATAGATAAATAGAAGAGCAAGAAGACCTCAAATTATTCATTAAATCTTGAGCCACGTGTCTGTTTTATTAGTCATGGTGATACTCGTATTTTTAACGACAAAACACGTTCATGTAATAATGAAATAGACCAACAAACCTTGCGATTTTACAGATCAGCGCTGAGGAATTTATATTTCCTCAGTATATTGTAAAAGTAAAGAAACCATTACCACGTTTCTATCACAAACGATTTTGTTTAAGCAACGGTTTAATTTCATGGGGCTTACCTACCTATTGATCTCTACAAGAAAGCATTTTAAGGCAGTCTAAGCATAATACATAATATTTTTACTGGGTCCCAATTATTAAAATATGTAGTCGTAAATTAAAACAAAAAAGTACATATTATCGTTCCATAGTCACTTCTAAACAAGTTTTCAATCATGACGAGAATTAGTTTTTTATACAAGCTTTCAGACTTATATTATGTCCATTATGTACACGAGACCGCTTGACATAAATGCCGTTGAATTGATTAGTTAGTGATGGTTATTGGCTACGGTGTTTTTTACTAACCGCTCCAAATAATTAAAGACATCATTTGATGAAGGGATGTTACATTATTTGCGGGTTCGAGAAAATAGGTGGGATGTGTAGTTTCATTAGCAAATGCAACGCCCTGTATGCTCAACGATCAAGGGTAAACGTCGCATATCCAAAAACCTGTTATACAGACTGAGATGCGTTTTCACAAATTCATACCATAGATACTTTGACGACATGACTCACAATTGTACGCAATTACCTAAATTATTTACTAATACAACTGTTAGCACTATAATAAAGAGCAATCGTGATAGACGTGTGACAAAATTAATGTTAATAATAAACACAAATTTAGCATTATTTGTACATACATTTAGACAGGCTTAAAATAACTTTCGGGGAAACCAGAGTAACTCAACCATCATGCTCTTTCTGCTTAATGTTAAGAAAAACTTTAGGCCTCAACTTGAATCGGATGCACGCGAAGTCAGGACAGGAAAAATAAGGTGTAGAGTTGATTTTGAATCATTAACCCTTGAACTCCCACGGACGCGATATTGTGTGAGACACAATAGAATTTTAGTTATGTCTGGAATTGCCGCATTCAATGGGCTAAGAGCTGAAAGTGGTAATAATACGATAGTCAATGTGCATAATTCATTACATTCCTTATAAAACATACTTGAAGTAACTTCTGTTACTAGCATAGCCTGGTTTGTCGTTGGCAAACACTGGGGAAACCATATAACCAAACCATTAAACCAACCGTTAACCATATAACCTATGCTTCTGTTGGCTGTTATAAGTTACGAAATATTGCTGCAATCTTCACACTATAGGTCAACCGACAGTGAGGGTTCAACAGTTCCAACAAGTAAATAACAGTTTTGTCGAAAATACGGATAAACTTTTCAAGTACGCAGATTCAATTCTCAAATCGAGACCAAAGTGGGTGGGTGGGTTGGTGGGTCATACCTCCCGTATTAAAATAATTGTAGCTTGCCTGATTCCCATTACATGATGTACCATCTAGATGGTGCTGTGTAAGAAATGTTTCAAAGATATTGTTATATTAGCGCAACCTAGTACCTACCATGATACAAATTCGGGACAGTCAGTCGGCCGAATTTCAATTTCACTACGAATTTCCTTTTATAAATGTTTTTTTCACTTTGAGCCTAACATAACTATTGCAAGCATTACAAAATAAAACTCTTATATTTCAGGTCAACAGCCCAAAAGTACATACCTCCTGCTTGGAAATGTCTCTCTCGCTGACACCATCGTCGGGTTCTCCCTCATTTTCGGAGTCACAGTGGATAACTCTGTGAGTTCCAACCCCTTGTGTATCTTTCAAATAGGTAAGCTAAAGTAATCGATGCATTTACATAATGTATATTTAATTAATCTCTTGTAGATACCACAATGTTATAAAAATATTACAAAGAAATTTAACTGAAGCAATATTAGTATAACTGTATTAATTAGACATCTATGACAAGGATAACACTGATATCTATGGAACAAAAACAGAGTTTTGATGACTACAAAAACAAGATTTGTCGTAGGCAATAAATTATTACTTATATTTTCACATGATACCATACCATGCTATGTTTACCATATTTTATTTTCTTTTAATCATCATTCGTCCCCTATCTAAAGCGTCGTATTTAAATATTTAATTAAAATACATAGTTAATAGCGATTATAAGTACCTGCGTCTACTAGGTTTTTTCGAAAAACAACTACAAACTCGATCCGATTTATTAAGACGACGTAGCTAGTAGCTCAAATAAGTAATGATCGTAGACAAAAAGTGTAATGGAAGTCAGATGGATGTCATAAAACCATTATAATAATTCCATGCATAAAACTTTAGGTCAAATAAAATGTCAAGTCATTACTAACTCGTGTAGGCGTCCGAACGGCAACTCTCTTAGACCTTATAATAACAGACTCACCGGAGCTGTGTGAGAGGGTGAGTATTCACCACAATCCCGATCTTAGTGATCATGCGATGGTGATATCAGAGTTTCGTATTGAGAAACCGAAAGAAATTCCGAAATATTTGTTTAAACGATCTTTGAATCGGATTGACCAAGAGGCCTTCTGTATTGATCTCGAGGGTATCCCATGGAGTGACGTTTTGGATTTATTTAATATTGATGATCAGGTACGATACTTTAATGAGATGATTATTAATCTCTTTGATAAGCATGCACCAATAAAGCGCACTAAAGTATGCACAAAGTCCACACCGTGGATTACACAAAACATCAATCTGATGATGACCCTTCGAGACAAAGCTCTTGTTAAAGCGCGTGCATCGGGTAATGATGTTAATTGGGATTATTATAGAAGTCTTAGAAATTATGTAACTGGAGCAATTGAAAGGGAAAAGAAAGCATATTTTGCCTTTTATGTTAACAATAATAAAAGTAAACCCAAAGAGATGTGGGATCATTTAAAACGTACTTGTCCGCTTGGAAAAAATTCAAACATTCAAACAACTGTGCCACAACACCTTGGCGATCCTAATAAAATTAATGTTTTTTTCCTAGACGTACCGGTGAGAGATTCGGCCGATACACAAACAATAGCATATTTTAGGCGAAATAAGTTAACTGACAAAACCTTTGACATATGTACTACCACACCAGCAGAAGTATCGAAAATAATTTATAATATAAAAACTAAAGCCAGTGGACATGACTCTATATCGATAGAAATGATAAAATTGACTCTGCCTGCCACATTACTTGTTATAACTGAAATTGTTAATCATTGCCTTAGATCTAAGACATTTCCTGAAACTTGGAAATTGGCTAAAATAAAACCTATTCCGAAGGGCTCTAAAGTAGACCAACTGAAAGATTTAAGACCGATAAGTATATTACCTGTTCTGTCTAAAATTGTGGAAAGGGTCGTTTGTACACAGCTTACCAAGTACCTAGAAAACGAGGGTATCCTGCCTGACATACAATCGGGCTTTCGTAGTGGTTTCGGCACTGCAACTGCACTTGCACATGTATGCGATGATATTGTGGAAGCATCAGACGTTGGAATGTGTAGTGCACTGATTTTGTTGGATTTTTCAAGGGCCTTTGACTGCTTAAATATTGAACTTCTCGTAGCAAAGCTCTCGTACTATGGAATTTCCAATGAGTCCTGCGATTGGTTTCGCTCTTATTTAACCAATAGAAGCCAATATGTCGAAATAGAAACAGAACAAGGTGAATTGCTTAAGTCTGAGATACATAATTTAACTAAAGGAACGCCTCAAGGGTCTATTTTGAGTCCTATACTTTTTATTCTTTTTACGACAGATCTTCCTAAGCAAATAAAACACTCTAAGGTGCACTTGTATGCAGATGATGTTCAGATTTATTACTCATTTAGGCCTGAGGATGCAGCTAATGCTATAAAACTGATAAATGAAGATTTAGACAGTATTTCGGACTGGGCAAGCAGAAACACTCTAGTGTTGAATGCATCTAAGACTAAATATATGTTACTAGGTAATAAAATCCAGTGCAGTAAGGTCACATCACAGTCACTTCCCATTGAGTTGAATAGGTCAAGTGTTGCAAAGAGTCGATAGTGCAGTAAACTTAGGATTACTCATGGACACTGAGCTACGTTTCATTGAGCATGTAAATAGCAAAATTAGGAACGCTTTCTATAGGTTAAAAACACTGTACAATATTAGAAAATATCTCTCGGAACCAATTAGAAAAACCCTTGTGGAATCTATTGTATTATCGCAATTTAATTACTGTGATACTGTTTACGGGCCTCGGCTATACGAAAAAACCAAGAAAGCCATACAGCGAGTACAAAATGCGTGTGCTCGTTTCTGCTTTAACGTTCCAAAACGAGCACATATCACTCCATTTTTAAATGAAAATGATACTTTAAAAATGGAAGCACGTAGGAAACTACATTTAACATGTCTGGTGCACAAAATTGCTCTTAAGAAAAGACCTAGATACTTATTTGAGAAGCTGAAGTGGCTAAGGGATGCTCATCAGATAAATACACGCAGAAGAATGGCAAACGACCTGGTAATACCAGCGCATAGAACGGCAAACTACAAGGGAAGTTTTAAGTACTCTACTACCAAGATATGGAACGATTTACCTCCTCCCTTACGCCAAAGTATGTCCCAACTGACTTTGAAAAAGCATATCACTAGAGAACTTTTAGTTATTCAAAAATTACCGTAGCAGAAACGTGTGTCTGTCGATCTCGTGTGGGGTGTTGTACACATACATGTAATTGTGACTATATCGTGTAGCTGTGTTATAGGTGATTATTATTGTGCAATGTGTGATGTTCGGTTGTGTCAATTTACTGTTTAAAAAAAAACATTTTTTTTTTTTTCCAAGGCTTTTTTGTTTATTTATATAAAATACAACTTGTATGTACCAAATGAACATAATTATTGTGTCTTATTAGTCTAGAAATACTAATATACGATGTTGTAAAATACATATAATTTGGTTAAATTAAATTCGAAGTAAAATTCCAATTTTTTGTATTAGGTATTTGATGTCAGATGTCTTCTTTGATTTACTTTTTTTTTTTGTTCTTGTGCGCGTAAATTTCACTTTTAAGATATACAGATGGGAGGGACCAGCTGAAAATCAGTGCTGTGCATACCTACATGCACAGCAAATACTGAGCTGGATCCCTTGCCACACATATTATGTTGTATGCATGTTGTGTTCTCATTAATTTGTCCTGTTACCTTTATGCATGTAATGTGTATATTTTGTGTATGTGTGGCAAAATAAATGGTTTAAATGGTAAATGGTAAACATAAGCAAAAAATCAGACGAAGAATTCTTGTGGCAACCATGAAATAATTACGACATTCTTGATGGCAACAAACTAAACGCGGCCCTTGCTTTGCTTGGTCTTAAATAACTCTTGACTTTGCTCGTGGTGAAAATATTAAGACGCTGAAGAACTTTGGAGAAGCGTATTACAAAAGGAAATGGTCCAAAATAAGATCCTTGCGGCACCCCTTAAAGCAGCACAGCAACAGCTCCACTCACTACCGTTCTTTGATTTCGACTAGGTACATAAATATGAATGAAATTATTTTAGGAACTGCTCATGTGCGTATTACGTGTATTTAATACTTTTTAATTTTTAAGGGGGAGTTTAGTGATCTACTTCATCAAAGGCATTTGTAAAGTCGTAGAGTCACAGCGTAGGGTATCGACTATTGATTTTTTGTAGATAAATCTATTTTATTAATACATATTTTTAGACAACGAAGTAAGTAGGTACATATTTCATTGCAGGGGGGCCAATATAAAATGACTATATTGAACTATCCTTGGTACACAAAAAATGATTGCCTATGTAAACAGTTTTAATGAGTTGTAAAATATGTTGTTAATGGTTATGAAGTAATTTTGTAGTTCACACGTCGTTTTTGTCTGTCTTTATTTTGTACTTGGATATTTTAATGGAAACCGTAACCCGTATGTATTCAATAATGTGCAAATAAGCTGATTCATGTATTGTCGTAATGAGATAATAACGAGTGTTTTAAATAAATGTAGGCATAAACAAAAACCATGTCAATCACACACTTGCTATTTAGATTCATAAAAAACTAAATAGCTACATATTAAACATACACTTTAAATAAGTACAGTTTTTTTTCTTTGCCACTTAAGTAAAAATATATTATCAACTTTTTTGGTCCTTTTGTCCGGTAAAATGTTTTTTGATTTCCGCAATCCGTAATGCTGTTTACAAGGTGTGGTAGACGCAAAATACAACTTTCATAAGAGCCTTCTTTTCGGTAGATTGAGGCTTCTGTCCCAGCGACTTTTAATATCCAGTTATTATTTCCACTCTACTCCGTCTGGGTCCATATTTAGAAACATACAGTACATATACCTCCTACTTAGAACTAAGCTACGATCGACCGCTGAATTTATTCCTTGTAATATATGTTGCAATTTTAATTGAACAACTTTATGTTCACAGGCATGCTGGTGTGTCCTGCGATGGTGTCCATCTTCAGCGTGGGCCTCATCGCCGTAGACCGATACATCTATATTCTCCACGGTCTTTACTACCAGAGGTGGTTCAATACCACACGCGTCAGAATCGGCATTCTTTGCATATGGATGATCGGTGAGAACTTATTTATTCTAAGTATCTGTACTAAACTAGTTCGTGTATACCTGCTTATGTTACGTATATTGCTTAGTAGAAAGTTGCTCACAAAAGTTACATTAATGTATAAATGTACTAAACCAATTACAAATTTTTTGTTGTTTTGTTTGTGTTTTAAACGTCCGCTGTCGTGTGGTTTACCATTTTTTTTTATTTGAATGTGCTATTTAATCATACAAACATTTTTAAAAAAACCGTTTCATTTAGTCATACAATTCCATCATATCAATCAAAATAATTAACATTAATGACACATTTCAGTGGACAATTTAACTAATTTCAGTAATTAATGTCTGTTACTATATGTTTGTGTTTAACGCTTATTACAGGTATAACGCTTGGATTCATGCCAGCAACTGGATGGATTAACTCGGAGTTGATCTCCACTCGATGTTACTACGTCGCTCTCTTTCCTGGTGCCTTAATACTTATCAACTCCTTCCTCAGTATTGTACCAATTATGGCAGTCCTTATTCTGTATTCCATAATATTAGTTCGCGCTTTAAAAACAGTAAAAGATCTAAACAAAGGTGCCAAAAATGTGAGATCTAATGCAGCATCTCGAGAAAATTCAAAGTTAAGAATTTATCGAGGTACTGTGAGTAAACAGTCCAGTGTTCAATCAATTAAGATACCTGAAATAATGTCAAGTCCCAGGTTGACCAGAAGTCAGTCATCTTTCAACATTAACTATGGAAATGAAGAAGCAACTATTGTGAAACCGACTATTTCGACTAAATCTAAAAGCAACCTTGACCTCGACGTTAGTCAAACAAAGTCGACAAATAGCGTTGGCAATATTGACAGTCAAAACAAATGTCAAAACGAGTCTAGGTTTAGTATTTGTACTATTGAATCACAAGACTCCAATCGCAATCTCTCAATAACGGACCTCAAAACTTCAAGGTTTCAGAATCAGGTGAAGAAAATTTGTAATATTAATGCTATTACGAGAAAAACAAAAGAGCCAAACAAATGGAGGGCCATTACTATAGTCATGTTAACTTCTGGAAGTTTCATATTCACCTGGATGCCATTTTTTATTGCTGTGACCGTATTTGTATTTTGCGAAGAAAAGATGACAAATCCTAGATGCATGTACATCAGACACTTACTTGGAGGACCTTTGGCTACTTTAGCCTTTTTAAACAGCGTATTGAACCCTTTAATCTACGCATGGTGGCATAAAGGGTTCCAGAAGTCCGTAAGAAACTATTATCGACTATATCTATTAAATAATATTTGTTGGAGCAGTAGGTAGCGAAGGGAAATAATTATGTTGGGCAGTAGTATGTTATTTATCCATGACAGGTATCTTTCTATGAATGTGTTATTTTATTGTTTTCTTGGTAGGAAGCTCTCTATTTGTAGATAGTTATGTGTACTTAACACTTTTCTCAAGTTTTAATTACCACAATGAAACGTTAAATTATTTGAAATAATAATTAATTTTTATACACTCCTAATAATTAGATTGACTGAATTCTGCTATCTGATTAAGTAAATTGTTTCGTTATGGTAGGTTTACTACACCTGCATACTTCGCAGTACAAAACATTAGAGAATCCATCGGTCGCAGCCCGAATGCGACCGCCTTGGTACTCTTGCTAGTCGTGACTGTGTTGCTGTCGTGTAATTTCAGAAAGTTTATTAATATTTGTGTTACTAATTTTGACATTCCACAAAATTGTAGAAATGTTTTTTTGTATTTGTTTGTTTAACTGTAGTTATTTGGACTAGATATTTGTTTATTTCGGTTAACGTAATCCAGCTTAACCTATCTATAAATTAATGTGTGTGTACTTAACTACATAAAAATACGCAACTGTGATGCCCAACCCTAAACACGTAAGTTCACATTCATAATTCACCTTTCTTTAGGTGGATCCATCATTATTAATTTGAGTCAAAGTTCAGTTTTTGAATCATTAGAGTTCAAATTGATTAATAAAATTTGCCACTGAAGAGCTTATTTAAAAACTTAATAATACATTCAACCTCGATACGATGCAACACTTTACAAAATTCTAAAGCAAATTTTAGCAAAAATTGTGAATGAAATCTTTCAATTTCAAAACCCAGGTGTATATTTATGTATTGATAGCTATTATGTTTACAATATTGAAAGATTTCAATCACTAATTCTTTTTAAATTCACAGTTTAATGTCGCAAAGACTTTACATCTATTGAGGCTGACTGTACTATGAAACAAAATTTGAGAATCTGTACTTATTTCATAGATCTGTGTTAAAATGCAATCTATCTAATTTCTATATTATAAAAACAATACATCATGTATTCCGAATCATCCTATACTAAAAAAAAACGAAATCAGAGGACCAAAAATCTATCTTTCTAATTTTATCATTTGCAATCCTCACAGGCATTTTCATATCAACATTACCAGCGATGGGGTGGACAGGCCGGACCTTCACAGACTACAGGTGCTGGTACATCGCCGTCTTCCCTTCAGCCCTACTCCTCGTTCTATCCATTGTTGTCCTCTCAGTTATCATCATGGTTTGCATACTATACATACTCATTCTCCGCAGCGCCGTCAAAGCCGTTGACAAAATTAGAGAATTTAAAGAAAGCAGTTATACAAATAAAGCTTATATTGAAGACTTGTCTCCTTCAACGACCGTTAACTCAATTTCTGAATCTTTAGAAACTGGGAATAATGTTGAAATGCGCAAGATTGATAGTGAATCTCAGACCCAAAAAAGCGATTCCAGTAAGGAAGGAAAAAGTTTCGGATGTTGCAGAACGAGACCAGCTGCACATCCGAGCAAATTGAAAGCAGTGAAAACTGTTCTTATAGTAACTTTATGTTTCCTTGGCACATGGGCTCCATACTATGTAGCTGTAATAATGTATGTGAAATGTGATATCATGAAAAATGGCTATGAATGTATTCCATTAGAAATTTTGACTTTAGGACCTCTTTATTTGTTAGGGACTTGTAATAGTCTATGTGATCCTATAATCTATGCATGGAGACATTCAGGGTTCAAAAGAACCCTAAAGAGAATATATTGGAAATGTGTAGCAAAACACAAAATATGATGTTTTGATTTGTATTATCTAGTTAGATATGTAGGTAATAAATTGTGAAACAAACAGTATTGATAAGTTAAGTTAATATTTTTGTTTAAATAAATTAAATTATTTTGTAATGTTGTTGTTTTATTCATTGTTGTTAGACCATGAATCATGATAGTCCAAGAGAACAAAATTGAAGAAACATGTTGAGGTCTAGATCCTTACAATGTGTACACTACCTATTTTGAGTTTATTTGCTGTGTCAATGCGCAGTATTTAGTCGCAACAACAGTAATTGTGTTTACTATAGTCAACCGTATTGCCGACCTTCTTTCTTGACATCAAATAAAAAACATCCTATTTACAGTATTCTTTTCTTCGAAAAATCGTGGTCACGACAAAGTAAATTTTAAAAAGTAGAGTCAGAACCACATCAATTAAGTTTTTTTTTTTATTTTTTTTTTATTTAATCACATGTACAGTTTCTTTAGTTTTACTTAACTAGAAAACTCGCCAAACTATCAAGTTTAACGGCGAGATGCGCTCATACATACGTATACTATCTTACTCTTACGTAAACATGCAACACTTAATTAGCAACAAAATAAGTTGTATGATTATAAAATAGTTTATTGTTGATTGAATTGAATTGAATTGAATTGATTAACTTCTCGATAACAGAAGAGATTGGCTTTCAAATTGGTTTTTTTTTTTTTTTTTACACTGCCTGGTGACGTCTCCTCGTCATCAAGAAGCAACTCCCTCAGTTTTGATTTTAACAGGCTTTTACTTATTTTAGGCTTTTGCCTAAGTAAGTCTATTTTATTATATATTTTTGGAACTAAAAATTTTGACATTCTGTCTCCATAATAATTTGTCATCTTCGGTTGAGCTAGTTTTTTATCTCTAACTCTTCTTGTATTATATTTATTTGTAACTTTTACTTTATACTCGTCACTGTAGTAGTGTTCTAAACTGATCAAATAATTAACTTTCTTATCTATTGGTAAAATTTTACAAATGGGGAATAACTTATCGTACTTAGTCTTTGTTACATTTTTCTTTAACTTTTTTGCTTACTAGTAGTTGGAGTTAAAACTCTTCTTGCTTCCAAAAACAATCATATAAATAGAATATTCTAGAAAATAAATGATATCTGTAGGTAAAGGGAAAACCAATCTTTATGACCTATATTTAAGTACAGCAATATAGATTATTGCAATAAAACAACATCTAGATAAATCAGGTGGTACAATTATGAAATGGTATCCAATTATGAAATGGTCCCCTGTGATACTATGAATTTCCCCCACATACAAAGTAAACATCTTTATGGCAGGCGTAGGTATTGTCGGTTCCAGGTAGGTAGGTTCGACTGCATGGCAAACCGGGACCTGTCGGAGGTGGATGAAGAATTTAGAATATATCCCACACTCCCGGCCCAAGATAGTTGAAAGCACACCGTGGTAATTTTAGTCGGTAAAGAGTCCGATACTGGCTCCGTCTTTCCCAGGCTGAGTGCGACCATGAGGATTTCCCCACGCAAAAAGAAGTCGGTAAAAAAGGTTGGTACAGTTTCTGCACAAGGGACGATCTCGATGCGACCACTCCTATCTTTATTGAGGTAGCCATACATAGCCACCACATATTATTCATAAAATATTTAATGATCCACCGTCACAATAGGAAGATTTCCGGTGGCGGAGACTATCTCTTCCCGAAATAATCTTGTAGTCCTGGGCCCTAATTCAAGTAATTTCATGACAGGCCGATCAAGTTACAGTGACGCTGCAGTTCGTTTCTGACAGCGATCGCCGTAGATAAGAGAATACGAAAAGTATTGTTTTGATCGAATCTTAACTGCAACTGGACTTCTTTAGTTACGTGAATTGGCCTACTGTTCAGCGACAGACATCTAAGCTTCTTCGCAGTCCTATTGCAACAGAGATAGATACTACCATTGATTAGATCATTACAGGAGTCCTTTACAAGGGATTTACATAGAAAACACTGTGAACGTGATGTATTGAAGCCTAAGCAATTAACAGCGAAACCTGATTTCCTATTTGTTTTCTAGAAAACTGACTTCGACCTGTGACAACATATTTATCTACGTGATACTACAAAAATAGCTTAAAACTTTTATGAAGATGATTAAGAGCTACCGACTTACGCGACAAAGATATAAAATAATGTAATTCACTGATATACGGTAGATACCTACTAGATACCCGTTATATCGGTTAAACAACAATAAAATTTACAACATTGACTCTCTAGATAATCTTATATGTAAATTATCTAAGGATTAACCTAATATCAAAAGCTATAAGATGACCGTCCGGTTGCCACCATAGCAGTTGGTTAAAATGACTCGTTTGGTGATCTGTGTACTCCTGTGTGTGGCCTCCTTTGTCCAAGGAGGTCACGAAAAATATGAAGGGTATGTTGTTTGTTTGTATCCTACTTATATTATAAACTAGCCTATGCGCGATAGCGATAGCGCGATAGCGCGACTTCGCCCGCGTGAATTTTGTTTATCGCGCATCCGACGGGAACTATTCCTTTTCCCGGGATAAAAAGTAGCCTCTATGTTAATCCCGGTTATGTTCTATCTGTATGCCATATTTAATTAAAATCGGTCCAGCCGTTCTGGAGTTATAAATGGTGTAACTAACCCAACTTTATTTAATACTAGCGGCCCGTCCCGGCTTCGCACGGGTGGACATGAAAATATAGCCTATGTTACTCATGGTGAATGTAGCTTTCTAATGGTGAAAAAATGATTTTAATCGGCTCAGTAGTTTTTGAGTTTATTCATTACAAACATACACACAAAAATACAAATCTTTCCTCTTTATAATATTAGTGTAGATGTAGATATTTAAGATGTGAACATTTGTGAAGATGTTTGGATGTCTTTTTATCCCGGGAAGATGAACAGTTCCAGAGGGATGCACGATAAAAGACATCCACGCGGGCGAAACCGCGAGCATAGTGTAATCCTACTATAAACGTTATAAATGTGAAAGTTGTGAAGATGTTTGGATGTTTGTTAATCTATCACGCTGAAACGGTTGAACGGATTTGAATGAAATTATACAAAAACGGATAGACCATGACCCGGATTAACATATAGGCTACTTTTTATTCCTAGAAAATAAACAATTCTAGAGATATGCGTGATAAGTATTTCTGTGATAAACCGAAGCTTAGTCGCTATACATATACGCCCGCGTATAAGCAAGCATATATAGCTTCGGGCAAAGTCTAGTTCTTTATATTCTTTTGTTTCTGTTGTGTTTCAATACCCTTTTTAATTTAATAAGGAAGATACCTGTACTCTAGTACATAATATAATTACAAAGTTTGGTACCTACAATATGCCAGATAATGATTACCTAATGCACTAAGTGTTTTTTCCTACTTGTCTTATTTAATAAACAATCTTGGCATGGCTTTTTAATGAAATTCGTCATTAATTATTAAAAAAGCTATATATTAACAATTTTATACACTAAATTTTTTTGCTTAATTACGTGTGCAGAACTAGTAATTACCTATATTTTATCATTAGTTATTTAAAAAATCAACATTTAAGAGATATGCTAAGATTGTTTGCTAAATAAGACAAGTGGGGAAAAAACCGTGTACTAATGAACGTCATGAAAATAATATTCGCAGAAATCACATTTTTCCTAGGTGATCAATTTTCATAAAAGGTATGCCAACAAAACAACGTACTTATATCTGAATATGTAGGCAAAACGAACTGTTTGCAATTGTTTTTATCTTCCGCTTCAAGTGACCGGCTAATTTACTTTTCATATGATTAAAGAATCACGTTTCCTTTTGGGATTACCTGAATAAATAACCCATGCTGTAGCAACCTTGAAATCAAACTATTCGCTATAGTTACGCCAATGATTGTTCCCTTACTATACACAATATCTATGTATTGGAAACCATTATCTTAACTAGTCATTAGATCATCATCGGCTAGTTTTTCAGGCGGGCCTCCTATAACTATGACGATAAAAAGTAAGTTTGCCCTCTCTGCGGGTAAATTTAGAAAAAATGTTCTTGATACCATTAATATCTTACCTATTTCGTAACACATCACCTACTATAGCCTATATTCAATGCATATAAGTTTGATAAGTTGTTTTGCTGTTACTTACATTATTATTCTATCATATCTTGTATTTGTACTTTGTAGGTTTGAATATAAAATCGCATGATATTTATAAGTATATCTGTTTATACCAGGCCCCTCAGAAAGTATTGCGAAAAAAAGTTTTTATATATGGGAGACTGGCCAGTTATAATGTTTTTCGAAAATATGATTATTTATAAATAAAAATAAGTAAGTTCCAATTTCAAAATTTCCCTCCACATTTTTTGCGAGTTAATTCAAAGTATTGTGTCTCACTGAAATATGGATCTGCGCCGGGAACATTTTAGAGCTATGATTTTATACGATTTCAAGTGTCGCCTGAAACCGGATGAATCGTACGATAGACTTCAAATGGCATTCATGGATGAAGGCCCTTCCAAGGCAACCGTGTATCGTTGGTATAACGAATTCAAGCGCGGTCGACCAACTTTGGGGGATGACGAAAGAAGCGGTCGCCCTTTGACGGCTGTTACCGAAGAAAACGTGCTAGCAGTGAAAAATTTAATCCAAGACAATAGGCGAATTACATATCAGGAGATTCAACACATATTGAAGATTGGATCGGGAAGCGTTCACGAGATTCTACACAGCCATCTTCGCGTGAGGAGGATAGTATCACGCTGGGTGCCGCACAACCTCACCGATGCTCAGAAGCAGGCCCGGGTGGAATGGTGACGTGATATGCTTAACAAATTTGAAGCAGGCTCGTCTCGGCGTGTTTACGACATCGTTACAGGTGATGAGTCCTGGATTTATCAATACGACCCAGAAACCAAGCGCCAGTCGACTGTTTGGGTGTTTCAAAATGAGCCAACGCCTACCAAAGTGAAGCGATCTAGAAGCGGGGGTAAGATTTTGATCGCTAGCTTTTTTAATTTGACTGGCCACATGGTATCAATTCCCTTACGGGATCAAAGAAGCATTAATGCCGAATGGTATACTACCAAATGTTTGCCAGAAGTTTTCTCTGTTATAAGCAACAAGCGACCAAACACAGGGCTCCGCGGGCTACTGCTCCACCACGACAATGCACCTGCGCACACCGCACTCAAAACGAGGGACTTCCTGGACAGCACGCCAGTCAAACTCCTGGGTCACCCTCCTTACAGCCCTGATCTAGCACCGTGTGACTTCTTTTTATTCCCAAAAATAAAAAATCAGCTCAAAGGGATACAATTTTCGTCGCCGGAAGATGCGCTGGCTGCGTTCGAGCAGGCTGTAAACGAGGTGTCTGCGGCGGACTGGAAAAAGTGTTTTGAAAACTGGTTTAGGCGCATGAATCTTTGTATAGAGGCTGGTGGAAAGTACTTTGAAAAGATTTGATAAAAATATATGTACGTATAGAACAATTTTTTTTAGTTTCGCAAAACTTTCTGAGTGTCCCACGTATTCTGTGGAAAATGCTGTTGGTTACACATTTGCTCAGCTTTTGTAAAATTCTTTTTTCATCATATAACATGTAATGTGTCACTGTTTGTTTTCCCCAATAAATAAAATAAAATAAAATAAAAGTAAGTATATTCTATATTCTTTATCAGAAATGAGGAGATTCGCAGGAGAACGTCCGTGTGGTGCCGGACGCAAAGAATTTCACCACCCTATATCTTCTCATGGGTGTCGTAAAAGGCGACTAAGGGATTCACCAGAGGATGGGCAGCAGCGTCCTCCGAGTATTTAACCAACAAACTGCGATCGCCAACCCGCCTGCCAAGCGTGGCGATTATGGCATATCCCCTCATGCAAAGCACAACAAAAAATCGGCCCCTAGTCCCCGGCGGCCCCGCTAGCCCTGGTTACGGTAGCGGCCTAGGTAACGGCGGGGCAGGGGGTGCTAAGAATCCCCGGCAGAGATCCGGCTACCATAACAAAAAAAGACTGGACCTGGCAGCATACAACACACGTACACTGCGGACCGACGAGAAGCTTGTCGAACTCGAGGAAGAATTGAGCAGGTTACGATGGGATATCGTAGGGTTATCTGAAGTCCGAAGAGAGGGGGAGGACACGATAATCCTCAAATCCGGTAACTTGCTCTATTTCCGGGAGGGCGATCAACTTTCCCAGGGCGGTGTCGGGTTTATCGTCCACAAGTCTCTTGTGAACAACATAGTGAAGATCGAGAGTGTTTCGAGCAGGGTTGCGTACCTTATACTCAGAATAACCGAAAGGTATTCGTTGAAGGTTATACAGGTATACGCCCCGACCTCGAATCACCCCGACGATGAGGTGGAGACCATGTATGAGGATATCTCGAGAGCCATGCATGGCTCTAAAACTCACTTCACTGTTGTCATGGGAGACTTCAACGCGAAACTGGGCAATCGCTACGATGATGAGCTGCGAGTGGGGCAATTTGGATATGGATATCGGAACCACCGGGGTCATCTACTAGCCGGCTTTATGGAGAAGGAGGGACTCTATATGATGAACTCTTTCTTCAGAAAGCGTGAGCATAGGAAGTGGACCTGGTTGGGCCCTGATGGTGTAACAAAAAATGAGATTGACTTCATTATGTCGACGAAGAAGCAAATATTCAATGATGTCTCTGTGATCAACGCGGTTAAAACCGGAAGCGATCACCGTTTGGTAAGAGGCACATTGAATCTGAACATCAAGCTGGAAAGATCTCGACTGATGAAGTCTACGCTCCGTCCAGCACCGATCCAAATCCAAAACCCCGAGAGCTTTCAACTCGAACTTCAGAATCGTTTCGAATGCCTAGGGAGCTCAGTGGACGATTACAGCGATGGGTTTGTGGAAACTGTCCATACGGTCGGGTCTAGGATCTTTAGGACCCGTCGTACAAATAGAAACAAAAAGCTTTCTGACCACACTCTCGAGCTTATGGCGGAAAGACGCGAGATGATTCTGCAGTCCTCAGATGATGCGACTAAGTACCGGCAGCTCAATAGACAGATCTCAAAGTCCTTGAAAAGTGACCTACGCCAATTTAATACGGAACGTATTAAAGACGCGATAGAGAAAAACAAGGGCTCCAAAGTCTTCGCAAGAGACCTGTCTATTGGGCAGAGCCAGCTTGCAAAACTGAGGACCGACGATGGCAGAGTCGTATCCTCCAAGCCAGAGCTATTGAAGGAGGTCGAGAAGTTCTATGGACAGTTATACACGTCCACCCGGACACCCGCTGTAAATCGGGCTGACGACCCAAGAGCTCGATTGACCCGACACTATACCGAAGATATCCCGGACGTCAGCCTGTACGAGATTAGGATGGCTCTGAAGCAGCTCAAAAACAACAAGGCACCGGGTGATGACGGAATTACGGCCGAACTCCTGAAGGCGGGTGGAAAACCGATCCTTAAGGCCCTTCAGAAGCTGTTTGATTCCGTCATTCTCGAGGGAAGAACGCCACAGGCATGGAGCAGAGGTGTGGTGGTACTCTTCTTCAAAAAGGGCGATAATGCTCTACTGAAGAATTATAGGCCCATCTCACTTCTGAGCCATGTCTACAAGCTGTTTTCGAGAGTCATTACGAACCGTCTTTCGCGCAGGTTTGACGACTTCCAGCCTCCCGAACAAGCCGGTTTCCGAAAAGGCTTTAGCACCGTAGACCACATACATACGCTGCGGCAGGTTATACAGAAGACCGAAGAGTATAACTTGCCTCTTTGTTTAGCGTTTGTGGACTACGAGAAAGCCTTCGATTCGATCGAGACTTGGGCGGTACTACAGTCTCTTCAACGGTGCCAGATTGACTATCGGTACATCGAAGTGTTAAAGTCTTTGTATGAAAACGCCACTATGTCAGTCCGATTACAGGACCAAGCCTCGAAACCTATCCTTCTGCAGCGAGGTGTGAGACAGGGAGATGTGATCTCTCCGAAACTGTTCACTGCTGCATTGGAGGATGTCTTCAAGGTTCTGGACTGGAAGGGGCTAGGCATTAACATAAACGGCGAGTACATCACTCACCTTCGGTTTGCCGACGACATAGTAGTCATGGCTGAGACCATGGAGGACCTCGGTACAATGCTCGATGACCTCAGTAGAGCTTCTGATAGAGTGGGTCTTAAGATGAATATGGACAAGACAAAGGTTATGTTGAATTCCCATATAGCACCCATTCCCGTAAACATCGGAGAATCTACACTAGAAGTTGTTGACGATTATGTATACCTAGGACAAACTGTCCAGCTAGGTAAGTCCAACTTCGAGAAAGAGGTCAATCGTCGAATCCGACTCGGTTGGGCAGCGTTCGGGAAGCTACGCAATATCTTCTCGTCCAAAATACCGCAGTGTCTCAAGACGAAAGTCTTTGACCAGTGTGTGTTGCCAGTAATTACTTACGGTACTGAAACGTGGTCGCTCACAATGGGCCTCATAAGAAGGCTCAAAGTCACTCAAAGGGCAATGGAGAGGGCTATGCTCGGAGTGTCCCTGCGTGATCGAATCAGAAATGAGGAGATTCGCAGGAGAACGAAAGTAACCGACATAGCCCGAAGAATTGCCAAACTTAAGTGGCAGTGGGCGGGGCACATTGCTCGCAGAACGGATGGCCGATGGGGCAGTAAAGTTCTGGAGTGGCGACCGCGTACTGGAAGGCGCAGCGTGGGTAGGCCCCCCACAAGGTGGACCGACGACCTGG
Source organism: Asteroscopus sphinx (assembly GCA_949699075.1). Lineage (NCBI taxonomy): Eukaryota > Metazoa > Arthropoda > Insecta > Lepidoptera > Noctuidae > Asteroscopus > Asteroscopus sphinx. The sequence continues at coordinate 8,495,016 of OX453019.1, forward strand.
TGAAGGTCGCGGGAATCCGCTGGATGCGGAAGGCACAGGACCGGTCGTTGTGGCGATGCTTGGGGGAGGCCTATGTCCAGCAGTGGACGTCTTTCGGCTGAAATGATGATGATGATGCAGGAGAACGAAGGTAACCGACATAGACCGAAGAATTGCCAAATTTAAGTGGCAGTTGGCGGGGCACATTGCTCACAGAACGGATGGCCGATGGAGCCGTTTACGCCTTTTAGCATCGTAGCGTGAGCCGTGAGCGCATCTTTTATTGTCCTCCACAATATGGACCGACGACCTGGTGATGGACGTGGGAATCCACTGGATGCGGAAAGCATAGGACCGGTCGTTGTGGCGATGCTTGGGGGAGGGCTATGTCCAGCAGTGGACGTCTTTCGGCTGAAATGATGATGATGATGATGATGATTCTATATTTTAATCTGTGTCAAACATCCAAATTAGTCTAGTCGTGTTTGTGTAATGCTCGAACAAACAAACAAATAGATATTTACAATTTTATAATAGGTACCTATTACCTAATTAACTTTTATCAAAGAGATTAAATATTAAGTATTTTAATGTCTTTGCCTTTTATACATATTTCGCTGCATGAGACTCATTATTGTTAGTAACAGGTTATCATACAGTACATCACAAATATTTCGCATTCATGAGATCTCTACCGCAAGGTCAGGGGTCTAGCTGAAACCTTGCAGCAGTGGTACAATAATGCAGTCTAGCATGCTAGCCAACATCACTAGGATGCTGTTGGGGCTGGCTCGAACCCTATGGACCAGGGATGTCCATCGCTTCTACACGCCCGCATAGAAGCAGTCTGCGTGATCATTGGCGAACATCCCTGACGCACTATCGGGGCAACCCCAGCAGCATGTACCCTGAATGCATAAGGGCGCTGTCATATGTGTAATAATAGTAGTTTATGAAACTGTTGCCTATCAGGGGTTATTAAAACACGAGTGTGAGTTTAAAAACCGAGCCGCAGGCGAGGTTTTTAATAGTATCACACGATCGACACCAACTCAGTTTAGTTATTTTAACAAAAATCTGGTTTCTACTCATTAAAATTTGGCAATTTATTGAAGTAGGTAAATTAGTCAACTATTTTTTTTCAGTGCAGAGGAGAAACAGACCTCGTCGTACTTTGTTCCTCCATAACATAATCAAATTCCATAATTTCCAGCCACCAGTTGTATCGTGTCGCCGGTCTTGGCGAGGAGATCAAGGCATTAGAAGCACGGTTGGACATTTTGTCTGCCACGCCCGCTGCCAGGTCCTCTTCGGGCAAACTAGAGGCTGTTGTCAGACTGTCCCCGGAAGAGAAACAAGAATGGCTACAGTACTTCGACAAGAGAAGTATGGCTTACACGAAGATCGCCGACAATCTCGCTGAGTGAGTGAAGAATAGTACACTGAAACTTTTGAAGTCGGTTTTAACTTTTTTTTTAGTTTGTTTTATTTTTCTATTTTTAGTGGCATTAGCAATATAGGTAAAGACAAGCGATTGCTACAATACCAGATGATTTGCTGTCATACATTGAAGAGTTCCCTTCTTTATCTCCGAAGATCTTCATCAGATATTCACCAAATGATACTTTCTGAATGCAAATGCTTGATTTGTTGACGAAAATATCAAAATCGCTATATGTATGAATTATATGATGTACCTATGCCTATAATATTTGAGAGGTTCCCTCAATTCCACATGGATCCCATCTTCAAAACTGGATTTTGATGATGGGCTCCAATCTGGAAGTATATCCTTTCAAATAAAAAAGATAATTTCCAAATCGGTTTAGAAATGACGGAGTTCTGAGGTAACACACATTTAAAAAAAATCTGTCGAATTGAGAACCTCCTCCTTTTTTTGAAGTCGGTTAAACAACAATGATTCTAATCTATAATTATAATAAAATCGATTGGTAGTGTTAATCTGAAAAAAACTATTAAAATGTGAAAATTATACCTAGTGATATACAAAAGTGAAGCGAGTAGGTTAGAGTGTTACGAGTACGAATGATTCAAACTTATAACCAATCTTATAACTAAGTAAATTACTCATCTGAAAAACAAATTATCAAATTAGGTACACTAACGATGAAATATCGTATTAGGAATACGACTATAATGTATAAACTCAACATTATTTTAAATCTTTAAGCATTCTACGTGAAGAAGATGCTCAGATCGAATCAAAGCGATCAGCAGCCAAACGCAGTGGAAGGTCGATCACTTGGGACACTTACTACAGACACGAAGAAGTAAGTAATACCAAAATAAATTACGATGCAGTCACTTTTTTTTGTTACAGATTTCTGACAAGTAATGGTACGTAAATGGGTGAATGACTTGTGGTCCCAGTATTAGACCCACCATTGCTACAATTTTTTTTATTTTAATGCCTCTTGGTCTCACCGGTCGAAGGGTCTACGAGTCATATAAATCAGTTGGAATAATGACTGACTCGTGGACCCACTTATTTTGACCAACCGCAACCAGTGGGACAGTATATCTTTGAAATGGATTCGACTCGTGGGTTCTGGTAAAGTTGCTCTCAACTGCAACTCAACTGCATCTTTGATAACGTTTTATCAGGCACAAGAAATAATTCATTCCACAAAAAACCGTTCTAAACATATGCCTTATTCTAGATAAACGATTACTTGGACCAACTAGCAGAAGAATACCCTGACCTCGTGACCGTCATCAACGCGGGTCTCAGCTACGAAGGTCGCCAGATCAAGTACGTGAGGATCTCCACGACCCGCTTCGAGAACCTCCGGAAGCCAGTCATCGTGATCGACGCCATGGTTCACGCCAGAGAATGGATCACCACTCCTGTTGCCATCCACATCATCAACCAACTCGTGGTGGAAGTCACTAACAGCGATCTTACAGAAGGAATCGACTGGATTATTGTCCCATTAGCTAATCCTGATGGCTACGAATACTCTATTGATGAGGTAAACCTAAATAATTATCATTCTAATCCTTTCCCTTCTATGTTGACATCAGCTTCTAGTTTAACCTGCCCCCCTAGCCAAGTTTACAATCTACAATCGTCAACGCTAATAGAAAACAATCAAAATGTATGGGAATGACATATCTCAACGAAAAAGTCATTCGTTGAGATATGTCATCTCCATACATTTTGATTGTTTTCTAAGCGTTGACGATTGTAGATTGTCAACTTAGCTAGGGGGGGCTGATGTAGCTAAGAGTCGTATTTAAAAAACGCAATAAATCTGCGTTTTATGCTACTTTTTGGCGTCGTAGATCTTAGTAATCAATGTGTTTATTTTAACGATAGTGGAATATGATCGTTTTATTTATGCTATAGTAACATAATTTTGTAGAATTTTCATTTATTGCGTCTAAGACTAACAATAACCGTTTTTCCCCGCCGCCACGTTGGTTAAACGCTAAGAAGCTACAGCTCCCAAACGACCAAGTAAATCTTGATGTCCTTAGAAATATCTTGCAGTTACCTACATGATGCGTGCTGCGTGACGGACGATTTGTATGACACTGTGACCCACATCAGCATCTTCTGTGCATACCTACCTATAATTGGACACAAAAGGCACCCTATTAACTAAATGTCTGTTTTAAGCTCCATTTATATTCATGGTAGGCGATGCAGTAGCCTAAACATTTTTTAAAGTAACGATTTTGTTCCGTATTCGGAATGTACCTTTTTTACTTGAACTGTACTTGGTCAGTGTCATTTTAAAAACCTTGTTACTTATTTATAACGTTAAATATTTTAAACTTAGATTCGGAAGCAACTATAAAGAAATTCATAATATGTTTGCTTCAATTATTTAAACATCTTTCTTTGAACAAACTTTTTTCTAAGCAAAATAGCGAATTGAGTCATGAAATTTAAAGGCCTATTCTAGTAATTAAAAACTTTAAATCTCAATCTCCTGAAAGTAGATGTTTCTGATTGCCGTTTATTGGTGACATTAATGAACTAAGTGTCACAAATAAGCGGCAAACAGGATCATCTTCTGTCAGGAGATTGAGATTTAAAGCATTGAGATTAGTTTGGAACTATATTTTGATTACGAGAATTAGCCTTCTGCCGAGCCAAGCCAAGTTGACAATCTACAATCGTCTACGCTATAGAAAACAATCAAAATGTATGGGAATGACATTTCTCAACGAATGACTTTTTTTTTTAGATATGTCATTCCCATACATTTTGATTGTTTTCTATTAGCGTTGACGATTGTAAATTGTCAACTTGGCTAGGGGGGCTGATTTAGCAGGATTTAGCCGATCGCATGTTTCGCTTTCTCGCAAAACTAGTATTTTTTGCGGTTAACGTCTGGTAGGTACCTATATCTAATGAGCCGAATACAGAATGACGCTTACCCTCTTGTCTGGTATGTAATGGATGCCACACGCGCTACAAGAAATCGTTACGGTCGCACTGCACCGTTTAAACTACACTGATAAATCGAAACGTGTATATAATGAAAACCCTGCAGTTTGTGTTTGTTGCTGTTTGTACGATTTATCTGTACAGTCCGACTGCACACTTAAATCGCGCAGTTAAAACTGAAGGTGTGTAGGCCCCATATGTCTTTAGCTGTTAGTCCGACAAATTTGACTTCATCGGTCTTATTATACCTAGTACTTATACGAAATGAACATTGAGCTACAGTACAGATGACCATTAAAACCTTTCCTAGGTTTTTTATTGCATACAAACATATTATCGCGCCTGTTTCCCATTGGGGTAGGCAGAGACTATGAAATTCCACCTGCTACGATCCTGACACACCTCCTTAGCTTCATCTACGTTCATTAACCTCGTCATGCATGCTCGTCGATTTAGAGTAGTCAGGTTTGTATTACAACGATTTACTATTTATTTGACATTTATCGAATTATCGATTCTTAACTTTATCCAGGACCGCATGTGGCGTAAAACTCGTTCCAAGTCACACGATGGCGCGGACGAATGTCCTGGCGTAGATGGCAACCGCAACTTCGACCACCACTGGGGTACCAACAGTGGAGCTAGTGACCCTTGCTCCATCATCTATGAAGGTCCCTCCGCCTTTTCCGAGCCTGAAACGAGGGTCATCCGAGACGCCGTGCTGTCAAATCTCGAAAGGATTTCCCTTTACATATCCCTGCACAGCTACGGGAATATGTTCCTGTATGCTTGGGGGAACAATGGTAAGAAATATTAATTTTCTAAATAAGCACTCACTTGATACCACTGGATGCGGAAAGCGCGGGTTTTATAAAATTAATATGACGTTTGCAGTGACATTTACTATTCTATTTTATTGCACAAATTAACAAATACATTTTGGATATTCATCATGGGCCATGGATAATTTCACCGATGGTCAAAGTTTCACCGGTATCCAATGTACCAAAATCATAGAATATTATTTTGAACATCATCATTCAAACCCAGCAAACCATAACTTGTGCATACTCGTTCGCCTGATGTAACAGCGCCAGATTATTTTCTATGAGGTTATTTAAAAGACAAGGTGTACATTAATAAGCCCTGGGCCCTAATTCACGTTATTTCATGACGCGCCGTTCAAGTTGCAGTGACGCTACATTTCGTTTCTGACAGCCATCGCCGCGCCTTAAGAAAACGAAAAGCATTGTTTTTATCGAAACATAACTGCAACTGCACTTCCTTAGTTACGTGAATTAGCCTACAGGATACTCAAGCAGAACATCCGAGCTGAAATACGGTTGCAAACTCCTCATGTTCTAAGGAAAGTAGTGAGAAATGCTCTCGAAAGAGCCCGTCTTTGTCAGATTGCAAATAGCGGTTCATGAACGTGACGTAATATTTAAAAGCTAGCTCAAAAATATCTTCATGAGTTTGATTTAATTATATGATAACAATTAAGATAAATAAATAAAATGTAGCAAAGTTATAACTAGTTGCAACCCATTCGTGACTTTTGCGCCATCCTATACATCCCTAATCCATAAGCAGGAGTAAGCAACAGATTGTTCCTATAGATATTAAATTCTGTCCCTATCTTTTCAGGAACATTACCATCAAATGGTCTCGTCCTCCACCTCGCTGGTGTCCGAATGGCAGAAGCTATCGACAGATTGGCTTTAGACAAAGCTGATAGATACATTGTGGGTAACGCCGCGAACGTTCTCTATTACACCACCGGCACCTCCCGAGACTGGACAAAGGCTGTGGGCATCCCTCTAACGTATACCTTGGAACTGCCCGGCTATGAATACGGATTCCTCGTGCCTGTAAACTATATCGAACAGGTTGTAACAGAGACCTGGGCTGGCATCGCCGCAGGAGCTCAATACGTTTTGTCTACTTGGTAAAGATACGGTTAGCTTGTGTTATTGTAAATAATAAAATAATTAAGGCAAAATGTTATTGTTGTTATTAATCAGTAAATCTTGCATCTTCACTCACCCAACACAGTTGAAAATTAAAATCGAACGAATTAGAATCGAATCCACCTGACCAACTAGATGCGACTCAACACCAGTATTTTACACGGTACCTACAATAAAAATCTAAATAATAAGGCAATATTATTTTGATTCCTATGGCACCTATCTCTATACAACGTGTCAACGTCATATTTGAAGAGTTCACTCAGGGCATAGCATAGAACAACTTTTACTATGGGACCAACCCTAAAATCGCGAAAAAAATATCAGCTGATCCCTACTAAATAATCAAAAATGTAAGGATCAGCTGATATTTTTTTCGCCTTTTCAGAGTTGGTCCCATAGCATCCACTGAATAAGCTCTTCAAATATGACCACGCATTTCTGATACACGTTGTATAACGCTATCTATACAACATGTAACAAAAACCCTGTTGTTCCTGTGGCTACGTTATCACTACGTTACGTTACGTCTACGTTAATCGATATTCATACGTAAGGACACAACTCATTCGGAAAAACTTCAATAAAAATAATCAAATTAAATATTAAAACTTTTAATAATGATTTAATATTTAATTTGATCATTTTTATTGAAGTTTTTCCAAATGAGTTGTGTGAGTTGTGTCCTTACGTATGAATATCGATCCTGATAACGTACCTCACAGGAACAACAGGGTTTTTGTTACATATTGTATATTCGCAACCCAACTAATAGATTCTATATTTTATCCAGTAATGTGTGTTTCTGACTTTCCGTAATAACTGTCCCGCAAGTCACAGACGTCACACACCGCAAGGTGTAGGAACTGATCGAAATATTCAGCCACGACTGTCTCCAGGATGATTTAATGATAGTAGATATTGCTTAATTAACTTCTATGTCATCCTCTAAGCATGTCAGCTTCTTTGAATTAAACAATAGATTTCTGTGATCTTGTTTTCATAACAGACACCAGCAATCAGAGTCTATGAACTTAGTAGGTAGACAAACCACACTACACAAGAGCCTATTCTTAGTTAACCTTACAGCATACTAGTTGCTTTTGAGTCGCCTATCTTGCAAATATGTTTGTCATAAAGTTCATTTTCATCTTCACCTTGGTAATAATTCTATTCCTGGTACAAAACACAAGCGAGTACAGATTTACGAGAAAAATACAAGCAATTGGGCATCCGTACTACAAAATTCTGATGGTGTTGGGCACTTGCAACGGTACGTAGGGCTGGTTTCAGAGCAATGCGTACGGTCCGTACGGACTGTCCGCCGGCGCCGGCGGGCCGCCCGCATGCGTAGAGTGCGGACCACAGGTGCGGACTCTGCTGGATCGATTGTTCAATCTAATGAGGTGCGGTTGGTTTGTACGGTCCCGACGAAATCTACGTCATAAACAATGTTCTAACGCCATGTGTCTGTGTCTGCTCCGGAGTTCCGCGCGGATGTTCCGCAGATAAATCCGCAGTGCTCTGTTACCAACCTAACCAAAACGACTTGCTTTCCTTTGTTTCTTTCATTTCATAAATTCAAAGATAGGCGTCTTAGTTAGTTCTTGGTTCTATTACTATATCGTCCTTCCAAAAATTCCACAGTTATAAATATATTATAGGTACCTTATCTGACTTGAAGGAATCAGTGAAGTCCTTGCACAAAGTTGTTCATAATGATTGTCATTTCATTTAGTTCGATGAGTGGCTATGTAACTATACAAAGTGTTATTGAAATAACTCAAAACCTCTTAAGGGGTCATTGTACTCATCAGTATGAACAACTTTTACTATGGGGCCAACCCTGACATCGCGAAAAAATAATCAGCTGTTCCCACTTACCTCAATGGCTGTTCCTTACATTTTGTCGATTAATGTGAACACAAATGTATAGAACATCTGTTTTTTTTTTCTCGATTTCAGTGTTGGTCCCATAGCAAAAGTTGTTCATACTGATGAGGACAATGACCCCTTAAGAGGTTTTGAGTTATTTCATTATCACGTTGTATACATTTGAAAGATTTAATAGTGATGTGCGCATGAATGAATAATATGGTTTACGCATGGGCTCGCTGGCTGGCTCCAGGGCCCCGCGACGGCTGACCAATCGATAAACAATTTTAACCAGTAAAATGATTAACCACATCGTTAATGATTTTGCAAATAATGAATCCAGAAATGTAGGTCTTGTGTCAGTTTAGATTTTTTATGCATGTATGTTCGCATCACATTACTTCGTAACTTTTCAAATAATTATAGCTAATTATACCGTTACATGTTGTTGTTCATTCCGGTTAATGAACCAAGTTTTTATTAAAGAGTTCCCACCCAGGGCCGTCTTTAGCCAAGGCCAAAGACGGCCCTGGGTGGTGCGATAATGTGCATGTTCGTAAAAGCATTATCGAATTATTTACGTACCCAACTGCTCACCTAATAACCAATTACAGAAAAGGTGCTCTTCTTCGATCAGAAAATATGGGGCAAAATTACATTGAACAGAGTTCTAGATATTTACTACAAGTGCGATACTGGTAAGTGCACTTCACCCATCCTTTCTCATCATTTCTATTAAATAAATAAAATAATAAAGCCTTTTTGGTTTTAAAAACAAACAATAATAATAACATATACTAATCATAAACTAAGTATTTGGATCTAACTAAAACTTTATTATATTGCCATTTTTAATTTTCGTTTGCATCTACTGCCCAATTATTTTCTACTTTTTCCATGTCGTTGCCTTGCTCCACCTTGCTTCATGCCTATCGGTCCTCCATAGGTTTTTTTTTTTTTTTTATTCTTAACGGGCTTGCGTTTGACCGCCACCTCACCTGATGTTGAGCGATGGTGCGGTCGACGATGGTACTCGCTTGCCCAGCAAAAACCTATTCACTCGAGTCTTGAAGACCACCAGATTATATTTCTCGGGAAACACTGACCGGCAAGGAATTCCACTCTTTGGCGGTACGCATGATAAAGCTATTAGCAAACCGGTTCGTGCGTAAGGGTGGAATATCTACCATATAACGGTGGCGCATCGTCGTACGTCTGGTCGTCCGATAATGGAAAGGGCTTGGGGGAATTAAATTGTGCAATTCCGACGCACACTCGCCGAAATGCATTCAATAAAAAACCGATAGGCTAGCAACTCTGCGCCGGTTTCCGATGGGCCACGCAAAAGCGTGACTGTTTTTCACTGAGGTACAGTTTTCGTCCATTTTTCTTTATGCATACTCGCAAAATGTCCCACCCATCTCCATTTCAAACTATGTGTCTGCTGTAGGGCGTCTGCTCCAAACATTGATTGTGAACAAGAGAATCGACACTTATCTTGTCAGACGCCTTATAATTTTTTAAATACTTTGCTGGCATAATTATGCCAAGTATTTGCTTTTCTGCTAATTTTAAGTTTACATAAATTGTATAAAAGTTAGGTATTTATTACGTCAAGCCTTCGTATAATTTAAATTAAAGTTAGTACTATTAGATATTCTGTGACTAAGGTAAATAAAATATCTCAATTATTATTATTTATTCAATTAAAGGTTTTTGGTTGGCGAAAATAGATAAATGCTCTACTGATGTTAAGCGGTTACCTTTGCCCATAACAACTACAATACCACCTAGGCTGTTGCCTAAATGGTACCACAAGTCGGTTCACCAAACTGAGACATGAAGTTGGAAATTCGCATGTGATTGTAATTTGACCGTACACTCTGACTTATAACCGTGCTGGCTCAAACCAAATTTAGAACAACTAGACAAGTCTTCTCTAGCGTCAATGCGTTATAATTAGATGTGAGTGAGCATTGTTTTTTAACTTTTTAGAAGATCGTCAGAGACACAGAAGGAATATTTTTTATTCAAATATCTACCTATTACTTACCTACAAACAAACAAAGTTTATATCATCCAACTTTCACAATCCGCTCAAACGCCGTCCTTGATTGCAATAGGTGCAGTCAGTGGCGTTGCTACCGTAGGGCTAGGCGGGGCAATGCCCCGGGGCCCCCACGCTCAAGGAGCCCCTCGGCCTCTATGAATGACATTCAAAAAAGTTTTATAATAATATCCTAGTTAAATAAAGAATTTTCGACTTCTAACTTTTTGCCCCGGGGCCCTTGGTTTCATAGCTACGCCACTGGGTGCAGTGCCTTTCCAATGATGAACATCTCATGACTGTAATAATGATAAGGAAACAAACCAAGACTTCATACCTAAGCCAAGCTAGAGCAGCAGCATTGTCAGTACAAAAAGGTTTGGCTGGCTGGCAATCAATAACTTACAAGATTCTTCAGGTACCTATCCAATTACTGGCTAAAGTGCTTTGCTCTATGAGAGAGGTGACGATGAGAACCAGTTCCATTGTTTAGGAAGACCTTATTAATTGCTTATTGTCTATGTCTAGTGGAAATTAATAAATGTTTATTTACTTTCAGAGCAATACAAAGTATCAAGAGCAGAAATTAAGCTAGTAATTAACAACACCGGCAGTTTTGCATATTCGGAGGCCGGTGTCGGGAATTCAGACTTTTCCGCCACGTTATATCTTCCAACACATCTTAATTTTGTAATTTATACTCTCACTATATTCACTTGCAGTCGAGATAGAGATTCTACTGAAATGAGTTTTGTAAGGACAGGAAATATACCGCATACTTATATGCCTTTCCTGCGAAATGATAGATATTAATAATGCGATTTTTAAAACCTAGTACCTAGTTTTACTTATGCCTATGTTCATCATCCTCCGAGACTTTTCCCAATTATGTTGGGGTCGGCTTCCAGTCTAACCAGATGCGACTGAACATCAATATTTTACACGGAGCGACTGCCATCAGACCCCCACAGCCCAGTTACTGGGTAATATCGACATTCGGAGGATACACCAGTTGTCAGACTTTTGGCCTTCTGAATACCCGTAACGACTGCCATAGATGGTCGTATGGCAACCGGGACCGACAGCTTAATGTGCTCTCTGAGGCACGGAGGGGTCTCGATGTGCAACGAAATGGTCTCCCATCCACGGACTGACCGCGGCAAGTGTAGCTTAACCTCACAGATCATACAATCTGCGCAGTTGCTACTTAGCTACGAGCCCCTCTTACTTGCCTATGTTATAGGTAAATAAGTATAGAGGATTAAAATGAAGAATATTAAATGAGATTCACCACCAAATCCCCTAGCGGGGGCTTTGACTCCGTTACTACATGTTCACGATTTACGACATAATACGACAGAATATGTATTTTTTGTTGTAACCAATAGCCGCAGAATAGCATTATTTCTTAGCTTGCCACTAGTGGCAGGATTTTCCATTTTATTAATCGGCCACTGGTGGCTGACTAGACACTTCCTTTTTGAAAAATAAGTCACCCTTTTCATACCCATGGGTGTCGTGAAACTGTGAAATGAAGTAAGTCAAAAAGGTGGGCAGCAACATCTTTTTTACTGCTAATAACAACAAACTGTAGTCGTCATATCATTGGTAGTCGTCAATCTGATTGCCAAGCGTGTGTATTTTGACAACTTCAGCAATGATGACTAGACTTACCAAACGATAGAAAATCCCGTCTGAAAAACATCAGCTACATCAACTCAGCCTATCGCATTCCACTGCTGGACATTAGGCCTCTCCCAAGGTGCGCCACAACACTCAGTTCTCCTCCACCATCCGCGTCGGCCTGGCCCAAAGAGAATACAAAAAAAACGACACTACGTTTACGTTTACGTTTTGTTTTTTTTCCACTACGTTTAGCCCGGCACTCCTGGTGACCGATGTGACGTGGGAGGTGCCCTACGCTGCGCACAGTAAAAAAAATAAACATCATAAAGGGTAGTATGAAGTAATGGCAGTATTTAAATATTGGTATAGCCATCAGGAAAACCGCGTAAGGTAGCGTTGTCCGAAAGGTACGGGTTGGAGTCCGGGGTGAGGCAGGGGGGACTGTCCTCCCCCAAGTTATTCAACCTGTACATAAATAAGCTTATTGATGAGCTCAGCAGCACAGGCATAGGATGTTATATTGATGGTATGTGCGTCAACAATATTAGCTACGCTGATGATATGGTGCTGCTGAGTCCATCAATTAAGGCTTTGAAACGGCTGTTGTCTATTTGTGACAAAGAGTATATAATCACTACGTTCTAATTTGTGAGTCTTATGCGGCGGCCCATGGATATCATTAATCTGTGGCCCATGGTCTCAGATACAACCATGAATCTATATAGTAGGATAACACACTATGTGACTTAAAAGGAGCCAAGCGAGAGGTCCATAACACTATTGCATTTCTTTCTACTAGGGTGTCCAAATAATATTTATTCGTGGATTTTCTCAAACTTAATGTTATCGTTTCGAAAACTAAGAGGGGTCATTGTACTCATAATGAAGTAGATTATATGCTTTGACTTTATTTATATATTTTTCTTACCCCGAGTAGAATCAGTATATCAAATCCGTTCAGCCGTTTCAGTGTTATGGAAGAACAAACTAACATCCATACTTTCACATTTATAATATGAGTAGGAAGTAGGTATGGACATTTTCAACACGGCCTTCTGGTTTACGGTAGGCATAGTCGATGTTTTATTAATTTTATTTTCATGGATCATTGGTGTCAATTCTCTTGTTCACGCTACTTCAATAACTCAACTATCGCTCCTATTTTATTAATAGTAGATACAAGAAAGAGATGTCAACAATTTCAGAACTGTCAAATTATTTTACGTGTTACATTTCACTGTATTTTAGTGGGCACGTTCCGAAATCACGACTAAACTTGTATAGAAATTTAAATTCCGACTAATTTGACAACGCTTAAATTGTTTCCATCCCTTTCTGTTATCTCCTATCAGTAAAAGAGAGCGATAGTTTAAAATAAGTTTAGTTCATGAACAAGAGAATCGACACCATTGCCAACTTTGCTAATTCTACGTGTGCAAAGATATTATACAATGTGTAATTGAAATAACTCAAAACCTCTTAAGGGGTCATTGTACTCATCAGTAATAAGCTGTTCCCTGCATTTGTGTTCACATTACACGACAAAATGTAAGGAATAGTTGTGTTTTCGCGATTTCGGGGTTGGTCCCATTATTTAATTAGCATCCCGGGAACCTCAAAAACGACACCCATATTGATTTTATTTAAAAATTCACGTCCACCATCTTGGATTTCAAAATTGATGTTATATTCATAATCATGACCCCGGGAAACCTCGAAAACGATACCCATATTGATTTTATTTGAAAAGTCACGTCCGCCATCTTGGATCTCGAAATAGATGTTATATTCGTAATCAGTACCCTGGGTAACCTCAAAAACTATACCCATATTGATTTTACCTAAAAAGTCACGTCCACCATCTTGGATCTCAAAATTGATGTTATATTCATAATCAGCACTCCGGGAAACCTTGAAAACGATACACGTATTGATTTTATTTAAAAAGTCACGTCCGCCATCTTGGATCTCGAATAGGTGTTATATTCGTAATTAGCATCCCGGGAAGCTTTGAAAACGATACCCATATTGATTTTATTCAAAAAGTTGCATCTGCCATCTTGGATTTCAAAATGGATGTTATATTCGTAATTAGCATCCCGGGAAAACTCGAAAACGACACCCATATTGATTTTATTTAAGAAGTCACGTCCGCCATCTTGGATCTCGAAATAGATGTTATATTCGTAATTAGCATCCCAGGAAACCTCGAAAACGACACCCATATTGATTTTATTTAAAAAGTCACGTCCGCCATCTTGGATCTCGAAATAGATGTTATATTCATAATCAGCACCCCGGGAAACCTCGAAAACGATACCCATATTGATTTTATTTAAAAAGTCACGTCCACCATCTTGGATCTCAAAATAGATACTATATTAATTATCAGCACCCCGGAAACCTCGAAAACGATACCCATATTGATTTCATTTTAAAAGTCGCGTCCGCCTTCTTGGATCCTAAAATAAATCTTATATTCGTAATCAGGACCCCCGAGAAATCTGTATTAATTTTATTTAAATAGTCGCGTGCGCCATCTTCGATGTCGAAGTAGATGTTGTATTCGTCATGCTCCACCCAATGCGGGCCCCACACGCACCGGCTCGGTGTGGTTTGCGCTTTAGAGTTCCTAAGACTGTGGTACAACCATGGGCGTATTCAGAATTTTGTCATCATTCAACGTAAATAGAAATAATCTACTTTTTCTTTGATTTGAATGAATGAGCTTTTTTTTTCAAAATACACGCTAAAAACGATAGACGACTTTGTGGGATTCCTGGGAATTATTTTTTCCCGATCTGTCATTCACAGTCATCTTTGGGATCCAATAAAAAAACCAAATACATTCGTGTAGCGATGGGCGATTGTTACTGATTCCAATAATCGAATGGTTTGATACTACTAATATTAACATTCGAATACAAAAACAATCGATCGCTAGTTCGCAAAATCGAATAAAACCGCTAGTTCATTCATTTACTTTGCCATACAAAATTGTTACCTATGTTGAAGTATAATAAAGTCTACTTTTAATTGATATTCGTAGTAATAAGTTAATAGTTACTGATTTGCGAACCGCTAGTTCAATCGTCATTCAGTTTGCCATACAAAATTTTTTTTCAGCGTTTTTCTCGTACTATAAAGATTACTTTTGTCCGTGTGGTGCCGAGCTTAAAGAATAGCACCACCCTTATCTCTTCTCATGGGTGTCGTAAAAGGCGACTAAGGGATTCACCAGAGGATGGGCAGCAGCGTTCTCTGAGTATTTAACCAACCAACTGCGATCGCCAATCCGCCTGCCAAGCGTGGCGATTATGGCATATCCCCCCCTTAATTGGGGGAGGCCTATGTTCAGTAGTGGACGTCTTTCGGCTGTAATGATGATGATGATAAAGATTACTTTTAGTTGATAGCAATAATTAGATATGACTAATTTCCGAGTAGTCAGGTACTTCAGAAAGTTTCGAAAATGTTGTCGTTGCCCTTTCTACTAGTTCGATGGTTTGATGATTCAATCAATTTGCATGCAACACGAAATTGGGTATTTTTTCTCAGTACATGGAGTTTACTTTTAGATGAGGTTGCGGATATTCGAATACATAAACTAGTAGTAATGAAATTTGAATCGGAAAGAATGAGACGACGCAATACATTCTTATTTACTTCTCGCTTTTGTTCAAATTCGAATGAGTTGTAAGGTTATTCGAATAATTTGAATGACTTCTACAATCGAATCATTCGAATAATGTCATTCACAATCGCCCATCTTTACATTCGTGCATACAACGCATGGTCACCCTAGTGTGTCAGTGCTTTGTAAATATGAAAACCATATGAAAACACTTTACCTGTGAAAAGATAAGCCACAGCCAGGATATGATTCTTTTTTACAACCACGTACGCAACAAAAATTCACCATTTTATAATAAAATATACTGAAAATTCAAAAACATGAAAAATTACAATAAACCGCCATAATTGTTGTCAGTATGACAAATCAGTGTTGACAAATGTACTCTGTGGTGTTGACATTTAAAGGTTAAAGATTACACCAATATTATTTTATAAATTTAATAAGAATACGTAACAAAATAGTACGATCTACTTTTATTAATGGCTTACATCACTATTACGAATTTCACATTATCGTATTATAGAAGTGCGGTAATAACGAATTATAAAAAACTATAATTTTGATTTAAAAACTACTATAGAAATTTTTATTTTACATTGGCAATTTTTTAGACAAGGACACACAAGTCGCTTCTCGGCTCTCCCTTTCTTTTGATTTTCTGCTTACATCACTATTACATGAAAATAAACCTTAAAACATAGGCATAAGGTATAGTTTTGTATTGATAAAAATATGTAGTACTTTGTCCAGGAATGTATGTAATACATACATATATAATGTTCTTGGATACAACAGAAAAAAAAAAAAAGAAAAAAAAAAAAGAATAAAAGAGTGAACTTATGATCCTTTAAGGTGCGCACTAAATCGTATACTTTGCCGGAAGTCACTCTCTGTGGCACTGCTCTGACTGTAGTGTCACAGAATAACTAATAGGTTCAAGTATCTGGGACACTGGGTCGACGCGGACCTAAAAGACAACACAGACATTGAAAGGGAGCGCAGGTCGCTGTCTGTCCGTTGCAATATGTTAGCCCGCAGGTTTACACGGTGTAGGTGACGTTGTTTAAGGCTTATTGCCAGTCCTTTTACACGTGCAGCCTGTGGGTGGACTACACCCAGCGGTCATACAGCGACCTGCGTGTCCAGTTTAATAACGCGTTCAGGGCGTTGTTGAGGCTGCCGCGATTCTGCAGCGCGTCGGGTATGTTCGCAGACGCGCAGATTGACGGCTTTCATGCAATCATCCGCAAAAGGTGCGCGTCACTACTTGGCCGCTGGCGCGGCAGCTCCAACATCATCCTGGGCGCGCTGGCTGATAGGTGGGACAGCCCGATGTTCGCCCACTAGATGCAACTCCACAATCAGTTGTAGGCGGGCCTAGGGTCAACTTAACATCAGTTATTTTTGATGTGTGTGTATTTACATTTTTAATTATTTTTGATGTATGTAAATTTTTGTTTTTTAATAATTTTTGAATTGTGTTTTTTATTTCAATTTATTTTGTATGTGTGTTAATTTTTATTTATTGTATGTGGTTTATGCAACGATTTATGAAGCTTTATGCAACGATTTAAGAAGCTAGGTTTATGGGTTCGTTGCCCGATGCGTAGCATCTCTACTTGGTCTGTGGTTGCCCGAAACAGAGACATGACATCACAGACCAAGTAGAGATGCTACGCATCATGACATTTACCGCTGGTACCAAAGAGAATATAACCACTACGTTTAGCTGGTACTAGTGATGCGACTCGAGTCCAATTTTACTCGAGTGACTCGAGTGACATCGTAAAAAAACGTACTCGAGTGAAAAAAATATCGACTCGAGTTCACTCGGACTCGAGTCACTCGCCCACCGCTCGAGTCACTCGCCCACCATTCGCCGAGACAAACAGGTTTCAACGTGCTTTTTAAAAGAGATAAGTTATAGTGCGTTGTTGTCACACTTTTTTGCACTTCTTGCGTGTAGTGAACTGTTGTGTTGAATGAGTTATCGACGTTTATGAGTGAGTGAGGTGAGTGACCGAGTGACTCGTGAACTACTCGAGTGACTCGTGAACCACTCGAGTGACTCGACCACTCGAGTGATCGAGTGATTCGTGAACCACTCGAGTGACTCGACCACTCGAGTGGCACTCGAGTAAAATTGTAAAATGACTCGAATGACTCGAGTGGCAAAATCGGACTCGAGTCGCATCACTAGCTGGTACTACCAACGGTAAATGTCATATTGAACTAAGTTTACGGGACTTGTCGCGCACAATTAAATCAAAATATAACAAACATTTAAAAAAAAAAAAGTCAAAAATGTCATGTCTCTGGCCCGAAATAAAGTTTTTTTTTTTTAAAGGGGGTTCAGGGAGTTAAGCGGCTTGTGCCAAGCACGTAGATTTTAGCTTGATTCAAGCATGGTGCGTGGTCAATGGCTGCTTCATGCTTGAGTCAAGCATTTACGTGCTCAGGGCCGGCTTTGCTTTTTTATTGTTGCAAGCCCTCCCTTCCTAAAAAATACTTACATTTTACTCAAGCGAAATAAACGCGCTATTGCTTCCCAAAAAGTGTTGCCAGATGTCTCGCTTTTGCCGGAACGCGGACGTCCCGTTTTTCAGCCCTCTCAAGATGCGTCCCGCCAGCACCCTGAGCGGGATGCCCAAAATCTTGCTTTTTCATCTAGGGAAAAAAGTATGCTCGCCTTGCCTGGTATACAACATTGGTTTCCTTTAGGTGCTTGACATATTATTATACCTACTGTAGGTAAGCAATTATTGTGATGCATTTATTTATTTAGATTATATCCATATGTAAAGAGGAAAACCCGAAATCCTCAAAAATATAAAATTTCGCTTTTTTCATTCAAGTCCCGATATTTGGATACATTTAATCTAGCAACACGATTCCCAACATCTTTTATAATTGCATCATTTGCACCCAAATTTTCGATCACTGGGGAAACCGGAAAATATTACTGTAATTATTACATTTTGATCGCACGCCTCTAGAGGGCGCCATGGTATTGATTGCACCCGGCCACCCGGGTGCCACATGAGCTAGAGTCGGCCCTGTACGTGCTTGTGATATAGGTACTTGATGCGATTTTGTATTTTCGTTTGAGGGAAACGCTTGACGCGACGTTTTGACCGTATTCCCGTGTGGCTTGATCAAGCACAGGAGCGTTCGATAGCAGACGAGAGATGGCAGACTACGTGGTGACGCTTTGTGACTGTGAGACACTAGTGATAATAAGTTTATGGAACAACATAATGAAAACCGGCCAAGAGCATGTCGGGCCATGCTCAGTATTATAGGGTTCCTTAAGTAGGTCTAATTACAAACGAATCAAATCAAATATTAATCATTGCTATTTTAGTTTTTGAAAACAGCGCCACCTAGTGCTAAATTTATGAAGCTAAATTTTGAGAAGTGTGTTTCTTTTTGTGATTTTTTTAAATAGAAAGTAATTAAAGGAGCATTATTTGCTACTGTCATTTTTCTCTTAGGTCAATGACCTATGAACTAGGACGTCTTAAGTATTTTTCAGTTTTCTCACTATAATTCCAAAATTTATAATCATATTATGGTCGAAATAATTTTAAAAGAGAGTTTTTATAAAGGTCTATCAATGTTGAAGACTATAAGTTTCTACGTTGCATAGTTTAGAAATGGCAGGGGGGGGGACACATTACAAGCCACTTTGGCGAACTGTATTTCGCAGATGGTATACCTGATAAAAAAGTTGTGTATGAAACATTACCTTCATTTTAGTAGACCTATTCAACAATACCCCACACGAGGGGGTGCAGCGAAAACAATATTTTCATCCCCATTTCACATGTATGGGCGCCACCCCTAAAATACGTAATCAATATTTTTTTATTCTTTTAAAATTGAGATCTATATCTATTCCATTTTTTGTCAAAATTTCATTTACTTATGTTTATAACTGTAGAAGTTATTAAGCGGTAAAGGATTAGGACAGACGGACAGACGGACAGACGGACGGACATGACGAAACTATAAGGGTTCCTTGTAGGACTACGGAACCCTAAAAAGGCCTACCTAACCTTTGTTTTATTATAACGTGTAGTGATCGCGAAATCCTAAGAAATTATTACAATGAAAAAGGTTATGTTATTTTTAATGTCGCTGCACTGTAAGGAATCGTACAAAATGCATAAAAATGCCTCATCCTTAATCAAGCCGCTTGGCGCGTGCATCAAGCTGCTTCAGCAAGCAAAACAAAACTAATTGCTTGCCGTCAAGCTGCTTGACCATCTCGGAACCTCTTAACATGTATCCAAACAAAGTATGTTGTCTCACTTGCTCTTATGTAATTTATTTATAGCTGTCATTGCTGCTTTCATTATGTCAAATATCCAAAGTGTCACTTCTCCAATCAAAATTGTTTGACTGACAGAAGTGACAGACGGCTGAATGCAACGGAACGTTATGTTTATTTACGTTCGCGAGTCAATCGCACGCAAATCACAATAGTCATTACGCACAAAAATAAAAATTCTCAGTGTGATGCTCTTTAAAAAGTTCTGAAGATGTGGTATCTACCATGGTCTGAAAGTATTAAAAAAAGAGCCTGCAGGTATCTGCTGCAACGGTATCTTGGTAATTTCCTTGAAGAGAAACTGACTTTAGATCAGCTGAGTGTGGATCTGTACAATGGCACTGGAACAGTTTGCGATGTTAGCCTTGACTGCGATGTGAGTTTATTTTATTGTATTGCTTCATTTCCTTTAAAATTGTATGCTAATTCAAGTTGGTGTTATCATACAAACGTGTGAACTTGATTGCGAATAAAATATGCGCAATACGGAACAACACGTGTTATTAATGAATTTCAAACAAAGGACCCTTAGATCGTGATCACATTTTATCACTAAGTATGGTTTGAGTTTCATGCCTGTTAGCACTTATCACTGTAATTAAAATATAGGAAAGAATTGACATTTTTAATCTCAGTGAATGTTGTTATTGCATTTCTTAATCATAAGCACCTTAACTTACTCTTTGAACATAGTCATATCGTCGAACTAATACACGCACATAAATGTAAATGCAAATATATGTATTTTATTAAATAAAATAACTTCTATCAAACACAATGAACAAACTATTGCTGTCTAATGTTTTGAATATTCTGGTTTACTGAATGTAGCTAAAAAGTTAAAAATAAACTGGCACCATTTGTAGAATTATGCAAAACTTGTTATCAATGATCCTAATCTCAGTAGACAGAAACAGTGTGTCAGATAGAACTATCTACTATTGTAATAGTAAAACGGCAATATCATTTCATAAGCTCTACTTTATATAACAAAACAAACGAAATCCATAATATTTATTCTCTTATACAACGGGCATGAAAACTGTCACACACCAATGCCTCAGTTCACTAACTTATGAAGAGTTGGAAAATCTTATAACATAAGTATCAGCGTTTTCCTTCCTTCAGAGTACACCACACGCACACAAACACTTACACACCACAAAACTTACAATGACACAAAACACATAATATCTGAACACACTTAACATTATTAAATAAAATAGAAAATATGTATATATACACATGGCACAATTAGCGGAACACAAAAAAAGCAGGATTTTAAAATCTTTTACTTGAGGAACTGGCCAGTTATGATATTTTTTTAATTTATTGTCAAATTTGAAAATAGAAAATTAGATGACATACACTTTTTTCATTCATTTGTTTTATTTTCCCGAACAATACGTTTTGTCAACTTGTTCGAGTAATAACTAGTAATTGTAATTGTTTTGAAAAATTGCACTTAATGGTTTTTTATAAATTTGTTATTCTATAGGCAATTTTGTTTATTAAAAGCTCTTTATTATGCCTGACTTAACATCACTGGAAATCATTAGGGCTGATGAAATGAGAAGAAATGGCCATACCTACAGATCGATTGCCTCAAGGCTTCGTCGACCAGTATCAACGATTCATCGCAGCATCCAGCGTTACAGATCGTCTAATTCTCTTGTGAGGAGGAGGGGTCAAGGTAGAAAAAGATGTACATCGAGGCGAGATGACAGTTTTTTACAACTTGGAGTTCGTAGGAATACGCGATTAACGGCTGTACAAGCTCGAAATGAACTGGAAGACGTTCGAGGAGTACGATTAAGTGAGCGTACAGTTCACAGGAGATTTGAAGAAGTTGGTTTAGGGTCGTATATACCTGCCAAAGGCCCAAAACTTGAGAGACGTCACCGCGTAAACCGATTAAGCTATGCGCGAGAACATCGTCATTGGGATTTGAACGAATGGCAGCAGGTTCTCTTTACTGATGAGTGCAGAGTTCATTTAAAACAGATCGATGGGAGACAGCGAATATGGAGACGCAAAGGAGAACGCCACATACAGTCTAATTTTGAACACACAGTGGCTCATGGTGGCGGCACGATTATGGTTTGGGGAGGGATATGTTTGGGAGCTCGCACGGAGTTAGTGATAGTCACAGGAGGGACCATGACAGCAGATCGATACATCAGAGACATTTTAGAAGAACATGTTGTACCATTTGCCCAGCGGCGTGCATTGGCCTACTTCACTTGAATTTAATTGTGGTATAAGTTATTGATTTTTTTATATATGAAGATTAATTTAGCATTAATAGGTCTATTTTAAGATAAATAATCATCGTACTCTGAAAAAAGGATAATAATTTACACCACTATTGAATTTGAATGAGGAAGGCACTAGGTATTGCCTAATTGCCTATATGCAATGCACGCGCCTGCATTTGCCCCATTTATTGGTGACTTTATTCTAATGCAAGATAATGCTCGTGCTCATAGTGCACAATCGGTACAGGCATATCTGAGCCACGTAGGTATACCGGTGATGCAGTGGCCAGCAAATTCCCCCGATATGAATCCGATAGAGCATGTCTGGGACTTGCTAAAAAGAAGGGTTAAATCCAGAATGCCACCCCCCAACAATCTGAATGAACTTGGAAACGCATTACTTGAGGAGTGGGAGCGGTTGCCTCAAGAAATCATCGATAACATAATCTGTAGCATGCCCAGACGAATGGAAACCGTAATCAGAGCAAGAGGGGGAAATACTCGTTATTAATTTTGCTTTAATTTTATTGTTAAATCATTTAATGCTTACTTTTTTTTATTTTTTGTGATGGTTCATAATCATCTAAAAATTTCACTTATTTCAAATTTCTTTATTTTTCAATAAAAAATAACGAAGACTTTTCAAAGTCGTTGTTAAAAGATGTTAATCAATTTGTTATTTTGTGTCTAATTACATTTTCGTCAAATATATGCGTTATTATGTCATAGTCTCACTTTTTTTTCTGTTCCGCTAATTGTGCCAGTGTGTACCAGGCCCCTCAGAAAGTATTGCGAAAAAAAGTTTTTATATATGGGAGACTGGCCAGTTATAATGTTTTTCGAAAATATGATTATTTATAAGTAAAAATAAGTAAGTTCCAATTTCAAAATTTCCCACCACATTTTTTGCGAGTTAATTCAAAGTATTGTGTCTCACTGAAATATGGATCTGCGCCGGGAACATTTTAGAGCTATGATTTTATACGATTTCAAGTGTCGCCTGAAACCGGATGAATCGTACGATAGACTTCAAATGGCATTCATGGATGAAGGCCCTTCCAAGGCAACCGTGTATCGTTGGTATAACGAATTCAAGCGCGGTCGACCAACTTTGGGGGATGACGAAAGAAGCGGTCGCCCTTTGACGGCTGTTACCGAAGAAAACGTGCTAGCAGTGAAAAATTTAATCCAAGACAATAGGCGAATTACATATCAGGAGATTCAACACATATTGAAGATTGGATCGGGAAGCGTTCACGAGATTCTACACAGCCATCTTCGCGTGAGGAGGATAGTATCACGCTGGGTGCCGCACAACCTCACCGATGCTCAGAAGCAGGCCCGGGTGGAATGGTGCCGTGATATGCTTAACAAATTTGAAGCAGGCTCGTCTCGGCGTGTTTACGACATCGTTACAGGTGATGAGTCCTGGATTTATCAATACGACCCAGAAACCAAGCGCCAGTCGACTGTTTGGGTGTTTCAAAATGAGCCAACGCCTACCAAAGTGAAGCGATCTAGAAGCGGGGGTAAGATTTTGATCGCTAGCTTTTTTAATTTGACTGGCCACTTGGTATCAATTCCCTTACGGGATCAAAGAAGCATTAATGCCGAATGGTATACTACCAAATGTTTGCCAGAAGTTTTCTCTGTTATAAGCAACAAGCGACCAAACACAGGGCTCCGCGGGCTACTGCTCCACCACGACAATGCACCTGCGCACACCGCACTCAAAACGAGGGACTTCCTGGACAGCACGCCAGTCAAACTCCTGGGTCACCCTCCTTACAGCCCTGATCTAGCACCGTGTGACTTCTTTTTATTCCCAAAAATAAAAAATCAGCTCAAATGGATACAATTTTCGTCGCCGGAAGATGCGCTGGCTGCGTTCGAGCAGGCTGTAAACGAGGTGTCTGCGGCGGACTGGAAAAAGTGTTTTGAAAACTGGTTTAGGCGCATGAATCTTTTTATAGAGGCTGGTGGAAAGTACTTTGAAAAGATTTGATAAAAATATATGTACGTATAGAACAATTTTTTTTAGTTTCGCAAAACTTTCTGAGTGTCCCACGTATATATTATAATAAAACAAAGTTTAACCGGATTATTCGCAATCGCTATAGATGACATAGATCGTGTAGTGATCGCGAAAACCTAAGAATTTATATATAATTAAATTAACCTTAGATAATGCCTATACCTACCTACATTTTCTAAAATACTGTTATTGTTGATATTTGTTTTTGATATAGGTATATATTTCTTCTGTAACACAGGTTTGTACCTAGCTCAGAAGTCAGGTACTTTACAGATATTTGATGTAAAACTTTTTGTGAATAAAAATTTATTTATTTATTATTATTTAAAGAATTTTGAATGATTAGAGCAGGCACTTTGGCACACTGGACGGAACAGTTAAAATTACTCTAAGCTTACCATACATGATAAATAAATAAATAAATTCTTTATTGGCACTTAAAGTGACTTCTTTTGAAAATGAATTCTTCATTAAATTAAAATATTTAATTTACATTATAAATTAATGAACCTTCACACAGAACTAAATAAAGTAAAATTTTAATGTGAATTGCGTTTATAAATATATTTTAGGCACTCAACGAGCTTGGAGATGCACAGAACTGGCCCTTGGAGATAGTGGATGGGCATATGAAAGAGATCACAGTCACGATCCCATGGTCAACCCTATTCAAAGATGACTCCATCGTCAAAGTCAATGGCTTATCACTCACTGTACAGCCAAAAGTGCGGGCTGAACCAGGTAATTTATGCATCATTATTGCAAATTTTATACATAAAACAAGGCCTTGGAAATTAGTCAATTAGATGCCTGTTTATAATGCAATGCTCAATGTTTTATACGGAATGCTTTTGCTTTCTATGTTTAATTTCGTGTATTTGAAGTCTTACTCGCCTTCTGGACATCAGGCTGTGCTAAATGTTACACAGCAGTTGTCTCATGGCAGCATGAGCAAGATAAGAATGATTCATCTTAGCCAATCAGTCAGGTAGCAGGGCTACCTGCCCAAGGATTGCCGGACATACGTTGATACAGGCTATTTATAAAACCTTACACTATCACATGATACAGTATCGTTAGGAAAATATAGGCTTGAATTAATTATATGATGCTCAAAGTCAGCATTACATATTAACATAAAGGATGTTACAAATTATATGTGCACATAGCAACCATTCACAGTAGTCCATTCTACAATCTAATTTCAAGTATGCAACTGCTTGTTTTTTTACTAATTAGCAGTAAAAGATAAGATCTTTACTCATCTACCTATCTTGACTAGATTATTTCATAAAAACAATAATGTGACTGTAATCACAAGAAATATTAAGACTAGAATTGAAACCATACTTTCTAAATATTGAAAGAGTTCCATGTTATGAATAAATGAATGTATCATTTCAAGAAAATAATACCATCATATGCAATCAATAGAGTTAAAACAATGTAAATGACAGAGTGTATTATAATGATTCATACTTTTTGTAGACAATAAAAATTCTCTTTTTCCTTAAATGTTTTTTGTTTCTAATAAACAGTGTCATCAATGCTGGAGTCGATGTGGTCATCCATGTCATCATCCATGCAACTGGCTGCCGAGTGTCTGCGAGAAGAAGATGGGCCACCGGAAGCCCATGCTGTAGAGGGGATTGAAATGTTTGCACATGCTATTGATTCAAGTAAGTTATAATTCAAATATTTCAATGTTTGATCAAAGAAAAGAGCGTATTTACATAGCTGGCTGCATGTAAAACAACATGAATCAGCATCTTTCGAATATTACTAAATTTAAAAAATAATTGTGTTCATGTTATATATATATAGTCATCTTTTATTTTTAGCTGTATATTCATTGTTATAAAATATTATTAAGTAAATTAAAGACTTCAGAAATGCTACAAAAAAAAAACAAAAAACCAGTAAACAGAACATCTTGAACACATCACCTACAGTTAACTATGTGCTTAATGGCTTAAAACAATAAGCCCACTTATTTGTTAAACTTATTTTAAAGAGTCACTTTTATTCATTGCTTATCCGCTTATTCTTTTTTTTGTTGAAAAATGTTTAATTAAAAACCTCACAACAAATAAGCAGTTAGTTAAAAATAAGCAGAAAAGCAGTTAAGATTCGACAGATAAAAAAAAATCTTATGTCCCTAATATTAAGATCTGTTTTGGGACTCAATCCTTTTTCATTTAGTCGGTCGGTACTAGTATTAGTTTATCGATTAAAATTGCACTAAGCAACATCTATCAGTGATTACTAAATTCAATAAAGCACCACAGACCACAACCAGCAGCCTATAGCTTATCAAAATATTGTTCTCTGGATTTCTCTGATTTCAATAAATGACCTAAACAGTGTTGAGTATTTTAATTTTAAAATAAGCAGATATCGATAAATACTTAAATTATGCAACGTGCTTAGGTGCTTAAATTAAAAAACACTGCTTCATTACATACTTATAGCTTAAACACCCATCTTTACCCATAATCCTTTTTTATTTCATTTCAGTACTTAGCCGAGTAAAAGTAAAATTTGAAAACACAACAATAAGAATAGAACATGTATCCAAAAACGGCGACCGAGGCATCGCACTTGAGGTCCATATAAAGAAGTGAGTATAACTGAGAATATAACTAGTTAATTCCATGGCCATAAATTATGGCTCTTTTTAAAAATTTACTGCCTCGTTGGTCTAGTGGTCGCAAGCGCGACTGCTGAGCATGGGGTCCTGGGTTTGATTCCCGGGTCGGGCAAATTGTTATTGGGTTTTTTATTAGGAAATTCTCAGTAGCAGCCCGGAGTCTGGATTTGTGCCCGATTATTGGCAATAGGCTCGCCCCCTATTACATGGAACTTATAACATAACTGGCGACATGTGGGTGTACTATACACCTCTGCCTACCCCTTCGGGGAAATACAGGCGTGATGTTATGTTATGTAAAAAATTTTTGAAAAATAAAATAGGTTTACTATAATGAATGTTTATTTTAAAGAAGATAAATTCTTGCACTTTAAAAAATGCTTTATAACAAAAAATGCAGATTTGATTAAAAGGAATGTGTATATTTAAAGAAGAAAGATAAAACGGAAAAACCATTTCATTAAAATTATATCATCTAAATGTCCACCATGTTGTTGTGGCACTCCTCAAACCTGGCACTAAAGACGTTGAAAGAAAGAACTTTGGGCCGATAATGCCCTTTGAAGACATAACTACCCAAACAGTCACATGAATTAATAAAAACAAATAAACAAAATGTTGTTGAAATTGGTGGACCCTTTAATCATATCACTCTGTTTTAAATCTTGCACTAACTGTTTCTTATATCGAAGGAAGAAGGTTTTAAATAATTTCATTATTCCGCGCAAAGAGGTTCGGGGTATCGCCAATGCATCTGAATGCTTGTATGTTGACTAGCTCGTTCACTTTGCTCCTCCTACTCCATGGCCGCACTGTTTTTTTTTGTTAATGGTCATGCTTATTTCCTCGAACTTTTTTACCCATGATTTAATTAAATTAACTCTTAAATACATTAATAATGCGACCAAAATAGGCAGTGTGCAACCACATAGAAAATAATAATTTATTTCTGCATAAGCTGACAACATTGGTCCAATGGTTAGTAAAAACCTTATGTACTAAGGATTAGTGGTTTTAACATATTAACTTGAAAAATATGTATCCCTGTTGTACGAGCAACTGCACAAAGTCATATAATATATACTAACGACAAGAAGCGACACTTAGCATGTGTGCTCGTAAAATTGCTCGCGGCTATGTGTGCGGGTCGTGGCGAGCGCGGGGGCCGTGCGCGGTGCGCGGCGTGTGGAACGGGCAGTCTCTCGGCTGCCTCAGCCAAGGCCTATTGCATTCACGCGCTCGCTCAAGGTCACCGGCGAGCGAGCTCGCACGTACACGGAGTGTCATCGCTGTGACAAAGTGCCTTAATATTGGTGCATCATGTTTTTCGGAACCGATTTTCAAAATACTTTTTCCTAATAATTACATAGTAGTCGTTGATGATTCTTTTCATAAAAATGTTTTACACAGAACACACGTTGTTCTTACGTGGAGGAATCCATTGCGACAAAATGTTCAAGAACAGTGGAGCTGCGGCTGATTGGCCCCGCTGCCTACCCCTGTACCGTATCCCCGCTAGAGCGTCTTCAAAATTGCAAAAATGTATCGCCTATCTGCATACATGTATTTTACAAAAAAAATGAATCTTTTGTAGTGAGTCATTTAACAACAGTGCTATTGGATGATGACGTCACGACATGTTTAGTTTCAAAAGACGAACCTTAATTCACTATCGTGTACTTCCTTGTCAATACGTTTGACCTCTGTTCGGGCGTCTGATTAGAATAATCTTAACGCGACGAATCAACGACCTTGATTTTATTGCACAAGTCACAATTGTATTGTTTGTTAAACTCAAATCAATACTTCCGATTTATACTATTTAGGGAAAATAAAGAAAACTTTAAAATAACTTATTTCGTCAAAGAAGGTTCCAAATAACTCACTTAAAGTCATAAATTGCAATTATGACTAACGGAACAGTTATTTTTAGGGAATGCAATCTCGTTCTCGCGAGATCTCGTTTTCGCGAGATCTCGCGAATGACTGCCTGAGATCTGTAGTTCCAACTTGCATTGAATCCGAAAGGGCCTTCTCAGCGGCTAGTTATCTGAACATCAAAATAAGAAGACAATTCTTTGGACATTTTATGCTTCTTATGGAGCTACTTACTACAAAATAATTCGTAATAATGGCGTGTGATGTGAACTGAACAAGCCTTTCATTTGATTGGTATATTTTGTTAATTAATCTCTAATTTCTAATAGATCTCTGAGTGGGTATATAGTTTTCTTTAATTAATAATAATATCTCAGTTTAATAGTCAACTTAACTTAGTTGATGAGTTTCATTTTAGTTTTTGACTTATTGTTATGTTATAAAAGAACTGTTTTATTATTAAAAGACTTTTGTTTGATATTAGAAGAGAAGACTGGATGTTTATTAATTTCATTTCCTATTTGATTAGATACATCAAAGTTTACAACATAAAAGATTATTTAAAAAAATTATAGATACGTCAAACAATGTTAAATACATAAAAGTTTATTGATAAAATTCGTAATAATTAATGTTTATTTAATAATACTTATAATTCCAATTTTTTTTCCTAATTTATTCAAATATTGTGATTATTTGCAAGAACAAACACACAAAACTGCCAATCTCGCGATATCTCGGAATTGGCGAGATCTCGCGAGATTGTTATTCATAAACTCGCGAGATCTCGCCTGAGCCCCAATCTCGCGAGATTGCATTCCCTAGTTATTTTTAACTCAATATTTCGATCTCATATGAATTGCAATCCTAATTGTATTGTAACGGACTTTCAAGGCTGTTAAGTAATAGTTATAGAATAACAAATTACTGTATGTATGAAGTATTAAGCATATTGTTATAAAGTTCCTAGTACAAGGAAATGGTTTATGATTAAATTAAACCTTATTGAAAGGGAATAAGATCTAATTTACTTACAACATTGATACAAACTGGTGGTAATGCTAATACCTTTAAAATAGGCACAATTTCAATGTTGAAATTTATCCCATTAGTCTCATCAAATTCGTTCCTAGCCCAGGAAACTCACCAGGTTAAGTGAATATAACTATACTCATGAATAGGAAATCATCAAATTCAAAAGTTATCACATTTGTCATTAATGGTTACAAAATCTTGCCAGATCGAGTGTTTCCCTTTGATAGTAACAATGTCAATATTTTGCACCTTTAGTATCGACTACTTTGACGAGGCCGGTTCAGAACCATCACCAGACGTAACAGACCCAGAGAAACCCAAAACCTACATAGTAGCCACATACACTAACAAAAAGATCAAATTCGATGGCGTCACCTTTTACACCGACGAATTTCCTTCAAAACTACGTACAATGGCCCGAAGTCTTATCATGGAGAAATCTGCATCTTCGCAAGCTGACAAAGCAGATAGCCAAGTCGAAACTCCAGATACGAATTACACAAGCACTTTATCAGATGTGTTTTATGAAACCAGAAGCGTCATATCGACTATAGAATCAGATCCGGTGAAAGAAATAATAGCTGAAGCTAAAAGCCGTACAGAATCTAGAGAAATGACTCCCGATGAGAAGCTAAATCATCCTGACCCTATATTATTCGCCAAGTTGATGGGACAGCAAGAGTTGTCGTTGAAATTGAAGTATACTGAAGAAGTGGAGGGGCCTAAGGTTGAAGTTAACATGTTGTTTGGTTCCTTCATCGTGTTTATAACGCCGAGGCAGCTTCACACGTTGGTTGAGCTGGTTGATGCCTTGAATCAACCACATTTGGAGGATACCAGGTGATTTTAGTCTAAATTCGTTGATTTAAATAAATTGCAGATGCTCAAACTCACCCCTAAAATGATTAATGATTTCATTTTATTTATATTTTTGACTTTGATTTATTCCATAAACACACGAAAATAAAGAGAAATTTTTAAATTCAATAATTAGAATCAACACCAGTTCAAAATATTTCTCCTCTACACAGCAATATACCTTTACGGCCAAGTGGTATGAACATGCAGTGCAAACCTATGAGGCAGGCCGACTTCCAGATGATAGAGGCTCAGTTACTTGGCAACCTGGAGAGGCAGAGCTCAAAGCCTAGTGGTGGCATGTACGGCTGGTCGGGACCTAGTTACGGTAAGTGTCAATGTAACTACCATATTCAAAAAATTATAATAAATAATTCCTTTGTTAACCCAATGGTGATAATTGCAATCAAGGTGCGGTATTTTGTTAACATTTTGTCTCATAGCTTAGTATAATGCTTGTTTCTCACTGGCTAGACGACAGAAGAAAGTAGATATATCATTAAGCCATTTTGGGTTTGACCAAGAATTAAACTTTTCAAAGATTTGTTTTTCTGTGTCGAAAAAAAACCTTGACGATCTACCGCTATATCACAAATTGACGTGTACATCAATGAACCGAGTATTGGTATGATTTAAAAAGACACGGTTCTTACCAATACTTAGTTAAAACTTTTTTAAACCAACAGAAGACCCGGAGGCTGACAATGAAAGTTTCCTACCAATGGCGTCTCAGAGCAACCAGATGTCGGAAAGTTTCGCGTCGTCGGTAAGCTCTATGAGTGCTAGTATGACCTCCAGTGTCAACATGCCCACTGCTGCACCCAGGATCAAGAGGAATAAGAAGGGTATGGGGTTTTTTCTTTTTCTCTTTTTTCTCCCCTTTTCAGCTCACTACCAGTCTACCAGTTAACAAAGACCTATCTCCTAAAAATATATATAACCAGCGGTCCTGAGGCCACCTAGATAATTAAGGAGCTTGCACTAGTGACGCTACCCGGCATCGAAAGTGTCAGAAAAATTTAGAGCGTGGACCAATATTTAAAGTTGCCAATATTGCTCCAACTTCTCTACTATATCTGCGCTTCAACATATTTTATTTTAGCTTAAATTGCAGATTGAATGTCTGTCGACTATCGTGTCGCTAGAAACTTCTCATCCAACATATAAGCTGGCCATGCATAACATATTATGTTAACGATTTTATTCTGTTTGTGTTTAGTTCCTCACATCGACGGGGACCCTACAGCTGAAGTTTCACACATCAGCTTAAGGATCGCGTCGGTGTCCTGCGTTTTACTACATAAGGTATTATTGAATTGTCCTATGTATCGTAACTGCCCTGAATATCATTTTACGTTTCGATCCACAGTCAGCGAGATACGAAAAAAATATAGCCTATTATTTTTTCAGGATATTCTAGTCCCCACTATGATCGGCTCGGATTGCATATCGCCGGCCAGTGCCACTAAAATGCAAGAAGTGTCCACCAAGTTCTACGAGAGCTTGGATCCCTTCTCCATTGTAGATGACTTTAGCGCTGCTAATGAAGCTCTGGATAGAATGACTGGAAAGAACCATTTGAGGTGAGGGAGTTAAGATTGAACTGTATATTTAGTTTACAGCCCAGTGCCACTGTGAAACCACGTTTACAGCAAAAAAGCCATCTTTCTTACCTGCAGGTGTATTAACATTTTATTAAGGCCGTTACGTTTTCACCTATGCAAAAAAAAACGAAAGTAGCTTACGATTTACAATTAGTGTAAACTGTGTCTGAAACATACTATTGCGATCGCATTTGCTACGCCGTTTACTTCCACAGACGATAGGAATGGGACACATTTCCGGACATTTCTCGCAGAAGTTTTCTTGCATGCGAAATTCTTTGGATGACGTCAAGAGGTTAGACAGTAATGTCTCCCTGACTGCTAATAACAACAAGCTGCAATCACCATCTATTGCAATTTTTTATTTTTTTACTATAAAGTATCAACTCAGCCTATCGCAGTCCACTGCTGGACATAGGCCTCTCCCAAGTTGCGCCACAACGCTCGGTCCTCTGCCTTCCGCATCCAGTCCCCCCCAGCCACGTTCTTCAGGTCGTCGGTCCACCTGGCAGGGGGGCGCCCTACGCTGCGTTACTATAAAGTATACACGAGTGATACTTTATT
The DNA here is from genome assembly GCA_949699075.1 of Asteroscopus sphinx. NCBI lineage: Eukaryota > Metazoa > Arthropoda > Insecta > Lepidoptera > Noctuidae > Asteroscopus > Asteroscopus sphinx. Next base: position 8,527,785 of record OX453019.1, read on the forward strand.
TTTTTACTATAAAGTATACACGAGTGATGTTTTATTGTTTATATCCTAAATTGTTATGTAAACTATAATCTGAGAATGCGTCCAATAACTTTTCTTAGGTACTATTAAGGGCAAGACACTTTGTGTGTTCTTTATAAGCAGCACTTATCACTACATTGTATCTGTCAATTTACTAATCACTACACTAATTTATATGGTTTTGTCCGCTTTAGTCTTCGAACTGTTTCCGTGTTATCGAGGAGCTGGATTGCCTCGACACTCACGTGGTGGTGAAGTCTAAATTCAGGAACTATCTATTGCAATGATTTAGGCAAATTCTACTTTAAACCGTTTATCTACAGTTTAACCGTATCTGGCATCCCAGATCCTCATGCAAACAGGATATTCGAATTTTGTGCATATTTCACAGGCTATTAACATCGGAGATATCTTTGGACGGCAGCGAGAAAGTGACGTCAATTGGCAGTCAAACCATGTGCGAGGCTTCTGTAAGACACTTACTACTCCGGGAGTGTCTTTACTTCTCAACAGAGGCTGGCGATGAGCCGCAGGGCTTTGACCTGATCCGGTTCCAGTGCAAGGGTGAGTGTCGTCATACCGCAGTTAGACCAATTGTGTGATACTGATGTGAGATCCTATAACATCAGCTACCTGATGCCACCACCAGCTTATGATTTGCGATCTTTCATTATTATTTCACAGATGATGACGACAGTTCTAGTCAACATGGTTCATCAACGTCACGAGCGAACGTCAGGGTGAACTTCAAACAGACTTCCAAATACGTGCGAATGTCAGGCGAGAAGAAACTCGTGTATCCTACTACAGATATAGTGTAAGTTCATAGGATATCGTATGATTCACGACATTAATTTATTTTTACTCGTGTACAGTCAGCGTCAAAAACAATGAAGCTATTCCTTCTTTCTAGAATAAAATGCACACCATTCTACTTGGATGTGGAACTGACGTTAATAGAGCGTATGTCTGCGACATTCTTCGGCGGTCCTACGAACAAGGCCACTACGCCGACGACGCCCATGTCCTCACAGAACCAGCTCAGCATTTCGCTACAGTGTCCGAACCTTAATGCTATGCTTAGGTAAGTTACTAACTGGTCTTAATATTGGACTAGTAGATTTAAAAGCCCTTAAAAAGTACCTAACTCCCGGTCTCTTGAGAGGCTGATCAATTTGATCTGCTGTCAAATCTAATAACAGCTCCTGTGATTGGTCAGCAAAAATAACATAACATACATATCAGCAAAAATACTAACAACTAATCACAACCCTTGACATGGAATTTGACAGTTGTTTTTTTTTAAAAATGTAAACAGCTTTTTAAAAACTGTGGGTAAGTCTCACCTACAGTCAAAATTTATTTGGTGCTCTTGTTCATTATTTTCGAGCCAGTAGAAGCTAATCAACTTCAGCTTTCTCAGCCCAATCTCTCTCTTGAAGGTTGTTGTGCATGACAGGCAGGTGAAAAATAAAAGTATAGTTGGTTTTATTAAATATTGGATCTAATTTTCAGATTCCCCATAGCTGACCTCCGACCTGGTGTAAACCGGGAGTTCCGTCGAGTCAGGCCTGATTACCTCGTGTTTAAATTCCAAAATGCCACGATTAGTTCACAACAAACACCTAGTGTGAGACCTCTGCCTACCACCGTTAATTTAAGAGCTACTATGTTGGACCTATATTATTATGTAAGTAACATTCAGTTGGAATCTGTCCAACATTAATAATTTCCCTGTCCTGTTACAACATATTAATGATTCTTAGAGATTGTTTAATTATTATGTCTACTTTTTGGATAGTGAAACTTGAATCTCCATTAAGACTGCTACATTGTATATACGGTCGTAATGGAGTATCAAGGCTGATAATTATATCCGTGAGTCGTGATCCGTTTAGAAAAGTTTTGTGGCACCGAGAATGGAATAGATTGAAAGATTCAAAGATTTATTGCATACTAAGTGTACGTGATGTGATTGGTGTTACATTTTGTTTTGGTGCTTAAAACTTAGTGACCTTTTGCAAGCATTGCAATATTGCTACTACATACTATTATTATTTTATTATTATTGTTTTAAATATAATTATGTCATATGGATTTCTGCCTATTGTTCATTTGCTCAAGTGACAACAGTGATATAAAGAACTCTCCTCTTAACACCCACCCAGATGGTATCGACGGTTAAAAACAGTACATTTTCTCTTAAATTTCAGGAAAACGACACTTTCCCTGGCACTCATATAGCAAGGACTACTATGGATGACAATGTTACTGAAGGAAACATACTCAGTGGAAATGTAACAACGACTGCTTTGCCAACGTAAGTCACTAAGCTCCGCATCAGATTGAAGGCTGGACCAAGAACATTAGAAAAATCGAGATTTTATATAGGATCTCTATCAGATATTTTATCCTACTCCGGTACTCAGTTAAAGCTCTTGATTCTTCGTATTTGTTTTTAACAGAGATCATCAATATAAGCAATATCTGATATGACTCCCAAAACTAAAATATCGCTTCTCTCCAGGATATCAATCACCTTCAAACCGAAGGCTTCACCAAAAGGACCATTCGACAGCCTCCACGACGAAACAACAAACTTCGAACCCGCACTAGTCAATCCCATGACTACCTCTATGTATATGATGAACAACCTTCGAACTAATCACCCTAGTCCATTCAGCGGGAAGAAGATGGCGCATCAGAGTGTTACTAAGCACGAGAGTAGTCCACATCAAGGTAAGGAAATAATGTTCCAGTTTCTTGACAGTTCCATTATAAAGATGTTGTGTTGTAGCACTTATAAATTAAGGAATAACTTGATTTAGACTTTCGAGTTGTTTCAGTTCAAGAAGAAGAACTAATAGTGCCGGGCAACGACGAAGAAATGTCAGATTTTACAAGCAGTTCGATAGAATTGTCATCCATACATCTGGAGTTCATTCTACCAATCCTCAGCTTGCAACTTGAGTAAGTAATACCTACGTTTTGGTAGAAGACATTTTTTTTAAAAACCTCTCTCTTGAATCATTATAACTTAATTTTTCAATTTGCTAGGATAAAATCCTATTGATTTCGAGTAACAATCTTGTATCAAACATGGCGATCTATCTAACAAAACTGCAATATTTTTTTACATGAGCGACAGGAATATACGGATATCCATTTACTGCGATGCATCAAATTCTCTTCATAACTTTATGTAAAAAATATTTTTCGTCACCATTAGATCGAAGCAGCTATACGAGATAATCTACAATCGCATCAACTCGGACCTGCTTCTCTGGGAGCCTCAGATTGTGGACCAGTTTGACATCAGTCCGCTCGTCTGTCCAACACTTAACCCCGCCTTTGGTATGTGCAAAGGCGGTGGCTACGGTAATTATGAATTTTATTTCTATACATGATTTTCGTAAGAGATTAGTGATGTAAGATTGTAACCTAGTATCATAACTATCCCTCCCCTCTCTTAAGTCCCCGATCGACGTAGACGGCGGTTTTTTCGTACGTCAATCAGGCACTTTACACCTACAACACAATAATTTACAGAAACATAATAAAATCTTTTTGAAATGAAAATCACACATTGAAAACCCGACCAACAAATTTTGCAATTCTGAGCAAAAACTACCCGTTAACTCTTTCAGAGATCAAATCTCGAAACCCAGAAGCATTACCGAATCGAAGCACACCTGTTTCTAAACCATAGAAATCTAAATAATATACGGTAATAGAAGTGGTAAAGGCGCGTGATCTTGTCGCCTCGTGCAGGTATCTCGTAGGACACCAATGCGCGAAACGTTTGCTTGATCATCAGGGCTTTTTTTGACGCGGAGCACAGACATAGGAAACATATAGACGAAGTGCCGCGAACAATAAATAAATAAATAAAATATACTCCTTCGTGTACAACCAGCACTCACGCACGCACATGCACCTCAAACCGTGCTCACTCCTCTCAATACACATGTCGCGACATCGGCCAGTAAGCATCGCGTAAGCAAATATCCTTCAAATGCATAGTGTGTACGTCAGCGCTGGTTGTACACGAAGGAGCATAGTTTTTTTTTTGCTTCACTATGTTGTTTACAATGTCTGTGACGTGGAGTCACTAAAATTGTATTTTGAAACATATCTAACAGCGGAATTTGGTGGGTGTAATTGCGTATTATTGTGTTAGTAGCGGCGAATCGGCGACACGCCTTCAGGTATTAAAACACAGTAGATAACATTTCTATTACCTTAATATTTAGATTTCTATGTTCTAACCTATTACATTAAAATTCCCTTTACCTACAGATTCAGACACAGACAGCACGTCCTCGGAAGAGGAGAATCTTTACTACTCGACTTACGACAGCAAACTACGGAAAGGCATCGGCGCGAACAAGTCGACGGTGACGCAAGATACGACCGACACACATAACTTCTGTCTCACTCTCAAAGTCGGGAAAGGACTTTTGACTATCTACACTCCAGTTAGAGTAAGTTACAACGAATTATATTCCTTTAATAGTAAAGTTAAACACTTAAGTTTAGTAAATAGCCACTAAACTTAAGTGGCAGTGGGCGGAGCACAAAGCTCGCAGAACGGATGGCCGAAAAGGCCAGGGGTAAAGTTCTGGAGTGGCGACCGCGTACTAGAAGGTGCAACGAGCGTAGGCCCCCCACAAGGTGGACCGACGACATGATGAACGTCGCGGGAATCCGGTGGATGCGGAAAGCGCAGGACCGGTCGTTGTGGCGATGCTTGGGGGAGGCCTATGTCCAGCAGTGGACGTCTTTCGGCTAATATGATGATGACTGTGTACTAACAGTCCTTCGCTCATCAAACGCCACAGCATTGCCTTGCTTCAAAATAAAGTATTGCAAAATTAACTTTTAAGTTGTGCTTCATATAGTACATTTTGAAAAACTGATCGGATGATATCCGTTCTTTGTTTCCACAATAGTTATTGCCTCTTTTTCATCTGCAGGACAGCAACAAACGAGTAGTACCAGGTCAGATGGGCGAGTTAGTGTTAGAGGCGCACAACTTATCCATGTGTCAAGTGAGCGGGCTTAACGGAAAGCCTAAAACTGCGCAGTTATGTCTCCGGGCTGAGAGTACTACGCTATATCACGACTGTAAGTAAAAACAAGAGCAACTTACACAAATATCAACTTTATGTTGATACATACTAAGTTGATTTCAGAATGAAAAAAATGTTGTCATAACCGTAAAACAATTCAGTAGCAATGGAATCTGTACTTTATATAATAGGTTTAAGGATTCTTTTTGACCTATTTCTAACTTTTTCTTCTAGCCCTTTTAACAATACCGTCAGAGAAGCCTCCGTTCCGTCAGTACGGTACCCTACTCCCGTCTCATCTGAAGGGTACTATATATCCGTCTGGGAAGGGCGTTATAATCAAAGAGCGATTACCCAAGAAAGATATGTTTACGTTAGCGCTCAAAGTGGATCCGGATTCTGAAACGCCTAATCTAAAGGTAATAGGATTTATTTTTATAAATATAATAAATTTCAAGATTAAATCCTTTTTCGAAACTAAGACTATTCGCATGCATTTAATCAAGGTGGTAAGGCAAGTTTTGACCCAACCGGAGCCATTAAATGAACTCATTCATCACAAGGCTAGGTCACGAACCGAACCTATATTGTTTACTGTAAATTATTTTTTCACCGCAGCGCCTTGCTTTATGCGCGCCGGACGCATGACCGGTTTGCGATTCAGTTCAGTAAGTTAGTGAGAATAACTAAACTGACTTTACGCCTTAACCTGGCACAAAACCTCTTTTTTATTAGGCTATTTTGTCCCATTTCAGAGCATAGGCCTCCTTTACTTACTTCTTCTTTTCGCGGTCTAGGGCAATTTGTGGCCAATCCTTTAAGTAGAAGTCCAGCTCATCACGCCATCTCCTTCTGGGTCTACCGCATTTCCGGCTGTTTGGTATTCACTCTGTTGTAGGTTTTGCCCGTAGCCCCTTCGGCATGCGACAGATGTAGCCAGCTCAGTTAAATTTTTACTTGGCAGTCGTGTGACCTCCGTCTGCATTTTTTGTTTAGAATGCAGTATCGAGTTTCTACTCGATCAGTAAGTTTGACCGCCAAAATACTGTTCCATTACTTGCTGACAAACCTCGAGTGCGGGCAAAACACTGTCTTGTTTTTTTTTCTTTCATCAGACAATATGCATAGCTTTGGGCATAGAGCAAGCAACGCTACGCCACAGAGGCGACAAAGGAATCGCGTGGCTCACACAACTGATGGACGTTATAGACGTGATCGATTACCCCGTGCTTGGATATACTCCATCCACGGTGTTGTCGGAGCTACACGTCCATGTATTAGACTGCGCTGTTGACTATAGGTAAGTACATAGAGTAGATGCAGAGTAGATATAAAGGCATCGCGTGGCTTATACAACTCGTGAACATTATTGACGTGATCGATTACCCCGTGCATGGATATACTTCGTCCAAAGTGTTGTAGGAGCTACACGTTCATCTGTTAGACCGCACTGTTACAGCACCGGTGCAGTAGTACACATTTTATATGGCCTACCGATTTACCTACGCATATAATGATATGACACAATTTAATACGCGGGAAATTGGTTAACCAATCAGAAAACACCATCGCTGCGCGCCAAGAGTCTCAGCCGCTGCCGCTAGAGTACGGAAGTGAGTGAGCGAAACAGAAAAAAAACTTCATTACAATAAATTTTGAAGGTTGATTATATTTTATCATGTTTTTATTATTTTATCGGGTGGTTTCGTCGATCGTCTTTTCGTGTCTGCGCGAACGAACATTGACGACGCGCCGTATTTCTTGTGTCGTACTTTATGTTATTAATATAATAAAATCTCGTGGTTTAGTTTTGTTTATTCTGGACATGATCTGGGGGCCTAGTAAGAGTTTGTCACTTACGAATACTTTAATATTTTTTGTCGACGAATCAGTAGTTCCTCGTATCCGCTAGGGTGATACTGTTTTTTTTTTTATGAATGGTAGTTGTCGAAAACTATGAAATTATTCGTAAGTAACTCTTACTAGACCCCCAGATGCCGTCAAAAGTAAACCACTTTATATTTTATGTTTTAAATAGCAGGATCACTAAAAGAGATTCATCTTATTTAATTTTACACCAAAATCTGTCATATTTTATGTAAAATAAAAAATTATGATATTTCCATATTTCTATTGTCAACATTTCTTGCAGGCCTCTCTACCTTCCCATTCGGACAGTTGTAACCTTAGGCAACTTTAACGTGTCAAGCAACCTAATAGCGGCCACCAACACTTCCTGCCTCCGGTTCTTGGCCCAGGAGTGTACGCTATTCCTTATGCATTTGAACGTAACCAAGCCAAATGTGGCCGTGCCTCAGGACGATGACAAACTGCCAGATGTGATCAAGGATTACGTGTGTGTTGTTGATGTGGGGCTGTTTGAACTGTCACTCAGGATGGAAGATAAGGCTAACTGTGTGAGTATTCTAGACTTTAGTCATAGAAAAGTATACTAACGACAAGAAGCGACACTTACGCATGTGTGCTCGTAAAATTTCTTGCGGCTATGTGTTCGGGTCGGAGCGAGCGCGGGGGCCGTGCGCGGTGCGCGGCGTGTGGAACGGGCAGTCTCTCGGCTGCCTCAGCCAAGGCCTATTGCGTTCACGTGCACGGTCAAGGTCTCCGGCGAGCGAGCTCACACGTACACGGAGTGTCACCGCTGTGCATTAGTTTAAGCTTTTATTCAACTTGCTTTGTCTATCTGCCCAAATCTCAGTCCAATTCGCTATCCGAAAATCCGTATTCCAGACTGAAATGCATACACATATACGTGGGACACTCAGAAAGTTTTGCGAAACTATCAAAAATTGTTCTATACGTACATATATTTTTATCAAATCTTTTCAAAGTACTTTCCACCAGCCTCTATACAAAGATTCATGCGCCTAAACCAGTTTTCAAAACACTTTTTCCAGTCCGCCGCAGACACCTCGTTTACAGCCTGCTCGAACGCAGCCAGCGCATCTTCCGGCGACGAAAATTGTATCCCTTTGAGCTGATTTTTTTTTTTGGGAATAAAAAGAAGTCACACGGTGCTAGATCAGGGCTGTAAGGAGGGTGACCCAGGAGTTTGACTGGCGTGCTGTCCAGGAAGTCCCTCGTTTTGAGTGCGGTGTGCGCAGGTGCATTGTCGTGGTGGAGCAGTAGCCCGCGGAGCCCTGTGTTTGGTCGCTTGTTGCTTATAACAGAGAAAACTTCTGGCAAACATTTGGTAGTATACCATTCGGCATTAATGCTTCTTTGATCCCGTAAGGGAATTGATACCAAGTGGCCAGTCAAATTAAAAAAGCTAGCGATCAAAATCTTATCCCCGCTTCTAGATCGCTTCACTTTGGTAGGCGTTGGCTCATTTTGAAACACCCAAACAGTCGACTGGCGCTTGGTTTCTGGGTCGTATTGATAAATCCAGGACTCATCACCTGTAACGATGTCGTAAACACGCCGAGACGAGCCTGCTTCAAATTTGTTAAGCATATCACGGCACCATTCCACCCGGGCCTGCTTCTGAGCATCGGTGAGGTTGTGCGGCACCCAGCGTGATACTATCCTCCTCACGCGAAGATGGCTGTGTAGAATCTCGTGAACGCTTCCCGATCCAATCTTCAATATGTGTTGAATCTCCTGATATGTAATTCGCCTATTGTCTTGGATTAAATTTTTCACTGCTAGCACGTTTTCTTCGGTAACAGCCGTCAAAGGGCGACCGCTTCTTTCGTCATCCCCCAAAGTTGGTCGACCGCGCTTGAATTCGTTATACCAACGATACACGGTTGCCTTGGAAGGGCCTTCATCCATGAATGCCATTTGAAGTCTATCGTACGATTCATCCGGTTTCAGGCGACACTTGAAATCGTATAAAATCATAGCTCTAAAATGTTCCCGGCGCAGATCCATATTTCAGTGAGACACAATACTTTGAATTAACTCGCAAAAAATGTGGAGGGAAATTTTGAAATTGGAACTTACTTATTTTTACTTATAAATAATCATATTTTCGAAAAACATTATAACTGGCCAGTCTCCCATATATAAAAACTTTTTTTCGCAATACTTTCTGAGGGGCCTGGTAAAACGTGTTATTGAAATTACTGAAAACCTCTTGAGGTCATTGTACTCATCAGTATGAAAAACTTTTACTATGAGACCAAACTTGAAATCGCGAAAATAAAATTAGCTGATCCCTACATTTTGTCGATTCATGTGAACACAAATTTAGGAACTAGTTGATTTTTTTTCGAGATTTCAGCATTGGTCCCATAGTAAAAGTTTTTCATACTGATGAGTACAATGATCACTTAAGAGGTTTTCAGTTATTTCAAGAACACGTTGTAGTGCCGATGAGAACACAATAATATTTAGTTTTGTTAAATATAAAATAATTGTTTTTTTAAATTATTGTTAATATTAAAACCTAGTGCCCCACTGCAGGGCAAAGGCCTCCCTACACTTCCCCCTTCCTCCTTCACGTCCTCCTTCCACTTTTATGTATTTCTAAAAGAGACGAGTCTTTCTGGAATGAGTCTAGCTCATACCGCCATCTCCATCTGGGCCTGCCGCGTTGACGTTTTTTTGTCATATTTTTTAAATTTTATTTTGTAGAAAGCTTGGCTTGCTTATGCGTATTAGCTTAGTGCTAAGCATGATATGCGGAGTAGGTATATCTTATACGATCCACCTCGAAATTAAATGCGCCGCAGTTTACTTTTTTCCATGAAATACTTACCTATTTATAAATTAACAATTCAAACTCCTTGCAGTCAAACGAACAGCCACAAGTGGATCTTAGTGCCTCAAACAACATGGTAACACTGTACACTTGCTGGGACTCTGCCTCGGCGCTATGTCGGCTTTTAACCTACGCAGCATCTGATGGAGACTTGCAGACACCCTTCGATCCATCTTCCAGGCACACCAGCATATGCTCTGACCAACCCTTGGAACCTTTAGTTGGTATGTAACAATAACCACGGAGTTCAAATAAGATCAAGAACCAACGTTCATTATTTTCCCCTGTTTCTTATTCACTAATTTTGGGTCAGAAAAAATATATTAAGTCCGAAACTTATACGAGAGGAGCTTATAAGAGAAGGTTGGTAGCGAACCTAATTATGCGCCTACAAGGTCCTCTATCCAAATGATAAGCTAGTTTCATTCAGCACAAAAACGTTTCGACTTAAATGACCTTTAGAGCTGTGTTACCCAACCTGTGGGACACACTGCTCTAAATTCCCAACCTGTGGGAAACTATTTTTTTTTCAAGTCCGTAATGATAATTTTTGATCTCCTAAGGGTTAAAAAAGGTTGAGAAATGCTGCTTTAGAGGGACTAGATTTTTTTTGAATGCAGAATTGAAAGAAGTATACAATTATCTCAGTCACCTGTGGGCCTCATGTTTCTAATTCATTTTTAGGACTAGAAGACAGACCCATAGAAGAAATAAGAGAACTATCGCCAAGTGAAATTCAACAAGTCAACGATCTCATGGCTGAAGCTATGAAAGAGAGCCCCAGTACAACACGTAAGTCCAGATCATCTTGTTTATTCAATTAATTCATCAAAATACCGCTACTGAGACACAAAATCATTTCTATCATTTTGCTGCTGCATGCGGCTTTGCCGACGACCTGAAGAACGGATGGGGGGGACTGGATGCGGAAGCCAGAGGACCGAGTGTTGTGGCGCAACTTGTGACAGGCCTATGTTCAGCAGTGGACTGTGATAGGCTGAGTTGATTGATTTTGATGATGTGGCTTTGCTTCCGTTGATGCGTTAAGTTATCAACGCACAGGCCATTCCATTGTGTAGATTTTTTATTCTTAATAATTATTATCTGTTGTCGTCTAAAATACAAGAGTTTCCTTAACCATTAAGTTCACATCTCACAGCGGGACGACAGGGGTACGATAAAGAGTTCGTTTTTCTACAGATAATATATTTTTATAACTATCAAATTCTTCCGCTCCCAGAAGTCCAGAAGATTACGCTCAGTAGAGACTTACGACTGCAAGATTACTCGATAAATTGTTTCAAAAGTTTCTAAAGTTAAATTATCTTTCAGTAGAAGAAGACGAACTTCACAGTTCAACAGAAAAGGAAGGTGTCGAGATATTCTTCTTCCCTGATGAGTCTAACATGAAGCGGCTGCCTTCAGAATCTTTAGAAGAAGAGCCTCAGTCCATAGATTTAGAGGACTTCCCTATGGTTATGTTTGAGGAGGCACAGGAAGCAAAGCCAACTAATGTACAGGTTGCTAAGGATTTAGGAGACCCGTCTACGCCGAAAGCCACGCCACGTAAGCCTAAGAGGAAATCGGTATGTTGGTTCAGAGTTAACCAATTGAGTCTGAGTACTTAATAACATTTTATAAACAGGGCTAATATCAATTAATCATAACATCTCGACCTACAATAAAAATAATCCTACTATTTATAATATTTGTGTATATTTAGTATGTGAAGATGTTTGGATGTTTGTTACTCAATCACGCTGTAAGGGCCGAACGGATTTGTATGAAATTTGGCATACAGATAGAACATAACCCGGATTAACATATAGGTTACTTTTTATCCCAGAAAGAAGAACAGTTCCTGAGGGATAAAAGACATCCACGCGGGCGAAGCCGTGGGTAGCTAATTATTCCATATATATACTAGATCGTTCAAGATCACACGATTAAATAAATAAAGATATAGTTTACAATGGAGAAGAACAAACATTTCTAACTTATATCAAATTGCGTCAAAAATATGTATCGCGATCAAATCGCGGATGTTCTCAGCGGATGTTCTCAAAAAATGCCAGGTTAAGAGTTCTCTAAACCGACGAGCATGCATGACGAGGTTAATGGACGTAGATGAAGCGAAAGAGGTGTGTCAGGATCGTAGCAGGTGGAAATCCATAGTCTCTGCCTACCCCAATGGGAAACAGGCGTGATAATATGTATGTATGTATGTATGCGTCAAAAACTCTTCTAGACAAAAACGAGCAGTGACGGTGGCAACACAGACGATGAGTTCTGCTTCAAAACCACACATTTAAATAAATAAATAAGGATAGAGTTCACAATAAACAACAAAAGTTTCATAATCATATTAAATTGCGTCAAAAACTCTTCTAGACAAAATCGGGCAGTGACGGTGGCAACACAGACGATGAGTTCTGCTTCGTAGAGACCCAGGCTTCGACGCAGGATAACGACTTGGATGAGCCGGTCGTCAACTGGATAGGGCCTGGACCTGTGTATATGTTCGACAACCATTTCACTGTGCCCGCTGCGAGGACTGATGTGTTGAAGGCGCCCAAGAGCTTCCCACTGCCGATGTTGAGGTATTTATCACCAAATCAGGTTCGTAAAGGTCGAAATCTTGTAGATAAAATCTGGCCGTTCCATGGACTGGGGCTTATGGTGAATCACAGACCAGTAAGCCTCTAGATTAGCTGGATACCCCCGGTCACAAAGCATATGCAGTAGACCTGCATAACATACGCCCCGCCGCCAATCAGTACGCCACTCCCTCAGCGAGCGGCACCAATCATACCACCGAACTTTTGAGCCAACCAATCATAACGCGCCGTAAAGGGGCGACCCTTTTCCCCGCTGACATTTATGACTGTCTTTTTTTAAATGCAAATTCAATTATTTATTTGCGTGAATATTGATACATAGATGTTAAAAAAAATTGTATTGGTACATAATATTCCGCCTGAAATAGGGCATGCAAACATTGTAGGGTAATCTAACACAATACTAGGTATACATTTTCAAATCTAATAATTCATTTTTAACATTAGGTTATCTACATCCATTTAATAATTCATGTCATATCATATTATTTCTAGTTACATGTTTACGGTATAATTTTAAATCTCAATTGTTTATATAGTTTTATAATATATAATTTAAAAAGTCACAAATTGTTCACCCATTTTTAAGAAATCCGTGACAGAATAAAACCCTCTTTCTAACAAAAACATTTTCAATTTCTTTAAAAACTTTATTTATGCGGCGTCTTGTGACTTACTGGTCTGTGTGGTGAATCAACCCAAAATTTTAATCAGCTCCGATTCTAAATGGAATTAACTTCGTATGTTTATAATTGAAAATGCCAGCCGTGTCAAGTCAACGCAACCCAACATATGTATTAATATTGCGACGTTCGACTAAGCTTCATATACAAATATTTCATCATCTAGCATTCGCTTTGCAGGTATACTCTATGCGAGATGAGTGTGACGTGGAATATGTATGGCGGAAACGACTTCCGGCCAGCCGATACGGCGCCGGCTAAGAAAACCGTCACCATTGAGGGAGAAGCGCGGAAGCAAGGATCGCCTACTACTGCCAAGTATGAAAATCATTTAATTGTGTTTAGTGTACCTTCTTGTTTTGGAAGTTGTAATTAGCGTTGGAGGACGTCTTCAAGACGCTGGACTGGACTGGACAGGGTATCAACGTTAACGGCGTTTCCGTTTTGCCGATGACATCGTTGTAATGGCTGAGTCGCTGGAACAACTAGGTGAAATGCTGCACAGCTTAAACGGAGCCTCTCGACGTGTCGGTCTCGGCATGATTCTGGACAAGACTAAAGTCATGTTCAATATGCATGTCATGCCGAGGCCAATATTCGTCGAAGGGTCTCGAAGTTGTAACGGAATACGTCTACCTAGGGCAGGCAATTCAGCTTGGTAGACACAACTTCGAGAAAGAAGCCAACAGAAGGATCCGTCTGGGCTGGGCAGCATTTGGCAAACTTTGCCGAGTCTTCTCGTCGCCTATATAAGTGCGTCCTGCGTGTCATGACTTACGGTGCCGAGACGTGGACACTGACAGTTGGGCTAGTCCGCAAGTTCAAAGTCGCTCAGCGAGCTATGCTTGGAGTTTCTTTGAAGGATAATATCCGAAACGAGATTATCCAGAGAAGAACCGGAGTGACCGACATAGCTTGTAGGATCAGTAAGCTGAAGTGGCAGTGGGCTGGCCATGTCTGTCGAAGGACCGATGGCCGCTGGAGCAGACGAGTCCTTGAGTGGAGACCGCGAATCGGCAAACGCAGCGTAGGGCGCCCCCCTGCCCGGTGGACCGACGACCTAAAGAACGTGGCTGGGGGGACTGGATGCGGAAGGCAGAGGACCGAGTGTTGTGGCGCAACTTGGGAGAGGCCTATGTCCAGCAGTAGACTGCGATAGGCTGAGTTGAGGAATTAGCGTTGTGTTTAGGATTCAAAATCTGATAATTTTTGGTATTCTACCTAATATGTTAGTTTTCCATTTCACCGAAACAGGCCAACATGTATTACTAATACTTGACTACTTGACTATGAATGCTTTAACCAGACGTAATACCCGATGCTTTTGGTCATCATACATCTTTGATGATCGGTCTAGTTGAAACAAGAAAAGTCTGTTAAAAACAGCCTACATCTGTTGCCTTGGGTTATTCTTCCAGAACGAGCACATATAAAGTTATTAATGTAAATGAGCCTAACGTGCCATTTGAGCTTATTTTTCTACGGCTCCACCTGCGTTTAATGTTGCGGCTGCGGGCTGCTTCGCTGCGCGTATCACAGCGCTCTATGTAGCCAAGGAGGTGTAACGCGCATTTTATCTCTCTAAAACTCCATGATGCGACAAAAAAAACCACCACCAGATTTATAGCTTAACTTTTAACTTCTTTAGCAATCCCGCATTGCATTATAGCGCTAAACTGTTCTGGCCACATCTGCAAGCCGAGTTTATATTATAGCGTTGCTTAACGCGTTAAGACGCAGGTGAAGCCTTGATATTAAAATAATTTATCTGGCATATAGACCGTTAGTATTGCACAAATACAAGCTATTACATTACTCTGAATTCAGAAATCCTAATAAGGATTTAGGGAAGGAAATCAGAAAAGCGTGATGAGAGTAAGGTCGGTGTAATCAGGAGGTTCCTTTCCTAAATGCTAATTAGTTTCTGAATTCAGTTTAATGTTCTAAGCGCTTTACATAACAAGCCCATTACTGTCCCACTGCTGAGCACGGGCCTCTTCTCAGTATGAGAAGGCTAAGGCCTCAGTCCACCACGCTGGCCTAGTGCGGGTTGGCGAACTACACACACCATTGAGAACTGTATGGAGCACTCTCTGATGTGCAGGTTTCCTCACGATGTTTTCCTTCACCCTTAAAGCAAGTGATAATCGAATATAAATCCGCTCATGAATTTGCTTTACTGAAGACATATATTTTCAGACGTAACAAAGACTACGAGCCTTACGAGAGTGGTCGCGCAGTGGCGGCCGCGTATCGTTCAGGCGGCGTGCGCTGGTCCGCCGGGACGGAGCGAGTGCGTGCGGCCCGGCCCACGCAGCGCCGCGAACTGAGGGCCCGCGGCGGCCCGCACCGCGACCACCACACCAGAGTCAAACTGTGCCTCTCTAAGGTAATGTGGACGGTCAGGGTGGCTTTCCACCAGAGCCAAGAGAGAGAGAGAGAAAAAAGACGTGTGGCACTCGGAGACTGCCGCGGTAAAGCTATTGCATAGCATTTTTTATCAATACAAAGAGGAGGTGCCCTAACGCCGAAACTCTAAGCAGGCCTGAGTCACCAGTGGGCCTAGTACGAGTTTCACACTTACGAATACTTTCATCGTTTTCGTCGACTTTCATTCATAAATCAGTAGCGCCCCTGGCGGATACGAGGAGGAACTACAGATTTATTAATGAAACTCGACGAATACTTTGAAAGTATTCGTAAGTGTCAAACTCGTACTAGGCCCACAGATTGCGGGGCGAAGAGGGGGATTACGCATGCACAATAACGCCGATACAACCAATGCCACCTAGAGGCGATTTGCAGAACTAAAGAGACAAGCGTGATATTTCAAAAAGTCATTAAAAGTTCTGCTATTCATCGATAGATGGCAAAACTAAAAAGTATCACCGCTGTGCCGGTCGGAGTGGGGGGTGTTAGGTTATTTTCGTTACGGAATTTCTGGATTCGGTCTCCACGCTCAAGGCCCGCGATAGAAGCTATGCAATAGCTTAAAAACCGTTTCCTACCAATAAACGTATTCCTGCTAATATTCCTATAATAAATTGTATCCTGCAGCACAGATTAAAAATGTCGGCCCTTCAAATAATACACTATACAATTTGGCATGAACTCTGCATAGAGGGCTCTGCTTGCAGTGCTTCGAGTAGCCCGCCTAAGTGTCCAACGTGTTCGAATTCGCGTGAACTCAGGCGAACGCGATTGCGATGTGAATATTGAAGCGTTCCAAAGCGAACTATGCTAGCCGCGTGGCACTACGTTGGATACTTCAAGCGGCTGCGATTGTTTGATATTTTCGCACCACTTAATCTCTTTTTTATTTATTTTTCAGGTCAAATTCCAATATGAGATCTATCCTTCTGGCGGAATCCACGCGTCTCGCCAGACGCTCGCAATCAGCAAGATAGAAGTTCTAGACCAGTTGGTATGCAGTGACATCAACAAACTGCTTAGTCAATACAAACTTAAAGATGAACCGGACAGGAAGAACGCACATATGGTACATGATAATATACATCCTGCTTTCATTTATTGGTAGATAAACGTTTATAAATTTTGTAGAATATAAATAGTAGAATATAAAATATGTTTCGAATCCCTCCAAAACGCAAGGATTCAAAAGACATTCATCATCATTATTTGAGCTGAAAGACGTCCACTGATGGACATAGGCCTCCCTAAAAGGGGGTGCGATATGCCATAATCGCCACGCTTGGGTTGGCGATCGTAGTTGGTTGAGTAAATACTCGGAGAACGCTACTGCTCATCCTCAAAAAAATAAACAAAAGCTATTAATGTGTGTTAATGATTGGTTCATCGTCATTTCAGCCGAAAGATTTCCACTGCTGGATATAGGCCTCCTCCAAGCAATGATTGGTTACTTAGAAATATTTTATGCTATGAGCAAAATGTTTATCGCAGTTTAAAAAGGAGGTTTGAAAGAGCTGACTGATTAGTGATTGGTTAAAAAAATCATTTTTGCTCTAGCTCCGTGATCAATACAAAACCTATATCTTCAACAGTTAATAGTGAAAGCAGTCCACCTACGTCCAGACCCAGCGTTATCAGCGCAGGAGTGCTGCCTAAAGGTGTCACTCCTACCGCTATGGTTCAATTTGGACCAAGACACGCTTGCGTTCCTCGTCGGCTACTTGTCCAAGCTCGGCACTGACGAGTCTACTGGTAAGTTTTTATAAGATAATTGAATATATAATAGTCAATAGCTTACACTTTTTGTCATTTCGTAATTTATTGCTCGGGTATCATGCCAGAATCAGAAGATGCGCGTTAACCATTGTTAAGATCCCAAGCAACAGATGATATTTTTTTTATAAATGGAACTTAATTTTGTAAAATTGCCACAAATCTGATCCACGAATGCCTGGCTGTACATTTCTCGAGACAAGAAAAACAAATACCAATCCAAACGTTTAGTCGCTACTGAGCTGATATGTCAGTAAGAATCACGACGAGACAAATCCCGTTAGAGATCGTTTAAACTAAAAAGCAACGCCAACCACGCATTCACGCATGTATAAAATTCGCACGAAATGAAGAAGGTACTCAGTGTTCTCAGTCGAGTGAGTTGTTAATATTTTTTATTTATTTAAAAACTGCCATCAATCCTTGCAGGACTATTATCAGTTAGTTGAGTTCTATTATTAGGTGTTTTGGATACAGCGGCCATTGCCTCTGCTGTCCAATTACAGTACTTGACCTCTTTTTAGTCTACTGGCTAGTTTGACAGTGTCTAGCTGATCTACAGCCAGATAATTTGGATGTACAGCCAGGCGATCAGCATAGCGTTTCTTGTGTTTTGCTATCTCCTCATAAATTATTAATATCTCCTCATAAATGATGAATTTCTCCAGTTTACGACGATCTTTTTCGATGTCTTTTTTACTTGCACAGAAGACGACTCCAAAAGCGTAGGTGGTCTGTCGACCGATTCAAGTGGGTCTCGTCAAACAACTCCAACGCACCGGCCACCCGTGATGAGCATAGCCAGCCACCTGCGTGATCCGCCACCGACACCTACTTCGCTTGGTGACGCTGACTCGTTGTCTCTCAACGACGCTGGAGAAACATGTAATGTATTCTTAATACATGTGTAATTTGGCCATATTTTTATGTAATAGGGTGACAAACAGGCCCACGGCTCACCGAATGGAAAGTGATTACTGATTCCTAAATATACCAAGAGGATTACTGATGCGTTACTAACGTTGAAGGCACAGTCTTATGCGCCTCCAATGTCACCGGCACCTATTTAAGTATTTCTATTATTTATTTTATTATTTTAACGCATTTTACGCATGCCAATCGAATTCTAAAGATTTAAATTGTGGAAAGAAAAAAAAATCGATACCACGAGCAGTGTTCACGGTAGCTTAGTGGCTAAAGCACTGGCGTACTGAGCCAGGAGTCGCAGGTTCGAATCCTGCTCGTGATCGATTTTTTCTTTCTACAATTTAAATCTTTATTTCCATTATTTTTTTGCTTTCAATGTAGAAGTACAGTGATGACCTTGTTTCAACAATGCGCTCTCAAATCCTTATTATTTTTATTTTGGATGGATTGAAAAACAAACTTCAAATTTATTTTCTAGTGATCCGCGATGAGGAGCCGCTTATGGAGACATACGAAGCAGAGCGCCTAGTATCAGAGAATCTAATTCATTTAGAGGAGGACTTCCAAAAGTTAGGCATTCAGGAGAAACCTGTGGCCAAGCTGCCGGTGGATACAGAGCCGATTGACGACTCGCCGATATACTTCAGGTAAGGAAGGTTCATGTTGGTAGCAAGAATTTATGATGCTTCATTCATATGATACTGTAAACTAGGAACTTACGATATAACTGTGCCTTTCTGAATATAGGCTTTACTCAGGTACAGTTGCGTAATAAGTGTGAGCAGGATGTAAGCAAGCATCGAACGTTACGAACGACTGAGACAGCGAGAACATTCAGTCCTCGCCATCTTGTCGCTCAGATGAACAACCAATCTGAGTCTTGCCGCCATTACCGCGCATTCGTGCAACTGATTTAGTTGCAAAATTAGCTGCTGCGCAGCCACCTGTTGCGCACTTCACAGGGGCATATTTATTTTAAGATTATATGAAATTTCGAATTCAGGTGCACTGTCCCATTTTATCGATTCGCATGGAGAAAAGCCGGCAAGAACCACTGTGGTTACTCGTGTTAAAATCAAAATCTATTGTAATAGCTACAATGCTGAGAAGAATTTTTAATAGATACAATGCTGATTACTAGTCTTGAACAAATTGGCTACCAAAAATTAATGGAAATAACTCCATATAGTCTGAAAGCAAGCTCTTTTATTCTCAGAAACGCATTAACTCATTATATCAAAGAGGAAATAACTACTGACACTCAGTTAAGGACCGTAGCAGAAACAAATCCTTAGAAATGTAATACAAAGGGTTCTAACCTCTTGCTTTTGTCCACAGACGCGTAGTATTCTCCCCAGAGGTGCCGATCCGGTTGGACTACGTGGGCAAACGCGTGGACTTATCAGCCGGGCCCGTGGCCGGCCTGCTGATGGGACTGGGACAACTCAACTGCTCCGAACTCACGCTCAAGAGGCTTGACTACAAGTATGTGGAAAAATTTGCATCAGATGTGCCAGCAACGCCAGCTGCTGGTCGGGCAGCAGAATACCCCGAGTCTGCTGCTCGCAGGCCCTACCTCCCGTAATTTTTTGTAGAGGTTTTTTTCCTCGCGGTCCGGGCGGTGAAGCCAAGACCCTCGGTCCCAAGAGGCGCGAGAACACTACTCAGCGGGCACTCCTGGGGTTACGAGATCGACGGGGGCAGGGAAAGACAGTACCTCCGCTGCCTGCCCAGTGGCAGGGTGAGTGCACACTGGGCCCGCCCCTGGTCCTCCACTGTGCCCTCTGTTGGCAACAGAGGGACACGTGGAGCAACTCCACACTGGCCCAGAACGGGCCCCTCCCGCGCCAGAATATTCGCCACAGACAATAAAATCCCCCGAAGGAAATCCCTCGGAAGGATTTTATTGCCCGTGCCCAGGATGCACCGGCCAAACAACTGCCGATCCCTCCAGACGTGTCCAGAAGCACAAGCAGCCGTCAGGCACACGTGGTTTTCTGGCCAGCACCCCGTGCTCAAGCGCTGTCTCGACCACACTTGAGTGTAATCTCTGCTTAAGTATGAATCTACAACTGAGTAGGTAACATTTTAGGGATAAAGCTGTACTGTGTATATATAAATGAATCTATGCTTGAAGAAAATTCTAAAATTAAAGCTCAACTTAAAACTAGTTTTAAACAGTGATCAAAGCTCGAGTTTCGTTTTGTAATACGGACCTTAGAGCCCCCGCAGACTACAGGCTAAAATGTCGGCCTAAAGTTGGCCAATAATGTAATTTTAGTATGAGGAATCGAGTCTGCCGATGTGCGCACTACCGTATGTACTCGTACTGAAACTGATTAGGAATCTAACTAAAATATAGGCCGATTAAAATCTGCAGTCTGAGGGGGCCTTAAACAACAACAGCAAAGTTGATTGTTTAAAGTTACGATACTTAACTATAAACAATCAACTGCTTTCTGCAACTCATTGCTGGAAGAATGGACACTGACTGCTCATTCATGGAGTGCTGGACAAAAATTCATGTAACACTTTCCTGAACCAGTGTTTCCATGACTATAGGACATATTATATTTTTATTGTATGACATATTACATATATATATATTGCCTCGTTGGTCTAGTGGTCGCAAGCGCGACTGCTGAGCGTGGGGTCCTGGGTTCGATTCCCGGGTCGGGCAAAGTGTTATTGGGTTTTTTCATTAGGAAATTCTCAGTAGCAGCCCGGAGTATGGATTTGTGCCCGGTTAATGGCAATAGGCTCGCCCCCTATTACATGAGACTGTAACATAACTGTAGAAATGTGGGTGTACTATTACACCTCTGCCTACCCCTTCGGGGAAATACAGGCGGGATGTTATGTTATGTAAGGTTTTATTACATAATTGCATGACATATTATATTATTGTTTAGAAACTAATGTACCTATGGATGATTTATAAATTTAATTGTGATTTAATCATCCTCCTGCCCTTATCCCAATTTATTTGGGGTCGTCGCAGCATGTTTTTTTTCTTCCATACATCTCTATCAGCCGTCATCTCCGTGTTCACTTTCTTTCTATTCATATCATCTTTCACACAATCCATCCATATTTTCTTCGGTCAACTCTTTTCTTAAATTTAATTGTGATTTATCTGAAATAAATGAATTGAATTGAATTTACGTACAGTAAAGTACAAACAAATATGTTCTAGGTTGGGCCTCCTCGGTCTAGAAAAGCTGGTACAGTGGGCGTTACACGAGTGGCTGTCGGATATCAAACGTCACCAGCTGCCTGGCCTACTCAGCGGAATCGGACCTATGCACTCGCTACTACAACTTAGTAAGCTCTAAAACCTTTATCCTTAGGTTCAGAGGGCTCTTACGCCATTTGAGCCCTAAATCGGATATATCTTGATTTATATCCGGCAAAAATTAAGATAAAATTGGCCACCTTGTGTTTGAGAAAACGCTTGTTATTATGGTTTTTTTTCTTGCATTTTATCCGACCGATCTGAGGGTCTGTTTGGACAACATGTCAATCTCCAATCACACTAGGTCATTCCTATACGGCCAAAATTAATATCCAATCTATCCACGATTTGCCCTACTAGAGATAGGAATTTGACATAAGCTCCATACAAAATATGTCAAATTTCTATCTCAACTAGGGTAAAGCGTGGATAGATTGGATATTAATTTTGGCCGATAGTTTTTATCAACAATTCTATTCTCTGGCGATCTGAGATCACCGTCTTGTTTAGACCTGGTATTATGAGAGCCAATTAATTGTAGTCCCATTTCTTAGCGCGGCCACACACCGTCTGGTCCGGGCCGGGCCGGATAGATTCTGAAAGAAACACGGAGCATCGGCACACACCTGCCGGCGCCGGGCATTCTGAATTTGCGGCGAACGCGAAACTCACCGGGATGATTCTACCCGGTGTGTGCCGGCATTCTGTATGGTTTCTTGATGTTCCGGGTAGAATCTACCTGGCCCGGCCCGAACCAAACCGGAAAGTGTGTGCCCGCGCTTAAGGACCGATCTAGTCGCCAAACTCCAAAAAAGTACATTGTTTCTTTCCATTTTTCGTCATCATTTCTTTAAGTAGGTAGAATGGAAAAAATATATGGTGGAGTTGAGTAGTTTATGTATCTATTTTGAAAGATCGATACACGATTTAAATAACTTCGCTTGATAGAAAAAAAATCCAAACATAGCCAATTTTTGACACTTTGAATTCTTTTTATGACGAAAATTTATATAGAACATGATTTTGAAACTTACACGATATATTTTATCACAAGCCAAGTAATCAATTTCAGAAAAAAAAATTGATAAAATTACATTAATTTAATGTTTTACATAACTAATTGTTATCACGAGCCGGCGCGCCTCAGTGCTCCAGCTACCCACTGCGCCCGCAGTCCAGGGACCTACAATTCGTGCAGGGACAGGGCCTTAAGGTTCAATTGTTTGTCCACAGTAACCGGCATCAGGGACCTCGTATGGCTCCCAGTAGAACAATGGCGTCGCGACGGCAGACTAGTGCACGGTCTGCGACGAGGAGCGGCCTCCTTCACTGCGCGCACCGCCGTCGCCGCCCTAGATATTACTACCCGACTACTGCAGCTCATACAGGTCATCATCATTTCAGCCGAAAGACGTCCACTGCTGGACAAAGGCCTCCCCCAAAGGGGGGGATATGCCATAATCGCCACGCTTGGCAGGCGGGTTGGCGATCGCAGTTGGTTGTTGAAATACTCAGAGAACGCTGCTGCCCATCCTCTGGTGAATCCCTTAGTCGCCTTTTACGACACCCATGAGAAGAGAGAGGGTGGTGCAATTCTTTACGTCCGGCCCCACACGGAACCATACATCATACAGGTACTGTCAGCAAACTTTCCGGTGAACCACCATTAAGGCTAAAATCGCTTGCGCTCAGTGTTCGACGGCAGCCGTAGGGTACGTGTAATGTAGCAGGATTCGTTCAAGGGACTTTGTAGACAAAATGTATCACCGGGAAGGATCGTGACTGTACCTATGTTATGAAGATTTCCTGAATCACCAGCTTGCTTCTTCGAAAATCTAAAAATGCTACGTCGGGCTAACTATACTTTGTAAAATATAGCTTGATCCCTGTGACAGACGTCAAATACGTACAAATAATGTCAAAATACGTTGAAAATTTACGTATTTGACATGTGTCACAGAGATCAAGCTATATTTTACAAAGTATACACCTTCATCGTTTATGTTTTGTCTTTGAAAGCCCGTTTCAAAAACCTCACCTTTTATTATCCAACAATACACTGCAGAAAGCTCAAACGACTTTTTTTTTAACATAACATCACGTCTGTATTTCCCCGAAGGGATAGGCAGAGGTGTATAGTACACCCACATTTAGGGGGCTAGCCTATTGCCATTAAGCGGGCACAAATCCAGACTCCGGGCTGCTACTGAGAATTTCCTATTGAAAAAACCCAATAACACTACCCGACCCAGGAGCCCACGCTCAGCAGTCGCGCTTGCGTCCATTAGACCAACGAGGCAGTTTTTTTTACATATTTTATATTATATTTTTGCGCATATCAATTCTTAGGTAGCTTTTAATAATGATCTTTCTATTTGTAGGCAACAGCAGAGACTGCGTTTGACATGCTAACTCCGGGCCCAACGTTACAACTGCAAGATGCGTACGCGAGGCGAGAGCGGCGGCGTCGACGACGTCACGACCCGTCCCGACACCCCGCGGACATCAGGGAGGGAGTGGCCAGCGCCTACCAGACTGTTAAAGAGGTCAGTCATAGATAGATAAATAAAACGTTTATTTAGTACAAAAACAAGACACAGGACATACAAGTTAAAAAACAATAAAAAAATGTTATATGTGTCTCAGTATTGTACCAAATGGGTGTCCAGCTCAGCATGATCATGATGTCATCACTGATGACTGCTGATGGCTCATCAGCCTGTAGGTAGTAGTGATGCCGCTCGATAGAATGTCGATAGTCCAGTAATAGTGCGAATATCGATAGAACTTTGACGACGTCTGTGGTCTAGTGGTTCGAGTGTCAGACTGCTGATCACGAGGTCGTGGGTTCGATTCCCACAGGACACAAATATTTGTGTGATAACATAGTGTTTGTTTTGGTCTGGATGTTTCTTATGTATCATAAGTATGTATATACAAAAAAAAAGTGTATAAGTATTATATCCATTGTCTAGTACCCATAGTACAAGCACAGAATATCTCTCTGCATAGTTTGGGACTAGATGGTGCTGTGTCGAAATGTCCCAATTTTTTTAAATTTAACTATATATGTATAGTATCGATAGCGCAGAATGAGGTGATACTATTGATAATTTTCGATAGTATCGCACATCAATAGTGGAAATGCAATCGATTTTATCGATACTATCAATAGTATTGACATCCTTGACGAGTTAAATATCGATACTATCGACAGTATAGATTATTTTAGACTAACGATAGATCTATGCCTATTATGCAATAGTTCCCACTACATTACCTACGTATTGAACGATAATGGTGTCGATTCTCTTGTTCACGAACTAAACTTATTTTAAACTATCGCTCTCTTTTACTAATAGTAGATACAAGAAAGGGATGGCAACAATTTTGGTGCTTAAATTGAATTGAAATTTCAATTCCGACTAATTTGACGGCTCCAAAATTGTTGCCATCCCTTTCTACTATTAGTAAAAGAGAGCGATAGATTAAAATACGTTTAGTTTGTGAACAAGAAAATCGACACCACTATCGAACATTTAAGAATTTGCAGAACAGTAATACTATCGATAGTATCGAAAGCACAGACACCATTTACATCTAATACCATCGATACTATTAGGCATAATCAATGGTATTTTAGCACATTTTGCGCTATCGATACTATCCCAAAGATATTTATTTATTTATTTATCGATATCCTTACTGACTTTCAAGGTCAACTATCGATAGCAGGACTATCGATATTTCAGCATCACTACCTGTAGGGGTCGACAGTGACCATAATATATGTGCGAAGACGATAGTGACTTCCACATTGGCCACTGTCGTGTCCTGGCGGTAACTTCTCTTGTGGTGAAAGTAAAGAGCGTGGAGGGCGCTTTTCGGTCCAAAATTTGCATCTGGCGGCAACTGGGTGGTCTTTAGTAGCTTGTGTGCTGCGTAAAAAACTTATGCGGCTTTTAAGACGTCCTGGGCGGTGGGTCGCGTTCAGTCATATCACCTGACGTCGTTGGACGACGCTCTGTGCGTTCCTTGGGTGTTTGTTTGTATTATCGCTCTCGACTACGGTCGATTTTAGTCGGTAAAAGTCGATTGTGGCGATTTTACGCAGACTCAACGCACATGGCCTACACCTGTCGACAATGTAACGGCAGAGATTGCGACGTATTTTAATGTATTTAAGAACGCACGAGTCCCGAGTGGACCGCGCGCTGCCCGCGAGTGGTCCATGCGGTGACAATGCATCGGCGATACACCGCTCCCCACCCACCCTTCTTTCCAGCCGTTCTTTCGAACATGTCGGACGTATCGTTTTTGTTTTCAAAATGAATAAAGACTACTCGGAAATTCGTGGACCACGCGATGTCCACTCGTTGACCACGCGAGGTTCACTGGTTGACAACGTGGACCACCTGTCGACAACAAGTGGACGCCGAACGATGCGGTGCTGGACAGGGGCCGAGTGGCTCTAATGAGCTTCTTTTTCTTCGTGTCAGTGTTACGACTGATCTTTTCTCAGACTTGGTAAGCCCAAAACTTTGTAACCTCTACGGCGTTATCAGTGGCGGCGCAGAGGTCGCTTAAGGTGCAGGTGTTGGGGCACAACGGACAGGATAAGAGGTGAGGCATAGTTTCAGGGTCATACCCACAACCACACCCTGTCGCCCTTTTATTGATGTAACCCCATTTTCCAAGATTATAATTACATCTTCCCACTCGGGTTCGAAGTCGGTTGAGTGACTTCCAAGTGGATTAGGGAAGGTTATACCCCTCACGCAGAGTCTAGGTGACGAATCCTTTCACTGCAATGGTACAGTCAACTGCATTTGGAACCCGTGTTATGATAAATACATCAATCGTACTGAAAATATCCAAAAAAGATTTATTCGTTTTTTGTGTCTTCGTCCACGAATACCATATCGTTCTGAAAATTACATAAATCTCTGCAGGAAGTTTCACTTACAACCACTTGTAAATCGTTGTCGACTAGCTGATTGCACATTTCTATTAAAAATACTACGTAATGAAATTGATTGCCCAGATCTTCTACAAAAGCTACGATTTAATGTTCCCCGAAAAATGATTAGGTTCAATCCACCTATCTCCATCCCCTTTTGTTCCACGAACTATAGGCAAAATTCATATATCGTGCGGGCGAGCAAAGACTTTAATGAACTTTGTAAAGAGTTCTCATTTGACCCATTTACTTCAAAAAGCTCTACGGTACGCAATATGCTAAACCTTGCCTTCTTTAGAATGACTGAATAATTAATATTCAAGTATTTTATGTAATATTTTTCAACTCTAATCAATTGTAGTTTTTGTGCTTGTTAGTGATCGTTAAAATCAGTGTTAATTTATCCTATTACTATCCGTGGAAACCTGTAATTGGCTTAATGTAACATATGCTAGCTGATTATTAATTTTTATATAGCTGTTGGTTTTCCTAATTATAAATAAATAAATGACAGTGGTAACAATGCAATTCGAAAAACGCCCTTACTGCTTACGAAATAAAGATGCACCGACGTGCGGTCGACCGTACGTCACGGTCTAATGAGCTGTAACCTTAAAAGCGGTGATCTGCGCTAGGCCTAATGAGCACCGTCTGGCAGGGCTTCGCGGACACAGCGGCTACGATGGCGATGGCGGCGCGCTGGTCGCACGGCGTGGGCGTGTTGCGCCACCTGCCGGGCGCCGCCGTGGCGCCTCTGGCACTAGCGGCTGCCGGCGCCGCCGACGTGCTGGGTGGGGTGAGGGCCTCGCTGGCGCCCGACCACGAACGACACCACGCCGACAAGTGGCGGAGACACGACCCCACTGTGCGCTCCACGGGTAAGATTTAATTTAATTAAAATTAAAAATTTCTTTATTGTGCCATAAAATATACATAACATTGGTTGAAGCCCTAGACCTCACACTAGGATTCTAGTCTAGTCTAGTCTCTTTCAGTCCAGAAGACATAGTTGACAAGATACAGTACATTACTGCAGCGGCCGGCAACAGAGGCGTTGATGATGACTGATCACCAGTGATCGGAATAGAGATCGGAGTAGAGCTAATGTGCCTAAAGTTCAAAGAACAGAGACAAAAAAAAGTGGAGACTTCCTTAAGACAATTTTTTTTATTTTTAATATTTGTTTTAGAAAAGTCAGAGGTGCGGGGCGGGATCGAACTCGCACCCTCCTGCATGGAAGGCAAGCGTTCAACCACTAGGCTATCACTACTTTTCGGATTTGTGCGCGGATCAGAATTTGATTATCACTTGCTTCAACGTTGAAGGAAAACATCATGAGGAAACCTGCACACCAAAATCGTGCATACTCTTTAAAAGAAACAGGATATGAATTCGATGGTTGTTTTACTTTATTAATTTTAGTTGAACAAATATACCGAAAAAAAAATTGCCATAAGGAAGTCTCCACATTTTTTGTCTCTGTTCTTTGGACTTTAGGCACATTAGCTTTACCTATTCCGATCACTGCTGATCACAGACCAGTAAGCCTCAAGACGCCGCTTAAACAAAATTTTGCATGAGAACATAATCGCGCTTATTTTCTCGCTGCGACACGGTGACTTTTCGAACGCTTACGTGATATACTAGATTATACCTTCTTGTACAATTTTAACGTGTTAAAATGATAACAGAACGAATCTATGATTCTCATAGAGATGTATCATGTCACCGTGATGTGTAAAATTTTGATATATTTCAATAAAATAATTATAATTTTACCAACTTGTATTAACATTGAATAAAAAAAAACATTAATGGTTGCTAGGCCCAATTTGAATTTTAAATAGACCCAATCACATGATTGTTTTTTTGTGTATTGTAAGGTACTATTTCAGTTGTAAATGTGTGAGTTTGGCGACACTAACCAGTGTACCTTTATTTCCACTTGTTTTCTATATTCCGTGCATAACATAGTTGGTCTTACATGTAATCGGTATATGAGCGCTTGTTGACGAACTAAACCACAAAGTAAAAATCGTGTTGTCCAGCTTGCCCGATTTCCATTTGTTTGAAGGCATTCGATTCAATAAACTGCTAACGATAAAATGTGTTCTTTGTTTCAGATTCTATAGATTAAGAAGATCCCGCTTGTCAATTTTATACGTTGATCTCTCTCACACAATTTATTCTCGTGTATAATTTTGTGAGAGTGGGTTGCATTAAACTTAAGAATATCTGCGTCGATTCTTTGTTAGCATAAACACCGTAACATTCCCCTTTAGCAAAAACATTCAGAATAGTTACAAACATATCTGCATGCTGTATTGCTTTGTTTGACAAAATCATAACGTAAAAAGTACATATCCAAGTGTCATTCGCTCAAGTTATCACTCTTTTAAAGGACTAAGTTTGATGCAATCCGCTCAAAACCCCTGCTCAGTTCACCACACGAGGCTTGTCCATCAACTGCCAATTATGTTCACATTTTGTATAAAAATATGCTGTTTTGAATACCTTTAGGGTTGCAGACCATGAGCTAAGCTAATTTAGCTAAATTTATAGCTCTTTGATAGTTTGCGGTCTACACGGTATGAAAACCTCGAGTATAATTACTAATTTATTTATTTTTGCCGTGGGGAATCCTCATGGACGCACTCCGCCCGGGGTAGGCGGAGCCAGTGTCGGACTCTTACCGACTAAAACCACCACGGTGTTCCTTTAACTACCTTAGCCGGGGGCATGGGAAGCCGTTAGTATTCACACAACCACCCCCGACAGGTCCTGGCCCGCCACAAGGAGGCGAGCCCCTTCTCCCCGTGCGGCCTAACGTTGGCCGCACCCTCCTAGGCGGCGCACACAGAACACTGCACGCCACCTCACCTCAAGGGCCTTTACCAGCTATGCCAGCTGCGCCAACTACGCCAGCTACGCTAGCTGCTGGTCGGGCAGCAGACTACCCCGAGTCTGCTGCTCGCAGGCCCCATCCTCCCGTATCTAACTTAAGCTAAACTAACTTAGCTTAGCTCTTGGTCTGCACCCCGCTTATTATAATTAGTTTAACTATAGATTAGGGTTTTTGGCGTTAATCAATGGGGAAGCGGCTAGTGTAATACATGTACTTGTCTCTATTGGTAAAAACAAACATGAACACACGATATTTTTTATATATTTATAAAAAACAATGCGCTTTCAATTGTGTGCTCATCGAATAAACAAAAGTAGTTGTTTCAAAATATTTCAAGCACGCGTAGTGATTCTTAAATGTGATGTATTTTTATACGGAGTTACAAATTCATAATCGAGGTACAAAACTAATTTTCTCGTATTTCTGATATTAAATTATTTTATAGATTGTGCAGGACATTGTTGCAATATAAAAGAAGCGTCGGTCATGTAACTCATTATAATCTTATGATAGATATAGTTTTAGTCAATATATTGTGTATTTCATTTTTACTGTCGTGATTGTTAACTTAATGTTAATTTAATTAAAGTGTCAAACATCGAGCAAGTCCTGTACTGGAAATCACACGTTTTAAAATTGAAAATCAAATAGCAGAACATTATTGATAGATATACCTTATGTCCGACAATGAAGGAAGAGTTACAACAGAGAAAGTTGACTGCATTATTACCATGCATTTTTTATTTATTTATTATTTATTTATATATGCTTTATTGTACACCATAAAAGACATTACATTGAATATGCATTTTTTTTTTTACCCCTGATTCTGTCAATCAAAAAAGATTGAATCATGGTATCTTTAATTTAAGTACCTACAACCTATACCCAAGTATTTATAAAAACAGTAAAATGAAAAAAAAAAACTATCCGAATATGCTACTCGCCAGAACCGGAACAATAAAATATTGACCTACATGAGACTGGTGCTCGAGTTAACAGTCTAGCATTTTAGAGCATTTAGCGGCTCCTTTAGGCTTCAAATGTTCATGTTGTTTTACTAAACCTGAAAACGAGTCATTATACTAATCATTATGAACAACTTTTACTACGAGACCAACCATGAAATCGCGAAAAAATCAGCTTTTCCCTACATTTGTGTTCCCATAAATCGACAAAATGCATGGAACAGCAGTTTTTTTGCGATTTCAGAGTTGCTCCCATAGTAAGAATTGTTTATAATAATTAATACAATGAACCTGATGAATTTCAGGTTTAGTATAAACGAAAACTAATGTTGTTTTCGTTGGACGAAAGTTGGGTGCCATGACAGATACGTAGAAGATATAAATATAGGTTTTTGCTTTTTATCATGCCGAGATTCTTTGGTCTGTATATAGATTTTATTTATATATTTTGAAAGTCATTGTAATTATCTAAATTGGGATTCTCAATTTATTCTGTATCGTGTATTCAATAGCTGAGCCAATAATACTGGATATTTAATTAAGAAAACGCCTTGCACAAAATTGACTTGGTCAAAGGAATGTCATCGAATCGCCGCGAGGAATGTCGCGGGCAGAACACATGAATTGTGATGGTGTGGTAGATGCACAGACCAGTAAGCTTCAAGACTCCGCATAAACAAAGTTTTGTATTCGAACGCAGTCGTAAAACGTTGGTGGGGTCAGGGGGGCGGACGGCGCGTTATGATTGGCCGGCTCAAAAGTTCGGTGGTATGATTCCTTATGATTGGTGCCGCTCGCTGACTGAGTGACGTTCCGATTGGCGGAGGGACGTATGACTTGCAGTGGTAGAGCATATGCGTTGTGACCGGGGGTGTCCAGCTAACCGGCGTCTAGAGGCTTACTGGTCTATGGGTAGATGCTATTATTTACTCAAAGTAGAAAGTTTATTTTCATTTTTTATGCGTGATTCCTTGATATTTAATAGAGTAGTAAGACTATTCCAATATCGTTTTCATTCAAACAAAGAAAATAATCCTTTTGATAATTTGAAATCAATAAATAAATGATTGCAACATACTTTCTTTTATTACTAACAACTATATTACATGTTTAACTATACCTAAGTCTCCTTTTCCGCTGTTTCTGGGTATTTATCAGTGAGGAAGCTCTTCACTTCGCCGTATTCTACCTTCAGGTTAAGACGAATCTTTTCATGATTCCTGTACTTCTCATATTTCTTAAGATATATCTTGTAGTGGGGCATAGTCTCGTAGAAGCGGGGGAACTTCTTCTTCTTTAGTATGACCCTGTCGTTCATGACGTACTGTATGAAGTCTAGAGTCTCATTCTTCTCTATTTGATCCTTTGTCCTAACCTCAGAGGGACTGGCGACTACTTTTGGGAAGTATTGATTTTCTGCCTTATATTCAACTAAATGGAGTTTTTTCTCTTCAGCTAGTCGCTGATGACTTCTCTGAAAAAAACAATGAAACATGTCATATTCAATATTACTTTTTAATTAACTAATCACATTTAACAACACTGCTACAACGTTTTCAAGTAAAAAATGAAAATATTAACCTAGCTCTATAAGTTCTACAAGCTCGAAAATCAATAATTTGATTGTAGATTAATATTTTTGAGCTTGTAGAGCTTATAGAGATAGGATAATATTTTTATGAGTATCATTCAGTAGATATATTGTTATTAATTCCGCGAAATCATATTTCGACCGATATACAACCCGAAATAGAGCTACAATTTGCAAAAAACGCATGAAAATTTGAATTTCGCTGGCTACCCTGCAGCATTCCCCTTAAACATAGCTCAGAACTGGATGGCAATGTAATATTAACTAGCTAACACCTGCGCCCCTGGCTTAGCTCCCGTGTTTTCTTCATACAACAACCCTTTCAACCCTTATTTAACCCCCTTAAGGGATGAATTTTCAAAAATCCTTACTTAGTGCTCACCTACGTCATCTAGAAAACTCCTGGGCAAAATTTCATCCTCCTAGACCCACTGGTTTAGTCTGTGCGATGTCTGTCAGTCAATCAAATCAATCAATCAACTCAGCCTATCGCAGTCCACTGCTGGACATAGGCCTCTCCCAAATTGCGCCACAACGCTCGGTCTGTCAGTCAGTTTTAGATAATGTGTTAAGCAATGTACTACATATCATATTGTATCTTGTATGGTTAATCTGATTTTAATTATTATTGTTATAAATTTTTTGCGTGCCACTTATGGCAAAATATGTGGAAACTAACTGTGACTCTTTATCTATCTGTCTGGACCCGTATTTTTTGCGAAATAAATTATTCTTATTCTTACCTGTTGCAATAAACCAATGAAGAATGCCTTCACAAGGTGCTGCAGGTTGTTAGACCCTTCAACTTTGGCTCTCATATCCTTAATACCAATGGCTTGGCAGATTTCTTTAATGGCTCTGTGGCAACTTAAGCCATAGCCTTCATTCTTTTTCTGCACAAATATTTTCGTTTTTCCGAAAGCGGTGTGGAAGTCATGGAAGACTGAAAAAGATAGATATAAATTAGAGATGCCACGAATATTCGGCAACTATTCGGTATTCGGCCGAATATTGCAAACTATTCGGCCGAATACCGAATAGCAAATCATGAAATAAAAGAACGCAGAATATTACTCAAAGATGAGCATAAGTGTTTGTGTTTGTCTGGGTGTTTCATATGTATTATAAGTACGTATTTACGAAAAAAATAAAGTATTTAAGTATTATATCCATTGTCTAGTACCCATAGCACAAGCTCTGCTTAGTTTGGGACTAGATGGTGCTGTGTAAGATGTCCCAAAAATATTTATTTATTTATGTTTATTTAACTAACAAATTAACATATATTTAAAATCTACCAGTGGTATGGAAAGAAGACAATTTTTCAGCATTTGTCGATAGCGATTGCGTTTTTCCTCATAAATTATACCTGCTTCCGAAAACAGCCGCTCACATGAAACAAAACTACCTGCGCCTACGTACTACTGTAGCGATGCAAGTTTAAACTCTTAAGTGACGGACAAGTTGTGACTCCCGCGGAAAGTACTAAGTGTAAGTGATGCCGAATATTCGGCAGCCAAATATTCTGCGCTACGGCCAAGAGCCTTGCCGAAAATTCGGTATTCGGCCAAATAACTATTTGTGGCTCTAATATAAATTAATGAAAAGTTGCTCATTTTCTCAAAACGGGATATATCTACAAAGATGTCATATTTTTAAGCACCCAGCAAACCAAATTTTCTTACTTGTGTGTCCATTGTAAATATCAAAGTGCATCAGCTTCTGGCCTGCCCTGTTCTTAGCCTTCCTTAAGGCTGCTGGTGCTTCCTTAGCTCTGCCAATACCAAAACCAGCTAACCCTTGTCCATTTCCAGTCACAACCTAGGAGAAATAAAAAAAAGTAATTAATTTCCCTCATATCTTTTCACAAGACCTTTGAATCATCCTCCTTGCCTTTTCCCAATCATGTTAGGGTCGGCTTCCAGTCTAATAAGTCGAGGATTAACATCAGTATTTCACACCGAACTACTGTCATCAGACCCAGTTACTGGGTAATACCATATGCGGAGGTTAGACCAGTTGTCAGACTTTCAGGCTTCTGACTACCCGTAACAACTGCCATAGATATTCGTATGACAACCGGGACCGACAGCTTAACATGTTCTCTAAGGCACAGAGGGGTCTCAGTTTGTAACTGTTTTGTATTGTTATTTTTTTGCGTGCCACTTATGGCAAAATATGTGGAAACTAACTGTGACTCTTTATCCATCTGTCTAGACCCGTATTTTTTGCGAAATAAATTATTCTTTTTCTTAACGAAATGGTCACCCATCCATGGACTGACGGCGGCAAACGCAGCTAAACCTAGTTGCTAGTTCACCACAAGCCCCACAAGTATCAATCTTTGAATGAGATTGTTAATAGATAAACACAATTGTTTGAGCTGGTTCAATGATCAGTCTTCTCTTACCATTGCCTGGAAGTTCCTGGTACGTCCAAGACTTCCCTTCATGATCAGAAGTGATCTCAGCTGCAGGACTTTTGTGTCAAAACCTGTGAATGCATCTGGAAATAACAATATTATGTATAATACCATTTTTCTACATAAGTTTAATGTGTGAGAATTATACACACTGAAAATTTAGTGGAATCGAAAATGAAGAGGGGTCATTGTACTATGGGACCAACAACGAAAACGCAAAAGAAAAAACAGCTGGTGACAATCATTTGTGTTCACATAAATCGACTAAACAAAGGGATCAGCTAATTTTTTTTCACGATTTCGTTGTTGGTCCCATAGTAAAAGTTTTTCCTAATGATGAGTACAATGAATGAATGTGTATTATGACTGTAAATTACAACATCAAAATATATCATCATAGTCAAAAACACTGCAAACCAATACTTTCTTCAAGCAGTCTTACTCAAGTCAGGCATTCAGGCAGAAAGTACTTGTCAGATATGTTTGACATAATTTTATTAAGCTTATTCCTGAAGTACAATTTTTTTCATAAAAGAAAATTTATTTGAGCAGAATAACACATTAACAAAAACAAAACGATGATAGCTGCAAAAGTATAAACTGCAGCGCAGCTACCAACACCCTTTTCCAGATACAAATGGTATAGTATTCCATGCATAGACAACAAGTGCATAGACAATTTCTTAGTTTAAACCATATTAGTACCTTCTCCTATTGGATCAGGAGGTCCTAAACTGCGTCCAGGCATTTTAGTGCCTGACCAACCTCTCTCTATGGGGCTGAGTTTGAATCGTTTGAACTTCGTCATTGAATCTCTTATCTTTATCAATTTTTCAAGTCTGTAAAGGAAATATAAAACTTTTAAATTATAGCATGCATGTAAAAATACCAATAAAATATTTAACATTATTTAATTTTACACAACTGTGTTACTGTAAACCATAGTTTTGTTCTCTATCAGAAATTTCTAAATCCAATAATCAATTACCTTTCTTGGTCATCAGGCAGTTTCTGCTGTTTTAACAGTTCTCTGCCCCTAATCACTGGTGCAGAAAGACCAGGCCACAGCATGTTGATCTTGCCCACACCGATCATTTGGCCGCGGTTCAAGTCACGGATCCGGATGCGTCCCGCTCCTCTACCACGACCCTTCTTAGCACCAGCATTACTTACAGATGTCACTGATTTCCATAGCTTTTCTGCAGGCACTGTTAAGAAGAGGGAATAGAGAAAATTATAATTCTATTTTCCCTATCTCAGACCAATCCAAAACTGGTTTCTAAATTAGTTGTTTACTCTGGTTGGTCATTGGTTTTGGTTTTCATATCATAACACTGAACAAGTTATTTGGAATAAATTAAACCATTATATTCTGAAGTATCGTTTGGCAGATATTGTAAGCAGTTATTTATAAAAATATTACTTACATTTATTGAAGAAGTTTACACAAGCAACAGACGAAGTGCTGATGTTACTTTTGAGGTTAGGTGTAAGATTGTTTTGCTTCAAAAGAATATTTATAGGTCTGCTTAGAAGATTTCCAAGAGTCAGTATTTTTGTAGACATTCTAATAAAGAAACAGAGCTACGGACTCTGTTTCCTTTGAATTATTAAAATGAAAATATTAAACCCCTACACCATTTTTTTTTTTTTTTATGTATTATTCTACTATATAGTGATCTGTGGTATTATGGCCTGGTTGCTAAGACCTTTAAGCCAAGTCATTTATTTGTTATGTGAGTAGTTTTATGGCCTGGTTGCTTAGACCCTCCAGCCAAGTCTTTAGTTTACTCACTCTAGTAAAGTGATGGAAACTTTACCAGAGGCTGGCATAATCGCTCAGCGATTAAAGCCTTTTTATAAAATAAAGATTTAAAAAAAAAACTTTACCAGGTTTTTGAGCGGTTGATGATAAAATATGAAAGTCACGTTTTTCAACTTTGTACCATTTACCCACACTTGTACACGTTAACGAGCACTTAAAATTTAATAATCCACCATTATTACACATTAACACTCGAAGAAACACAAATTTAGGAAAATAATACAAAATCCACAACACGATCTTTCCGAATTTTCCCTCCAACCTCCCCCTTCCCCTATTGATCATAATATCATCTGTCATCTTTTTTTAAAATATATTTTGTCCTGGACCACAGATTAATGATATATGGCCTGGACCAGGCTACTAAACGTAGTGTAATGATTATTTATACTCTTTGCAGGCTACTAAGAACTTTAAACCAAATCTGTCTTTTGATTGACCAGTGTTGCCACTAGTGGTGGATCCGGTTCTCGAAAAACTGGATAATCACTGGTGTTTTTACTAAAGTACCGGTTATATGATTTGTTGCAAAACGCACCCCAATTGCCAACATTTCTAGTTTACATAAATAATTTTGTTCGATGACTTATTCGCACTGTGAATATTCGATCACCCTTGATTCCTTGACTTCGTGTTATTATCAAGATCATTAATTTAAATCTGGTCACATTGATTTTGACAGTTGTTTTACGTGGCTGCTGATTGCATCCCCACGGCCAACGTTTGTTTGTCTTCGATTTATTACAGGAATTCTCTGTAACTTTTTATTTTTTTGTTTTTAACTTGTAATATAAATTACTACTCTGTTTAATCTTACCGAAACATCACTATGGGGCTGTGTAAATGTCCAAAAAGGCGGGTTACAAATCAATTTTGCTTTGAGCACAGAGTCAATGTTTGTGAATATTGTATGGTGACGAGTCACCCGAAGGTAATTTAGTGCTTGAAACCCATTTATATGTATAATAATTGTGGAAGTGGTTGATGTATTAATGGATGGGTGTATCTCCTTGTTTTTCAGTGTATAATACAGTCATACTTGCAGTGGTTACAAGACAGTGATTACAATCCCATATGCGAAATTTGTACAAAAACCTTAAGTGAAGGCGAATGTATTCGTCTTACTTGCTATCGTAAGTATCGACATTGATAGTAAAGTACTCCAACTAGTGTAATTAAAAAAACATGTTCCTAAAGAGATAAGATAATATTAAGGTAAAGTTAAAATAACAATTGTTTCCATCAAATACAAAATACTGTTCGAAAGAATATCAACCAAACAATTTTTTAATTGAACAACCGTTAAGAATAGTTGGTCAGTTTTGATAGTATAGCAATATTCTAAGAATAGTTATATTGAACTTCTGTTGTCTCCTCAAGTAGATAATTGTAAACATAGTTTTGCAATGTAAGTAAATATAGTAATCTTACTGACCTGTAATAAATTCAATTTTGCCGATACTTCTGTGGATGAGGCCTTTTCTTGTCCACAGAATCTGAGACCACAATCTACCAAATTACTTGCCGACCACAGGGTTAAAGCTTAAAAGCATTTATTAAAAAAAAATTGACACTTCCGCTTGCCCATACCACACAGGAGCCATTATAAACCTAATACACAACTATGAAAACCTTTTCAGATGTGTTCCACTGGGCGTGTGCAGAGGCTAATTACAGGGCCCTACCTCGCACAACAGCACCAGCAGGCTACCAATGCCCATCATGTGCCACACCTGTGTTCCCGCCTCCCAACCTAGTCTCCCCTGTGGCTGATGAGCTCAGAGAAAAGCTGGCGGGTGTCAACTGGGCCAGAGCTGGCTTGGGTCTACCTCTAGTTAGTAACAAACATATCATTATTTAGTAAACACATAACATTTATGTATTGAATAAATAATCATAATATGATTTTACATAATTCATACATAACAAAATCAAACCATCATAAGATTTGATTTGTGTTTTCAGCAAACCCACATTTTTGTAAAGTGAATTTTTAACACACAATCACACACCTGCAATAACACATCCTTATAGTCATGTTAGGGTGAGACCTACGTCCAGCAGTAGCCGAAGACCAGTGTCACGCAGGCCTCACCTTTACAACCCTCTTTCTTGTTGCATGCTTAAATTACACATCATACTAGATGTACCTAACATTAATACGAATCTTGCAGTGATAAGCATCAATCATAAAATGAAAGGCTTTATGATTTGATTAATTCTTGAGATTTCACTTTGTTTTTACAATGCGAAAGCACATTCTTTCACAAATCTATAAATTAAGGGCTCTTTTAAATTCACTAAGTAAATATCTTCTATCAAAATGTAAATATATTATAGCTCTCAGAAGACCAAGACATGAAAGGCGCAGCTGGGCGCCGGAGCCAGTCTCCCATCGACCACCATTCCCCCTACTACACGAGCACGGTGGACAGTCAACGGGGTGCCCCAGCTGGTGCAAGTGATGACGAGTCCACCAGTCGTTCTGCCAACGGCACGCCACATTCCATCGTCCAGATATCTGACGAACCCGTCAATATCTATGATAGCACTTCTATTAAGAGGACTGACAGCTTACAAGGTAGGATTTATAGTTTACAATAAAATTGAGAAGCTTTCTCTAATTTAAAACAACTTATATGGAGCTTTTTAAATCACTGTGATGTTCATCATAG
This sequence comes from Asteroscopus sphinx, assembly GCA_949699075.1. NCBI lineage: Eukaryota > Metazoa > Arthropoda > Insecta > Lepidoptera > Noctuidae > Asteroscopus > Asteroscopus sphinx. Next base: position 8,566,613 of record OX453019.1, read on the forward strand.
TCATCATAACGCCCAGACTGAGCTTATCCTAAAATAAAATTCTGCATATGCTAGTTGCAGTAGCACGTGCGTTTTTCTGAAATGTTTGTCCTAAAAGTTCGCATTTACCAGTTGCGTGCGCCTTTGTGAACCTGCATTTAAATACAAAATAAAGGCATGGCCATTACATAGCGTGTCCTTTTAGCGTGGCTCAATTGTGGAATGTATACTAATTCTATATTCTTTGCAGGAGGTCAAGCTCCAAGAAAAAGCATAAAATCAAATGAACCACCGAAACTAACAACCAACTATGACCATGATGAAAATAAGTACAAACAGAAGTCTACATTCGCTTGGATTAGCAGATGGTGGAAGTAAGTAAAACAATAATTAACTTCTAATCATGCACACATCACATCCAAAAATATAATAATTAATTATGGTAAATAACACCTCAAAAAGGAATATGTATATTGCCTTAGTAAAATAGCATAGCCCATTAGTAACACTTGGTTCAGGACTCGTGTTCTAAAGAGGGTTTCTTTTTGATAGGAACTCACTCCCATCTTCTCGAGTGCGAAGAGCTGGAGGTATCTACAGGCGTTATTGGATAATGCTATTTGTTGTAATAGCAGTAATAGTGGTCTTAGTGCTACTTAGCCGCAGAGATGTTGATGAAGAAAACCCCTTCGGTTTCATCCAAGACGACGACAAGAGGATACTACAGAAGAATTAACTATTCATATTTATTCATAAAATCAAGCAATCTAAGAAGTGATATATAAACCCAATTAGCTGTATTATATTAATTTTATTTCTTTTAAATAATGTATTTTAAATTAATAATTCCATAGTTACTGAATAAGATGTTAAATAAAGTTTTAAAAGTCAGGCTTCAATTGTTTTATTAAGTGAGTTACAAAAGTGTAAATATAGTAAATTCACAAAAAACTGAAAGTGTAACTGAAAGCTTAAGCTTACAAAACTTTTGTACATGTTTCAACTTCTTTGTTCAAAAACATCACAGAGAATATGTCATTATAGAAGTTAGGGTAGTACTCGCAAGCGCGACGGCAGTCTGGCATCCAGTTCATTTCTAACAAAAGAGGTTGAATGACTTTTTCATTTTTTATCTTTCGCCAACTCAGCATGATATCGGCAGCATACAAGGCCCTTGATTGTGGGCTCTTTCCTATTCCATAGGGAGGACCCTTTGAGGTTGCAGCAGTAAATAACTCTGACACCATCTTGAATATTGATTTTTCAACCTCTGCCCAGTCATAGTTGCCAAACTGCCTAGACCACGCCTCTTTAAATTCTGCACATAACATCTTGAAAAGTGGTGCACTTTCACTGTAGTTCATAACAGTAAAATGTTTCTCATACTCTTCGAAATTATCTAGAGAGAATGGTTTATTAGCAAACCTGAGGAAGAAGTTATTATACACATAAACTTCTGTTGGGCTAACAGAATTTAAAATAATAACATAGCGGATGTCAAACTTTACTTGTCCAACATCAGGCCTCTCAAACAGAACAGGGTTATCTATATATTTCTGAACTATTTTCGGTCCAGTCAGTGGGAGTCTGCACAAAAAATCTAAATTACCACTGATGTAGGTGTCCAATCCTCTTGCAAGATTATATGGTTTGCAGATCCAATGATTATCTAATCCAGCCTTCTTCCTTTGCATGTAATATGCAACAAATTTTGCTAACTCAGTTTTCATATTAAAGGTAGTGGGCAACCAAACTGGATTTATGTCCAGGGAATTGTGATCATGAATGTATTTTTCTGTAGACCTTCTGGCAATAACAGCCAAGAGATCCTTGATTGTCAAGACATATTCAAATGGAAATTGATTCACATATTTATTTGGTGAATTAATACTGAAATCTTGATATTCTTTGAAATGGTTGAAGTACCATAACACATCAGCATCATTTTCATTATCAACTACTTCAAACTCGGGAGCTGTTAAGTATTCATTTATATATCTATATGCTGAAAATACCTTAAGCTTAGTAGAACAAATTTCTCTTACTTCCAACAATTCTAGTTCTGGGAGTGTTTCCACTATGTGACCCTCCAGAAAATATTTAGAGCTTGGTTCCACTTGAGTGAAATCTTCCCCAAAATGTTCATAATGCTTCCACGGGATAAGCATAGCTTCTCTCTGCATGGGGTCAGGGTAATGACCCTCTACAAAATTCCTAGTGACTGTGTCACCTTCTTCAACATCATTAAGTGGAAACAGTAAAGTATAAGTTAATTGCTCTGGCACATATATAAAAGGCACTGCTCGGAAATTGGGAGTATCAGAATGAGTAATGCTTGAACCCAGTTCATCTAAAACATACCAGACTGGTACTCGATCTTCAATAGAAAATCCTTCACCTCCAATTGCATAAGTGTGTGCATATTTCCACATGGCTTCAGAGACTTTATCGATTTGTTCTTCCATCGTTTTTCCAGATATTTTCATCAAATTGCACATTCTTTCCAGAAGACCTGGCACATTTCTTAAATTACTTCTAATACTATTTGCCTTGAAAGTCCATGCATGATCAATTAAATAAATATGACTAGTATCTGTGCACTCAATATCCCGGATTGCAATCACACTCCATAAGGGGTCGTAGTGCATTTTTTCCGTGTCTTCATAATCTATTTGGACGAGCTGAAACGATAACCCAGCATCAAAAATCTGATCGGTGATTTTCTTGCACACTGATGCCCAAAAATGTTCAGGTACTCCTGATAATACTAATTGTGGTTTATGTAATGCTATGAAATTGTTGTAAGTCGATATCCCGTCCATGTTTCTGTGGTTTCTAGGAAAAGGAAATGAAAAGTTATATTAATAAAAATTCCTGTTCAATCTAATAATACTGATAAGGCGACAAATGTCATTTTATTTTGTCACTTTTTTTTTTTTTTTTTTTTTTTATTTATTCATGACCATGGATACATGTCCTTCAGTCGTAATCATTGAACATATTATACTTGTATCCTAGTAAAGTGATGGTAACTTTACTAGGTTTCTGAGGGGATGATGAGATAATACGAAAGTCATGTTTTTCAACTTTGTACCATTTATCCACACTTGTACACGTTAACGAGCACTTAACATTTAATAATCCACCATTATTACACATTAGCACTCGAAGAAACACAAATTTTGGAAAACAATACTAAATCCACAACATGATTTTTACGAATTTTCCCGCCAACCCTTATTTTGTCACTACTGTCCAGGGTTGCTAGATCGGGTTTCAGAATTTTCCCTATATTCTTTTTTTTTTCCCAAAATGATGTTTTGCAACATTTTCCCCATTTTTTATTAAACAGGAAATATTACAAATTGAAAAATACAAGACTATGTCTATTCTAGATCTTACGTCTTCTTTGTCCATCCAAAGGTTGTCTGGAAGATATCGCTTTTAGCGATAAGACCGGCCATGTACCCATAATTTTTACGTTGTTCCTGTTTACTACTATTTTCATGGTGTATATGGGCGCGTTAGTGTTGCCATCAATTTGTTTACACTTTTTTGACAGAACTTAATATATTAATCTTTATTACTGGTCAGTATTGAATGTTTCTGCCTGCAGGCGTAGCATGACCGCTGTAGACAAAGCTTATGTCGACGGAAGAATAGACAAAATGACGTATTGTAGAAAGATTTCTTCCGTCCGTAGCATGCCGATGTCAATAATGAAGAAAAAAAAAATTTCTATACATCGATCGACACAACATACAACGTCGAGCATGACGAACATATTTTCTCTACTTTTGATAGTTAGGGGTAGACATGTTTCTCTTCAAATAGAAGAAATTAGTCTACATCTCATGAGACCTAGACAAAATTATTCATTAGTTTTATTAGGACTAGATTCTTGTTAAATTGGTTTCATTGGAGTTTTTGAACAACAATAATAACATGTCGGGTTCCTATCGTCGCTATCTCCTTAGTTATTATCAAAAACTAGCCTTTGCCCGCGTGTAATTCGTAATAAGTATCGAATGACTATCGTGGATCCCTCGGGAACTGTGTCTTCCCGGGATAAAAAGGTTTCCTTTATGTTAATGCACACCCTATGGTCTACGTGCTAATCTTCATCCAAATCCGTTTGAACATGATTGAAGGACAAACAAACAAAAATATATACTTTTGCATTTATAATATTAGTAGGATTACATATAAGAAAATTTGCTGAATGCCCGCGGCTTCTTCGGCTTATCACAGAAAGCCTTATCGCGCATCCCTCGGGAACTGTTTATTTTCTCGGTACAAAAAGTAGATAGAGTATAGGTACTTTATTGTTTGCACACCATAAAAATATTAATTTACTTTGTAATAGTGATGCGACTCGAGTCCACTCGGACTCGATTCACTCGCCAATCACTCACCAAATAACGTAATGTTATTTGGTTTTATGAATATACCACATTTGCTCATTTTTATTAGCATATAATATTCATTTCGATATATAAATGTTCATTTTGTAAGACTGGCGATGTATTGAAATAAAACTTCAAACTTGTCGTTTTATTAAGCCTCAACTTATTGACAAAATGAAAAAATAATGAATTCAAGTATTATGACAGGTGACTCGTTAGAGGCGAGTGATCGAGTGACTCGTGAACCACTTGAGTGACTCGATGGCTCGATCACTCGAGTATACTTACTCGAGTAAAATTATAAAATGACTCGAATGACACGAGTGGTAAAATTGGACTCGAGTCGCATCACTACTTTGTAAAACGTATCCTTCGACCTTGACATTCAAAATGCGTATTGTTGTTGCTTTGAATTACGTACAAAATGTTTCAAAACTTATTCGATTCACCTTTTTTTCTAGATAACGAAACGTAATAATATGGTAGGATTTGGTAGAATTTGTACGGCACTAGCTACGTTCTCGTTTCTATGGAAAAAGATCTGTCACTTTGTCTACGTAGAAACTCGAGTCGACGGGTCGCCTCATGCTCGAGAAGAAGAGATATCTTGACGTATAGAAAGAGCTTTGTCTACTCTTGGAAGAATAGACATAGAATTGGTCATGCTACGCCTACTGGCGTTGGTTGAACATTGCGCCCTCTAGTGTAATTTGAGAGTAATATAGCTTTCCATAGCTTATAACATTAATATATTAATTTATACTCGGACTCAGACCAATTAATGTCTATGCTATATCGAATATCGATGCTTACAACGCAATCTATTGCCATTTTGAGGTAACTAGTTTATACAACGTTTATACTTTTAGATTATGAAGTATTTTGAAATAAATATCCTTTATTTCTAGAATTTGCTATGTACTTTGCTGTTGTATTTGTTGTACTTTGCAAAGATCATCAAAGATCAAAGAAGATACCTTTTTGTTTAGCAAAGTTTAATATTTGATGATCCGTATTAATTAAATTAATGTTGTGAATAATGTTAATATTATGATAATTATAATTCGAATATTCTAATTAGATTAATGAAATGATTAATTTAAATGTTGTTAATTTAATTTTGTGGTTCTGATAATTCCGCTTTATATTGTTTCATATTTTGATATCTGGCATGATTTGTTGGTTTATATAATGTTTAGAGACTATCTAAATTAATATTAGTTTTATCACGACGACTGGTTAATTATTTTAGTGTTCATTTATAAATTAAAATGTTTTTAGTGACTCCGTTGGGTCTATTTGACTGTAGTAATATATAGATGGAGACACTGTGCTTTGCGCGGGCTGTCATTCTTGTTGTAAAACTTCTTCTTCTGGTCAGTTCATGTAATATTAGGAAAATACATAATTTGTAGTAAACATAAATTTATTTCGTGATGAATCCTGATGAAACCTTGAGCTACGCGCGGACATGTACAATAAAGTATATTCTATCTATCTATCTATTCAACAAAATGCTATAAGAATATTTTATAGTGTATCGTGGATGATATTTAAAAATTTCGAAACTTCGTCTTCATTAAAAACCTTTGTTTTCCCAGGGAATTTGTTCAAGAATTTCATTACCCATAATTTCCCCAAGAACGATTTTTTTCCCCAAAATTGCGAAAAAACCATTGACTTAACAACTCACTGGAAAAAAACCCCAATCTACTGTCAGACCTGTCAGTCAGCAATCAGTGTTGCCAGATGTTTTTGTGAGCGATCGTACACAGTAAAAAACCGTATTTCTTAGGAAAAAATCGTAATCGTATCTTTCCATTTTTTTTTAAATACTAGCCGTTACCTGCGGCCACAGTACGCTGTGTATTATTATAACTGCTGCAGCTTCGCTCCTGGTTCTTTAACCCATAGGAACCGTGCATTTTTATGTAACTAAACTATCTCTACGCAAAAAATCGTCGCGTCGATCCGTTGGACAATTTTGTTTGTAGTGGCGTGGTCGTAGAAGATTGCCTGCTACTGCTAGTATGGGGTATGATGGTATGGTGTCGCCAGTTCGCCACAGACCAAGTGGAGATGCTACGCATGATGTCACCTTCAAAATACTGTGACTTCACTAAACGAGAACGAACATCGACCAACACTAGGACTGCCAGGCTGCCAATACCTTAATTGCCAACGCCAGACAAAAAAAAAACAAAACCCTGGACATTTGGGCGATACCAGGTCTTTCCTCCGGACACTCTTAAAAATTAAATTAAATGTTATTTTACCAACACGGTAAGCGTCCGGGTTTCCCTGGACTCCCCTCCCAAACTAGGACAAATACGGGGAAACCCGGAGGGATGGCAGCGACAGCCCTGGGCAGCTCTGAACACCACCGACTACACCCCAGAACAATAACTACACCCTCATATGCAAGGTAACATACCGCATAATATCATGAACAAATATATAAACGTCATGCCATACCCTCGTAAGGCCCAACGACCTACTTTAAGCACATATGGTTAGTAGACCCAAGCAAGCTTTAATATCGCCGCTACAACCTAAATAAGGGACATCTTTGTTTGGCTTAAATTGCATTTGATGTCTCTGTTTAGGTCGTTGGGCCGATTTAGGTATATTTTTACAAATTGAAGTCTGGGCAGCAACTACTTGAACCTATTTTTAGAACATGGTCGTCATTTATATCGACCTAGGTTGGGCCTTACGATGATATAATAAGCCACTGATATTATCGAAAAACTCCTTCCCTAAGACAGTTATGTTTCGATTTCGAGTGTAAATCAATGAAAAATACAATATTTGTCAAGTCAATGTATTTATATTGCATGGATTTATGCTAACAACCTTTTTAGGGGAACATTGATGGTTCTTAAATACTAATTAAGTTATTTAATAATAATTAGATCACAATATATTTTTATAAACTATACAAAAGCAAAACCAATGTACACAGCAAAACACAAGATCCGTTATATAAACTTGTATTATTTGCTAAGTTGTGTTTGTGATGCTATGAGCATTTCTCAAAATTACGTCACGGTATTCGTCTTACAATCACATTTAAACATCGAGACAAAGCATGTTCGCTTCTTACCTTCGTTAATAATATCGAAGACCCGATGCTGGAATAACAATGTGGCATCACCAGGATTTCAAAAACATTTGAAAGGTAAACATACACCAATAAATGATGTTTTTTCTTAACATTAGTAACATATCAATAATAGTATAAGATGCAGTCGTTGGATAGTCCACTTACAGTAGAACCACTACAATGGTGTTGATTGTCTTGTTCACAAACTAAACTTAACTCAAATCGCGGATGTTCTCAAAAAATGCCAGGTTAAGAGTTCTCTAAACCGACGAGCATGCATGACGAGGTTAATGGACGTAGATGAAGCGAAAGGTGTGTCAGGATCGTAGCAGGTGGAAATCCATAGTCTCTGCCTACCCCAATGGGAAACAGGCGTGATAATATGTATGTATGTACAAACTAAACTTATTGTAACTATCGCTCTCTTTTGCTAATAGTATATACAAGAAAGGGATGGTAACAATTTTAGGGCTGTCAAATTAGTATGTGTCCACTTCTTTGTTTTTTACCATGGTATAATAAGATGTTTCACCAGGTATTCTCTTCCCGCAATGACAGCGCGATGCCTCCAAGCTACGTCACGATCAGTGCTGCCATTGATTGATATCTTCAATATACTTAAGGAGATTTTTGTTCATAATGAATATAAAATAAATTCCTAACTAATCTAACTATTTGTTATCTCGTGTTATTCATCTAATTAGTTAATAAAGGAAACTATATTAAATTACTAGTTAAAAAGTGATTCTTTATAGAAGAAAGTAAATGAAAAAATGCATTTTGCTCGGGTAATTTATTTTCACAAAGTGGCAGCACATCAAACTGACAAGTGTCACGCTATTGGCTCCACGGCCGATGACGTAGTACGGAGGCAATCGTGACCTAGCTGTCACGGGAAGAGACTACCTGGTGTTATTATACCATGTTTTTTACCAGACTGCCTTAAGAGGGTAATGTTTTTAGTAGGCATGTTATGAGACCCATGTTATGAGAACAAGACTAAACTTGTATGGCAAATTTGGTCAGTGTTGTGCAGAAATGTTCCAGCTCACAAAAACACCAATTAAAGTTATTCATGTTTGAAATATAAATGCATTTTTCTTGTGACAGTAACCATGTTATCATTCTGCATATTATTTTACAAATAATTGGATATTGATTTTGGTATGATTTATTATTTCTTGCAAAGCCCTTACTAGGCGAAATGACGGATTTTTATTTTATGATAACAACTATATGTAACTCATTTCTAGCAAATAAACATTCTTATTCTTATTTGGCGATAATTATCCTACTTCCTACTGAAATTATAAACGTGAAAGTTTGTGAGGATGTATGCATGGTATAATAAGATGTTTCACCAGGTATTCTCTTCCCGAGATGACAGCGCGATGCCTCCAAGCTACGTCACGATCAGTGTTGCCATTGATTGATATCTTCAATATATTAAAGGAAATTTTTGTTCATAATTAATATAAAAGAAATTCCTAACTAGCCTAACTATTTGTTATCTCGTGTTATTCATCTAATTAGTTATTAACTGAAACTGTATAAAATTACTAGTTCAAAAGTGATTCATTATAGAAGCAAGTAAATGAAAAAATGCATTTTTCTCGGGTAATTTATTTACACAAAATGGCAGCACATCAAACTGACAAGTGTCACGATAACAGCCCGCTATTGGCTCCACAGCCGGTGACGTACTACGGAGGCAGTCACGTGACCTAGCTGTCACGGGAAGAGAGTACCTGGTAGAACATCTTATTATACCATGGCTGTATGGATGTGTTGATATTTGTTACTCTTTCAAGCAAAAACTACTGTATGGATTTTAATGAAATTTGGCATACAGATAGAACATAACCCGGATTAACATATAGGCTACTTTTTATCCCGGGAAGATGAGCAATTCCCGAGGGATGCGCGATAAACGATATTCACGCAGGCGAAGTCGCGGGCATAGGGTAGTTTTAAATAAATTGGAATTTTGGTCAATTTGTGGGTTGGATCATTTCTGTACAACACGGTCCATTTAATTCAGACTAATTTGACAGCACTAAAATTGTTGCCATCCCTTTCTTGTATCTACTATTAGAAAAGAGAGCGACAGTTTAAAAATAAGTTTGGTTTGTGAACAAGAGAATCAAGACCATTATCATAGAACACAATTCATACACTAACTATTCAGTTCAGTTGGAGTCAGAGTCCATGTGATTTCTGTAGTTGCGCCGCGCTTTTTTCACTCGTTGTCGGAATTTGAAAGCTTGATAATCAGGGTCATCTGACACGTCATCGGAACGGGGCTGGTTGTTCCGTGTGCTGCTACCAATCACTGTCCCTACTCCACTATCGGGAGTACCCATAATATCTGCAGCAGGCCACAAACTGCTTTCAGTACTACAACTACTTTCTAGCTCACTCTCGTTTGTCTCATTCATGAGCCGCGCGACAGTCCTGTTGTATCCTACTTTGGGAGAATGTTCTATAAGTGATGTACTTGCTCGCTCCCCTGGGTCTTTTGGAGGTGGAGATTCGCTGGAGTCTGAGCGATGTAGACTGAGCCGACCGTTCCGACGAACCCTTCGTAAGTTTATTCGCCTGTTTTCTGGTGGTGGTGGGGTTGAGTTGTTACTCTCGGACTCTGGAGGTTCGACGCGAAGGGATTCTCCGAGCGAGTCCCGCGACCCATTGATGGGCGTCGGGATGATGCTGACTAGGTTCGGGGGAATGTTCTGGTTGCCGTTCTGGTTTCGCGGCGATATCGGCCGGCTGCCCACTGACTGGTCATCGTCAGAATCTACCTCTGCTATTCGAAATAATGCTGATGTGTTTTGACCCCTGTAACCTGAAGATGCAAACACGTTATTGTAATAAAGGTATGAAAGATGTGGCAAAGCGATACAACAACTTGATCTGTATTCGTGCCATATTTAAGGTACTGAACACGAATCAATAAAAAAAATCTATATTTTTATTTAAATACCTATTTGTTAACAAACAAATTCCCCCGTAAGTCACGCGCGACTTAAAAACGATACGTGCAAAACCACCAACAAAATAAGCAGAATTTTCCGCTCATTGACAATGCCGCCGGTGACTTATTTTCAGTCGTTCGGGATTTTTTCTCAAACCCTCGCTACATTTCCAAGTGAAAATTTGGTTATTAAATAACCGTAGAATTGGTTAAGACGCTGACAACAGCCAAATACGCCAAATAGGCTTCTTTTAAAAATATTTTTAGCTGTATCTATTCAGTTTGTGGCAGTGAAAAAAATATATGTTAATCTTGGTAGTATTTTCTGAAACTGTATTGTGCCCAAAACAGGATTATACGTTTTTTTGAAGTTTTCTCTATAGAAAAGAATTGTAAACTAACCTCTTAAAACATGCTTTAAAGCAAACAATCTCTATTATTTACTAAATATTATAAATAAAATTAAGAAAACATTTGAGAGAGACAATAATCTAAACATTTGTTGTTTCTGTTTTTCAAATAAGCTTTTAGATTTTTATTTAAAAAAAAATTGTTAATTTTCATTCAAGTTGAGCGGCGTATCCGACGTCCCTCGGCTCGTTGCCTCTCTTTCAGTTCTGTACGAAACGACAGTGACCACAGAGGTCTGATTTTTTAGGTGTTGTCAGCCTCTTAAGTATAGTTGAAGGTTGTCTGGAAGAGATTGCCTTGTGCGATAAGACTGCCCATTGTACTTACATAATGTATCTGTAAACTATTGTCTTTGTTTTCGTTTGATGTATGTACAATAAAGAATATAATTAATAAATAATAAATAAATAAATAAGTATGTTTAGATCAGCCTTTCCCAAAGTGGGCGATAACGCCCTCTTGTGGGCGCTGCAGGCCTAAAGGGGGGCTGTAAGACACCCAGAAAAAAAATGGGGGCGTTGTGTAAAGGCTAGGGGGGCGCTTTGTAATTTCATCTAGCTAGGAGCTAGAGTTCAGTCGGTGTCTAAAAGAGTCCTTCTTAGACACCGACTGAACTTTCGACTACAACTTGTGAACATCAACTAATATTAATTAAGAGATTGCTCAAACTTTGTTCGATATTTCTCTCCGCGTAGTTCATATATCTGTCCTGTTTTATTGAATAAATAAAATAAAAATAAAAGCTTGTAAAAATCATGTCAATCGGTCGCTCCGTTTCACAAACTTATTAAACAGCATCAGATTCATCCTTCACATTAGTTTTTATATAAGAATCTATTATGTTTGTTTTATTTTGAATAAACGATACTCTGTCTGAATCATAAAGGTATTATACTGACGTAATAGAGACACTGTCACCTAATTATCACGTCACCGAAAGCGAAATGAATATATGTGCGAAATTGACACGTGTAGGAGTGATTTTTAGTGATGTGACATGGACGTTATTGCATTATCGATATATTTCAACCGGCCGGGCCTTACTTTTAAGGAGTGGTAGTATTTTAAAACTGCTAAGCTATTAAGTAACTATTGTTTTAAAATTACAGATATTTGAGACATAATTTTATTTGTTTTAAAAGATTGGAGTTACGCAATTAAGGGTTATATTATAATTACATTATTAATGTCACGAAGGTAAGGAATACTTATGTAAGAAATTAAAAAAATCAAATTAATCATCATTTCAGCCGTAAGACGTCCACTGCTGGACACAGGCCTCCCCCAAGCATATATTGGGGGGATATGCCATAATCGCCACGCTTGGCAGGCGGGTTGGCGATCGCAGTTGGTTGGTTAAATACTTAGAGAATGCTGCTGCCCATCCTCTGGTGAATCCCTTAGTCACCTTTTACGACACCCATGAGAAGATATAGGGTGGTGCAATTCTTTACGTCCGGCACCACACGGAACATTTTACAATTAATCATATTAGTTTTAATTAGGTGTATAGAAAGGTTTTCAATCCCGGAACAAGTTCCTATACACGATTCCGGAATTGGTCAAATTATTGAATTTTTATGAAAAATTACAATATCTATGAACTTGACAAGTTTTCTTGTCCAGTCAACTTAAGTTACACATCAGACTTATACATTATAATTTTATCGACTTAGATTTAGAAACATCAGTGTTTCGATAATTTCTAGTTATTAGTTAGTTTTTATTTCAAATAGGCAAAGAATTAAATGTCGAGAATTTAGTTGCACGATTACAAAAACAAAGATATAGGATCTTTGTTTTTGGAATCGTGCAACTAAATTCTGAGGATGATATTGGAGGTGGAGCAAGAACCTGGCCATGATTTTCGATTCGATACAGACGACCGAATCATATAAAATCAAGTCCGCGTCAGCTCAAGAAAGAGTTTTCTCAGCGGCAGGCTAAATTTGCAACCGGCTAAGAATCTATCTCTTAGCATTCGCATACTTGACAATCTAGCATTTGCAAGAACCCATTTTCAAAATATGGTATATTTTTACAAATTGAATGATCACATGAGACTTTCCGTCTTCATGTCTCAGTTTGGCGAACCGACTTGCAGTACCATTCAGGTAACAGACTAGTTGGTATTGCAGTCGTTATGGGCAAAGGTAACCGCTTAATATTAGGTGGGTCTTTAGCTCGTTTCGCCATCATATAACATGAAAAATAAGTGTATAAAACTTTTTTGTTGTATTTTTTGTATCTATGAGATTTGTTTTTAGTAAAAAGGACCTATCTGATCAAACTTAAAGCCGCGGATAGCAACCTAGTCCTTTCCATGATTAAGATGCTCTATGAAGTTTCATGGGAATTTGTATTCCATGAGAACAGCAAGATCAGTGGTTTCTAGCAATGATGACCAAAGAGCCCAGTTCGCGCGCCGTTAATACTGATGATCTCCCGATATACGTGTGTGGTCATATTTGAAGAGCTTATTTATTGAGTGCTATCGAACAACTTTTACTACGAGGTCAACCCTGAAATCTAATAAAAAACAGCTATTCCCTACATTTGTGTTCACACGAATCGACAAAATGTATAAACAGCGGATTTTTTTCGCGATTTCAGGGTTGCTCCAGTTATAATAATGTACTCTGTGGTTGCTCCCATAGTAAATGTTGTTCGTTATGATGAGTTTTTATTTATTTTATTTATTCAACCACAGGTACAATTTCTTTAGCTTTAATTTACTAGAAAACTCACCAAACTATCAAGTTTAACGGCGAGATGCGCTCATACATATGTATATTATCTTACCCTTACTTAAACATGCAACATGAAAACAAACTTAATTAGCAACAAATCAAACCGTAGGTATGGATCGTTGGTGATTTCATCAAACGATACAGTTATCCTTAAAATATCTACTGCAAACCCTGTAATTTTTTCGAGGCTTTCAGCTTTTTAGGATGGCGAAACGAACTAAAGGCCCACCATATGTTAAGCGGTTACCTTTGCCAATAACAACTGCAATACCATCTAGGCTGTTACCTAAATGGTACCGCAAGTCGGTTCGCCAAACAACATGAAGATGGAAAGTCTCATGTGATTGTAATTACACCGGCACCCGTACCATTCTGACCGAAACACAGCAATGCAAGCATCACTATTTGGCGGAGAATAGTAGATACGGTGCTTATTCGTTTTAACATTTGTGCCCATCCATTTTTCTTTAATAACAGCATTTACAGGAAATCTGGAAGTTATGAAGTTAGCCGGTCAATATTTTACAGCATTTTTAGCCCGGCCGCACATTGTCATAAAATAGCACCGTATTTACATTTTAATATGTCAAAAGCAGACATACGATTCGGAAAATTCTGTCAGTCTGCGGGGCTGGTACTAAAATTAACTATATAAATGTAAAATAAGCATTATGAAAGTAGTATTGTCCTGCAGATACTTACCTGTGAAACGTCTCTTTGCCATAGACGTACAACATACTATTATAACATCGTAAAAGTACAACCATGGTATAGGTTCCGGTGCGTCAGATTGTTTCTGTGATCAATGAAGAAATCATTGTGATTTCCTTGCAATGTGCGGCCGGACTAAATCAACCTTTCAATACTTTCAACCGACTTCAAAAAAAGGAGGAGGAGTTTTTAAAGCAGTAAGGGACACTAACTTGTGACATGTATGGTGCTAGGTAGTACAAAAAATATATAATTGAAACTATCGACATATCGATATATTTTGAGCAATCCATATGCGAAACGGTTTCATTTTCACGTACACAATATTTTTTTATCTAACACATAATTATTTAAAAAAACATATTATATAGAAAATACGGTATTTACTGCATGTTATTAATGTATTACTAAATAATTTTAAGAATAACTTCTATGAAAATAAGCATTATGAAAGTTGTATTGTCCTGCAGATACTTACCTGTGAAACATCTCTTTCTTTAGGTTAATAATGTAAATTACACAGCAGTATAACACAGAACACTACACCAATACGATTATTGATATTAATTGAATAAAATATAGAACGATTGTGAAATAAATCATAAAATAATACGAGATTATATTTTGATGGGACGCTATGGGAGATTACAATTTTCAAAATCGGTTCTACTGAAATTTTATTATGTCTCTTTCTAGCATATAGGTTTTTTCGTAAAGATCGGTATCTCAGTCGCACACTGTAGTGGTCTATTACGTTAGTATAGAAATGTCTTTGGTCTGAATACTATAAAGTTGCGTTTCAATAATCATTCTCATTGGCAGGTGTAGCCCGTAAGAGTTAACTTGAGACCTGAGTGCCGTTGTGTACTACCTACTGCGCTTCGGTCTCAAGTTAACTCTTACGGGTTATAGTAAAAGTTACGTTTAGAATTAATGTTTAATCTCCGCTAATATAGCTCACACAACATAACATAACATCACGCCTGTATTTCCCCGAAGGGGTAGGCAGAGGTGTATAGTACACCCACATTTCGCCAGTTATGTTATAAGTCCCATATAATAGGGGGCGAGCCTATTGCCATTAACCGGGCACAAATCCAGACTCCGGGCTGCTACTGAGAATTTCCTAATGAAAAAATCCAATAACATACCCGACCCGGGAATCGAACCCAGGACCCCACGCTCAGCAGTCGCGCTTGCGACCACTAGACCAACGAGGCAGAAAATAGCTCACAATAATTAATTAATTTAATTTGAAGGTATAGTGGTTTTTAAGTAGGTAAAAAAATGGGGGTGCTAAAAAATAATTTATTCTCAAAGTGGTGGTTCCCAAACTTATTTTGTCTACTGCCCAGACAAAATAAGTTTGGAAACCACTGGTTTAGATGGATGACTAAGCACGATTTTTATGATTTGCTTTAGAAATATGGCACGGTTACAGAGCAAAATCTTGTATACTTCTCGCCCACACAACATACCATTTGAATTTATAATGATTATAAGTGCATAGATTAAGTTTTATAGATACCTGTGCTTGTGCTTGGTTGAGCTAAGTTATCATCGAAATTATCAAAGCTAGAAAAGTTATTATTATCACTACTGTCTTGTGCCATGGCTGCTCCTGTAATAAAAAAGACAGTTCCTGTAATTTTAATAATTGCAGGGTACAGGAAAAGAACAGGGAATGTCACAATTTTTTTATTTTTTAATGGCAATAAAATAAATAAATAAATATTTGGTACATTTTACACAGCACCATCTAGTCCCAAACTAAGCAGAGCTTGAAATACGGGTACTAGACTATGGATATAATACTTATTTTTTTATTTTTGTAAATACATACTTATAATACATGAGAAACACCCAGACCAACACAAACACTTATGCTCATCACATAAACATTTGTGTCCTGTGGGAATCGAACCCACGACCTCGTGATCAGCAGTCCGACACTCGAACCACTAGACCACAGACGTCGTTGTCGTCGTTGTATACATTGTTTACGAAACTTTCGTTTGCAATCGCCAGATTTTTTATTATGTACCGGTTTGTCATAAGAAACTGTTTCTACATCCATTGTTCTCAATAATGAGCTAGCAACATTCCAATTTTTAAATGCGTTTTTATCTTGATTGACTCCTGTGGACATACCCTGTTCTTTGCCTGTACCCTTCTTACTGACTACTATTTTATGGGAACTCTAGGTATACTCACCATTACTTCTTAAATTAATTGTTTTCCTATAGCTAGTGACTTTAGTTTTTCTCTTAGCAGTCCTAGTGAGGTTCACACGTCGTCGAAGCGGTCGGATCATCTGAAACAGAGTTGAACACATTCATGATATTTGTTGAATGTATGAAAGAAAAAAAAAGCAGTAATAGGCTAACGGTTGAGCGCTTGCCTTCCATGCATGAAGAGTCTAATTTCAAACCCGGCCCACACCTCATCATCATCATTTCAGCCGAAAGACGTCCACTGCTGAACATAGGCCTCCCCCAGGCATCGCCACAACGACCGGTCCTGCGCTTTCCGCATCCAGCGGATTCCTGTGACCTTCACCAGATCGTCGGTCCACCTTGTAGGGGGCCTACCCACGCTGCGCCTTCCAGTACGCGGTCGCCACTCCAGAACTTTACTGCCCCATCGGCCATCTGTTCTGAGAGCAATGTGCCCCGCCCACTGCCACTTAAGTTTGGCAATTCTTCGGGCTATGTCGGTTACTTTCGTTCTCCTGCGAATCTCCTCATTTCTGATTTGATCCCGCTGGGACACTCCAAGCATAGCCCTCTCCATTGCCCTTTGAGTGACTTTGAGCAGTCGCGTTCGCTTTGAATTGGCTACGTAGGACGTAGCCATAGACAGGTAGTTTCATTTCAATGTCACTCGAGCATTAAACCCTATAAAGACGTAATCACATCTGATATATTTGAAATAAATTCCGGTAATTTTCGAAAACACATAAGGCGCTCCTATTGGCTCAGGCAATGCAACACTCGGGAGTGTCATTTCCCAGGCTAATAGAAACCCTACCTACTTATTTCATATTTATCTGTGCAAATCAAAAGAACAGTTTCGTGATTGGACAGCCCGTAATTCATCTCTATAGGGTTCATTGCTCGATCAGACCAATAAGCCTCAAGACGCCACTTAGCCGGATACTCCCGGTCACCAAGCATATGCAGTAGCACTACATATCATTCGCCGCGCCATCAATCGGGACGTCACTCCATCAACGAGCGGCACCTATCATACCACCGAACTTTTGAGCCGACCGATCATAACGCGCCGTCCGCCCCCTGTACCCCGCCAACATTTTAGAGTCTGACCACGCTAACTCATGAGCATCTGCATCGAGTGACGTTTTTTTTTCAGTGAAATAATCAAAACGGACATTTAGTCAAAAATTTACAAAACTCATAGCCAGAATCCAAACATTTGTCACTCACAAGCGAATGAAGCTATAGCCCGATATGTGAATCACTCAATTCAGACATTTGCCAAAACGGCTACGAGTTGAATCATGGCAAACCCTGTGGATGAGAATTTCATATAAAAAAATTGTACACAATTTGTCACAGGATTTTATAAAAAATCAAGGCTCTTTAGAGCCTTGATTTTTTAAGGTAAGGTAGGTAGGTAGGTAGGTTTTGACCTTTTAAGGTAAGTCCAGGAATCTATGACAGTTTCATTGGATCACTCAATCCAGACACTTGCTGGATTGAGTGATCCTGGAAATACGGTCTTTGGTTGACGAGATACATGTTTTATTATTTTCACAATAAAATTTAAGCTTCGAATACATTCATACAGTAAAAATTATTACACCAATACTTATAGTTAAAAAGTTATGAGCAATTGAATAATTTTAAATTTGCTGAATTTAGTGATCCATAAAAATGTATGCAGGCAACTACCTCTTTCTGTTAAGTTTTTTGTCAAATTTGTGACTAAAATTTGACATATAATTCATTTGTGTAAATTATCATCATCATCATCATTTCAGCCGAAAGACGTCCACTGCTGGACATAGAGGCCTCCCCCAAAAATTGTGTAAATAGTTTAATATATTATAATACGCGATATAATCCCGTTAAACTTGTTATCCCAGTATCCGAAAGGCTGATCAACGCAAAAATTCAATAATCAGTTGTCAAATCTCAGGTCAAGCGATGTGATTGGTTGTTAACATGTTTGCTGGCCAATCACAGGAGCTGACATTACATGTGACAACAGATCAAATTGATCAGCTTTCCAGGGATGGGGGTAAGTAAGTAAGTACAGACCAGTAAATTTAACTTTGCATTGAAATAATACAATCATGACAAGGATTTGGATAATTGTTTATGGTGTTGTCCATTTATTAGATAGATATATACAACGTGTTATTGAAATAACTGAAGATCTCTTAAGGGGTCATTGTACTCATCAGTATGAACAACTTTTACTATGGGACCAACACTGAAATTGCTAAAAAAAACTAGTGTTCCCTACATTTTGACATACATACATATTATCACGCCTGTTTCCCATTGGGGTAGGCAGAGACTATGGATTTCCACCTGCTACGATCCTGACACACCTCTTTCGCTTCATCTACGTCCATTAACCTCGTCATGCATGCTCGTCGGTTTAGAGAACTCTTAACCTGGCATTTTTTGAGAACATCCGCGATTTGATTGCGATACGTTCGCCGAGGTCGTCCCCTTCCAACTCTTCCATCCACACTCGCTTCGTATACTTGTTTCGTCAATCTCCTCTCGTTCATCCTCTCTATATGTCCAAACCATCTTAACATACCTTTCTCAATCTTTGTCACTACATCTTCTTTCACTCCACAACGATACCTTTTGACGATTTATGTATACACAAAAATGGGCAACAGATGATATTTTTTTCGCGATATGAAGGTAGGAGTATAATGACCAAGGGGTCAGAAGACAGTTAGCTTCGAGTTCTTTACGTAGTATGACCTATCTGTTAATTGACACTGCTTGTCCTCATTTGTAATAATCTTGTGAAATAGTAATTGGGAATCTTGTAAAATATCCTTACGAATAATTGATTGTTATTGTAAAACTGATAACGTGACTGACTAACCTTAAATACAATGCTCTCTAGGGTTGAGAGTCTTAATGTGACTATTATTTACCCACAGACCAGTAAGCTTCAAGACTCCGCATAAACAAAGTTTTGTATTCGAATGCAGTTGTAAAACGTTGGAGGGGTCAGGGGGGCGAACGGCGCGTTATGATTGGCCGGCTCAAAAGTTCGGTGGTATGATTCCGTGACGTTCCGATTGGCGGAGGGAAGTATGATATGCAGTGGTAGAGCATATGCGTTGTGACCGGGGGTGTCCAGCTAACCGGCGTCTAGAGGCTTACTGGTCTATGACGGGTGTTTAGGCTTACCGGTGTGTGTGGTCGGTGTGTCTGCATGCGGCCCACCCTGGCGCTGCTGCTGAACAGGCTGTGCGCGGGCTCGTCGGAGTCCGTGCGCTCGCTGGAGGGCGCGGACAGGCGCGCGTGCGGCGCCCGCAGCGCGCGCGGCGCCCGCAGCGCGGCCCGGCGCGGGCCCCGCGAGCGCCGCACCGCCGCGCGCTTGCCCTTCGTGCTCGCTCCGCTCACGCACTTGCTGCTCGACTTGCTCAGCGACGACCGCGACTGTTTACTCCGCCTGAAATACCACAAGCACAGACTCAGTGGCGTGCATTGCATATAGGCAATTAGGCAGTATCCAGTTCCTTCCTCATTCAAATTCAATAGTGGTGTAAGTTATTATGTTTTTTTCAAAGTACCATGATTATTGACTATAATTATGACTGCTTCATTGGTCTAGTGGTTGCAAGCGCGACTGCTGAGCTTGGAGTCCTGGGTTCGATACCCGGGTCGGGCAAAGTGTTATTGGGTTTTTTCATTAGGAAATTCTCAGTAGCAGCCCGGAGTCTAGATTTGTGCCCGGTCAATGGCAATAGGCTCGCCCCCTATTACATGGGACTATAAAGGTGGTTTCACACCGGCGAGGCGAGGCGTGGATGGGCCGAGCGAGAATTGAAATTTGTATGGCAAAATTTCAATTCACGTCACGCCCATCTTTGGTGTGAAAGGTCTGGATAGGCGAGGATGTGCGAGGCGAGAATTGAAATATTTGTTTGTACAACATTAAACTTTATTGCTGCATGAATAGAGTATTTATTGCATTGCAAAACGGTATATCGCGAGAAAGCGCGTGCCGGCGCGCGGCGGGGCCGGTCGGTACGTGCTCGCGATGTACATCTTTCGGTGTGAAAGGGTAAGCGAGATTTCAATTCACGCCCATCCAATCCACTCCTCGCCTCGCCGGTGGGAAACCACCTTAACATAACTGGCGAAATGTGGGTGTTACTATACACCTCTGCCTACCCCTTCGGGGAAATACAGGCGTGATGTTATGTTATGATGATTATTTATCGTTTATTAGACCTCACACACATAACATCACGGCTGTATTTCCCCAAAGGGGTAGGCAGAGGTGTAATAGTACACCCACATTTCGCCAATTATGTTATAGTCCCTTGTAATAGGGGGCGAGCCTATTGCCATATTAGACCTATTAATGCTAAATTAATCTTCCTACATAAAAAATCGATACCTTACACCATAAAACTTTTTAACAAAAAATTGAACCGACGAAAACAAACTGAAAAGCGAAAAATAACAAATTATGAGTCGGCGCCAAACAAACTTTTAACAAGCAAGTGCGTGCAAGTTGCAAGTGGCCGAGCGACGAACGAATTTTTGGAAAGTTATTCGTTGAAAATTTCACGTTGTATTTGATGTTACGTTGATTTTATTATTTATTTAAAGTAATTTAATGATCTTCGTTGATTGTTTGTTTGGCGCCGACTCATAATTTGTTATTTTTCGGTTTTCAGTTTGTTTTCGTCGGTTCAATTTTTTGTTAAAAAGTTTTATTTTAACTTTTTTTGTGGTCAAATTCTAACTCCAGGTCTCCATTATGTCGTAGTGTCTAGAACTATATTTATGTGTGCCAAGTTTCAACAGAATCGGTTAACAGGTAAGAATTCAGTGGGTGAACAAGCACTCATCTCCTGTTTTCCCACCCTCAGGGGTGGATTTTGATTTTGAAATTTAAATGGGACCAACTTCGAGATATACCCTATCCATTAAAAAAAGAATCATCAAAATCGGGCCACTCTGTAAAAAGTTATAAATATACGCGTCGAATTGAGAACCTCCTCCTTTTTTTCGTCGGTTAAAAATTAAATTCAAATGAAGTAGGCCAATGCACGCCACTGCATAGACTATAGATGGGTAATCCACCGGGATAAAATCCGGTGTTTGGGTTATAATCCGATAAACACCCATTAAAAATCCAGTATACACCCAATTTTCTGGGTGTTTATCGGGTTTTAACCCTAGCACCGGGTGTAAACGCCGGTGGATTGCCCATCTATACAATACAAGCATCCTACACTTGACCCACACAATAAACGTTTCATTGGTGCCGATTCTCTTGTTTGCAAACTCAACTTAATTTAAACTATCGCTCTCTTTTACTAATAGTAGATACAAGATCGAAATATCACAAGCATCCGACACTTGACCCACACAATAAACGTTTTGTTGGTGCCGATTCTCTTGTTTGCAAACACAATTTATTTTAAACTATCGCTCTTTTACTAATAGTAGATACAAGAAAGAGATGGCAACACTTTAACTGCTGTCAAATTAGTCTGAATTAAAATTACAATACAAGTTTAGTCGTGATCTCGGAATGTGCCGACTAGAAATACGAAGCAGTATAACCATAAGTATAATAAATAACTAGGTCAAAATAATATCCTACTGCTCAAAGCTGCTTTAAACAGTCCCTTACGCACTTTCTCGGGCGAACGAGGGATCTTGCGGGGTGAGACGCGCTGCTTGGCGGTTTTGCGCAACGTCAAAGGAAATTCACTACTATACCAAATTCTATATAAATATAATACTATATTCAGTATTATTTATAATACCATAGTCTCACATTAAAAACTAATTTGACAGCACAAAATTGTTGCCATCCTTTTCTTGTATCCACTATTCGTTTTTACTCTCTTTTGAGAGCGACAGTTTTTAATAAGTTTAGTTTGTGAAGAAGAGAATCAACACCATTGTCCACCTGTCGTGCAACGAATAAATTTACTGTTTATGCCTTTCGTAAACACTGTAGATAGATAATACGTTAGAATTTCCAGCTTTTCCGCCATAGAGGAAATCTCCCAGAATATGCCAAATCTCCAGCTTTACCGGGCCAAGCTTTTTCATCTAAAAAATATCGTCCAAAATTTTTCCCTCTGAAAATAACTCACACAAAAAGGTTCATCATTATCATCAACCCAGCCTATCGCAGTCCACTGCTGGACATGGGCCGCACCAAAAAGGTTATCTACTAAAAAATTATAAATAAAGTAACCAAGACTAATTTCATATAATTTTCCCAACTTATTGTTGTGTTTAAAAACTAGCATGCTAGCTTAGGGCTATGTGTTACCTAAGAGATCCTCTTTTCTGTGATCGTAAATTCTTTGAGTAGCGTTGTGCCACCAGTCGCGCCAGCCTGTTTGGACACCTTTGACTGCGATTCCCGTTTGGATTTACTGTAAGGATATTAAACAAGTAAACTAACTTATCGAATAATATAAAAACTTATATAACTAGCCCCCTGATTCAGAACCACACGATAACCAGTTGCCGATCGATTCGGTTTGTTATCCCTTTTTCTCTCGTTGCGTGAATCATCAGACGAAACGGGATAACAAACCAAATCGGTCGACAACTGGTTATCGTGCGGTTCTGAATCGGGGAGCTGACTGGGTCCATTAAATAAATCCACCAAGTAACTTCAAAAATACAAAAAAAATAAGAAATACTGCATTTTAATCGAATAAAATGAGAATTTTGAGATGGATGTGTGGAGTAAGTATAAGAATGGATAAAGTAAGTAAGTAAATGACATAGGAAATTAATATAGGTATTAGAGGGAGTTTGAAAGTGGAGCCAGTTTCTGAAAAGTTGCAAGGAAATTGTTTGGGTTGGTATGGGCATGTGATGTGGAGGGATGAAACGCGAAACTAAGAGAGTGAGGAACATGAATGTTGATGGATGGAGAGATCAAAGAAAAGATGAATGGATTGCGTGAAGAATGATATAGATGAAAAGGGAGTAAATAATGAGATGACGACTAATAGAGGAAGAAGACGTAATGCGCCAAACTCAAGTAATTTAAGGTGAATGCTACAGGGTAGCTCGCGAATTTCAATTTTAATGCGTTTTTTGCGCTCTATTTCGCGTTGTATATCGGTCGAAATATGATTCGCGGCTGTAATAACAATATATCTACCGAGTAATACTCATAAAAAATATTAGCCTAGCTCTATAAGCTGTACAAGCTCGTTAATATTAATTTACGATCAAATTATCGACGGCGGCGATTAAATTATTACGGGCCTAAGTGACTTTAATAATATCATACAACGTTGTGATAACGCACCTCTTTTCGGAGGTAACGGTAAGAAGTCCACGACTATTTGATCGGTGTCAGACGAGTCCGAGTCGTTGTCGTGGAGGGAGCCGCCGGAGCTGGAGCCGTCCAGCGAGTCCGTCTCCTCGGCCAGGCATTCCAGTTCCCGTTGCACTAGAGAGTCGAAAAACGCCATCATCCTCGGGTCCTCGCTCGTTGATTGGTCCGCGTAGTTATGAGATATGTACTGAAAAGAGGGCTGTTCAAATTAGCATCCAATATGCCAAATAAAAAGGTTACTGAAAAGCAAAAGACATTAAAGCCTGTGTCAATCCAATTATAGTATGGTCAACCGCACGTCGGTGGTAACACTTTGACATCAGCAGCATCTTTATCTCGTAAGCAGTAAGGGCGGTTTTCATATTGAAGTGTTACCACTGTCATGACAATATGCATGCAGTCGACTGTACATTATGATACAACTGAGCTAAGATGTTCATTATATTCGAGGCTGGATACCTGTGTGGCTGGGCTTTGCCCGAACCGAAGGCGAGGGCGTAATAAAGCCGAGAGTATACGGCTCACGCGTTTCATACGACGTTTTTCAAAACACTTGCGATGAAAAAAATCATAAACATAGTTTAGATTAGACAAATATTAAATTTGGGAAAAATGGCGCGCGTATTTCTGTAATCGCACGCCGTGTCTGTGCTGGTTGAGTGACGTATAACAACAGCAGATTTTTTGGCGATTTGGTCCCATAGTAAAAGTTGTTCATACTGATGAGTACAATGACCCCTTAAGTTTTTCAGTAACACGTTGTTTAAGTATGGATAACACTTTCAAATTTATGGCCCTAGTTTTTCTTAAATATTTATAGGGATTTTATGTAAGGGAGCTATGAGAAACCCCACCAACCTGTCCGCTGTGATGCACTAGTGATACGTAGTCCTCGTGGCTGTATATTTCGCGCGGGTTGTCGGAACCCTGCGCCTCTTCCAGCAATGCACCACGCATCTTAGGAAACTCTACCGCGGACCATACCTGCGAAAAGATATTTTTTTAAATCAAAATTATGCTTTTCTCAGCCAAAAGTTCACGTCTTCGGTCGTTGTGTATTGAGACCAGACTTACGTGATACAATTTCTATATTTTATACTATTTCACATATTTTAGTCATTCACACTATAAAAAAAAGTTTTACAATTATGATTGTTCCGGTGTGAAGAAGGATGGCGCTATACGTGGAGCTCTGTCTCTCTCTCGCAATGGAACAATGATGATTCTAACCATTCTTAGGCCCCTGATAATTATTGTATCAGTCTACCCAGACAAAAATATGATCAAACCTTTCAAATGCTTACAGGTGGGTTTGGATGGTACAATTCAATGTTCAAATTATTATCAATCAAGCTTATTGAAACGCGTGAACTGAATATTATTTGATTAAAATTGAATGCCCGTTTCAAGTAATTTGGATTGAACACGTTGTAATAGGATGTGTCCAACTTTAGTTGTGTATGGTATGAGTAATTCTTTGACATTTATCTGAAGATGAAAATAACGTGTTGATATCAGCAATACTAAAAATAGTTGTCGAAATAATTGACAAAACTCTGCATTGGAGAATAATAAGATAATTACAGAGATTTTGATAGATAATGTTTACAGTGTTGCTATTTTCTTATGCAGAGTTAGTGGTCAGACTCGTAATACATAAAAAAATAACAAACCTTGATAATCTTCTCGACACCCGACGAAGCAATGAGGCAGTAGTGGGGGTTATACCGCACTTGGTTCACAATAGACCTGTGACCATATAGCACTAAGTGCGGTGGCTCTACCACCATGTCTAAAAGAGTTAAGGATTTAGTGAGTGCAGTTACTTTATCATAAGTAGTATTATTAAAACATTATTTCAATAAAAACATCAAACAAGATCACTTACCAACACCACCTTCAGGAATCTTCCACATATACAGATTAAAGTCATCAGACCCTGACAACACAAACTGGTCGCCCTCCCCAGCGAAGGTACAGCTCTTCATGGTACAAGAATTATAGTAGTCTTGATGATAGAACTCGACTACCGGGTCCGGAGAGTGGACAGAGTAGAGGACCGGTGCCAGGCGACGACGCAGGGCCAAGATATGAGTACCAGCTGCATTGAAGCGAACACTCATACAGTTCTGGCCAGTGCCGCTGTTACCCGCGTAGCGAAGGACTGGGCTAAATGGCAAAGAATTACAGGATTCATTTTAATGTAGCTACACTATTTCTTAATCATTCAAAGACTCAGATGTTCAGTACACTTTATTGTAGCTGCATTTGAGCTTTGTTCATCGACCATACAGCCCAATATACGCCTAATGTTGAATATAATGCGTACAATAAACTCTGTCAACTATCTGAGGCGGGGTACTGCAATCCAATTGGCCCTACCAAGGCGGCTATTGGCTGATCACTAACGCGGCAGTTTTGACGGCTCAGATAAGTGGTCGAAACTGATTTAAAGTTTTCAAGCGACGAATTTTGGCGACCTACATTAGTGAAATTTCATAGATTTATTGAGACATTGGTCGCCTGTTATAAGGCGTCTATGGGGTGTATGGTCGATGGCTACGTTTTAGGGAAAACAGCTTTGGAATTGTTTTTGTTAACGATTATCTAGTAAATGTTGTATCTACATAAAATTATTATTATCAATGCTTTGCTTAGAGAAGACCTTGTTCCACATAACATAAAATCACACCTGTATTCCCCGGAACGGCTAGGCAGAAGTGTATAGTACATGCACATTTCACCAGTTATGTTATCATCATCATTTCACCCGAAAGACGTCCACTGCTGGATATAGGCCTCCCCCAAGCATCGCCACAACGACCGGTCCTGCGCCTTCCGCACCCAGCGGATTCCTGCGACCTTCACCAGGTCGTCGGTCCACCTTGTTATGTTAGTTATGTTATAGTCCCATGTAATAGGGGGCAAGCCTATTGCCATTAGCGGGACACAAATCAAGACTCCGGGCTGCTACTGAGAATTTACTAATGAAATAACCCAACAACCAACCCAGACCTTGTTCCAATCTATAAGAATCGTGCCAACAGTTGATTTTATTACCACTTACATTGCGAGTCGTGACTCACACAATATTATTTGCAGATAATAATATTAAGTCTACATTTCTATGTTTACTAACTGTTTGGGTGATCGCAGGTCCCAAAGTGCGACTCCATCGCGAGCATTGGCCGACGTGAGCACGCCCGATTGCGCCGGGTGAAACATGACGCCGTGGAATGCTTTGCGACTGCGAGAGATCACCAATGATTCTGTGTGGAGTAAAAAACAAACTCAACACTTGAATTTCTTTCTTTATAAGTGCATAACATACACATCACATATCTTGTTCTGTAAACTTGTCACAGCCCAAAGAAGATCAGAAAGTACCCAGATAGTATACTTGTGAGTTACGATACGAAACGTTAGGAAAACCAATTTAAATAATATACGCGCTTTAATCCGGTTCATCATCATCATCATTTCAGCCGAAAGATGTCCATTGCTGGACATAGGCTTCCCCCAAGCATATGTTGGGGGGATATGCCATAATCGCCACGCTTGGCAGGCTGGTTGGCGAACGCAGTTGGTTGGTTAAATACTCAGAAAACGATGCTGCCCATCCTCTGGTGAATCCCTTAGACGCCTTTTACGACACCTATGAGAAGATATAGGGTGGTGCGATTCTTTACATCCGGCACCACACGGAACAGCAACTATCATCATCATTGCGGCCTTATAATACCCATTTTTGGGTGTTGGCCTCCTCCAAATTCCTCCAAGCCTGCCGGGCTTGAGCCCTTAACATCCAATCCAGGCCTGTGTGTCGTCGGATGTCGTCCACCCAACATTTGGGTGGCCGTCCCCGCGGTCTAGTGTGCTGTCGTGGTCGCCACTCCAGCAGTCTCCGCGTCCATTGTTCCTTGTTCATTCGAGCAATGTGTCCCACCCAATTCCACTTCATCATCATCATCATTCTAGCCCGGTATCACCCACTGCTGGGTGTAGGCCTCCTTTCCCTTTTGCCAGCCTCTTCGATCTTGTGCGTCCCTCATCCAGGTGTTTCCTGCGGCTTTGGCGATATCATCAACCCAGCGCGCTTTCGGACGGCCCGGGTTTCTCCAACCTGACCATCTCCACTTATTCGTCTTACAGTCACCTAAGGTGATTCCGAACATGGTTCGCTCCATTCCTCTTTGCACTCGTACCTTTTCTGCAGACAGTTGAGAGTCTCTGCTCCATATCAGATATATCATCCTATTCGTTACCAGCTTGTGTTTATCACTGTTGTTTAAATGTTGCGCGTCGTTAACTGTGACAATAAACTATTTTTCTTTCTTTCATATGTAAATACCGGCGACACACATTGCTCGAAAAGTTTTGCTTTTAGCGTAATGGACAGATTACCGCGCAAAATGTGGCTATGTGGACCAAAAGCTGCCCATGCTTAGGAAATGCGTCACTCGACCTCTGCGGTTTGGTTTGGCTGTCGAATGTGATCTTATGTCCAAGGTAGAGCATTCTTCAATGATTTCGACAGAATCCAGTTAAACTTATTTTATTACATGTAATTAGTTAAACTTGTAAGTGTAGCTAATATAGAACGTGTATAAAAGTGTAAGGAGACCACATTAAATATTGTTCCATGACATAACTTGTATTTTTAAGGAAATCCAGATTTTTCTGGCGGCATAATTCAAAAATTGTGTTTGTAAGATATACTCCCATACAAGGGGACACAAAATATATATTTAAATGTTCTCACCATGTACAGATTGCCTAGTATCGAAAAGCAGCAGCCGGCCATCATTGCCGGCGGTGGTGACGACTCGCTCGTTGAACGGGTCGATGCTCAGGCTGCACACCGCGCGCTGATGTTGCAGCACCTCTAGAGGGCACTTGCTCTCCGAATCGTGGACTATAACCTGTATTTACACCGACATAAATGTGCTGCATGAGGCCATAATATAGTTATAGTTATTTATTTGTTAAACTTGGACTAGATTACATGGAAGGATTTTAGCACAGGCTTACAAATTAAGTACTTATTTGCAATCCACCTGAGGAAAATAAAGGGTTATATCTGCAGTTAATGCTAGACAGATGACACTGCATCTTGGTATCGCCGTCGTCGGTTCGCCGCTTAACCTTGCGTCGAGCTCTGCCGATCATCTGTCTCTCTGTATGTGATCATATGTTTCATATAATAATATTTACTTACGCACGAACCGTTTTGCTAATAGCTTTAGTACCGCTAAAGAATGGAATTCCTTGCCGGCGTCAGTTTTTCCCGAGAAGTATAATCTGGTGGTCTTCAAGGCTCGAGTGAATAGGTTTTTGCTGGGCAAGCGTGAACCATCGTCGACCGCACCATCGCTTAACATCAGGTGAGATGACGGTCCAACGCAAGTCCGTTAAGAAAAAAAAAATGTACTTAACCCTTTTACTGTAAATATTTTTACTCTAGCAGCCTGTGCGTTCAGTACACGCAACGAGTCTACAACGTCCTACGTGTGCAATATAATAACGCTTTCAGAATGTTTTTCTTCTTCTTCTTCGTGTCGATGATTCGAGTTTATTATATAATTTTGGACCAAAATGTAGCCACGTCAACAGCACTCTCAGTAGCCTCGCATAGGTCTTTGATTGTGCAGGTGGAATTGCACAGTGAGCAGGTTAAGAGGTGAGGCATCGTCTGTGGCTTGACTCCACAGTCACATTGTGACCCGTCTGTGTATCCCCATCTAACTAAATTTGACCTGCAGCGGCCCATCTGGCTTCGGAGTCGATTCAAGGTTTTCCAGATGGGCCATGGTAGTTGGTGACCTGCTGGGAGCTCTTCTGCAGGCCCAATGTAGTCAGCAGGGGGAGGGTGTCTTTGTTGCCACAGTTCCTCTCGTGCCTTATTAGGGCTGCTGCCTGTTATGTTTTTGAGGTTGCCGCGATATTGCAGTGCGTCACATATGTTCGCGAGTGCGCAAGTCGACGGGTTTCACACTATAATGCTTTACGCATTATAACTTGAAACCCGTAAAGCTGCATCACTATTAACACGACTGTGCGGCAGCTCCAACAGTATTCTGTAAATGATTGCAGCCCGCCACGACTGTCCAATCCGGAAATACTGGGTGGACAGAGTGATAGGTAAGATGAAATAATTACCACCTGGATGTTCACTCACTAATGTCTACTAACATAGTTTTAAGTTAATGTTGTTTGTTACTAACCTTCCTATTGCTGTTATTGTTGTTGCATAAGTGTTTGTGTTGGTTTGGGTGTTTCTTATGTATTATAAGTATGTATTTACAAAAGAAAAGTATAAAAGTATTTTCATCAATTGTCTAGTACCCATATTACAAGCTCTGCTTAGTTTGGGACTAGATGGTGCTGTGTAAAAATGTCCCATAATATTTATTATTATTATTGTTGGGTATACATTTTTGTATCTCGGCAATGATTTGCCGGTTTTTGAGAATAGCACTGGCCGAAGCCAAGTGCTAACCTTAGTGATTGATGAATTGGTGAGATGAAATAGTGCTACTTTGTAATGTTTGTGTGTGATTGTGGGATTGTGTTCGTGTGGTGACTGATGCATATGAGTGTGATGTGATGAATTGTGTCTCATTCTCGTTCTGCAAGAACTTCCTGACAATTCTACAAGTGTTCAGGATAGCGGCTTTCTGTAGGCTCTTGTAAGTATATGGCGGTAGATCTAGGGTTTTTAAAGATTGGTGCAGTTGTTTAGGAATTACACCTGTGGTTGACAGAACAATAGGAATAATAGTGACGTTACTCAAACGCCACATCCTGCTTATTTCTATTTTCAGATCTGTATATTTTGAAAGTTTTTCTGCTATTGTATTTTGTAAATTGTGCGTGTTAGGTACGGCTATGTCTATAATTTGTGCTGTTTTGTTAATTTTATCTATTAGAGTAATGTCTGGTCTGTTGTAGTGTGTTGTTCTGTCTGTGAGGATGGCACGATCATAGTACAACTTGTGAGTGTTGTTTTCGAGAACCGTTTCTGGGTTATATTTATAACTAGCTTTTACCCGCGGCTCCGCTCGCGTTAAATTCTGCTAACCCACGTCAGTCCAGTCCAGTCCAGTCCATTCCAGTCCACTGTCCCACTCTCCCGCTGCCCCACAACCTCACTGCCCCACTGCCACGCTGCCACACTGCCCCGCCGTCCCGCTGCTCCACTGCCCCGCTACCCCACTGCCCCGCTGCCCCACTATCCCACTGCCCCTGTAACCCACTGCCCCGCTGTCACGCTGCCCCACTGCCCCGCTTCCCCACTGCCCCGCTGTCCTACTGTCCCACATCCCACTGTCCCCAGTGGGACAGTGGGATGTGGGACAGTAGGACAGTGGGACAGTTCCCACTGTCTCACTATATCACTATCGTCCCATGTCCCATATCCTGTCCCACTGTCTCACTATATCACTATCGTCCCGACCCATGTCCCATGTCCCATCCTATGTCCAGTCCCATGTGCCGTCACACTGTCCTGTCCCATGTCCCGTCTCATGTCCCGTCCCATTTCCCGTCCCATGTTCCGTCCCCTGTCCCGTCCCCAGTCCCGTCCCCGGTCCCGTCCCCAGTCCCATCCCCAGTCCCATCCCCTGTCCACTCCACTCCACTCCATCGTACATTACTATCCGCTCGTGCAAATGCATAGAAGCTTCGATCTGTCGGGTGAGTACGCAACCCACGAATTAATTTTTTTCTTTTTTTCTTTCTTTCTTTCTTTCTCAAAACCCATACCAGTTTTTAAGTCAGATCATCAGCTTTCAAACAAAAAAAGAAACATCAAAATCGGTCCAGTAGTTTTAGCGTGATGCTGGAACAAACAAACAAACAAACAGACAACTGACATTTAACAATTTTATAATAGTAGTAGATAAGGTGTTGGTGGTGAAGAAATTAAATTATATTTTATTGCTAACTTTTGGTGGACTATGTTGGCTATTTGATCGTGTCTATGTTTAT
Organism: Asteroscopus sphinx; assembly: GCA_949699075.1. Taxonomy (NCBI): domain Eukaryota; kingdom Metazoa; phylum Arthropoda; class Insecta; order Lepidoptera; family Noctuidae; genus Asteroscopus; species Asteroscopus sphinx. Next base: position 8,598,497 of record OX453019.1, read on the forward strand.
AATCTGTCTGTACAACAGCTTTACATGCTCCAGTGATGTGTTGAATTGTTTCGGAGGAACTATTACATCGCCTACAAATATCTGTTGCTAGAGGGACTTGCATAATGAATTTTTGATAATTGCGGGTTTCTATGACTTGGTCTTGAATCGCAATCATGAACCCTTCAGTCTCCGGAAATAAATCGCCCCGACTAAGCCATTCGTTCGACGCTTGTTTGTCGACGTTAGGCTGGCTAAGGTCTTTGCGATGTCTTCCATGTAGTGACTTCTGAGTCCAATTTAATATTTTTGTCTGTCTGTCAGTCTGTTTTTCGTTACTTTGGGTAGTTTTATCAAACATATTTAAGGGAGTCAATTTTCGATCACTAGAAACTATTGCTTTGTGTAGGGATGAAGTGGTGCTTTTTGCATTAAAGTATTTCCTTAACGTACTTATTTGTTTATTGTGCAGATTTGTAATATCTATAATACCTCGTCCTCCCTCTTTCCTTGGCAGTGTTAGCCTCTGCACACAAGATCTAGGGTGGTGTTTCCTGTGTTTGGTCAAGGTGGTGTTGATGACGCGTTGTAGATTCTTAAGTTCCGTCTTGGTCCAACTTATTATACCGAAGGAATAGGTAAGAACGGGGATTGCATAAGTATTTATTGCTTTAGTAGTATTTCTAGAATTCAGTTGAGTGTTAAAGATAGATTTTAACCTATGCTTAAATTGTTGTGTAAGAGTAAGTTTTATTTCTTTATGTTTTATTAGCTTGTTTTGAACGTACCCCAAATATTTGTAAGTTCCGTTTTCATCTAACGAGTCTATAGTTTCTCCTGTCTGAATTGTGTAAGAGTGTTCATAAGTTTTACCGGCTCTAACTGAGTTAATTTTGCACTTATCAATACCGAATTCCATTCTTATGTCTTTTGAAAATTTATCTGTGGTATTGGCAAGTTCGTACAAATCTTCTGGTGACGATCCATACAATTTTATATCATCCATATAAAGTAGATGGTTAATTTTGCAGTCTTGTTGGTCAGTCAGTATGTCATTTGTTGTATCAATATATCGTAGTAAATACCCTGGGCTTAAAGAATTTAATTGGTTTGATAAAGGATTCAAAGCAAGACAAAACCATAATGGGCTGAGCGAGTCGCCTTGGAATATTCCACGTTGGATCTTAATTGGTTCTGTCTCAACAATGCCTGTGGGTGATGTCAGATGTAAGCGTGTCGACCATTGTTTTATGATATTACTTAAAAATGCAGTGATTTGAGGGTGTATTTTATAAATATTCAAAACTTCTAACAACCACGTATGCGGTACTGAATCGTAAGCTTTTTTATAATCGATGTACATAGTGTATAGATCATTTTTCTTTTGCTGGACCTGTTTGAGTATTACTGAGTCTATAGTTAATTGTTCTTTGCATCCTTGGCTAAACTTTCTGCAGCCTTTCTGTTCTTCAGATATTATTTTATGTGTTTCAAGGTGTTTGTAAATGATATGAGTAATGCATGATGTCATTATTTTGTAAATTGTTTGTAGGCAAGTTATTGGTCTGTATTTTGCTGGGTTGGTGCTATCGTTGCGGTCTTTCTGTAACATGTACGTGATTCCTTCTGCTAAGTATGTAGGCATCGTTGTTGGATTTTTAATGAAATTGTTGATATAGTTATAAATATACGGGTGAATGTGCGTTAACTTTTTGTACCAAAAGTTGTGTATATAATCTGAACCTGGCGCTTTCCAATTATGTAATCTCTGAAGAACGTCTTGAAATACATTAATTTGAACGTGTTCAAATTCCATTTGTTCAGTGTTAGTATGATTTGTTGCCTCTTTTTTAATCCAATCAGCCTCTGCGTTATGACTAATTGGCCTCTCCCAAATTCTAGACCAAAATTGTTGTAATTCATCTACGGGTGGTGAAGAATTGTTAGTGTTATTTTCATTATTAGAGTGTGTTGTTTGATTTGTGGTAGAATTTTTCAATGTACGGTAGAATTGTCTTTCATTGTTTCTGAATTGATTGTTTTGAGTTTTACGATGTGTGCATTTTGTATATCTGTTTAGTCTACTGCTTACAAGGACCAATTTTTGTTTAAGAGTGTCTAAAAAGTGTGTAAGTTGTGTGTTTGGTTCTTCATGAATTGAGTGTATTCTATAGTGCTCTAGTATTGTGTTTACTTCTTTAATAAGTTTTGTACTTCTATTCCCTTGTATATATTGTGTTAGTCTTCCAATTTTAGCTCTTAAGTCTTTAATTTTATATTCTAACCTTTTTTGCCATTTCGGTTTATGATCTTTCTGCTGGGTGTTTACCATATTCTCAACAGGTTCGTATAAGAGTTTACTACCGTTAGTTTTAGCGGCTGTCCAAGCAGCATTATATATTACTGTTTGTAGGGTTTCAAAATCTGTGTCTTTGTTAATATATTTTGGAAGAATCATAATGTTAATATAGCTGACTATTTTGCCAAACTTTCTTGACGATTTTTCTTCGGTATGTAATTTCTCTTTGTGGGATGAGTGTTTGTGAAATATTCTAGTGTGCGTAAAAATGTTTCTTCTAGCTCTTGGTTTCTTTCCTGATTGATTTCTGCCTCAGTATTACTAAGTTGTGTATTTGTTATAGATTGTGTAAGGGCTTCAACGTCAATGCTATTCAAGTAATTAGGCTCGTTTCCTAATTCTGTTTCCTGTGTATGAGGTTGTTCAATGTGCGCTATCTCTGTGTTACTATTTGTGGAAAATTGTGTTAGTTCATTTGTTGTACTTCTATATGAATTTTGTTGATATGATTGCCCATTTGCATCTGTTTGGTTGAGCACAATATTCTCTACATACGTTTTTAGTTCTTGGAGTCGTGAGTCTGGGATCATTCTATTGTTAAGGATGGCTCTTTTTTGATCTGATATGCGTTGTTCTGATATGTGTGAAAGTTGTGGATACAATTCTATAACCATTTCTCTTAATTTTTTCCTCCAAACGGTCATATCTGTTTCCATTTTTGTACATGTAAAATAGCACTTTATGATTGCATCATTAAGTTCTTTAGACCATTTCATTCTGGGCTGGTTTTGCGACGGTGAAGGTGTGTCAGCCTGGGCTACATTTAACTGTGATAATGTGTGATAGTGTGGGTGTAACTCAGTGTTATGTGTTTGTAGACTGTTACTTACTTCTAACCTAATGGTATCAAGTGTTATGGTTGGAAGTAACTTATTACGAACTATTGCTCTTCTTTGGTCTCCAATTCTTTGTTTCGAGACTTTCATTTGCGGAAATCTGTCAGTAAACTGTTGATGCAAGGAAGCAAGATATGAACTTGTATCAGCTTCTAAGTTTGTGATGATGAGATATGTACGCCAAATGAATTTGTTCATTTCATCATTCCATTTTTTTCGCGTAATTGTTGAGACAGCAGCGGGTGAACGGTTTTCGGCAGATGTAGCCTCCGACACAACGTCTACTGTCAATGGCGATGATGATGATGATGATGATGATGATCTCAATGCTGCTAAGTATGAAGGTATTTTCCAGAGTTCGCATACTAGCGACTAAGCTCTTAGCCATGAAACCCTCGGCGTATGCTGTTTCACCTTGGTTTGGAGGAATTGGGAAATGGGAAAACTTTTAGCCTGGGGGTTGACTAGAAGCTTAGGTAAGGATTGGGGATTGGGATTAGGCAAATTAAGGAAGGAAATGTAGGAATAGGGATTAGGAAAAGGAAATTGGGCAAATTGGGAAAGTGCTCTTGGTCTGGGAGTGGATCAAGAACAAGTTTGTACCCCTCTTGGTCTGACCTTTCACCCTAGACCTGCCCGGCATGAGTGTATCTACCGGTATAGCCCTAGCGCTCATTAAGGCGCACAAACCCTACCACGACGTCAACGTAAGGATACGACGGAGGGTTATTATTATTATTATTATATGGATGCTATCATGTCCGAAATAAATAATGGTGAAAAAATCATTCATTGAAATCGGTTCAGTAGTTTCAGAGTTTATCAATAACAAAAAAACAAATCTTTCCTGTTTATAATATTAGCAAAGATAAAATATTTGCTAATTGCCAATTTCAACCTTAAAGTAATATGAATATAATCGATATTCATAAACTCACAATATCATCATTCCCTCCCGAGTATATCTTCTGATTGTCATTGGTGATGCCAAGACAGAATACATTGGACTGGTGCAAACCCTTCATGGCTTCAGGCTTGCCTCGGTCCATAATGGCTTGCCCGAACTGCCACAGCATCACCCTCCTGTCATCTCCACCTGATAACACAAAATCTTGTACATGTATATAAAATAGTTTTCTTCTGATCATATTGCTTGCATGACCTCTTCGACTTGCTGCTCTAGAACTATGTGTTCTAGATGGTGACTCCATCCTTTTTTTTGCAGAATAACAATTAAATGGCTGATTTTAGTGTGTGGGAGACACACTAAAATCAGTTTACTTTTACTTTGAATATTGATGATGTGTCATGAACAAAAAGTACTATACATATAGCATAGGAAATGTTAGTTTTCATAATTTATGTAAGTATAAGGATATAAATATCAGAAACAAGAAAGGTCCTAAAGTTGATCCTTGGGGTACTCCCATAATTACTCATTAGATGATAGACTAGACATCATCAAAAATCAACTTGTGTCCTTGATTTCACAAAAAGGCACTCACAAGATTTACAGGCCTCCCTTAAATTCCATAGTATTCATGTTTTATGGTAAGGTGTGTGATGATGAACACAGTCAAATGCCTTAAAAAGGTTACAGAAAGAGGAAGTTCGTAGGTATTCTTAAAGTATCTTGTGTTCCTCCTGGGCCCCTAATACGTATAGTTTTTTTAAGTATGGAACCAGCATCCTGCATAATATTATACTGTTTTTTTAGAATGTCCAATTCACAAAAAATCCAATTCGCAGATTGTCCGATTCTCAAATTGTCCTATGCTTTACAAAAGCGCTTTTTTAAGAGGGTGAAATAAAACATTACATACCACACAAAACAAAAAAGTTATTATTGACTGAAGTTTTTATTTTCGTCAGCGAATTATTATTTCCACAATTTATATCTTTAGATTTCGCCTCGCCTGTGTAAATGCTTTAAAAATAATAAATAATCTACTATTCTGAGAAGAGGCCCATACCCAGCAGTGGAAGAGTAACGGGCTGAATAACGTCATGTTCTACGACTTCGGACAAAACTAAACAGGTTATCCAAAAAAAAAGATGTTTTTGTTTATTTGTAGTGTGTAAAATTTGAGTATGCTATTTATGCCGCAAGCCCAAGCGCATTAATTGTACTAGCTGCACGGCCCCGCCGACGCGACCCCGGGCAACCGTCTAGAATATGCAAATTAGAGTATTTTATTATTTAGTATTTTTTTATGAAAAAAATATGTTTTGAATTATGAAAAGTCATAGAACAAACATTGTTCAGGGTCATAATATAAAGTTAGTGCTAAAAGGTTTCAGGTATTTTTTCAATTACCCTGTAATCCCTGTATAATAAGCGTTTGTTTTTAAACAAAAAAAAACAAACTTTCTCATAACTGTGTCCTCTAATGTTGATTATTCAAATGATGATAGTATTTACTGAAGTATTTATTGTTTTGTAATATATAAAATGATAATTTATAACCTTCGATCAACAATTGTTAATCTAATGACAATGATTTGACGACGTCTGTGGTCTAGTGGTTCAAGGTTCGGACTGCTGATCACGAGGTTGTGGGTTGAATTCCCACAGGACACAAATATTTGCGTGATGAGCATAAGTGTTTGTGTTGTTTCTAGTGATGGGTTTAGACCCGGGAATTTTCCGAAAGGTGAGTGTTTTCCCAACAGACTGGGAAAAAACTCGGGTTTAAACCCATTGGTCGGGAAAATACTTAATTGACAATATTTGATTAAAGTAATCAAAATAATACATCATTTCCATTGTATGTGTAACCATTTAGATGTTTAATTCATGTAAAATATATATTTTTTATCATTTATGACGTGATTTCAATGTTTAGATTATTTTAAGTAATAGTTGCAAGCGGTACGTTTTGTTTGTTTAGCATTTAGCTGTACACATCGATACGTAGCACTTGGGCTGAACCTCTTATGCCATGATTATTTAAAGTGCGAATCTCTAAAAATCTTATAGTTATAGTTACTAAAATTATAAAAAAAAACATTAAAGGAAATCAAGTTTTGTCTGCTTTATATTAAAAAATGTATACAAGAAAAACCGGCCAAGAGCATGTCGGGCCATGCTCAGAATTATAGGGTTCCTTAAGTAGGTGTTACAAACAAATCAAATCGAATATTAATCACGGCTATTTTAGTTTTTGCAATAGACGGCAGCATTGGCGACTCAGAGAGTGATGTCAGTAGCCGCTAGATGGCGCTATACAGTGCCAAATGTAATACACGGCACTTGACGGCAGCACTGGCCACCCAGAGAGTGTTGTACGACGCCGCTAGATGGCGCCAAATTTAAGAAGTGTGTCGTCAACATAACACAAAGTTACTTTTTGTGATTTTTTCTCTAAGGTCAATGACCTTTGAACTAGGACGTTTTTAGTATTTTTCAGTTTTCTGTCTATAACTCAAAAAATTATAATCACATTATACTCGAAATAATTTTAAAAGAGAGTTTTCACAAAGGTCTATCAATGTGGAAGATTATAAGTTTCTACGTTGCATAGTTTAGAAATGGCAGGGGGACACACACATTGCAAGCCACTTTGGCGGGCTATATTTCGCAGATGGTGCACCTGATAAAAAAGTGATGTATGAAACATTACCTTCATTTTAGTAGACCTATTCAATGATACCCCACACGAGGAGGTGCAGCGAAAAAAAATTTGTTTTCCCCATTTCACATGTATGAGCGCTACCCTTAAAGAACGTAAAAACTATTTTTTTTATTCTTTTAAAATTGAGATCTATATGCAGACTATTTTTTAACAAAATTTCATTTACTTATGTTTATAACTGTAGAAGTTATTAAGCTGTAAAGGATTAGGACAGACGGACAGACGGACGGACATGACGAAACTATAAGGGTTCCTTGTAGGACTTCGGAACCCTAAAAAGTAGCCAATAGTTGAAATTGCCTTGTAATACAAGATGGAGAAGCAATGCCACATCATTCAAAAAAAGGGAATAAAACCCTACTGAAGAACTACGGACCCATCTCACTCTTGAGTCATGTGTACAAGCTGTTCTCGAGGGTCATCACGAATCGTCTCGCCGAAAGACTTGACGAATTCCAGCCACCAGAGCAAGCTGGGTTTTGAAAAGGCTACAGCACCGTAGATCACATCCATACTGTTCGGCAGATCGTACAGAAGACTGAAGAGTATAATCAGCCTCTGTGTATGGCATTTGTAGACTACGAGAAGGCTGTTGACTCCATCTAAACTTGGGCAGTTCTGGATGCCCTTCAGCTATATCACATTGACGAACGGTATATAGAGATGCCGTTGATGATGCTTATACAATGCTGCTACCATGACTGTTCAGCTCCAGGACCAAAAGACGAAGGCAATCCAACTGCGCAGAGGGGTGAGACAAGGGGATGTAATATCCCCGAAATTGTTCATAAACGCGTTGCAGGAAGTCTTCAAGACGCTGGAGTGGACTGGACAGGGTATTAACGTTAACGGCGAGAATATCTCACGTCTCCGTTTTGCCAATGACATTGTTGTAATGGCTGAACCGCTGGAACAACTGGGCGAAATGCTGCACAGCATACGGAGCTTCTTGGCGTGTCGGTCTCGGCATGAATCTGGACAAGACTAAAGTCATGTTCAATATGCATGTCATGCCGAGACCAATATTCGTCGAAGGGTCGGTACTGAAGTTGTAACGAAATACCGTCTACCTAGGGCAGGTAATTTAGCTTGGTAGACACAACTTCGAGAAAGAAGCTGACAGAAGGATCCGTTTGAGCTGGGCAGCATTTGGTAAACTTCACCAAGTCTTCTCGTCACCTATACCGCAATGTTTGAACACAAAGGTCTTCAACCAGTGTGTCCTGCCTGTCATGACTTACGGTGCCGAGACTTGGACACTGACAGTTGGGCTAGTCCACAAATTAAAGTCACTCAGTGAGCTATGGAGTGAGCTATGCTTGGAGTTTCTTTGAAGTATAAAATCCGTAACGAGACTATCCGAAGAAGAACCGGAGTGACCGACATAGCTTGTAGGATCAGTAAGCTGAAGTGGCAGTGGGCTGGCCATGTCTGTCGAAGGACCAATGGCCGTTGGAGCAGATGAGTCCTTGAGTGGAGGCCGCGAATCGGCAAACGCAATGTAGGGCGCCCCCCAGCCAGGTGGACCGACAACCTGATGAAAGTAGTTGGGGGGGGATGCAGAAGGCAAAGGACCGAGTGTTGTGGCGCAATTTGGGAGAGGCCTATGTCCAGCAGTGGACTGCGATAGGCTGAGTTGATGATGAAGTATTAAGAATTTAACATAAGTGTGAGAATTTAATCAATTGTGTCAGATATACTGCTTAGAAAAAAAACGAATTAATTAGATTAGGATCATATTAGAGCACTAAATACATGTTTCGAAGGAAAATGTTAGCATCATATTACTTCACTTGTATAGAATAGTATTTTCCTGCCTTTTGGGAAAAAACCTGTTTTTTCTCATATTTTTCTTTTCCATCCGTTTTTTTTTCTTTCCCTGCCCATCTCTAGTTGTTTCTTATGTATTATAAGAATGTATTTTCAAAAAAAAGGATATAAGTATTATATCCATTGTCTAGTACCCATAGCACAAGCTCTGCTTAGTTTGGAACTAGATAGTGCTGTGTAAAAATATCTCAAAAATATTAATTATTTATTTTATTAATTTAAGTTAAAGACATTAGTTTTAATTTTAAATACCAAAGTTTATACGTAAAAAAAAATCTTTCTGCAATTTTTAAATGTATTCTCTAAAATGTTGATTATTTTAATATTAATGATATTTTATAACATATGCTTGGGGGAGACCTGTGTAAGAAAAATTCACTCACAAAAAGAAAAAAAAGCTTCAGTAAACAATCATATTTTTGTTTTGTACCTAAACCGTAATAAGATTGCTTTATGTAGTAACTGCTTGTTTACTACAGCTTAACTTTTCACCGCCATGTAATCATACAGGTTTTCGTGCCCTCAGCGCCACATCTTCTATAGAAGAGAAATATTGTATGGGCGTTAGTACAAAGTTATAGTTGTTGAGGGCACGAAATCATTTGTCTTCATGTCATTGGCGGTGAAAAGGTTAATATTACAAAAACCCTTTGCAATTGCTGATGTTTATTAGTAACATAACACAACTTGATTATCTCATTTTAGCCTTAGTACTAACAAATGAAAAGTCAGCTGTGAAACTGAAGGCCCCATGCTCCATAAATCCTGTTGATCGGTCAACCTTATAAATAATCGATTTTAAGCAATAACATTTTCTTTCCCATGGTTTCTCGAATTACATATCATTATTATGAACATAAAATCGTGATCGGCAAAACCGCAACATACTTGTTTATCAATAAATGATGTTATGCTAAAGACGTACTCATAAATAAATACCTACTTTTTTTTTCATCATCGTATATTTCCTTTGATAAAATTTTGCTGATAAGGTAGTATAAATACAAACAAACGATACATAAGTTCATCAAGTAGGCCACTGGTTCAGGATGCATATTATTATGAGAATTACATACCTGATACAAGTACTTCGCCATTATTAGAAAACTCGATAGCATTTACACATCCAAAATGGCAAACTAATTCCCGACGGTACAAATTTTTTGCTGCATTTAAACGTTTATTAAAGAACTGCGACTTAAAATCTGGTAAGAGCCCGTATTCCCTTCTATTTAGATAAGATATTGGGTTCGCTGCATTCGCCATGTTTAGAACAAAACCACCATTTTCTCACGAATGAAACAAAACTTCAATTGCCTTGTCGATCAGCTGTATTTTATTTTTAAAAACAATTTTGCGTTCCGTTATGCTTATTTTCACACGTCAAAATTGATGATTATTCTGATGTCATAGTTTATTAAATGGATTTCTATTATTACAATACAAAAGTTGATATGAGTTCAAACGCTCTTGGTTTGGTATTTTTTACAGGATAGCAATAATATTATGATATGGTTAAGTTTTAATTGTATATTTTATCGCATTTGAGAAGGTACGGAACGTAATTTTTTTTTCTTCTGTCTTTGCACCATGAAGTTATAGTCTATAACTTCATGCTTTGCACCATAGATTTAGAACACTGTTCATAATCTAAGCTTTGCACTATTCGTGCTTTTAGCTTTGAAAATAGTTCCATAGTCAAAGGCTTTTAGCCACCGACAAATGATAAAAAACTTCAATGTAAAAAACAGGAAACGAAACGCGACAACAAATTGGAACCAATGAGAATATAACCACTACGTTTATTGGAACGGAATTTGGAAAAGGAAAAGGAGATCAGTTATTATAGGAAACAAAAAAAAAATGAAAAAAAAATATAGAAATAAAAAATATCATTTCATACTGAATAAAACTAAATAATGGTGAATTATTATTATATAATTTATGTAACGTAAACTCATTGTAGCGTTTAGAGATGCTACGCATGTAATTGATATGGACACATCTTTACTTGGTCTGTGGATATGGATAAATAATATAAATTGAAGTCGTTGGGATATAAAATGAAATTTTGGGGTGCGTTCAGTGTACTTTTGACTTGAACTTGACGAAGACATAGTAGAAAAAATCGAAAACACACGTCGCTTAAAAGAAATAATCGATTTCTGAATAAATATGCCGATTTAAAAATAAAAATATTAGTATTTATAATAGATTACTTTTCACATCCCTACTGTCACTGTCAAGAGTTTTAAGTCAACTGTCAAGAAGTCAATTTGTCACTTTTGTCAGGTGTCACATTATGATGTCATGTCACTAGGGATGCAACATCGTTCATAAAAAACATCGATGTTGGAACATCGATGTATTCAAACGTAAAACATCGATGTCGAAAACATCGATGTTTATGAAGGATACATCGATGTTTTTTCGATGTTTTGGAAAAAAAATCTGTACAAATTGAAACACAATAATGTATGATTCGTCTATCACGGAAAACGATTATTCTAAATTTTTTACTGTTTTTGACAAGTTTTTGAAGTACAAACACAACTTAGCGACATTATCAACTATGATTTTTTCTACTTGGTTACGTGAAAATAATAAATAAAATTGAAATAAAACACCTAATAAATTATTAGCCAATCCAATTTATACAAAAACAACTAACACAGAAATGTAAAATTTAATGTTAACATTTCTAACTTCACTTTCTCTATTCTGACAAATAGTAGGATAAAATTGTTGAATAAATACTTACCTACACCAACACAGATTTTGAGCTTATAGATTACCATGTTATTAACTATAGCGGCCCGTCCCGGCTTCGCACGGGTATTTAACAAATATTTCAAAATTATAAATTATAATGAGAGGCCTATGTCCAGCAGTGGACTGCGATAGGCTGAGTTGATTGATAAATTATAACACATACACACTCACACACAGCACCCTTCTTTTTGCGTCGGGTTACTAAAAAAGAGTACATTATAAAGTTGGCCCATGTGTAGTATTGCGGGGGTGCTGGCCAGAAAACCTTTACGTGTGTCTGACGGCTGCTTGTCCCTCTGGACACGTCTGGAGAGAACGGCAGTTGTTAGGCCGATGCATCCTAGGTACGGGCAATAGAATCCTTTCGAGGGATTAACCTTTGGGGGATCTTATTGCCTGTGGCGGATATTCTGGTACGGGAGGCCCCATGAGGGCAAATGGGGAGTTGTTCCACGTGTCCCTCTAATCCCAGCAGAGGGCACAGTGGAGGAGCAGAGGCGGGCCCGGTGTGCACTCACCCTGCCACTCGGCAGGCAGCGGGGGGACTGTCCTTCCCTGCCCCCGTCGATCTCGTAACCCCGGGAGTGCCTGCTGAGTAGTGTTCTCGCACCTCTTGGGACCGAGGGTCTTGGCTTCACCGCCCGGACCGCGAGGAAGAAATCCTGTATAAAAAAAAAATGGGAGGATGGGGCCTGCGAGCATTAGACACAGGGTAGTCTGCTGCCCGACCAGCAGCAGGCGTAGCTGACGTAGCTGGCACAGCTGGCGTAGATGGCACAGTTGGCGTAGCTGACGCAGCTGGCATAGCTGGCGTTGTTGGCGCAGCTTGCGTAGCTGGTAAAGGCCCGTGAGGTGAGGTGGCGTGCAGTATTCCCAACGTTAGGCGGTCGGGGGTGGTTGTTTGAATACTCACGGGTTCCCACGCCCCCGGCTAAGGTAGTTGAAGGAACACCGTGGTGGTTTTAGTCGGTAAGAGTCCGACACTGGCTTTGCCTACCCCGGACGGAGTGCTTCCATAAGGATTTCCCCATGGCAAAAAAATATGTGTAGTATTGCGGGACTTCGTGGTATAGAAGTGTCTGCGAATTAACTCCCGTCCCGTACTCCAGTGACGCCTACATCGCATAGTTAGCCGAGCGGAGTGAACGGCGACCACGCGACTTTTTTCTACTACTTACATTTTTGAACTCGTGATATCTTTCGAATGGAATGTGTGAATTGAATAATTCAAAAATTTATTTAAAGGTATTGAACCAGTCTTGAATATAAAGTAATTTATTTTGATATGGATTAATACCAAGGTACAACTAAAGAGCCTTTTCTAGCGGCGGCATTTCAATTAATTTTTTTAAATTAAAGAAATCTTATTGTGACATAAATATAATAGTTAGACATATGCTGTCGCGACAGTTTTTGTAGATAATGATGTGTTCTGCAAAGTCGTAGTACATTATTTTGTTCTATCATCAATAGTTTTAGCAGCGCACGCGATGTAAGGAATTTTTTAGGTATTTTGTTACACCTTGGGTTACATAATTGGAGTTTTAGTAAGGATCCCTAATTTTTTTGAAAATATTATATAGCCTATGTCACTCGGAGATAGTGTAGCTTCCCAACGGTGCAAGAATTTTTCAAATCGGTTTAGTAGTTTCGGAGCCTATTCAATGCAAACAAACAAACAAACAATCAAATCTTTCCTCTTTATAATATTATTATTATATTATAATATATATTATATTATATTATATATTATATTATATAGTATAGATTATCTCAGCTTTTTGTCATAAAGAATGTACTTAATAGAATGTACGCGTGTTACTGAGGTAGATCACTGTTTATATGAGGGAATGATGTCCTGACATCTGTTTAGCGAATATAATAGTACGTGCTGCTCTGCATGTAAAGCGAAGATCAAAGAATCACATATGGCGCTATGATAAAACATCGTTCTTAAAGAACGATGTATCGTCGATGTTAAGGATTTCAACATCGATGTTTATGAACGATACATCGATGTTTTGAAACATCGATGTTTTTTTTGCATCCCTACATGTCGCATGCGTGTGGAATTGTGGATTAAAAAACACGTGAAGTAAATAAATAGAAACTTTTGAATTTACTATAAATATATCACTTACAGAACTCTGATTTATAAAAAATATGGTAGTGGCGGAAACAATGAATAAACCTGTACTAAAAATATCAAGTGAGTTATATCAATAATATAGAAAGTAATTAACCAAAACTGAATGAATGTCTACTTACTATTTTTATTGAATTTAGTTTTGCCTTAATACTATATTATTTTACAGTGGATTCAGAATCAGATTCATCAAGCGCAGAGGAATCTGAATCATCAGAAAATGAAATTTTAGACGCGAATGAAGATGGCGAGGATGGCGTTGAAGCTGATGTCGAAAGTGACGCCGCTGATGTAGAAAGTGATGCCTCTGATGCTGCTGAAAGTGCTGTTTCTGACGCTGAAAGTGCTGCTTCTGACGCTGAAAGTGCTGCTTCTGACGCTGAAAGTTCTGCCTCTGATGCTGAAAAAGCTACCTCTGACGCTGAAAATTCTGCCTCCGATGCCGAAAGTGGAGTCTCTGGTGACGAAAGTGGAGCTTCTGAGGCTGATGCCTCAGATGAAGGAGGAAATAGCAAGCCTACTCTTGTAACAAATGAAGGCTGGGCGAACTCTGTAACAAAGATCTTGGGATCCAGCAAACCTAAGAATAAAAAAACTTTAGTGTTATCAAGGGCTAAGAAACATGCAGAAATAGTTAAAACTGTCAAAGAGGAGAAACCGGCTTTTGAGGTTATAGGTGATACAGAAGAGAAGAAGCCAGTAGTAAAGAAAGAAGAATTGGTGTCAGCAGAACCTCCAGCTAAGAAAGTGGTAAGTGCTTGTTGCATGGTTTAAAGGCAGTTTAAGTTTATCCCTAACTTAAACTAAGCTTTGCCATAAAAAAAAAACACACAATACAACAACAGATAAAAAATAGATTCTGTGGGCATAATTCTAAAACCTTATTTATTTTCACCCACCACATTCTTTTACAGAAACATGACAAACCATCAATAAGAGTAAAACCAAATGTACTAGAAAAAGATAGAGAAAGGTTATTAACAAAAATAGCTACAAAAGGTGTAGTCCAACTTTTCAATGCTGTCAGGAATCAACAGAAAACTCTAGAAAAAGAAATTGATAGAAATGACTTGTCTGAAGGTAAAAAAGAGAAAATATTGAAGAAGTTTGATAAGAGAGCCTTTTTAGACACACTTATGGGACAGAGTAAATCAATTATTGTTGATGAAGAAACAAAAGTAGCAAAGAACGAAGTGAAAGATGAGGACAAACCAAAATGGAGTGCACTGAGGTAATCTAATATCATCATTTCAGCCAAACAACGTCCACTGCTGGACATAGGCCTCCCCCAACAAAGTTTGTAAGAAAATAAGCACACATGAATTTTAGAGGTAACCGCTTGATAAAAAGTGAGCCTTTACAGGTCTAGACAGTCGTGCCTTATCATCATTTCAGCCGAAAGACGTCCACTGCTGGACATAGGCCTCCCCAAGCATATGTTGGGGGATATGCCATAATCGCCACGCTTTACAGGCTGGTTGGCAATCGCAGTTGGTTGGTTAAATACTCAGAGAATGCTGCTGCCCAGCCTCTGGTGAGTCCCTTAGTCGCCTTTCACTACACCCATGAGAAGATAAAGGGTGGTGCAATTCTTTACGTCTGGCACCACACGGAACAATTTAATTTAATATGAACATCCAATAATAATTATATTATGGTATATGTATCTATGGCTCAACTATAATAGGAGGGAACCCATAGATCAGACACTATACACTAATTACACTATACTTTAGTGATTGTGAAAATACTGACATAAATATAACAACAAGGATACATCAGCATTAGTTAACTATGAATCAATTTAACAGGCACCCCACTGCTAAAGGAGTCTATTCTCTCATCCTTGCAGCACCTTTTTCTGAGAAATTTTACAACTAATGGAAACCATAAATAGGTATTTCCGTTTCTCTCCATTGCAACTATGGATAATGACTTTCTTTCACATTCCAGAGATGACTTCATGATGGGTGCCAAAATGAAAGATTGGGATAAAGAGTCTGTTGATGAATGAAACAAGATAGTTTTAAGTACTATTTTAATAAATAGCTGTAAATATCAAAGTAATCTATTATTCTTAAAATATTATATTATTCTTCATTATTTCATTAAAATTAAAAACATTAATCACATTTCTTCACAATATAATATTATGTACAGTAAGTAATCATTATGAAAACCATCATATTCTAGCATACTCCCAGATTCTATTGGTCATTGTACAATACCATAATCATTTGTAATAGTCTATTATAGTCAGTGTTCATATACTTTGAAAGTTTATATCTCTTTGCAGACCAAGTAGATTATCAATCTTGTTGTCTAGTTGCCCTCCAATAGATGCAATTACATGCAACTCCTGCATCGAATATCACAAAATTCCCTTCCCCTATTTGATAAACATGGTATATGCATCATTGCCCACAGAATGCTGTGTGATCTGCTTGGGCAGGGTGGAATATATCTTGACTGGTAGGTTCCAAACCATGGTCTCTATAGGCACATTTAGGGGTGCAGTCCAGTCTTTTTCTTCTGGATTCGGTAAAAGCTTTTCATTTGACGTGACAAATTCAAAATGTAGACGCCAACTTAGGGACACTAAAAGCAACAAGGAATTATTAATATTTCTGAAGGTCTCAATAAAATAACTTTTTTTATGCAGGCAGGTTTTAACTGCTAACAGCATTTGGTAGCAACCTAACGCCTATTGTGCTGCGACAGAACAGTTACTGTTCGGGCATACACAGGGTAGCAGTCACAGAAATAGATAGATAGAATGGTAGTAATCACAATTTTACTTGTGATTCATGCGTGGCAACTTTCGGACAAATCACACCTCCCATATTGACGTCATTAATTTTTAAAAATTAACTTCAATCAAAGTTACTTTACAGCTTTTGTTTCTGCAGTTAGAAACAGTGCAATAAGGCATTTTTGCGGGTTTTTGTAACAGTATTTACAGAAACAAGTCAAGACATACTGAGAAAGGTTTTGAAATGCCCTGCACTATGGTGCAGAGTGTTGGCACGCGCGTCCCGCTCACTTTTCCATTCTATCTATCTATTTCTGTGGTAGCAGTACTGTTATGCCTCGCTGTCCTGCCCTCATGTGCAAAAGGCACAACTGTAACCATGGAGGGACATTAGTAGTAGTAACAGTAATCATGTTTTCCACCCAAGTATACCTACCTAGGTACAGGGGGCCTAGTACGAGTTTGACACTTACGAATACTTTCAAAGTATTCGTCGACTTTCATGAATAAATCTGTAGTTCCTCCTCATATCCGCCAGGGGCGCTACTGATTTATGAATGAAAGTCGACGAAAACGATGAAAGTATTCGTAAGTGTGAAACTCGTACTAGGCCCACAGAAGTAACAGAACATTTAAGTAATGTTCTTTTCATCTCTAGATCAGAAAATGGTGATGATCCAATGATTGCCAAGTGTAAATGGCATAATGAATTTGAGCAATAAATAAATAATATTTACCATCATCAACTTCAAACGCTGGTGTGATATGCAATGGTATTGGTAGTATCAACTGTGACTGTGTCAGTCCTAGCGTCACTTCATGATATCTAGCCACTGTCATAGATCTACTGCTGGTCTCTTTATTGACATTCTTGGAAGGTGACTTAGATTTGATTACTTCCTCTGGTTGTAATGATACAGACACCTGAAACATAGCAATATTATTTTTATTATTAGATAGGTACTTGGTATTTAGTCTGAGCTAAGAATATTTTAAAGCGAAGCATCTTAATACACATTATGAAACGGGACCAAACTCACAAAAAGGGAAACATCACAAACATGATGATGAAATGCACCTCACTCACCTCATTGGCTGGGCAGTGCATACTGTTAACCATATGAGTAAGTGAGACAGAGTACAAGAGAGAGCTTTGCTACTGTCCAGTATCCAAGTATCCCACAACATGTCACACCTTTTTTCTAGCCTTTTTTTAACTCGAAATTTTGACAATGTCAAAATGGAGTCAACTTGTACTCTTGCCAGATTAGCTTTAACATTATTATTTTAACACCCAGTTTCTGGAAGGCTGGTCAAAATCAATATCAACTAACACAGCTGTTAAAACGCTTATTACACTACGCGGTAGTCAGTCTGACTAACAGACTTGCAGACTGAGACCGTGTAGTGTAATAACACTAACACCCGGTTTCTGGAAGGCTGATCAACGTAAAAATCAACTAACAGGCTGTCAAATCTCATGTCAAGTGTGAATTGGGTTGCTGAAAGCATGGTCAACTACTTTGATTTGATCATCTTGTTAGCTAACAGGGCTGTAAATTTTTTGATCAAAATCGTATGTCAAATACCATTTTGGGTTTCTGGAAGGCTTGTTAAGAAGCCTTAATCATAGATCAATCTGATGTCAAAAGCTCTGTCAACTAATCGGTGCCTGTGGGCGAATTATCTGATAAACGTTGGACATCCTGAAGTGGCAAAACATCAGAAATCGTCATATCTTCATCTAAAAAATAAGAAAATAATAAATATTTGAACACAAATTTGAATTTGAATTGAGTTTTTCATTAGGAAATTCTCAGTAGCAGTCGGGATTAGGATCGCACCCTATTACATGGGAATAACCAACAGGCGAAATGTGGATTTTACCTACCATACAACTCTGCCTAATAGGTACCTAAGCAAAGCGTAAGAAATGCTCATAATGCTCACGCTGATATCCAACAGATACATGATAATATATCTAAGTAACTAGGTAGTTCAACACGAAATATCAAGTCTTACAATCATCCTCCGAGCCTTTTCCCAATTATATTGGGGTCGGCTTCCAGTCTAGCCAGATGCGGCTGAACATCAGAATTTTACACGGAGAGACTGCCATCAGACCCCCGCAACCCAGTTACTGGGTAATACTGACATTCGGAGGTTAGACCAGTTGTCAGACTTTCAGGCTTCTGACTACCCATAACGACTGCCATAGATATTCGTATGACAACCGGGACCGACAGCTTAACGTGCTCTCCGAGGCACGGAGGGGTCTCGATGTGTAACGAAACGGTAACCCATCCACAGACTGACCGCGTCAAGTGCAGCTTAATACAATATTGCTATAAAAAAACACTTTTTTGTTAAGAAAATTACATTTTAAACAAAATTTTCTTTGTTAACATGATTTACATACCTTAAAAATGAAGATCTGCAGAGAAACTAGTAGATTTACGTAAACAAACAATAACGTTCATCAGATAATTCGCTCACAAGCACCGATTAGTTGACAGAGCTTTTGACATCAGATTGATCTATGATTAAGGCTTAACAAGCCTTCCAGAAACCCAAAATGGTATTTGACATACGATTTTGATCAAAAAATTGACAGCCCTGTTAGCTGACAAGATGATCAAATCAAAGTAGTTGACCATGCTTTCAGCAACCCAATTCACACTTGACATGAGATTTGACAGCCTGTTAGTTGATTTTTACGTTGATCAGCCTTCCAGAAACCAGGTGTTAGTGTTTGTTTTCAACCAATGTTACCTACCTGCATACATGTGACAGTCCCCACGGAGAAGTCAAATGTACCAACAATGTCTTCACCAAGCTTGTATGCCGACTTGAACAGACAGAAACGGCCTACCTTGCCTCTAGTGTTTGTTATCATGTATGAGTTAGGACTCCTTCTGGCTGTGAGATTCTGAAAGATATAAAAATGATTGACATAAATATAGATTTTACAGTAACTGCAAAATCATATTATCAACTGAAATGTTAAAATAATATTCTATGTTTTGAGCTCATACTGGAGACGAGGCTACAGGTATACACAAGCCACAATCACTTGCTGCCTTTGGGTCCAAGGCCCGTATTACAGAATGTTCCTCAAATACAGTTTAATCTTCAACCACCTTCAATCACTACTTAAGGATACAATTGTTATTTATTATTTTTAACGCATTTTACGCATGCGAAACGAACGTATTCGCCTATTTCGTTTCGCATGCGTAAAATGCGTTAAAAATAATTAATAAGGGTAGGCATATATCTATACGACTTTGAATTAACTGCAAAGTTAGTTGAGTCTGTTAAAAAACACTGTTGCTATAAGATATCGCTGACGTCACCCAAAGACGTGCCAAGTGGATGAGAATTTCGATACCACGAGCAGTGGTCACGGCAGCTTAGTGGCTAAAGCACTGGCGTACTGAGTCAGGAGTCGCAGGTTCGAATCCTGCTTCTCCAATTTAAATTGTTAGATACAATGTTACTTGAGTATCGGTCTTACTCCAATATGGTAATTATAAACTTTAATTCAACAACATAACACACAAATTTGACCTGAAATAAAACAGAAATCTCTACTCAAGCGTAGTTTGGACCACACTAGAGTGATTACAGATCAAATCTCTGCTCAAATACTGAAACAGGTGATAGTATAAAATAACGCTAAACTCAGCTGAACTGTGATCAATAAATCTCTGCTTGAGTCATGTTCTAAAATTAAATCCCAACTCAAAACTAGTTTTAAACAGTGATCAACGCTTGAGGAACTTTCTGCAATATGGGCCCAAGTGTCTTAATAAACAATTTGTTCAAATTATGTACCTGTAAAACTTGTAAAGCCATAGTTAAAGGTGTTTCAACTTTTCTTTCCTCGGAAAATGGGTTCGTTGGCTGCAATTCCTCAGTAGTCTCATTTCCACACAGAGCTGCTAAATCCTGCATGTTGATGATAGGACTGATTGGTAACACTCGAAATGGAATTCGGACCATTTTGATGTGTGAGCCAACTTTCTGGGTAGCTATAGTGATTTTGTAAGAGTATTTCACTGAAGTTCCTCTGTATGATGGTGGAGCTTCTATTGGTAGTGATTCTCGGTACCAGACTGGTGAGAATAAGGTATTTTTTTTTGTAAAATACAACATAATAGTTTGTAAATTGGATACCTAAGTTTCACATTGTTACAAATCATTGAAAATTTTACAATACTTACAAGTTTTTGTCTCTCCCAATGGGATAGTTAGATCACAGAACAGTATTTTGGGTTTGGTGTGGAATATGACATCTCCAATATCACAGGAGGTAACTTCCAAGGAAGTTGTCTTGCCAATGGTTGGAGTCTTGTCACCTGTGTTCTTTGATGTGGAGTAGAAGCAGTGGATCTGTGCTGAGGCCCATGCTAAGTTTTCTAGGGCATCACTGTAAAAAGATACATTCTATTTTTTTTTAATAGATATGAAAGCTGCCTCCGTACTTTTAAATTTTGTGAAAACTTAGTGTTGAACACAGACATAGTAAAAAATATAGACTAAGTGCTGCGAACAACCATAGTGAAGCCAACAAAAAGCGTGCTCCTTCATGTACAACCAGTGCTCACGTACACACCATGCAGTTGAAGGATATTTGTTCTTGCGATGCTTACTGGAAGATGCCGCGACATGTGAACTGAGAGGGGTGATCACGGTTTAAGGTGCATGTGTGTGCGTGAGCACTGGTTGTACATGAAGGAGCACGGTTTTTGTTGGCTTCACTATGGTTGTTCGCAGCACTTAGTCTATATTTTTTAATATGTCTGTGGTGTTGAATTGCAAGGAAGGTGCAAGTGGGTTATTACCAGTGACTTTGCGAATTCCTATGCTCTGGTTGAGCGGTGTAACAAAAGGATATGCAGCATTCCAAGGCTTCACCAGCTAAATAAACCGTTCCAGTTGTTAGTTTTGCTGATAGTTCGATCATTATGGATGGTTTTATTTTACACACAAACTATGAAAGAATACCGCTATTATATAACATTTGTAGCTTAATTAACTGCAGATACTATAGTGATTCCAGTGTATTTTGTTTATCAAATAATATGGTGGAATTCACGTAAACAAATGCTTAATTATTTTAGATGATTTGTTCACATATTTTGACTTGGTCTGAGCTTGTTCATTAAGGAAATTAATGATAATTCATTATATAATAGCATTAAGTATATTTCTGTCTCGTTTTAACTTCTGCTAAGCGTATCACAATCTTTCAGGTTTTTAACAACAAAAATGCTCGATACTCGGTACCATAGGGTATATGGAACGCATCATCTGTCATCCGTAATTGCGTGTCAATGTCAAATGTGACAAATGTTCTAAAATAATGGTTGCGTTCATGAAGTTAGAATTTATTCTAACTTCATGCATTAGACATAATATAATATATCTATGGCTGCGCCTGCGTTCACTTGGCCGCTTTCAGTATTATCGTCCGACGACGCTCGGAGCGTTCCTTGGCGTTCGTTTGGTTTGTATGATCGCTCAACAGATTTGACATATCTACCCCCGGGTTCTACCCTACCCGTATGTATAAATGTACTCTGTGGGTTCTACCGAGGGGAGATGTCAAATCCGAAGTGTACTAGTCAAATCTATGGATCGTTTTGAGTAACTGAACGACCAAAGTACGCTCCGGGCCGTGGCGTCGTCAGACGATAATTACAAAGAAAATATAACCACTAAGTTTGGATAATTAATACCGAACGCGGCCCCTGAAAGCAAAATAATTGACACGACGATGAGTGACAGTCACAGACACAGAGTACATTATAATATACTGAAATAGAGACCAATCTTCCACCACAAAACTGGTAACCGCTTACTAGCGCCATCTGATACTTTTAGTTTGGAACTGCTGTAAGTACATTAACAGAACTAAAAATAAAAAATGCAAAAAGCGAATCATTTCTTGAGGATCGAACTTACGCCCTGCGTTTATAAATCGGACCGCAAGATAGTACTGCTATTAACACTTGTTTCTGACATGCGAATTTTAGCAGTATAATCAACCAGTCAAAATCAGTAAAAGTCTTTGAGTATATGTAAAAGTAGAATACTTTAATGTTCAAGAATCAACAAAAAAGGCTCTGAAAAAGATACTTATTTATTATAATAATATTTGTGAAAAATCAGTAAAATTATCTCGTGAAATGAAATCATAATCTCTTTGGAACAATTATCAAATATGGGGTCATGTAGCGACATCTATCCGATATTGAATAAACTATTACAGTATCTCGTTTCTTAAATTTGGTAAATCCGCCATCTATTACTTTTAGTCCGTAACAATAACAAATATAATGCTACTAAATTAAAAAACCACCGTCTTACCTGTTATCTACAAGTATTCGAAGTAGTACGTTTTTTTGCAGGGTTGTAAAAGCTGTTGTGCCCGATTATTTGAGGACCCGACAGTGACAGAAAAGTGATCTGAATTTCATACTTTCTGAACACTCTATACTCTATGTTTCTGAACGTTTTTACTTTCCGTTGTACGCACACACTACGTTTTGTTTTGATGAAAGATTTTTGTTTCTACTACCGTTGCAAAAGTTGAAATTTCAAATAGCGAATAAAGTTATGTTTTAAATATTCAAAACACAACATAATATTCAAAACTATTTTCTTTATAATAAATGTTAAATTTTACCGTAGGAATATGAATTACACCATTTTGAAACGGAACGACATATTTAACGAATTTATTTACGGATGGTGGATTTGAAAAGTTGCTCAAGATAAAACTTGAATTGGCGATAAATAAACAAAATGTTAATATCCGATGGAATAAATCATGGGAAACTACAGTCAATAATTGTCGGGGAATTGAAAAAAGCTGGTTTAAAACATCGACTAAAGAAGATTATATTGAAAAGTGTGAAAGTGGGTGTATTTGAATTTCCTGTTTGGATAAAAGAAGTGTTTTGTAAACTAAAATAACGTGCATATTTCTTTCAGGATCACAAGACAGTATTTGGAGCCCCTTTAGCGAAGGTTCCGTCGTGCAGTGTTATTTGTTGTGGCAGTACATTGAGTGTTCCCATTGTTGTGACTGAGATGTCCTCAGTGCTTCGGTCCAACGCCCACGTTGAAGGATTGTTTCGTAAAGCTGGCTCACAGAATCGTCAAAAGGATATCAAGGTAGGCAAAAGATGAACAATTAAAGTCAGTACAATACCATATTTTGTTTGTCAATAATACACGTTTCATTTCATTTTGCTCTGTATGTTCATTTCTAATAGACCTCCCCCTTTATCTGCATATTGAAAATTTCCTGTGTTGAAAATTTCACATTTAAGTTAAAAATACAGTTTTACTTATTTACAGAGATTATTAGATGCAGGGGGCTGTGTATCAGATGGCCACCATCCCATAGACGTGGCAAGTGTACTGAAGTTGTACCTCCGAAATTTACCAGAGCCCCTGATTAGTGCGGAAGTGCAAGACTTGCTGTTACGATGTAGACTGACCGCTGGGGAAGATGCCCTGAAGCCTATTCTGCACACTTTGTTGTTACTACCAGTATTACATGTTCATCTGTTACATTATATTATGGAGGTAGGATTACTGTGAAATGTAACTTATGATTGTTTTTTTTTATAGTATAGGATGGCAAAATGAGCTAAAGGCCCACCTGATGTTAGCGGCCCATAACAACTGCAATACCACCTAGGCTAGGCAACAGCCTGGCCTAGGTGGTATGGTACTGCAAGTCGGTTCGCCCAACTGAGACATGATGATGGAAAGTCTTATGTGATTGTAATTTCACCGGCACTCATACCCTTTAGACCAAAACACAGCAATGCAAGCATCACTATTTGTTGGAGAAGAAGGCACAGTGGTAGTACTTTCCCGGACAAGCTCTTTCACAAAGGAGCTCTGCTACTACTAGTTTGAATTGCTTTTATAAATTATGGCTAAAATCATTTATTGATGGTAAAAGTAAAACCAGTAGAGTTAAATTGGAAGGGAATGCTATGAAACACAGTTAAGATAGTGTTTAAAAATTGTTTACTTGCACACCATGAACATCTATTTAATTTCATCTTGCTATTTGAGCCTCTGCTGTTATGTTTACTCATACTTGCCGTTTTATAATTAAGTATATCCAGGACATGGTCTACCTATGTACCGAATTTCATCTGAATCCATTCAGCCGTTTCAGCATCATTGAAGGACAAACAAACATCCATTCTTTTGCATTTATAATATTAGTAGGATTATAAGAGTTTTGGTTGGAAATTAGTAGAGATGTTACGGAGGTGGGTAAACTGGATTCGGAGCCAGAGGTTTTAAATCTGATTTATCGAAGTTGGAGTCAGAGCCAGAGGCGGAGTAAAAGACAGATCTAGTGTACAGAATCACCAGATCTAGTGGTAAACCCACTAAGGTAGCAACATTGACTGAACGGGAAACGCGAGAGTGAAGGGATTCCCCATTTCCTAGGTGATAATTAAAATCTCAAATGTACAGTTCTGGCGGCGGTCACTTGCTGTGTTTCGATCTTTATTATAGCTTCCAATTCAAAGTTATCGGAGTCGGAGGTGTAAAATCAATCGGAAGTTCCGACCTTTCGGAGTCGGAAAGCTCCGTAACATTCCTAGAAATTAGCACCACTTAAAATCTAAACAAAACATGTTTCAACACTTTTGTGAGTTTTGAAGAATCATCAATAGTCTTAAATGATGATTCTTTCAAAGTATTAAAACACATTTTATTTCAGTGGAATCAGATGTTACTATATCTTCTATACTATAATAAAACTGTAAAGGTCGAAAAGTCTGTACATTGAGTTATTTTTCGCGAAAACCGGCTAGGGGGACTAGAAATAAGCTATAGAACACGAATCAATCGTTTAAAAAATTTATGTCTGTCTGTTTGTTACCTCATCACGTGAAAACGGCTGAACGGATCGTAATGAAACTTAGCATTTGTATTGGTATTAGTCTAACTTAAAATATAGGGTATGTTTTATCTGAATCGGTTGAGTAGATCCAGCGATACAGCTTGACCCCTCTATTGTATTAAGTTGCATACAAAGTAGAGGTCATGATTGTTGGTTGGATGCAGGTTGCAGGTTCAACTAAAAATACAACTGGATTCTATTAGTATTATAGAAAATATAGAATAACATAACATAGCCCATCACTGTCCCGCTGCTGGGCATGGCCCTCTTCTTGGAATGAGAAGAGTTAAGGAACTGGATATTGTTAGTGTAATAGATTATCATAACATAATCAGCTCATTACTTACTGCCCCACTGCTGGGCACGGACCTCTTCTCGGAACGAGAAGAGTTTAGAAACTAGAAAATATAGAATAACATAACGTAGTCAACCCATTACTGTCCCACTACTGGGTATGGCCCTCTTCTCAAAATGAGAAGAGTTAATGAACTGGATATTGATAGTATTATAGAATAACATAACATTACCAGCCCATTACAGTCCCACTGCTGGACACGGGCCTCTTCTCAGCATAAGAAGAGATGTGGTTAGTGTTATAGAATAACATAATCAGCCCAATTATTTCCCACTGCTGGGCACGAGCGTCTTCTCAGAATGAGGGAATTTAGGGCTAATTCCATGAAATTCCATCACCTTAGCCGGTTGGTTGTAAAAACAAAATATAGTATGGTCGGTAAATAGTGTAATCGTCTGTGTAGGCGCTTATATGTATATATTTGAAGATATTGTGTTCATAATTATGACACGATGTTATTTTCCGACATCCACGCGGACGGAGTCGCGGGCACAGCTAGTTTGAAATAATAATAGTAAGTATCATTATTATTTTCTAGTTACTAAACTTCCTAGCGTCCAGACATAAGGATAATCTGATGGATGTCTCCAACCTGGCCATAGTGATGGCACCCAGTATTATGCCGTTGCCGGCTGCAGCTTCTGCCCAGAGGCTGGAACATCATGTTGCACTTGTTAAGGTACTTACTGTTATAATAAAACAAGTTTAACCAGATTACATCGCATATATTATTTAAATTGGTTTTCCTGACGTTTACTAAATAAATACTTAGTTTACTATTATGTACTTCTATAAGGAAATTATTATGCTCCACTGCTTATTGCAGTCGACTGCTGGACATGGGCTTCTCCCAAGTTGCGCCACAACACTCAGTCCTCTGCCTTCCGGACCCAGTTCCCCCCAGCCACCTTCAAGTCGTCGGTCCACATGGCGGGGGGATGCCCTACGCTGCGTTTGCCGATTCGCGGTCTCCACTCAAGGAGTCGTCTGCTCCAGCGGCCATCGGTCCTTCGACAGACATGGCCAGCTCACTGCTACTTCAGCTTACTGATCCTACAAGTTATGTCTGTCACTCCGGTTCTTCTCCGATAATCTCGATAACAGTGGCGAAGGGTGAATATTTTCAGAAGGGAAGCCGTAGATACCTAAAAATCCTAAAGTAGCTAAGATCACACGTTAATAAAATAAAACTATTTAACAACTTTTAATTTAATTTTACTTTTTTTTTTACTTTAGAACTATAAATTAGCATAGAAATGTCGTTGATCTGTATTTAAGCAATTCCTATAGGAAAGCCGGTGGGAATCGTGTTATACGGACCCTTCGCCACTGCTCGATACGGATTTTATCCTTCAAAAAACCTCCAAGCATAGTTTGCTGATCGACTTTGAATTAGCATAGAAACTAGTCTACTGTGGAATATTGGACTAAACCCCCTAGGAAAAAGAATAAGTCCTTTAAATAGTTTGATTAGTTATTAGACCAATGTATGTGGGAATTGGCAGTCAACCGATTGTGGGTTTGACACAGAGTGTGTACTTCGCAAAATGCGCATTTTGTAATTGCACCGTTATGAAGTGCACCTATTGTGAAATGCAACATTCTGCGTCAAACCAATTGTGTCTGATAGCTCCACCATTATTTAGGCAAGTATTTTTTTCGTCATGTTCAGGCATATGTGCATGCTTTCATACTGGATGTGGCTGCTTTTGAATCATGTGACTTACATACTGCTCTTGTTAATGCTCTGTGAATATTCAATTGAATAAAACTTATTTATTTTTAACATGTCATAAAGTACAAAACCCTCAAATCCTTTAAAAACTAGTTTTAAAAAGTGGACTTGTTACCCTTTACCTCTCAACTACAGGTATGGTGTTAACTAATTTCTTTGTTTTCAGATGTTTATCGTAAACTCTCAACACATAGGTAAACTAACTGAAGAGCTGATGTCACAGCTAGACGATGATTCCGATGGTTATCTTGCAAGAAAAAAGAAGAAGCGACGCAGTGGTTCTCTAAACAGTGAGTTTACAGTTGTTGCAGAAGCGTCTTATTCGCAATTGTTTTTTTTACAAATTCCATAAAAATATCCTACCCTCCTGCTAACCCCCATGGAAATAATAAAGTAATAGTTTATAAAACTAAAAACACGCTTGTAGATGCCCATCATCAGATCAGCTTGATGGTACCAAATTAATCTATTGTCATCCGGATTACTTATACTTGCAAAGTTTCAAATTGATACAACAATTAGAAGTAAGTTAAAATTGACTTTCAAGTTTTGTGTAAGTGTAATGATATGTATAATCATCATCATCATTTCAGCCGAAAGAACAAGAACGTCCACTGCTGGACGCAGATCTCCCACAAGCAGTTTGGGGGGATGTGCCATAATCGCCACGGTTGGCAGGCGGGTTGGCGATCGCAGTTGGTTGGTTAAATACTCAGAGAACGCTGCTGCCCATCCTTTGGTGAATCCCATGGTCGCCTTTTACGACACAACAACAACATAACATCACGCCTGTATTTCCCCGAAGGGGTAGGCAGAGGTGTATATGACACCCACATTTCCCCAGTTATGTTATAAGTCCCATGTAATAGGGGGCGAGCCTATTGCCATTTTACGACACCTATGTGAAAATATAGGGTAGTACAATTCCTTACGTCCAGCACCACACGTATATGTATAAAATTTTGATAATTCTGATCTTGCATGTCATTTTGAAGCTTTCCTTGTTTTAGGAGTTTTAAACGGCCTTCGCAAGATGGTGTCGGGTAGTGTGAACACGCCGGCCACAGTCAATGAGAATGGCAAGACTCCAGTCTTGAGTAAATCTGCAGCCAAACGGAAGTTCGACACATATGAAGGCCTTTCTTCTAAAACTAAGTACGTTTATGTTACCGAGATACATAAAAATGAACTCAATTTTCTCTTAAATTTTTTACACTGGTTTTTGTTTTACAGGAAAGAAATAACAAAAGGACTTCCACAAAAAGAATTATCCTTTACACCTATGAAAATGTAAGTGTCTAATGTAATTCCTATCTCTATAACATTTATTTTATGCTATCCATTTAAAATAGTGTTTAAAATTCAAAAGCAAATTCAAAAAACTTAAGTGGCGGTGGCACATTGCTCGCAGAACGGACGGTCGATAGGGCAGTAAAGTTCTGGAGTGGCAACCGCGTACTGGAAGGCGCAGCGTGGGTAGGCCCAAGGTGGACCGACGACCTGGTGAAGGTCGCGGGTATCCGCTGGATGCGGAAAGCGCAGGACCGGTCGCTGTGGTGATGCTTGGGGGAGGCCTATGTCCAGCAGTGGACGTCTTTCGGCTGAAATGATGATGATGATGATGAAATGGCTTTTGTGGATATTAATTGGACAATATTTTCCAGGGGTGTTGAGCGAAAACGACTACGACTAAGCCTCATGGACGCAAGAAGTACTCCAATTATCAACAGAGACTTCAATTCTTACAAGAACTCTGAAACAAGCGTCAGTAGTGAAGACTTGTTGACTTCCTCGGAGCATTTGTTCAACGCGCGCGACACCATAGACTTGTCTCCCGATATGAAGCAATCCAACAAAGACTATGTCAGGATCTCCAAACAAGAATACGAAGAGATCAAAAGCAGAGTATCAGCTATCGAAAACAGACTGTCTAGAGAATTCACAGATGTCATACCGAGAGTACAACCTCTACAACAAGTACAAAATGTCTATGAACAAACTTTAGAGGATGTTGCTATGTTGCACTGCCCCAGTTCCGATCATTTGGCGCGGAGATTAAGTAAAGAACTGAAGATACGACCAAACGAAGAAGCCAAAGTAATACGATCGCCAAGTGCGCGGAAAATCGGCTCAATACGACGGCGATCCAAAGAAAACATCACGAAAATTGTAAGACACAAGTCCTGGAATGTGTCATCTCAGTCACAATCTAGTCAAAATCCAGATAGGTTTTATCCATATCTAGCACCAAATCGTAGAGAACGAACTAGCACCGCAAAACCCGACTTAGAATCGCATAAATCAAGAGTAAATGAATGGGATGCTTCAGAAACGTCACTCAACGATGTATCAAACTCGAGTCAAAAATATCACTTACGAAAACGAGCTAGTCTTATACCTGACTATAGCACTGACAAACCTATTAGTAGACTACCGTCGCGTAGGTCCTTGGATATTACCGTTAACGATAGCTGGGACAACTCTATGAACAACACTTTAAACTCAATTGAAAAGTCAAATGATAGCTCTATGGCTAGATGCTACCAAAACATTACTTTTAGGAATCGAAAGCCAAGTCCTCCGCAGTCGCAACAAAAGTGGCGGAGTGCTGCTACGTTCTTCATGGATAAAACGGGAGTGTTGGAGAAGACTAGTCAGACGGGGAGACCTTCAGTAAATAAGCTTCGAAAACAGAATGCTGGAGATGTTCTCGCTAAAGCGAAGCTCTTCGAATCGAGCTCCGATAAATCTTCAGAGACACACGACAAAGCCGCTCACACTGGATTTGCGAGAAGACCAAGGATAAGTGGGCAGCTGAATAAACAACAAAAGAGCGTGGCACATGTAAAGGCTAAAATACAGGCTATTGTATCTCCAAGTATTCCAGTTAGAGTTGCAAGGAATGTAGAATCTACGTCTAATATGCCTGCGAAATCGTATCGTTTGAACGTTCCCAGTAAAGACGATGGTGACAGTTGGCGACATACTAGAAAGACAACGCCTCCAGTTAGAAATATCGTTTCTCCACAGAATATGTTAATGAAAACCCCACAAATACCAGTACTGAAAAAGTCTCTTTGTACTCCAAAGAATTCTCGACTGCCAGCCCTGAGTAATGATCCCAGAAAGACTAATACGCCGCTCAAAGCCGTTCATATATCTCCCAGAAGACGATCTCCACGACAAAAGCCACGTGTATAAGAAGGAATTAAATCGATTTCAATGTATAAATATTTATGTATGTATGTACCTATGAGTAACATGATTTTGTAATGTTAGTAAAACACTCAATTAGGTAAAATATTGTAACAGTGGCCATGTGTAAATAAACACAAATCTAATTTTATTAGTCATGATTATATTGAATCAATCCTCAAAAACTGTTTTATTATGTAGATAGTACCTAGCGTGCTGCCGTTCCGTGTGGTGCCGGACGTAAAGAATTGCACCACCCTCTCTCTTCTCATGGGTGTCGTAAAAGGCGACTAAGGGATTCACCAGAGGATGGGCAGCAGCGTTTTCTGAGTATTTAAACAACCAACTGCGATCGCCAACCCGCCTGTCAAGCGTGGCGATTATGGCATATCCCCCCCTTTGGGGTAGGCCTTTGTCAAGCAGTGGACGTTTTTCGGCTGAGATGATGACCTAGCGTGCTTCAACCATTGTATATTAATAACCATCGTCATTTCAGCCGAAAGACGTCTACTGCTGGACACATGCCTTCCCCAAAGGGCGGGGGGGATGTGCCATAATCGCCACGCTTGGAAGGCGGCGCGGCGGGTTGGCGATCGCAGTTAGCATAACATCACGCCTGTATTACCCCGAAGGGGTAGGCAGAGGTGTAATAGTACACCCACATTTCGCCAGTTATGTTATAGTCCCATGTAATAGGGGGCGAGCCTATTGCCATTGACCGGGCACAAATCCAGACTCTGGCCTGCTACTGAGAATTTCCTAATCGATTGATCGCAGTTGGTTGGATAAATACTCAGAGAATCGTATAAGATAAATGTTCATTTTCTCGCCACAATAAATAAACAATATGCTTATATTATTATACCATGGCTTCAACGTCGTATTAAAATCTCTACATCAGAACTTGCTGGAGTGGCTAGTTATTCGGTCATGTTAGATGGCAGAACCGTCGTAGTAGTCTATAATTAAGTTATACCATGCAACTTTTTTTTGTCCCACTGAGTCACACTAGACCACCAATAATGGTTTGACTCCTTGAAAAAGTTGCATTGGGTCACAGTGTTACTCGATGGGATTTTTTCCCATCGTATCACAGCGTGACCCAAAAGGGTGTGACTGAATGGGAATCACTTTTGTCAATTTTGAGTAATTTTATTTTAAAAATATAAGCAAAGAATAATAAATAAAATTCTCTAAACTGTTTAGTGGTACTAGGGTTAGGAAAAAATAACCGTGGTTCCACTGAGGTACCAAGGTTATGAAAAAGTAACTGTGGTACGACTGGGGGTACCACGGTTAGGAAAAAATAACCGTGGTACCACTGGTGGTACCACGGATACTAAACGGTCCTACGCCTTCTGCATCCAGCAGATTCCCGCGACCTTCACCAGGTCGTTGGTCTACGAGAAGTTCACCTATTGCGAAATAGAAATTTTGGGAAATGCCTATTGCGAGATGCCCTTTACGAGAAGTTCACCTATTGCGAAATAGACATTTTACGAAGTGCCCATTACGAGAAATTCACCTATTGCGAAGTGCATGCGCCAAGCCCAAGCCCTACCGGTCCTGATCCAGACTGATTATTTCAAGTCGTGTGCGAGCGAGAACGTATGACTAGCGTCGTCATAGATTTCCTACTTTTGGCACGGATCATAGGTGTCTGGTGTGTTTGTGTAATCAATTAGATTTTTAATGTTACGGGGTAAAATAAAATTCCAATTATAATATTATATGATGTATATCACGGATTTTACAGTGGTATTTTCGTATATAAACAAAATATCCAGATTTCAGTTTAATAAATTAAGGACTTACTGACAATTTAATAAATAACAATTTTCACTTCCAAATATATAAAGCATCGGCGCCACAGTAAATTTCCCGTTATATTTGACATAAAAATTGAAAAGACGATTTTGAATATGTTTGATAAACTAACTTAAGTCTTATTTATACTGTATGTGGGGGTTTCAACTAAAATATTTTCACTTATACATTTAGCGATGATCACAGATTTGAGGATTATAAAAAAGCAGATTCAGAACATACCGTGCTATGGAGAGACGATTTAACAATTCGAAACTTGCAATAGTGATTATTGAGTAATTTAGGTTTCATTATAGCTTATTGGCTAAACTTATCACTATCAGCACTCTGGCCGCTCACGCACGGCTCTTTCCAGTTCCTAACATTGCTTCTCGATCGATATCAATACCAAATTTAAATTAACAATATAATAAAATATCAATTGTACCTAAGATCTTTTCCATTTAAATACGCACATTCGTTCTTAATTTGCATCTTACTATACACTAACGGGCCGCTTCAGCAGCTTATGATATCTCCGGACTATCTACTGGCTCACAGGCAAAGTGCTCCTTACATCAAGCGGGCCGGGCCGCGGAGCTACCCGGCCTCCGTCTGAGCATAACGTACGTAATTCCATAATTAAACATACATGTTGTGATCAATAATAAAAATATAATGATACAAATACATTAATAACTACATTTTTCGATTATTGTGTGACATAAATATTTACAAAGCGCATTAGGAGCGCCAAATTAGTTAGGCGAGGCAGACTCCTAAACGAGAGATTAATAAATGCGCCGCGCCTTGTCGGCGACTCCCGCGCCACTACACCAACTAAAGTACAAGTATCTTTATTAACTAAAACATCTGATCAATTACCTTTATTGTCAGGAGAGCTAAGGAATAAATGCCCCAAAATTAAAATGAAATTGTATAGTCAAAAAGTAAAATTATATGGATTCATTATATTACAAAGTTGTCCTGACTGTCACAGTCGCTGGATCGACAATTATTACATAACTAAATATCATAGATATTTTGAAGAAACAAAAACTAATTTACTTCCCCATGATTATGAAACTAGAAGATACTATAATATATAAGCTACTACCAGTACATCTTACAAAACGAATAACATTATTCTAAATATCAATGTGATCTCGTTATTATGGTTTACGATTACAATTTGGGAATGCATGATACTACTCGACAAAATACAATAATTATTAAGTACCGATGATTAAAAAAACTCCCTACATATACAGATAGCGTAACAATATCCGAAATATGATTAGTTCGTCAACTATAAAGTACAAAGATGAAAATACATTATCAGCCGGATACACGTGTGCGAGCGGGAGCACACTGGCAGCGACTCCCTAACGAGAATATACAATACCAAGTTTTAGATAATAAAAATAATTGAACTAGAAGAGGGCGAGTCGCGACTCGCGGAGACAAATAACTACAATATAGTTGGCGGCGAATAACACCTACAAATAAATAAAATGAAAATTAGTTTTCCGACGAATACTGATATCCGACGCGAGGCTGTGAGCCGGGGGCGCGGTGGGCGGTATGGCGGGGGCGCGTGACGTCACGCTCAGTTGACCATGAGCGTGTGCGACTCCATGGGCGCGGCCGAGTCGTACAGCGTGTCCGTGTCCTGCGTGGGCTCGCCCTGCAGCTGGCACTGGTTGGACAGCGTGCCCGCGCCGCAGTCGCAGAAGAACCTGGACACAAACCGACACTTTAGCACCGTTAACATACACACATTTGACGACGTCTGTGGTCCAGTGGTTCGACGGTCGGACTGCTGATCACGAGGTCGTGGGTACACAAATATTTGTGTGATGAACATAAGTGTTTGTGTTGGTCTGGGTGTTTCTTATGTATTATAAGTATGTATTTACAAAAAAAAAAAAAAAGACGTGTGGCACTCTGAGACTGCCGCGGTAAAGCTATTGCAGAGCATTTTTTATCAATACAAAGAGGAGGTGCCCTAACGCCGAAACTCTAAGCAGGCATGAGTCACCAGATTGCGAGGCGAAGTGGGGGATTACGCATGCGCAGTAACGCCGATACAACCAATGCCACCTAGAGGCGATTTGCAGAACTAAAGAGACAAGCGTGATATTTCAAAAAGTCATTAAAAGTTCTGCTATTCATCGATAAATGGCAAAACTAAAAAGTATCACCGCTGTGCCGGTCGGAGTGGGGGGTGTTAGGTTATTTTCGTTACGGAATTTCTGGATTCGGTCTCCACGCTCAAGGCCCGCGATAGAAGCTATGCAATAGCTTAAGCGCAGTAACGCCGATACAACCAATGCCACCTAGAGGCGATTTGCAGAACTAAAGAGACAAGCGTGATATTTCAAAAAGTCATTAAAAGTTCTGCTATTCATCGATAGATGGCAAAACTAAAAAGTATCACCGCTGTGCCAGTCGGAGTGGGGGGGTGTTAGGTTATTTTCGTTACGGAATTTCTGGATTCGGTCTCCACGCTCAAGGCCCGCGATAGAAGCTATGCAATAGCTTAAAAAAATTATATAAGTATTATATCCATTGTCTAGTACCCATATCGCTCTCTAATTAGTTTGGGACTAGATGGTGCTGTGCAAAAATGTCCCGAAGATATTTATTTACACAGTACGGTACCACACGTCGGACACTTGATACAATGTGAATGCTAGCGCAACCTACATACACAGATTACGTCTTTAAACGAACGCACACACACGTATAGGTTAGGGATTCTCGACGCTCGTAGTACCGACTGGGTTCCAAACACTTCTCAGTCGTTTTCAGAGATGGCGCACTTGTATAGCGACTGGCGATTGTACATCCATTGCACGATTGCAGTCCAAGTTCCGTCAAACTGTGGGTGCGTGCGGGGCGTGGGTGAGGAATCTTGAATTGGTGGGGGGCGGTGAGTGGCTGTTCTGTACGTAAGTACTATTAGATATTCTGTGACGATACAGTCATGGTATATTAAAATGTTTTACCAGGTACTCTTTTCCCGTGACAGCTAGGTCACATGATTGCCTCCGTACTACGTCATTGGCTGTGGAGCCAATAGCGGGCTGTTATCGTGAGCCTTGTCAGATTTATGTGCTGCCACTTTGTATAAATAAATTACCCGAAAAAAATGCATTTTTTCATTTACTTGCTTCTATAAGGAATCACTTTTAAATTAGTAATTTTATACAGTTACCTTTAATAACTAATTAGATGAATAATACGCGATAACAAATAGGCTAGTTAGGAATTTATTTAATATTTATTAAGAACTAGCGGCCCGTCCCGGCTTCGCACGGGTATTTAACAAATATTTCAAAATTATAAATTATAATGAGAGGCCTATGTCCAGCAGTGGACTGCGATAGGCTGAGTTGATTGATAAATTATAACACATACACACTCACACACAGCACCCTTCTTTTTGCGTCGGGTTACTAAAAAAGAGTACATTATAAAGTTGGCCCATGTGTAGTATTGCGGGGGTGCTGGCCAGAAAACCTTTACGTGTGTCTGACGGCTGCTTGTCCCTCTGGACACGTCTGGAGAGAACGGCAGTTGTTAGGCCGATGCATCCTAGGTACGGGCAATAGAATCCTTTCGAGGGATTAACCTTTGGGGGATCTAATTGCCTGTGGCGGATATTCTGGTACGGGAGGCCCCATGAGGGCAAATGGGGAGTTGTTCCACGTGTCCCTCTAATCCCAGCAGAGGGCACAGTGGAGGAGCAGAGGCGGGCCCGGTGTGCACTCACCCTGCCACTCGGCAGGCAGCGGGGGGACTGTCCTTCCCTGCCCCCGTCCATCTCGTAACCCCGGGAGTGCCTGCTGAGTAGTGTTCTCGCGCCTCTTGGGACCGAGGGTCTTGGCTTCACCGCCCGGACCGCGAGGAAGAAATCCTGTATTAAAAAAAAATGGGAGGATGGGGCCTGCGAGCATTAGACACAGGGTAGTCTGCTGCCCGACCAGCAGCAGGCGTAGCTGACGTAGCTGGCACAGCTGGCGTAGATGGCACAGTTGGCGTAGCTGACGCAGCTGGCATAGCTGGCGTTGTTGGCGCAGCTTGCGTAGCTGGTAAAGGCCCGTGAGGTGAGGTGGCGTGCAGTATTCCCAACGTTAGGCGGTCGGGGGTGGTTGTTTGAATACTCACGGGTTCCCACGCCCCCGGCTAAGGTAGTTGAAGGAACACCGTGGTGGTTTTAGTCGGTAAGAGTCCGACACTGGCTTTGCCTACCCCGGACGGAGTGCTTCCATGAGGATTTCCCCATGGCAAAAAAATATGTGTAGTATTGCGGGACTTCGTGGTATAGAAGTGTCTGCGAATTAACTCCCGTCCCGTACTCCAGTGACGCCTACATCGCATAGTTAGCCGAGCGGAGTGAACGGCGACCACGCGACTTTTTTCTACTACTTACATTTTTGAACTCGTGATATCTTTCGAATGGAATGTCTGAATTGAATAATTCAAAAATTTATTTAAAGGTATTGAACCAGTCTTGAATATAAAGTAATTTATTTTGATATGGATTAATACCAAGGTACAAATAAAGAGCCTTTTCTAGCGGCGGCATTTCAATTAAATTTTTTAAATTAAAGAAATCTTATTGTGACATAACTATAATAGTTAGACATATGCTGTCGCGACAGTTTTTGTAGATAATGATGTGTTCTGCAAAGTCGTAGTACATTATTTTGTTCTATCATCAATAGTTTTAGCAGCGCACGCGATGTAAGGAATTTTTTAGGTATTTTGTTACACCTTGGGTTACATAATTGGAGTTTTAGTAAGGATCCCTAATTTTTTTGAAAATATTATATAGCCTATGTCACTCGGAGATAGTGTAGCTTCCCAACGGTGCAAGAATTTTTCAAATCGGTTTAGTAGTTTCGGAGCCTATTCAATGCAAACAAACAAACAAACAAACAAACAATCAAATCTTTCCTCTTTATAATATTAGTATAGATAAGAATAATTTACTGCCTCGTTGGTCTAGTGGTTGCAAGCGCGACTGCTGAGCGTGGGGTCTTGGGTTCGATTCCAGGGTCGGGCAAAGTGTTATTGGGTTGTTACTTACTTAAAATTAATATCCAATCTATCCACGATTTAACCTACCAAATTTAGCATAAATGGAGCTTATGTCTATATTAAATTTAGAAATTAATTATAATAAAAATGTTTTGTGTTGTTACCTGTCATGGCGGATAAATTCTACGTCGTGTCCGGAATGGCACGTTTTGATGCAATTGACACAGATTGCGTTACGGTCTGTCGTGTTGCAGGTCTGGCACCTGAAATTAACAATAAAGATTTGATTAATGTTGCGCTAGCTGACCGGCTTGACAACAACACAAAAAAAAATATACAATGGGATCCTCCTTCAGTCGTGTTCCTCAATACTGAGGGTCGTGACCACCCCCATGGATAACTTTCTTATGAATGATGTTCCGCCATCTTTTGCGATCACCCACAGCCAGGACAGCGTCGTGAACCGAGATGGAAAGAGATGCAGATTTCGTCAGACCAACGTGTAGGACAGCAGCCTCGTGCTCTTTTTCCTACCACTTTGCCAGTGAGAATGAGTTATTCCAGATTTACACCTGTCTTTCTGGCAATGTGACCAAAGTACTCTAGAACTTTTCGCAAGCAGATGGTGGATAGTCTTGGGGTAATTTTCAATTCGTTAAGAATCGGTAAGTTGGTCCGACGTGCTGTCCGGCATTCTAAGCATTTTCCGTCAGCACCACATCTCAAATGCGTCAATACGTTTTCGATCGGCTGCTTACAAAGTCAGTCTCGGAAGAATACAGTTGTTATAGATACAAAGGGATAGATCTATAGAAATCTTATATAATATCTTTTTTTAGGCTTAATTTATTTTGTATTGAATGATATGGTAGGCGTAGTTGCGTATTTATAGTGTTGATAGCGACGAACCGGCGACACGCGTTCTAGTATTAAAAGACAGTAGATAACATTTCTATGACCTTATTATTCAGATTTCTATGATATCGTGCCGTCAACTCTTCGTACAGATTATATAGTGATTCAAAACACAATACCTATAGAAATCGTGCATCGGGAAGGATGTGTAGGATGAGATTTTGTACAGGCACTGTCCACCGCCCACTGCCTTCTCCACTGCGTCCTGGTTGCTGAAGATCTTGTTGCCGCGCACCAGCGGCGACACGCCCGACGCCAGACATAGACCTGGATAACATTAAACATGTATGAATATATGTATATCTTCTCATGGGTGTCGTAAAAGGCGACTAAGGGATTTAAATTTTCCCATAGATTCGTTTTGTATAGAATGTTTTGTAGAAACAAGGAAACGCCTAGCTGTTGTTTTTTTTTAAATATCCGTTGCTATCCTATCTGTGCACTCTTTGAGATTGAGGGAGGCTTGAAAGTCCATGTGACAACAAGATAAGACCTGCATTCATCTCAGCTTAAATAATGTAAGCTGACGCGTTCTCTGAGTATTTAACCAACCAACTGTGATCGCCAACCCGCCTGCCAAGCGTGGTGACTATGGCATATCCCCCCTTATTGAGGGAGGCCTATGTCCAGCAGTGGACGTCTTTAGGCTGAAATGATATGAATATTATAAACGTGAAAGTTCGTGAGGATGTATGGATATTTGTTGCTCTTTCAAGGGATGCGATAAACGACATTCACGCGGGCGAAGTTGCGTCACGCGTCCTGTGACTGTTGATCCCGTGATCAGCTGACTTAAATGAAATTATGAGTATAGAAAATCTTTTGTTTTCGTTTTATCATCATTAGATATGGATACCCATCACGTCTGTGAAGTTTCGCCGGCTAATTTGATTAGCCTTATACAATGTGTATTGAATTAACTCAAAACCTGAAACTGTTCAGAATCGAGAGTAGAATCCATTACACTACTTTTTAACATAGGTTAATTTTTACCAAAACAATATTTTCATACCATGCAGAGTCTAAAAGTTTCATACGATGACGCGGCGCTGAGCGCAAAGGCGAGCGAGACCCAGTAAAAAAGTGTGATGGAAACTTTTGGGTAACTTAACTTAATTTTAAGAGGTTATTCACCTCCCGACACAGTAGGGTCGCGGCTCGTTTGTGAATGAATCTAGCGCTATGATTCGATTAAAGTAACCATGGTATCAAAAATTACAAATATCTTCTACAATAATAAATGAAAATTATTAATTACTTTCCATATCAATTTATTATAATAAAAAACTAGTTAGGGTGTCTGAGGTTTTGAGTTATTCCAATAACACATTGTATATCTCTCTCTAGTAGGGCAAATCGTGGATAGATAGGTTATTGAAAACGGCCATTAATCCAAAATAGTAATGGTTACCTTGTTGTCCTATCCACTATAATTTCAAAGCAGGTCAACTTAAGGTTATCGAGAAGTGTTCGCGTCGTGGTATGTCTAAATGTATGTCCGCCGGAACTGTCAGCATTGTGTGCGTGATTCAGCATATCTTCTTACGGACAGCGACGTTACGAAAAACCAACCGCGGGTAGTTCGAGAAAACACCCGCCGCTCAAGACGATGACACCCACATACTTCAGTCTGCTCGTGACCACGGCCA
This sequence comes from Asteroscopus sphinx, assembly GCA_949699075.1. NCBI lineage: Eukaryota > Metazoa > Arthropoda > Insecta > Lepidoptera > Noctuidae > Asteroscopus > Asteroscopus sphinx. Next base: position 8,638,460 of record OX453019.1, read on the forward strand.
ATGCAACTTGACCGAAACGGCGAGGTTAAAATGTTTGTTATATTTTGATTTAATTGTGCGCGACAAGTCCCGTAAACAGTTCAATATGAGGTCAACTTACCTCCAAATCTGTTATTGAATATCTGGTTATGTTCCAGCGTAGCGGTGGCGTTGTTAGTGATCTCGACGCCGGCCGCCAGTCCGTCGAAGATGCGGTTGCGTCGCAGCACCGGGTGACTTTGAGTTGAGATCAGCACGCCCGCCTGTGCGTTGCGAAATATATCGTTCTCTTCGAGAACACCCTGCAAGAATAAAGATATTTAGTATTATTTTACAGCTGTAATATCCATAATTGCTAAACTAAGAAGGCTGAGGTTTACCGAAACAATTAAATTGATTGTTCACCATACCGATCCCAGCCCGCACCTCTGACTTTTCGAATTCATGTGCGGATTTATATTCGATTATCACTTGCTTTAACGGTGAAGGAAAACATCGTGAGGAAACCTGCACACCAGAGAGTGCTCGAAACAATAAGTAACATCATTTGTAATGATCTGTAATAATTGAGAGTGAGATTTTAAAATTATATGGATTCGCACAGGTCTTTGACCTAACGATCTTTGCCAGAAAAATGGTCCTATATTCAAAATTAATAAAATTTAAATAATTTCCTGCAGCTAAACTAATAACTGGATTTGATTGATTACAATACAGTATACAGTCAGAGAACGTGATACTCTGTACGTGGTTTTATTTAATGTCGTATTGTCATATCCACTTTGTATACATTATTTATTTTCAATTGATATAATTATGTGACTAGTAACTGTCCGTGATTTCACGTGACACTATCTGAAAACCACAGAGTGACAGCGCTGCTAGTCTTTAAGCTACCCATTCATCATTTCAGCCGAAAGACGACAACTGCTGGACATTGGCCTCCCAGTAGCTTTAACTACTGTAGCAGCAGATTATGATGAGATAGGAGCCCTTTTTGGCCTTGTGCGAGTTCTACATTATAGTAATGTGTTTGTTATGATTTGTTTTAATTATTAATTGAATTAATTATTCATTACTGTAAGCAATAAATATTTTTCTTTCTTCCTTTCCATCAGTCTTTCCTATGATGATGAAACTATTAAACCACCTTAGCCTGAATAAATAGCAAAGACTGACGACATTCACCGTGTTTAGTGCCATGCAAGAAGTATTTCAGTTATTTAATGTACAAGCGAACATATACAACACTCACCTTCCCCCCATTAAAAATACAAATACCCCCGTCGCGCCCATCGAAAATCTTATTCCTCTTGAGCGTCGGGTTGGAGTCAGTCTTTATCCACACTCCGGCCATAGCGTTGTCGAAGATCTCGTTTTGTTCCAGCAGGCCTAGGCCTCCGTTGTACACGAGAACACCGCCGTTCTGGCCGCCCCATATCTTGTTGCCCCGGATCACCGGGTTGCTGCCCGTCCGTATCTGGACGCCCGAGTACAAGTGGTTGAATATGTCGTTGTCTTCTAATTTTCCATGGCCGTTGTCGTAGAAGTATACTCCGACCTGTAGAAGAGATTGTTTGATACTTCCAAAATAAAATGTGTGATGTAGTCATATCTATATGAAGAATCATAAATGGTATCATTTTTGTATTTATTTGTGTCGCAAGGATAATAGTTAGGTAATCTTTATGATGTTGCTTAGTCACAATATAATCAACCTTATTTACCAAAATCTCAAAAAATAATCCTACTTCCTACTCCTACAAATATTGTAAATGCGAAAGTATGGATGGATGTTTGTTTGTTACTCCTTCAATCACACTGAAACGGCTGAACGGATTTGGATGAAAGTAAGCACTCAGATAGACCATAACCCGGATTAATATGTAGGGTACTTGTTATCCCGGGAGGACATACAACAGCTCGCGAGGGGTGAGCGATAACATATTTGTGATAAACCGAATTATACGCGGGGGAAGCCATGGGCAAACTTAATAAACATGGAAATACAATACGCGTAATATAACTGTGCCGCTCTCAAAGCAGGCTTTGCGAACGGCCGCGCAGGTCCAATCGCGTAATAAGTGTGAGCAGGACATAAGGATGCATAGAACATTAACGAAAGACAGAGACAGCGAGAACATGCGGTCGCCCGCAATCTTGCCATTTAGATGAACAACCTATCAGAGTCTTGCCGCCATTTTCGCGCATGCGCGATACTGATTTGGTTGCAAAATTGACTATTTCGCAGTCACCTGTTTCTCACGTAACAGCGGCACAGTTATATTAAGATGGGCACTGTCGATGCATCCATTCGGACGCCGTTTCAGTGACTACATCCAAGAAAGCTTGACATTTTCTAAAAATACACGTTTTCAACATTCACGGACAGATTTAGGAATGCGGCCACGCCATTCGGACTGTTGGATGCATCGTCAGTGGCGTACTGTAGACTTTGATGAATAGTTAATCAATCATTGCTCCGTTTTCAATGATTACTTTGAACATACCTGTTTCCCAGAATGTATACGGTTGCGTCGCAGCACGGGCGTGGAGCCAGTCGTGATCCACACTCCGGCGAGCGTGTTGGCGTACACCTCGTTCTCTTCAATGAGCCCCTGGCCCTTCTCGTGTACATAGATGCCGCCATGCTGGCCGTGGTGAATCTTGTTGTGCCTGACTATTGGATCACTGTTTGTACGTATCTGTAATGACAAAATAAACTTTAAAAAGTAATACATTATTGACTTTAGTAAAAGTAACCTGGCCGTCTGGTGTGATGGGTTTTACGGCTGCACAGGATGGCCCATGGCCACGTTTTATGCAACATGTTATTAAAATAACCGGAAACCTCTTAAGTGGTCATTGTACTCATCAGTATGAACATATTTTACTACAGAACCAACCCTGAAATCACAAAAAAAAGCTGTTCCCTACAATTTGACAATTTATGTGAACACAAATGTAGGGAACAGCTGATTTGTTTAAGAGGTTTTCAGTTATTTCAATAACACGTTGGTCTTGTAAAAATGCCTCAGTCATGAAGATGGGTGTTTGAGCAGGTAAAATTAGCATCTGAGGCTATGGTATGGTATCTTCAAGGTTGAATTGATGTCTATAGATTAGTAGTTAGCAGCAGGTGGCTCTTTTTAACCAACGAAAAAAAGGAGGAGGTTCTCAATTCGACGCGTATATATATATATATATATTATTATTATTTTTTCTTTTTTTTTATGTATGACCACGCATAACTTTTTACAGAGTGGTCCGATTTTGATGATTCTTTTTTTAATGGATAGGGTATATCTCGAAGTTTCCCATTTGAATTTCAAAATCAAAATCCACCCCTAAGGGTAGTAAAACAGGGGATGAGTGTTTGTTCACCCACTGAATTCTTATCTGTTAACCGATTCTGTTGAAACTTGACATACATAAATATAGTTCTAGACACTACGACATAATGGAGACCTGGATTTAGAGTTTAACCTCAAAAAAATGAAAAATAAAACTTTTTAACAAAAAATTGAACCGACGAAAACAGAAACTGAAAAGCGAAAAATAACTAATTATGAGTCGGCGCCAAACAACCAATCAACGAAGATCATTAAATTACTTTAAATAAATAATAAAAACAACGTCACATCAAATACAACGTGAGATTTTCAACGATAAACAATAACTTTCCAAAAATGCGTTCTCCGCTCGGCCACTTCCAACTTACACGCACTTTGCTTGTTAAAAGTTCGTTTGGCGCCGACTCATAATTAGTTCTTTTTCGCTTTTCAGTTTCTGTTTTCGTCGGTTCAATTTTTTGTTAAAAAGTTTTTTTCTTCACCATTTAATATTACCAGGTTTATTCTTGCTATGAAATTATTATGTATAAATCGATAATTTATATGAAAGAGCAAAAGTGTTTTAGTGTGACTTATGACTTATGCACCACATACTGCCCCTATCTATTTTTCACATCTTCCTAGTCCATCCAAAGGTTGTCTGGAAGATATCGCTATGAGCGATAAGACCGCCAATGTACCCTTAATTTACATGTTAGTCCTAAGTTTTAATAATGTTAATGGTATACAATAAAGAATATTCTATCTATCTAACCTGAACAAAAACAAGAAAATGTTTTTGAATCAAAGATTATGTTAAACAAATTGATGCCTTACCTGTATACCAGCTAAAGCGTTTCCATAAATATTATTGTGCTCGATGAGGCCCCGTCCCTCGCCGAATATATACACTCCGCCTTGATGCCCGTTGTATATCTCATTGCGCCTGATCGTGGGGTTGCTATTGGAAGTGATCCAGACCCCAGCAAAGTTGTTCGAGTGTATCTTGTTATCTATAAACTGTCCTAATCCTGATTCATGTACGTATATGCCGCCTGTTTGTCCGTGGTGAATCTCGCAGTGAACTACGGTGGGGTTTGCGCCGGCCTTCACTTCGAAACCGGCGATTCTGTTGTTGTGGATGTCGTTTGCTTCAAAATAGCCCTGTAATATTCAAAATTATTTAGTATTCAATACATTTATCTCCAAATTTCTTTTTTATTTACATACTGAGTATAGATAGATATCAGTTACAATCTTTAACTGCCTGTTGTTTAAATTTTTGTCAAACAGACTTGGCCAGCCACACACAAGCTTTTTTTAGCCAGGCATCAAAATAAGTATTAATAAAAATTGTGAACAAGCCACAGTATGTATTCATCTAAAAATCAAACTAATGAGTAATATCAACATATTGGCTGTGATTATATTGCTTTGATTGCCTCTAACAGGTCTGGCCACATTCGTTTGGTGAGCAGCAGCCTGAGTATTGCTACTGTAGACAATTATATAGAAAATCAAAATTGACTGCTTGTTTAATCAATCAAATCAACTCAGCGTATCGCAGTCCACTGCTGGACATAGGCCTCTCCCAAGTTGCGCCACAACACTCGGTCCTGTCTTCCGCATCCAGTCCCCCCAGCCACTGCCACTGCTTGTTACCTACTGTTATAATTTGCGAGTCATTTGTATATTTAAACATATTCACTTGTTACTATTATAATAAAACAAAGTTTAACCGGATTAAATCGCGTATATGATTTAAATTGGTTTCCCTGACGTTTCGAAAGCTTTGCAGCATTTCGTGGTCGCAGGTAGACTAAGATGACAAGCGTCTTTACAAATATTTCTAAAAAAATATTTTAATCTACCGTACAATATTATTAATTACAATCGTTTCGATGCACGCAGTAATCACTCACAATATCATTATCTTTTACAGTGTGTATCTTTTTTGTTACTATTACTCAGTATAACAAGACACAAAAAAATGTATTACAATAAAAGCCGATTAGCATAAAAATTGACATAACTTACCAAGCCATTTTCAAAAGTGAATATCCCGACATCCCTGCCGTGGTGTATATGGTTGCGACGCATGATAGGGTTGGCGAAGTTCTTCACCCATATCCCGGCGAGCGCGTTCCGTGAGATCTCGTTGTCTTGGTAGGCGCCCTGCGCGTAGTCCGTGACGTACAGCCCTACGTTCTCGCAGTCGCTGATGTCACAGTGTTTGATCACGGGATTCGCACCCGCGCCGCTTACACATACCGCAGCACCAACTGTAGAAGGAATATGTTGTTATATAGGGATGTTTTCATCAGAGTTGTTCCGTTATAAACGTCAGTAACTCTCGCTCACTCTCTACCATTACGCACATCACTATGGCGTTCCCAAGTAAAATGAGTGTGAGTGAGACAGATTGATAAAAATATTTAATACCAGATGAGTCGGATGATAAAAGCAGAACATTGTGTATCAAATATGTACTAGACCTTTACCTTACTTATTTATTTTTCATCGTTATTTACCAACACCACGCCGCACTGATATACGTTATTGTGTCGACGCCGGCTGTCGCTGAAAACCAGCGATGTCTTTACTCCGTGCATGAGGCACAGCAATATGCTGAGCGGTAGCCGTATTGCGCGGATGTGACGCATATCTTACCACACTTCTTGGCTCTGTACCTGTATTTGTTCTGTGTTCTTTAATTTTTTGGTAATTTTGTGCGTCACTTTTGAAGCAAATAAATATTTTTTCTTTCTTTGCGTTTGCACTGTTTATGGACTGTATTGCAAATCTCTTTTAGATTAGATTATTTCATCCCTCTGCCTTCCCCAATGAGAAAAGGCGTGATAATATGTATGTACCTATGTATGATTATTTATTATGAGTTGCCATTCGGGACCAGCTGAAAATCAGTGCTGTGCATACCTACATGCACAGCAAATACTGAGTTGGATCCCTTGCTACACATATTATGTAGTATACACAGTATGTTGTATTCTCTGTAATTTGTCCTGCTACCTTTTCATATAGCACATATTTAACTTGTAACTTACCAACACTAGCGCTCCGTATGATGCAGTGATCGACGGTGGGCGAGCAGTTGTCGGACACTTCGAGGCAGTAGTGCTTGTGGTGCTGCATGGTACTGGTGGCGTCGGGAGAGAACTTGAGCGTCATGTGACCGGCGTACGCACGATTGGCGCCCTCGGCGAATGTTAGAGTGGACTCGGCTTCCCGCTCGAGGACCACGGATTCCGCTACATTGCCTGGGGCACAACCTGTAGAAATTATCAAGTTGTAGTGTTGTGGTTATGGTCAGGGCCGGATTAACCATGTCGGGGCCCTTAGGCAATGCAATTCTCGGGGCCCCTTTTCAGCCGTTGGAAGATCATCAGCTCTTTTCCAAGTTGATGGATGAGATCACAGTTGCAAAACTCACAAATCGCAATTACAGATCAAGCATCATTTTGTTTATCATACAATACGCTACGTAACGCATCCACATTATTAGTTATACTAATACTCGATACTAGATGGTTCCTGTTCTGTAAGTATGAAGTATTTCATCAACTGATAGCATGCATCGAAAAAAGCAATAATGCCTATTGTAATTGAGGGTACAAATTTTCCAATTAAATTTTCACAGTATGAAACATTTTTCAATTACTTTTGTGCGCGCGCGCGCGGGGCCCCTAGCCGATGCAGGGCCCCTAGGCAGTTGCCTACTTTGCCTAGTGATTAATCCGGCCCTGGTCATGGTGACTATATGGTGTCATTGCTTACCATGACTGACATTAGCAGCAGCATCCATATCAGCCGGTTGTGAAGGATTAGTGCACTTATCAGTGCTATCACCCATGATACAAAAGAAATCTTAGCATGGACGTAGTTATAGCTTTCACTTGGAGGTGCTTGGCACCGTCGCGCGCGTTGTATGTGTACACGAAGGGAGGACACTGCTTCACCTTAAGCGGCGCGTGCATCTATACTATTTTGTGGCACGGACCCACGGGTTCAAAAGGAAGTTATCCAGCAAATATTACCATTTTTGCGTCGATTAAGGGGTGAAGGGAGAGCAAGGCCTCTGTACAGCTGCTATAGTTTCCAATATTTAAAATGTGAAATGATTTATTTACCTTTTATTGACTCTCTAGTCTTCTATATAAATTGAATTGAATTGGGGGTGGAGGATTGGATCCCGTAACCCCCCATTCCTTATACAATGTATTATTGAAATAATTGAAAACCTGTTAAGGAGTCATTGTACTCATCAGTATGAACATGACAATATGACCCATAGAAAAAGTTGTTCGTAATGATGAGTACAATGACCCCTTAACAGGTATTCAATAACATGTATACGTCCATGGATCTTGTATTGGGGTAAATTTAAATAATTTGTTGAAAAAGATCGTTTTATCGTGTTAATATTTCATTGTCATCCAGCCCTGGGCCATGTTTAAAGTTTCAAGTCTCTAGCTCATCTGGAAGTTAGTTTAAAAACGATTGCAAAATTTGTAACCATGCAACTAGATTCCTAACATTTTGAAAGTCCATGTAAATGCTTATTCGAAAAAAAAAACTTTTGAATTTGAATTTCGTACTGAACAGACAGATGTCACTGAAAGAGAGTTAATAAAAATTCAAAATAAGGTTTTTTTTTTTCGAATAAACCTAATTACAGGCACTTTTGAAATGTCAGGCTCTAGTTACACGGTGGAATGTGGTAATCATGGTATAATAACACCAGGTAGTCTCTTCCCGTGACAGCTAGGTCACGTGATTGCCTCCGTACTACGTCATCGGCCGTGGAGCCAATAGCGGGCTGTTAGCGTGACACTTGTCAGTTTGATGTGCTGCCACTTTGTGAAAATAAATTACCCGAGCAAAATGCATTTTTTCATTTACTTTCTTCTATAAAGAATCACTTTTTAACTAGTAATTTTATACAGTTTCCTTTATTAACGAATTAGATGAATAACATGAGATAACAAATAGTTAGGCTAGTTAGGAATTTATTTGATATTCATTATGATCAAAAATCTCCTTAAGTATATTGAAGATATCAATCAATGGCACCACTGATCGTGACGTAGCTTGGAGGCATCGCGCTGTCATTGCGGGAAGAGAATACCTGGTGAAACATCTTATTATACCATGGTGGTAATAATGTGTTGTGTGGTCAGTGCTCACCTATGAGCTGCACGTCGGTGTCGATGGCGAGGCACTCCTCCTGGTAGAGGCCGGCGTGCACGAACAGCAGCGCGGGCGCGGGCGGCGCGCTGCGGCGACACGCGCAGGCGCCGGCGCCGCACGCGCACGCGCCGCCGCACGGCGTGCCCCCGCCGCCCGCGCCCGCCCCGCCCGCCGCGCCGCCGCTGCGCTCCTCCACGTACTCGAGAGCCGCCTTACCAGATTGTCTTTATTAACGCTTGTGACGCATATTTTCAACTTTTTGTTTTTTCTTATGTATTTTATTTCAGTTTTATTTACTTTTTGTGTTTTTGTGCGTTTTGAGACGCAACTACTTTTTAGGGTTCCGTAGTTCTACAAGGAACCCTTATAGTTTCGTCATGTCCGTCCGTGTCCTAATCCTTTACAGCTTAATAACTTCTACAGTTATAAACATAAGTAAATGAAATTTTGTTAAAAAATAGTATAGATATAGATCTCAATTTTAAAAGAATAAAAACATCTTGATTACGTATTTTAGGGGTGGCGCCCAATGCGCCCATACATGTGAAAAGGGGATGAAAATTTTTTTTCGCTGCACCCCCTCGTGTGGGGTATCTTTGAATAGGTCTACTAAAATGATGGTAATGTTTCATACACCACTTTTTTACCAGGTGTAACATCTGCGAAATATAGCCTGCCAAAGTGGCTTGCAATGTGTGTCCCCCCCTGCCATTTCTAAACTATGCAACGTAGAAACTTATAATCTTCCACATTGATAGACCTTTGTAAAAACTCTCTTTTAAAATTATTTCGAGTATAATGTGATTATAAATTTTCGAGTTATAAAGAGAAAACTGAAAAATACTTAAAACGTCCTAGTTCAAAGGTCATTGACCTTAGAGAAAAATGATCATAGCAAATAATGCTCCTTTAGCTACTTTCTATTTGAAAAAATCACAAAAAGTAACTTATTATGACATGACAAAATTCTTAAATTTGGCGCCATCTAGCGGCGTCTAACAACACTCGCTAAGTCGCCAATGCTGCCGTCAAGTACCGTCTATTGCATTTGGCACTGTATAGTTCTTTTATGAAGTTTTAGTTTGGAAATGTCTTGTTGTGAAATCTTGGTCATGATATTGGATAATTTCTAGATTCATTGCAATATATTGTCTCTGTTTAGGCCTCACTGGGACTTATTTAGATTGAATGAAAAAGCGGACTGTATATTAGAGGCTTTTAATGCCGTATTAACAATTCGTCAAAACAAACAAAGGGAATGCCCGCAGTCCAGCGCGTCGATCAGCTGAGTGTTAGATGGAGGGGCGCGTAAGCGGCCGGTCGTGTTGGGCCCCTGGCCCCCGGCCCCCACACCGCCTCCTATGTCGCCTGTAGCGGCGACGCGCCGACAGTCTCACTAGTCAATTGATGTATTTTTTTTTTAAATAATTCTAATGATTTTTGGCTTGACTATGTTTGTAAAACAACAATATTACTGATTGTCATGTGGAATAAAAATACACTATGTTGAACAACTTTGTTTTTTTTTCTGATTTCTGACCAAGAATCCGTAGCATTATGTACGGTCACGGTACTTCGCGGTGGTACATTTTGTCGACAAAATCGCAATCCTGAATTCCTGTTGAATCCTGCTACATTACACATACCTACCGATGCCATCAAACACTGAGTGCAAACGATTTTAGCCTTAGTGGTAGTTCACCAGAAAGTTTTCCGACTGTATGTTGAAATGCAGACTCTTAAAATTGTCGGTTACTTAAAATGGCCCCACCACTTGCAGCAATTAATCGCCAGAAAGTTGCTAACAACCTCAGCCTTTAGTGTCTGTCATAATACTTCACAGACCAGTAAGCCTCAAGACGCCGAATAAAACAAAGTTTTGCATGAGAACACAGTCGTAAAATGTTGGTGGGGATCGGGGGGCGGGGGGCGCGTTATGATTGGTCGGCTCAAATGTTCGGTGATATGATTGGTGCCGCTCGCTGACGGAGTGACGTCCAGATTGGTGGCTGGGCGTAAGATATGCAGTGCTACTGCATATGCTTTGTGACAGGGGGTATCCGGCTAATGGGCGTCTAGAGGCTTACTGGTCTGTGTAATACTTTCACAAAGTAGACCAACTCAATTTTCGCGATGGCACAGTTTAATGATGATTTATACCAGTTATAGCAAGGCAAACAAGAATTTACGAGGCAGAAGAAAAACAGTGCCAATGTTTTGAAATTAATTTTTCACTATTTTTTATTATGAAAATAATTGATATTTCACTATAATATAATCTACTTCTAAAACTCACCCTGATTGTGTTAAAGTGTTTGATACGCGAGTCCTTCTTGGGACGGTAATTGGGCCGCACGTGGATGCCGTAGTAGAGCTGCCTGAAGCTTTCCTTCCAAGGATTGTCTGCATCGCATTCGTCCGGTGCTACGAACTCGAACTGGCATGGCGCAGGGTGCAACAGTGGCATATCATACTCAAATACCGACTGATATAAACTTTTCCTGATGAAAAAGGATTAAAATTGTAAATGCTGATTTGACTAGAACATTAAAGGTATTCGAAATAAGAAGGCATTCTATGTAAGATACATTATTAAAATAGTATTATTTGAGGACTCATTGGTCCATTTTGATTGGCGAGGCGAAATATAATGAAGATGACAATTTTACAGACAAGGGCCAAGGAAATGACAAAGAGATCGTAATATTATCCATTTTCCTGGTATTATCAGCCACTTAACTTCAGTTAGGGCCAAAGCACAACAAGAGACTTCAACAAATTTATAAGTCAGTTTCCTCTCTCCTAAATATTTTCTTTGTCGTGTCAAAATGTAGGGCAAAATTAACAGCAGATTTTTTTTCGCGATTTCAGGGTAGCTCCCATAATAAAAGTTGTTCATACTGATGAGTAAAATGACCCCAAAAGAGGTTTTCAGTTATTTCAATAACACATTGTATAGTTCCTTTTCGGCAAGGTCGTAAACGAGGCGATCTCTATTCCTTGTGTTCCTCCTTCGATAATATTGATCGAAGTGTTCCTCGGAAATATATCCTTTTAAGACTTCGACCGTCTAACTTTAATATCTGAATCTAAGGGCCGGTATTTCAATAGTCTGTCAACTTTCAACTGCAGAATAAATGTGACGTTTATACCGATTTTCTATACAACTTACTGTCAAAATGTGAAACTTATTCCTCAGTTAAAAGTTAACTGACTATTGAAAGACGGATCCTAAATCTTATTTTTGGCTGAATGTTACACTTCACCTCTCTACCAGCTGATGCAACATAGATAGAATCGCTAGAACACGTATTTTACATAAGGGGGCGTCCATAAATTACGTGAGGTATTTTTTAAAATTTTCTGTCCCTCCCTCCTCCCCTGGTGAGATGTCGTGAGATTTTATTCAACCCCCTCCCCGATCCCCCAATCTCACGTGAGATTTTTCAAAATGTGGGTGTCACAAATGTCAATTTCTCGCCGCAAATTACATGCTTTATCAAATTCAGTGCCGTCAGCTACAAGAGACCTTTTGCGCCTTTCCGTTAAGTCAAGCTCCATATGCAGCTTAGCAATCTTTTTCTTCATAGTATCTTGTGCTGGAGTGGGACGTACGTTGGATGGTGTAGTGTTCGACATAGCTTCATCCTCATCATCGCTGATCATAAGAGGCTGATCTTTTTAAAAAGACCAAAATAGTTTTTTTTTTGTTTCGATCAGAAAAAAAATTGCGTGATATTTGCCGAGACCCCCCCTCTCTCCAACGTAAGATTAGATGAGATTTGACTCGACCCCCTCTCTCCAACGTAAGATTAGATGAGATTTGACTCGACCCCCTCCCCCTTAAACATCTCACGTATTTTATGAACGCCCCCTAATGTGATCAAAGACAATAAGTCGCCAAAATGCAACATTGATGCAGCCGCAAAATCGCTGATTGCCGATACTAAAAGTATTGGGTGTGCTATGGACACTGAATATCTATATATTCTCAAGTGTTCGAAGAATCTGGAACAGCAGTGCATGCAGAATCTAGAAAAACGGGAGGCTGATGATGAGTACCTGGATTCGCAAGTTTGTTGAAATTATTTACTTATGAAATAATTACTTACTTGCATTATACATACATAAATATACAAGCTATGATGGTAGTTGCAAATACTAGAACCAGTTGCCAAAAATTCGCTATTTAAACTTTCTACCATGACTTTCATTTTATAGGCATACTTTTTTTATGAATGTGAAGTAAAAAATAATGATGTATAATGTTACCATAGTTCAGTGTCATTAGCGATTGTATTGAATCGCTTGCAGACTTGCGCGACGCGACAGAGGTCCCGCTCTGTCAGGTGAGAGAGAATACACAGGAGTACCTCATCAGGCAGCTCATACTGCAGGTACTGTGATACATTGCACACATCCACTCCTTGAGATAAAGATCTGTGTGGGAAAAGTACATTGTGTTTTATAAATTGCTTGAAACATTGACTAGCATTATTATGCTAATTAATTATAGGTAATTGTGTCATCTTTACAGAAGTCTCAGATATTTTATCTTTTTTATTCTTATAGTTTGAGGCACATAACTCCAGGTAGGTATTACTACTACATGTGCACATGTAATAGGCGGGCTCCACACGTTGGCCCCAACGTTGGACGAGTGTTGGCCCGTAATTATGCTTAGTGTCCACACATTGGAGATAACGTTAGTTTAGGTCTGTCAGAGCCAATTTAAAGACGTCTGAAATAGATGTTGCACTGCACACTTTAACATTGAGTGCTTAAGAGTTGAAATGTCAATTAAAATAACACAAAAGTTAAACAATGGATGTCGACTTTGAAAAATGTTTTGACAAACAAGAGAATATCTTTATTAAATAAATAATAATAATTTGTTTATTAACAAATGTTAATAAACAAAAATATTTTTTTTATAGAAATTCTACAACTATTGCGTCCATCCATGCTGATGACATTTTCAAGACGCGGTGACCGTAGGAACAAGCTCATTCGATGCACCTTACTGCATGAGTGCTGCGACAAGACTGAGCAAACCGCCATATATATTCTGGCGCATAATTATTTTGATAAAACCGACACGCGACGGCTAACTGCCAATGCTCGCCCCCAACATTCGGGCAAACACCATTTTCCCGATCCACACGTTGGCGAATAGCGTTGGCGCCAACGTTTGGGCCAACTTATGGAGCTGGGGATATAGTGTTAAAAACATAGCCACAAAGTATTGACATTGTGTATTTTTTGACTTTATTAACTTCAAATTCTTGCCATCAATTGAAATCTTCTCTTTCTGTTTTCTGAAGTTATAACCGGCAGATGAAAGTTAGAAATGTGGTGTACTGACGTTCTAGGCCTCTTCCTGGCGGGTAGAGAGCAGGCGCCCGAGGGTCCGGGCTCGTGGTAGGCGGGCGGCGACTTGCGGCGCAGGTCGTAGGGGCTGTGGTGGCCGGGCGTGCTGGCCGGCGCCGCCGCCGGCACGGGCGGGGCGCCGCCGCCGCCGCTGCCACTCGCGCCCGCGCACGCCGCCGTCGCCGCCATCGCGCTGCCCGTCACGTTGTTGGGGCACGGGACTGATTCACATGGCTCGCCTGTAATTCAAGTTAAAGTCAATGTTACTTGTGTAAAGAGGGTTTGCTTTCAGAGGCAATGGTGTTCATTATGAGAGATATATTGCTAGCTGTGGAACAGAACAATTTACTTTGAGGTAAAAACATTGAACTTTACATCTGCCGTCCGATAACTAAAAGGCCGTTAAGTGACGTTGAGTGTAATTTTGTCTGAAAATATATAAATTGTTCTGTTCCACAGCTAACAAGTTTTAAGCTTAAGCATTACTACACTGATTTCCTTTTCAGTGATAGTTAATGTTAGTTATGTAAACAGGGTTTGGTTTCAGAGGCTATGGTGTTGTTTTGCATATTATGAGAGAAATATCTCTAGCATTGGAACAGAATAATTTACTTTGAGGTAAAAACATTGAACTTTACATCATGTTAACAAGTTTAAGCATACACACTACACTGATTTACTTTTCAGTGATATGATGCTTCAGTAAAGTAATTCTTATGAAATAAAATAAAATAGGTAAACATTCAGGTGAAATAAATATTTTTTTTAACAACATAAGTTAAACCTCTGTTTACTGAAATATTGTAGGTAAGTAAACTTGTACTTCCTTTTAAAACAGTCACATTGAAAATTAAATAATCTGCATAATAAAGACATGGGATTAGATTTAAATTGTATAGTCTTTAATATCATAAGTAGCAATGTAAAATGAAGAAGAAAGTAGATATGTGTAATAATTGTGTATTGTATACATTTCAATTTGCGACTTCTGATTGATTTCATGAATTGTCCATTGTTTCTATCCTGAAGGATCCATAAAATATTGTCTCAAGTACAAGTACAAAGCAGTCATGGTACAAAGGTAGAACGTGTTTACAAACAAAACACATATCAGTTTTTATGGGACTGATAAACCAATTGGAAATACCAACCTGTTTTATTGATAAACATTGGTGAGATAATTACCTAATAGACTGATAAAGCTAAGTCTGAAATTATACAACAAAAGGAATATTTCTCACATGTTTTTATATGATTATAGACTTATAGTTGTTTTAAGCTTGTTTAGAGTGGTATATTAATCACAATGTTTACAGATTCTACTATATAATAATACTTATAGTCAGTCTAACAAATTCACATGCTCTGGTTATTTAGAAAAAAGATCTAAATCAGGCCCAGTACCACTTTGTAATGGCAATGTATTAGAAAGTAGTTTTGATGTGTTGCCAAAATTTTTGACCCATTTAAGATTTGAATGTAATAGGTGTGCAAAATTATCTTTTAATTGTATTAAGATATTTATCCAGTTATTTTTATATTTTGTAGTAAGAATGGGCTAATATTGTGCTACAATGAGTCACTTTCATGAATGAATGCCTTAATGACATGAATGTAAGTCGAAACAAACAATCTATTACAAAGAATTTCAGATGTTGTGAATAATATTTTGATAATTTCATGTTAAAATTACAAATTATTGTTTAAATTACTATTATAAGAACTAAATGAGTATATCTACATTGTTATTTATAATTCTACATATGCAAAATAACACGTTAGATGCCATGTGTCAGGCACATGTGCCTGATGCTAGTCAAGATAGCACCAAACCTCAAAAAATTAAGCTCTTGAGTCAATGTATTAATAAGCTTCTCAATATCCAACTTCTTAATTTGATGGTGAGCAGGTCCAAAATGCCTTTAAATAAATAAATATCATTAGTGTAAAACCATTATTTAACCTCGTAAGAGTAAACCACCTACTTACCTACTTTAAATACACAGGTCAGTAATTCAGGCCCAAGTAAGCTTATTAAATCATCAAATATTAGCCCAACAACCTAAAAAAGGGACATCTCTGTTTGGCTTAATTTGCATTTGATGTCCTTGTTCTAGGTTGTTAGGCCAATTTAGGTATATATTCAAGTCTGGACTGGAACCACTTGCACCTTTTTTTAGGACATTGGATCATCATTTATATCAACATAAATATAGGTTAGGTCTTATGAGGATATCACAATTTACATTTATATTTTTTTTTGGAAGTAGCGCTCACATATAGTCTTTAAGTAGAACAATAGAACATTCAACCCAATAACTCAAATTTTTTCTTATCTAATTTACATATTTTTTAATCTTATATTGATATGCCGTAACATTGTCAAAATTTGTTGATTCAAAACTGGTATGTATTGACAAAGTTGGGAGGTTATTATGCAAAAACATCAGTACTAAAATATACTTCCTTATATCTTTGTGTCCTTCACAATCAGTTGTAATTTATTAAAATTAATTATTCATGAGGATTTTGACAAATCATATGGATAACAGATGTTAAATCTCATGGGAACAAAGGTTTTTAATGTGAGAAAATGATGGAAGAAAAATACATCATTAATCAGGAAATAATCATATTATATCTATATAAGTTTAATATAGTAAAACAATATTTACATATTTAGTTACATACATATACCTGTTTCCCATTTGGGTAGGCAGAGACTATGGATTTCCACCTGCTACCATCCTGACACACCTCTTCATCTAAATTCATTAACCTCCTCAAGCATGCTCGTTGGTTTAATATATTTAGTTTACTTATTTACTTATTTATTTATTTATACATATATGATTGCAATGTTGTTCAGAAGACTTTCAGGTTCTTCAGTATTAATATACAAATATTAGTCTGGTTTTAGATTCCAGAAACTAACACATATTATTTGAGTTATGCAAAAGTTCAATTAACTAAACTGGAAGTAGAGATATCATAATTTTAATTAATTATGAGAGAGAGAGAGAGATAAATAATACATCATTTTAATGTAAAAGAAAATGGCAAGATAGTCCAAAATTAGATTAAATGTAGAAAATACAATGGGAATTCGTTTATAATGTCCAATCCAAAGAGTCCTTTGTACATTTTGACAGAATCCAATGTCATAGAGATATAAACATTATAATGAAAAAAAAAAGGTCTGTGTACCATAAAAATTGGTATAAGACAAAAAACAAACTAGTCCTCAACATTAAATCAATGTGTGTAAACTGAAATTAAATAAGTTTCGTAACTGCACACAAATACAAATCGGCTCTTCGGCTATGTATCAGAACAGCTGTTTCGTCATTCTGTGTAAAATAAGTTTTCATCTAGCAAATCAATACTCATATTGCGCAAAATGTCACTGAAATGCGCTATCCGATATCATCATGAAACTTTGAATGTAATGAAATAAGAATTTACATGTCAATCATCGTTTGAGGAACAATGATCGACCAATTCAAAATTCAATACAAAGCTCAAACATTTTCGTATAAAATGGGAATGTCAAATCAATTTTACAGCTGCATAAATTAGCAATAACTACATCACTTGACAACTTGTAAATGGATCTAAGGGTAAATCAAAGTTACATGATCAAGGAAATATGAATAACGAACCATTTTTATAGATCGGGGCGACTTTGGCCGACCCGGATTACTTACTCGATTGTGTCCTAGAAGGTAGTGGTATTCGGTGTCCGCCTTTTCTCCGCGATCTACGGACGTAAGAACGCGAAGAGGAAAACGAGGCACTAGGCATTATTTCTATTAACACTTATTTTCACTAGAATTCAGCCCTAAACAAAGGAGACACCCGCACCAACACCGTCGGCCATTTTCTGTTTAGATTAGATTGGGCAGGCTAAACGGGAAACAGATATTATACCACATTAGTTATTGCTAGAGAAGAGTTCTATTGTTACATAAATATCACACTAATCACTGACACTAAAATTATGATATTAAACTGATAATAATCATTATTATCTGATAAATTATTATGAAAATCCACACTACCCTCAAACGATGGGCGACTCTCGGCAAAAATATGGCGGATTTCGGGTTAACATGGCGACGGCGATAGCAGCACCATCTATAAAACAACAAAACTTTTTTTTTTCTTATTAGAAAAATTCGTTTGACTTAGGCCCGTATTACAGAAAGTTCCTCAAGCATTAATCACTGCCTACGACTACGAGTGCCTAGAACTAGTTTTGAGTTGGGATTTAATTTTTCAACATGCCTCAAGCAGAGATTTATTGATCACAGTTCAGCTGAGTTTAGTTTTGTATACTATCAGTTTAGTGATCAGTTTAAAGTTTAAACTTCTTACTATTCTACTTAATTCTATTTACTTAAGGATAGAATTGTTACTTGAGTATCGGTCTTATTCCTCCAATACGGTAATTATAAACTTTAATTCATCAACATAACACACGAATTTTACCTGAAATAAAGTAGAAATATCTACTCAAGCGTAGTCTGGACCACACTAGTCATTAGAGTGATAACAGATCTCTGCTCAAATACCGAAACAGGTGACAGTATAAAATAAATCTGAACTCGGCTGAACTGTGATCAATAAATCTCTGCTTGAGGAACGTTCTAAAATCAAAGCTCAACTCAAAACTAGTTTTAAACAGAGATCAACATTTGAGTATCGTTCTGTAATACGGGCCTAAGAGCTCCTAAAACGCTTATTTAGCGTAGCTACTATATAGTGATCTGTGCACTACGCGGTAGTCAGTCTGACTAACAGACTTGCAGACTGAGAACGTGTAGTGTAATAAAACTTAGGCCCGTATTCCAGAAGGATACTCAAGCGTTGATCTCTGTTTAAAACGATTTTAAGTTGAGCTTTGATTTTAGAACGTCCCTCAAGCGGAGATTTGTTGATCACAGTTCAGCTGAGTTTAGTTTCGTTTTATATTGTCACCTGTTTCGGTATTTGGGCAGATATTTGATCTGTAATCACTCAAGCGTGGTCCAGACTACGCTTGAGTAGAGATTTCTATTATATTTCAGGTCAAATTCGTGTGTTTTGTTGTTGAATTAAAGTTTATAATTACCGTTCTGGAATAAGACCGATACTCAAGTAACGATTCTATCCTTAAGTAGTGATCAGGTGATTGGAGTTTAAACTGTACTTGAGGAAGCTTCTGTAATATGAGCCTTAGTCTCGCCGAGTCTAAATACCGTGTGACCGAACGGGCGCGGCGAGACTTACTGACTTGCAGACTAACTATCGCATGGTGTAATAAGAGTTAGTCTGCAAGACAGCTCAGTTGGCGCGCGGCAAGCGCAGCGGACGGACGTCGTAAGAAGTGTGTGTAGTGCGGTATGTTCCTTATTGAAATGG
Source organism: Asteroscopus sphinx (assembly GCA_949699075.1). NCBI lineage: Eukaryota > Metazoa > Arthropoda > Insecta > Lepidoptera > Noctuidae > Asteroscopus > Asteroscopus sphinx. The sequence continues at coordinate 8,657,752 of OX453019.1, forward strand.
TATGCAATATAGAAAATGATGTACTTCTAAACGTGATCGACTTATATCGTGACTTACTTATTTAAAGCAGAAAAACCATCAAGATTTTAACAGATTGATGACTTCTGTACCATCCAAAATGTATGTCTTAAAATATTTCGTATTAGCAACGTAGGACCTTATAAATAATACATCCTTATTTTTTATATAGTAAAAAAACTTCAAGACCACATAAAGAACTTCGGTTAGAAGGCCTCTGGGTACTTCTAGAAGTTTATAAGTAGGTACTTATAGATTTTTTGGTGCTTAAATATCGCTTAACGTAAGTTCCGTGCCAAGCGTCAACGTCGTCCGAGGTACGCCTTGAAAATGAGTTAGCGTGCGATAGTTAGTCTGGTGTAATAGCGAGCTGTAAAAATAAGATTCTAAGACAGTCTTGGCACCGCGCGCTGAATACCGCGTAATGTAATAAGCCTTTAAGAGTAAGTCGTCCGCCATCGTCGGGTTACATAACTGAACGTAGCCCTGTTTACACACTGGGGGTGCGTTCATTAATCTCGTCAGACGACGGCGGACGATGTCTGGTCCGGAGCGTACTTTCTGATCGGAGTGATCGTCCGGGCCGGGCGTTAACATAACACCAAACCGTTCAGTATTGTAAGCAGGAGCGGGTGTCATCGAATGTACGCACCAGTCACTAGCGTAGCTACTATATAGTGATCTGTGCCGGTCACCCCGTGAAATAGTAGAGTAAAAGCTTGTGCTTCATTGTTCTAGTGCCAGTTTCATAAGATCGCCCGAAGTCATTCAGTAACTCCAACGACCTTAAGTAACTCTCAATAATCGAGCGACATTCGCACTGGGTGACTTACACACCGAGAACGTTATAACTGAACGTAACTTGGGTGCTTAACTGTGCTGGGAGCACTATTATCGTCATTTGAAAATATCATGTGCAGCGTTGCCAGACTGCTAGACATCGATTTCTTTGCATACGATAATTATCGACATGTACGATCATTTTTCCCCAAAAAGCGGCCATTTAAATTTTTATAATTTTGATATGCCCAGTGTCACTCTCACAAGTAAGACGAATCTAACGACACCTCTCAAGCTAAAATCCATCAAGCCGTTTAGGCTACAGAGCATGCCAAAGAAATATACATACATACATACAATATACATACATACACTCGAAAAACATAACCTTCCTTCTGGCGCAGTCGGGTAAAAAAGGACCGGACTTTATTCGGGGTTGAGCTAAAAAAATATAAAACAAAAGCTCATCATATTGCGTCACTGTACTGTGTACTACTTGCGCAGATAAAGAATGGAATTAGAAATGGCAGCATTTATATTTATCTCTCGCTCACACGCACAGTATTGTGTGAGCAAGAGGCATAGAACAATTGCTGCCATTTTTATTATTAAACCTATTCTTTGTCTGATTAAGTACCTAGTACAATAATTTGACGATTTTATTCCTAACTTGTTACTTTTGGGACCTCAGTACGATATAATATAGTCGTTCTGTGTTTATACGATACTACGAGGAAAGTGTCCTTAGTAGAATCCATGATACGATAGTACTTTTTAGCATGGCATATCATTTGTTCTCACGCGTTAAATAACGGCTCGTGTGTACCTGACATAACAAATTATGGAATTAAAAAAAAGGTCATCACTTTACTCGGACGGAGACGTAAAAAAGAGGAGCTCCTAAAAACTGTTTCATATATTGCGATAATTTTTCGTCTAGTACGATAATTTTATGATTATTTAAGGGGCCGAAACCCGTAAGTCAACAAACTAATGCGAAGCCCGTTCAAAAACTATTCACTCTATAGTACTGAAATTAAAATACATGTTACTCACGGATAGACGTGTCACGTGACAATATTATTGAGTCCAAAATATGAATGCAATTATTTAGCTCGATCATGAAAATTCCAAGCATACCTCTGAAACTGTTTATTTTCAAACAGTTTCCTAAATATATCCTATATTTTCGTCGATGCACGCAGTAATCACTCACAATCACAATATCATTATCATTAATATAATATTTATTATGAAAAAACTTCGTGACTGCACACCAAAGGCAATTCTTCGTACGGTTTATTACGCTATTTGTCAATCTGTAATCCAGTATGGAATTTCTGTGTGGGGTGGAGCCGGAAAAACAGTTTTATTAAAACAGTTTTATTGGAACTCGAAAGAACGCAGCGAGCAGTCATCAAAGTTATGCTAAAAAAGCCATTTTTCTACCCGACAGACACACTTTACAAAGAATTCACAGTACTCAAAGTGCGTCAACTTTTCATTCTCACTGCAACGTTAAACACTCACAAATATCTAAGAAGTAGACCAGACTATCAAGCTATCTCATCTAAACGCATTTTTAAAATACCTCTTCCTCAAGCCACTTCCCTTTTGTCTAGACGTAGCCTAGCATACCTGCATCCAGCTGTGTACAACATAGCCAGCAGTCACTGTTGTATTAAAAATGAAAGGACTTCTTCAGTAAAGAAAACGGTCACAAAATGGCTACTCAAGTTAACACATAATGAGACAGAAAACATAATCAAACATTAACACTTTCATACACAGTACAAGCAGATATACACACAATTACACACCCATGCATCTTATACTCACACTTTCCAAATATTTTACACATAATTACGCTACGCACATACAGCCCTAAAATCAAACAATGTATATTGTAATAATTAACCCATTTTCTTTTCTTTTATTATGATCTCATTTTTAATATTAGTATAGCTACTTAGAATGTTAACTAAATACTTAGTAAACTAAACTACTTAGTAAATTAAAAATATTCTCTTAAAATGAGAATTTAATTGATTTATATACTGATTCATTAGTTTCTCACTTGAAGTTTATATTTTATTTAGATTTTTGTCTTTTGATATGTATTTTTTTCTTTATTTTAACCAACAACTAGTTTAAAACTGCTGCTACTCGGTTCCCAAGATACAGGCTTGCCTAGTTTGGGAACCACTGCTAAATTCTCAACAAAGCTAACGACTAGTTACTTATTGCTACCTGCTTTAAATTGTTAATTTTAATGTAATGTTTTGTGCCTTATGTAACGCAGTAAATAAACTATTTTATTTATTTATTAATAAACATTGTACGGCAGATTAAAATATTTTTTTAGAAATATCTGTAAAGACGATTGTCATCTTAGTATACCTGCGACCACGAAATGCTGCAAAGCTTTCGAAACGTCAGGGAAACCAATTTAAATAATATACGCGATTTAATCCGGTTAAACTTTGTTTTATTATAATTCACTTTATTGTTAAAATTATTTTCATAAATAAGACAAAAAATGCTCAATGTTTATGTTTACAACCGATTATTTAAGTGAAGAGATCATAAATTAAAACGAAACTTTCACTGGTTCAAATGGCCTATTCATAAGCATTATAAAAAACTTCAATTGTAAGCAAACTTCTTAGAAACAAAGTCATAAATAACGATTTTTGTAACATGAGCGGGCCGCGCGTTTTTACTCGGCTGATAACGTAATGTCGTGTCGTGGTCACTCAACGGTTAAAAGACAGATGCGCCCGGTCACTCCAGCGGGTATTTTGCATCGCGCTCACTCTCATTCCGCGGCATTCTGGGCCTTAACATCATGGCCGCGTTCAGTAAATTCGTCCGACGTCGTCGGATGACGCTCTAGGAGTGTTCCATGCACAGACCAAGTATAGATGCTAGTTCCTTGGGCGTTCGTTTGTTGATTGCTCTGAGTATCTGAACGACCAAAGTCATTAGGTACAATACAACTCAATGACCAAAGTACGCTCCGGGCGTCGTCGGACGATAATACTGAACGCGGCCCATAAGATAATTCACTTCGACGCTTCTGGCAACCCTGGTCATGTGCCATGTGAAATTGTTAGTGATGTATAGATTCGATGATTTTGATAATCAATTTTGCCTAAAAGTATTATTCAATTAATTAATCGATTACTATACTTTTATTTTATTTTAACGTAAAACATGGCAAAAACTTTGTTAATTTTGTAAGTCGTATCATAGTTAAAAAATTAAGTTATACCTATTTAGTTAGTAAAAGTTAACCCTAGAATATTAAAAAAATCCTGCCAAGAGCGAGTAGGATTTGTACAATTGGGGCTCCGTACCAATACTACAGTGAGCAGTCAATACAACGTAATTATTGTATTGTCCATAATTAATAAAACTGTGCTAGCTCATAAAGTATTTTAATCTACAATTTATGCTTCAGATAAATACTAACGTTTTTTATTTGAGGCTTCACCGTTAAAACAAGTGATAATGAATTTTTTATCTGCACACCTATATGTTTAATAGTAACAGTCTTCATCGTCTTCAGTAAATAGTTAGGATACGTCCACACTGACAGGTGACTTGCTTAGCACTTAGAGTCTAGCGAGTCACTTAGCGAGTAGCGCAGTAAACAAACCTGTTTGTTTTTTGTCACTAGACACTAGGCACTTTTACGTAAAAAATGCTGTTCTCTAAATTAATTTACAAAAATTATGGTGTATGTGTTATGTTTTGCTTAATCAAGGACCACACTACTGTATTGGGAGTGTTCTGTAAAGGTGATTGTGATAAATAAATAAATAATAAATATGCAGCAGTTTTGAAACGATGAACTCCTCATGAGTTGGTCTTGACTCCTTTATATGATGAACCCAAGGTCACGGATAAGGCCGTAGAATGGTATATTTTAAAGTATACCCTTGTAAAAAGCAGCTTACGAGATATTTTTCTAAGTGACATCTTGACATGCCAACATGCAAATAACTGCCATGTAGGTTCCTAGTGACTCAACCTAACTGTAGTGCGGCCACCGTGTATCCTAGCAAGAAACCAAATGGATGACACTAGGCTCTACGAGCTAAGCAAGCCACTTGTCAGTGCGGGCACAGATAACTTGTTAGTTAGTACGTAACAGATATTGCACTCCCTGTAACATCTTCCATATCTACTGCTTTAATAGCCTACTCTTTCATGTCGCCGACTGCTGCGTGTGCGCATGTACCTAAACCAGTGGCGGATTTACACACATGCCGCCAGTAGGCTATTCAAGTTTTGCCGCCCCTACCGACTTCTACAAGTGTCAGTTCCTAGATTATTTTTACAATTCAACGATTTAGTTAACATTGCACAAGAAATAGTTTTTGGGTACGGGTTTTTGGATATTTCTGAGCTAGTGAAAGCTCAATCATGGGTCAGAATTTAGCCTTAGGGTTATCTAAGTGGTGAAACATTACATGTTTTAATGTTTGTGTGTGGACCTAATAACATTTAGTTATATAAATATTAATCTTTTTAATTTCTGTAAGACATTAAAAAAAATATCCCTAATTTGCAGCCCCTAAAATCTGCCGCCCTAGGCTCGAGCCTACTCAGCCTGCTGGTAAATCCGCCACTGACCTAAACGTTCGAGAGTAATGTTCTTATTGCGCCGCAGCTGCGCGCGACCGCGTGACTTACCAGCAATCGCAATAACGTTAGGGCTGAAACTTTAGATAAAAATATGAGTACACAATATTTAGGTACCTAAATAAAATGTCTAATTCAAATTGGTTTTTATTCAAATAGACCAATTTACTGTCGCTTGTGAATAGTCGATTCTAGTTGCTGTAGTTGTCTACACAAACCCTTACTGTGACAGGCAAACGGACAAATATAGCGAAAATACATGGAAAATACCGAAACTAACAGTAGGTAGGTAGGTACGTAAGTTATGAGTGTTGTGTTTATGTCTAAAAATAAACAACAATAATTTCGAGGAGTCAATCTACTCATTTAGTTACATAACCTAACGTAACTAATAAGTAGTAAATAAAAACATAATAAATTTTATTTCTCTCTTTACAAAGGTTCACTTAATATAATAACAGCTTGGATTTACGTGACAAATAGGCGCGTATAAGCTCCTTTGTGAGAGACTGGAGTCCGTACTAGGAAAACCCTGTGTTACGGATCACCAGGCTCTCACCCTAGTTTTAACGTATTTTTGACGACCTCTGTGGTCTAGTGGTTCGAGTGTTGGACTGCTGATATCGAGGACGTAGGTTCGATTCCCACAGGGCACAAATATATGTGTGATAAACATATAAGTGTTTGTCTGGATGTGTTTTTTATATATTATAAGCATGTATTTACAAAAAAAAAGTATATAAGTATTATATCCATTGTTTAGTACGGTCGACAGCACGTCGGTGGTAAGACTTTGACATTAGCAGCATTTTTATTTCGTAAGCAGTAGGGGCGGTTTTCGAATTGACGTGTTACCACTGTCATGCAGGCGACTGTACCCTTATTACAAGCTCTGCTTAGTTTGTGACTAGATGGTGCTGTGTAAAAATGTCCTAAAAATATTTATTTAAGTATCTAGTTAAGTGTTTAGTTTTTATTATTTATTTATTTATTTATATAGCTTACTTTTGGACACAACTGGTGTTATTATTATTTTTTATAGATTACATTATCGATCATGAAATTCATAATCGATTAGAGTTTATTACCTTGATAATCGATTATCTATAATCAATTACGCCCAACACTAGAACAGAAAATGAATTAAATGTTTCTGAAGCTGTTTTGAATTCCTACTCTTACTTTTCAATATTTTATGTAATTTGTGCTTGTGCTTATTTGTACAATATGTCTTTTACAGAGTTCTTTGATGTAAATCAGTGCAGTCGATCTATTCTGGCATGTATTTTTCTTACATTTTCCTATGTTGCGAGCTTATATGTATGGAGGTCTACATTGAGCAGGTAAATGTGATCATATTTCCTTTTGGTTTAGTTATTCTACTCTTTGTATTTACCTTTTGCATCTTACGGTAGTCATAGCACTTGATATAATCATTCATTTCTTACAGAGATCATCCATCTACAATAAAAAGAAGATTTTTTAGTGTATCTGTTATGATGCTACTAGCTCCATTCTTTGTGCAGTACTTTTTTACTGAAGAAACTTTGAGTAAAGGCACACTGTATGAACAACTGGGACTGCGGTGGTCCGGTTTGCTACAGGCTATAATCGTGCCCCTTTTTTTGACTGCTACACTATTTTTGGGACCATTGACTATGCAGTTTTTGTCTGGGATATGGAAACTGTATGCAGGTAATGTAAACTGTTTATTTGGATTAATAGAATAATGTTGTGTTAAACCACCATAATCATAGTTCATAGTTATTTATTTATAATAGTAATTATTATAAGTCACATTTTAAGTAAATAAATTACATTTTAATCTTAACATAATATGTAAACAAATGTACCAAAAGTCTGTTTTTTCTCTCTTGTCTTATTTAGTAAACAATCTTGGCATGTCTCTATTCAAATAAATACTGTTAAAATATAATTAGTAGTTCTGCACATGTAATTAGGTTCATCATAATCATCATCATGATTTCAACTGAAAGACATCCACTGCTGGACATAGGTCTCCCCCAAGCATCGCAATTGCATCGCCACAAGGACAGGTTATTGTAAGTAGGTAAAAAAAAAAATAACTAAATTTTTTTTTTGTGTGTAAATTATTAACATAATGTCTAATGACTTCTTAGGTTTTCGCAATCACTACACATTATAATAAAACAAAGTTTAACCGGATTAAATAGCGTATATTATTTAAATTGGTTTCCCTGACGTTTCGAAAGCTTTGCAGCATTTCGTGGTCGCAGGTCGTAGACTAAGATAACAAGCGTCTTTACAATTATTTCTAAAAAAATATTTTAATCTACCATACAATATTATCAATTAAAATCGTTTTGATGCAGCAGTAATCACTCACAATATCATTATCTTTTACAGTGTTGCGTGCTGTTTGGGACTTGATTATTTTTAGGACTGGGTTCCAAACAGGTGGTAGCTGCCAACCATCTTCTCTATTAAAATTAGGATGTTTTTTAATTTCAATATCCTGATGGAGCATTCTAGGTACATATCGGTTTTCCTTCGCCAGAACTTGTGGTTTATCAAATCGAAGAAAATGGTTGAGTTCGGACAATCGGACATCAACACATTAAAAACTCGTTAACAGAGTAGAAAGAGTGCTCAACGAGGAATTGGAACAGTTTATTTTTGAACACATGGATGTCTCTACAGTCCTTAATGTGATTAGGGATCTTATTATAATTTTTTTTATAATGTAGTGTATTTCTCTTTTTCTTTTCAGAGCCATTGTATTGGTTTTCCAGCTGGCAGGATCTTGTGTGGGTGAGGAACCATTTCATGGCTCCGCTGAGTGAAGAGTGGGTGTTCAGGGCTTGTATGATACCACTGTTGCTACAGTGTCTAGAGCCGATGTCAGCTGTGTTTGTTGGACCTTTACTTTTTGGAATTGGTAAATATTTGTTGAATCTAATTGAGTTTATTGTATTGAGTATAGCTTGGGTTATTCTGTTTTGTAATATTTAATTTGCTCAGGAACAATAACTATGATAAATCATGTTACTTGGATTCACAACTTATGGAATTAAAGTTTACGTCGCATTAAAAATGTCAGTACTGCAGTAAAATATATGAATAATAGGTATTTCTGTATAGACATTATTTGAGAATTTAATTTTTTTTTTAATAATTAATTATTTTAATTCAATTCAATTCAATTATTTATTCGCATAACATGGGTTTATACAGAGATGTTACATGATATTTATTGTTTCACCACATTCAGCCTTTCAGCATGCAAAAATCAAGTTATTTAGTTTCATAGGTAAACAAAATCTAAATGTTAAAATTGGCTAAGTCAAGGAGTACATACATAATTGTCATAATTATAAGTAGTATAATTGCAAATAATAATAAAATGATAATAATTCCTAAGCATTACCAATATTTACTTTGCACATTTACCAGGCCCCTCAGAAAGTATTGCGAAAAAAAGTTTTTATATATGGGAGACTGGCCAGTTATAATGTTTTTCGAAAATATGATTATTTATAAGTAAAAATAAGTAAGTTCCAATTTCAAAATTTCCCTCCACATTTTTTGCGAGTTAATTCAAAGTATTGTGTCTCACTGAAATATGGATCTGCGCCGGGAACATTTTAGAGCTATGATTTTATACGATTTCAAGTGTCGCCTGAAACCGGATGAATCGTACGATAGACTTCAAATGGCATTCATGGATGAAGGCCCTTCCAAGGCAACCGTGTATCGTTGGTATAACGAATTCAAGCGCGGTCGACCAACTTTGGGGGATAACGAAAGAAGCGGTCGCCCTTTGACGGCTGTTACCGAAGAAAACGTGCTAGCAGTGAAAAATTTAATCCAAGACAATAGGCGAATTACATATCAGGAGATTCAACACATATTGAAGATTGGATCGGGAAGCGTTCACGAGATTCTACACAGCCATCTTCGCGTGAGGAGGATAGTATCACGCTGGGTGCCGCACAACCTCACCGATGCTCAGAAGCAGGCCCGGGTGGAATGGTGCCGTGATATGCTTAACAAATTTGAAGCAGGCTCGTCTCGGCGTGTTTACGACATCGTTACAGGTGATGTGTCCTGGATTTATCAATACGACCCAGAAACCAAGCGCCAGTCGACTGTTTGGGTGTTTCAAAATGAGCCAACGCCTACCAAAGTGAAGCGATCTAGAAGCGGGGGTAAGATTTTGATCGCTAGCTTTTTTAATTTGACTGGCCACTTGGTATCAATTCCCTTACGGGATCAAAGAAGCATTAATGCCGAATGGTATACTACCAAATGTTTGCCAGAAGTTTTCTCTGTTATAAGCAACAAGCGACCAAACACAGGGCTCCGCGGGCTACTGCTCCACCACGACAATGCACCTGCGCACACCGCACTCAAAACGAGGGACTTCCTGGACAGCACGCCAGTCAAACTCCTGGGTCACCCTCCTTACAGCCCTGATCTAGCACCGTGTGACTTCTTTTTATTCCCAAAAATAAAAAATCAGCTCAAAGGGATACAATTTTCGTCGCCGGAAGATGCGCTGGCTGCGTTCGAGCAGGCTGTAAACGAGGTGTCTGCGGCGGACTGGAAAAAGTGTTTTGAAAACTGGTTTAGGCGCATGAATCTTTGTATAGAGGCTGGTGGAAAGTACTTTGAAAAGATTTGATAAAAATATATGTACGTATAGAACAATTTTTTTTAGTTTCGCAAAACTTTCTGAGTGTCCCACGTATTAATAGATATAATTACATTGATGTCATTTTCTAATATAAATCATTATTGGTAATGTTGGGAGCTTCCATAAATTCCACAACTGAATAATAAGCATTCTTAACTAGAAAATTGTGCAGCTTTTTTTAAAATAAACTAAAGTTATTTAAATAAATATTGATATTATGAATTTTATGAAAGTTTGTCATTGTATTAGTAGCTAAATTATCATTGTGTAAAATTCATTCATTTGTTTCAATTAAATAAGATTATCTGGACAGTATCAGTTTACTACTGTGGAACAAATCAGTGCTAATAATGTGTGGAATTTTTTGATAAAAATTAAACATGTAATAATGTACATAGGCCATCCCTGTCTTAAGCTTACACCACACAGAAACCAGGTCAGGATTGTGGTCATTATAAAGAATCCCTGCTTGTGGTACACTTTACGTGTTACATGAGGCATAGTAGCAGTACAGGCACATTCTCTGTACTATTCTCATGCAAGACTGCACTTTAAATGTAATATCACCATAACAACCTCTTACAAACAGAGCTGCGGTAGAGCCACAGATTAGATAATAGTTACTACATAACAGATATATCACTCCCAACACAAAATCGAAAATACATATGCTATAGTGGCCTACAAATAAATAAATATATATGGGACATTTTTACACAGCACCATCTAGTCCCAACCTAAGCAGAGCTTGTGCTATGGGTACTAGACAATGGATATAATACTTATATACTTTTTTTTTTGTAAATACATACATATAATACATAAGAAACACCCAGACCAACACAAACGCTTATGTTCATCACACAAATATTTGTGTTCTGTGGGAATCGAACCCACAACCTCGAGATCAGCAGTCCGATCCTCGAACCACTAGACCACAGACGTCGTCTAACAACAAAATTTTAATAATAATACCAGGCGTTAGATACAAATAGAAATATACCTTCTGTACGCGTACTGAGAGTTGAGGACGCTTTGCCACCGCGCGACCTTCGTATGCCTGCGTGTGCGTCATCAAGCGAACGCGCTAGGGTTGTGCAAAGATAAAAGAAATAAAAGACTATAACTAATGTAATAATTAAATTTTTTGATAATCAAATAGTTCGAGTTTTATAAAATGATAAATAATTTTATTTTCTTCTCTGAATTCTCTGTTATTATACTTAATAGTTGCAAATAAGTATTCTGAATCTAAATAAATAGTAAATAATTTTAATAAATACTCATATTATGGAAAATAAGAGCAAAGTGGAGGAAAATCATTCAACATTTCGTAAATTGTACTTCCCAACCGATTAATCAAAACATTGTCAAATATCTAAAAATATTTTTTATAATTCTTCAATATAACTCAATTCAATATAATACTTAAGCAATGAATGCATAAGTCTGTGATAGTGTTAGTGTAGCGGAATTTCTAACGTGCGCCCTACTGATACTTGTACTTTCGGGAGTACGCTAGCTACCGGTAAGTATATAAAAAAATTAAAAAATAAAACTTTTATTTCAGACTGTAAGTCCATTTGGTTAGTATACAAACAACTTAGAAACTAATGTTAGTACTTACATCTACCAGTGAATAAAATAAAATAAACTATTTAAGAATTACAATTACGCCACAGGGGCATGTAGGCGTATCCAATGTCCCAGTATGGGGCTGTCCCACCTATCTGCTATAGTTTTCAGGATGCTGTTGGGGCTGGCGCGTACCCTGCGCATGATGGAAGCGCATCGCTTGCGCATGATAGCGTGGAAACCATCTATTCCCGCCTCTGCGAACATGCCGGAAGCACTGCAGTAGCGCGGCAGCCCCATCAACACCCATTTAGGGTGTTTTAATATATTGTACAAAGCGCGACCTTAAGCGAGTGACGGAGCCCTGGTAGAGCCTATCACAATTTAGTTCAGTGTATTAAAGGCCTGTGTGATACATTGTGTATATTTTCTCTTTCAGCTCATTTCCATCATATGTTTGAACTGATGAAAGCAGGGTATGAATTCAAGACAGCTTTAATGATCTCAAGTAAGTTAAATATAACTTACTCAAATATATAATAGTCTTATAGTCGCACGACATGTGATGAGGAGGAATGAGGAGCATGTTACGATGAAAGTTTTAAGTATGAATGTTGACGGCTATAAGAAAAGAGGCAGACCGAAGAAAATATGGATGGATTGTGTGAAAGATGATATTTATAGAAAGAAAGTGAACACAGATGACGGCCGATAGAGATGTATGGAAGAAAAAAACATGCTGCGCCGACCCCAAATAAATTGGGATAAGGGCAGGAGGATGATGATAGTCGCAGGACTATGCGCAGCGGCGCTTGGTGTGTCATCTCCCATACGATTTCATTGAATACATTGCAACATCACCAGGCTGAAACACCACACGCTGCGCTGTGATGCGCTGCAGTTGGTTTGACCCAGCCTTAATGGGCAGGTTATGTGTTCATTTAACTGCCTCGTTGGTCTAGTGGTCGCAAGCGTGACTGTTGAGCGTGGGGTCCTGGGTTCGATTCCCGGGTCTGACAGTGTTATTGGGTTTTTTAATAAGGACATTCTTAGTAGCAGCTCGGAGTCTGGATTTGTGCTCGGTTGATGGCAATAGGCTCGCCCCCTATTACATGGGACTTATAACTGGCGAAATGTGGTCGCATTATACATCTCTGCCAACTCCTTCGGGGAAATACAGGCGTGATATTATGTTATGTGTTTATGTAAGCCATTACATAGCATTTTGAATTTTGAAAGAAGGTGCTTGTTTGAGTAATTCTATTCATAATTAAATAATACTCATTTTATAATAAAATATTGTACAGTCGACCGCACGTCGATGGTAATAGATAGACCTTGACAGCATCTTTATTTCGTAAGCAGTAAGGATGGTTATCGTAATTCAAGTGTTACCACTGACGTGCGGACGACTGTACCTATTTGAACAAATGTATTCTTTCCAGCATTCCAGTTTACATACACGAGCTTGTTTGGGGCTTATTCGGCGTATCTGTTTGTAAGAACAGGTGAGTAGCATGAATATGGTAATTACTCTTTACATAGTATACAGACCATTTTATATAATTAGGAATGATAATAACGAATGGTCATTACAATCTTCAAGATTTCGATGCACTATTCAAACGAAACAAAAACGTCCATCTAAGAGGTCACCACCTTAAGGTGAATGCTACAGGGTAGCCCGCGAAATTCAAATTTTTTGGCATTTTTTGCAAATTGTAGCTTTATTTCGCGTTGTATATAGGTCAAAATATGATTTGCGGAAATAGTAACAATATATCTAAGGAATAATACTCATAAAAAATATTAACCTAGCTCTATAAGCTGTATAAGCTCGAAAATCGATAATTTGATCGTAAAATATTATCAAGCTAGTACAGCTAATAGAGCTAGGTTAATATTTTTTATGAGTATTATTCAGTAGGTATATTATTATTATTTCCGCCAATCATATTTTGACCGATATACAACGCGAGATAAAGCTACAATTTGCAAAAAACGCCAAAAATATTGAATTTCGCGGGGTACCCTGTAGCATTCACCTTAAGCTGTGCACTAGTCTTTCAAATAATAACCCTCACAAAAAAAAACTAGCCAACAGAATTGTTGGAGCGTGGAATAAGCTCCCAAAAGATGTAGTCTCAGCCCAAAATGTAATCCAATTTAATAACAGACTTGACAAGCATCTCGAACTTAACAAGAAATAAAAGTGAGGATAAGCGGGATACAGGCACTTATCAGTTGTTTCAACTGCTGCCTGTTTATTTATAATAATAATAATATGTATGGCCTATAATGATGTTCTTAAAAACATTTATTGTTTTTTTAAATGTCTTCCATACATAATACAACATGTTATAGAAATAATTGGAAACCTCTTAAGGGCTCTTTATATATGGTCTAACCTCCGAATGTCAGTATTACCCAGTAACTTGGTTGCGGGGGTCTGATGGCAGTCGCTCCGTGTAAAATTCTGATGTTCAGCCGCTGGCTAGACTGGAAGCAGACCCCAATATAATTGGGAAAAGGCTCGGAGGATGATGGGTCAATATATACAATACATTTAAAAAAAAACCGACCAAGTGCGAGTTGGACTCGCGCAGTAAGGGTTCCGTACCTCTCAACGACCTGATACCCCATAAAAACTAATTTAATTTACGAGAGTTTACCAAAAGACATCAACGTACAGTGTACGAAATGTGCATTTTTGCATGTCTTTCTTACGCTGGTACCACCACATATGTCTATGTTTGTCTTATTTTTAGTATTTGTTGCTAAACTACATAATATGCACTATAATCTGACCAAGTTTGACGCCGGTATATATTACCGTTTTGAAGATAGAGCAGGAACAAAAACGTTGAAAAAAATGCATGTTTTTTGAGGTTTCTTGTATGGGGACCCCCTTTGGTTTTAGACTTTTTTTTGTTTTTAGTATTTGTCATGATACACCTCATAGCATCACATATTCTGAGAAAATTTCATCCGGTTACCTATTACCGTTCAAAAGATACAGCCCTGTGACAGACAGACGGACGGACGGACGGACAGCGTAGCGAGAGTAATAGGGTCCCGTTTGGAACCCTTCGGGTACGGAACCCTAAAAAAACACATCTTATCTTTATGTCTAGTTTCAAAATGCCTTTTCTTTTCTTTCAGGACACTTCGTCGCCCCTCTAGTAGCACACATGTTCTGCAATCACATGGGCTTTCCGAACTTTGCTGAAATAACGGAATTCCAACCTCTACAACGGGTATTAATTGTATGTAATTTCCTACTAGGATTCGCCCTATGGTGTTTCCTACTCACGCCTTTGACTAGTCCAGATATTTTCGACAACAGATTACATTGGGAAACTTGAATGTTATGGTATTATTACAACTGATGATAACATCACCTTAAAAATTTACTACAAAAATATGGAACAATATGCTGGGTTTTCTTTGGATTGTCAGTACTCTTTACTAAAGAGTCTTTAGGCTCAATCCCCATTGATGTAGGTTCGGAGCGAAGCGTCAAATTCGCGTGTCTTTGCGAATCTATGCACGAAGCGGTCGTTGGACGACGCGGGCATGCGCGCGGCTTCCCACACAAAGAATCATGGCGAGATCCATATATTGATTTGTATTTTTTCAGATTTTTCGAATAGTTTTACCATTAATTCTTATTAATAATTAATGGTAATCAAGAATTAATAATAATTTTCGCCAAATAAAATATTTTTAAAACCCCGCAATAAAAATATAATATAATTATAACGATTAACGTTTTTTTTAACGATTTAAATTGTGGAAAGAAAAAATCGCTCACGAGCAGGATTCGAACCTGCGACTCCTGGCTCAGTACGCCAGTGCTTTTAGCCACTAAGCTACCGTGAACACTGCTCGTGGATATCGGAATTAACCTCCACTATTGTACGTCTTTGGGTGACGTCAGCGATATCTTATTAAGAAACAGTGTTTCTTAACCGACTCGACTAACTTTGCAGTTAATTCAAAGTCGTAGCCTACCCTTACTAATTATTTTATTATTCCATTGTTATCATTGAGCTAATTTCTGAACAGGGGCCTTACTCCCGACTGGTTCGAGCTCTGAACCAAATCAACCTAATGTCAGTTCCTAGAAAAATGCAGTATGAATTGACACTAACTCGAATTTAAATTTGATTGATACAGCGCTCGATCCGGTCGGGATTAAGGCCCAGGACTAAATTGATAGCTGGCTGTATGACACGTTCAGAAACTAACTCAATTTCAAATGATTTTCTTCTAAACTCTATTTTTTTTCGGGATTCTAAAATATTTTAAATGCCGAAAGTTATTCTTTAGGGACCTAGGATTAATATCAACATTAAGACTATTCCAACTTCTCTAAAAATCTTAATTTGTATGTACAAAATTCGCCATGATTCTTATAGTGAAGATAAAGTTCAATTCGCTATGTAAACATTTGACGCGACACTCCAACTTTGCGTCAGTGGGGATCGAGCCTTAGGCCAGTGCAATGTTCACTATTTTCGAAGTCCAATTAAAACGTGCAAAGACTTGAACAACACAGTTGAAAGGACCTGTAATGTAAGCAATGTAATTTATGAAAGTTGACATAAGCTTTTCACTAATTACATTTAATTTAAGGTGAATGCTACAGGGTAGCCCGCGAAATTCAAAATTTCTTGCGTTTTTTGCAAATTGTAGTTGTATTTTGCGTAGTGTATAATTCGAAATATGATTCGCGGTAGTAACAACAATATATCTACTGAATAATACTCATAAAAAATATTAACCTAGCTCTATAAGCTGTACAAGCTCGATTATATTAATTTACGATCAAATTATCGATTATCGAGCTTCTAGAGCTTATAAAGCTAGGTTTATATATTTTATAAGTATTATTCAGTAGATATATTGTTATTACTACCGCAAATCGTATTTTGATTGATATACAACTCAAAACAGAGCTACAATTAGCAAAAACGTAAGAAATTTTGAATTTCGCGGGCTACCCTGAAGCATTCACCTTAACTAGATCATATAAACACACCAAGATCATGTAGATCTAAAATATACTGATAGTCAGAATACATTTTATTTGATTTTTTTTTTATTGTAAATTAAATCAAATGAAATGGATTCCTTATGCAAAAAATTACACGTTTAGTTTGTAGTATACAGCTGACAGGTCATTATTGGAAGTACACATTTTAAATATGTATAACTGAAACTAAACTATAAGTAAAATGTTCTTTTGTATGTCAATACATACCTGCATCTAAAGATTAGAATACACCATTATGCATGGCAACACAGTCACTTCAGTCCAATATATATATCATTGATTGTGCAATCAATAACAGTCGGAGGGGTGATCAAACACAGACCAGTAAGTCTCAAGATGTCGCATAAACAAAGTTTTGCATGAGAACACAGTCGTAAAATGATGGCGGGGACCGGGGGGCGGATGGCGCGTTATAGTTGGTTGGCTTAAAAGTTCGATGGTATGATTCCGTATGATTGGTGCTGCTCGCTGACGGACTGACGATGACGTCCCGATTGGCGGCGGGGCGTATGATATGCAGTGCTACTGCATAGGATTTGTGACCGGGGGTATCCAGCTAATCGGCGTCTAGAGGATTACTGGTCTGTGAGATCAAATTACAGACTCATCAGTCTTTAAATTATACATTAACGGCCTAATTGTAGTTACTAGGTTTTTTTCTTTAGGAAATTCTCAGTAGCAGCCCGGAGACTCTGGATTTGAGCCTGGTTAATGGCATTAGGCTCGCCCCCTATTACATGGGACTTATAACATAACTGGCGAAATGTGGGTGTACTATACACCTCTGCCTACCCCTTCGGGGTATACAGGTGTGACGTTATGTTGTTATGTGCTATTAACGGCCTAAATTAATATCCAATCTATCCACGATTTACCCTACTAGAGATAGAAATTTGACATACCTATTTTGTATGGGGCTTATGTCTTTCTATCTCCAGTAGGACAAATCGTGGATAGATTGGATATTAATTTTGGCCATAAGTCGACTTAAGGACGCCTCGTAACGCTATTATGTCTAGAGCGAATGCTTAGCAAATGCGGTTTAGTGCTGCCATTTTAGCACGTTGCGCGCTAGATCTGGTCCAATTTTAGGGTATTAGCGCGCGATTTTTTCTTTGTGGCGCCTAGCGCTTAATCTAGCGCGTTATCAAAACCCTATCTTACTTTAATATTATAAATGTGAAAGTTTGTGAAGATGTTTGGATGTTTATTACTCAGTCACGCGTCAAACCGTCGGATTTGGATGAAACTTGGCAAAGGGGTACAGTAGTACACATTAAATATGGCTCACCAGGTACATACCTGCGCAGATGACATAATTTAAATACCCGGAAAATTGGTTAACTAATCAGAAAGCACCATTGCTGCGCGCCAAAAGTTTACGTCAATCAATTTTAACACTATGGGCATTGCATAAGGTTGATTATATTTTTTTAAATGTTTCGGGTGTTTTCGGCGATCGTCTTTTCGTGTCTGCGCGAACGAAGATATACGACGCGCCTTATTTTTTGTGTTGTACTGTAGCCTGGGACCTGGAGAAGGACATAGGCTAAACGACATCCACGCGAGCAAAGCTATAAATTGATATATAATAATATGTACTAATTATTTATTACCACTTTTGAACGAAAAGTGGTTTCTTAGAACATTTTTGTCCAACCTCCGTACCCTAGTGGCCTAGGGCAAGGCCAGAGGGATGGTGGGGCTGAAAATAAAGTTGATAAACGGAATCTGGTGCAATCTAGCACTTTTCTCGGACTGGTCTGGCCCGCAAGTGCTGGTGCGGTTGCCTCCCTGGACTGGACTGAGTTGTTTGTGCTGGGTAAAATGGTGTATACTTTTCTATAGATTTGGTATTGCCAGTATAAAATATTATGTAACACTGCAGTATTTCTTATCACCTTAATAAGTTTTATTTAATAAATTACCTCTGAATTCTAATCACAGTATAATAACTATAACGAAATAACTGTTCTTACTATAGGTACTACTAATATGACTAAACAAGGGATGATAATATGTTGAATGATAATTAAATTATTAATACGATAATGTGTGTGTGTCTACACTTGCATAAAATAACTTAACAACTAAATAGCCCACTAAAATAACTGCACAACTTAATAGCGACTGCATAAAGCGCTTTGGCTAAACAGTATACCTGTCACTGTCAAACTACAAATGCAAGACAAAGACGGGAGCATGTCTTTGCCAAAGTTATAGGCGCCGGCAGGTTTTATTGCTGGGGTTTAACCTGTAAATTAATAATCGTAAGACAGTAGACAGACACACAATTAGAATGTTATTAATATTATCTGTATTTTTAATAATCACAAAATTACATGGTTTTACCCCCAGTTTCTGGAAGGCTGATCAATTTGATCTGTTGTCAAATCTCATGTCAACTCCTGTGATTGGCCGGCAAAAATGTTAACAACCAATCACAACGCTGGACCTGAGATTTGACGGCTGATTAGTAAATTATTGCGTTGACCAGCCTTTCGGAAACTGGGGGTTAGTATCAGAATCTGAACAACTTTTTCAAAGAAACACGGGTCGTCAGACAAAAAGCAATATGTCGCTTGCATTTGATTGTAACCTGTATATTTTATGATTGATTATGGTACTGAATTTACTGGCATGATGTTAAACAATTTTGGGCCGCAACCTCAAGAGCAAGACGTCTTAAGTTTCTGTTCACACTTACTAGACAAACTTGTTTTTTCTGTGTTCATTGCACCCCCTTGCCCTCTGACGTTCTCGTTTTTGACGTTATTGTCAATAGTGATGCACTGCTACAGCAATATCATTTTTCGAATTTCGAATCTATTCATCATCATCATCATCATTTCAGCCGAAAGACGTCCACTGCTGGACATAGGCCTCCCCCAAGCATCGCCACAACGACCGGTCCTGTGTCATTCAAATTAAAATTCTATTTATTTCTACTGTTTTTTTATGTATGCCACAGAAAATTTGAATAAATAGCGATTAAACAAAATATAGACGTTATGTTTATTGAATAATATTATAAATTATTTACTTTATGTAGATATTATTCATAATAGCTAGTTGGAGTTTGTCAAAGTAAAAAACCCGGTCCCAATCGCTAATAATTTGAAAGGTGTCACAACACTATTGGAAAATGTCAAAAACGCCGCGGGTATAGGGCCACTCGCACGACACGCGCGTTCACTCATGTCACGACACGTGAGTCGGTACTACACTATGGGTTTTAAACGCTTTCACGCGGTGCGTGATGACCAATACGAGTGTGAGCATGTGCGGCGGGGCTTACGGTCGAATCGTGTTGACACTACACTCAACATTTAAAGCTAATGTAGACATGGCGTTCAGATTAATGTACTCAATAATTAATCAAAGTATATTTTTAAATGAAGGGTGGAAGGCGTGCTTATTTGGTACATACCAAATAAGCATGCCTTCCATCCTTCCTCGGTTATGGCAGCAGGGATGTCGAAACTTTGCGGTGTGTGTGTTTACGAGTATGGTTTACCAGAGATGTGATCGATTAAAATTTATCAAATGTTTTTTATGTTTTAAGCGCTTTTTATGATGTTTTGTTTCTATAATTTTTTGTTAGTTTCACCACTTCTGACAAACTTTAAATTACATGATATAATTTTTGGAATAGGGAATCGAATGTAAAATGTAAGCAGGTGGCAACACTATCGTTGGTACGGTCAACCGCACGTCAGTGGTAACACTTGAATTACGAAAACTGCTCTTAATGTTTACGAAATAAAGACGCTTTCAAGGTCAAACTGTTACCACTATCGTGCGGTCAACTGTACCATGACAACCAAATAGTGTGTTGGCAAATATTTTAAACACCAACCAATAAAATTACTTTGGAATTTGAATGAACACAACCAATGAAATTGTTTTGGAACCAACAATGGTTAAAGTAAATAATAAATAGGAATGGAGAGTCCTATTTACTCAAATTCAGAATATATTCATTTCTAAAAGCAGATGTGGTGTAACGAGGTTTTCATAATTTTATTATACTGGAAGACTTTTTAATCACCATACAATCTTTGCTGTAAATAATAAAATATGTGTATTTTTTCTTTCATTATACAAAAATATTGAGATATGGCATTACAAGTTCACGTTTGACTACCACGCAGAATTGATAATTCTTTTGGAATAATTTTTGCGTAATACCAAACAGTAATATCAAAAATGGAGTCAAAATAATACTCCATACCTAGAAAAAAATTGGATGGTGATTAAAAAAGTATTCTGGTACCTATTGTGTGTGCCATACATACGTTTCATATTACTGTAAATATGTAAAATAATAATTTAGATACAGGGTTTGCATGCATAGGTACATTGCAATATATTGCCTCACTAGTCAATTGATGTATTGTTTTTGTTTTAACTAATTATAATGATTTTTGTCTCGACTATGTTTGTAAAACAACGATATTACTGATTGTCATGTGGAATAAAAATACACAACGATGAACAACTTTATTTTCTTTTCTGATTTCTGACCAGAATCCGTAGCATTATGAACGGTCACGAATTCACGATACTTCGTGGTGGTAAGTTTTGTCAACAAAATCCCTTAAACGAATCCTGCTACATTACACGTACAGTCGACAAATTGGAATCATGACTCATGGCCCACTCAGCCGATAATTTGTATGAAATTGTCAAAACAGTAAAATTTTCTTATTACCGTCATGGTGCACTTAAGTCATGCTGAATATTAAGGAAACTGCTTAAATACGGGTCAGAGGTTTATGCAATTTTGAGCTTTGTTATGAATGCAATAGATTAATAATTGGATAAAAAATAAAGTTTTTGATAAAACTGGAATTATGTTTTGGATTTCGAATTAACTGTCGTTCCGTATAGATTAACTTCGAAATTAGACCTAATTGAATTAGAATGTTTGTAGAAAATTAAGCTTATGGTGGGTCATGATTCCGTTTGGTCGAGTGTACCTACGGCTGCCTTCGAACATTGAGTGCAAGGGACTTTAGCCTTAGCGGTGTTTCACCGGACAGATTTCTGACTGTACACAACAACGAATCGGCGCCTATTAATTTTCAGCATACATATCATATGTATGCTGAAAATTAATAGGCGCCGACCATCGATGTAAAAAAGGTGTTATAAAAGGACACTTAAATAAACAAAGTATGTGTAAATAATATTTCATTTACTCCGTATATATATATGATTTTGTATTATCTAGGAACAATCTAATTTCAATCTATTTTACACCATAAATAGCATACACTCACTTGCAGACGCACGAATATAAAATTTTAGTAGAGACAAAAATCTACTTCAGTTCGAACCAGTACTATGAGTTCAGAAAATATATTATTAAAATCTTTTTTACAGTTAAATATAAAACCAAATTAGTAACATCCATATTAGGCTCGTTATCCACTACACTCTGCCTTTTCACTCTAAAAGTATCCGAATTTGAATCTGCTTGGTTATTCACACAACCGTTCGAAAGTGCTTTTCCGAATCTGTCAGAAAAGTTACCGAACGTTACTCTAAACGCTTTTCACAATTCCGAAAATGAATAATTTACGACGGTACTATTTAGTTCTACTAAGAACCGAAAAAATATATTGAACTTGACGTCATTCGTCAATTTACAGAAAATCTTCCGAGTTTCCAATTTGTGAATAGCGTGTAGTTAGTAAGTAAGTAATTTATTCGCAGAAGATATGGTACATAAGTTCTTATAAATATAATACATGTTCAATTGCACATCTCGCCTTTAGCAGGCATGCGAAAACTTCAGTTTATGCGTCCAGTAGGGCAATTCCGCAACACACTCACAACGACAATAGCTTCCATTTCGATATTGCTGCAACATTCATTGGGTGGTGTTGAGAGGTAAAGAGGACACGTTCGATAATTTTAGTCACGGATTCGGAAAAGTCACTTTCGGACGGTTGTGAATAAGTTAGCTGAATATCCATTGTAACAGCAGCTGCTTTCTAGTTGAAATAGCTCGTGTGTAATTGCTGCTGGATATATTCTGCTACAAAAAAAAAGATCTGACACCGTTTCATTTATGAAAAGTTCCAAATAATAGTGTCAATGCAAGTATCCAAGTAGCAGGGGGTCTACTCATTTGACGATATCCGATTAATCGTACCATTCATCGCACAATTTGCTACGCCGGTCAACCATCGCATGCGATGATCGTGTTTTGACGTTTGTTTCTCTGAAGGTCAATTCTCAAAATATAGTTCCAAAGTAATCTCAACGTTTTAAATCTCAATCTCCTAACAGTTGATGTTTCTGATTGCCGTTTATTGGTGACATTAATGTGAGGTGATATAATTAATTTTTTAGATTAGTTTGGAACTATACTGGGTGTCAGGGAAACGCTTCCGAAACTGAAAGGCTATTATTAAACTACCTAAACATAATCTAATACCAATAACCATTAACCTTATACTCATTGTTTTAGTGATTTGGTATTTTGCAAACCCGCAATGTAAAGCGTACAAAACTCGGGATCAATGCCGCGTGTACCTAACCTACCTACGCTCGCTACGACTCGGACTGCGTATGCGAGCGGATGTCGTTCACCCCTAGCGCCAGCTGATATTTTATTTGAATTACATTGCGAACTTTAAATAATTAAGTAAATAAGTGGGGTTTTTTTGCAAATCAGTTTTATTTAACTGCCCAAAGCTGGTTATGTATGAACAATGCAAAAAGAAATATGAAAGAATTTAAAAAAGAATCGCATTTTTTTTGGTTTCGTATCAGTAATCACCAGCACTATCACCTATCATCGTTTTCGGAAGCGTTTCTCTGACACCCAGTATTTTTATCGTTCTTAATTATGAGAATTGACCTCCCGTGGTCTCCGGTCAGATTCATACGACAATGACCCGTAGTTCATTTTTATTGTGCCTATTTTTATTCTGTAGGTTTCAATAGGAACGCAAGTTCGAACTTCATTTGTCTTTCGTGAAACGTGAGTAGACCCTCAGTATTCAAATCGAACTTTTAGCGTAAAAATACTCAACTTTTAACGATTTCAGCAATTACACAACGACAAGCATTATTTCTAATTTTTATTCTAAATATTGATATGACATTATCTATTAAATATATGTAATTATTAAAATAATAGACATTTAAAAGTTTTAAAGATAACAAACTAGTATGACAAATTGATTGAAATTAAGACTAATGAATTTTTTTCAATGTGAAATTAGCTGCAACATTTATATACTCCCTAATGAATTATGAAAAATGTATTATAAAAAATTACCTTATATAGTTGAAGTAGAATAGAATATTGTCCGTTTATAATTAATTACACGCTAATACTCAGTTAATAATAATAAATGCATATAATATAATAATATATTATAAACGTAGTGTTAAAATTAACAAGAAACGTTTACATAAAATTTCATCACATCTATCTAATTCCCTTCCTTTTCAGTAACATATACATACATTTTAACATTAAATTATTATACTTAAATATATACAAAACATTGATTTTCAAAAATTATGAAATCAAGATAATTTTAATGAATTTTTGATCGTGATTGAGCTTGTGAATCAAATCAGTCTTACATGCCATTAAACTTTGCACTCGTTAACTATACAAAAACTACTCGTGATAAAATCATAATAAATTATGTATGGTACTGGCATAATTCGAGACTAGGCAAAATCCTATTGCAGATAATGCGTTAAGGCTGATTTACACGGGGAGAATTTCGCCAGGCAGAACTCGTTCTGACTTTGTCTCTTTCTGCGAGAGTAAAAGAGACAACATGGCACTTGCTTGGCGAAACTATCCCCATGTTAATCAGCCTTTAGGCTACCAAATACATTTATCAACCTGGAGGCACAGACATAGTAAAAAATATAGACAAAGTGCTGCGTACGATCAAAGTGAAGCCAAAAAAAACTCGTGCTCCTTCGTGTACAACCAGCGCCCACGCACACACCATGCATCTGCAGGATATTTGCTTTCGCGATGCTTACTGAACGATGCCGCGACATGTGTACTGAGACGGGTGAGCACGGTTTGAAGTGAATGTGTGTGTTTGAGCGCTGGTTGTGAACGAAGGAGCAGGGTTTTTTTTGCCTTCACTATGATAGTTCGCAGCACTACGTCTATATTTTTTACAATGTCTGTGCCTGGAAGTCACTATTTAGCTAAAATGGGTAAATAAAAGATTTTTTATTTATTTGTTTAGTTCGAACGTGAACCTCACTGCGTGGAACTCGTGTATAATGCTTTAATTATTCTCCAAATAAGTCCGAGTTAGCCTTTAGGCCTAATGCGATATCTGCCTATGCCTTTAACAAAACTTCAACAGAACCCTGTAATATAAGAGCTAAGAAAATCTGATAACCGGAGAGGTATTATTTAGCGATCTCGGGAAAACAATATTTTTGTCTATTTTGTTTTTAGTCTATGTAATCGCCATGACAGCTCAATCATCCAGCAATATGTGTAATAGATTGAAATCTTGATAAATAATGAGTAATGATTATAATCTGTTTTAACTCAAAGTTCATAAAGTTACCGTGCGATGAAGAGTGACATATTAGGCGGACACTTGGATAATGAAACTAGCAATTTACATACACTAATGTAAAATGAATAAGTAAAGTTTATACGAACGAACTCGATTCTACCTAAAGTGTTTAGACAAAACGTCCAGTGGCGTAGCTATGTAACCAAGGGCCCCGGGGGCAAAAAGTTAAAAGTCGAACATTATTCAATTAGGATATTATATAACTTTTTCGAACGTCGTTCATGGGGCTGAGGGGCCCCGGGGCACTGCCCCGCCTAGCCCTACGGTAGCTACGCCACTGAATACGTCACATATTATAACGTTACATTATAAGGTTTAACCATTATAAATAAGCTGAGGTGTTCGTTACTAAAGTGCTACACGTTGAGCAACCATCCTCCCCACCAAGGTGACCTTGGTGGGAGGTTGGTCGCTGACAGCCGTCATCAAACAAAATTTGGTGAAAAACCACTGTCTACAAGGTTAGAAACCAGCAAGGTCACCTTGGTAGGGAGGCTGGTTTGTCACCGTGTAGCAGACGTTTAAGTGACCAATCCTGACATAGACAATGGTAAAATTTGTTCCTTATGATAAGTACATTCACACCTTAGGTCTTCAGTTAATAATGTTACACCCATAGAAACCTAAATAATAAGGTAATAGAAATGTTATCTACTGTCTTTTAATACCGGAACGCGTGTCGCCGGTTTTCCACTTCCAACACATAAATACGCATTTACGCTCACCATGTTTCTAGCATTCAATTCAGTGCAAAAGAAATTAAGCCTAAATAAAATCCGGTGCTAGATATTCTGCAAAATACAATTTAGAAGAAGAAAGAAAGAAAGAAAGAAAAATGGTTTCTTGTCCCAGTTAACAGCGTGCATTATTTAAGTAACTAAACAGTGTAACAGGTACACAAACAGGTATTTTAGTGACTCCGGGTCCAAAACAGCACTGATGATCAAGCAAACGGTTCGCGCACTGGTGTCCTACGAGACACCTGCATGCGGCGACAAGTTCAATTCCACTTCTATTACCTTATTATTTAGATTTCTATGGTTACACCTTTTATTCTGATTAAGGCAAAAATTGGCAATATACTTTCAAGTTAGTCGAATTTACGCTTCAAAATTTAAAAATAGTTTTGTTCTAGAGTAGTTGATATATCGATTTTATATAAACACTAGTTTTTGGCTGCGAATCCAACCGCGAGGACTTTAGTTTTAAATCCTTCTTATTCCCGTGGGAATGTCTAAAAATCCCAATTCCTTATCTACTTCAAAAAAAAAACTCTGTGCTAAATTTCAGCTTTCTAGGTCCAAGAGTCAGAATTGGCTGAAATTTGGTACACATGTAAACCCGATGACAATGCAATATTATCATAAATAAAAGATATAACTGCGCAAAGTCACGCAATTATGATCTTTGCGCAATTATATCATCTTTATGTCTACAGGCTTGAATAGATTTGACATTTTGAAATGTCAAACTATACCCTATTCCAAATACGAAGTTCCATTTGACATAACTATAGAACGTAACTCTGCACGTTTAACATAAATTGCAAAAATAAACAATCACTATACTATTTAAATAACTACTATCAAAACCAAATATTATACAATTTACAATTATTAAGATATTATAAATAAGATACATCTGTCATCCGGGACTTTTTATTTGGAATAGGGTGTCGTCTAAGAGATTTTGGAGTGTAGTTTAGAAATGAGAACATTCAGAAATGTTCATACATTTTTGTGCCTTTTCTCAAAGTGCCAGAAAAAAAAAATGTTATAAATTAATTGTTAGAACTAGTCATTTTGAGCAGTTGTTATTTTGGCACCAAAGCTATTGCTGTTGCTTTTGTGCCATAATAACAATTGCTCAAAATGTCGAATTGTTGCTCAAAATGACAAGCTATCATATTATGAAATTATCTGTTTTTCGAACCCTTGTAGCGGGTTACAGAGTCACCGCACAGCTTTGGTGCCATTACAACTGTGGCTCCAAATGACCAGTTCTAACGATTTATAGCATAATTTTTTTCTGGCAATTTTTTTTTTTTCATATTTTTACGGTACATCAATTTATGAATACATCTAAATTCAAGACACCAAACAACCCGCCAAAAATCAGTTAGATCCCATCAAGCGTTGATGACTAAAGAGTAAAACCTGAGTACGGCTCCGCAGACGTTGTTGGCCGAGTTTCATGGCGCCTGTATGGGGCGGTTTGGAGACTGCGGCACCACGGGCGCCGGCGTCGCATCCAGGTCGCAGGCGGACAGCAGCCGGACTAACTCGTCCGGTGTCGGACCCCCGTCCAGGATTGGAGATTCTTCGCCTTCCGCTAAAGGGGTAATGGATTTAAACTCTATTTGCGAACAAAATGGTTCCACGATTACTGTCCGAGAATAGTTAAATGGTGAAACGGCGTCCATGAGGATTTCTCCAAGTACAAAATAAACTTAAAAAAAAGTAAAAACCGACTTCAAAAATAATAAAATAATTAATGTGAAACAGTTTAGGAAGTAGGTGCCTCTAAATTAATTAAAAATTCTTTATTTCGGGCATCTGGACCCATAAACCACATAGAATAAATTGAAATGAAAACATCAAAAATTATTAAAAATTAAAATTTACACACATCAAAAATTTGATTCAGTTTGATTTAAGAAAAAATTGGCACGGACTTCCTACACTGCTTCACACAAATTATTTTATTATTTTTGTAGACTGTTTTTACTTTTCTTAAAGTTCATTTTATTTTGAATTTTTTAGTGGTATTAACAATAGAAAGAAAAGCGATTGCTACAATCCCCGATGATTTGCTGTCATCCAATGAAGAGTTCCCTTCTTTATCTCCGAAGATCTTCATCAGATCTTCACCAAATCATACTTTCTGAATGCAAATGCTTGATTTGTTGATGAAAATACCAAAATCGCTATAAGTATGCCTATAATATTTGAGGAGTACCCTCAATTCAACATGGATCCCATTATCAGAACTAGATTTTGATAAAAACGGGACCAATCTGGAAGTATTATATCCTTTCAAATAAAAAAATAGTTTTCCAAATCGGTTGATAAATGACGGAGTTCTAAGGTAACAAACATTAAAAAAAAAACGAATTGAGAACCTCCTTTAAAAAAAAGATTAGTAATAACATACCTCCATTGCTAGGTCCAGGTTGGAGCTTAACCGCCTTATCTATAGGCGCAGTGAGGTCCCACATCTGAGTCGCGCCGGATCGGTGACCACATAACAGTAGTCGACGCGGTCGCAACGCTCCTTCGCACTCCGCTACAACGAAGCATGAGACCGCCGATCCGTCTACTGAATGTATTGTGCAGACCCTGTGAAATATAAAATAATAATTAACATGCTTTGCGATAAGGTACCTCATTTACCGTTATTTAAAGTTTAGTTTTTATTGCAGTGTTTTTTAGTATATCGTTTCACTCTCGCACACTTCTCAGGGTGTTTGGATGATACACCCATATTCTTAATTGTTTCCACAAACGTTTCTAGACTCAAACTGAGTCAAGTCTTCAAGGGTTCCTACAAACAATATCAAAATCGGTATTCTTACACATTTCCTCAATGTATCTTGAGGAAATAAATAACGCCGCGACGGATATTTGTATAGGTCTTGGTACATACATTCCGTAAATTCGTCAAAATCTGACATCTTTCAGAAGAGAAACAACAATAATCACGTCGCAAATGCCACTTTTCCAGTCTTGAGGAAGCCTAGGTTGGTCGCGATGTACCTTGAGTATCTTCACCTAGAGTAAGGAAAACTATCAAGTGACGGAGATTTTTTGCAACTGTGAATACCACGGAGGAAATATTGTATTGAGTGAGGTTGAGTGAAGTCTAGAAACGTTTGGGGAAACTACTTAAAATATGGGTGTTAGTCTTAAAAAGTCAGCCTTTGTGAAGCAAGTACAAAAAGGTCATAATAAAAAAGTTATTTATTCAAAGCGGCTCATGCATCCTAGGGCTGATGTGTAGTTACCTTTTGCCGTTCGACGCCAGCCGGACGTATAACGTATCTGTGTCAGGAACAACTTTCTGGATGAATATCTGCTCTTCATCCTGTTCACCATAAGGACCTGAAACGGAAACATTTAAATCAGATTCGGCTTAAGTGAATGGACGCCTTCGAATTGGTTCCTGGCTTAGGGTTAGCGCATACCGACGGAGTGGCGGCGAAGGTTCACTACTTGCAAGAAGTTTTCCTTGCAACAGTCAACTCTTATTGAATGGCTCTTATGGATGCTTGTAGCCGCTCGTCCGCTCTTCACGGCGCTTTGACTCTCCTCATCAACTCAGCCTATCGCAGTCCACTTCTGGACATAGGCCTCTCCTAAGTTGCGCCACAACACTCGGTCCTCTGCCTTCCAGATCCAGTCCCCCCAGCCATCTTCTTCAGGTCATCGGTCTTGGCGGAGTGGTGGGATGGGGGAGGGCTATGCTGCGTTTGCTGATTCACGCGATTGCACTCACTCGTCTGCTCCAGCAGCCATCTATCCTTCGACAGACAGCCAACCCACTGCTACTTCAGCCTACTGATCTCACAATCTATGCCGGTCACTCCGGATAATCTCGTTACAGATTTTATCCTCCTGGTTTGAGCCTCCTAGTGTGATTTTATTTCGCTATTCAAATTTCAGTCGTATGTTGAAGCAAATAAGGTTGAATTCAAATTGTTACTAAACTAGACTAGTGTAGATAATTACTCAAATATATTTGTAAACTCACCGCAGTCATTATGAGGCTGTGCAGTGGGAGCTTCCAATGCCAACACTTTAAAGGCCGCTTTAGGAGTAGTTCCTGGCTGAGTGGAGATCATTCCTCGAAACCGCGTGACTCGCCACGTTCTCACGTGGTTGTATTCGCTGCATACGGAGACTAAGTAGTTCTCTGATAGAGATACCTGGCAAAAAAGGTTTTAGTTAAAGTACGAATTGTTTTGGACAGTATCGAAGTCAAATATGTAGAGTGCTAGAGGTTTTGGGGTCTCGGGGCAGAGTCATCGAGCTCTTTTCTTAGCGCTTAGCCTTTAGCAGGACCACCTATTTTCGGAGCCCCGGGTACTACCTGGCTAACCAAGTAGTAGTTCGGCTCTGAATAGGTGCTGTACCTAAATCCATATAACTTTTACACTACAACATAAAAATAAACATTAAAAATTGTATGCCCATAGTTACCATACCGGGAGAGTAATTGACCGAAGTCTGTGTTATCGAACTAGCGACGCTGCTAAAAATTAGCGGCCAGCACCTTGAATGATGTCGATATTGGTAATTGAATCTTGTTGTTCCATAAAAGGGTGCATCAGTTGGTGGTATCTGGGGGTCTACTCGCAATATCGACAACAGCATAATCGAAAGGACACGATAGTGCTCCGAATACGTGGGACACTCAGAAAGTTTTGCGAAACTAAAAAAAATTGTTCTATACGTACATATATTTTTATCAAATCTTTTCAAAGTACTTTCCACCAGCCTCTATACAAAGATTCATGCGCCTAAACCAGTTTTCAAAACACTTTTTCCAGTCCGCCGCAGACACCTCGTTTACAGCCTGCTCGAACGCAGCCAGCGCATCTTCCGGCGACGAAAATTGTATCCCTTTGAGCTGATTTTTTATTTTTGGGAATAAAAAGAAGTCACACGGTGCTAGATCAGGGCTGTAAGGAGGGTGACCCAGGAGTTTGACTGGCGTGCTGTCCAGGAAGTCCCTCGTTTGAGTGCGGTGTGCGCAGGTGCATTGTCGTGGTGGAGCAGTAGCCCGCGGAGCCCTGTGTTTGGTCGCTTGTTGCTTATAACAGAGAAAACTTCTGGCAAACATTTGGTAGTATACCATTCGGCATTAATGCTTCTTTGATCCCGTAAGGGAATTGATACCAAGTGGCCAGTCAAATTAAAAAAGCTAGCGATCAAAATCTTACCCCCGCTTCTAGATCGCTTCACTTTGGTAGGCGTTGGCTCATTTTGAAACACCCAAACAGTCGACTGGCGCTTGGTTTCTGGGTCATATTGATAAATCCAGGACTCATCACCTGTAACGATGTCGTAAACACGCCGAGACGAGCCTGCTTCAAATTTGTTAAGCATATCACGGCACCATTCCACCCGGGCCTGCTTCTGAGCATCGGTGAGGTTGTGCGGCACCCAGCGTGATACTATCCTCCTCACGCGAAGATGGCTGTGTAGAATCTCGTGAACGCTTCCCGATCCAATCTTCAATATGTGTTGAATCTCCTGATATGTAATTCGCCTATTGTCTTGGATTAAATTTTTCACTGCTAGCACGTTTTCTTCGGTAACAGCCGTCAAAGGGCGACCGCTTCTTTCGTCATCCGCCAAAGTTGGTCGACCGCGCTTGAATTCGTTATACCAACGATACCCGGTTGCCTTGGAAGGGCCTTCATCCATGAATGCCATTTGAAGTCTATCGTACGATTCATCCGGTTTCAGGCGACACTTGAAATCGTATAAAATCATAGCTCTAAAATGTTCCCGGCGCAGATCCATATTTCAGTGAGACACAATACTTTGAATTAACTCGCAAAAAATGTGGAGGGAAATTTTGAAATTGGAACTTACTTATTTTTACTTATAAATAATCATATTTTCGAAAAACATTATAACTGGCCAGTCTCCCATATATAAAAACTTTTTTTCGCAATACTTTCTGAGGGGCCTGGTATATCGGTAGTACACTACTCTAATACATTTTCGGATTCTATGTTGTTTATCGATTTCACAGACAAAATATTGTGATTTTTTACTACGCGACAATGTTCGGAGTGAATGAGACAAAAACAAAAGAAATACTGACAATGACATTTACAACTTAGAGTAGGCTTTGACACGACAAATATCACGATATATCGATGATCGATTTTGCGAGTAGACCCCCTGGATATAATATCTACCTTAGTGATAGGACTCTGGTGCACAGTGAAGGTCTGGAACAGCTGTGGTCCGTGGCCCACTGTCTCCGGGTGTTGCACGATGACTCGCACCGATCCGCAACGAGTGCCGTACGCTATCTCTATCCAGTTGCCGCATAGATCTGTGATTATAATTTTTGTTAGGAAGTTTTTGGGAAATTCTAGATTTACACATTTTTTTGGTAAGGATCGAATTACTGTAATGTTATGGTAATTGCTTCGCAGTAGCCGATATCCAAGAATAATATTAAATTATCAAGCAAATATACCCAGTATTGTGATTATTCACGACAAACATGTTTTAAACAATATACAACGCAAAATAGAGCTACAATTTGCAGAAACGCAAGTAGGTTTGGAGTTTTTTTTTTTGAGTACTGGTATAGAAATAGTACATTACTGTCGAGGCCTGAAATGAAGCAATTGACGGCCGAGTAATACTTCCGAAGTGATTTTAAAAGGACGAGGCGCTAGGCGAGTCCTTTTTAACTAAACGAGGCCGTTAATTGCTATTTCGGCCGAGACTAGTTTAGTATTTTTCTCTCATTTGCGAGGAAACAATACACAAATTAATTCAATAGTATCTAAGTTTCATTCGCACCGATTCTTGTATTAATTTCAAAGTATTGAAAAAAAATGCGCATTCAGCCTTAATAATGATAAATATTTTATACCTAAAACTCCCAATTTATGCAAGTGTGTACTTAAAAACCTCGGTAGCATAATTTAAAAAATAAAAACTGTCAAGCAATTTCTACTATTGTCGTGTTGGAAATTACTGGCCTGTGATTTCGTTGCGTACGAAAAAGAGCCAATTGATGTATTATTATTTTTGAATAATGAACCAATTGCCGGGCAAATGGGAGAAAATTACATTACTTATGTAAATTCAATAACTTACTGGTTTTTGGTGTGAGATAGACAGATATAGCTGTGATGGGCTCTTGATTCGGGTCCTTGTATAGCTGTGTCACCAGCAGATCGTTGTCTTTCATACGCAGCGGAAACTTTTGCATATCTGTTAATACAGGAACATATTTGTTAAACAAGTAAAAAGGCGCATGGAAAGATTGAGACGAATGTATCTAAACATTGGGAGATAGTTTGACCTGGGGGTTCATTCATACATACAAAGAGGGAGTAAAAAATTTCCCTCCACTAATGCATGTAGGGTGGAAAAAGAACTTTTTTAACAGAGTATAAAAATATTTTTAGAAATATTCTAAGGCATAGATTAACAATTTGGTGGGCATCCAAAGTCGCTGTTTTTAGACCTATTTTGTCCTGGGGTCTATCTGAATGTATGCCAGACTCCTGCTTTGCTAACCAAACATTCAAGAAACATATCAATATAATTGATAGCTCCCGTCGCAGTGCCGAGCAGTAGGAACGATCCGGCTGTGTCATAGTTCATCAGATGAGCCACGTCTTGCGTCTGCCAGTGTTGTGTGCTGGTATGCCAGACCCTTGCTTTGCTAACCGACATTCTAGAAACTTACCAATATAATTGATAGCTCCCGTCGCAGTGCCGAGCAGAAGGAACGATCCGGCCGTGCCATAGGTCGTCAGATGAGCCACGTCTTGCGTCTGCCAGTGTTGTGTGCTGGTATGCCAGACCCTTGCTTTGCTAACCGACATTCTAGAAACTTACTAATATAATTGATAGCTCCCGTCGCAGTGCCGAGCAGTAGGAACGATCCGGCTGTGTCATAGTTCGTCAGATGAGCCATGTCTTGCATCTGCCAGTGTTGTGTGCTGGTATGCCATACCCTTGCTTTGCTAACTGACATTCTAGAAACTTACCAATATAATTGATACCTCCCGTCGCAGTGCCGAGCAGAAGGAACGATCCGGCCGTGTCATAGGTCGTCAGATGAGCCACGTCTTGCGTCTGCTAGTGTTGTGTGCTGGTATGCCAGACCCTTGCTTTGCTAACCGACATTCTAGAAACTTACCAATATAATTGATAGCTCCCGTCGCAGTGCCGAGCAGTAGGAACGATCCGGCTGTGTCTTAGTTCGTGAGATGAGCTCAGCCACGTCTTGCGTCTGCCAGTGTTGTGTGCTGGTATGCCAGACCCTTGTTTTGCTAACCGACATTCTAGAAACTTACCAATATAATTGATAGCTCCCGTCGCAGTGCCGAGCAGTAGGAACGATCCGGCTGTGTCATAGGTCGTCAGATGAGCCACGTCTTGCGTCTGCCAGTGTTGTGTGCTGGTATGCCAGACACTGCTTTGCTAACCAAACATTCTAGAAACTTACCAATATAATTGATAGCTCCTGTCGCAGTGCCGAGCAGTAGGAACGATCCGGCCGTGTCATAGGTCGTCAGATGAGCCACGTCTTGCGTCTGCCAGTGTTGTGTGCTGGTATGCCAGACACCTGCTTTGCTTCGACTGCCGGCACCACTTAACGCTACTAGTTGGGGACCTACGAAGAGTAGATGCTCTACTCTGACGCCTAGGTTGAATGTACCTGTGAAAGGAGCAGATAAAGCATAAGTACAGTACGACACAAAAAATAAGGCGCGTCGTCAATATTCGCTGGCGCAGACACGAAAAGACGATCGAAGAAAACACCCTAAACATTAAAAATTATAATCAACCTTATGCAATGCCCACAAGGTGTTAAAATTGATTGCCGTGACGTCTTTTTCGATTTCGCTCACACGCTTCCGTTCTCGTTCGCTTTTAGCGGCCGCGGCTGCAACTTTTGGCGCGCAACGATGGTGTTTTCTCATTGGTTAACCAATTTCTCGCGTATTTAAATTGTGTAATCTGCGCAGGTACATCGGTGAGTGGCTGATGCGAGAGGGCTACTCTAATTCAGTGGGCTATTGGATTATAAATTTTTGGAAAAAGACCATGTCCATTAGTGGATACTTTTTACCAAATCTCCTTTATTAGCTAAAGCAATTATTCCATCTCACTCACCAACCAAAGTCCGTCTAACAGGTTCACTGTGTGTCGAGAATGCCCACAGTCGGACATGCGCACCGCTCGCTACGCCCAGCATGACATCAGTTCCGGTGGAGTTGTTCCCGCTAGAGGTGCCCCCGCCTCCACTCGTTTTTGCGTTCAACGCTATTCGTTCTATCACCGAGTCTTGGACCGGTGATTGGAATACTACGTACCATCCGCAGGAATCTGTTAATCTGCAAGGTTGTTTAAAAGGCTAAAATAATATATTTGATGACACGATTAGCGCAGTAGCTTTAGGCATTTCTCCTGTATTTGGGTCCGTTTTACAAATACAAATCTCACACGTACAAAGACACAATACCCAAGAACGCCGGAAACGGCAGAATATGATGGAATCAAATTTTCCTATGGACCCACCCTTAATCTACGCAAAGACACTAAAATTCTGCGAATATCCATCTTTTGTATTGTGCCACGAAATAGAATTGTTGCACGCGCCACGTTGACATAGCAACGAACAATAGTTGTAAGGTGAAGCAGAGTATGCTCGTCTCCCGCCCTCCGTACACACATACTACGTGCGTGAAGGAGCCAAGCTTTTAATTTTTATAGACAATGTGTTGTACTTAATTTTTTATTTTGAATTTAATCGCTGGAAATGTAAACATAATGTAGTCATTAATGGCATTGTTGGGTTCCCTCCTATTATGGTCGAGTCTAAACTTATAATTATTATTAATCATTAATTACTTTCAGTGAATTTGTCTCAGTCATCAACCTACATTATTCTCACACAATTCTTTCCAAATCATGTAAAAAACCATTGTACCATTTATTATTTGAAAAGAGTATATCCATTCTTACCGGCTCTTCTTCATAGGACCACCTTTTTGCAATAGTGCAACTAGATTCATAATTAACGTTTTGAAAGTGCATGTGAATGCTTATTGAAATAAAATCTTGTTTCCCAGTGGGGAGATGACATTCTGGTCAATTTTAACGCCTCTAAAACTCAGGCGTGTCTTTTCACCGCAAAACGGAGTCCATTCCACCTGGCTCCTACTTTCTAAAGTACACCTATTAGCATCGCCGACCACCTAGAACTTCTTGGCATGGAGTTGACAACTAACCTCAACTTCGGCACCACAATCAAGGCAAAGGCTCAAACTGTGGCCAAAAAGTTGGGCATTCCAAACAAGGTGAAGCGATACTTCACTCTTGGACCGCTTTTCACTTTATATAAAGCTCAAGATCGTGTATGGAGTATTGCAGTCACTTATGGGATGGCTCCACTTGCCGCTCTTGACTCGATTCAACGCTGAGCTGAGAGGCTAATTGGTGATGAACTGCTAGTAAAATCTAAGCAACAAAGATTAGCTCATAGACGCACAGTTGCTTGTTTGTCGGTGTTCAACAGGCTTGACTTTGATCCACTTTTGGTGAAAATCCCTACTATCAGGACCAAGCTCTTTGAGAACTCTTTCATAATGTGCACAGACAAATTGTGGAATTCACTGCCAGCATCTGTATTTCCGGGCACTTACTACCCTAACGCCTTTAAAGCTGGAGTGAATCGGCACCTAATAGTTTGCTCACTCCATTGTCGACCACATCTTGATAAAGTGTCTAGATTGCGGTCAAGAGCAGATCTATATGTCATAAAAAAATACCATAAAGGAGTTTGACGAATGTTTGTGTTATAGCCATAGTTCGAACACAAGAAATGTTTGCGGTTTCTGACGATTTTATTGGCCACACTTATTGCGACAACGCACACGTTCACCTAATCCCGATAATGTGGCCAGTGGGAGGCCATGTTTAAGTTCAAGGCCAAATAGTTATGACTAATGCTCGTTATCATTACACATCATCCGATAAGTCTAATCAGTTAATTTGATCACTTTTATCTATGGTTGTGTGGACATAACTACGAGGAAAGAACCTACTTTTGTCCTTAATCGTAGGGATATAATCAAAAATTTGACACTGTCAACAAACCGAAATTATCAAAATGATAAGTGTTGTGGTTTTTTTTTTGCTATATTGTATATTTTTGTAAATTGTCATGTTGAAGAGTTTGCAAGCCGGCTCGTGACTCATCAACTCAGCCTATCGCAGTCCACGGCTGGACATAGGCCTCTCCCAAGTTGCGCCACAACACTCGGTCCTCTGCCTTCCGCATCCATTCCAGCTACTCTAATAAAGTCGTCGTTCCGCCTGGTTTGCTTATAGTAATTAGATTAATGCTTGTATTCCGAAACCAGTTGAGTTCACTAATAAATTTTTCACAATAATAATAATTATTTATTTGTTGTGTAATAATGTGTTTGTGTGGGTTTTCGCTAATAATGTAAAGTGCATATCAGTAAAAGCTGAGCCTATCTATTATGAAATTTACATTTTAAGCCAGTTCCGTTTATAATGATTAGATGCCATTGATTGATATGCAGTTAATTGTATGTTAGCTACATTTATTTCCAGTTCCAGGATGACCATTATACTAACAACCAATCACATGCGATTTGACAGCTGATTAACTAATCTTGGGTAAGTCAGCCGTTCGGAAACCTAGGGTTATTTCATCGAGGATTAAGCCCTATAGAGACGTAATCACAATTCTGCTTTGTTTGATATAAACTCCGACAATTTTCGACTAGACGTAACGCACTCCTATTGGCACGACAATGCCATTCGCGGGCGTGACGTTGCGCGAGCCAATAGGAGTCAGCCTTAACTCGCTCCTATAGGCGACCAATCGTTGTGTGATATTTATCTGTGCGAATAAGTAGAACAGCTTCGGAATTAGATAGCCCGTAATTTATCTTTATTCAGCAACACACCATACATTATTATAGTAATTAACCAACCAACTGCTATCGCCAACCCGCCTGCCAAGCGTGGCGATTATGGCATATCCCCCCAACATGCTTTGGGGAAGCCTATGTCCAGCAGTGGACGTCTTTCGGCTGAATTGATGATGATGACACATCATACTATTCCTATTTACTGCCTCGTTGGTCTAGTGGTCGCAAGCGCTAACTGGTACGACTGCTAAGCGTAGGGTCCTGGGTTCGATTCCCGGGTCGGGCAGTGTTATTGGGTTTTTTCAGTAGGAAATTCTCAGTAGCAGTCCGGAGACTGGATGTGTGCCCGCTTAATAGCAATAGGCTCGCCCCCTATTACATCGGACTTATAGCTAGCGAAATGTGGCTGTACTATACGCCTCTGCCTACCCCTTCGGGGAAATACAGGCGTGATGTTATGTGTTATTCCTATTTAAAGAATACGTAAGGATATGAAGACAATATAATCTAATTGTACATACCTATAGCCAGTTACGAAGTGTGTATAAGCAACGGCGACCCAGTTGTGATGTGCCTTGATAATTTGAACTTTCATGCTATCATTCCACGAGCTCACTGTAAATAAAGTACAACATTAATAATAGCACGAATAATAAAAATTTCTCCCACTTGCTCGGAAATTGGTTCATTATTCAAAAAAAAGAACACAACAATCGGATCTTTTCTGTACGCAACGAAATAACAGGCCGGTAATACCCAACAGGACATAATAGAAATTGCTGGACACTTTTTATTTTTTAAATTATGCTACCGAGGTTTTTAAGTACACACTTACATAAATTAGGACTTTTTAGGTACAAAATATTTATCATTATACAGGCTGATAGCGCATTTTCTTTTTCAAAACTTTCAAAACAGAACAAGAATTGGCGTGAATGAAAATGAGATACTGTTGAATTAATTTGTGTTGTGTTTCCTCGCAAATGAGAGAAAAGTACTATATAAGTCTCGGCCGAAATAGCAATTGACGGCCTCGTTTAGTTAAAAAGGACTCGGCTTGCACCTCGTCCTTTCAAAATCACTTGGGAAGTACTCGGCTTCGCGTCGTACTTCCAATATTACTCGGCCGTAAATTGCTTCATTTCAGGCCTCGACAGTAATGTACTATTACCGCCGCAATTGTGATTATCCACAGCCCATTTTCGGTCGTTCAGTGTGGATCATAGAAATTTTAATAATAAAGTAATAGAAATGTCATCTATGTCTTTTAATACCGGAACACGTGTCGCCGTTTTGCCGCTACCAACACATAAATACGCAATTACGCCCACCATGTTTCTAGCATTCAATGTAAAATAAATTAGGTAGGCCTAAAAATAAATCCGTTAGATATGCAGCAAAATACAATTTTAGTGACTGCGTCCAAAACAGCACTGGTGATCAAGCAAACGGTTCGCGCACTGGTGTCTTACGAGACAGACACCTGTACGCGGCGACACTTTCAGGAGCCTTTGCGCCTTCTATTACCTTATATTATTTAGTTTTCTATGGTGTCGACCAACCGATAATGGCTTTTTATTTTCGGCCAAAAAACTAAACGAAAAAAGTTCAAAAAATAAATATCAATTAATCATTAAAATTACTATTTTTAACTTGAAACAAGACCAATCACATGTCTTTAGCGCTATCGAATAGATAAATCGGATTTAACAAACCTCAGAAACCGGGTATAAGTCATTCTTACTTATTAAATACTAAAGATAAAGATATTTATTCGCAAGGATATGGTTTTAAGTTTTTCTAACAATCTATGTAAAGTCCGTTTCGTTAGAATTTTCATTTTTGGTAAACACTTAGCATGTCTTTTAAATGCAAATCGTAATTTATAATTATTATTATTATTTCATTAGGTTCGCAAACTGGACGTTACGACATTATATTCAATTATTAACATTTGCGGAAAATAATGGTAGTCGAACGGCCTTCTAAGTGCGAACACGGCATGCATACGAATATCACCCTCAAGATAATTACAATATAACACAGACGTTACAATAAAACACAGGGTTACAACAAAGCAACAAACACTGCACAAACATTAACACAAAACGAACAAGCAAATTATTAGAATTTGGTGTTGAAATATTTTTTCATTATTTATAAATTCTATTATTATTAAAAAATAGTTAACATTTGTAACCTAATTAAGTGTACTAATAATTATATTTACTCAGTAGTTTAAAAAAAAAAAACAGCATTTAATAGACCAACAAAAATGTACTTTAATGGATGGTTATTTCTTTTAACCATTTTATTTTTTTGTTGTTTTAAATTCGCAAGCTTTTAACTGTCGAATAGTATGTATATTGATCCTTTAAATTTGTGGAGCCTCCGATACTCATAACATAATTTTAATCATACCATGAGTATCCTGATACCCTGTGCGACCCTGGTCCCACGTAACTTTGTTTTTTTGCGTCCTATCGTTTTAGTAGCTAACTTTTGTACTTTGTTCTAAATAAATAATTATAATTTAAAGGGTCAGTTAGCCTACTAACCTATAATCGCGGCACGCTATGATGGCGTTTGCCTGCTCATGAAGATCCGTAAATATTGACAGCTACGTATGAAGGAACAATTGCCGTACCTACTTTATTGTCAATAGTGATGCACTGCAATAATGCTACAATATAATTTTTCGAATTTCGAATCTCTTATTCAAATT
This sequence comes from Asteroscopus sphinx, assembly GCA_949699075.1. Lineage (NCBI taxonomy): Eukaryota > Metazoa > Arthropoda > Insecta > Lepidoptera > Noctuidae > Asteroscopus > Asteroscopus sphinx. Next base: position 8,698,501 of record OX453019.1, read on the forward strand.
CTATTTATTTCTACTGTTTTTTTATGTAGGTATGTCACAGAAAATTTGATTACATAGCGATTAAACAAAACAACACTATTAGAAAATGTCAAAAACGCCATCATAGCATGCCGCGGGTATAGTAGTGTTTTTTTTCACAACGGTATGTGGTAATCTTACATAGCTCAGGGGCTTTACTCCCGACTGGATCGAGTTCTGTATCAATTGAATTAAAATTCGAGTTAAGACGCTGACAACAGCCAAATACCCCAAATAGGCTTCTTTTAAAAACATTTTTAGCTGTATCTATTCAGTTTGTGGCATTGAAAAAAATATATGTTAATCTTGATCGTATTTTCTGAAACTGTATTCTGCCCAAAACACGTTTTCTTGAAGTTTTCTCGATGGAAAAGAATTGTAAACTAACCTCTTAAAACATGCTTTAAAGCAAACAATCTCTATTATTTACAAAATACTATAAATAAAATTAAGAAAACATTTCAGAAAGACAATAATCTAAACATTTGTTGTTTCTGTTTTTCAAATAAGCTTTTAGTTTTTTATTTAAAAAAAAAATTGTCAATTTTCATTCAAGTTGAGCGGCGTATCCGGCGTTTCTCGGCTCGTTGCCTCTCTTTCAGTTCTGTACGAAACGACAGTGACCGCAGAGGTCTGATTTTTTAGGTGTTGTCAGCCTCTTAATGTCAATTCGTACTGTATTCCTTTAGGAATTGACATAAGCTTGATTTGTTTCTGAACTCAACCAGTCGGAAGTAAGGCTCCGGGCTAGCTTCAAGATCCTAGAAGTATTCATCGAAGCATATTCAGATGTTAAGTAGCAGACATTAAGAAGAAAAATGTTATGAATTATTTTTATGTCAAAAACAAGCAGAAATATTTGAATAATACATTGTACAGTTAACTGCATGACAGTGGTAACACTTGAATTGGAAACTTACTTAATAATCACACCGTTAATGTAATTACTAGAATATAATTCGTAAATTAAAATACAATTGTTTTAGCTAAGGATTAAATAAAATAATTATCATAATTTTTATTAAATTGTGTAATTTAAAGTGCTGTACCCTGACGGGATTTCATGTGGTTTCTATAATAATTGTATTGTTTAGATCATAAGTACACATGAATGAAAGCAATAAATACATTGACTTTGACTGCCTATGAAATAAAGGTGCTGTCAATGTCAAACTGTTACCACTGACGTGCGGACGACCGTACAATACAATGTATCCCACATTCAAGAACCGAATGACGCATGATGCATATCTATTATTAACGCACAGTGGATGAATCACACGAGTAGTTCTATAGCTCTCATTCAGTCATAACATATTATTACACAGAGAGATTGCATAATGAGATCAACATAATAATTGATACGTACTGTCTGGCGGTCGATGTCCTTTATGGCAGTCTGCATTGCCTAACGAAGCTGCTCTCGAATGACCCCTGCCGCATCGACTGCAAATTATTGAATAGTATATAAATCATTTAAAGGGTAAAGTACAAAAAGTAATTTTTTACAACATGTTGATCTGTATTCGTGCCATATTTAAGGAGATGACTATACCACTGATACTGAACACAAATCAATAAAAAAACCAACAACAAATATTTTTTTTGTTGTTTAAATATCTATTAGTTAAGTAAAACATTCCCCCCGTGTGTCACGTGCGACACAAAAACGATGCGAACGAAACCACCAAATTAATTTGCAGGTATTTCCACCCTTTGACAGTGCCGCCGATGACTTATTTTCAGTCATTTGGGATTTATTCTCAAACCATCGCTATGTTCCCGAGTGAAAATTTGGGTATTAAATAATCGCAGAATGTGTTAAGTATTTTTAGAGACTAAGCACATTGTTTACCATTTGCTCTAGAAATGGCACGGTTATAGATCAACATCTTGTATAGCAACAAAACAGTTAGACTTTGTAATAGATCCATTTGACTATTATAATACTATTAAATTTATTCTGAAGATAGAATAAAAATAACACCATTAGTTGTATGCACAAACATCGTAAAAATATAGACGAAGTGCTGCGAACAATCATTGTGAAGCCAAAAAAAACTATGCTCCTTCGTTTATAAGCAGCGCTCACGAACACACCATGCACCTGAAGGATATTTGCTTTCGCGATGCTTACTGGACGATGCCGCGCCATGGGAACTGAGAAAGTGAGCACGGTTTGAAGTGCATGCGTGTGCGTGAGCGCTGGTTGTACACGAAAGAGCATAGTTTTTTTGGCTTCACTAGATTGTTCACAGCACTTCGTCTATATTTTTTACTATGTCTGTGGTGGTATGATATTGTAGTAGTCGATGACAAAATAGAAGAGATACACGCTTTTTAAGTTTTAGAAGGGGGCTTTTTCTGTCCTTGTCGTGCGAAACGGACATTGTACAGAGTTGTGTGTAGTTACGATGGCGTTATTGAGTTATGACGTCAGACGGCAGTAGTGCTGTCTTTGTCTAATAAACAATTTAATCTAATAAAATTTTTAAAAATGCTTATAACTTGGGCATTTTTAAAATATTTCATTAGTTTTTTTCATTGTTGCTCATCTATTTTCTATAAGTTGTAAGATTTTTATTAATAAAATTGCTGCATACTCTATTATAATGCCTTAAATTCATCGAGCATTTAACTCTATAATGACGTGATCACATCTACTTTCTTTGAAATCAATCCCGCCAATTTTCAACTAGACATAACGAGCTAAAGACAAGCGCGCTTGTGTGCTGATATTTATCTGTGCGAGTAATTAAAACAGTTTCGGAATAGTACAGCCCGTAATTCATCCTAAAAAAAATAATGCATGTTTTTTCCCGCAAATCAGGATTGTTACCTCGAAAATCTTCACTTTATTCAGTTAATTGCAGCAATTGATTGTTTTATATTAAAATTATTACCATTTAACTAAGCCCAAATACGGAAAAAAACAAAGATTTACAGTGCGTTGATTTTTTTTGGGGCGGCTAATTTTGTTTAGTGGTGGTGGTGGGGGAACTTAGCTCCCAAGCCCCCTAACACTGCATGGCAGGTTTATCATCAGTTATCAAGTTTATTACAGGTATATGTTACCGCTAATGTGCTTAAATCCCTAACGGTAATGTGCAGATTACTGCAGTAACCCGCAGATGACTCATTCTTGTTATGTGTATTATCAGTCTACATATCTACTCATTGTTGAGGCCCAACGACCATACATCCCATAGATGCCTCATAACAGGTGACAGGTGACCAACAAATCTATAAAATTTCACTTATATTTAGTCGCCACTATTCGCCACTTGAAATCTTCAAATCAGTTTCGACCACTCACATGAGCCGTCAAAACTGCCGCGTTAAAGTCAAAGTATTTATTAGTGTTAGTGATTAGCCAATAGTCGCCTTGGTGGGGCCAATCGGATTGCAGTACCTCAGCTAGTGGCAGAATTTATTGTACGCATTATATTCAACATTAGACGTCTATTGGGCTGTATGGACGTTGTTGAGGCCACTCTGTCGAATTTGCCAAAGGATAATGAGATGGTGTCAGGGCAGGCAAATGTACAGTCACAACACAGAAGTGTTGAGCCACTTGCTAACATTCTTAATTCGGCCGTGTTGGCAAATCGAACGAACGAATCAGTCGAACGAGTATACTACTACTTAGCCCGATTTTTATAACACGGCCAAGTTAAGATAATAAGCAAGTGGCTCAACTTTCGCATGTTGTGACTGTACAAACTAGATAAATAGTAGATTAGACGAACTTTGTAACTCCTGCACCCTTTCGAACAAAAAGCACGTCCAAAAATTCAGCGGCCCAAGGTATCCAGCGCGTCCAATAACAGGATACATTAAAATTTCATTGGACGCGCTTATTTAATGGTTAAATACTGACCCACATTAGAGGGTACCCCGAACTTCCGAAGAACTTTCTTCTATAAATTATGTACATAACTTCTTATATACCAGGCCCCTCAGAAAGTATTGCGAAAAAAAGTTTTTATATATGGGAGACTGGCCAGTTATAATGTTTTTCGAAAATATGATTATTTATAAGTAAAAATAAGTAAGTTCCAATTTCAAAATTTCCCTCCACATTTTTTGCGAGTTAATTCAAAGTATTGTGTCTCACTGAAATATGGATCTGCGCCGGGAACATTTTAGAGCTATGATTTTATACGATTTCAAGTGTCGCCTGAAACCGGATGAATCGTACGATAGACTTCAAATGGCATTCATGGATGAAGGCCCTTCCAAGGCAACCGTGTATCGTTGGTATAACGAATTCAAGCGCGGTCGACCAACTTTGGGGGATGACGAAAGAAGCGGTCGCCCTTTGACGGCTGTTACCGAAGAAAACGTGCTAGCAGTGAAAAATTTAATCCAAGACAATAGGCGAATTACATATCAGGAGATTCAACACATATTGAAGATTGGATCGGGAAGCGTTCACGAGATTCTACACAGCCATCATCGCGTGAGGAGGATAGTATCACGCTGGGTGCCGCACAACCTCACCGATGCTCAGAAGCAGGCCCGGGTGGAATGGTGCCGTGATATGCTTAACAAATTTGAAGCAGGCTCGTCTCGGCGTGTTTACGACATCGTTACAGGTGATGAGTCCTGGATTTATCAATACGACCCAGAAACCAAGCGCCAGTCGACTGTTTGGGTGTTTCAAAATGAGCCAACGCCTACCAAAGTGAAGCGATCTAGAAGCGGGGGTAAGATTTTGATCGCTAGCTTTTTTAATTTGACTGGCCACTTGGTATCAATTCCCTTACGGGATCAAAGAAGCATTAATGCCGAATGGTATACTACCAAATGTTTGCCAGAAGTTTTCTCTGTTATAAGCAACAAGCGACCAAACACAGGGCTCCGCGGGCTACTGCTCCACCACGACAATGCACCTGCGCACACCGCACTCAAAACGAGGGACTTCCTGGACAGCACGCCAGTCAAACTCCTGGGTCACCCTCCTTACAGCCCTGATCTAGCACCGTGTGACTTCTTTTTATTCCCAAAAATAAAAAATCAGCTCAAAGGGATACAATTTTCGTCGCCGGAAGATGCGCTGGCTGCGTTCGAGCAGGCTGTAAACGAGGTGTCTGCGGCGGACTGGAAAAAGTGTTTTGAAAACTGGTTTAGGCGCATGAATCTTTGTATAGAGGCTGGTGGAAAGTACTTTGAAAAGATTTGATAAAAATATATGTACGTATAGAACAATTTTTTTTAGTTTCGCAAAACTTTCTGAGTGTCCCACGTATTTCCTTATATGGGTGTAAGAAATTCTAACAAGTAATCTTAATTTAAGTTGGTATTATAGGTAGGCACAAACCTTAACTGATCTTGTGAGGGTATCCTGCCCACAGTACGGAGATCGAGCGAGGAGTTTCTAGAATGTGTTCTGTTCACCGCTACATCTGTGTTAGAAGCTGTTGAGTTCTTCCGCGAACAGCTGTTGCCATTCCGACTGGTGCTGCTGTTTGGCAGGGCTGTGTTTACTACAAAATATTGTGTTTGTCAGAAAAAGTTGGCAACATTGTTAAGCTAGTTTCCTTGCCCCTTTCTAGCATCTGTTATGCTCATCATATGATGAGCATCATGAAAATGTTTGAAGTTAGGTCGCTTCATGACTTGTTGGTGTGGTATCATTTTACTTGATACACTCTGTAGCGGTACCGATTCTTTACCGAGTGCCTATATTTTAGGCCGCTCCCTGACTTGTTGGTGCAGTATTGCCAACAAGAAAAAGATTTTGATATGTGCCCGGTTAATGGCAATAGGCTCGCCCCCTATTACATGGGACTTACAACATAACTGGCGAAATGTGGGTGTACTGTTACACCTCTGCCTACCCCTTCGGGGAAATACAGGCGTGATGTTATGTTATGTTTTTTTTTGTGCATTAGTTAAGAAAATTACTATAGTTTTTATAAACTGGCTCTAAGCTTGTCCTAGGATTAAGTTAAAATTGCTAAAAGAAACTGAATAAACTTTAAAGTTTTGTTAGTTAATCATTAATTTATCAAAAGGTTTGTTAATATAATAAGACAGTTTTCATACTATTCATAAATATTCCGATATCAGGATGTGGGGTGCTGAATCATCTATAGCTTCATTGATTTGTAGATAACTACCAACTAAATTAGGTGGAAGTTCCGTTATCAGTTTGTTTATTTATTGTCCTACATACTTACGAAGATCTACAGAACGAAACGAAGTACCTATCTAGACATTATATTATCGGATTGATGTATAATTAAAGTTTACCTTCAATAATCAAGAAAAATATAATTAATTACGAGTAATTTCTACTTTATCACTAAATATAATACTTGAGGATTCGCTTGAGGATTAGCAACTTATTATATTTAGACTGTTTATCAAAAATTCTATTTGTAAAGATAGCTATACAGTGTGAGTCGTCATAAAGTATACATATGAAATTACGTGAAACTAGACATAATAATTTTTACGATGGGAAAAATAAAAAATAAACTATTTTTATAAGTATATGTGGACCCTTTGTAAAAAAAATATTATAATATTTTAACCAAGTGGTCTATGAATATAAAACAAAAACGGTAATGATTGTAAATAATAAGCAATAAAAATGAAACACAATTCTGTAAAAAAACAATACTGTCATTGAGAATTTTGTCAATTATCGAGAATACACTGTAAAAAATTGGATTATCCGTAAATTCTACTTTATTTTTAAGTGATGGTAATTTATTTGCGGTAAATTGTTTTGTTTCGTTTTCTTATTAACAATTATTTCTGTTTTTGTTTTAACACCATAGGCGACTTGGTTCAAAAAATTTTTTCTTCTTTGCATAGGGTCCACAGTTTCTAATAAAAAAGTTAACATTTATAAATCCAAGCAAAAAAATTAGTTTTCTTTTATTATTTTTCCCGTCGGTAAAAATATGTCTAGTTTCCCCCAAAATCGTATGTGCACTTTATGAAGACTCACACTGTAAAGAAGTCTATAGAATTCCACTTTCATAGATATAAAGGAATTTTATAGTGGAGTTATGTTTGTTAGATTAATTTACAGACACAAATCTTGCATAAACATCCAGACATGGGACTCTAGATTACAAGTATTTGTTGTACACAGGAATTAAACCTGCCACCTGCTGTATAGAAAGCCGCTAGTCAAGTGCTCAACCACTGAGTAGGTACACACACATTTTTTACCTCTTTTTTCCACATTCAAAACATTGTTCTTTTTCTTCTATTTGTTATTGTGTCAATGGTTTAACCAACTTTTATATCAATTTCACATTTAAAAATTCTTAAAATAAAAAAATATTAATTTATTGTTTTGTTATTTATTCTAAGAACATTTGTTTACATTTATAGATGCAGACTCATCTTTCCACATCAATATAATCATAAGCTCAACATTAAAAGATAACTGTATAGACTTATGATAACATATTTCTTTGGTTTTTATCACAAATGAAATCATTGTTTTTATATAATTTCATTAATGAAATAAAACATAATTTCTTTTCTAGTGATTGAGAATGTAATTTACATAACATTCCTTTTATGTTGTATGCAATGCTTCATACAATTGACAGTCTTAATGGCTTAAACAGAATTTTGTCAGTTCAGGCTTAATGCTAAGAAGATTATTATCATCAGCAAATCATCTAAAGCACAAAGTTTTCATTCCAAGAAGGTCTATGTGGTGTATGGTCGATGTGTCATTTACAATAGATATTACATCTAATAGGTATTATTATCGTATCAATTTTGAAATGTTCATTATTTTCAGATAATAAATTATTTTGAACATGATCTTTTTCAAGTAAAAAAGGTTCCAAACTTTTTAAATAAAATCTAGTCTTTACCCAAAAGGATAACAAATTATGTTCTTGAGTAATTTTAGCAGTCTATAAATTAATATAAGACTACATTAAACATTAATAATTCATATGAGATTACTAAATATTTTTAGTTTGGATAGAAGTAATAAGTATGAAGTATTATTTAAAACCCAATATGGATAACTTTTGTTTGTGCTATGTATGACTCAAGCATACAACATGGGTGCTAGGATGACTATCCCAAATACATATAATGCATACATATATGAAAAACAATGTTATACTTACATGGAGGTGGAAGATATCCATAAAACAGAACATCCCCACAGGTTGAATGGTTCATTTCATCACACAAAGCCAGTCTTCTGCTCAATGGAGTGATCCCAAAGTAATCACACTCATGTCTCAAAGCCCTTATATTAACATCATTAAGTTCTATATCCCGAGTACGCAAAAAGTTCAATATGAGACCAAAGAGGTTTGGATCCCTGTCTATGAAGATTGCTCCAGTTTCATCCCGCACTGTGGGAATCCTGCCACTGAGGAGTGCCGTGAAGAATGTCTCTGGGACCCAAGTTAATGTGTGCCATGATGTTGAGAATCTATAAAAAAATATTTAGTTTAGTTAAGGTAGGTTGAATGTATTTATTGATGAAATTGCATAAGGGGAAACAGTAATTTGTTTAGAAGCATATTATTATATGCAAAGGAGGTGCTTAAAACGAGTAAATATTAAAATATATTAATTTCAAGATTGTTAAAAAAAATTATACAGCATGTGAGTCTCATTATAAAAAGGAATAATAATGCGATTAGTTGATACAAGCTTTATGGTTATGATATAAGTAATATTAAATTGCAATTGAAATTCCGTCCGGCCGCCGGACTCCGGCGTAAATATAAACATAGAACAGTGTTTACGATTAAATGTCCAATTGAGGGCAATATTGTAATAACTCAATCAAGCTAGTGATAATAATCATTAAATGATTACATGCCACAGCTTGGGTTCGTAATTCATTACAATCTATGATATCAAGACACAGAAAGCCTAGACCAATAAAATCTAAAGCAAATAAATAATTTAAACACACTTTCCATTTAATTAAACACTTACCTTGTGCCGCCTACGTTTAAATTCACAATTTCTTGATAGTTGGGCATTTGTGTTAATTCGATTGCTACAATTTCTTTCGGAAAGCAGTTACTTTATTTGTTTCAATATATTCATTGGAATTTATTTACGTCTGACGAAATCAAGACAAGACGAGATGGAATTGGATGGCAAAATGTCAACGTCAACAAACAGCTGTAAAAATTACCACATACACGGAGAAAAATGAAATAGATGGGATTTTATTGCCATTAAACAAAAAACTTTTTAACAAAAAAACAAAACCGACTTCAAAAACCTTAACTAAAAAGTAAAAAATAATCCTTGTATGTATTTCAAAATATTAACATAAACCAAAATTTTGAAGGCGGCGCGTGACTGTCCCTTTGCGTCATGTAAATATAATGTACTGTCGAGCGCTTATCTATAGTAAAAAACAGTTTATGCGAACATACATGAAAAACATGCGCCGCCTTCAAAATTTTGGTTTATGTTAATATTTTGAAATACATACAAGGATTATTTTTTACTTTTTAGTTAAGGTTTTTGAAGTCGGTTTTGTTTTTTTGTTAAAAAGTTTTTATTTCATACTTTTTAGTTGATAATTCACAGAAAAACTAAACTATTAGTAGATCATCTAGGTAAGCGAAGCTAAATTAAACTGATTTATTGAAGCTGGTTAAAAAACTACTCGACCTATGTCAATAAAATTTATATGGGACCACCGCGCGGACTTCCTCTACCAAATAAAAAAACAACCACGCAAATCGGCCCACAAATCTCGGAGTAATCGGTGTACATACATGAAAAAAAAAAAAAAAAAAAAAAAAAAAAAAAAAAAAAAAAAAACCCGCGGAATACATAACCTCCTCCTTTTTTTGAAGTCGGTTAAAAATCAAAGTAAGTATGAAGCTGTCTCACATTATCGATTTGAAAATCGGAAAACACCGGTTTTTGCAAAATTGTGAAAATGCGACTCGATCCTGGCATAACTTTTTTTTACTTGGCAATCTTATTTTGGAGAGAGACGTGTCCGTACGTCAGTCTTCCAAAAAGTCAATTTTCTTTCTAAATCGAATTGTTGGGACTGATGTATGAAAATATAGTTGTTGTGAATTATTAGGATAGTTGATAGTATTATCAGCCACTAAGATGCCGCAGACTTTACCTGCGAAGCCGGGCAATGGCCGTAATAAAGGATTATTCAATAATACGACCGGCTTCAGCACTCTGATCACTGTTACGGTATTGTCACTGGCTTGGTTGGCCGGTTTCGCATCCCGGCTATTCGCTGTTATACGTTTCGAGAGTATAATTCACGAATTTGACCCATGGTAAGTGTCGAGAATTAGCTTGATAAGGATAACCTGTTGAAGATAGGATTCCCTCCATTTATTGCATACGTGTTCTAGGTTCAACTACCGATCCACGGCCTACATGGTGCAGCATGGGTTCTACAACTTCCTGAACTGGTTCGACGAGCGTGCGTGGTATCCTCTGGGTCGTATCGTCGGTGGTACCGTGTACCCTGGCCTTATGATCACATCAGGCACAATTCACTGGATCCTCCACACCCTAAATATTCCAATACACATTAGAGACATTTGTGTGTTCCTCGCACCTGTGTTCAGGTAATTGTTTTGGCATTTCTTGTAATCTAGGTTACTGGTATTTATATTGATTATAACAGGTTATATTAAGGTGAAGTGTCATGATAATAGATAACTCCAGATAAGTTAAGTGTCAGGCTTGAGAACATTCCAACTGAGAGTAACTAGAAAAAATACATTAAATGCCTGTGTTAACACATTGATGTGAAATTGTGGCTTGCGCTACTGTATTGATTTAACAGTCTTGGTGATAGTAATTTCTATGTTCAAAATCAGTTAATAGCTTGGCATAGAATTGCGTATTTCCTGTTGCATGCTAAATGGCAGAATATAGCTGCACAAAGATTGTTTTTATGAAAATATTCATGTAACACCTACCTTACCTATATTCACAATAAACAATTGAATTGAAAATCAACATTACATTATCAAATTGCAAAACTGTCTATAACATTTAGAATAAATAAAAATAGGATTACACATACATAACATAACCAGCCCATTACTGTCCCACTACTGGGCATGGGCTTCTTCTCAGAATGAGAAGGATCCAGGCCTTAGTCCATAAATATAAATTAAAACTAAAAATGCTGTAGTAAAAAACTAATTAAATGTCCATACTCTGTCCAAAATGTGTTGAGGATATTCATCATTAATTTCCTTTTTAGTGGTCTAACAGCCATTGCAACATACCTGCTGACTTCCGAGCTATGGTCTCGCGGAGCTGGTCTGTTTGCCGCATGCTTCATAGCCATTGTGCCAGGCTACAGCAGTCGGTCCGTAGCAGGAAGCTATGATAATGAGGGCATTGCTATATTTGCACTGCAGTTCACATACTACTTGTGGCTGAAGAGTTTGAAGAATGGATCAGTGTTTTGGTCTGTTTGCACTGCCCTGTCTTACTTTTACATGGTGAGTTGATTTAACAATATTAACCTAGCCAGTATGTAGTTGGTAAATAAAACACAATAACACACAGATTGTTACTAATTTTTTATTAGTTGTATGCCTATGAAGAAAGGGCATCAATATAAAAACAGCTGTGTTCAATTTAAGTATAAATAATTTGAATACACCTAAGGGCGGATCCAGCCTTTGTATCAGGGGGGGGGTCACGTACTTATATCCAACCCCGGAACTACATTTTTAAAAGGAGGGTGCAGAGCCCAATTTGCCGCCTGCTAGGAAAAAAACTTTCAACCAACTAGCAAACTTTCAAACAACTTTCTAGGATTTTCGTAATTTTTGCTAAAACATGAATTTTAGAGCTTTAGAATTCCTCTTTGTAGAATATTAATGTAACGGAATAGTAACTTGCAATACTTAATTACCTATACCTACGCCAAAAAAGAAGAAACGTAAATTTATAACAGTGCGAGCGAAGCGAGCGCGAAATTTTTCTCAGTTTCGGCTTTGTTTTTATTAACGTACTTAACAGAATAGTTCTTTACAACTTACGTCTAGTACGCAGAAGAAAAAAAGACAGAAAGAAAAGCGCGAGCGAAGCGAGCGCAAAATTTTCAGATTTCAGAATTTCAAATCATATTCTGCCATTTCTGGCATATAAATATTTTAATTTTTGCATATAAGAATAATTTTTGAATACAGCAATTTCATTAAGTATATGACAGTTACCAGAGTATTTATAATTGAATAATCATAGAAAATTAAAATACATAGTTAAAATATTTCTTTTTACAATATTATTGGGTATATCAATAATTATTCAATTTGACAAACAGAATTTAAATGTTTATTTATTGTTGTAGGTTTCAGCATGGGGTGGTTACGTGTTCATAATCAACTTGATTCCACTGCATGTGTTCTTGCTACTGATCATGGGCCGGTTCTCCCAGCGGCTGTTCGTCAGTTATACGGTGTTCTACATTGTGGGCCTACTGATGTCTATGCAGATACCCTTCGTTGGCTTCCAGCCCATCCGGACTAGTGAACATATGGCTGCGTCAGGTAAATCTTAGATTAGTTAAACTATCTTTGGTGTAAAGAATATGTGTAAATCACACTAAGGTGAGGTTCTACTACTATTTTCTTTTCTTTCACATATCTTTCGCCTGACCTTAAAATACTTACTTCTGTTCTTAATTCAATTATACCCTAGGGCCTACCTTGGGTAATACACCTGGGTCAATCAACTATTTTACCTACACTTTGCTGTCCCTGACAAAAAATCTTATTAAAAGTTGTTCTTGTTAAAATACCACCTTGTAGTGCCTAATGACACAGTAAACATAAAATACAGTACGGAAACTACGTTCTAACGCTTCGGATTGAATCACACAGACACATGCCCCAACAAGAACCTAAGTGGATGTCGGAGTGCTGTCAGTGACAAATCTTTAATGGTTTATTCCACTTTGTTCACCTGGGTGAACAAAGTGGAATTTATGGTGTCTTTATTTCACCTCGGAATCATTTCACCTAGGTGAAATGAATCGACATTATTGGTGTCGTTTGTTCACCTTGGAACTAAATCACCCAGGTGAACAGGGGCAACAATTTTTATTATTCTTGTGGACTTTAATCACCCACATAAAATATGCTAAAACAACTATCAAAACAAAGCGAACTTAAAATATCACTCGAATTTTGGTTTGTAAGGAGTGAATTCACCACAAGGGGTCAGGACGTAACCAATTCGCCAAACATTGTTTCAATAAATTGATACTTTGATTAAATGATATTCTATGAAATGTAAGTTCGGTGTAGCTTTATTTTATGAACTGAGACAAAATCGAGTCGTTTTTTCGATGAAACGTTTTTCGATTAAAATTTTTTTTGTTTTTAGGGTTCCGTACCCGAAGGGTGCCAAACGGGACCCTATTACTCTCGCTACGCTGTCCGTCCGTCCGTCTGTCTGTCACAGGGCTGTATCTTTTGAACGGTAATTAGGTAATCGGTTGAAATTTTCTCAGAATATGTGTTGCTATGAGGTGTATCACGACAAATACTAAAAACAAAAAAAAGTCTAAAACCAAAGGGGGTCTCCATACAAGAAACCTCAAAAAACATGCATTTTTTTTGACATTTTTGTTCCTGCTCTATCTTCAAAACGGTAATATATACCAGGGTTAAACTTGGTCAGATTATAGTGCATATTATGTAGTTTAGCAACAAATACTAAAAATAAAACAAACATAGACATATGTGGTACCTACGAAAGAAAAACATGCAAAAATTCATATTTCGCGCACTGTGCGTTGGTCTTTTGATAAAATCTCGTAAATTAAATCAGTTTTTATGGGGTATCAGGTCATTGAGAGGTATGGAACCCTTACTGCGCGAGTCAGACTCGCACTTGGCCGGTTTTATTTTATTTTATTGTATAAAATATTATACAATATTTTTGGAATCGTTTTCTGTCAAATGAAATTCGATATAAACATTTGTAGAAAAATGAAAATAGCTAACCGTCTAATTTACATTAAATTGAATTAAATAATAAATTGATGTAATTGTATTGATGTAAAAATTATTTAATGCTATGATGAAAAAATTACATGAAGGTTATGACCTTATGACACACCATTATGTTGCTGCACATGAAACAAGTACATAACATAATTATGACACAGAAATATCCAACAGCAAGTACCATTAATTACACGCGAGATAAGGTTTAATCTGTTTTTATATGGTTTTAGCGCTTTTCAATTTTCTGGGTAATTGATTAACCAATGCCTGTTTAACATATTGTAACTTTACGTAAAACTTGCAATGCTATTATGATATTAGTATTTGAACAGTAACAATAAATTATGTGTATATACAGACTTACACAACTATATACACAACTTACACAACTATATACACAACTTACACAACTATATAGTATAGTATAACGGGCTGGTTTCCGCAACTCCATGTCCAAGCGTGTATTTTGCGTACGGGTGGGAATTTACTCGATCCACCCGAACTCCTCGAAAAAGGCCAGCAACGCCTTGGTGTTGCTGGTGATCTCTCTGAGAGTACCTGGGTTACCGAAGTACTTGGCCCTGTATTTGGCGACCTCAGGGCAGTCTAGAAGCACATGGGCTGCTGTCTCGTCTTCCACCATGCAGGCTCTGCACAGTGGGCTGTCCGTAACACCTATGACAAAAAGATGTTTGTTAAAAGACCCGTGGCCAGTTATAGCAGCTGTGACTGTACGCAGCTGTTGTTTTGACAATCGGAGGGCCCGTTTCGTGAACCGGCCGTCGATTGTGGGAAGTTTACTTACACAACTATATACACAACTTACACAACTATATACACAATTTACACAACTATATACACAATTTACACAACTATATACACAATTTACACAATAAAGAATAGCTTAAAATAAATAAACAAAATAAAACTAATAGCTACAAAAAACCAAAAAATTACTCCGCATCGCTTTCTACCGGTAGCGTGCCCTTATATTATTATTATTGGTATTTGAACTAATGAGAAATTACAAAATGATTCATTATCTTATTTTAATACAGTAGAATCCGTTTATAACATCGACCATACACGCCTTAAAGACGCCTGATAACAGGCGACCGATCTTTGTCAACACATCTATGAAATTTCACTAATGTAGGCCACTGTTCGCCACTTGATAACTTCAAATCAGCCCCCCGATTCAGAACCACACGAAAAACTGTTGTCGACCGATTCGGTTTGATATCTCATTTTCACTCGTTGCGTGAATCATAAGACGAAACGAGATAACAAACCGAACCAGTCGACAACTGGTTATCGTGTGGTTCTGAATCGCGGAGCAGTTTCGACCACGTATGTGAGCCGTCAAAACCGCCGCGTTATTGATTAGCCAATAGCCGCCTCAGTAGGGCCAATCGGATTACAGTAGGGTTGTAGTCAACTAGCTGAAGCGGGGGCCTCAGCTTGTTAAGAAAGAAAGAAAGAAAGTCTGTTTCAGAAAGCTGGCGCATTAGTTTACGAATTAGTGTTAGAGTATGCTGTCTTGAATTTTCCTTAACATCTTTACTTTTACGTATTGAACAAGGGGTCAAAACGAAAAAATTGTATAATCTATTTTTATTTCTGTCTGAAAGTCAGCAGGCAGGGCATTAAAGTTATAATAGTTAGAATGGTTTTATACGGGGGGAAATCACAATACATTCGTCAATTTTAAAGTTTGATTCTAACAATTAAACTGAACAACTTTTCCTAAGAAAAATGGGTCGTCAGACGAAAAATTATTGTTTGACTTCTCATACAAAAATGTTACGGAAAGTTATTCAATTTTATTTGTAGACCTTTAAAATGTATCGAATGTATTTGATTTCATACTGTATAAGTACTGTACTTAACTTTCTCTGTAATCGACCTTACTCACTTTGTTTGTGGCTCATATTGAAATCGTTTTAGCACAAGTTCAGTTTTTCTTAAGAGATAAATTTTGTAAAACACATCTACAATTAACGAAGCGCTTTCCTAACACCGCGTAGGTCCGGCAGGCCCGCGGCATCCGAAACCGTCAACGTACCTATCCTCTATAAAAGCAATTGCAAATGAGCGGAATGGAAATGTCATGGATGTCTTTTAATTTCATTTTGGGGCCGAAAGTACAGGCGTTCATGGCTACGTGTTTGACGTAACAGGTGTGTCCGGCCACCAAACATAGGAAACCCCGGTAGATAAAGAGCCCTTCGACAGCCATCGATCACTTGTTGCCCAAGGTCGTAGAGCTCGAGAGTTTACAGCATTAGACCTACTTATAATACCGTTATGGGACCTTAAATTCAAATTGGCCATTTTTTTTTTTTTTTTCTTGACGCGCTTGCATTTGTTCGCCACCTCACCTGATGTTAAGCGATGGTGCTGTCGACGATGGTTCACGCTTGCCCAGCAAAGGTGAGAGGATGGCAGTGAAATTCGACCCATCCTCTTAAGTGGCTACACTGGGCATCGTACCGGAACACGACTAGGTCGCTTGGCGGCACTTCTTTGCCCGTTGGGTGGTTGCAAGCCGTCGGCCGTGGCCTACCACCAGTATATCACCTGATTTGCACCACCCAGGGATCACGTGTAGGGATTCGGAAAAGGGGTACTCTCCTACGGACGTGGGTGACTCGATCCCCTAAAACTATTTAATAGAACTAATCCACCAGCAATTCAGACAATTCATAAACAAGTGTCGTAAACTGGAGCACAAAAAGTAAACAGACAAATAAAGATTTTCTGAATGTTCAAAGTTTCCTGCGCATTGTGTGTGCGTGTGTAAACTGCGCTCGTTACCGCTCAAGGTGAATTGGAAATTTTATTGAAGTGTAGCCGTTTTATTGGCTGATCTGTCCCGATAGGACAGATCAGCCAATAAAACGGCTACGGTACGAGAATAAATGATGTTTCGTATTGTAGTAGTACGGTTTGTTTGGACATGCTTCAGCGTACGGTAAATACGAGTATATGTCTATTCAATTAAAATATTTAAACATATCGCGCGGTCGCGGGAATCCGCTGGATGCGGAAGGCACAGCACCGGTCGTTGTGGCGATGCTTGGGGGAGGCCTAGGTCCAGCAGTGGACGTCTTTCGGCTGAAATGATGATAATGATGATGATTTAAACATATATACGGTTAACAGGCATTATTTCCACAAACGTCGCCTTACATAGGTTTAATTTCTAGATCTGGCAATTTTTTGACAGGGTTCTTTGTTTTAAACATTCCCAACAACTCCACAGAACCTATATTATGTTGATAGTTTTAGGCATATAAAATGGATAGTAATGTTCCATTGGCGATTATTTTTATACAATAGCACACTTCTGTCCAATTCTTTGGAACAGATCCCGTTAATTGCTTACAATTTCCTCGAGCAATATAGATTGGACTCTTGGCAAGACTATTCTCGTTAGTTTATCGTTTGTAGCTCGAATGCGTTGAAAAGAAAGAGATGCAAGTATCACTTCTTCATCCTGGAGATAACATGGCGGATACATAAAAGGCTCCAACATAGGACCTACTTGGAGCCGTGCAACTAGAGTTGACCTTTTATAAGCACCCGTTTATGGTTTATATTTTATTTTATATCATGGGTACCCAAAATTTGAAGTGTGCGGTCTAAATTTTAATCCAAAATATATAGCGATCTTTCGATCAACGGTTTTAAATAAAACACATAAACTGTTTGTTGATATGATGGCAATTTAACTTAATTTTTGATTAATTTTCTTTTACGAGATATCAAAAACATCCACGCGATCGACTTGGCGGTCCATGGTCTATATGAAATAAAATCTTTTGATTTTGAATCTGAGGAGAAGTACCATCTCAATTCAGTGTACCACTGGACATATAAATCTCTTTCAATACTGTGGATCAGAATTTGCTTATCATTTGCCTTAATAGTTAAGGAAAATATCGTGAGGAAATTACACATCCATAACAAAGAGTTTTTGATGGTGTGTGTATTTTTTTTTGGTACATTTTTGCACATCACCGTCTAGTCCCAAACTAAGCAGAGCTTGTACTATGGGTACTAGACAATGGATATAATACTTAGAAACCTTTTTTTTTGTAAATACGAACTTATAACACATAAGAAACACCCAGACCAACACAAACACTCATGTTCATCACACAAATATCCTGTCCTGTGGGAATCGAACCCACGACCTCGTGATCAGCAGTCCAACACTCGAACCACTAGACCACAGACGTAGTCGGTATTGTATTCCTCCAAAAGGCACGTTCCCAACAGTGGGACGGTAACGCCCTTATTGTGCTTTTTTTTTATTCTTAACGGCCTTGCGTTTGACCGCCACCTCACCTGATGTTAAGCGATGGTGCAGTCGACAATGGTTCACGCTTGCCCAGCAAAAACCTATTCGAGCCTTGAAGACTACCAAATTATACTTCTCGGGAAACACGGCAAGGAATTCCACTCCTTAGCGGTACGCATTATAAAGCTATTAGCAAAACGGTTCGTGCGTAAGGGTGAAATATCTACCATATAATGGTGGCGCATCGCCACTCCGATGTGCTGATCGATACTCCGCCGGTAAAGATAAAACTATACAGTTTAATTAAAATTATATACGGCTTCATTAGTCGGGTTACCGGGTATCATACGAAAACTAACAGGAAATACATATGTAAAATATGTACTCATGTGTAACTCAATACATAAGTACATACTATGCAATGTGTAATTGAAATAACTGAAAACCTCTTAAAGGGTCATTGTACTCATCAGTTTGAACAACTTTTACTATGGGACCAACCCTGAAATAGCGACAAAATGTAGGCTACAGCTGATTTGTTTTTCGCGATTTCTGGATTGGCCCCATAGTAAAAGTTGTTCATAGTGATGAGCCTCCACGAGTGACGATATTTAATTGATCGTCCGGCGCACCTTGGACAGTCAGCCCCGCTACCAACCTGCTGACTAGCTAATTTTTTCCCCACGGCATGAGCTATTATTATTATGTAGCTCATGTCGACACAATAGAAGAAGTATATTGACCCCTTAAGAGGTTTTCAATTATTTCAATTACACTAGGTATGTCAATTGCAACTCTTACATAACGTAACCAGCCCATTACTGTCCCATTGCTGAGAACGACCTTCTTCTCAGAATGAGAAGGATTCAAGCCTAGTCCACCATGCTGGCCTACTGCGGCCACTGCGGGTTGGTAGACTACACACTCTTACAGATTACATACATACATATTATCACGCCTGTTTCCCATTGGGGTAGGCAGAGACTATGGATTTCCACCTGCCACGATCCTGACACACCTCTTTCGCTTCATCTACGTCCATTAACCTCGTCATGCATGCTCGTCGGTTTAGAGAACTCTTAAACTGGCATTTACAGATTAATAATATTAATTCAAGGCTAAATACAAATATTTTTTAGCTTCTAGACACACCGTTTCAGTATAGTATGATTGAAGCTAATGATAGTTTTGACTAAGCGTTGAGAGCATTAAAAATTACTGGCCATGAGCGAGTTCGTATTTTTTTCTATAGCTACCAATTGCATTGATGAAGTAAAATGGATCTATTTATGGTGCATACATGACGTAACTTTGTGTGTGCATTATCTCTGTGTAAAAATAAATTTGGTAATTACAAAAGTGCTGCTTGATTTACAAATAGGACCAAGCTTGGCGAATATCTAACTTTTAAAACAAAGCAGAATATTTATGAAATCAGAAAAAGGAATGTGAAATGTTTTCTTGAGCGAATTTGTAGTAATAGGGTATTTTTATTATAAATCTTACGACTGCGTACTATAAAAAAGATAAGCAACAGTCAAAATCGAACGACATGTTTTAGTAGAGCCCAAGTTATACATGTTTCAAAATTGTTTACTAAACAGAGACAGCACTACCCCAGAATATCCAATAGTACTAACGTACAGAACGGCCACTCACCGCCCCCCGCCAATTCTAGATTCCTCGCCCGGACCCCGCACTTATCCTCAGTTTGCCGGACTTGGACTGTCGGAATTGGACTGCAAGATTGCTATGAATGTTAATCACCAGTCGCTTTACAAGCACACCATCTCAAGCGCTAGGAACTCAGTCGGTATTACGAGGGTCGAGCATCCCTAATTTACACGTGTGTATGCGTTCGTATACAGACGTAATGTTGTGTATGTGGGTGGTGCTAGCATTTATATTGTACCGAGTGTCCGAGGTCACCACTCCAGAACTTTACTGCCACATCGGCCATCTATTTTGCGAGCAATGTGCCCGCCCACTGCCACTTAAGTTTGGCAATTCTTCCAATATTACTATTTATTTACAATGGCAATATTACTGGAAGGCGCAGCGTGGGTAGGTTAGGGTAGGGTCCACTTTGTGGGGGACCGACGACCTGGTGAAGTTCGCGGGAATTCGCTGGATGTGGAAGGCGCAGGACCGGTCGCTGTGGCGATGCTTGGGGGAGGTCTATATCCAGCAGTGGACGTCTTTCGGCTGAAATGATGATGATGAGTGTCCGAGGTGTGGCAATACTGTCCACTGACGTCAGCCATTAACACATTTGACGCCATTGTAATGAGTAACGACAAACTACTCAGTACAATTACCGTTTGTTGCGACAAGGACAGAAAATCCAAAAACTTAAAGTTACGTACGTGCGTACGGTAGTCAGACGCCCGAAAGTCTGATAACTGGTCTAACCTACAAATGTCGGTATTACCCAGTAACTGGGTTGCGGGGGTCTTACGGCAGTCGCTCCGTGTAAAATGCAAATATTCAGCCGCATCTGTTAGACTGGAAACTGACCCCAACATAGTTGGAAAAAGGCGAGGAGGATGAAGTCGTGCTATTTCTTTAAAATAAATTAATAATTTTGAAAATTTTGGATAGGTAATAGTCAAATATCCTATTGTAAATAATTCTATTCCACGCTGTCTCGCCGGGCCAATTGAGGTCAATGAACCATAATTTACATTTAGATTTGACACTATCATAGTTCACACAATACACAATATTCGTTTGTTGAAGGCTCACTCAAGTCAATAGAACTTGAGTAATGTCTCGGTTTCAACAAAAAATCGTTTTCTTTATCTGTCTGATCTCTTTGGACAGTTAAATAAAATTCTACTAAAAGAGTTATCACTTATCAGTTTATCGTCATATCCTACTAATATTGTGAAGATGTATGGATGTGTGGATGTTTGTTACTCTTTCACGCAAAAATTATTGCATGGATTGTAATGAAAGGACATTGATAAAAATAGCCTTAAATTGTTACAAAGATGAACAATATACGAAAATTACATGCGAATTTTTTCCTTTCATAATATAGATTGTATTTAATGCGGACAGTACAAGAACCATTTTTAGGGTTCCGTACCCGAAGGGTGGCAAACGGGATCCTATTACTCTCGCTACGCTGTCTGTCCGTCTGTCCGTCCGTCCGTCCGTCCGTCCGTCTGTCTGTCTGTCTGTCACAGGGCTGTATCTTTTGAACGGTAATAGGTAACCGGTTGAAATTTTCTCAGAATATGTGTTGCTATTAGGTGTATCACGACAAAAACAAAAAAAAAACCAAAGGGGGCCCCCATACAAGAAACCTCAAAAAACATACATTTTTTTCAACGTTTTTGTTTTTGCTCTATCTTCAAAACCGTAATATATACCAGCGTCAAACTTGGTCAGATTATAGTGCATATTATGTAGTTTAGCAATAAATACTAAGTATAAGACAAACGTAGACATATGTGGCAGTACCTGCGTAAGAAAGACATGCAAAAATTCATATTTCGCGTACTGTGCGTTGATGTCTTTTGATAAACTCTCGTAAATTAAATCAGTTTTTATGGGGTATCAGGTCGTTGAGAGGTACGGAACCCTTACTGCGCGAGTCCGACTCGCACTTGGCCGGTTTTTTACATTTTAAGGAGTATCAATACATTAATGACGTAACCGGATAAAATTGTATCATCCATGATATCTGTGTATCATCCATATTTTTTATTTACTCTATAGTCTATGATTCAATATTATAGACTCCTTTTCACACAAGAAATTCCAAAAAATTGGCATCGACTGACAACTTGACGACAATGTCGGCTGTTTGACATAACAAAAAAAGCAAAACATGACATCAAAATAGCACAGATATCTGTGATTATATGTGTCAAAATAGTAAATATTGTAAAAATCTAAAATTATATTTAGTACTGTCCGTGTTTATGAATGTATTGCAATACATTGGCTTCATTGAGGCGTATATGGTGAGCATCAACTTTAATTTGTAACGCCTTAAGACGCTGACAACAGCCAAATGCCCCAAATAGGCTTCTTTTAAAAACATTTTTAGCTGTATCTATTCAGTTTGTGGCAGTGAAAAAAATATATGTTAATCTTGATCGTATTTTCTGAAACTGTATTGTGCCCAAAACACGTTTTCTTGAAGTTTTCTCGATAGAAAAGAAGTGTAAACTAACCTCTTAAAAAATGCTTTAAAGCAAACAGTCTCTATTATTTACTAAATATTATAAATAAAATTAAGAAAACAATTGAGAAAGACAATAATCTAAACATTTGTTGTTTCCGTTTTTCAAATAAGCTTTTAGTTTTTTATTTAAAAATGTTTTTGTTAATTTTCATTCAAGTTGAGCGGCGTATCCGACGTCCCTCGGCTCGTTGCCTCTCTTTCAGTTCTGTACGAAACGACAGTGACCGCAGAGGTCTGATTTTTTGGGTGTTGTCAGCCTCTTAAGGCGGAGTCACTAAGGATCTTTAGCAATGTCCTTTTGCACACAGATAGAACATAACACGGATTAACATATAGGCTACTTGTTATCCCGGGAAGATGAAATGTTCCCGAGGGATGCGTGATAAACGACTTTCACGCGGGCGAAGTCGCGGGCGTAGGCTAGTGACGTCATGAAAGTCTAATCAAAATCAAATGTTTTTTATTTCAAATAAACCTATTAACAGGCACTTTTGAAACGTCTGGCTCTAGTTGCACTAGTTGTCTTATGCAGTTTGGATACGATTCCTATAATGGCATATATTATGATGCATCACTCTTAGTAAAACCTCTCTCTCTTGCCAAACTTAAGTGGCAGTGGGTGGGGCACATTGCTCGCAGAACGGACGGCCGATGGGGCAGTAAAGTTCTGGAGTGGCGACCGCGTACTGGAAGGCGCAGCGTGGGTAGGCCCCCCACAAGGTGGACCGACGACCTGGTGAAGGTCGCGGGAATCCGGTGGATGCGGAAGGCACAGGACCGGTCGTTGTGGCGATGCTTGGGGGAGGCCTATGTCCAGCAGTGGACGTCTTTCGGCTGAAATGATGATGATGATGATGATCACTCTTAGAATAATTAGGCTTAGAACCGCAGTAGCCTTTTAATGCCAAACTCAAGTTGGCATTAAAAGGCTACGTTCAGTACAGCTTTCGCGCGCATATGTGTGCACACAATGTTTTTGTGCTTCAACTTTGAGCGGGACTTCGATTCAAACTATCACTCTATGTCTTATTACTCTAAGGCATCACTGTTGCAAGTATCGCAGTAAGATGGGAATTACAACACTACGAAGTGGTAAAGGGTGGAAGTCCTAGGGGGAGTCCCACTTTTGGAATCACTGTTAGCTAGAGCCACCAAAATAGCTATTTTAGTAGTAATAGAGCTCCTTTGTGAAAGAGCTCGTCCGGGGAAGTATTACCACCGTACCTACTTCTCCGCCAAATAGTGATGCTTGCATTGCTGTGTTTCGGTCTGAAGGGTACGGGTGCCGGTGAAATTACAATCACATGAAACTTTCCATCTTCATGTCTCAGTTTGGCCAACCGACTTGCGGTACCATTTAGGCAACAGCCTAAGTGGTATTGCAGTTGGTATGGGCAAAGGTAAGCGCTTTAAGCGCCTTTAGCTCGTTTCGCCATCCTATACTACAAAAAAAAAAGCGTATCACAGCTTCTAATTACGCATGGAACGAGTATTTTTATGCGGCGTACAAATAATAAATGGTTCCAAGTTTAGGTGTTTGTGCATGTGAGATTAAGGTTTATGAAAACCTTATATACAGATGGAATTCAATGTTTAAAAATAATAAAAACCAATTATTAATGTTGTCCATAGGTGTATTCGCATTGGTGATGGCTATAGGAGCCCTGAAGTACATGCACAGTCTGAACCCCAAGGGCCAGTGGAAGCAGCTGCTTATCCTGGGCGGTTTGATCGCTGCCGGGACTGTATTCCTGGCAGTTGTGCTGCTCACGTATGCTGGAGTCATCGCTCCTTGGAGTGGACGGTCAGTATTTATTAATATGGAAAAATTATGACTTCAGCGAAGTTTTGCCTGCTTGCCTGCTGTGCCTCGCCTTTTAATGCAGGCTACGGAGAGAGGTATACAGTGTGCTACTTACTGGTCAAAGAACATGTAACTAATAGCCATTGACACGAAAAGAAGAAGCGAAATTCAGCGATATGAATATTGCCTTATTTAGATAAAGAAGGCTGTTGAGAAAGTTGTCTTTCTTTGTAGGATTGCTTGTTGAAGGATTGCTTGGTGTACAAATGTTCAGGTGGAAGCAAGAACTGAAGGAAGTGGCTGGGGTAAAGCAAATGCGTAAGACAGGGGATCACGTGTCATGCAAGACATAATCTGAGAGAGACCCATGCATGGACCTCTTATATTACGTCAGACATGGGCCATGTCTAGCATTGGTACGCAATAAATTGTTGACAAAATAACAGTTACGATCCTGGAATTGATATCATTCAGAATCGAAGATATAATTAAAACCAACAAAAAGTTTACGAAACCTTTCGCAATATAGTTTTCACACTCTTTTATTACATCAGTAGATAACTAGGTACAGTACGACACATAAAATAAGGCGCGTCGTCTATCTTCGTTCGCGCAGACACGAAAAGACGATCGACGAAAACACCCGAAACATGAAAAAAATATAATCAACCTTATGCAACGCTTATAAGTTGTTAAAATTGATTGCTGTGACGTCTTTTTCTATTTCGCTCACTTTGTTCCGTACTCCAGCGGCAGCGGCTGAGACTTTTGGCGCGCAGCGATGGTGTTTTCTGATTGATGTAACCAAGGGCGGATCCAGGGGGGGGGGTCATGGGGGTCATGACACCCCCCTGGGCCTAGGTCAACCATAGTTTTTTTCCTGTTTACATACTTTACCAAATGTATATACAATGAATAAATGAATGTATGTACGTGTTACATACTAATGAAACAAGATACACACATGAAATTACTAAATTGAACTCGCACCCGAACCCGTTCGTTCATTGTAAATAATATTCGCGCGATTTAAAGTTCGATTTAGCAGCACCGCCTACGCCGCCGCGAGGTCTTCTCCAATCTCCCCGTTGCGACACCGTCGATTGAATACTTAGCTAACCATCAACAATAGAAATAGCTACCTAATTAACTACCGTGTTAGCCTTATAAAACCTAGGCCAAATAAAAATTATTCAAGAACCTTTAAACGTCGATATTAGATGATGAGTAATTAGTTTTTTGAAAATCGAAATGGAAAAATAACATCCCAATTAAAAAAGTTCTTAAAACTCGACCAAGTAAATATAACCTCGGTTTGCAAAAAATACCAAAAAATTTCGCACTCACTGCGCTCGCACTCCTAGTCAATTTCTTTGCCTGTGCGAGTGTAGGACTGCTATAACATAAATTTATATTTACTTAATTACGCTACGAGGCCGCAAGAACGGGTTGCGCTCAAATAAATGCGTACTCTTTTGTCATAGAATATCTATGGTTTGGTGAAGAGCTAATCAATTTGTTCATGAACAGTCCAAAAAATTTCGCGCTCACTTCGCTCGCACTTTTCTTTCAGTCTTTCTTTCTTCTGCGTACTAGACGTATGTTGTAAACAACTATTCTGTTAAGTACGTTAATAGAAACAAAGCCGAAACTGAGAAAATTTTCGAGCGAGCGAAGCGAGCGCCGGTATAAAGTAATATTTCTTCTTTTTTAGCGTAGGTGTAGGTAATAAGGTATTGCAAGAAAATATTCCGTTACATTAATATTCTACAAAGTGGAATTCTAAAGCTCTAAAATTCATGTTTTAGCAAAAAATACGAAAATCCTAGAATTTTATTGGTTGAAAGTTTTTTCCTAGAGGGTTGGCAAATTGGACTCTGCACCCTCCTTTTAAAAATGTAGTTCCGGGGCTGAATATAAGTACGCGACTCCCCCCTTACACAAAGGCTGGATCCGCCCTTGGATGTAACTAATTTCCCGCCTATTAAATTGTGTCACCTGCGCAGGTACATCGGTGGGCCATATAAAATGTATACTATACGTGGGACACTCAGAAAGTTTTGCGAAACTAAAAAAAATTGTTCTATACGTACATATATTTTTATCAAATCTTTTCAAAGTACTTTCCACCAGCCTCTATACAAAGATTCATGCGCCTAAACCAGTTTTCAAAACACTTTTTCCAGTCCGCCGCAGACACCTCGTTTACAGCCTGCTCGAACGCAGCCAGCGCATCTTCCGGCGACGAAAATTGTATCCCTTTGAGCTGATTTTTTATTTTTGGGAATAAAAAGAAGTCACACGGTGCTAGATCAGGGCTGTAAGGAGGGTGACCCAGGAGTTTGACTGGCGTGCTGTCCAGGAAGTCCCTCGTTTTGAGTGCGGTGTGCGCAGGTGCATTGTCGTGGTGGAGCAGTAGCCCGCGGAGCCCTGTGTTTGGTCGCTTGTTGCTTATAACAGAGAAAACTTCTGGCAAACATTTGGTAGTATACCATTCGGCATTAATGCTTCTTTGATCCCGTAAGGGAATTGATACCAAGTGGCCAGTCAAATTAAAAAAGCTAGCGATCAAAATCTTACCCCCGCTTCTAGATCGCTTCACTTTGGTAGGCGTTGGCTCATTTTGAAACACCCAAACAGTCGACTGGCGCTTGGTTTCTGGGTCGTATTGATAAATCCAGGACTCATCACCTGTAACGATGTCGTAAACACGCCGAGACGAGCCTGCTTCAAATTTGCTAAGCATATCACGGCACCATTCCACCCGGGCCTGCTTCTGAGCATCGGTGAGGTTGTGCGGCACCCAGCGTGATACTATCCTCCTCACGCGAAGATGGCTGTGTAGAATCTCGTGAACGCTTCCCGATCCAATCTTCAATATGTGTTGAATCTCCTGATATGTAATTCGCCTATTGTCTTGGATTAAAATTTTCACTGCTAGCACGTTTTCTTCGGTAACAGCCGTCAAAGGGCGACCGCTTCTTTCGTCATCCCCCAAAGTTGGTCGACCGCGCTTGAATTCGTTATACCAACGATACACGGTTGCCTTGGAAGGGCCTTCATCCATGAATGCCATTTGAAGTCTATCGTACGATTCATCCGGTTTCAGGCGACACTTGAAATCGTATAAAATCATAGCTCTAAAATGTTCCCGGCGCAGATCCATATTTCAGTGAGACACAATACTTTGAATTAACTCGCAAAAAATGTGGAGGGAAATTTTGAAATTGGAACTTACTTATTTTTACTTATAAATAATCATATTTTCGAAAAACATTATAACTGGCCAGTCTCCCATATATAAAAACTTTTTTTCGCAATACTTTCTGAGGGGCCTGGTACTGTACCTATTGTAACGTTAAATACAAAATATACTAACTTTTATTTCCTAATAGGAAGGCACGCGCAAGCGCGCTCTGTAAAACCTAACTAGGAACTATTTTAAAGCATGGTATACAAATATACACATATTTACACACGTGAACCATTTGTTCTCTTGTTATTTACACAATAATATGTATTTGAGTTATGTTGGCTACCATAAGTAATTTACAAGTGTTGAGTTAGCAATGTTAGCATGGTAATAAACGCGAGGTTTACCGCCTGATATGAACGTTCATGGTTCGATCGACCTCAATCTAATACCTTATTTTTTATAGTTGGAAGATAAGGGGAATTTTTTTCTTAATTCGGGTTGCTATACACATAATTAATCGGATTCAAAAAATTGCCGAACAATTTTTATTAAACAACAAACCCGACCCGAAGAAACTCCTACAAATTTTCGACTTTCATTCGGCTCGCCCGATCGGCAAACCGTCAGGGTTTATTTGAGCTCTGTTCGGCTTCGCATCTTCGTCGCCCCACATTTTTAGCACTCCTGAAGCAATGTCGACCAACATAACCCAATAGGTATAAGTCGACAGTTGCTCCTTGACAGCTGAGCCTATTAATGACTGCCGAACTGAGTGAGTGCGGGCCGGCCGACCGGGCTTTTTGTCGATAATTTATCTACATTCTATTGACATTATCAAATCTACCACTCGATTGGTTGTGTCAATCTAATAAAAAAAAAATCCCGAAAATCGGAATTATTAATTACCATTTACTTCGAAGAAGTTTTGAATTTTTCGACTTAAATGGTAATAATTTTTATTTAATTTAATTATAAAACAATCAAAATTGTTACACTTAAACTCGAAAAAGTAAAAAGAAAATGGTAATTTTGATTTTCAGGAAAAAATAAATTGAATATTTAAACATTATGTATTTCGTTTTCAAAACGACAAAAATTTCAATGTGTATAAAATAAACCAGGAAGTCACCGCTTATTGATAGTGGCACCATTCTGTTCAACTTTTGATTGCCAATCAACATAGCTGTACACAACGTTTGATAGCCAAACAGTTGATTGAAAACTTGCCATGTGGGAAGGTCTGAGTTCGAACCCGGTTCGTACCTCTGACTTTTCAGATTCATGTGCTGATCAGAATTTAATTATCACTTGCGTTAAAGGTGAGGAAAAATATCTTGAGGAAGTCTGCACACCTGATAAACCCAAATATTTCTGGACGTAGTCCGTCAAACCACACCAGTAGGGCTACTCCTCAACCCTCAGACCAATTAAAAAATAATTCTCAACTCAATCATCAATCCGTGTTTTTAAACATTTATTAATCTTTATTAGAGCATGGCATTGAGCATTTTTGGGGATGCATTAAATGAGTCTCTACGAATGACAATATTTAATTGATCGTTCGGCGCACCCTGGGTAGTCAGCCACCAACCTGCTGACTGGCTAATCTTTTCCCACGGCATAGCTACTAATAATAACGTCTTCCCGGCCGAATTTCGGTCACGGCGGCCAATCAATGGAGACTAGCCATCTGCGCGGGACATATTATAGTGCACAAGTGTGTGCGCAAACACAGGTGCACTCTCTATTCCCTCACTCTCATAACCCGATGGGACGGCAATTCGACACGACCGGAGAGAGAACAGGTGCAGGACCGACGGCTTTACGTGCTCTCCGAGGCACGAAGGGGTCTCGATGTGTAACGAAACGGTCACCCATCTACAGACTGACCGCTGCTAGTGCAGCTTAACCTTGCAGATCGTACAATCCACACGCTTGCTACTTAGCCACGAGCCCCCTACATAATGATAGCTACTACTATCATTATGTAGCTCATTTCGACACGATAGAAGAAGAAAAAAATCTTTATTAGAATTTGAATTGTATTATGCATGTTTTTAGTTAAAAAAAATATCTCCATTAATTCTTGTTACTTTTCGACATTGGAATTCGTTTTGGATCGGAATTTTTTTCAAGAGTAACTCCACAGGCTCGCGTGCTGGACTTAAAGTTTAAACGCTTTTTATTCTGAGAAGAGGCCCGTGGATGGGCTGATTAGGCTAATATGTAAGCCGATGCTGTAAAGCCCCTTTAAAAATGTTTATTAATAATTAATAATGTTGTTCTAGGTTCTACTCGCTCTGGGACACGACTTACGCGAAGATCCACATTCCGATCATAGCGTCGGTGTCTGAGCATCAGCCCACGACATGGTCATCTTTCTTTTTCGACCTTCACGTACTGGTGTGCACCTTCCCCGTTGGATTGTGGTACTGCATCAAGAATATCAACGATGAGAGAGTTTTTGGTAAGTGCTGTTTGAATTTGTGAAATTTCATCGCATTTCAGGGACTGTGTTAGAGCTATCATTGTTTTGTTGCAAGAGAGGTATAGTGCTATTCTTTCTTCCTCTTGCAACGGAAAACTTATAGCTCTAACACTTCATAGTATGGCCCTAAATAATAAGCCAAAATGTTCTACAAAACCCTAGCTTCGCGGTGAATTTTGTCTGATATGTTTTATAGAAAAACACTTGCTTTACAAAAATTACATATAGCCATAGTAGGTGAGGATAAGTTTTAAAGGGGTTGATTGGAACAACTTTGATTGTTATGGAAGTCGCTAAAATGCCAGAAGTCCGCAGTTAAACTATTCAAGACATAAACACTACATTGATGCTTATTAAATACAAGTTTATAAGCTGTAGAAGTAGTCCATGCATAATTTCTTGGCCTGTCCCAAAGGACACTACTATCGGCACAACAATTAAATGTTTCGGATCAGTGAGTCGTTTCAGCGGAGATACACACGCCTACTGCGTAAGAAAAAGATGCAAATATGAAAAACGCACAGTGACCTTTGATTAACTCTCATAAATTAAATCAGTTTCTAGGGGTTATCAGGTCGATGAGTGGTACGGAACCTGGTGGTGGTGATGGTGCTACGCTCCACGGTGGTCCGACTCACACCTGGCAATTTATTTTCAGAATATACCAGAATTTAATAACATTCATTTCTCTTCCAGTCGCCCTATACGCGATAAGCGCAGTATATTTTGCCGGTGTGATGGTGCGACTTATGCTGACGCTAACTCCTGTCGTCTGCGTGCTATCCGGTATAGCGTTCTCCATCCTGCTGGACCTGGTGCTGAGAGAAGATGAGCTGCCGGTGCCGCAGATTGACACTGAGGAGTCTAAGAACTTGTATGATAAGGTATGAATGATGCTGATCAAGATGATGATGTGATGCTTAAGTTTTCGCATCTGATTTGTCCTTTGTTGATAGTCGTTTGCTATTACAATTTTTGTGGACCTGTTCTAAAAATAAGGTTCATTCATAATGTTTAAAGTAAGAAGGCTTTTTTGAAGTCCACTTTGGACATAGGTCTTGAGCTCTAAAAAGAGCCGTATATCAGTATTCCAGTAATAAACACATCAACATGTTTTTCTAGAACATATTTAGATACTTTGTTTTACGAAAGTTTTATACTTCGACTAGACTCAACTAATCTATAGTCTGGTTTTTAATTTGCTAGACCAAAATGACAGCTGCGATCGACCTTTTTTTTAAATGTAGTAGGTATGACTACTACGACTATGAACTTGTATACTGATGAATTTCGAAATTCATCGAAATTGTTTAGGGCTAAAGTTGGTTACACTGCAACGGTGGTCGAGTTGTATCGATCTTGTTGTAAAGGAAGAGAACAAAGTGACTCAACTCTACCACCTTATTGATGATGTGACAAAAAGGTTCATAATAAGTGTAACAGACTCAGATTCAGAAATCAAAAGTGATTAAGAAAGTTCGCTTTTTATTATTTGTTTCCATTTACTCTTTCGACTGAAATGATGATGATAAATAGTCGAATTTAACTATTTATAAAAGCCTTAGGATACAACACTATTTTTGTGTTACGATCCTTATCGTGTTTGGTGGGTTACCACCTTTGGTAACCCACCAAAAGTCACTTTAGTCTAGTAAATTAAAAGTCAGATTATAACAATATCAAACCATATTTGAACAGGCCGGCAAACTAAAGAAGCGTACTCACGAGCCAACTCTACCTCCAGACAACGGTCTCGGAATGAACGTGCGATCTGTAACGCTGATACTGTTCATGATACTGCTGATGCTGTTCTCCGTGCACTGTACCTGGGCAACCTCCAACGCTTACTCCAGCCCTAGTATCGTGCTGGCTAGCTACGGGAACGATGGGTAAGTTGTCATTAGCTTTCTGAAGTATTAAGGTGAACACGCACTTGTCCAAGCCGAACGAGACGAATTTTGCATTGTTTGTATGGAATCTCATGGAACCTCGCTCACCAATTTGCGCCAAAGCTCGGGAATCACTGGAAACTTCAGCGTACATTTCGTTTACTTCGGTTAATTCTCCGCCAAATAGTGATGCTTGCATTGCTGTGTTTCGGTCTGAAGGGTAGGGGTGCCGGTGAAATTACAATCACATGAGACTTTCTATCTTCATGTCTCAGTTTGGCGAACCGACTTGCGATGCCATTTTTAGGCAACAGCCTAGGTGGTATTGAAGTTGTTATGGGCAAAGGTAACCGCTTAACATCAGGTGGGCCTTTAGATCGTTTCGCCATCCTATACTATACAAAAAAAAAACCTTAGGGACGGTTCAAAAGAAACTTAACGCTCGCTTACAGTCAGCTGCCGAAAGTGAGATAGCTTAGCCTACAAATTGAATTAGGCTGGTTTCAGAGCAATGTGGATTTATCTGGGTACCGTGCGCGCGGAGCTCCGGAGACACGTATGGCGTCAGAACATGGTTTAACAGTGACTCGGATTGCTCCTTTCGTACTAGTCGGACCCTGTGGATGAGCCGTGCTCTATTAACACTCGTAACACTAATAAACACTCGATTTAGAGCACTGTGGATTATACGCAAGTATAATCGCAGGTGGACAGTCCGTACGGCCGTACGCATTGCTCTGAATCCAGCCTTAAACAAAATTAGGTAATCTACAAACAGTTTCAAATTTACAAAGTCGAGCATACCCAAGTAAAACAAAAACTGTTTAAAGGTAAAACTAAAAGCCAATATACATCTCGCAAGTCTTACAAAAGATGTTTAATGGCATACACAAAGTATTCTTCTTCTATCGTGTCGACATGAGCTACATAATGATAATAGCTCATGCCGTGCGAAAAAGATTAGCGAGTCAGCAGGTTGGTAGCGGGGCTGACTGCCCAGGGTGCGTCGGACGATCAATTAAATATCGTTACTCGTGGATGGGGGCTATAATTATTAATTCTGTTCTATAGATTTTCTCAATACTTAGTTTGCTTATACAACTTTAATACTTTGTGGATGCCATTAAAAATCTTTTGTAAGACTTGCAGATATATATTGCCTTTAAACGGTTTTTTGTTACTTGGGTATTCAGTTCGGCAAATTTTATTGAACATCAAAAGCGATCCTAAGAAACTTCTACGTATGTTCGACTTTCATTCGTCTTGCCTGATCGGCAAAACCGCCCGGGTTTATTAGATATGCCGATTAATGGCTGTGCCGATCTGAATGTGTACGGGCAGGCCTAAAGGGCTTTTTGTCGATCATTCATCTACATAATATTCGATTCTACCTACCCGATTCGGCTTTGCCGATTAATGTCGACCTGGCTTTTTGTATAGCAACCTTTACTTGCAATTAACATAGATTATTACTTCATCCTATCCTTTTAGATCTCGTAAAATTCTGGACGACTTCAGAGAGGCATACGGCTGGCTGTCACAGAACACTGCTGAAGACGCTAGAGTCATGTCCTGGTGGGATTACGGTTATCAGGTAATAACATGAATCATTTGTTAATTGAATCATCAACTCAGCCTATTGCAGTCCACTGCTGGACAAAGGCCTTTCCCACAACACTCGGTCCTTTGCCTTCCGCATCCAGTCCCCCCCAGCCACCTTTTTCAGGTCGTCGGTCCACCTAGCTGGGGGCGCCCTACGCTGTTTTTGCCGATTCGCGAATCAATAATTGAATGATTCGAATCAATTATCGAGCAATTGAGCAACAAATCGATGTTATAAAATATTATGATGCGGTTTTACTTTTTTTTGTACCATATGTCACTTCGATTTATTTACCGATTAGCGTTGGAAATTCAGCTGAAGTACTTTAAATTCTGCAGAAAATTTTCTATGAGAAATTATATGATTTTGTTCGAGTTTCTCTTATTTTATTAACCCCGATTTATGACTAAAGACACATTCAACACAAGGTCTTTATTCAAATATGGACTTACTAGTTGTTAGTTAGTTGGTTGTTAAGTGGGCCGCGCTGGATCGGTTGCGAATGCCATGCATTGCAGTTCTCGTAGTCCATCTACCCAAGGCGAGAGTAGGCACACGGCGGAGTTTTTAGTGGGTGCGAGTCCCACATAACCACGCCGCCTCCCCGGGTGGTGTTACACGTGATAGGCATTTTCTCCGTCTCAAAAAAAAAAAAAGGTTAGTTGTAGTGAAAGTAAAAGAATTCACGCGCAAGGATTTAGTTGCACGATTTTAAAAATTACTCTAGTCCAGTATTCCCCAACTTCGGGGGCCCGCGAGCATGTCTCAATGGGCCCGCAGGCCACATAAATAAACATAAAAAATTCAGTTACAATTACAAATTTTTATTTCTTGTTTTCAAGGGGTCCGTAAAGATCATTTTTGATCTTCTAAGGGTCCACCGCGGCGACCCCAACCTTTCCCAACCTTTTTTTATTAACAAAACGCTGCTCTTGTCTATAGAGAGAAGTGAGTAAGAATCTTAATTTTAATTAATTTCCCCAGATAGCCGGCATGGGTAACCGCACAACTCTAGTGGACAACAACACTTGGAACAACTCCCACATCGCTCTCGTGGGCAAGGCCATGGCGAGTAACGAGAGCGCGGCCTACGAGATAATGACGATGCTCGACGTGGACTACGTTCTGGTCATATTCGGAGGAGCCATCGGCTACTCTGGCGACGACATCAACAAGTTTATCTGGATGGTCCGTATTGCGGAGGGAGAACATCCTAAGGATATCCATGTGAGTATAGCGAGTACCGTTGATGTTTTAAGAAAAACATTTTTATTAATGTCTAATATTTTCAACTTTTTCATATCGCCGTTCAAGAACTCTTTCATTATACAACGTCAATACTAGTTATCGAGTATTATTATTATTCATTTATTTCAGTTTGATATCCATATTTTAGTTAGTAAACTTATAGCTATGTTAGAAAAAGGAAAGTTTATACAAAATGATTTTATTTTATAGCACCTATAATTAGGGCCACCCAGTGCCTTAATATAGGGCTGTCTGGGCGCTCAGCAATCGCTTTTAGAATGCTGTTGTTACCACCGCGCACTCTTAGCAGCAGCGACGCCACCTTCTTTCACCACCAGGCTGCTGGAGTAGAAAGACTGGCAGTATGCTTTAAATAATGTTATTTTAACCTCCTTAGTGCAACGTGCAAACCTGCGAGCCAACATATTGCTCCTCACTGCCAACGCCCTCCGCTCTCTCTCTATATCTTCGTCATCTTCAAGATCTGGGGTAACAATATGCCAGAGATATTTAAATCTATTGACTAGTTTTAAAACTGAGCCATCAAGTATTATTGGCGGGACTTCAGTTGGACAATTTTTACCAGCCTTAAAGATGAGAACCTCGCTCTTCTTACAATTGTATTTTAATCCATGTGCCTCTGCATATTTCTCACACACCCCAACCTAAATCTATTAAATCCTATACAACGTGTTGATCTGTATTCGTGCCATATTGAAGGAGGTGACTATACCACTGATACTGAACACGAATCAATAGAAATATCAATACCAAAAAAAAAGTTTTTTTGATTAAGTACCTATTTGTAAACAAACGAATTCCCTCCGTGTGTTGTAAAAAAAAACGATGGGTGCGAAACCACCAAAACAATTTGCAGGTATTTCCACCCTTTGACAATTTCACCGATGACTTATTTTCAGAGTCGTTCGGGATTTATTCTCAAACCCTTGCTATGTTTCTAAGTGAAAATTTAGGTATTAAAAAATCGTAGATTTTTTTAACTATTTTAGATGACCAAGCACATTTATCATTTGCTCTAGAAATATGGCACGGTTACAGATTTGGTTTGGACTAGACATACCGCGCTCCTATTGCTTTGGGTAATGCAATACGTGGGCGTGGCATTGCGTAAGCTAATAGGAAGGTGCTAAAGGGCGCTCCTATTGGCCTATTTTATATTTATCTATGCAAATCAATAGATCAGTTTCGTAACTAGACAGCCCGTAATTCGTATGTGTAGGGTAGTAATGCTCGATGATACTAATCGACCAAGACAATTAGACAACTGTTAAACGTGATGCATCGAAACTCATCATCTGCAAAGATTTATAGAAGAACACTGTCCTTCAAGACACAGGTTCTTTTCCTAGTTTGAAGGGCAGGGATCTCATATGAAATTGTGATTAATAGTCTTACCAAAATAACTTCTTAGGTTTTCGCGATCACTACACATTATAATAAAACAAAGTTTAACCGGATTAAATCGCGTATATTATTTAAATTGGTTTCCCTGACGTTTCGAAAGCTTTGCAGCATTTCGTGGTCGCAGGGAGACTAAGATAACAAGCGTCTTTACAAATATTTCTAAAAAAAATATTTTTATCTACCGTACAATATTATTAATTAAAATCGTTTCGATGCATGCAGTAATCACTCACAATATCATTATCTTTTATAGTGTTGCATGCTGTTTGGGACTTGATTATTTTTAGGACTGGGTTCCAAACTGGTGGTAGCTGCCAACCATCTTCTCTATTAAAATTATGATGTTTTAGTCTTACCAAAACTGTCAAAGTAACAATGTTCTGATGTACAATGTATCTTAGGCTAAGATTAATTACGTAAATAAACTTATTTATTATTATTTGGGGAAGGGAGGGCGAAATGTATCGTACTGAGACGTACGCGGATTAAGAGGGTGGGACCGCTACCAGCCAGGGGTCCTACTCCCGACTGGATCGAGTGCTGCATCAATCTAATTTGAATTAGAGTTAGTGTCAATTCGTACTGCATTCATCTAGGAATTGATATTAGCTCGGTTTGGTTCAGAATTCGAACTAGTCGGGAGTACAGTACGTGTAATATAACTGTGCCGCTGTTAAGTGAGAAACAGGTGACTGCGCAGTAGTCAATTTTGCAACCTAATCAGTAGCGCACATGCGCGGTAATGGCGGCAAGCCTCTGATAGGTTTTTTATCTGAGTGGCAAAAAGGCGGGCGACCGCATGTTCTCGCTGTCTCAGTCGTTCGTTAATGTTCGATGTATACCAAAGACATTTCTATACTGACGTAATAGACCACTACAGTGTGCGACTGAGATACCGATCTTTACGAAAAAACCTATATGCTAGAAAGAGAC
This sequence comes from Asteroscopus sphinx, assembly GCA_949699075.1. Lineage (NCBI taxonomy): Eukaryota > Metazoa > Arthropoda > Insecta > Lepidoptera > Noctuidae > Asteroscopus > Asteroscopus sphinx. The sequence continues at coordinate 8,735,594 of OX453019.1, forward strand.
ATAATAAAATGTCAGTAGAACCGATTTTGACAATTGTAATCTCCCATAGCGTCCCATCAAAATATAATCTCGTATTATTTTATGATTTATTTCACAATCGTTCTGTATTTTATCCAATTAATATCAATAATCGTATTCGTGTAGTATTCTGTGTTATACTGCTGTGTAATTTACATTATTAACCTAAAGAAAGAGATGTTTCACAGGTAAGTATCTGCAGGACAATACTACTTTCATAATGCTTATTTTCATAGAAGTTATTCTTAAAATTATTTAGTAATACATTAATAACATGCAGTAAATACCCTATTTTCTACATAATATGTTATTTTAAATAATTATGTGTTAGATAAAAAAATATTGTGTACGTGAAAATGAAACCGTTTCGCATATGGATTGCTCAAAATATATCGATATGTCGATAGTTTCAATTATATATTTTTTGTACTACCTAGCACCATACATGTCACAAGTTAGTGTCCGTTACTGCTTTAAAAAAAATACAATCGAATTGAGAACCTCCTCCTTTTTTTGAAGTCGGTTGAATGAAAGTATTGAAAGGTTGATTTAGTCCGGCCGCACATTGGAAGGAAATCATAATGATTCATTCATTGATCACAGAAAAAATCTGACGCGCCGGAACCTATACCATGGTTGTACTTTTACGATGTTATAATAGTATGTTGTACGTATATGGCAAAGAGACGTTTCACAGGTAAGTATCTGCAGGACAATACTACTTTCATAATGCTTATTTTACATTTATACAGTTAATTTTAGTACCAGCCCCGCAGACTGACAGAATTTTCCGGATCGTATGTCTGCTTTTGACATATTAAAATGTAAATACGGTGCTATTTTATGGCAATGTGCGGCCGGGCTAAAAATGCTGTAAAATATTGACCGGCTAACTTCATAACTTCCAGATTTCCTGTCAATCAACTCAGCCTATCGCAGTCCACTGCTGGACATAGGCCTCTCCCAAGTTGCGCCACAACGCTCGGTCCTCTGCCTTCCGCATCCAGTCCCCCCCAGCCACGTTCTTTAGGTCGTCGGTCCACCTGGCAGGGGGGCGCCCTACGCTGCGTTTGCCGATTCGCGGTCTCCACTCAAGGACTCGTCTGCTCCAGCGGCCATCGGTCCTTCGACAGACATGGCCAGCCCACTGCCACTTCAGCTTACTGATTCTACAAGCTATGTCGGTCACTCCGGTTCTTCTCCGGATAATCTCGTTTCGGATTTTATCCTTCAAAGAAACTCCAAGCATAGCTCGCTCCATAGCTCGCTGAGCGACTTTAAACTTGTGGACTAGCCCAACTGTCAGTGTCCACGTCTCGGCACCGTAAGTCATGACAGGCAGGACGCACTGGTTGAAGACTTTTGTCTTCAAACTTTGCGGTATAGGCGACGAGAAGACTCGGCGAAGTTTGCCAAATGCTGCCCAGCCCAGACGGATCCTTCTGTTGGCTTCTTTCTGATTTCCTGATTTCCTGTAAATGCTGTTATTAAAGAAAAATGGATGGGCACAAATGTTAAAACGAATAAGCACCGTATCTACTATTCTCCGCCAAATAGTGATGCTTGCATTGCTGTGTGGTGCCGGTGTAATTACAATCACATGAGACTTTCCATTTTCATGTCACAGTTTGGCGAACCGACTTGCGGTACCATTTAGGTAACAGCCTAGATGGTATTGCAGTTGTTATTGGCAAAGGTAACCGCTTAACATATGGTGGGCTTTTAGATCGTTTCGCCATCCGATACAATAAAAAAAAAAAAAAAAAACTGAAAGCCTCGAAAAAACTACAGGGTTTGCAGTAGATATTTTAAGGATAACTGTATCTTTTAGTGAAATCACCAACGATCCATACCTACGGAATTTGTTCGGGTCGGTGTTTGTTTCTTATAAAGATCTTTACTTTAATAATGGTAAATATTCAAAGTGGTAAGTCTACGAAGTGACGAGTATAAAGTAAAAGTTAAAAATAAATATAATACAAGAAGAGTTAGAGATAAAAAACTAGTTCAACCGAAGATGACAAATTATTATGGAGACAGAAAGTCAAAATTTTTAGTTCCAAAAATCCTATCCTATCCTACTTCCTACTAATATTATAAATGTGAAAGTTTGTAAGTATGGATGGATGGATGGATGGATGGATAGATGGATGAATGAAAGTGGAGTGGAAGTGGAGGTGGAAGTGGAGGTGGAGTGAAGTGAAGTGCAACCAACCAACTGCGATCGCCAACCCGCCTGCCAAGCGTGGTGATTATGGCATATATGGCCAATATATGCTTGGGGGAGGCCTGTGTCCAGCGGGGTGCTGGCCAGGAAACCTCCACGTGTGTCTGACAGCTGCTTGTCCTTCTGGACACGTCTAGAGGGAACGGCAGTTGTTGGGCCGGTGCACCCTGGGCACGGGCAATAAGTCTCCTTTGGACCGGGGGACCTTATTTCCTGTGGCGAATATTCTGGCACGGAAGGGGCCCGATGTGGGCCAATGGGAAGTTGCTCCTCGTGTCCCTCTGAGAAAGCAGAGGGCACTGCGGAGGAGCAGTGCCGGGCCCGGTGAGCATTCACCCTGCCACTGGGCAGGCAGCGGGGGGACTGTCCTTCCCTGCCCCCGTCGGTCTCGTAATCCCAGGAGTGCCTGCTGAGTAGTGTTCTCGCGCCTCTTGGGACCGAGGGTCTTGGCTTCACCGCCCGGACCGTGAGGAAGAAAACCTCTATAAAAAATTACGGGAGGTAGGGCCTGTGAGCAGCAGACTCGGGGTAGTCTGCTGCCCGACCAGCAGCTGGCGTAGCTGGCACAGCCGACGTAGTTGGCGCAGCTGGTAAAGGCCCATGAGGTGAGGTGGCGTGCAGTGTTCCGTGTGCGCCACTGAGATGATGATGATGATGATGATGATGATGATGTCCTCCTTGACGTGTCCGTCAACGGCGAACCTTGTTAGCTCCGGACATGAGAGCGGAGGTGGCTAGCGAAACCAAATTTGGTTTTAAAGGTCCTGTTGCAAGGCGCACAGTGCAACTGACCTGAAGAATTATAAGTGTAGGTATAGGAAGGCTTTGGTCGGTTCTTTTTACTAAGGCGTTTTTCATCGAGGTCTTGCAAACGGCGTTCTTCAAAAGCCTCAACAGCCTTGTTTACGGAGTTGCGCCATTGACCTCTCTGTTGCGCGAGCCGTTCCCAACCCTCCGAAGGTATGTCACACGCAGCTAGATGGCGTTTAAGGACATCCCTGTAACGCAGAAACTGACCACCAGGTGTGCGCCTTCCCTCCTTCAACTGAGAAAAGAACACAGATTTAGGCAACCTGGAGTCGTTCATGCGCACAATGTGACCACACCACCTTAGTTGGCCCTTAATAAGCATGGACTCTATTCCCGTTAGCTTCGTGCGCCTTAACACTTCAGAGTTCGGTATTCGGTCCTGCCACCGCACACGCAGAATTGATCGCAGACATTTCATGTGAAAGGTGTCCAGTCGTTTAATGTCACCCCTGTAAAGACACCATGTCTCAGTAGCATAAAGTAGGATGGGTAATATAATTGCTTTATACACAGTGATCTTAGTCTGCATCTGCAAGTCGTGCGAATCCCAAACCCGTGTGCGAAGTTTCCCGAAAGATGCCGCTGCTTTTGCAATGCGTGAGGAGATTTCGGTCTTTAAGCGGTTGTCATTACGAACATAACTGCCTAGATACCGAAATGAGAAGGGTGCGGCCAACGTTAGGCCGCACGGTGAGAAGGGGCTCGCCTGCTTGTGGCGGGCCGGGACCTGTCGGGGGTGGTTGTGTGAATACTCACGGGTTCCCACGCCCCCGGCTAAGGTAGTTGAAGGAACACCGTGGTGGTTTTAGTCGGTAAGAGTCCAACACTGGCTTCGCCTACCCCGGGCGGAGTGCGTCCATGAGGATTTCCCCACGGAAAAAAAAAAAGGTCTGTGTCCAGCAGTGGACGTCTTACGGCTGAAATGATGATTAATTGATTTTTTTATTTTTTACTTATGTATTCCTTACCTTCGTGACATTAATAATGTAATTATAATATAGCCCTTAATTGCGTAACTCAATCTTTTAAAACAAATAAAATTATGTTTCAAATATCTGTAATTTTAAAACAATAGTTACTTAATAGCTTAGCAGTTTTAAAATACCACCACTCCTTAAAAGTAAGGCCGGTTGAACTATATCGATAATGCGGAAACGTCCATGTCACATCACTAAAAATCACTCCTACACGTGTCAATTTCGCACATATACTCATTTTGCTTTCGGTGACGTGATAATGAGGTGACAGTGCCTCTATTACGTCAGTATAATACCTTTATGATGTATACTTATGTCCTGCTCACACTTATTACGCTATTGTACATGCGCGGCCGTTCGCAAAACCTGGTTTCAGAGCGGCACTGTTATATTACGCGTACTGTACGCGGATTAAGAGTGCGGGTGTACCACATACCAACCAGTCATCTTATTCTCTTGATCGAGTTCTACCTAAAAACTACTACTTACCTTTTTGTTTTTTATTCACAGGAAGCAGACTACTTTACGGAAAGAGGAGAATACAGGGTTGATTCAGAAGCGTCTAAAACTATGTTGAATTGTCTAATGTACAAATTATCATATTATAGGTGAGTAACTAATATTTAACAAAGAAAATTATATCACGAAAGGACATAATTCACTTATCCATACGTTTTGGACTAAAAACTGAAAGTGCCGTAACAACCAAGCCATTATAATAAAAAATATTCAAAACTATATGTTCTACCATAGTAATTATGTATATTTTTTCTTTGGCCGAGAGTTTCAGTTTATGGTTTAAAATTAATTAACTATGTTCTTTTAGGATGTTCGAATGTTTCCAGGCTGAAATTAATACTTTCAGCATTGGTATTTTACTAATACTGTACGTTTCAGTATATCAATGAATAAAAATAATTAGATATGCCTACAAAATTATTAGATACGTCTATAAAAATAATTAGATACGTCTAATAGTCAATACTTAGTGAAAATTAGTGCGTTAGTGACCAGCCAATAGCCGCTTTGGTAGGGCCAATCGGATAGCAGTACCCCGCTTCTTCCTACCTCAGCCAGTTGACAGAATTAACTGTATGCATTATATTCAACATTAGGTGTCTATTCTGCCCTCGAAATTGAAAACACAGTAACTTCAGTTGTACAGTAACTGAAGTTACTGTGTTTTCAATTACGAGGGCATAATATGGGTGCATGGTAGATGGCCTATAAAAATAATTTTATACACCTTTGGTCCAAAGAACATTCTTTTAATTAAGTGTTTACTTACTGGCAAACTTCATTTGATACTAGCCGATGCCCGCGGCTCTGCTCGCGTGGTATGTCTGTAAACAATATCTTGTGTTAATTCAATACATGGTCTATCTTTCTGCCAAGTTTCATCCAAATCAGTTCAGCCGTTTCAGCGTGATTAAAGGATAAATAAACAAACAGACATACATACTTTCGTATTTATAATATTAGTAGGATTACACTTGACTGCCTCGTTGGTCTAGTGGTTGCAAGCGCGACTGCTGAGCGTGGGGTCCTGGGTTCGATTCGCGGGTCGGGCAAAGTGATATTGGGTTTTTTCATTAGGAAATTCTCAGTAGCAGCCCGGAGTCTGGATTGTGCCCGGTCAATGGCAATAGGCTCGCCCCCTATTACATGGGACTATAACATAACTGGCGAAATGTGGGTGTACTATTACACCTCTGCCTACGCCTTCGGGGAAATACAGGCGTGATGTTATGTTATGTTAGGATCTGTAACGTTTTAATGTTGAATGTTTGTAGATACGACAGCGGTGGTAGTCCGCCGGGCTACGACAGAACGCGCAGCGCCTTGCCGGGAAACCGCGGCTTCAAACTCACTTACCTAGAGGAGGCCTACACTACTGAGCACTGGCTGGTTAGAATATACAGGTACGTTACGTACATAGATATTCATCATCGTCATCATTTCAGCCGAAAAATGTCCACTGCTCTCAATCACACTCTACACATGCACACGCACCCCCCACATACACCCCCCACATACACCCCCCCCTTACATACACCCCCCTTACACCCCCCCTTACATACACCCCCCCCCCCCTTACATACACCCCCCCACATAACACACAGTATTTCCCCCATATGTACACACATACACAATACATACATAAAACTAACAAAACTATTATTGTTAAATATGCAAAATAGTATTCTGGTTTAATTAATATTAGCTTAATACAGCACAAATAAGAATTAACCTATTATGACTGTTATCCATGCCGCTAGGAGGGGGACCTGGTGTCCTAAATAACAAGCTCTGGCTTAGTTTAGGCACCAGTCTCCCACAAATAATTGTTTGTTATATTATTGTGATAACACTATTGTGATAACTGCTGGCCATAAGCCATAGGCCTCCCCAAGCAGTTTGGGGGGATATGCCATAATCGCTTCGCTTGGGTTGGTGATCGCAGTTGGTTGGTTAAATACTCAGAGAACGGTGCTGCCAATCCTCTGGTGAATCCCTTAGTCGCCTTTTACGACACCCATGAGAAGATATAGGGTGGAACAATTCTTTACGTCCGGCACCACACGGAACACAGATATTACTCCAAACTATTTGCCTCGTATAGGTTATAATATTATGAAACGAAACTAGATAAGCAGCTGTTAAACCATAGATCACCATAACGCAAAAGTTTTCACAAGACAATTTTTTTTATCTATGCAACGTATTATTGAAATAACTGAAAACCTCTTAAGACGTCATTGTTCTCATCAGTATGAACAACTTTTACTTTGGGATCAAACTAAAAGTCGATTTATATGAAGACAAATGTAGAAAACAGCTGATATTTTTCAGTGTTAGTCCCATAGTAAATGTTGTTCATATCGGTGAGTACAATGACCCCTTAAGAGGTTTTCAGTTATTTTAATAACACGTAGTATTTGTTAGACCCTTAAGACGCTGACAACAGCCAAATACCCCAAATAGGCTTCTTTTAAAAACATTTTTAGCTGTATCTATTCAGTTTGTGGCATTGAAAAAAATGTATGTAAATCTTGATCGTATTTTCTGAAACTGTATTGTGCCCAAAACACGTTTTCTTGAAGTTTCCTCGATAGAAAAGAATTGTAAACTAACCTCTTAAAACATGCTTTAAAGCAAACAATTACTATTATTAAAAAAAAAAGTATATAAGTATTATATCCATTGTCTAGTACCCATATCACAAGCTCTGCTTAGTTTGGGACTAGATGGTGCTGTGTAAAAATGTCCCCAAAATATTTATTTGTTTATTTATTTTATTTACTAAATATTATAAATAAAATTAAGAAAACATTTGAGAAAGACAATAATCTAAACATTTGTTGTTTCTGTTTTTCAAATAAGCTTATAGTTTTTTATTAAAAAAAAAAATGATAATTTTCATTCAAGTTGAGCGGCGTATCCGACGTCCCTCGGCTCGTTGCCTCTCTTTCAGTTCTGTACGAAACGACAGTGACCGCAGAGGTCTGATTTTTTAGGTGTTGTCAGCCTCTTAAGTCAAAAAAGGAAAAAGACTGATTAGACTATTTAAAGTCCATCCGCTCAAATAGTGGTGTCCTTTGAAAACTACCGTGTGTGCGGTCGAACATCAAAGGAAGCCGCCGCGAAATCAAACCGCAAGAAATGTTGTCAGTTCATCTCATTTTATTATAAACACGGGTGGTGATTCCGAGGACACTTCTAGTGATGAATTATAGCGTTTAATGTACACTCTATTTTTACTTATTTGTCCTATTTAGTAAACAATCTTGGCATGTCTTTTTAATGCAATTCGTCAATAATAATTATTAAAATAAAATAAATAATATAATAAATATCTTCGGGACATTTTTACACAGCACCATCTAGTCCCAAACTAAGCAGAGCTTGTGATATGGGTACTAGACAATGGATATAATACTTATATACTTTTTTTTTTGTAAATACATTCCTATAATACATAAGAAACACCCAGACCAACACAAACAAAAAAGACATTATGTTAAAAATGTATACACTAAATAACATTTTTAACATAACATAACATTTTTTTTTCTTCTGGGCACTTTTCCAGATGACAGCGGTGTGGAGGAATACTTTGACGCCTAAGCACGCCTTTTTATATAATTTTATTTTGTACTTGTATTTTATATTTGTGTTGTAAATATTGTATATTTGTAGATGGATTAATTATAGAAAATATTATTTGTTGGTTAAATTGAAAAATATATTTTTTAACCTAATTACATGTGTAGAACTATAAATTATATTTTATCAGTAGTTATTTCAATAAAAAGACCATATTTGAATAGAAAGAAGATTTTTTACTAAATAAGACAAGTATGAAAAAAAAAACAGACTTCAGTTAACCATATTAATTTTATTGTTTTTTTTATCTGCTACCACATTTTTTTCTGCTACCTTTTATGTTACCTATAAGTCTGTCTGTTTCAGTGTACCGCTACTAATAATATTAATTTTATTTAATAATAATAATAATTAATTTTTAATATTTTTTTAGTTTTTCATATTGTTTCATCAATTTTACAGAGTGAAAAAACCAGATGAGTTTAATCGCCCGCGCTTGCCGCTTGCAAAAAGAACAGTTCCGACTAGCAACTCTATCTCTAAAAAGGTACAGCAGAATTATCTTCTTTTTAAATAATATGTTATCATACAAAATATCTAACTCTTTTATTAACCTTATTTGGTTTTGGTTTATAATTTTTACTACTAGAAAGTACTAGAAGTACATACATTAAGAATAATGTAATAATCCAAACATTAACTAACCCTACCATTTCTCACATTTGGAAATTGCCTCTCTCAAAACTGGAGTTTAAAGATTCTGGTAACTTTAACACTAACGGCCAAAATTAATATCCAATCTATCCACGATTTGCCCTACTAGAGATAGGAATTTGACATAAGCTCCATACAAAATGTTCGACGCGACGACGACCTCTGTGTTCTAGTGGTTCTAGTGTTGGACTGCTGATCACGAGGTCGTGGGTTCGATTCCCACAGGACACAAATATTTGTGTGATGAACATGAGTGTTTGTGTTGGTCTGGTTGTTTCTTATGTATTATAAGTATGTATTTACAAAAAAAAAAAAAAATTAAGTATTATATCCATTGTCTAGTACCCATAGTACAAGCTCTGCTTAGTTTGGGACTAGATAGATGGTGATGTGTAAAATGTCCCAAAAATATTAAATATATATTAAAAAATATGTCAAATTTCTATCTCTAGTAGGGTAAATCGTGGATAGATTGGATATTAATTTTGGCCGTAAAAGAGGGTATCTTTTATGTTATAAAACCGGTATTAAAACCTAACCTTAACCACTTTGTAAACCCTTATTCCTTATTAACTGTATCTGATAACAAAGGTGTACTGACTAATTTTCTCGTATTCCAGCTTGCGTTAGGAGGCGGTCCGATGGTATAGTAACACTGTTGAGTTCTGTTTGACCGATGTATGTGGTTGTATGGAGCCTAAGCTTGTGTGTTTGACGTCATACATCTTCGCTTTACTTTCTTTAATGTTCGCCTTTTATAAAAGGTTGCCGGTTGTTCTGGATGTTTCATGATTCGCAGTCCTCAGCTAAAACATTGCACATGTAAATTTAAGACCTAAGCAAATGAATGAGTAAATTAAACTTTAAAGCAGGGTTCGAAATTATCAAGATATTGACATTTATTGTAAAATAGATGAAGATATATTAAATTTAAAAATAATCTAATGTAAAATGAATTATTGAGATTTGTTTTTTTTCGAATAGTAAAAATATATATATTTAAATATTTATTTTTATATATTTTTTTTTCGAGTAGTGCTGTGTTAAGACTACCTATTATATCCAACAATGTTTGCATGCCCTATTTAACCAATATAACATTTAAACAATCTTAAGTATCAATATTATCGCAAATAAAGAATTTAATTTTATTGATAAATATGCTAGATTAATTAAAGACCTAACCTATTAACATTTACGTTAGAAGCAAGTAGTTTAGTTATAAATTATACACATTTAACAATTAACGTAATCTTCTATTTATTCTTTTGTTTATAATTTCGTGACAAAAAACTTATTAACCTGCAAACAAAAATAGAAGAAAGGTAACCAACTACACACTAGTTAATTAAATGAATGAGTGGAATATTTTATTGCAAAATATTTTATACCAAATTAAATATTTTCAATTATATTTATCAAACATCGGTTTCATCCACGTACTAAAATAAAATATAGCCGATGCTACTTCTGGATAAAGTAGCTTTCTAATGGTGAAAGAATTATTAAAATCGGTTCAGTAGTTTTAGAGTTTATCGATTACAAACAAACAAACAAACAACTCTTTACTCTTTGTAATATAAATAATAGATAATTATCGACCTATATATACCTTGATAACGTGTAACTTATTAATTTGATTTATGATTTATAATAATATTATTGTATGCCGAAAAGGCAGGACATAGTGGAACTGAAATTTTAATTTTACCATCTGTACTTTGACCTATGCTCACAATAAACTGATTTGATACGATTTGATAATTATCGAAGATAATTATTAATGATAATTTTCCCTTTGAACCCTGTTTTATAGTCATTCGTGTCGATGCCGTTGTTTTAAAACTAAACTAATTAGTCTAATTGTGTCTCTTTCTAACAAAACCTATTAGAAAATATATTTTCATCAGAAAGAAGATTTTTGTCCTGTCAAATTGGTCCACTTGCTCGTTTGCAACGTGAATTTAGTGGCCATCTTCACGTCAATCAATCAATCAATCAACTCAGCCTATCGCAGTCCACTGCTGGACATAGGCCTCTCCCAAGTTGCGCCACAACGCTCGGTCCTCTGCCTTCCGCATCCAGTCCCCCCCAGCCACGTTCTTCAGGTCATCGGTCCACCTGGCAGGGGGGCGCCCTACGCTGCGTTTGCTGATTCGCGGTCTCCACTCAAGGACTCGTCTGCTCCAACGGCCATCGGTCCTTCGATAGACATGGTCAGCCCACTGCCACTTCAGCTTACTGATCCTACAAGCTATGTCACGTCATGACTATTTTCCCGTAAATTTCAAGGGCATAATAGCCTAATTTAACAGTCCTTAATATTGTACCAAGCACAAGTTCGGTCGTGTATTGAGTACTGCTGTCATCTTTGGGATGGTTTGATCAAATATCAGCTTGCGACTCTCGAGTCGATAGAGAGGCGTGCCAAGAGCTCGTTGGCAACGATGCGCTGGTCGATGCCAAACTAAGAAGTCTCGAGCATCGACGCCGAGTTGCTAGCCTATTGGTTTTTTATCGGATGCATTTCGGCGAGTGTGCGTTGGAATCGCACGATCTAATTTCCACAAGCCCTTTCCATCATCGGATAACCAGACGCACGGCAATGCGCCAGCGTTATATGGTAGACATTCAACTCTTATGCACGAGCCGATTTGCTAATAGCTTTATCATACATAACATACATACATACATAACCAGCCCATTACTGTCCCACTGCTGGGCACGGGCCTCTTCTCAGTACGAGAAGGCTAAGGCCTTAGTCCACCATGCTGGCCTAGTGCGGGTTGGCGGACTACACACACCATTAAGAACTGTATGGAGCACTTTAATGTGTGCAGGTTTCCTCACGATGTTTTTCTTCACCGTTAAAGCAAGTGATAATCGAATATAAATCCGCTCATGAATTCGAAAAGTCAGAGGAATAGCTTTATCATGCCTATCGCTATAGAGTGGAATTCCTTGCGACTTTCTTGTGTCATTGTTTCCCGAGATGTGTAATCTGGTGGACTTTAAGGTTCGAGTGAACATGGTTTTTACTGGACAGGCGTGAACCATCGTCGACCGCACCTTCGCTTAACATCAGGTAAGGAGGCGGTCAAGCGCAAGGCCATTAAGAATGATAAAAAAAACATTCCTTTTTCAATGACATTTGTAAGAAAGAGATATAACGTCATTAAAATTAGTTTAGCGCGGTATACAAGAAAATTGACACCGTTATCTTGAAGACAATACCTAGTTATAATCTAAAATATTGATCGTGTCTGTTTTAATCCAGAAAACCTACTTAAAAGTCAAACTGATAGCAAAGTTCGAGGCCTAACAATCTTAGTTGTATAATAATAGTAGCAAAGTAATTTGTTTTGTGTAGTTCTAGAAAATTCTGTTTCAATATATAGTACCGTAATACGTAATACTAATCTATATGAATACAGTCACTTTCTTCGTTGTTACGTAATAAAGGTAATGCATAGTTTAGTCTCAATGTAATTTTAAAAAAGGACTACATCTGCTGCAGTATTTTGAGTAAACAATATAGCGTTGCATGTTCCATACGACCTATAAACAGCTCTGAGTGTGTCTTTGTTTGCTGCCACGCTTTAATGGAGTACTTAAAAGCAGAAATAGAATAATAATCGATATCCTTTCCTACAGACATCAAAAAGGCGAAAAGGTATGATGAAAAACAAACCCACGATCGTGAAAGGTAAGAAGGCAGTGAGGCTGGAGTGACGCAGCGGGCGCAGTCGCGTGCGCAGCTAGTGTTCACGCGTCGGTGGGGGGAGCCGTGTTTTGTACACAAACCTATTTGTCGTAATTGTATGGACAATTTTAGAGACGCTATGGTTCAAGAGAAGGAGGAAAAAAATATCCACTTTTACAGAATAATGTCGGCTGCTCTGGCTTCAAAACAAGTAACTTGATTTTTGAAAATTTTACAGTGTATTTTATGGATATTTTTTTAGCAATTTTCTTTGAAACTAGGTAATCTGATGATACCGTTGTGTTTAGAAATGACTACTTTCCTTAACTTTTCTATACTATACTTTTTTCAGGATATCTGAACAGGTTACTTGAATTCAGTTGAGTTTTTACTGTCCAAAAAAGATATTTGAAACATTATTTTATTAATTACTCTTTAATGTTTTTAACGACATCTCAACATATTTCCCGAAGGAATCGAATGATATTTTTTTAAAATCGAGTTGGTTTTTTTCAAGTAAGCGCAGCCGATGTATCCTGTGCGTTTTTGTACACGTAAGTAGTTGCTATTTGGATTCATGGCATAATACTTACGAGATCTTTCTGTACATTTGTGTAAATGTGAATCTGAAATATGTATTTTTTTTCGTTTTCACAGCTTTTTAATTTCGTGTTCTTGATGATACTTCTATATCAATATACTGTGTTTTGTATATTTAGCGGGTAAAGTGTATTTCAATGTGACTTCTTACGTGTACTTATTCCTCATAAACACTGAAGGCCTAAAGTTTGCGACCATTGATATTGAATATTATATTTTATGGGTACAAAATTGATTTTGCTATCATTTCGTATTTAATTCACGAAAAATTATGTTTATATCATTGGCCTAGTTTTATTTATAATATTTTCATTGATTTTGCTATTATTTGGTATTTAATTCATAAAAAATTATGACTATATCATTGGCCTAGTGTTATTCCTAATATTTTCAATAATATTCAATATTTTTATGTACAGTCAACAGCATGACTGTGGTAACACTTCAATTCGAAAACCACCCTTACTGCTTACGAAATAAGGATGCCGCTAATGTCAAAGTGTTACCACCGACGTGCGGTCGACCGTACGTGTGTGTGCGTGGTTTTATCATACAATTATAATGTTAAAAATAGGTATGTGAACTATTTGTTTAGGTGAATGTAATGACATACAAAACACGGAGCTACTACTGATGTACTATAAACTAATGATGACTGACACCAATTATATATGTATTAGTCCATTAGATAAAAAAAATGTTTCTAAAAAATAATAATTTAGTTTGTCTTAGCACTGGGTAGATTGGTGTTTAAAATAAGTGTTGAGTTTGTCTCATGGACACTTCTAGAAATGCAATAATTCAATACATTTTATTATAATAGTACAGAAATAATATATTTCTTTATGCACGAATAAAGTGGGATCTGTAAATAAATGCCTCATTTACTTTGTATTTGAATTGATTTCTACTATTCCATGTTGAAATGTTCGGTGTTATTTGATTATTGTGGCAATACTGCGACTTACTGTAGTTGTAGTCGTATACATGGTATAATAAGATGTTTCACCAGATATTCTCTTCCCGCGATGACAGCACGATGCCTCCAAGCTACGTCACGATCAGTGCTGCCATTGATTGATATCTTCAATATACTTAAGGAGATTTTTGATCATAATGAATATAAAATAAATTCCTAACTAGCCTAAATATTTGTTATCTCGTGTTATTCATCTAATTAGTTAATAAAGGAAACTATATTAAATTACTAGTTAAAAAGTGATTCTTTATAAACGAAAGTAAATGAAAAAATGCGTTTTGCTCGGGTAATTTATTTTCACAAAGTGGCAGCACATCAAACTGACAAGTGTCACGCTAACAGCCCGCTATTGGCTCCACGGCCGATGACGTAGTACGGAGGCAATCACGTGACCTAGCTGTCACGGGAAGAGACTACCTGGTGTTATTATACCATGGTCGTATATAATAATTAATAATGTATAGTTCATTGGTGAAATATGTTTTAACAGCATAATGTCCCTTTGTTTGTTTCTTGCGTTTCGTTTTACAGTAAAGTAATTAATACCTTAGTAAGTCGTCGTAGTACATTTATTTAAATTTGATGTCGCTGTCCTTTCGATTTAAATAGATTGAGAAAATAAATGTGTTAAGATAAATTGCTGTAAACATTATTTTGTAAACAGCTATCTTTCAGTCGTTTCAAGTGTTAGGGCACGAGGAACAAAACGACGACTAGTCGTAACGTAGTCGCTCAGCTGTTGTGAAAATCGCAGTTCGCCAAATCGCCAAGTGGGAGCAGGGGGACAGCCCCCCTTTAGAGACTCGAACCTAGATTTGTATTTATTTTACCTACAATTCATATCTTCTATGTATCATCTTGCCTCCCCCTGCCCCAATGGCTGGCGACGCTCGGACCTTATAATAACAGAGATAATCTGAGGTGAATTGAGGCCATGAAGGCCAGTGTGGACCATCTGTATTTTTTTTAAATATTGAGTTTATTATCTTGAAGTGTCGTTAATGTTGAAAGGAATACAGCTACAGGGTCACAATGGCCTAAAGAAAATGATTAAGTTTCTTGTGTCTTAATTTTTATCACGTTTTTATTTACTGGCTTCCTTGTCTGTTCGGACAAATCGTTTTAAAATTAACTTCCCGATGAGCTAGAGACGTGAAACTTAAAACAGCTCTGAACTGGATGACAATGCAATATTAACTCGCTTTCGTTTTAAAAACGTAGTAAAAATTATTTACATTTTCCTTGTTATCTACTCAAATTCATGTCTACGTAGATAGGCCACTCTGGCGCTTATGGCCACAGTTATATTTATAAATGCTACGTCCATTTGTGTAATAATTAATATTTATATTAAGCGCTATTTGTCCTAATGTCCGTGTCTTAATTTTTTTTTATTAAATTCTAATAAATAATATCTTTTGCCTCGCTTCAATTCAGTACTTATCACAATCTAGTGAAACACACGTTGCATTGTTACACGAGCTGGAATAATGCAATTATGTTTTGTGTCTTGTTATAATTATGTGTCGTAATATAAATCTAACCAAAGTTTGATTTCATTTCATAGGTGTCCACTAGTTGAATGTTATTGATATTTTTAAATTCATTTATGTTTGGAATTTGTAGCGTAGTGTTGTATTCTGCATTTAAATATGATAATGAGATTTTTTAAACCTGGGACTGTTGCATAAAGCCTTATTTACCAGGCAACAATTGAGGCATAATACGTGACGCTCAACATGTTTGGCAACGTTTCACAACAGCGCGCGACGTTGCCAGATGACTCGAAACATATAAAACGTTTGTAATTTATGTGTTGCGCTTAATCTGGCAACGTCGCGCGCTGTTGTAAAACGTTGCCAAACATGTTGAGCGTCACGTGTTGTTCCTCAATTGTTGCCAAGTGAATACATGGCTTTATGATACCATTTTCATGTTTTAATCGTTACTGTTCTAAATAACATCACTAGATGACTAGCAGTATAAAACCAAACTATAATTACATTTTGTCAATAATATTTCTCAATGAATCTCTACGCTTATTTGCTTTTTCCTTAATAACAACACTACGCTTAAAGTAGCAAATTATATTTTTAAAATTCAAGTGCAAATTGTCATGATATAAATTATATTTTAAAAGTGATTGATATAATTCCGTGGGTGTTATGTGTTACGTATTTTTATTTTATTGTTGTCCATCAATTGTTTTGCGTAATTGTAACAGAGTTTTATCGATCTGTAGATAAGATTCATTGTGGTAACAATGTTCTTAATAAACGGATGGAAACGACAATAGTGGTTTTCTTTTTAGATTATTTTTGCCAAATTTTCAATTTTATATGGTCCCACATTATTAATCCGAAATATTTAAAGGGGTAAGTTAATCTACAACGAAATTGAAATAACTCAAAACCTGAAACTAGTTTGTTCAGGCTTGAGAGCAGAATGGTTTACACTAGTTTTTAACATGGGTTAATTTTTCCCTAAAAAAATATTTTGTTTCATGCCAAGTCTAAAAGTTTCATACGACCGACGCTGAGTGCGACACTGATGTCTACGTAGGTAAACAGAATACTTCAGAACCTTTAACAAAAGCCGCGGAGGTGCACTGTGGGACATGCGGAGTGCGTCTATTAGAATAAGTAATACAACAAAAATTACCAATATCTTCTACAATAATTCAATTTATTACAATAAAAATCAATTGGGGTATCTGAGGTTTTGAGTTATTCGAATAACACTTATAGGCTGCAAAGATGCATTGAAGAAAAACTAAAAAAAAACAGTATCAAATATTTTTAACACATTCTTAAAATATTTTTAATGTTTGTTTTCGTTTGCATAATATACTGAGAGCTAACGACCAAAAAGTCAAGGTAACTTTATCGTCGATGAAATTCAGGTAATTACTAGCCTGAAGAACCTTTTTACGATAACCGTCGATCTAGCAGACCGTACCTGGCGGATTCAGGAGTTATGCGGAGGAGAAAAACAATTAAATCAGGTAGTAGTATCGTAGCTGGCTTTTTTTCTGCCAAGATTTTATATATTACTGAAGCCAAAAAAAGCCAGCCAAAAATAGTAGGGGCCCGCGATCCATGGGCCCCCTAGTTTGCCAGATCATCAACCGATAACCGATATTACTGATAAATATAGTTGATCATCATCAACCCATTACTGTCCCACTGCTGGGCACGGGCCTCTTCTCAGTATGAGAAGGTTAAGGCCTTAGTCCACCACGCTGGCCTAGTGCGGGTTGACGGACTACACACACCATCGAGAACTGTATGGAGCTCTCTCAGGTGTGCAGGTTTCCTCACGATGTTTTCCTTCACCGTTAAAGCAAGTGATAATCAAATTTTGATCCACACACATAAATTCGAAAAGACAGTGGTGCGCGTCGGGCCGGGATTGAACTCATACCCCCCTGCATGAAAGGCAAGCGCTCAACCGCCAGGCTATAGTTATTTTCCGAAAATCAAACGAAAATTACTGACTTAAGTAATATAACTCCTTTTGTATGTTGTTAATATATTGTCCTCTGTCATATCATAGGGGCCCTATTATCCTTAAGTGCCCAGGGCCTCCAAATAGCAGACGGCCCTGACTCGTCCCAGCATCAAGTGGTTATCAGTGACCAGACTGCCAGGAGAAGATAACATGAAGTCAATTTTCACGCTCTCTGACCGCTAAGAGTTACAGCTCTGCGACGTGGGAATCGAAGGTCTCGTTTAGGATTATTCCCAAAATCCTCACTGTTGGGATTTTTTTTTCCTAAACTCTCCACTAACATGCTACGAAATCAATGTGGGGATTTTGTAAAAAAAAAACTACAAATCAAATGAAAAAAAAACAAATTCAGCTTCTTTAAGTTAAGATTTTTTTGTTTATTGTTATTTAGACGATTTTCCTTACGATTAATAGTTAAAAAATTTAAATATTTTGTCAGGTATGTGTAGGTATGATTTCACAACTCAGTGGTGAACCGTATTTTTCGGAACGAAGTTCCTTAGCGCGTGTGACAGAACTCACCACGATAAATTATTTTGAATACGTTTTCATTCCATAAATTTCGGCTAAACAGAAATTGGTAATACTGCCATCTGTTAGACAACGCGTGTACTATTGCTTGCAAGTTCAATCTTTACTCTAGTACTACTTCTGGCCCAATAGATGGCGCTGTGTAAAGTAATCACCGAGAAAAGGGGTTTCCATGGAAAACTTATTTTTCACTCCGCCCATGTAAATTGACTAAATTACAGGCTAACTACTTAATTAAACAATTATACATAGCTGTTACTGTGGATAGTTTCAAGTTTTCCAAGCTACAGGTTGAAATCTCTTGGTTGATGTGTTGTGTAGCAAACATCTTGTAAATTATCCATATTTTCTTGAAATGTATATATTTTCATTACTAATTTGATGTGTACTGATCCTTCTGATCCCTTGGTAATCTCTGATAGCTAAATCATTATTGATTTATATGAGAATTCCTGAAGTAAAACAAACTAATGTCAATCACAAACAACCTCATATTGAAATCAAAAGTATAGTGATTTTGTTCAAAACACTAATTTATTTTGGATTCTGTTGTTAAAATTAGATTGTAATTAATCCTCCCAAATGTGTATATATTACAGCTATTAAATTCATAACGTATAATAGAAGTAAAATCATATAATGTAAAGTCAAATCTATTGTCAAATATTAAGAACTTGTTTTGTTCTTAACTAAGGAACCTATGAATTTATTAAGTTAATTATTAATAATCCCATGCCTAGTTACCTTGTAAATTACTATTTTAGTCAGAGGCAAATGGAGGGATCAATCATTTGGTCAGGTAACTAGATTCAATTAAGGCTACATGGTAGAATTGGTTTAGACTAATATTTTGTTAAACTTGAATAAAACCCTAGGGTTGTTATAGTTCTCATATTCACATTGTTATCCCAATACGAGAATAGTAAGAACTTTTAGTTCAACTACATAAATAAGTGAAAATATGGGAAAATGTAATATTGTATTGTGACGGTTTTGTAGTCACAATTCTCTAGTTAAATACTTAACCATTATCCAAAGTATATACTAATTCCTTACCTGGCATTACTAATTGATATAATGCTGCATCAATTTATTGTAGATTCTTGCAAAATATTGTTGATTTCTTCTTACATAATTTCTTCTTACAGTATTATCTCCAAATAACCTCAAATATTGTTTTTTTCCTATGTTCATTGAACTTTACCTGAAATATAAGATACTTTTATATATGTATCAAGATTTTGAATTATATACTACAGATATTATAGATAGATTAAGTACCTAAACATTTCACCTTGCTAAACCAATGTTTTAATATTTGAGTTATTTAAGCGTCAGCTGATTGTAGTGACGTAGCTAAAATCTACAGATTATTCTAATTGTCTGGAATATGTTTCCAAATTTGAAAATCATGATATATTATTAGAAAAAGAAAAGTAATAATTTATGCGACAATTTGAATTTTGGCGCGTTGAGTAGGATACTTCGTAACCTAGTCTGCAAAATCTAAGCCTACGGTTTTAATATCGCTTTCTAATTGTTGAAACTTTAAATAAAGTTGAGGCTACAGTTTCAACAGATAATTACATAAATTGTTGAGAAAATCAAGACTGAATATTAATATAATATACAAATCTTGTTAATGTCTTAATTTGGTCGGGCCATGGAGAAAAGAAGGGAGCGGAGGTGTTGCAAGGCAAAATCTCTTTAGAAAGAAGCGTCGCCTGAATGCGGGTGACAGGGGGACGAGGTACAGCAATGGCTCCACCTCACTATGGAAAATCCGCCCATTTTTTGTAAATCCATCTAGCGGTGAAATGAATTATTACAGCGTAACAGCACTAACAATTTTTCATTTTAGTTTGTCTACTCACCACTGTGGCGTACAAAGCACATTATTTTATTCCAGAACATTCTATGTGCGTTTTTGTGGTGAGAACATAACACTAATGAAATTGAATTTTACACAAATGACGTGGTCTTTAAAATGACTGATTAGAATTTGAAAAAAAGTAACGAAGTTGAAAAAGGTTAAAAGGGTATAATGTAAGGGTACCATATGGCACTTGCGGCTTGACCTTCAGATTACCAGTCCAGTATGAGTATTAAATAACGTCTAACTACACAACTTTTGTTTTACAACTTTACACAAAAGTACGTTAAAAACGTGCCATACATAGCGCCTAGCGCAATAAAGTATCCTCATGTAGATCACCTTGAAAATCACTCAAACCATCTTTTTAATTGTATAAACTGATTGCAAATACAACAAAAAAAAAATTGATTGACAAAATTATATATTTTATTATTTTTAACGCATTTATGCATGCGAAGCGAAATCTAACGATTTATTTAGTATTTATTTATTTATTCATACATGTATAAATTTTGCAATATCACTGTGCCCCACAAAACCGTGTTATCGGTATTTAAATAGTGGAAAAAAAAAGAAGAATCACTGTTTCTTAATAAGATATCGCTGACGTCACCCAAAGACTGGCGTACTGAGCCAGGAGTCTCAGGTTCGAATCCTGCTCGTGAGCGATTTTTTCTTTCCACTATTTAAATCATTAAAAATATATATTATAAGAAATTAGTAGAAATACCTACTTATACAAATATCCAATCTTATTCTTAGTTTATACTAAATCTCTGGGATCATTGTACTCATCATTATGAACACATTTTACAGTGGAATCAACCCTGAAATCTCGAAAAAATCTGCTGTTCCCTATAATTATGTCGATTTATGTGAACACAAATGTAGGGAACCGCTGATATTTTTTTCGGTTTCAGGGTTGTTCCCATAGTAAAAGTTGTTCATTATGATGAGTACAATGACCCCTTAAGAGGTTTAGTATAAGCTAAGAATTAGGTTGTAGGTTGTATATAGAAATATAATAAAAAGTATGTTACATTCTGTTCATAAAAAAATTTTACCTAATGTTATTTTTTTTTTATTAATTAAAGTTTTCAATACATTTTTGCTGAAATAATGCTACGTAATATTTGGAATTTTTGGATTATGATATATCAAGATTGCAGTTAACTATTGTCATAAAAACTTATTGGATACAAATTGAATAAAAAAAAACTAAATGTGTGCTGGGACACATAGTACAAGTGAAACTTCAACGGACAAGTGGAAAAACGAATCGCAACGGACAAGTGGAAAAACGAATGGCAACTTACAAGTGGAAAAACGAATCGCAACAAAATTTTAAGTTGAAGTTTTACGGGCAGGTTTTCAAATTGAATAAGTACATTAACAATCAGCCCGTAAAACTTCAAGTTAAAATTTTGTTGTGATTCGTTTTTCCATTTGTCAGTTGCCATTCGTTTTTCCACTTGTCCGTTGCGATTCGTTTTTCCACTTGTCCGTTGAAGTTTCACTTCTACTATGTGTCCCAGCACACATTTCGTTTTTTTTTCGCAGTTTTACTGCAAATTATGTTTTGGTTAGGTTAGGTACATTTTAAGTGATTTTAATGAATGCATTTTTTATTTAAACATATTTTATTTTATCAAACAAAAAAACTGAATTAAATCCGGAACCAAAAAAAACATCCATTTTTCTTTCTCTCCCTCCGCCGCTATATATCGTCTACCCCCTCCACGCGGCCGTAACGCTTTTTCGTGAGAGAAAAATCCTAATATATAGAAGAAGATATATATATCTATCTTCTATATATAGAATTTTCACCATCATCATCATCATCATCATCATCATCATCATCAGCCTTTCAATCCCTCCGCCGCTGCCGTCTCTCGCCAAGCGATATATTGTCTACCCCCTCCATGCGGCCGTAACGTTTTTTCGTGACTAAAAATTCCTGATACCCCCCGTCTATACAGAAGTTTCACTTCAAAAAACGTATCCAAGGTTCCTTGTTTTTATTTCTCACTTAGATACCTTAGAATCACCATCGCCCGCTTCATTCAAGACCTTGTTATGTATTTTTGTTTTATAAAATCATGGTTATGAATGTTGTCCAGCTAGCAAATCATTAGTGTCCTACACATTTCATTCGCGATTAAAGAATTTCATTTGTGTAAAAACTTATTCATTCGTGTTTCTATTTTTTTGGTTTTCTTCTATTTTTAACAAGATGCGCCCTGTATTTTTACATAGTATGTGTATAACTTCATTATAGCAAACGTTAAATACCATCAGATAACAATAAAACGGGGGTTTACAAAAATCGTCAAAAATGTGTCATTTTAATTCGAAACATGAAATCGACCCTATTACTGACTACTCACCGATAGATGGCCTGATGGCCTATTTTTCTTATTTTAAATTGCTCTTATTTCATGTAATTATGTAATTTATCTATGAAATAACTAACATTTTAGAATTTAAAATGAATTAAAACAATGTGTTTATTATTTTCGTCATAATATGCATTGATAATGTAAAAACATGTTATCGGTGAGAAGTGATTAGTATGCATCTTTTCGACGACAGATGTCCCGAGCAACAATTTGGCGAAGAAACGAGAAAATGCATGTTTTAAAATTGAAAATATAAATATATGTGACTTACACATAAAATGTTATACCATCAATATGTTTTAGTTTTGATCCTGAACAATTTTTACATCCAACAACAGCGCACTTCATTGTTAAAACAAGAAAAATATTCAAAATCCTCTCAAAATCTATTTAAATCGAAGAGAACCGAACGCAGTGATGATTCACTTGAAATTAAGCTTTGCGGCTCCGCCCACTGTGACGTCATGACCAAATTGAAGGCGCATGACCAAATTGCCTTGCAGCACCTCCGCTCCCTTCTTTTCTCCATGGGTCGGGCATTTTCCCACGGTTTTAGTCCAATCAAGCCAGTCCGCACGCATTTCAGTCCAACGGTTAGTATAGCGAATTAGCCAATAATATTGACTTAAGCTAGGCTGACCAATGACAGGACAGGATTAGTGTGTGTTGAAGTGGCGTGAATTTGGTCGAAGATGGTGGTCGAAATGGCCTATATAAACGGCTGCTTCGGTCATTCGTGACTTTTTCATCGGGAGTCGACAGGAAGGGGAACCGCTGCTAGGAGTTCGAGCTGGGTCTGAAACCTCCGTTTCAGATCGCAAGTAAGTGGTTGCTGGGGTCGTTAATATTGGTCAGGGCGTAGGGAAATGCTAGGGAAACTGATGTTAAGCTATTTAGAGATTTGAAGTGTGGAGGTAGTGTGAAGGTGATGTTAGGGCCCTATATATTGCATAATTGTATGTATAATTATGTATTTGTTTATCTATATTACACTAAACACCACCACACACACCACACTCACCACCTTCCTACACCAAATTCACCTACCCACATTAACATAATTGTGTAGCTTGTGGTTTGATATTTGCAATAAATGTTGCATTTATCTTATTACAGGTGAGGTAAATCATCGTTATGTAGTTCTGTACGTTAAGATCTGCATCTAACTACAAGACGGTTGTCTTATTGTGGATATTATAGTACAGGATGAGGTAAAATTTATATCTAGATTTTCCTAAAATTGTATCTAAAATCTGTCAATTTGGTCTGATTAAGTCCAGATTGGTGAATAACTTGCTGTGTTTTACTATAGGGTGTCCATATTTCTGTGGAATTTACAAGGAGACTAGTTGATAAGCTACTCATCTTTGATGGGAAAGTAACGCTTCGAGGGGTTTTGTAGGGTAATTGAAGAAACTTTCACAATAGTGTAATTCTTTATTGCCTTACGATTTCTCTTGGAGTATATCGATCGCTCAGGTGTGTGATGCGGTGAGATATTATTATCTATGACCTTCTCACTGATATTGGACTGGGATGACCGCCAATATGAGTGGAAGGCGGATATTCAGTATCAAACTATGCATTGTCGCTTGTGTGAAAGCTAGGCTCTCTCCTCCCCCTTAATTGGGCCTGGGTTGAGCATTCCTTGTAAAAGCCACTAGCTGATGCTATCCATTACAGTAATGTATGGTATCGGTCAACCGTCCTCTTGTGTTATTATAACTATTATGATCCTTGCTGGACTGATTGGCTTACCTACTACAATTCTTATTTATATAGAAAATCTAGATATCACGAAACTGTGATTTTCTACGATTAAAATGGATTTCGACAAAATACTGTCGTTTTATTTATCTCTAGGGCAAGACGTAAGTCTGGTCCATAACCAAACAAAACCTTTCCTCGAGATACCTGGCTTGATTGCACTGGTAATACTTTATTATGTGTTTTAGTTTTGTATAACTAACCACATCCTCTTTAACTGCTGATTCTTGTGATCTGTGTCGGGAGCACATTCATTGGCTCACCAACCAGTACTACTATATTTATGGCGGTGTTATTGCAATGCCATTACGCCATTAGGGACCTTACCTCATACTTAGTATACTCGGTGTGAATCCTGGTCGTTAGTCCTGCTCTGGATCCCAATGTACACTTACGAACATTTGGGGGAGGAACACGATGAGTACTTGTGGTTTGCTCCGGTTGCTAAATTATGTATGAACCTTCTCTTTCTTATTTTGGCCATGCTCTGACTCCGGTCACCATGGATTTTAGAGTCAACTGCTTGATGATGCCGTGTCTGTGTGTCCGGTCATACATCGCAATGAATCACGCACGTTAGATTGGATGTAAATTCATCTAACTATAAAAATTATACAATATTTTATTTGGTGCTGGGTTATCTCATCCCACTCCTACCTACCTTGTTCTGATGGTACCTCAGAGACACTTACGTTTCTGTTGTATCTGGCTGTGTATAGCCCAATCTTTTAAACTATCCCCATGTTTCCGAGGAACCATGTGTGCGGCTGGGTTTCAGAGCTTCGAGCGAGGCGGGGCTCGTTAAGCACTCGTAATACCCTCATGTTGTTATACAATTATGTAATTATATAACTACTTCCTAATTCCAATTCCTATCTTACCTTAAAACCCACCAAATATATTAATTACTTAAATTATTTATCACAAAATTTATTATAACATAAATTAAATTCATGTTTCTCTCTAATCAACCACCTCTTAGTTGTTGCCGGTGCAATCAGATTAGGTTTTCCTATCTTGTACTCGAATCTCTATCAACACACTACACAAAGTACCCCACAAAGTCATAATTAAAATATTTTATCATTTAAATTAATTTATTTGTCATTCTATTTTCAGAATATTGTTTAATTTTGTACTACTTAGGTTTAGCTGTAATTTCATGCTCTCAATACCATATACTTTAACTTGACACAGCCACTTACATAAAAAGAATCTAACGGTTATTACCAAACATAGCGGAAGTGTCCTACCCTCTTACTAGACGATCACAACTTTTAATATGGCCAAAATTCATTTATACCTATATACTAACTTCATATAGTATGTAGATATAAAGGAGAGGAGAACGAATGATACACGCGGTAGGTGTGATTCAGGAGAAAATGTCTCTTAAGTTTTTTTTTCTTTATTTAAGGAGCTTGGTCAACAAGACTATGTCGCTCCGTTAGGCTATATTTGCGCTATGAGCAGGTATATACGCACACCGCGCTTTCTCTTTCTCTTTCTAGTGAGTCTGTTGTGTTGTGTGTGTGCGTGAGGAACTTCGTTCCTGACGGGGGTGGGACCGCACATATCTTTTCTTCCAAAATCCAAAAAAAACCCCCAAATCCCCGCTAGTAAGGATTTTGGTAATAATACATGATCGGAATAGATAGACCTAATGTGCCTAAAGTTTAAAGAACAGGGACAAAAGAAGTGGAGACTTCTTTACGACTAAAAACTTTTTTCGGAATATTTGTTCAGAGTTTCGGACGTTCTCAAAAAATGCCAGGTTAAGAGTTCTCTAAACCGACGAGCATGCATGACGAGGTTAATGGACGAAGATGAAGCGAAAGAGGTGTGTCAGGATTGTAGCAGGTGGAAATCCATAGTCTCTGCCCACCCCAATGGGAAACAGGCGTGATAATATGTATGTATGTTCAGAGTTTCGGAACATTACTTAAGTACAACTAAAATTGATAAAGTAAAACAACTATCGAAGCGCGGAAGCTAATGTAATTTACATGTCAGCTTTAAGAGCGTATGTTCGATTTAGCGCAAGTCAAAATCTACACGATCTATCGCATGGCACACTCACTACGGCACGATACAATGGTTCCTCTGTGTGCGTGAGTGCTGAACTGTTTATTTTTATTAAAACCCTAACCTCTAATTTTTTAATCCAAAACCCTAAAACATCAAGTTCTAAACTTGAATCGATGGCACACTCTAGAACACTTGTAACATACCGAATTTCACACAGGCGAAGCTGCGGGTGAAAGCTAGTGTAACATAAATAAATATCTTCGGGACGTTTTTTACACAGCACCATCTAGTCCCAAACTAAGCAGAGCTTGTGATATGGGTACTAGACAATGGATATAATACTTATATACTTACTTTTTTTTTGTAAATACGTACTTATAATACATAAGAAAATTCCAGACCAACACAAACACTTATGTTCATCACACAAATATTTGTGTCCTGTGGGAATCGAACCCACGACCTCGTGATCAGCAGTCCGATTCTCGAACCACTAGACCACAGACGCCGTCAAAAAATACCTTTTAGCTCTTGCCTTAGCCAAATTTTCAGAATTTTTGCGTTTTCTCTTTCCAAAAAACACCTTTGTTTTATTTCCCATACCGTCTAAAACATAATTTATTGTCACTATAAAACAATGTCAGTCACTAAAAATACTTACCAAGTACTTATGATAATACTATAAAATTTTGTCAGTCATCAAAAATAAAATATTTTATTTACCAAAGTACTAAGATTTGACGATCGCCCTAAAAACTTGCAGTATCCTTGTATAAACGCACGGCAAAGGTCGTCAACCCCCGTCGGAGCGCCGAGCGACGTGACCACTCTCTGGAAGGGCTCGCGGCGAAGTGATTTTAATCGATTCGAAAGCGAAGTTTTATAGTAGTTTTAAAATATTTATAAAAAAATTATAGAGCTAATTTAGTTGAAATTTTTAAGTGTAAGTTTTTAAAGAATATGTTCTTCTATTATAGTAATTTATTATTATATTAAGTTATGTAAGATATAGTGGTGAAAAAATTAATTATATCGACTATAATTTCTGAATAATTTCACATTGTTTGGATTTTTATTTCTTATGTATTCAGCCTAAAATAAAAAAATCCTTTTTAGTAACTATTTTTTCAAGGATCTTTCCAGTTGGTTAAAAATTTTTGTTTGTTAGGTCTGTCAGTGATTTCAGATATTTGAAGCTTCGAAATTGACGCTGAAAGTGAAATTAAGAAAACCTCTGTTCAGTTATCTTGATAGATTTCACAAATACTCTAATAATCGAACAAAATAAACTATCTTCTATTTAGACAATAACATTTCCTAAAATTATTAGTAATTGATATGTTCGTAAGATAAGTGGTTGATGAATAATCATATTTGAAATGTTACGTTTTTGAGCAAAACAGCCCACGGACCGAGCATACGCTCTTAATAATCTATACATATAATAATCTATACATATAATAAAATCGTAACGAAGAAAAAACTGTACATTTAATATTTTTTTGAAAAATTAGTTGCTAAGCATTCTAGGAACGATACTGATGCCAAAACTGCAATTTTTAGAATTTCTGTCTGTTTGTCTGTATGTCTGTCTAGGGTTGGAGCAAATACTACTGGATCGATTTCATTGAAATTTTGCATGAACATTTCTTTAAGCCCTGCTCAGAAACTGCAGTATATATAATCACGCTATTCTTTGTAGGAGGTGAGTAGTAGAACAAAACGTGTACACCAAAGCTATAATATGATACTGTATTTAGCTGATGTAAAAAACAACGGATTCTAAAAGCGGTTATCAAAATCATCAACCTAAATTAAGAATCATCACGCTATATCCAAAGGGAGCTAGACGACGATTTTTAAAAATAAGAACGCCTATTTTGACCGGCTGAGGAAGTGACTACGTAACCGGGTAGTCTAATGAGTAGAATGCTATTCTTTTGTTCTGAGATCGAATCCCAACTTCAACTTCACTTTTTGTGATTTTTTTTAAATATTATTTGTGATTTTCAATAATTTATATTTTATAGAATAAAAATTAATGTTTATTAATTTTATAATTCCATTGTAACAAAAGCGTTCAAAACCGAGGATGTCTAATTTACGCCTCTTGAAAGGATAAACTAAGCCAGTTTACGTCCACTTATGAACCCATGAAGGTCCATCTTCTTATACTTACATACACATCACGCCTGTATTTCCTAAAGGGATTCGCAGAGTTGCACTATTGTACACTCACAGTTTATCATAGCGCCACAAATTCCAAGTACCTAAACGACATAAGCTACATATTTTTTTGCCGTCATAGTGGTGTTCTGGAGACAAAATTGAAATTAAGCGACATGTAGGTCATAGTGACTTTTTTTTATGGTATAGGATGGCGAAACGAGCTAAAGGCCCACCTGATGTTAAGCAGTAACCTTTGCCCATAACAACTTCAATAGGCTGTTTCCTAAATGGTACCGCAAGTCGGTTCGCCAAACTGAGACATGAAGATGGAAAGTCTCATGTGATTGTAATTTCACCGCATAGACCAGTAAGCCCCCGGTCACAACGCATATGCTCTACCACTGCATATCATACGTCCCTCCGCCAATCGGAACGTCACTCAATCAGCGAGCGGCACCAATCATAAGGAATCATACCACTGAACTTTTGAGCCGGCCAATCATAACGCGCCGTCTGCCCCCCTGACCCCACCAACGTTTTACGACTGCGTTCGAATACAAAACTTTGTTTATGCGGAGTCTTGAAGCTTACTGGTCTGTGTTTCACCGGCACCCGTACCCTTCAGACCGAAACACAGCAATGCAAGCATCACTATTTGGCGGAGAAGTAGGTACGGTGGTAGTACTTCCCCGGACGAGCTGTTTCTCAAAGGAGCTCTACTACTACTGACTGAGCGATTGGCTTTGTATACCTCGGGTTGTGGGTTCGATTCTCACATAATCGGCCACTATGCTTGCTTGGTACAAGTAGGATTACCTTATGGTACAAGGATTTGTATGACGTACAAATTTAAGTTTTCTGAAAAATGAATATGGCTGCACGTAAAAAGTTTATTTTTTCTAAAAAAAAACTTCGTTTATAGAAATCCTACAAACATTAAAATTATTTATAGTTCGTTGCCATTATTTAAAGTGTTGGTCAGAGTTACTCCTATAATGAATAGCCAAACCTCGGTCAGAAAATGTTGGTAATGAATGCATAAAAATAGCATAGACTGAGAACTAAACTGGGACTGTGAAAACTACGAAGATAATCCAGCTTAACAATAAACATAAAATACATTTTTTTCTTTATAACTATGGTTTCTATATTGTTTTGGACCGAATTAATCAAAACTGAACCAATTGTACTGAATTAAATAATTCATAATAATAATATGTAAATAAATGAGATTGAAAAGAATCATCAGCCAAGCCGTTTCTTGGCTGATTTGCAAGTAGGTTTTTTATGTGCAACGCATACTGAGGAAATTTTAGAATGTGAGCTGGTTCTCAGTAGCAGCCCGGAGTATGGATTTGTGCCCGGTTAATGGCAATAGGCTCGCCCCCTATTACATGGGACTATAACATAACTGGCGAAATGTGGGTGTACTATACACCTCTGCCTACCCCTTCGGGGAAATACAGGCGTTATGTTATGTTATGAGCTGGTTCTTTTGAAAGATTATTCAAACAAAATTAATATTCAGGGTGATTTATTTCACTGGATTAGTGGAGGAGTAGGTAGTTCTCAGGAATCTTGACGTTGATGTAAGAATAATTAAAAAGTGCATTCAAGGATTTTCGAAACAACGCGGGAATAGAACCCAGTAATTTCCTTGAAAAAAATTTCAAGTTGCTTTATCATGGTAATTTGTAATTTAGGTTGTCAGGAATAAATCTTACTAGCGAACCCCATGTCTACAATGTAGAAAAATATTTGTTTGAAATTATTTGTAGAAGTGAGTAAAGTTCAAAATGTCAGCCAGTTTGAGCTACCTCACAGAAACAATTTTAGCGAAACTATTCTGTGACTTACCTGAGATCTTCTGTACAAAACTTTTTCTAATTATTTTTATACTTATTGTAAACAGAGGAATCCTTAATAGGATTTACCCTGACAACCTAAATCAACAATTACCATGATTAAGCTAATTGAATTTTGTTCAAGGAAAATTACCTACCGAGTTCGATTCATGAGCTGTGTAGCCTGTGTATCAGTTTTTGTAAATCCTTGAATGCAGCTTTTCATTACTCTACAATCGAACTTGGACGAATACAATCGACATTGTGGTTCCTTGGAACAATTTCTCTAGCTGTCATAGTTTAAGATTTCTCCACCCTGACCCATTGAAATGAATTAATCTGTAAGTGTGTATTCTTCAGAAGAGTGAAGCATTAATCACTAATCGCCTTGCTTGGCCGAATTTAATGTTCATTGGTGATTAATGTACCTAATGTGTGTAATTTAATCTTGGAGCGTGTGTTGATTTTTGGTTTGTTTGGAACACAGACGAGCAGTGGCGTGCATTGGTTTTTGGCCTAGGTAGGCAGTCACTAAGCAGACGGAGCAAGTTACTATAGTGTAAAATTATTAAAAAATCTGATACTTACCTACACACATTTCATACAAAACAGACACGAAAACGACGTTTCAAAGTAAGAGACACTAGCAAAAGACTATTAAATTTGAATGACGACACCCAGTTACAGTTGTGTAACGTGTTATGTAATAGTCATAAGATTTTACCTTTTCTTGAGTCAAATACAGATTTTGATGTGTTTGTCTACTGAAATGCACTTTTTTGTTTTGTCAACAAACGAAAACTGATTGAATGGGTTTCTCGTAATTTCTCTAAGCATAGTCTTCCGCACAAACCGAGCACTCTAATTTATCCATGTTTACATCAATATTTTTACAAAAAACTTCACAATTCACAATAAAACGAACTAATTATTACACGATTTATGCAATTCGTCACGCATATATGTCAAGTTCTGTCAAGTGTCAACAGCCAATTAGAGTTGGGCCATAGTAAATCTATGAGTTGGGCGTTATTTAACGTCGGTTTGAGTAAATATTTACGAGGAGGGTGATAATCGAATACATAGTACGTTGGCATAGTAATATAACGATTATTTTACGTACAAAGTTACACAATAGATTTTCGGAGCACGAATACAATAGATTTTCTACAATTATTATACACCATTCGTTATTACATTATTTAAATAACGTTATAAATCTATTTATCGTTATTTTGTTATGAGCGTATATTGAGCTTCATTATTTTACGATGAATGTGTAGCAATGTACAAACAATCATCAAAATAATAATAAATATTGTAATCTTTTTATTCGACCCTTCGAATACCATTTACAAATTATAAATGTGAACACTTAAATGCAGTAATTTCAATAAAACAATAATTATCTTTATTTCGCCGCTATTTTTCAAATGTTGGGTTTAGTTTTATTATAACGATCACTTTGTATGGAAATATCTAGTTACAAAATAATAGGATTCAAAACTACTAACGCATAACAGTTACGTGTAAAAAACGTTACGGACAACCCACGACTATTGCCACTAGGGCTACGTTCAGTTATGTCACCAGCGACGTTTTCAGAAGCAGGTGACGCATGATAAGACGGCTAAATTGCGAAATGTCAAATGTTAGTTATTTACGCATAGCCATATCGTGATTCATTTTTTTGTCGTATGACTTCGGGTATTAGCCTAAAGTAGTGTGTGTGTATAATAGTGTATATGGTTACCAAAAAGGTTTGATTGTGTGTGTGAACGTGACAGGCAATCGTGCGAACGCACATTGCACATTGAGGTACGTTTTGCATTGAATTCATACATTATTATTGAGTACATATGTTAATTGTTTTTTTTTAATACGCTGATTAATTGATTTAGTAATAGTTAATATTAAATTCTAACGAGGTAGGCATTGCTTATTTGCCTATATGGAATGCACGCCACTGCAGACGAGTGGCTACACATTCTACTATCTACCTACTATCCTACTATTATTATAAATACGAAAATATGGATGTTTGTTTGACTGTTTGTTTGTTCTTCAATCACACTGAAACGGCTGAATACTAAATGGATTTGTATACAATTTGGCACACAGACAAACCATATCCTGGATTAATACATCGGATACTTTTTATCGACATAGCACCGGAGCGAAGCCGCGGGCATCAGCTAGTTAGAACTAACAAGGTTGAGGTAAAAAAAACAAATATTATTTTCATTTAAATTTTTATTTTATTTATCGAAACTAAATATTGCGAAAATAAAAATGTCTCTTAAGGAAGTCTCCACTTTCTTGTCTCTGTTCTTTGAACTTTAGAAACATTAGCTCTGAGCCCCCCTAGCCAAGTTGACAATCTACACAATCTACAATCGTCAACGCTAATAGAAAACGATCAAAATGTATGGGAATGACATATCTCAACGAAAAAATCATTCGTTCAGATATGTCATTCCCATTGTGTAGATTGTCAACTTGGCTAGGGGTCCCCCCCTACCTATTCCGATCACTGCTAATAATACAAGCACAGTTAGCGTAGCTCTGCTACGTCGTAGCACCGTAGCACCCGAGGGATGCACGACAAACTACATCCACGCGGGCGAAGCCGCGGGCATCATTATCATCATTTCAGCCGGAAGACGTCGGGGGATATGCCATAATCGCCACGCTTGGCAGGTGGGTTGGCGATCGCAGTTGGTTGGTTAAATACTCAGAGAACGCTGCTGCCCATCCTCTGATGAATCCCTTGGTCGCCTTTTACTACACCCATGAGAAGAGATAAGGGTGGTGCAATTCTTTATGTCCGGCACCACACGGAACATATATTTATATATAGTCGCTGGCATAGGATAGTTAATTTATAATTCTAAATAATCATAATAATATCGACGTTTGCCGTATCGGCTATGCTAAGCAAAGCAGAGTTGGAAAAATAGTTCGTAGCATAGCACTGTGCACTGTAGACAAGCATAGTTCTCGTCCTTCTATCTACGGTACAGTCAAGAATCTTTCCGGTGAACCACCACTAAGGCTAAAATCGCTTGCACTCAATGGTCGAAGGCAGCTGTAGGTACGTGTAATGTAGCAGGATTCGTTAAAGGGATTTTGTCGACAAAATGTACCTACCATTGGGAAGGATCGTGACCACAGAAATATAATAGAATGGTTGTAATCACAATTTTACTTGCGATTAATGCGTGGCAACTTTCGAACAAACTACGCCTTACATATTGACGTCATAAATTTAAAAAAAAATAACTTTTCTCCCACTTGCTCGGCAATTGGTTCATTATTCAAAAAAAAGAATACAACAATCGGTTCTTTTCCGTACGAGGCCGGTAATATCCAACAGGACAATAATATAAATTGCTGGACACTTTTTATTTTTTAAATTATGTTATCGAGGTTTTTAAGTACACACTTACATAAATTAGGTGTTTTTAGGTACAAAATATTTATCATTATACAGGCTGAATGCGCATTTTTTTTTTCAATATGTACTTTGAAAATAGATCAAGAACCGCGCGCGGGCGAATTGGTGTGAATGAAAATGAGATACTGTTAAATTAATTTGTGTTGTGTTTCCTCGCAAATAATAATAATAAATATAAATATCTTTGGGACATTTTTACACAGCACCATCTAGTCCCAAACTAAGCAGAGCTTGTGGTATGAGTACTAGACAATGGATATAATACTTATATACTTTTTTTTTTGTAAATACATACTTATAATACATAAGCAACACACCCAGACCAACACAAACACTTATGTTCACTTATGTTTGTTGTTGTTTTTTTTTTTTAAATGAGAGAAAAGTACTATACAAATCTCGGCCGAAATAGCAATTAACGGCCTCGTTTAGTTAAAAAGGACTCGGCTTGCGCCTCGTCCTTTCAAAATCATTTGGGAAGTACTCGGCTTCGCGTCGTACTTCCAATATTACTCGGCCGTAGATTGCTTCATTTCAGGCCTCGACAGTAATGTACTATTAATCAAATGTACTTTAGTTTTTGTTTCTGCAGTTAGAAACAGCACAATAAGGCATTTTTGAGGGTTTTTGTTACAGAATTTACAGAAACAAGTTATAAGGCGTACTGAGAAAGGCTTTGAAATGCCCTGCACTATGGTGCAGAGTGTTGGCACGCGCGCCCTGCCCACTTGGCCATTCTATCTATTTCTGTGATCGTGACCGTACATCAGTGGCGAAGGGTGAATATTGTCAGGAGGGAAGCCGTAGGTACCTAAAAATCCTAAAACAGCTAAGATCGCATGTTAATAAAATAAAATAAACAATTTAACAACTTCTAATTTAATTTTACATTCTTTTTTTGTACTTTAGAACAATAAATCATCATAGAAATGTCGTTGATCTGTATTTTAGTAATTCCTTAAGGGAAGTCGGTGGGAATCGTGTTATATGGACCCTTCGTCACTGCCGTACATAGATAATTCATGTCTTTGTCGAACAATACTTTAAAATCTGCTTAACGTAGGCACGCGCTGGCTCGCTGCTGCTACGTTTGGCTCGTTGGCTAAGCAATCGGCTGCTTTATTGGAGGATACAGGTTCGATTCCCGCACAACAAACAGCGATAAATTAGTACACTTATGGCCTTATGGGCAAAGACTGCCATTAGTTGAGACAGGTCCACACAAATCGACTTGGCACTTTTTTCAAAAGGCTAGGCTAGACCCCAATTGGCCCATTGCCCTACATTGACCACACACAAATACTTAATGCAACATGTCTGGACTTTAATCCCTGCGTTTGTTTCGGCATTTATTTTTAAGAGGTAGTCACATGGGAAACGCGAAGTCATCTAGTTTAAAAAAAATCGATTTGTAAAAGTGATTTTAACATCCAATTTGCAGGATAAATAGTTTCATTTCCTTCCATTTCCCTAGGTTTTGTTAAAGGGCATTTAGCAGCCAAGTGGCGCCCCCATTAGTAAAAAAATATTAACTCTAAATTATAGTTCGCTGTAGTTGTAGACAGGAAAAGTGCGAAACACGACCACTTTTGGCATTTTTTCTATCTGCAACTACAGCGAACTGTAATTTACAGAGTTAATAATTTCTGATTAAACTACAGTATTTCAATTGCTTAAACCGAATTTTCGATAAATTATATATTTAGCGAGTAATAATATTTTTACTGATGGAGGCGCCTTAAGGGGATTTTTATCGATGTAGTAAAAGGGTATAAAATAAAAACGAATTGACAAAACCTTCACCATATATTTATTAATAAAGACAATCTAAAAGATCACGTAATAGTCCTTGTCTTAAAAAATTAGTTTATCCTAATAAATTTATCAATATATATAATAGAGAATTATTTTATTACTTATTGTTTCAAGGATATGCGAAGTTGTGAAGAGTCGCCCAGCAGGGGAGGGTGTAGGACTCGAGTTAAGTCGTTGTTTTTACGAATCATCACATTGATCGAATATAACAATGAATCTATCCATACAATACACATACATCTTCCAATGATTACCTACGCCATCGTTAATCTTAATGCTTATTAAATTTTTGGCCTAATGTGTCTACGCGAAGAATTGTGCTAATCTAAAAAGGTGTCTACAATTTTTTTCCATTATTTTTAAAGACTTTTGTAATTTACAGAACGTTCAAAATCACAACACAGAGTGTAATATCAATTATCGTGCGTTTGGCACGGGTACATTAATCGTCTACAGTTATATTACAAGTTAGTACGTATTGAGTACGTAGTACACCCAAGTGGAGGGCGGCGCACCTTGCCTCCGCACCGCACGACTCACACTCGTGATACAAAATTAGAAGAATATAATATCCATTTAGACTTACAAAATATTAATACTATAGTAACATTGTGTTGACGCAAATACAGAAGTACTTACATTTACACTAGGTGCCAGAACTACAGAGAAGAAACAAGAGTCGGATTATAAGAACATTCAAGCGAACATAGACTTGGTATTTAACATTATAAACATTTAGTTCCTTAATTAATTAGCGCTGTATTCATTGATTGATTCATTATGTTACATTATTCGGTAATACGTTTTTCTCAAATACAACTCTTCGTACAATTGACCTTTAGTTATTGTTGTTTATAATATTCTGATAATGTTCTTGATGTATATTATATTTCATGATATTTAATACTATAGACGTTCCTAATTTTAAAAGGAAAACATGAAAAAATAACGTCTTTTTTGGTTTTCATTAAATCTCTAATTTTAGTTTCTAAGAATATTTTTTTTTAAGAAACAAAAAATAACATAAAACAAAACTTGAGAGAGCGATCCGCACATCGACTCTGGCCTAGCAGAATGGACAGTGGATCAATAAATGCAATTTCCAGTGCTTTTAGACATTAAAACGAAAATAAATTAAGAATATAGTATAAAAATTAAAATTGTAAGGCACTTCTATATTTAAGTTGAAATAAGTTTTGTTTAAATCGTCAATCTTAAGTTAAATTTTAATACTTATCATGTGAGTGCATATTTCTATTAGAATACAGCAATATTCCTAATGAACGCTAAGTGGCGCTCGTTGCGGGCGCGCTCTACGTAACATCGATTCTCGCTACGATACATTTGGTTAAGGTGAATGCTACAGGGTACCCCGCGAAATTCAAATTTTTTGGCGTTTTTTGCAAATTGCAGCTTTATTTCGTTATTAATTTACGATCAAATTATTGATTTTCGAGCTTATACAGCTTATAGAGCTAGGTTAATATTTTTTATGAGTATAACTCCTTAGATATATTGTTACTATTTCCGACAATCATATTTTAACCGATATATAACGCGAAATAAAGCTACAATGTGAAAGAAAACCCCAAAAAATTTGAATTTCGCGCGCTACCCTGTAGCATACACCTTAAATTAGGGTATCTTTATAAAGCTATACCCTGACTAGTATGACTGGGCACATGGAATGGGTTAGTGACACCATGATTACACTACTAACAGTTAGTAAATAATGAAACGAACAATAGTTATCTACATTTACGCGAAATTAAAGAAGTTTTAGAGAATTTAGAAAGTACCTTTCAGTCTTAATAGCTAAGAGTATTGTTAAAAATTATCTCTGGAGGGACTTGTCTTTAATAAATTGTATTTCAACTATCTCCGGTACCGTAAAGTTTATTTTGAAAAAATATTCAGTATTTACAAGATAGTTTTGTCTGACTTAATTTTTACTTTTTTTAAGAAAATAACTCTGTACGCTCTGAATGTCGAGAAAAGAACGAAGTCGTTGGTATGAAATAGTTATTTAACTTTATTATGACAACTTATATGGCACATCGTTTCGCATTTATTTAAAGTCCAGCAAAAATACTTGTACAAACTTTACCGGGTTTTACAGAATACGTAACTAACAATGACAGTGTAGTAGGTAACTTAGGCCATGAGGTCAATGAACCTTCATCAAAACATTATTTTAATAATGTAGATTATAGTTATTTAGTGTAATTTTTTCAGACATGACGCATAATAGTTTAGGTTCTTTCACAGTCTTAATTTCATACGCATTCTGAACAACCTTTTTAAGTTTAAACAGGTCATTTGGCAGGACCTTATAATAAATGAAGCATTGTAAAAGCGACTTTAACCGTTACTTTTGGGGTTTCAGTATAAGCCTTGTCTTATCTTAAAAGAAACACGCTTACATTTCTCTAATTTGATTCTTATTACGGCGTACCTATTTAAAATAAGTTACAATTATCAATTTGGCAGAATATTGGCATATCGAGTTAGAAAGTACCTAGATATAGAAATAACATCACTATTAGAAAATGTCTAAATTGTTAATATAGAACACAACCAAATAATCACACAAGTAAGTGATTTTACAAATACTATGCGTCACAACATTATTATATTAACAACCAGTACCGCGACACTTCGAGTTTAAAACATTTAAGAAATGTATTTTTGGCAGAACTCTGATCAGGTACTTCTGGAAGGAAAACGAATAATCCCCTGCAGATATTAAAAAAATACCTTAATCTTTCTTTCTGCGTTTTACGGTAAAATGTCTGCGCCATATCGCACTACAGTGTGGTGTATCCGTAGAAATCTTAATAATAAGGTAATAGAAATTTTATGTATTGTCTTTTAATACCGGAACGCGTGTCGTCGGTTTACTGATACCAACACATAAACACGCAATTACGCTCACCATGTTTCTAGCATTCAATGCAAAATAAATTAGGCCTAAAAATCCGCTGTTAAATATGCTGCAAAATACAATTATAGTGACTCTGCGTCCAAAACAGCACTGATGATCAAGCAAACGGTTCGCGCACTCGTATCCTACGAGACACCTGTATGCGGCGACAAGTTCTCGAACCTTTGACACTTCTATAACCTTATTATTTAGATTTCTATGGGTGTACCTGTCCACAGAGTACAATTATTACCTATTTAAGAAATATTTCTCTAATCATTAACGGCAGTTATGACAATTATTCTAATTTATGATATTATCAGCAGTACCGATCACCAGCGCAATACAACACAGACGTAGTTCTACAATAACTCTGTCATAATATCTTTAGATATATATATATATACATGCTAAAATTTGAATCGCTTATTTCCCGAAAAGAGGTCATTGTACTCATAATTATGAACAACTTTTACTAAAGGACCAACCCTAAAATCGCGAAAAAAAATCAGTTTGTCCTTACATTTGTGTTTACTTAAATCGATAAAATGTAGGGACCACCTGTTTTTTTTTTTGCGATTTCTGGGTTGGTCCCATAGTAAAAGTTGTTCATAATGATGAGTACAATGACCCCTTTTCGGGAAATAAGCGATTCAAATTTCAGCGTGTATATCGAGCTAGTTTTATAATACTGGGCGCGTCG
This sequence comes from Asteroscopus sphinx, assembly GCA_949699075.1. Taxonomy (NCBI): domain Eukaryota; kingdom Metazoa; phylum Arthropoda; class Insecta; order Lepidoptera; family Noctuidae; genus Asteroscopus; species Asteroscopus sphinx. The sequence goes on from OX453019.1 coordinate 8,774,751, forward strand.
CACGCATTTTTATAGATATTGTTAAACTTTAATCTAAAGAAAATTTGTTAATAACAGAGATTAAATAAAATTCAAGATTTATTGTTATAACATGTCTTTTACGAGTAATTCTGCCCCAAAATTAATTTAGTTGTTAGAAGTATCGGAAGACAATAAAAGAGTACACTAAGAAACATCACAACCACGAAGTATTTGTTACTCGAGAAATAAGTTGTTAACTTTGGGAGCAGCGGAGTAGTACAGTCAGCATCAAACATATCGGGACGAACTGATACTGTTCAAGATCATCTGAATGACTATGGAAACTAAACTACATCTCAATGACACAAGGGTTGTTTCAGAATGAACGCAGTACACGACAACTGTCATTCTGACAAGTATTGTATCCCGTCGAGATAAAGTTAAATTTCTTTAGTTGTTATGGATATATTATGAATCGTCTGTTCGTCTCAATATATAATGTGTAACATTATTAGCTTAAATCTTTCTAAGGGGTGAATGTACTCATAATGACAAACAACTTTTAATATGGGGCAATCCTGAAATCGCGTATAAAAACACCTGTTTGTTATACAACGTTAAATCAAATTAGTTGGCGAAACTTCACAGACGTGATGTGTACCGATATATATTTAAAAATAACAAAACTAAATAATATGGTATTCTGAACTCATAATTTCAATTACAGCCAGCTGATCACGGGGTCAACGGCCGCGCGACGCGCGAACAATATTTTCAAGTATTTAAAAACAATTGAAGTGTTATGGTATCTGATATTTCTTAAAAATACTATGTTAAACCAAGAAGGTCATGCGCCCCATCACTGTTGATCCCGTAATCAGCTGACTTGAATGAAATTATGAGTTTTGAAAATAATATTTTTCATGTTTTGTTAACATGATGATTTCATGATTTGACTTTAACCTTATATTTTGTCGATATCATACACATTGTTTTGATGACTTTGTATAGAACACCTGTTTTGCAATTTCAGGGTTGCTCCCACAGTAAAAGTTGTTTGTGTTGTTGAGTACATTCACCCCTCAAAAACACCGCAGCTAATAACGTTACAGCTTATATTTTATGTCGACTGTACAATGCCAGGCAACTTGACACACCTTAGAGAATACACTATTGAGCAACAATGCTTATTGCCCGATTTGTACCATCAAATAATAGACAGATAAACATACATACATATATCACAACACGTAGGTACACGTAGACACATTTACATGACATATTTTAAATAGAAAAAAATGTTCACATTTCAATAAATTAACTATACATTTTCAAGTATTAAATAATGACTTATTCAGAATGATCAACAAGGAACTACCTAGATAATAATATTACCAACATAAAATATAGCACATTTGAGCATTCAATAATATTTGTGTAAAAAAATATTATCCCTCCATTTTATCGATTTCCATGAGTGCTCCGAAATCAAGTGAATGTGTTTTTATAATTATATATAATTTAATTTTTATTATTAATTTATATCTAATAAGTGACGGATATCAATTCATTGCTTAGTTTCGATCAATCAAAAGTATCAATCAGTTTGTGTTTCCACTTGATCACGAACTCACGGAACAAATCTGAACGTGTGAATATATTGTCTAAAGTGCCTTGACCATCGATATGTGACTAGTAGGTACGGATGCTGAATTGAATTCTGTTGTCTTAATTATATACTAACTACAACAGAGCAACGACCGAAATATATAGTGCATTCAACATAAAATTGTCTAATACGACTAGAAAAATAAAGTCAAATGAATAACTACAACAAAATTAACAAGGTAATGAGCAAACAAGCAAATGTAATAACGAGCTGTGCTCGCGATAAAACGAAACGATCAATAGAAACGAGGTAGTGTAGTTACTACACGATAAATATTATCACACGTACAATATAGTCGTAATACTTATATAGATCAATAATATCTCGAGTAGTGCTCGCGCCTCGATACGATACGGTTCCGTAGCGGTAACAACGAACTACTTGTTCTATCATTATTTACAACATCACACTTGCAAGTCACATTAAGAAGTCTGTCATATAAAAACTTTACGAAGAGCTACTTATTTATGTATCAATCGTTATACAAAATATCTTTATGAGCTCTCTCCAAGCTTAGTATTACGAGAATTTCGAAACAATTAGTTATCTTTTTATATAGGTTTTCGTCCAAAGCTAATTCTTCTCTAGCTACTAGATTCTACGTGGCTCTTCCTAGATCACTTTTAATTTAATCTATAATATCTATTTCGTTATTATAATAAATGCTTATACGATTCAGCATTTGTCCGAGTCCGAGCGAGTCACTGAGGGCGTGGTGTGGTGGGGCGGGGTGCGAGTGTTCGCGCCGCGGTTAGGTTACAGATGGCGGTCGTTAGTGTCGCACAGACGGCGCGGAATGAGTGAGCAAGGAGTCGGTTACTGAGCGGGTGGTTTGCTTTGGTATTCAGCTGTCGCGTGGGATCTGTCATCGGATCTTTCGACCTTTTCATAAGGCTTTTCGAGTTTTGGCCGTTTTGGCTCGGTGTCGAGTGGCCGGTGCGACTTCATGTGTGCGCTACGACTTTTTACTTTGTTAAATACTCTGAAACATAACAGGGTACACTATTAGAAATAGCAAAATAAGAAACATATGGATTAAGCGAAAGAAATGACTAAAAATATTATAACTTAAAAGCAGAATTGCAGCAAAGCGTTAAGCGTTAGTTAGAGAAAACTTATATACATACAACATTAATACACAAAACCTATTAAATATTAATCCTACAATAAGTGTGATAAATAAAATAAAGATATTACTATAAACCTCTTATGCAATGGACATAAATTCACTGTCTTAATATTCAATAAAATACATTATAATAAGTTTATTATATTTACATGATGAATCACTGTCAAATTATAGAATCTATTCATTGTATGTAGTCTTTAAACAACTACTTCATGTCATTCTCGTCTAAAGTACCTATTGAATTTATATTTTTGCGGTTTAATGGCACATAAAAATAGTATAAATAGTATACAACATTTTCTTGTATATCTAATTTTAATCTAACAAAATATATTTCGCTGAAGAAAAGTGCTTTTGAATTTAGGCACCGTGGATGCTTGGCACAAAGTACATTTTTTGGCAAAGTTACGCCCTTAAGTATTTCTATAATGAATATAATATAAATAATTATTTTAAAATACGAAGTTTGGCAAACATTAACTTGACATGCAATCAACATCAATAATAAATGGGCATTGACCCATGCGGTGGCTGAACACTTACGAATGTCGACGATATGCAACATTACAGTACGCGTGTGCCATGTTAACTGAGCCGCAGTTTTATAATTTAACTTAATTGTAACAATTATTTTTGTCCATTCAGTTAGTTACTATGAAGCTGTAAATATTTCTCTTCATACATTATGCATGCACAAAAGGCAATTTAGGTGAAACTCAACTAGATTAGATAAGGAATTTATGAATAAGTATCAAGGGTTTTAAGGGTATTGGTTTGTTTTAGCACAGGTTACAGTTATTGGGAGTCGATATTGTTTCACGTAAATTGCGTTTGCGCGAGTTCGTTGTAAAGACGATATTTGTAAGCAGTATGCAGACGTGCTCCGCGTCTCGGAACTTACTTCCCGCATATCTTGCAAGGGAACTCCCCAATTTCGACGGTCGACGTCGAGGAAGTGCCCGATGAGGTGTTGTGCGCGGTAATCTGGCCTACAGAACCCTGGATGTAGATAAGTCGCGTGTATTAAATTATTATCCCGTCAAGCACTTGTTGTTCACTCATCAGATAGCCTGAAGACAAAATGATGTAGCCCAGAATGTGAGGTGTTGCTTACTTGTGTTGAAATTTGTTGATCCATGGTCCAGCTCCGTAAGTACAACGTTTTGTAATCTGGTGTAACTTTCTTCCAGAAGTAATAGAACTGTACACATTGTTTCGAGTCTTTTGTTTTTACCTGGGAAAAGTTCAAGAAATGATATAAATTCATTTGCAAATTGCAGCAAAAGTCACAAATTTTTAGTATTGTTTGGTTCTAAAAACTACTTATTTACCATTTGTGAAATTCGGTAAAAATCTTTATCGTAAATGCCTAATGCAGCTAGGAAGGTTTCGACTTCATCCAGTGCCCATCGCGACTCGTGCTGCGAGGGCGCCGCGGGCCGCGACATGAGGCGAAGCGTCGCCACTCGAACGTCACCACCGCATTCACCAAGAGTTTGAAGAGCGAATTCTCGCGTGTGTCCACCCACGGGCATTGCAGCACACATGGCTAATTCCATGAACATTCTCACTGTAAACAAAATATTTTTGTCCTTATCAAAAAATTGTTGCCAATAATAGTATGTTGTTGTTTAATATAAAGTTGAGATTTGCATACCTTCACTATCATCTAAAGCATCGTTGATGCCAGGGTCCCATAAAAGCTGTTCCGGTACGCGATGTAGATCTATACGATCATTACATAGTGTCGGCAGATCGGCTTGGAAATCTCGACCAATGTTGATCTGTGGATGGCGAGGCTCTTCCAGTTGAGTTAGAACGTCGTTTTCCGTTGTTGCTATACCTAAGAAGAAGATGAGATTTACAATTTTTATTTTGTATTTTATTGGTTCCTATTTCGTGAAAGTTGTTTTTTAATTTTTACCTGCAGTGAACTCTATGAGTAGACCTGATCCTTCTCTGTCCGGAGGCAATAACGGTTGAGGTGTGTAGTGACTAGAGTTGCGCCGCATACGAGTGCGGTGAGGACCAGCTGGTGACGCTCGACGTTTGCGTCTCTGAGGAGACGCAGGCACGCTACTTGGACTCAGAAATACTGCTGGCACTGTGTTTCGACCTTCCACACATACCTGAGGAAAAGATTCAGTAATTGTAGCTATTGATAAAAATGTTTAGTGTTATAGAAAGGTGAACAATTTTATTGCAGGTCTGGATCCTTACTTGAAGTGAGTCATGCTGCCATTGTTGTAAGGGCGACAAAGTAGACGTTGCCAAACGATTGTGCCGACGAAAAGGCCTTTGGTGAGAAAAGTCGCGAGGACTGCTAGATAAGAGCGGATCTTCAGAATTAAGCATGATCCGACGTGGTGTTGCTGAAGGTTCTAGCGAGTACGCGTCCAATGATCTACACTCTTCTGGCAGTACTTCTTCTAAAGCTTCCTCCACCTTAAAAAAATAATACATATTATATTGGACACATGTACTAAAATATTAAATTTATGTATTATGTTACGTAACATCAATAAAAATATACAATGAAATACCGAATGACATAAAAATGGAAGAAAATTATAGAAAAATAAACGCCTCAAATAACTGCTAATCGATGAATACACTGAATGAATTTTTTGATGATGATTTTAAAACGTGATTCCTTTATTTTGAAGACATTTGTTATTTAATTTAAATGTTTTTTTTTTACTTTTTGACATAACTTATTATTCAAAAAACTATTGTTCGAAGATTACTTTTTAATTTTATCTATTTGGAGACATTTATTTAAATTTTAATTTGTGGCATTGTTCGTTTTAAAATAATTGAATTTTTAAAGATTACAAGTCATAAGTATGTAATAAGTCATGTCATTTATTCATTTGTGTAACATAGGTATAAAAAATAGTATAAAGTAAGTTCTTAAATACAATATAGAGTCCGTTATGTTATGCCAGCAGGCGTACAAATGTGTATTTAAAATCGAAATGAGAAATTTGAATCAATATGCTAGTAAAAATTATTTAATTATTGAGTCATTTATTTTAATTATGATATAGAATTAGTTGCTATTTACTTTAATGATTTATATTATGCTACTATTCGAATTATAATTATTGTGTCGGACAGAGTGGGTCCATGTAGATTCGTAATATAAGACCTTGTAAAACATATATGGATATGCAATAAGGAATTGAATTGAATTAATTACCTCCTCTTGACTAGACATTGTGGCAGTGAAAAAGGCAGCTGAAAGCGGTGACGACGCCCGTGGAACTGTGTGAGCTGGTGAGTGAGCATGAGGCTCATGTGAAGCTGGAGGCGTGGAGTGAATTATACCAGGTGACTGCTCGGCTTGATTTGAATAGCTGCTTGGTGATGCCGTAAACGCCAACCCTGGAGAATCTCCGGTAGAATAAGACAGTCCAGGTGAATTAGCAGTGTATCCCATGCCGGGTGATGGTACCGGTGATCCCCCATGACAAGCTCCAAAGTCAGCGAGAGATTCTGGTAGCGGAGAATTGAGAACCGCAGCGAGTCGTCGATTGGAAGGAAATGTTACAGGTGAGCGTTCTCTTATTGATGCTGCTACAGTAGCATAGTCTTCCAGTGAGGCAAGTTCCTCTAAATGGTCATGTGTTGTAGTAAATTGAAAAGTGTCTTCGTTTAGCGCTGGTGAAAAGTAGCCATCATCTGAATTAAAAGAAACACCAAACAATTCTGGCCGAAAGGTGAAGTCTTGTTGTGGTGACAACTGGCCCGGGTCTGATGCTGATCGTTTTACAGCCTGTTAACAAAAAGAATGCGGTTACAGTAACCAATTTTGTTTTATCGACTTAAATATAATAAATGATGACAACAAATAGTCTTTTACCTTAGTGTTCCCTTTTTTCAATAATTCTATAAGAGTGGAATCTCTTTGTGCGGCGCAAATACTTGTCGCTGCGTTTGAGGCTATCGTGACGACGGGTGGTGCTCGAGGGGAGACGAAATGCATCGACGTGGACGCCGGAGACGCGGGAGATGCTACTGAAGATCGTATGTTAGACAACGGTGGCGGAGCCGGCGCTACGAATCCTGTGCGGGATGCCACTGTGTCCGTACTTGTGCCTATGAATGTAGAACAATATTTTTACTAAGATATTTGTTTCATGGTTTACAAATACTGCAGATGATAAATATATGGCTCTACTAAAACGAAATCGGTCTGTGTGGTGCCTAGAAAATAATGGGCCACATTTTACCTTCTCGTGGGTGTTGTATTAGAGATTTTATTATGAAGATGAGTCACAGAGTCCTCCTGTTTCCTAATGATAAACTGCGATCACCAATGCGTCTGCCAACTGCCAAACGTAGTTTTTGGAAACGTAGGTTATGGAATCTTGTATTTTCATTGTAACAGTCATTGGGAGGCTTATCTTCAGCGGAGTATGGTTATGTCTGATGTTGTAATGAAAATAAGATTTAGTATTATAGATTAGTTAAATTTTGTACATACCTGTAGAGGGTGTGGAGGCAGCAGTTGCACCTCGGCGGCTTATAATCTTCTCTTCTATGAGCGCTCGAACGGACACCGAAGCTGTTTGTAAAGGTGGTCCAGTCGATTCTTTCTTGTCTAGTTTTTTACTGTCGGAATCCTGAAAAAAAATACAAAGATCAAGATTTTAGTTTTTTTACGTTATGGATCTTATCGCGAAAATCTGCTACAAAATCGTTTCTAAAACTAAATTTATACATAAATAGAACAATATGTTGTCAAACAACTGCTAAAGACAATTTTCTATACGGGTAAAAGCTTTTAGAAGTGTTACGGTTAAATATTACCTTCTTGAAGTATCCACCATGCAGTCGCATATGACCGTTTAGAGCTGGTATATTTTTGAACTTGCGGTGACAGAGGTTGCATTCTACCGGCTTGACTTCGCTGGGCCGCGTGGCACTGGCCGCGGCGCTGCTGCCCGCTCCGCTGGTCGCCCCGCTCGCACTCGCACCACTCGCGCATTTTTGACTGCTTTGCTGCGTCTGTAAAATTCACGATGACTTTTGAAAACTTCAAAAGACTTTCGAACCTATTACGTACTTAGTAATTTCAAGGCATAAACTTTCGATCTTCAGTAGCTCGTTAATATTCTTAGTTAATTAATGGATTCTGTTGGACTCTGCGTAATCCCTGACGCTTTAAAGGAAATTGGTAATTATAGGTCAATCCGGAGCCTTAAAAAGCTTGCGCAAACTGTGGCGCTAGCTTCAGTTAAAACTATGACTGTAAAAAATGCGTGGTACAGTAGTATTTATTTGCAAATTTTTCCTACAAAGCGCAACCGTAGCGCAGTGCAGTTATTCATTCACGTAGAATTTTAATTAGTTGCGGATTTCCGTCGCACCGCGATGGCGTCCGACGCGTCGCGCGCCAACTCGTAAATTAAATCTGATAAAATGTTTTAATGTCGGAATTATTCTATTTACGAACATTAGCATTCGAGTTTGTCGTACACGTGCAGTTAGGAGCACAATAATTATGACTAGTATATTTTTGCGAACATAAATATATAACATAAAGCGATCGTATTACAATGTTTTCTCCCACTTGCTCGGAAATTGGTTCATTCATTATTCAAAAAAAAGAATATATCAATCGGCTCTTTTGACTTTTCCGTACGCAACGAAATAACAAGCGAGTAATCTCCAACACGACAATAATATAAATAGCTGGATAGTTTTTATTTTTAAATTCTGCTACCGAGGTTTTTAAGTACACACTTACATAAATTAGGTGTTTTTAGGTACAAAATATTTATCATACGCATAGGCTGAATACGCATGTTTTTTTCAAAACTTTGAAAAAAGAACAAAAACCGCGCGCGGGCGAATTGGCGCGAATGAAAATTAGATACTGTTGAATTAATTTGTGTATTGTTTCCTCGCAAATGAGAGAAAAGTACTATACAAGTCTCGGTCAGAATAGCAATTAACGGCCTCGTTTAGTTAAAAAGGACTCGGCTGACACCTCGTCCTTTTAAAATCACTTTGGAAGATTTCGGCTTCGCCTCGTACTTCCAATATTACTCGGCCGTCAATTGCTTCATTTCAGGCGTCGACAGTAATGTACTATTATTGTTTATCGCGGGAAAAGGAGAGTGAAGGCTTTAAATAACAATTCAAAAATAGCTTAAATATTTAAGTAGTACCCAATTTGGATGAAACAGAAGGCGAACAAGCTTAATGGCATTACGGGTGGGTTAGGGTTGGCACCCGAAACTTTCCGCTATTGTCGTCTTGCAAGCAATAATACTTGAACGATACCCCTGGCTCAGTTTTGAACAGGTGTAGGTAGATGATTGTTAAACGACTTATTCCCTTAAAAGTCGTGAAGACTGTCGTTAACATCATGTGTTTTATGAAGCGATTCAGCTTCATTTGTGTTATGTGCGGTAACTTTTGTAATACGGTAAACTTGAATGTTGTGTGTGTAGAAAATTTCAAATTATTATGGTGTGTATGAGAAGATACAGAAACATATACATGTAGATATTACAAGAAAACGCACAACAGACAGTTTTACAATGCCTTTACACACTTCCGAGTGTTTTGTCCGATTTTTTGTTGCTGAACCACTTTTTGTAATCAGAAGTGTGTAATTCAGCTTTCTTTATACACGCTGAAATTTTAATCGCTTTTTTCCTACATAGGCGTCATTGTAATCATCAGTATGAACAACTTTTACTATAGGTCCAACCCTAAAATCACGAAAATAAAATCAGCTGTTCCTTACATTTTGTCGATTAATGTGAATATGAATGTAGGGAATATCTGATATTTTTTTCGTGATTTCAGGGTTGGTCCCATAGTAAGAGTGTTCATACTTTTTTTTATTGTATAAGATGGCGACACAAGCTAAAGGCCCACCTGATGTTAAGCGGTTACCTTTGCCCATAACAACTGCAATACCACCTAGGCTGTTGCCTAAATGGTACCGCAAGTCGGTTCGCCAAACTGAGACATGAAGATGAAAAGTCTCATGTGATTGTAATTTCACCGGCACCCGTACCCTTCAGACCGAAACACAGCAATGCAAGCATCACTATTGCTACTGATGAGGACAATTATCCCTTAAGAGGCTTTGATTTATTTCAATAACTCGTTGTATATGTATAAGCTCAATTTGTCGCAAACATGAATACAGGTGTGTTCCGTCCATTCCCGATGGACCTATGTCATACATACGATGCAAAGAACGTACAACAAAATTTTATTACAGAAATCATCCATAGGTACAATTAAAATTAACTTACATACAAAATAAATTAATATTAAAATCAAGAAGAATAAACGTGAGTTTTGAGTGACGAAGAGTTTGACTCAATGCCACACAAACGGTCACTCAAGTCTGTCCGCTATCACTTTCAGAATGCTGTTGGTGGTAGGCCCGGAAACGGTGCAATATGGAGGCCGTTCTCATGTGTCAGATGATGTGGACGTTCATTTTCACCGGAAAAAAACGCTCAATTATTGTTTACCGATCTTCATAAGAAATAACATAACATTACACCTGTATTTCCCCAAAGAGGTAGGCAGAGGTATAAAGTACACCCATATTTTGCCAGTTATGTTACGAGTCCCATTTAATAGGGGGCGAGCCTATGACAATAAACCACTCTCTTTGGGGCGAGCTTATTGCCATTAACCGGACACAAATCCAGACCCCGGACTGCTACCATGCTACTAAGAATTTCTTAATGAAAAACCCAATAACACTTTGCCCGATCCGGGAATTGAACCCAGGTCCTCACGCTTGGCAATCACGCTTGCGACCAACGAGGCAGTCATAAGAAATAGTTATTGATGATGACTATTCTTCTTGGGTGTAGTTGGCTGCTCATATCTTATCAATTAGACCCGCTCTATTAATAAACAATTGAGTTAAAGCCTAATTAATCCCATGATACAAATAACCAATTATTATTATAAATGAGACACTTAAAGTGCTTCGGACCACTAAACATGAAGCTAATTAATTAACGATAAAAAGAATTTTAATACTTCTAATAGTTAGTTATGTACCTATAGCTATTAGTTATTACTATTTATAAATAAAAGCGAAAATGTTTGCACCAGTACCGTGACACTAGCCTTTCCTAATAATACCTGCCGCCTAATGACTTATATTGATTTATAATGAATATGAATATTGAAGTACTACTGTACTTGGTTGTACCTACTTACATGTGCTATGTTCGGAGTGTTCCTGCGCTATCGAAACAGAAATGAGGAGATTCGCATATGTATGTCCCTGTTTTCCTTTTTGTTGATAAAATATTTATTTAGACCGCTGTCAACAGAGGCCTATAGGGTACAAATTTGACGACTATTAATGTTAAAAGAAAAATATAGGGACACAGAACATATTCTTGTTAATCAGATTATGAAATTTCTTTTAAATTGGTCCGGTTTCGGAGGAAAAAATAGGCGAGAGCTAAACCTCTAATTTGACATTTTTACTTAGGTTATTCAGTCGGAGCAAGTTGTCCTTATCGCACTGATTTGAGGCCGAGCACTCGCAGAGTGACAGCGATAGTTTCTTCAAATAGGTACCTAATTTTTTAAAGTCTCTTCGCCCGCTTTTCCTCTTAACTATCAGACATACACTATTAAAATACACGATGTTAAATTTAAACTACGACGTATACAAAATAATAATAACACAATTGTCTACTCAAATATAACGATGACTGACATACCTACTTCAACAATAAAAATTCTAAACGAAAATACGAATAACAAGAATTAATCCAATGAGACGGAGAAATGTCGCATAAATAACAGAATGGCTTTTATTACAATTTGAAACGCCAATTTTTGTTATAAAGGGTAGACATAACAAAAATTAGAGCTGCTATAGACGACCGTAAATTCCTAGGGTTGTGCGTCTGCAGTAAAGTATGTTGATAAAATTAGTAAAGTGGAATAAAGCATTGATGATGACTTTAAACTCGACTGTATGGTACCTACAGTCAAAACTTCTGACTGTACCATTATAATTATAATATATGTACCCACCTAAGGAGTCAACCTTTTTTCGAGTCACGTGGTCTTTTTGTAAATATTTTATTTCTAAATAAAAATTAATTGAATTACTGAATTACGCCATTATTTAAATATACATAGAGTTACAAAATATTGGACAATGAGAGATAGCAAACATAAATGATTTTACGCAAAGCTCTAGAATATTATCACTTGTAACGAAGAATATTAAAATACCTATACAATAACAATCCTGGTAAGTCGGTCCTTCAGAAAACACGATCTAAGCAAATAACACTAGCTAGCAAATATTATAGCATAAAACTTCACAAACTAATATTGCAAACACTTGGTTTTATTGCTACGAATACGAAATACACGAAAACTCTAAACTAAAATTCAACCACTTAAACTAAACACATTGGGACCCGCACTAATGACGTCAGTTGTCAGGGTTGTCACGCACAAACAAAACGCTGTATTATGTCTTCATTTGTACAGATAAACGCTTTTTGTCACGTGACTAATAACGGTACAGAGGACACATGTTAAAAGTGGGTCGTAGGAGCGTAATTTATTTGATTTGAAGCTTTTTTCACGGGAGCAGCCCTAACGCGCCATTAGGGCTGGCTCGTTAGGTTAATGTGGAGGTGAGAGCAGATGTTCCGTAGAGCTGGCTGTAGCGTTTTTGCTATACATCATCTGTACTGCAGTTGGCTCTAGTATTGTACTTTTTTGGTCTGGACCATTTTCTCGTAGTTATTGTTGCGCAATTCGCAAATGGTACTCAATTCAGCTTTTAAATTGCGGTACATTTTCTATCTTATCTCGTAGACATAATTTGAAAGTAAATGGATCATTTGCGTTCAGAGTACACACAACGAAGCGATACATTAGAAGTATTGAATATAATACACACGTGGTCTGTGTTATTAGAATCGAAATATTCCTAAGATTCTACACACTCTTATTGGAACTGAAGATAAAAACATCGTAATCGGTACTTCTTTAAGGTGACAGACAATCAATAGTTTATTAAAATAACACGTACCTTACTCAATGGCTTGTTCACTGTCCTACTAATTGGCTTACTTGAAGGTTTACAGAATGTGTGCGTTTGAAAAAGCTCCGTTATCCAATTGTCCATATCTACACTATACACGAAAAACAATGTCCTTTAAGAAATACATAACCCGTTCACTGCAGTCTGCGAAATTATTTCGACTTCTTACGAATTATTTCGCGGCCAAAGAATGGTGTTTATCTCATGGGATTCGAACATAAAATGACCATACAATGGATGGGAAAGATATCGAAGAGATGACCCCTCGATGTATTAAACTCGCGAATCGAGATAACTGCCCAGACGAGTAACAAAAGTCGCACAGTTTGTATGAAGACCAATTTGCATATACTTAATAGAACATTCTATTTGGACTAAAACATTATTATTTTCTTGTGAGAATATTAATTTTATTCAATTACGAATAAGAGTGAAAAGAATTACAGAACGTTACTTTTATAGTAGAACTATTATTTTAAAATAAACGACCTTAGTCATATTCTTTCTCTCAAATTGTAGCTCATAAAATAAAAGTGAAAGAGCAGTAGAGTAATTTGATAAAAAACACACTAACTGTTTAATTAAGAAACACTGTTTCTTAATAAGTTATCACTGACGTCACCCAAAGACGTACCATAGTGGACGATAATTTCGATACCACGAGCATTGTTCACGGTAGCTTAGTGGCTTAAGCACTGGCGTACTGAGCCAGGAGTCGCAGGTTCGAATCCTGCTCGTGAGCGTTTTTTTCTTTCCACAATTTAAATCTTTAGATTTCGCTTCGCATGCGTAAATGCTTAAAAATAATAAAAATAATTAGTTTGATAAAAGTTTTTGTTTCTCGATTTAGTAAAATATAATTTTATAGCAATTGCTTTCATTCGGATAAAATTGGATGGGCCATTGAGACGTATTATAAGCTTCTTATCTTTATCTAATTAAATCCGGAGCTTATTTAGAGTTCTGTAAAATTGAAATTACATAAATTTCTGTTATTATGTTATTGCTATTTTCTTTGAAATGTTTGAACAATTAATGTTAAGTCTTAAACATTGTTATAAATCTCTATTTGATTTTTGTAAATATTTTATAGAACTTCTAAATATAAACAATTTCTAAAGACGCGGAGTGTGTCAGAATAATTCAAATCCATTGTTAGAGTCGTGTGAAAAATTAAAAATGCTGATTTTTGGAAGCCAACAAATAAGGGTCAGGTAAAGTCTGACATTCAAGTTGAGGGGCGAATGGGCCACGTGGCGGTGAGGTCACAGGTCACTACGCGTTAGGAAAGGTTAAAAGTCTTCGCTTTTAAAAATAGGGTGTTTAAGATTTTAGTTTTTATTGCAATATTAATTGCTAGTGTTTTTTCTTCGTGTCTCGTCAGCACCCACGGTGTTACTTAATGCTAAACTTTCATTTTTTTTCGCGAATTGAAAAACGTTGAATAGTAACCCGCATTCGAGGGTTACCAAAATAAAGGGCCAAAGAAAAACGTTTTAACACTTTCGAGCGCTGATGACGTGTATAGACAAAATAACAATAACACTTGTATTGTGTCTCAATAACAGCGCTTGAAAGTCTTTGAAATGTAACAGCATTTTCCAGATTTGAATTGACCTTGGAACTTACAGGTGGTGTAGTAAGTATCGGACATGGGTGTCGATTCTCTTGTTCACGAACTAAACTTATTTTAAACTATCGCTCATTTTTACTAATAGTAGATTTAAAAAAAAATGTTCAAGTGTGAATCGTCACGTTCCGAGATCACGACTAAACTTGTATGGAAATATTAATTACGACTAATTTGACAGCAATAAAATTTTTGCCATCCTTTTCTTATATCTTATTTCTTTTTTTTATCTGTAATTAGTAAAAGTCGGTTAAAGAGAGAGATAGTTTAAAATAAACTTAGTTTGTGAACAAGAATCGGCACGTTCCGAGATTTCGACTAAACATGTATGGAAATTTTTATTCCGACTTATTGACAGAACAAAAATTTTTAACTGCGTCTTTGGTCTAGTGGTCGCAAGCGCGACTGCTGAGCATGGAGTCCTGGGTTCGATTCCCGGGTGGGGCAAAGTGTTATTGGGTTTTTTTTCATTAGGAAATTCTCAGTAGCAGCCTGGAGTCTGGATTTGTGCCCGGTTAATGGCAATAGGCTCGCCTCATATTACATGGGACTACAACATAACTGGCGAAATGTGGGTGTACTATACACCTCTGCCTACCCCTTCGGGGAAATACAGGCATGAGGTTATGTTATGTTATGTTAAAAATTGTTGCCATCCTTTTCTTATATCTATAATTAGTAAAAGAGAGAGACAGTTTAAAATAAGCTTAGTTTGTGAACAAGAGATTCGACACAATTGTATTAGAAAACCATCCATAACACGTGCTTTAAGCTAATGTTACGCTTAGAAGATAGAGGGAGTCACGTAAGTGCTACGTTAGGTATACACACGTCTTCAATTATGCATCGGGACGTTTATCGGCGCGGAGCGGGCCGCACCTGCGTCGTTGTCACCCTACATTATTAATGGAGCGCGTCGGGTAGGGATCGCGACGTCGCTCGGCCTAAAACAATGACACCGTCTTTATAAACGATCCCTTTTCTAGCTAAAACTTATGAATTATTGTTGGATCTCACTCTTGAAAGGCTGCTAGGCTGCCACCGTTTTTAATCAACGTACGTGGCGTTTCGGGGATTATGCTATGCATAAGTAATGTTGCCAGTTAATTCAGATATTGTTTTGCTCATCATCAGACCATTACTGTCTCACTGCTGGATACGGGTCTCTTCTCAGAACGAGATGGTTTATTTTAAGTCCATCATACTCGCTTAGTGCAGGTTGGCGGACTACACACACAACGAGAATTGTATGGAGCACTCTCAGGTGTGCAGGTTTCCTCACGATGTTTTATTTCACCGCTAACATAACATAACATAACATAAAATCACGCCTGTATTTCCCCGAAGGGGTAGGCAGAGGTGTATAGTACACCCACATTTCGCCAGTTATGTTATAGTCCCATGTAATAGGGGGCGAGCCTATTGCCATCAACCGGGCACAAATCCATACTCCGGACTGCTACTGAGAATTTCCTAATGAAAAAAACCCAATAACACTTTGCCCGACCCGGGAATCGAACCCAGGACCCCACGCTCAGCAGTCGCACTTGCGACCACTAGACCAACGAGGCAGTCACCGTTAAAGCAAGTGATAATTCAATTATGATCCACGCATGAATTTTGAAAGTCGGAAAGGTGCGGGCTGGGGTCGAACCTGGGCCCTTCTGAATAGAAAATAAGCTTTCAACCACTATCACAGCTATGATATTGTTATATTTTATTTATTTAGTCAGTTTGTACCAAATGATTAGACCAAACCTAACTATTTGCAATCGGTGAAATGAACGCAGTGAGTGTAGTGTATATACCGGCCATAGAAATCTAATCTAAATAATAAGGTTAAGGTAAATGTTATCTACTGTCTTTAAATACCGGAACGCGTGTCACCGATTTGCCACCAACACATAAATACGCAATTACGCCCACCATGTTTCTTGCATTAAATGCAAAATTTATTAAGCCTAAAGAAAATTTCACGGTTAGATATACTGCAAAATACAATTTTAGTGACCCTGCGTCCAAAAAAAGCACTGATGAAGCAAACAGTTCGCACACTGGTGTCCTACGAGACACCGAGGCAGGCGGGCTGCGAAAAGTTCACACACGCAATTTATTATTTAGATTTCTATGGTACCAGCCATATAGCAAATTATGAAAAATTGAGAGTGGATGAACATTCTTTCGCTTCAGTATTTGAGTATAACGGGTGCATCAGTCTGCTCATAACCACGACCAGTGAGCCTGCTCGAAACGTCGGGCTTAAAATTGGTATATGAGCGTTAATTCCCGTTTCATATTATTAAGTTGTACCGAATGAGTTTAAATAAGTTTTTAGCGTAGCACCTGTTACTTAAATCCAATTTCACTTTTGCATTTTCTTTTTCTCCGCCCCTATTAAAAGTCCCAGAAATTAATATATATAAAAAGTTTCGAAGGGCGAATGCTCACTTTATATTTTCAATATTGGCGATTGTATCTCAGAGGAAAGTTTGACGAATTTCCTTGCTACAGTGGGGTGAAAAAAATCAAAGGCCATGAAATATTCGAGCAGATGTCGTCAGAAAAAGGATCTAATTTGGATCGAAGGCGGTAGTATGTACCAGACGTAGAATTCGATAAGGTACAGCAGTGCAGTAAATAGTGATGCTTGCATTGCTGTGTTTTGGTCTGAAGGGTACGGGTGCCGGTGAAATAAAAATCACATGAGACTTTCCATCTTCATGTCTCAGGATGGCGAACCGACTTGCGGTACCATTTAGGCAACAGCCTAGGGGGTATTGCAGTTGTTATGGGCAAAGGTAACCGCTTAACATCAGGTGGGCCTTTAGCTCGTTTCGCTATCCTATACTATAAAAAAAGTGCTATTCTGAAAGATCTCACCAGCAAACTCACTTCTAAATCAATAAAGTAGTAAAAACAATATAAATCATTTGAAGATAAAAAAAATTGTACCTATTTTTAAACGACAGCGAGTTAATATTGCACTGTCATCCAGTTTTGAGCCATGTTTAAAGTTTAAAGTCTCTAGCTCATCGAAAAGTTAGTTTAAAATCGTATACAAAATTTGTACTGAACAGACAGACAAGACTGAAAGCGAGTTAATAAAAACGACATATTTTTTTACTGTGGATGCAGAAGTGAGTTTGCTAGTGAGATCTCTCAGAATAGCCATGCTGCTATGAATTCCTTTGGGACATGGTTTGAGTCGAGGACACACTAGCATTCTTTGTTTTCTAAAATACTAACGTGAAATTGTGTTCGAGGTTTTAGATTTTATTACTTTTGATTGTCTTCGAGCAATTGAAGTGAAATTGTGAGATAAAAAGTGGATTTAGGCTAGATACAGTTTTATTAACGATATTTAAGTTAAGCTAGCTAAGTTACTAGCTATAAAGATTATTATTTAATTTGTTTTAAACTTATTTCCAAGTTTATTACGAATGTTAAGAAGAGGAAATTCTCAATAGTAGCCAGGAGTCTGGATCTATGCCCGGTTAATGGCAATAGACTCGCCCCCTATTACATGGAACTGATAACATAACTGGAGAAATGTGGTTGTATTCTGCCAACCCCTTCGAGGAAATACAGGCGTGATGTTATGTTATGTGTTATGCTGACAAGGTTTATTTATTCTCAATAAAAACACAGAGTCATTTACTTGAGAACAATATTAACTTAAGCTATGATGGTTTAGTTCGTCGAATTTAAGAAATAAAAATTGTGGTGTACTCATCCAATGCATTCATTATTTTACAAAAGAGCTGTCTGAATTTACATACAGTGCTAGCTCAGTTTTGAATGCATTAAATGAGCCTACATTATTAATACGTGAGGGTATTTTGTTAAATAGTTGTGCTCCTTCAAAAGTTATCGGTTTTTTGCCATAGCTGGTTCTTATTTTTGGTAAAACTAAGAAACTAGCTCGGCGAGTGCTACATTGGGTAATCTGTTTTAATTTGTTGAAAGATATGTTAGTGAGGATGCTTTAGTTAGAGCCTTTCAAATTAAAATACATGTGTGTTGTAAGATGTGATGAAATACATATATAACTGATTGAAATACATATATAACTGATTGAAATACATATATAACTGATTGAAATACATATATAACTGATTGAAATACATATATAACTGATTGATGTTCATTAAATAAATATGCATAAATAATATTACGGCATAACATGTTAGTGCAGTATGGCAATCTTTACACTGAACGCGATGGTTGATTGATAACGATTGACGTTCCTTCACAATAGATCTCCTATTAAAACTTCACAACTTTGTGCGTGAGAAGTGAAATTGATCCACGATAACTTTTAAATTATACTTTTTAACACTCTTCCCTATAAATAAACATAGTTCAATATCAGTCTATTTTTAAATAATTTCAATTGGTACGGTAGATTTAAATGTAAAGTAAAAACGCTTGTCACCTTAGTTTTCTTACGGTCACGAATGTTGTAAAGTACTTGTTCGAAATGTCAGGAAAACCAATTAAATAATATACACCATTACGTACATTTAATCATCTTGCATACGGTAAAAAAAAAAATTGTCTTTCGACTTGACAGAGGACGTGTATCCTAAACTCTTTAAGAATATGAATAAAAAATATATAAGTCAGTTTAGTCAAAAACCGCATTTTAGACGTGGTCGTGCGTGCGAAGCGCGTTGCACCGCAACGAGTGTGTTGCCAACCTAGCAAGGTAAGAAAGGCTGGTCCTTAGAGGCAGCAAATGCAATTTGTGGTACGCGTCAAAAATTGCAGCGATGGCGGGTCCAATCTTCACTATTGAAAGCCCTACCCAGCGGGACTGCTAAACGTGTATTGACCACCCCGAAAATTGGTTTCTATTGAAAATTCCCGCGCATTTTCAACGGAAAATGAGTTCTTATTCTGTATAGTGACAGTTTTGGAACGGCGGAGATATGTTCGCAGTGTTATTTTATTTTGTGGAAGATATGTGAATAGTTTTAAACTGTAGTTGTGTGGGTGAAGTTGTATAGAGATTCGTTTGTGAATGTTTTTGAGGTTGTGTACATAGAAGAAGTATTTTCTAAAGATATAAATTGTGGAAAGAAAAATTCGCTGACGAGCAGGATTCGAACCTGCGACTCCTAGTTCAGTACACCAGTGCTTTATCCGCTAAGCCACCGTGAACTCTGCTCATGGTATCGAATTTAACTTCCACTTTGAATTAATCTTTGGGTGACGTCAGCTACATCTTATCCTGCTCGTGAGCGATTTTTCCTTTCCACAGTTTATATATTTAGATTTCGTTCCGCATGCGTTATTAACAGCCTAAATTAATTAATTTGACATAAGCTCCATACAAAATATGTCAAATTTCTATCTCTAGTAGGGTAGATCGTGGATAGATTGGATATTAATTTTGGCCGTAAGTTAAAATAATAAATAAGTTATCTTCTGTTCACAGATAATGATTAAATTATTTATAAGAAACCTAAATAAAAATGTGAAATAATTCACATTTTTAAATAAATAAAAATTAAACTTAGTAATATAATTCCGACATAAATATAATTTTTTAAAGATATACACTCTTTTATTGCACTAAAAAAAACGATGTATAACCTCGAATTGTGAAACTCTATAAAGCTGTTGTAACAATAATGAACACGCCACGCTGGCGTCAGGGTTGTCACCTATTCAATGACTGTATTCAGAAACTTCAGACACCAAATAACGCTTTTCTATTCAGTAGGTACGCGCTTTCAATATGATTTTCTCGATATTTGAATGGAAAATAAATGTCCTTTGGATGCACTTGTAAGTGCTGAATAAATATTTGAACATTGGCAAAAGCGGCACGCTTTGAAAGTAATAGCTAGCAAGGTTGTCAGTATGACTTATTTTTAGATGAAGTAGATTACTATTGCTATGACAATGTCTTTATCACGTGTCTTCTTAACAAGGTGAAGCGATACTTCACTCCTGGACAGCTTTTCACTTTATATAAAGCTCAAGTCCGATCGTGTATGGAGTATTGCAGTCACTTGTGGGATGGCTCCGCCAAATACCAGCTTGCGGCTCTTGACTCGATTCAACGCAGAGCTGAGAGGTTAATTGGTGATGAACTGTTAGCAAAATCTAAGCTACAAAGCTTAGCCCATAGACGCACAGTTGCTTGTTTGTCGGTGTTCTACAGGCTGTACTTTGGAGAGTGTGCGCAAGAGCTCCATGAGCTTATTCCGCCATCTACTTTCTTTCATCGGACTACACGCCGCACTGCAGGATATCATCCACATTTGGTGGAAATCCCTACTATCAGGACCAAGCGCTTTAAGAACTCTTTCATAATGCGCACAGCCAAGTTGTGGAATTCACTGCCGGCATCTGTATTTCCGGGCACTTATAACCCTAACGCCTTTAAAGCTGGAGTGAATCGGCACCTAATAGGTTTGCTCGCTCCATCGTCGACCACATCCTGACAAAGCTGTCTAGATTGTGGTCAAGAGCAGATCTATAAATCATAAAAAAAAAAAAAAAAAAAATAATGGCAATGGGATATGAAATACATATCAATCAACAAAAACAGAAATTTGCATTGGAAAGGATCGTCTAAAATCGAGCGCCCTTTTACCAAATTTATACTAACATGCATCTCCACTAATATACCGATCTGATACAGACAGAAAATAAATAAGCAAAACAGCAAAAAGTTTTTCCAACAAAACTAAGCAGCCTTGGTTGCAGCAAAATTAAGCGCAAATGCTTTTAATTTTAGATTGGCTGTTTACGGCCAAATGGACTCTCTATATTAATCGAGTTTACGCAACAAACAGCTCTTTGTGTTTCACTAACGCTGCAATTTTCAAAAAAGCTCTGTTTTAAAAAATACAAATTTCGAGCTTTTTTCTTTAAAATGTATAAGGCAAGTTTAGATGAGAGGCGAATGAAGCGTTGGAATATAACTAGCGTTGCTAGTTGTCCCGCTTTTGGAGGATACCGTTTTTCAACCCTCTCAGGACGCGTCCCGCCAGCAACTAGAGCGGGACGCTCAAAATCTCGCTTTTTAGGGTTCCGAAGTCCTACAAGGAACCCTTATAGTTTCGTCATTCCGTCCGTCTGTCCGTCTGTCCGTCTGTCCGTCTGTCCGTCTGTCCGTCTGTCCTAATCCTTTACCGCTTAATAACTTCTACAGTTATAAACATAAGTAAATGAAATTTTGACAAAAAATGGAATAGATATAGATCTCAATTTTAAAAGAATAAAAAAATCTTGATTACGTAGTTTAGGGGTGGCGCCCATACATGTGAAATGGCGATGAAAATATTTTTTTCGCTGCACCCCCTCGTGTGGTGTATCGTTGAATAGGTCTACTAAAATGAAGGTAATGTTTCATACACAACTTTTTTATCAGGTATACCATCTGCGAAATACAGTTCGCCAAAGTGGCTTGCAATGTGTCCCCCCCCCTGCCATTTCTAAACTATGCAACGTAGAAACTTATAATCTTCAATATTGATAGACCTTTATAAAAACTCTCTTTTAAAATTATTTCGAGTATAATGTGATTATAAATTTTTGAGTTATAGTGAGAAAACTGAAAAATACTTAAGACGTCCTAGTTCATAGGTCATTGACCTTAGAGAAAAATGATCTTAGCAAATAATGCTCCTTTAGTTACTTTCTATTTAAAAAAATCACGAAAAGAAACACACTTCTTAAATTTAGCTTCATAAATTCAGCGCTAGGTGGCGCTGTTTGCAAAAACTAAAATAGCAATGATTAATATTCGATTTGATTCGTTTGTAATTAGACCTACTTAAGGAACCCTATAATACTGAGCATGGCCCGACATGCTCTTGGCCGGTTTTTTTTATCTAAGTAGCCAATTTGGCGCGGTAAGTATTAAAAATAATCAGTCGGCGCGCAAGAGGAGCGTGTGACTGCGGATTGTAACCACTGTTAATATTTTTTTATACGTCTCGATTTTTTCGCCCCAATCCCCTTTTTTAGGGTTCCGTAGTCCTACAAGGAACCCTTATAGTTTCGTCATGTCCGTCCGTCTGTCCGTCTAACTTTCAATTTATTTATTATCACCATAGGAACATACAAGAACACTTGGATAAGTCATTAACATTTTTTTAAATTCTGAATTAATAAATTTAAAAAGCAATATTATACAAGATAAAATACATTATTTCAATTTTTTTTATATACTGGAATCTATAGCAGCTGTACAGAGGCCTTGTCATTTAATAACTAAGAATGGGTGCAGCTGTAAAGAAGCTTTGTCAAGAAATTAAGCAATCATAAAGAGCATAATTGTTTGAATAAAAAATAGATTAAAAAAATTAGTATCTACTAATTATTAAAATCTCTTTCTTTTTTCTTTCTTAATGTATCTACATCAAAATACAACTTTAAAGCGGCTGTAAAGACGCCTTGTCAGTGGAGTACAAAATTGGAAGCCCCTGTCCGTCTGTCCGTCTGTCCGTCTGTCCTAATCCTTTACAGCTTAATAACTTCTACAGTTATAAACATAAGTAAATGAAATTTTGTTAAAAAATTTTATAAATATAGATCTCAATTTTAAAAGAATAAAAAAAATCATGATTACGTATTTTAGGGGTGGCCGCCCATATATGTGAAATGGGGATGCAAATTTTTTTTTCGCTGCACCCCCTCGTGTGGGGTATCATTGAATAGTTCTACTAAAATGAAGGTAATGTTTCATACATCACTTTTTTATCAGAAATGTACCATCTGCGAAATATAGCCTGCCAAAGTGGCTTGCAATGTGTCCCCCCCCCTGCCATTTCTAAACTATGCAACGTAGAAACTTATAATCTTCCACATTGATAGACCGTTGTAAAAACTCTCTTTTAAAATTATTTTGAGCATATTGTGATTATAAATTTTTGAGTTGTAGAGAGAAAACTGAAAAATACTTAAAACGTCCTAGTTCAAAGGTCATTGACCTTAGAGAAAAATGATCATTGCAAATAATGCTCCGTTAGCTACTTTCTATTTGAAAAAATCACAAAAAGTAACTTTGTGTTATGTTGACGACACACTTCTTAAATTTGGCGCCATCTAGCGGCGTCAAACAACACTCTCTGGGTCGCCAATGCTGCCGTCAAGTGTCGTCTATTACATTTGGCATTGTATAGCGCCATCTAGCGGCTACTGGCATCACTCTCTGAGTCGCCAATGCTCCCGTCTATTGCAAAAACTAAAATAGCCGTGATTAATATTCGATTTGATTTGTTTGTAACACCTACTTAAGGAACCCTATAATACTGAGCATGGCCCGACATGCTCTTGGCCGGTTTTATATTTATGTTTCGATATTTGGAAAAACGGATCTGACAACACTAAAATCAAGAAATAAGTATATTATTATCTTTATCAAACACAGGTGGAACACATCAAACCTATCTATTATATGGACGATTTGTCTTACTAGAGATAGAAATATGACATAAGTTCTATGAAGATTATTGGGAATGGGAATTGGGAGGTTATTGGGAATGGGAATTGGGAGGTTATTGGGAATGACCGCAAATGAAATGGATAAAACAATAACAAACCACAAATAACACACATGTCATGAAAGCTGATCTCCGAAGTCCGATGTCAGACGCAAACCTGTTCTAATACAACGGAGTGCAACAGAACACATAATTATGGCTGAAATCTCGTACCGATTGCTACCCTCCCTTCCCTCAGGCGATATGTTTCTGACACAGCAGCCCATTGTTATCAACACAAATCGATTCCAGACGAAATTCGAGAGGCTATCGAGTTGTACTCGGAAAATGCCTACGTGATCCCCTATATTGAAAGCTTTATTAATATGAAATATTACAAGGAATACTGAACCTTATGGATATGAGATAAAGTTCGGAATTGTTTTCTCTACAATAAAGTTGAAAAGTGGTTAACCGCGAAAGTGGTGAACCGACGCGGTCGGATTACAGTTAAAGCGCAGTAAAGTTGTGGAGATGTTTTCATCGTTTTTTTTATTATTTTTGTAATCATTGTTTTTGGGAAACACTAATTGAAAGGAAAACAGAGTTCCAAATGAATGGAATAAAAAGAAAGGTGTACAGTAGTAAAAATATAATATGGCCCACCGATGTACCTGCGCAGATGACAGAATTTAATACGCGGGAAATTGGTAACCAATCAGCACCGTCGCTGCGCGCTAAACAATGACATGCAATATACGGAAGCATGTGAGCGAAATAGACAAAGACGGCACGGCAATCAATTTTAAAACCTTTAATGGCATTGCAAAAGGTTCATCATTACAGCCGAAAGACGTCCACTACTGGACATAGGCCTCCCCCAATTAAGGGGGGGATATGCCATAATCGCCACGCTTGGCAGGCGGGTTGGCGATCGCAGTTGGTTGGTTAAATACTCAGAGAACGCTGCTGCCCATCCTCTGGTGAATTTCTTAGTCGCCTTTTACGACACCCATGAGAAGAGATAAGGGTTGCAAAAGGTTGTTTTTTTTTAAATGTGTTTTCGTTGATCGTCTTTTCGTGTCTGCGCGAACGAATATTGAAGACGCGCCTTATTTTTTGTGTTGTACTGTACATTATTTATAGACATAATTCATTTGTATTTTATAAATTATCTTCATTGGTGCAAAACCGTGTCAAATGGAAATTAGGGGAGATGCATTTGCTCAACAGTAGGATGTAGCAAGCTAACAGTAGATAAAGGTAACGTCTTTGCTGATAAGTAGTAATAAGGAAAAGACATTTAGGTGGTTTGTAAGCATACTTTACTTACACACGCACTCGCGTACACTCACACCTTCACGAACATCAACAGAAACACTTTCATTCACACCGCATGACTATGTTAGTTTTGTCTCTTATGTAGGTAAAATGCCGATGACGTCATCGGCATCCAAATGTCAATATTGGAAATCCCATTGCTCATAGAAATTCGTCGGCAATCCGTACGCTTCGGATAGCTGGACGCACTACGCTATATCCGGACGATGAGTATGATACCGATAGGCTGACGCGTGCCTTTAGGTTGTACAAAAGGATTCAACATATTTCATAAATGAGAATAACAAGCGACAAATACGTGGGACACTCAGAAAGTTTTGCGAAACTAAAAAAAATTGTTCTATACGTACATATATTTTTATCAAATCTTTTCAAAGTACTTTCCACCAGCCTCTATACAAAGATTCATGCGCCTAAACCAGTTTTCAAAACACTTTTTCCAGTCCGCCGCAGACACCTCGTTTACAGCCTGCTCGAACGCAGCCAGCGCATCTTCCGGCGACGAAAATTGTATCCCTTTGAGCTGATTTTTTATTTTTGGGAATAAAAAGAAGTCACACGGTGCTAGATCAGGGCTGTAAGGAGGGTGACCCAGGAGTTTGACTGGCGTGCTGTCCAGGAAGTCCCTCGTTTTGAGTGCGGTGTGCGCAGGTGCATTGTCGTGGTGGAGCAGTAGCCCGCGGAGCCCTGTGTTTGGTCGCTTGTTGCTTATAACAGAGAAAACTTCTGGCAAACATTTGGTAGTATATCATTCGGCATTAATGCTTCTTTGATCCCGTAAGGGAATTGATACCAAGTGGCCAGTCAAATTAAAAAAGCTAGCGATCAAAATCTTACCCCCGCTTCTAGATCGCTTCACTTTGGTAGGCGTTGGCTCATTTTGAAACACCCAAACAGTCGACTGGCGCTTGGTTTCTGGGTCGTATTGATAAATCCAGGACTCATCACCTGTAACGATGTCGTAAACACGCCGAGACGAGCCTGCTTCAAATTTGTTAAGCATATCACGGCACCATTCCACCCGGGCCTGCTTCTGAGCATCGGTGAGGTTGTGCGGCACCCAGCGTGATACTATCCTCCTCACGCGAAGATGGCTGTGTAGAATCTCGTGAACGCTTCCCGATCCAATCTTCAATATGTGTTGAATCTCCTGATATGTAATTCGCCTATTGTCTTGGATTAAATTTTTCACTGCTAGCACGTTTTCTTCGGTAACAGCCGTCAAAGGGCGACCGCTTCTTTCGTCATCCCCCAAAGTTGGTCGACCGCGCTTGAATTCGTTATACCAACGATACACGGTTGCCTTGGAAGGGCCTTCATCCATGAATGCCATTTGAAGTCTATCGTACGATTCATCCGGTTTCAGGCGACACTTGAAATCGTATAAAATCATAGCTCTAAAATGTTCCCGGCGCAGATCCATATTTCAGTGAGACACAATACTTTGAATTAACTCGCAAAAAATGTGGAGGGAAATTTTGAAATTGGAACTTACTTATTTTTACTTATAAATAATCATATTTTCGAAAAACATTATAACTGGCCAGTCTCCCATATATAAAAACTTTTTTTCGCAATACTTTCTGAGGGGCCTGGTATGTGTATTTAAATTCTCGAACTGTTTCCCAGAAAATCGTGAAATTAATCCAGAAATTTTCAGTATTACCATGAATACTGTCCGCGTGCGATTTTTTCGAAATACATACATCATAATAAATAAGTTTTTATGAAGTGCAGTTTATACACAAAGGGATTGATATTCAATTTATTACCATAGTTAACCATAATAAACACAGTATTAACTTTCAAAAATACGAGTTGGCTCGCTGTAAAAGGGTTTGTAACTAACTATTTTGTACTGTTTATTATACTGCTTGCAAAGATAAGTGAATGCAGCGCTAATTAAAACTTCCATGATTCAAATGTGTACGAATTTAAATCCCATTCAATGATTACTATCACAGCAGTGTAAATAACATTAGCAAATACATAGAAACTCAATAATTAAACAATGGCTTTACATTAAAATCCTTTGTCAACGCTCTGTGAGGGAATTATAACCACGGAGCACACTGGACCGTTCGTAATTATGTGCCCGTGTGGAACAGGCTTTATTAATTCCTGCAGGTGACGTCGAATCAGGGTTGCGATCAAAGCGACTGCTTTTAATAAACACGACCGACACAAACCTAGTCTGCAATGCCTATTAATTGTTGAACCCCCCACTGTCAATACACGTCAACGAATTTTCAAATTAGAACCTCTAGCGGTTGTTATCAGAGACCATTTTTCAGTAGTCGTTGTTGATGTAGGGCTGCCATGCCCATGCATGCTGTTTCTCCGGATTTGTCCTAGTTTGGGAGGCGTGCGGGGCAGTCCACCCCACCACTTCTCAAGAAGTGTCCGGGTAAAACCGACGCTCGTCGCGTTGGTAATTTTATTAAATAAAAAAACCGGCCAAGTGCGAGTCAGACTCACGCATTAAGGGTTCCGTACCACCCATCGACCTGATACCTCATAGAAACTGATTTAATTTACGAGAGTTCATCAAAAGACATCAACGCAACGTACACGAAAAATTAATTTTCGCATCACTTTCTTACGCATGATCCATCACATGTCTATGTTTGCCCTATTTTTGTTATTGGTTGCTATGCACTATAATCAGACCAAGTTTGACGCTGGTATGTATTACCGTTTTGAAGATAGAGCAGGAACAAAAAAGTTAAAAATAATGCATGTTTTTCGAGGTTTCTTGTATGAAAATCCCTTTGGTTTTAGACTTTTTTATTTTTAGTATTTGTCGTGATAGGGGTTATAGCAATACATATTCTGAGAAAATTTAAACCAGCTACCTATTACCGTTCCAAAGATACAGCCCCGTGACAGACAGACGGACGGACGAACGGACAGCGTAGCGAGAGTAATAGGGTCCCGTTTGGCACCCTTTGGGTACGGAACCCTAAAATATAATTTTTTTAATGGTATCTGGGGGAAAGCCCTAGTTTCGCCTGAATGTCCGTGGTTTTGGAAGTCTTGTCCGAAGCCGGCAATTTAGGTCATGGCAGCCCTATTTCGATGTATCACTGGTCCTGTTTTAATTTATTGGTTTTGATTAAATTTTTGGTGTTTGGTAGTAACCGATTGTGTCTGTAGTGGAATTTTTGTTTGTTAAACCAACTGAATTCGAGACTGCATACTTTTAATGAGTAGCGCAGTGTAATTATTTTTGCTAGGGCCGTCTATTTGTTCTGATTCGTTGGGTTTGTGAAATTCAATGGAATGTTTGTTGGTTTCATATTTGGAGTTATTCCGTATGCAATCTGACTGGTGAAATACCTGCGCGTATTCGAGCGTTAATATCTCATAAAATATCTCACCGTTTTTGTTGTTTTTAATTATTTTTGGTCGTTTCATACGCCTATGCGTATTAAGATAAGATAAGATAGAAGATAAGATATTATTTAATACTAGCTTTTACGCGCGGTTTCGCTTCTGTAGTACTTTATTTTACTACTTACTATTTGCGACTGTATACAATGTTGTTTGTACAATTGTCGCAAATTGTGTTTATTTTTGTATCCTATGTCACTTTCCGCATATTACTTTCGTGTGTGGTGGGGATTTAACAAGCACCACTGAATCATAGATAATTTTCATTCATATTAATTTTAATAATTTACTTCGATTTTTGAATTTCGTTGTTACAGTAAACTAGCTGACACTCGCGGTCTCGCTCACATGGTATGTCGATAAAAAGTATTCTATGTATTAATCAAGAACATGGTCTATCTGTGTACCAAATCTAATTCCAATCCATTCAGCCGTTTTAGCGTGATTAAAGGACAAACAAATAAACAAACAAGCATCCATACCATTGGTGGATACCGAACCTAAGTATAAAATTTTTATTCGCTTAAAAAATAATTTACAGTAATAGGGGTTAGAATCTTCAATAATACATAATTATAATCTATGACCAAGTACAGGTGCCATATAAAAAAAACTAATAAGCTTACAACTCCCAACTTCTAATAATAAAACATTTCTCATTGGAAAGTTCTCATCGTAACCCGTATTCGACTAGCACCCTATAGAATCAGTGCGAAATGTTACAGAATCTAGTTCAATATAATAAAACTGGTTGGTGATAGAGGCCAGCAGGCGTTGCGTCCATGGGACGAGAACAGGTGGACGCTCGGTCACGGGACCGTATTCGCAAACCCTCTACCATGAGATGGTATGATATTATGATGATACAATTGTCAATAATTTAGGGTTGAATAGAGTAGTGCTGTTAGAAAGTAATAGATTATGTTGTTTTTTTATTAGTGATGTATTTTACTGTGTATCGTAAGCAATGTCGATTCTAATATGAACGATTAATTATACTTTTTAAGTTCAATTAATGATAATTGATATGTAAAGTAATTGACGGTTTTGTTTTTCACAATTTGCCTTTGTTAAAACTATTTAAAAAACTAGCTGGCCTGGCACACGTTTTTCGGCCGTTTCCGGTAGGATTTAAAATTAATAATAGCTCAACCACAGCATCAGCTATTGAGTTCAGATTTTGTTGTTTTCTTTTTTGGCACTAAGCCAATAACATTGTGAATATTAATCATTTTGGTTCATAAATTTTAGTTAATAATTTGACTACAGCGCCAACTATCGAAACCTAGCATAACCATAGCTATGAACCATCATCTTGACAAAAAATATATTATATTGTTGAATATAACCTTAAACCGGTTAAATATTTCAGAAGTAACAAGATAACTAACAGAACGTAAAAAACGTAAAGTATAAAAATTAATTAATCATATAAAATTCTCGTCACATAAAACCAAAAGTCGTAATTTAAACTAAGAATCTGAACCGATTGTATAGCAGATATCGTCACTAAATCATGGTAGGGGTGCGTCACGACCGCACCTCAATTATTAACCCTTACAAAGGCTGATGAATGGCCGATTTAATTCACTGGCGATTCGCACTCCGATCCGCGATGTATCGCCATTTACATAAGAATTCGTACAACCCTAATTCCCACGGTCCACTTTCATTGTTTTGCGCACTAGAATCGCGGACTAGGATTAATAATTTAATTCAAATTTGATGTAATAATAGTCAATTATGTACTAGTTACAGCTTTGAAGTACCAACGGTTATTTGTAGCAACCCTATAAGCTTTACTGTTCAGAGTAAAGTTATTTGGTGAAGTATTAATAATAATATTTAGAAAACTAGACGATGCAACGACTGCGCAGATTGTACGATCTGCAAGGTTAAGCTGCACTTGCCGCGGTCAGTCTGTGGATGGGTGACCATTTCGTTACACATCGAGACCCCTCCGTGCCTCGGAGAGCACGTTAAGCTGTCGGTCCCGGTTGTCATACGAATATCTATGGCAGTCGTTACGGGTAGTCAGAAGCCTGAAAGTCTGACAACTGGTCTAACCTCCGGATGTCAGTATTACCCAGTAATTGGGTTGCAGGGGTCTGATGGCAGTCGCTCCGTGTAAAATACTGATGTTCAGCCGCATCTGGCTAGACTGGAAGCCGACCCCAATATAATTGGGAAAAGGCTCGGAGGATGATGATGATTTAGAAAACTAGATATCTTTATCTAGCAAACGAGGTTGTCGACATGTGGGCGATGGACTTAGCAATAATTGTGCCGATAGTTGTTACAGCTAATGGCCTTGTGGCAAAGAGCCTCGACCACCATCTCCAGAGGCTCTCGTTAGGCGGCTGGGTCAAAGCTTGATGCAGAAAGCGGTACTCCTTGATACGGCGCGTATCGTTAGGAGGTTCCTTTCTCTGGAGCCCTTTTTTAATGAAAATATTAAAAAATACAATTAATATTTACATTTATGGTAATAAAGGGAATAATAATATTTGTTTGTTATTAGTCTGTTTTGTTAAGGGAAAATTTTTATGTAGGTGTTATTTTGATGGGCGTTTTGTTGAATAAAATATCACGTAATTCGTTCGTCGTAAGTGCGATGGGTTTTTGATCTGACGAACGTTTCTAAAAATATTTTGAGGAAAAAGTTATGTAATTTGTTTGTGAATTCGAATTTTTATACCGTTTCCTTTTTGTAAATACTTACTTCAAGGTGTATCAGAAATGCGTGCTCATATTTTAAGAGCTTATTCAGGGCATACCATAGAACAACTTTTACTATGGGACAAACGCTGAAATTGCAAGGAAAAACAGCTGTTCCCTAGAAAATTATCGAAGTCGCTCGACAAAATTTATGGACCAGCTGATTTTTTTTTGCGATTTCAGGCTTGACCCCGTAATAAAAGTTCGATAGCAATCCCTAAATGAGCTCTTAAAATATGACCACGTATTTCTGATACACGTTGTATTATTGGACTAGCAGTGCCCGCGACTCCGACGGTCAGTTTAGCCGTTCTTACGTGATGATGAGGTAATAAACAGTTAGACGTAAATACTAATGAAGTCATTTAAAATGATTGATTCTTGTTGTATTGATTATTTATTTATAATCCCTCCAGCCAGTTTTCATGAATAAAAACTTCAATGTATATAATCTCGACCTTTTCGATATTGTTATAGTAAATAGATAAAGATATTTGTACATAGTATGGTCGACCGCAAGTCTGTGGTAACAGTTTGAAATTGATAGCGTCTTTATTTCGGGGCCGATGTCTAATTCAAGCAACGACCATACAGCCTAATAGACGCCTAATGTTGAATATAATGCGTACTATAAATTCTGCCACTAGCTGACGCTGAGTACTGCAATCCGATTGGCCCTACCAAGGCGGCTATTGGCTAATCTCTAACGCGGCAGTTTTGACGGCTCATGTAAGTGGTCGAAACTAATTTGAAGATTTCAAGTGGCGACATAACCCGAAGAATTGCCAAACTTAAGTGGCAGTGGGCGGGGCACATTGCTCGCAGAACGGATGGCCGATGGGGCAGTAAAGTTCTGGAGTGGCGACCGCGTACTGGAAGGCGCAGCGTGGGTAGGCCCCCCACAAGGTGGACCGACGACCTGGTGAAGGTCGCGGGAATCCGCTGGATGCGGTAGGCACAGAACCGGTCGTTGTGGCGATGCTTGGGGGAGGCCTTTGTCCAGCAGTGGACGTCTTTCGGCTGAAATGATGATGATGATGAAGTGGCGACATTAGTGAAATTTCATAGATGTGTTGCAGACATCGGTTGCCCGTTATGCGGCGTCTATGCGGTGTATGGTCGCTGAATTCAAGTGTTACCACTGACGTGCAGTTGACTGTACATACGATAACGCATATTTTTGTTATTGCTAACGTTTTGTTTAAGGTTTTATTTCTACCATTATGATTTTAAACTGAAAAAAATATTTTACCAAACTGGAGTGATAAGCTAAATTTTGGTAAGTCGTTATTAAAGTTAAGTTGATTTAACAAATCTGTTTATATTTAATAAACAAACATTTTGGCTAGGTATTACCTTATAGGTTATGTATTAACATCGGCTATATTCTTTTTCAGTGTATTCGACGACGTATGTTGACATCATTATAACTTGGTGGGGACAAAATAATCATCAACTCAGCCTATTGCAGTCTACTGCTGGACATAGGCCTCTGCCAAGTTGCGCCACAACACTCGGTCCACTGCCTTCCGCATCGAGTCCCCCCCACCTAACTCCTTCAGGTAATCGGTCCACCTGGCTGGGGGGCGCCCTCATGATGATCTATATGAGTCTACATAAACAATTAGCAGTTTATTATAAAAATTTTGCTCAATCAACGAAGGTTAACATAACCTTTATCAGTGAACTTTAATCCGTGTAGACTTAGCAAGATCTTTGACCAAGTTATAAATGGTTTACCCAAGACTTATACGTACACATGTACTATATTATACATGTGTGTGAGTACTTAGATAAATGTACGCGGTCTTTACTTAACGATACACAATCTACAATGTGGCCTGGATTGTTGTACAAGTCCTACACTGGATTTAATGCTGCGTCGGCTACGAAACTCCGTAGAAGTTTGCGGTTGGCTACGTAGCGTAGCCGGTAGTTACGCCGTAGCATGTTTTGTTCAGATGTGTTATTGTTTGCCATACGCTGTTAGTTACGGTCAACGTCGGATGAAAATGATTTGTGATAACCCTTCGCATGCCAAACCACCTTTTAAAGACGATGTCCATTGTTTAACTATTGTGTTATTTTAATTGGCAGTTGAGCTCTTAAGGAACGCTTATTACATGCATTTTTGCTTTTTGCATGTTGGATGCCATATTGATGATATATGTGTTAATAATTTGAGTTATGCAGATGACATGGTGCTGCTGTGCCCCTCCATCGGTGGTCTTAGACAGCTGTTGAGGGTATGTGAGTGCTATGCTGTGGAACATGGCTTGAGGTACAACGAAAGAAAAAGTGAATTCATGTTATTTAAATATAACAACAATAATAATATATTTGTACCACCTATATTACTTAACGGAGTACCTCTATGCCGTGTTTCACAGTTTAAATATCTTGGTCATATTGTGACTGAGAATTTAAGTGATGAATTGGATGTCGAAAGGGAGCGCAGGGCATTGTCGGTTCGTGGTAATATGTTGGCACGCAGGTTTGCTCGGTGTACGGCGTCAGTCAAAATAACGATGTTCAAGGCATTTTGTCAGACGTTTTACACTGGTGGCCTGTGGGCAAACTTTACGCAGAGAGCCTACAATGCCTTACGCGTCCTGTATAATAATGTGTTCAGGGCACTGTTCGGGCTCCCTCGATATTGCAGTGCATCCGGCATGTTTGCGGACGCCAGCGTAGATGACTTCTACGCCATTATGCGTAAAAAGGTGGCGTCGGTGTTGCGGCGTGTGCGAGGGAGCCCGAACAGTGTGCTGAGAATGATAGCAGATAGATACGATACCGTACTGCTCAGTAGGTTTACTGAACTCCATGTGTTCGGAGTAAAGTGAGCCTACTGTGCAGACGGAGTGTATTCTAGTATAATAAAATTGTGAATTGTGCCTATGGACTAAGCTGTCTGATAATAAATGATTTTATTATTATTATTATTATTACTTCTTCGGCAGTTGGTATTTTTTCTACCGTTTAGGACGATCTGTCGTTAGAGGTGCGCGTTGTACACAAAGACATTTCTATACTAACGTCAGTATAATACCTTTATGGTTGTACATGTCATGTAGCGACATCTAATTCGCCACATGCGAACTACCACTAACTTGCTGGATGAAGTCTAAAAACCTTGATTCGCGCTATCAAAGTTTGATGCGCAGCAGATAGGATAAATAGAAATGCCTGAGGCAGCAGCCCGCCAGGCAATAAGACCCAGCCTAGTTGGAGGCTCCTCCCTTTGGTCGGAGGAACCTAATACCCCCACACAAAAACCGACTCGCGATAATTGTTTAACGAGGTCCTTCAAAAATCATCGTGAATAAAATAAATATTTATTTATTAAGAACCAGCAGTTTAAAGCAAAATGTTAATGAACTACGAGTTAGTAATGAGAAAAAATTATACTAGAAATGTTTCGTATATGACGACAGCACTTAAGGTCGCGGCCGCATTGGTTAAGCGGCGGCGACGCGTCAGCGATTCCGTTTAAACAAACTCTTACGGACTCTTAATCACGGTGTCCCTGGTGGCCACATCACTTAAGCGACGTGCGAAATATATTTGTTTTTGACGTTCGTAATCACTACAATGTATAAAACAAAGTCGCTTCCCGCTGTTTGTCTGTCCCTATGTAGGCTTAGATCTTTGAAACTACGCAACGGATTTTGATGCCGTTTTTTTTAATACATAGAGTGATTCAAGAGGAAGGTTTATATCTATAAAAATGCATAATATAGTAGAGGAACACTGATAATTTTAGAGGTTTCTAATATGATGTCGTAAATAAACACATTTTTTTGCGCTTACATTGCAAACGCTGGTTGAACTCTACGAGATAGATCAAAATAATGTACTTCAGTATTGTACACCTTCAAGAGGTCTACAAAAAAATCCGCGATGTTATATGTCTATATCTGAGGGATAAAAAGGGTATAAGGGTGAAAGAGCTCGTCTGGGGAAGTACTACCACCGTGCCTACTCCTAAGCCAAATAGTGATGCTTGCATAGCTGTGTTTCGGTCTGAAGGGTACGGGTGCCGGTGAAATTACAATCACATGAGACTTTCCATCTTCATGTCTCAGTTTGGCGAACCGACTTGCGGTACCATTTAGGCAACAGCCTAGGTGGTATTGAAGTTGTCATGGGCAAAGGTAACCGCTTAACATCAGGTGGGCCTTTAGCTCGTTTCGCCATCCTATACTATAAAAAAAAAAAAAAAAAAACCCACAATAACCATTTTTTATCCTTTACTTTTTACGAGAAATAATGGCTTATTTACGAAGCGCTTTAAGCAATACAGCATTAATCCATATCCAATTAATTTTCTTAAGTACTTTGTGCATTTAATACAGATCATTATGGCCCTTTACAGCATGTAATTTAAATGAATATTTTCGAAGATATTACAAATTTAAAATGCAGGGACATAGCGGTTGCGGCGGTACCGGCCGGGGGGCCGGCTGAGGTTATATTATACTTCAGTACGCGGGCGAAGCCGTGGGCAAAGTCTAGTTTTAAATATTACAAAAACTAACAAAATTATCCTGAAATCCTGCATTGAAAAAAAAATATTGACGCCAA
Organism: Asteroscopus sphinx; assembly: GCA_949699075.1. Lineage (NCBI taxonomy): Eukaryota > Metazoa > Arthropoda > Insecta > Lepidoptera > Noctuidae > Asteroscopus > Asteroscopus sphinx. The sequence continues at coordinate 8,810,700 of OX453019.1, forward strand.
GCGATGACAATTGCGACGTGATGTAATCGCGATTCGCAGGTTTGTCGCCACTGCAACGCGGACACATCGCAATCGCATCATTGCGCCCGTGGCCTTAAAGAAACAAATTACAATCTTACTAATTAACAAAGAGTGTTCTTAGTTCTTTAAGCTCCAGGGGCTCGAGGCTAAGTAATAACCCTGTGGATTGCAAGGTCTGCGAGGTTAAGCTACGCCAGCCGCGGTCAGTCCTTGGATGGTTGATGGTTCCGTTGCACATCGAGACCCCTCCGTGCCTCGGAGAGCACGTTAAGCTGTCGGTCCCGGTTGTCATACGAATATCTGTGACAGTCGTTATGGGTAACCACGAAAGTACATACCTACCTACTTATATTTTATTTATTTATTTGGCACCAAGAAAATATTACATAAAAGTAAACAAATCATGAACAAAGTTTCAATTTCATTTATCGATGAACACTAACGTCTAAACTAGGCCGAGCCTGTATCTTAGACGTTAGTTTCTTCCTGTGTTGCAATAGAGTAGGTATACATCTAGCAGTAAACTTAATAAACATTTCAACTTAAAAACAAAACAATTACATACTCATAAAAACAGTAATTTTGCGGGTAGACCCATTTGACTATGTAGTGACTCAAATCATATTAGTTTCGCAAATACCGTCAACAGGAATAAATAAAATAGCCGCCGTACATTTAGCAAGCACAGAAAGTGTGAACTTCGGCACTTATTTTTACGTACACGATCAATAACAGAGTTGTCATCTAAACGAGTATGCAATGTTATGTGTGAAAATTTAATTAGGTAATATGGATTATTATTACAATATTAATTCTTATTTTTTATTTATGCCAAACATTTAATAAAATAATTTTTGCTCTAATTTTAGTGGAAGCAAAGTAGTGAAATGCGCGTATGCAATGTTAGTGTTTTGTGTACCTAAGGATTTTGTATGTGTGTGATATGATTGTGTAGAATTAAAGTAACGTAACAATAGTTGTATTTAATTTATTTGTTGACCACTTATAATGAGTTTGATGATTTTACGATTTGATGGTTTTTTACAATTTTATAATAATAAGTTGTATGGTGAATTTATGACCAGGCATTACATTTATTTTAGAATTTGAAATAGATTTTCAATTTCTTCATAATTTTGTGATTTTAACCATGGTACAATTTCTTTCATACAGTGATCGTTATTGAGCGGGTATATATCAAGAATATTATTTAATTTATTATAAAGCATGGGACCCAGATAGCACTGAAATTTATTAATGAAAAAGGTATTATACTTAGTGGTAGGAACATTATACTTCCGCCTCTTCCTTGTATTTTGGTGATTGAAAACAATTTTTTTGTGTTGGGACATTATGGTATCTTTAATAAATAATTTTCTGACAGTTAAGACATCACAATCTGAATAAAGGTCAGCCGTGGAATACCTAAACGGTTTGAATGTCATTACCTTAAGTAGGGCTCGCTGTGCCCGTTCTAGTTCTATTAAATGGGTTTTTCGCGCGCCTCCCCATGATGTTATGCAATATGTTTAAACAGCTTGCGCTACGGCAAAATATACAGTCTTTAGAAGAGCATAATCCGCAACATGTCTGAGCTTTTTAAAAATGTAAATCAGTCGTCTCGTCCTGTCAGACAATTGTTTAATATGTGCGCACCACGTCACTTTCTCGTCTAGCAGAACACCTAAATATTTAATAAATTGGTTTCTGTCCAAGCAGGTGCAATTACAGGTTGTTTTATTTATGTTTTTACAGGTATGTAGCTTTATTTCAAAATGTTCTTTTGGGAATGATCGCTCTGTATTTCCAAAAAGTATGAATTTAGTTTTTGTAGTATTTAGTGTTAATAAATTTTGATTTAGCCACTGTGCTGTGGTTTGAAGACCTACTTCAGCGTAGGTCTTTGCCTCTTTCCAGGTCTTGCCATAAAATATAAGTGCTGTATCATCAGCAAAAGTAAAGATTTTACAGTTCTGCAATTTAAGTTTACAAAGATTATTTATGTATATTAGGAATAGGGTCGGTCCGAGAACACTGCCTTGGGGCACGCCATAGGTGATAGAAGCTTCATTACTAAGATTACCACATATTGCAACCCTCTGTGTTCTATTGGTTAAATAATCTGTGAATAACTCTAAAATGTTCCCTCTTATACCAATTATATATATATATATTATTATAATTTTTTTTCTTGATATTATACTCACATTAAAAACAACACACACAAACGCAAAGCAATCATTCTTAATTTTTCTCATGTATCTGGTCTGCTCGACGTCCGTATGTCACTGCAGGGATCCAGCAGAATACCAGCGTCAGGTATAATACCTGGCACATGCTGAGCTGGACACCCATTTGGTACAATACTGAGACACATATCACACTTGTTATTGTTTTTTAACTTGTATGTCCTGTGTCTTGTTTTTGTACTAAATAAACGTTTTATCTATCTATCTATCTCTAAAGTCTGACAACTGGTCTGAACTTAAGATAATAATTATCGTGACATATATTTTTTAATGAATTATCAATAAAATGTTTATCTAAAGATATAAATGGTGGAAAGAAAAAATCGCTCACGAGCAGGATTCACCTGCGACTCCTGGCTCAGTACGTCAGTGCTTAAAAAAAAAAAAAAAAGATTTTTCTTTGTTTTATCTGTGTATCCGGATGTCGGTATTACCCAGTAACTGGATAGCTTGATGTCAGTCGCTCCGTCTAAGACATTAATGTTCAGCTGCCTGGAGGCCGATCCCAACATAATTGGGAAAAGTCTCGGAGAAAGGAATAAGGTACTTTAAGTGCAGTATTTTTCTCCTCTCCTTAACGTAAATAGGTAAAAAAGTTTGTTAGTACTCTAACAGGACATGGGCTAACTTGCTACTGCTCGTTTTGCTAGTCTTTGCCTTATTTTTCTCTCCATTTTCCTTATCACGACTAAGTAAAGACTTGTGAGTATAAATAAGGCAATATAGCGTGAATATTAAGTCAAAACAATTATTTTATGGCTTCCAAAATAGATGCTTAGGTAAAATAGGATGGGCAGGTAAAATAAAATATTCCCAGTAATACATACTAACATAGTTTTTAAGTTACTATTGATACTAACCTTTATATGGATGCTACATCCGAAATAAATGATTATTTTATTTATTCACGGAATTCACAACTGAATTTAGGAAGTAGCTTCTTACACTGAGAGTGATAATTTCATTCAAACACAATCAATGTGTGTCAGCAAGCGGCACGTAAAATGTTCGCCGACACGCACACAGGAGCACGAACAATGTACGAACGTAGCTTTTTAAGGCCAACTCAAATTGTTTTACTTCACGTGCGATTACAGCGGTTTTAACCCTAGTTCTAAGGGAAGAAGTATAAATAGGTAACTACTAAAAAGGAATCCTAAATAAGTACCACGTAGGAAGCAAGTACATACAGATATTTTGTCTTTTACGTCTATTCAAAACTTTTCACAGTTCTCATGAGAGTTTGCACTCATCGAGCAGTTCAGAGCTTGTCTTATTCATACTGTTAGTGTAAAAAAGTTCGATATCTTACCGTACAAGACTTGGGCTTGCTACTGGTCTTGGGTTTGGGCCTCGCAGGGGGTGTGGGGGGTGCGGGTGGGGTGCACGGGGGGCTCGAGTCACTGTGTCCGCTGCTTGAAGTCGTGATCGACTTCTCCGATCCATTGCTCGACTGTAACATGAAATTGTATTAATAACGCTTTATTTTTAGACGTACAGTCAACAAATCGGAATCATGGCCAACAATAAGCTTAATATCCTACAGACATTTAATACAATTAGGTTGAATTTAGCTTAAACAGATATTTCCCTGGCAACAGACTTGTTATCAATTTTATTAGCAAGTGACAGTGACAGTTTACCAAATATAAATATTCAAAATGTCCTAAGTGCAGCATAGAAGAAAACCTTACTGTTTTGACGATTTCAAACGAATTATCAGCTGAGTGGGTCATGATTCCGATTTGTTGTACACACGGCTACACAGCAAGCTGTACATTTCCAGAATAAGCTGACCTCACATTGTGTAGGCTTTCCGTACAATGCGAGATCAGCTTATACTGGAAATGTACAGCTTGATGTGTAGCCGTGTGTACCTACACAACGCTACAACGTTATTTTTAGTAAAGTGGAAATATCTTTTAATTTGATAGTAGTTTGTTCATAATCACTCCTAGAATTGATTGTGATAGTTTTTATACTATATACCGAAAATATTTGAAAACACAATTTGGTTACTATGGTTAAATTCAGAATACCAGCGGGTCGCAAATATGGGTAGGTGTTCAAAAGTGGGTAAATCGCATGCAATTTGAACAATATGAACAGATTTTCAATCAAAGTAAAGCTACAAAAATCGATTAAATAACCATTTGCCACCTTTCAATTTTTGCTGATTCAACTAATAATTTGTTGGAAGTAATTTGACTAGTTTGAATTTATTGTTATATTTAGAAGATTCTTAAGATATATATCTGTTTTCGGAGTCTGAATATACGTAGGTAGTTACAAGCCTAATTCTAGCGTTGTGTCTTGTGTCTTATTCATAAAAATAATCTCTTCCAACTAATTTTCAGTATTATAAAGATAAAGGTTTTTATTTGCAAGAAGCATGGTTTTATGAATACTGACGAATGAAATGATGCACTCCACACACTATCAGTCCCTATAATGTAATTATATTGTCACTATGACAATACTGAAGTAAAATATCAAAATATTTAAATAACACCATTATTTACCGTAATTCCAGCCACTACACTATCAGTAGTAATGTCACTAACCGAAGATAGTGTCATTTTTTCTGACTAGCCTACGCCCGCGACTTCGTCGTGTCGTTTATCGCGCAACCCTCGGGAACTGTTCATCTTCCAGGAATAAAAAGTAGCCTTTATATTAATCCGGGTTATGTTCTATATGTATGCCAAATTTCATTAAAATCCATACATTAGTTTTTGCGTGAAAGAAGAACAAACATCCATACATGCTCACAAACTTTCACGTTTATAATATTAGTAGGAAGTAGGATAGTGTCTGACAAGGTTAAGCAGACGAAGAATACCTGTTAAAGATTTTTTGTTTTGCTCAGAATAGCTTGAAAGTTTAGTTGCTGGACTGCAGTTCAAGTAATTTATTGTATTAGAGAAGTTTCGATGAATGCTGTGGGTTCGTTTTTGATCTAGTGTTGTTGTTGTGTATTGCTTTGTTTGAGGGTTTTGTCGGCGTAGTATTGTCTATTTGACTAAAACCTCATGCCACGAACAGACTGGCGAACTGTAACATGAAATGTATCATGCGATGCAAGGATTTGCCGTTCAAATTGCTGCAATTAAACATGAAAGGTATCACACGTTGTAACAAATCCCATATTCTGGACACCTTGCGCGAACCATGCCTTTGTGCACTCTACGAGCATTACAAGACTTACTCGGAGTGATCTATCAATTGTCGGTTTTTTGAACGAACTAAAAGGGGCGATAAGTGTCCGCGTTGCAGCACCGTGAACGGTTTTGTGCAAAGTGACGCGCACGAAACGAACATGGAACAATGACAACGATGACGCGTGGAGTTAAGAAAAGGCATCGCTTATTCTCGGTATGTAAACTAGTGGAAACGGGTGCGCGCGGGAGGATAATAGTCAATACACGATCGGTGCGTGCAATGCGTCCTGTGTAACATGTGTAGAAACTTTCATTTCATGTTACACTAGCTGTGCTCGCGGCTTCGCCCGCGTACTGAACTGAAATATAGCCTTTGTTACTTCTGGATAAAGTAGATTTCTAAGGGTGAAAGAATTATTAAAATCGGTTCCGTAGTTTCAGAGTTCATCGATTATAAACAAACAAACAAATCTTTCGTAATTATAATATTAGTATAGATTTCATCAGTCTGTGCATAGTATTAAACGAGCAGTGGGAAAATTTTTCCCACAAAAATATGAATCGATAAATATGACTCACAAATCATTAACTAAAACAAGAACATAAACAACTTTGGAATTATAAAACACTAATAATCATATCACTACCAGCTACAATATCAAAACAATTTATTTAATAATATCATCACACTCAACCCTTACATTTCCGCTTGATTAATTTGAACACGAGTATAGATAAACACCCTCCATATTGGCGGACGTTTTTTGTCGAAACCTTTAATGGTGGGAAATTAAAAGAGCACACAACGCGGATTTCAGGCTAATTGCTTAATTAATAAGGACCGCGGCCGAGTTTTACACGGATGGCCAGTTGGAAACCCGCCAGACATGGCTAAGTATAAAAAGCTAGATTAATGACGGACTAAAAGCGACGTATGAACTAGAGCTGATGGGAAATTAGCGGATTAGGGTTAGGTATGTTTTTGCGGGTTGATGTGTAAAATACGTTAGCTCATAAGCTTAAAGCTAACAAACTGACGGTTTTTTCGTGTTCAATATAATAAAAAAAACACGTGAGCTTATTATAAATAAGCCCTTGTAAGCTCCAAAGATGGGGAATGTTTTTGTCATGTTTTTTTTTCCGTTTATTATTAAATTCGACCTTGATTCTCTAATGGTGTCTTACATAATACTTACCATATTTTTAAAGTATAGGATGACGGGTTAAAGGCCCACCTGATGTTACGCGCGGATACCTTTTCCCATACAACTACAATACCATCTGTTGTCTAAATAATATTGAAAACGCGTTCGCCACCTTACAGTACCTCTTACAAGTATCCATAAAATTGTTATCTAAACAAACAATCAGCTGCCCCTAACAAATCTTAGCTAAATAACTTTAAGAGATTTTTGACTTAGAACACAATTTTTTGAAGAAAACAACAACGAGAACTGGATTTTTGGCAATCTTATTGTATTCAATAGAGAGATCAGCGTAGCGAGAATAATAAGAGTCCCGTTTGGCACCCTTTGGGTACGGAACCCTAAAAAAACGAAATATTTGAACAAAATAAATATTAAAATATCGAAATAGTAAGTAACACCATCTTGTTATCATTTGTAATAATTGAGAAAGAGAGTTTAAAATCATATGGATTCGCACAGGCCTTTGACCTAATGATCTATGCCAGAAAATGCATTTTTTTTTTAATAATAATATATATTTTATTTTTAAAAATAAAATATAATAAATTTAATTAAAAATTAATAAAATTAAAATAATTTCCCGTGGCTAAACTATTAACTGGATTTGATTGATTTTTTGTGTAACGTGATACTTTGTATACATATCAAGTGCACGGCCTCTTTGGATGATTATAAATTATACGGCAAGGGGTTAAAATCCTACATCTACATATGAAGAACAGGAGAAATTCCTATAGATGAAGCCATATATTTCAAAATAAAATTTAAAAAAAACCGTATATCTTAATATTGTAGACGTTAGCTCGCGCTGAATTGTATTACATTACGATTACGATCATATATTCAGGTCATCCTGCTCCTTTACGTTATGTTCTAAAAGTTTATAGTAAATGTTCTTACATCTGAATGCGGTGGTTGAGTACGCGGCGGTGAGATGGGGGACGATATTCGCTGCGAGTTCGCAATCACGTTTGCGATCACCTCGCGCTCCGCACTCGTAGTACCGCTGCTGTTAATTGGCGTACCTGATGAGCCTGTGGATGTAAAATAAATACATTATACTAGGGACTGAATGACCCAAAAATTAAGGTACCTTTAAATTAAGGTATGACGTCATACTGAAAAGTTGCGGTTACCAGAATATTGCGGGTGCCGTCTGTCGGCAGGTCAGCTCCTACATACTATGGCAACTCTTTTTACGTTTATAGGGAGGTTGCGGTTGCTCTATGCGTTTATTTCTAAAGAAAATATTGTCACTTTAAAACTCTTGTTTATTTCTGACATTAACCACCATTATACTCACATTATTTGAATAAATTTGATGTAATAAACAATAACCTATTTTAATTAAAAAGAGTATATCCATGGAGTTTCTTGCCGGTTCTTCTCCATAGGACCCACAATTTGGAACCGTGCAACTAGAGCCTGACGTTTCAAAAGTGCCTGTAATTAGGTTTAATTGAAAAAAAAAAAATTGAATTTGAATTTCATTATCAATAATTTTTTCGGTAGCACGTTTGTGAATTTATAAATGCAAAACGGTATATTTCGATAGCGGTACCTACAATTTTATAAATAAGGGTATTTTTGGGGTTCCGTACCCGAAGGGTGCCAAACGGGACCCTATTACTCTCGCTACGCTGTCTGTCCGTCCGTCTGTCTGTCACAGGGCTGTATCATTTGAACGGTAATAGGTAACCGGTTGAAATTTTCTCAGAATATGTGTTGCTATGAGGTGTATCACGACAAATACTAAAAACAAAAAAAAGTCTAAAACCAAAGGGGGTCCCCATACAAGCAACCTCAAAAAACATGCATTTTTTTCAACGTTTTTGTTCCTGCTCTATCTTCAAAACGGTAATATATACCAGCGTCAAACTTGGTCAGATTATAGTGCATATTATTTAATTTAGCAACAAATACTAAAAATAAGAAAAACATAGACATATGTGGTGATATTTGCGTAAGAAGAACATGCAAAAATTCATTTTTCGCGCACTGTACGTTGATGTCTTTTGATAAACTCTCGTAAATTAAATCAGTTTTTATGGGTATCAGGTCGTTGAGAGGTACGGAACCCTTACTGCGCGAGTCCGATACGCACTTGGCCGGTTTTTTCATGTGCCGCCGCGACACCCTGTCCTTCACTGCGACGCTTCTTGCATCTATGATTCTTCATTATAATAATAAAAAATAAAAAATTTATTTATTTCAGGCAAATCCACCCATAGTTACAAGTTACAGTCATTACATTTATAATAATACCAATAATATTAACAACAACATAATTTTATCATTATTACACAAAATTAAACGAATTTCAAAGACATGGAATTAATTAATTAATTAATAATTTAATTAATTATTATTATTATTAGTTTTTAATTATTAATTAATTATTATGATGACTCAGTTTTAGTTGTCACTGAACGTTTTTCGGTACCAAAATCAAAATTAAAAACTGTCCTGCCTTAAGAAAATACAAGCTATTAGATTACAATTTATTAATTTCAACTCTCGTTTCGATTCTGAAGGAGGTATTTCGATTCTGTATTGAATATGTTTCAGTTCGCCACAGACCCCATTAACATGCGCCTCGGGTTCCGAACTAGTTACGCGAGCAGACAGGCGTACATGCTCATATATTGTAGTGTAGGTATGATGTATAATAACATGGTATCTTATCTACTGAGTTACATTTCTAAATTTCGTTTTATACACAAAAATGTATGCGAAGGTACATGTAGTTATTCAGTTTTCTTATTAATGAATAAATAATAATTGTTATGGTGGTTACAATATGCATAAAAAAGAAGAAGATATTTATGTCATCATTATTATCATCATGCCATTATCGTCCCACTGCTGGGCACGGGCCTCTTCTATATTTATGTACAACTAGCATAATATTAAAATCATTTCGTAGTTATAAGAGCTCAACTGTCAATTAAAATAACACAATAGGTCGTCTTTAAAAGGTGGTTTGGCATACGAGGTAATATTGAACGAATTCTACATGAATGAACAAAAACTAAGCGTAATAACAAGAAAAATGTCTAATTAATATTTATCACACCATCGTTATCATCTACATCTTGTATCTTGGGGTTTAAACTGTAAAAGGAAAAAAAAAAGCATCTTTATTTCGTTAGTTTCGTTCAAAACAAAGCTAGTTATTTCACATACACTTTAATCCAATCAAAAAACCGTATTCGGAAACTAATCAGCAATTCAAGGAAAGGGATTAAACAAATTGAAGACCCTTCAGTGTATGGATCGATTAAAAATTGGTACTGATCGAGATTAGGACCGACCCTTCCAGATTTACGAGTTTCCTGATACGTAAGTAGCAGATGAATGTTATTAATTGCTTATTTTATTCCTGATGTTTATTGAACGTAAAATATATATTATTTTGCGGTGATCTTACTAATTTATATGTTTATAGAGGGTGGATAAAGCAAACGGGACATGGAGGAAAAGTACATTAAAATATTGAAGTTTTTTTTATAGGATGGCGAAATTGGCGAACCGAGCTAAAGGCCCACCTGATGTTAAGCTGTTACCTTTGCCCATAACAACTGCAATACCACCTAGGCTGTTGCCTAAATAGTACCACAAGTCGATTCACCACACTGAGACATGAAGATGGAAAATCTCATGTGATTGTAGTTTCGCAGGCACCTTCACACCGAAACACAGCAATGCAAGCATCACTGTTTGGCGGCAGAAGTAGGTACGGTGGTAGTATTTCCCCGGACGAGCTCCTTCACAGGGAGCTATACTACTAGAAGATAGCAAATTTTACTCAAAGGAAACATTCTTTTGTTTAAAAAAAATAAGAATAACTGCATTTACAGATTTATTATTAATTTTTTTTTTTTTTTTTTCATTTATTTGCTGATCACGAGGTCGTGGGTTCGATTCCCACAGGACACAAATATTTGTGTGATGAACATAAGTGTTTGTGTTGGTCTGGGTGTTTCTTATGTATTATAAGTATGTATTTACAAAAAAAAAAGTATATAATTATTATATCCATTGTCTAGTACCCATAGCACAAGCTCTGCTTGGTTTGGGACTAGATGGTTCTGTGTAAAAAAATGTCCCAAAGATATTTATTTATTTATCTATTTACAGATTTCTGAATTTTTTTTTTACTTGTACGTATATAACTGACAGCTTCGTGTCTTTGTTTTTAATTTTGTCTTTTAAAAAGTAACTGAAATATTTCGGCTCATTACTGGGCATGGGTCAAAGATGAGTCAAGGTTTAGAACTTGGTCCAATACTAGCCCGCGTGCAGGGTGTCTATGTAATCATACGCCTTCGAGAACTTTATCGAATTTTCTCAGGTGTTTGAAAGCGATTAGTTATCTCAGCATAACTATTGTTTCATTATTTTGTATTTATAAACTTTCGTTTGGAATGCTGTCGCCTTAATAAATAAAAATAAATCAATAATCAGTTTATTCTTTCTTCACAATCGTTTTTAAACTACTAGGTTTAGAAAATGTGACAAAATTATAAAAACCAACTTTGTGAGAGACTGCCTGAAGTAGGTTTTTGATCAAAAAAATCCTCTGGAGATGGTCGTTGATGACTGTGACATAGTTATAAATGCGATGTCTGACTGCCTCGTTAGTCTAGTGGTCGCGACTGCTGAGCGTGGGGTCCTGGGTTCGATTCCCAGGTCGGGCAAAGTGTTATTGGGTTTTCTCATTAGGAATTTCTTAGCAGTAGCAGCCCGGAGTTTGGATTTGTGCCCGGTTAGTGACAATAGGTTCGCCCCTTATTATTTGAGACATCTAACATAACTGGCGAAATGTGGGTGTTACTCTGCCTACCCCTTCGGGGAAATATAGGCGTGATATTATGTTATGTTATAAACTAATGCAGCCTTGCAGCATTATCGTACAAAAAAAATTATGTAAACATGTTTACTGTTCCAATTTTATTTTTTGTATCCGTTGCTTGTAACTGTTGCTGTAACACACTCACCTGTTTCTGGTGCGGCGGGTTGGTGGTGGTTCTCAGTGTGTCGTCGGAGTGACCTCGCATCGCAGTATGACTTGCCACAGCCGTCTGCTTTGCACTCGTAAGGTTTCTTGTTGCGATGTGTTAGCATGTGTCCGTTGCTGCAACATGATTGAAGCGTTATGATGAAGTTTGAAAAATGTGGTAGATTAATACAGGGTTATTTAAGAACGAAGTTTCTTATGGGGGCTTGCGGTAGGTGTGATTCGGGAGAAAATGTAGCGTCACGTCACGCTAAGATTTAGTTTGCGTTATACCCTCAGATTAATAACTAAAGTTATACTCATAGATTACATTGAATATACAGACATAGATTTGTCAGCTGACCTCACCTTTTTCGCACTTTTTCTATCTACAATTACAGCGAAGTATAATTTACAGAGTTAATCGTTTCTGATTAAACTGCTGTACCTGTACTTCAATCATTAAAACGTAATTTTCGATGAATGTTATATTCAGCGAGTAATTTTTTTTTACTGATGTGGGTGCCGCTTGGCTCCTACATTCCCCTTAGTAAAAATATATATATTAAATATATAAATTCTCTAAAATATCTTTCCCCCTCATATATCCTTAAAAAGGATAACAGGAATGTGACCGGGCGGAAATTGGGAAGGCTAACTCGCGATCTTATCCAGTAATAAATAGGAAACGATTTTGACCCAAGCACTAAATATACCCTGTGCGAAACATTTACCTAAATGAATACAGTGAGTGCTGTTATACTGAGTCTTATACATTGGTTGGCCGACTGCCTCGTTGGTCTAGTGGTTGCAAGCGCGACTGCTGGGTTCGATTCCCGGGTCGGGTAGTGTTATTGGGTTTTTTCATTAAGAAATTCTCAGTAGCAGCCCGGAGTCTGGATGTGTGTCCGGTCAATGGCAATAGGCTCGCCCCCTATTACATGGGACTATAACATAACTGGCGAAATGTGGGGGTACTATTACACCTCTGCCTACCCCTTCGGGGAAATACAGGCGTGATTTTATGTTATGTTGTTATGTTATGTAATACATTGGTTATACTGTGGTCCCTGGCTCATAGCTACGACATGAGCTGACGAGACTACTGAGTCTGTCATGGACTCATAGTAGCTTGGAGCCACCATAATTTAGATTAAACGAATGACAGACAATTAAAGATAACATATTTTATTAGTTTTAGCTTACAAGTTGCTTTTTAGTATACTTACATGCAACTCATTGTGGTCAAATTATTTTGGAAGTAATGTGTGAAAAATATTTTCGCTTTGGGTTGTTTTCAGATATTTTTCACTTATCACATATTTGTCACATATTTTCAAGTTCGTTTTCATGGACATAGATATGATTTCGTTTTTGTCACATATTTACGTCGCCATCTCGATGATAAAAATTATAGAATTTTTCACGGGCACATATATTATTTATATACATTATATTATGGGCACATTTATTATCACTTGCTTTAACGGTGAAGAAAAACATCGTGAGGAAACCTGAACACCAGAGAGTGCTCTATACAGTTTTCAATGGTGTGTGTAGTTCACCAACCCGCACTAGGCCAGCGTGGTGGACTAAGGCCTTCTCGTACTGAGAAGAGGCCCGTGCCCAGCCGTGGGACAGTAATGGGCTGGTTAACTACGTACGCACATATATTATTGCCACAGTGTCCATAGTAGGATATTTATGGTCGTGAATCAACATGGTGTGTTTATGTTGTTTAGAAAATATTATCTATACTAATATTATAAAGAGAAAAGATTTGTATTTTTGTGTGTATGTTTGTAATGAATAAACTCAAAAACTACTGTGCTGATTTCAAACACCTTTAGAAAGCTACATTCATCCTGAGTAACATAGGATATATTTTTATGTCCACCCGTGCGAAGCCGGTACGGGCCGCTAATTTAAAATAAACCATTTCACGTGATTGTATTACATAAAATGTCTTCTCTGTAGATCATGAAAATTTCGTGACATTTAACCAACTACAAGTTAATACATGTGGTATAACTGATTAATATGCAAGGTAAGATGCGGCTATTAAAGCAACACCTTGCTGTGTATGCATACGGCATGTGTCTCCGTCGGCTAAATTGGCTAAACGACTGCTTTGATCTGCAAACTAGCTAGCTGGCTTTATTAAACTAGTATGTCTCATGTGTAGTCTTTTTCACGTTTCATCAAATAGTAGATTAATTGCATCTTTAGGCGGCCCATACACCTACAGTATAATTGCGCAATATTAATATTGCACAATTATTATTGTATCGTCCCGATCTTCATTTGTCTTTCAATCTTACCCCTACACGGTCAATATCATTGCGCAATTGCAAATATTGCGCAATTATATTGTAGGTGTATGGGCCGCCTTATAGTATTTTTGTGCCATTTTAATCTAATTATTAAGTTAAAGCACAAATAGATTTAATTATCTTTTTCAGATAAATATTTGTTGTGACAACAATATTGAAAGGATTTGTTAATCTTAAACAAGGTCACATGTAATTTTATTAAATCAGAGCTTTTGGGTCATAATAGCACCTTTTTAAAACAGTATTCAAACACAAAATACGGGAAATCTGGCTCTCAAACCTGGGTCTAGAAGGTGTATACAAAACTTCCTACTGCCAGTAGTACCTAATGTATTTGATTGTTTTATCTGTATTGTCCCACTTTAGCGCAAAAGCCTCCCTTTTCTTCTTCCACTCTCTTAGGTCATGCGTGAGTCGGGGCCAATCTTTTCTGTATGCAACAAGCTCATTCTGGAATCTTTGTCTGGGTCTGCCGTGACGTTTCTGGACGTATTTGGGGCATAAAATAAGTACAAATAGTTTAGAAGTCGTCGGACAAGCGACAAACGTGTCCGGCCCGCAGTAACACATTAACCTTAGCAGCTTTTTGGGTAACGCCACGATTCTTCTTCTCCATCCTTCCCTTACTGCTGAGGATTGTGTACACATAAACAACATACGAACAACATACGACACGTCTCTAAGCTATGCGATCTTCAGCAGTGTAGACCGCTCGGTACATGCTGCCTCCGACAGCCCTCTTGATCGCGTCTGTCCATGTCCGTGGTGCTGTCTTGAGCGCGCTTTCCTTCTATCCGACCCAGTATCATGAGTCTTTTCAGACAATGTCTAGGTGATCGCATAATATGACCGAAAATGCTGAGGGTACGCCCCGGGCATATTGCAGGTAACAACTTGGTATATTGAGCTCCTCCAGTATAGACTCATTAGTTCTCATGGCGGTCCATGGTATCCGAAGTAGTCTACATCAACACTAAATCTCGAAGGCTTACATGCTATCGCCCCGATTATAGGACAGTAAAATAAGTACCTAAGTTATGATAAAAGTTAACTTACAGATGGTCCTGTCTCTTGAACGCCTTTGCGCACGTGATACACACGTACTTGCGCTCATCGCTGTGCGTCAGTTTGTGTTTCGCCAGCGCAGACGCATTGCCGAAGATCTTGTTGCATACCTGGAACAAGAGAGAAATTATTTAGATTTAAGTCATAAAAGAAGTAAGTTGTCAATTCAATGCTTAATTACCAGCATTGTATGTAAGGGTTTTGCTGATATCGGATGATAAGTATCTATCTATTTTGTACATTTTGAATTTTTTTCCACGACATGGACATGATACGATTTGCGGTCGCGACATGCCACACACGACAGACTGCCGACCTGTCGTTCGTCCGTTTTTCCACGAGTCACAATTCAAAACGACTGGAGCGGTGACTGTCATCTCAAAAACGTGACGTGCCGCGCACCGTCAGAAAGTTTAAAGTTTATACTTGTTTCGTACAACGGCTATATCGTCACTGCGAAAAAACCGTAACAAAGGTAGCGGTGCCGACGACGTAGCTAAAAAGTTGATTACAAAACATGCGGTGTGGTTGCATGAGAAAACGTTTCATTGAATTATATGGCGCTAGGAGTCGTCACCGCATTTTGTCGTGTAGTGTGTCGTGTCGTGAAAAAACGGCTTTACGAGGTAGGCAAAAGGAAAAATGAAATAGTAGATTGTATCATAAGGCCTATGTCCAGCAGTGGACGTCTTTCGGCTGAAATGATCATAAGGGAGCAAAATAATATTTTTACGGTGAGGGCGCTTTTTTGAATCCAGAGCGAAGTGAGGGATTCTAGAGTAGAATCCTGAGGGTAGCGAGGGATTCTTTATTAGAATCCTGAACGTAGCGAGGGATTCAAAGTACGTCGGCCGAGCCAAAAATATATTTTGCGCCCGAACACTCTACTTTTCATCACGCCTCATTTTTTATTGTAATATTATTATTTAATAAAACAGAACAGAACAGAAACTAAATTGAAATTAAATAGTATCTGATAATAAAACAACTAAAAACTTATATTTACATTTGAGACATTTTCGCAATTATGAAAATTCTTGACGCCTCTTGCATTTCTCCATTCAATAAAATTACCATTACCATAGGCTTTCATATATTTCTCCCGCGATTTTGCATGTAATAGATTATCCATCACATTTATTGCATAAAATACTTTCAGGAGTTAATTGTATACTTTCACTGTCACTTGAAGAATTCATTTTTCAAAACAAAACCAATCTGTGCAAAACCATGAATTTCTAACAATCCGTGAAAATTGACGAAAACGCGGGCTGTAGTTCGCGCGTTTTTATTTTGATTTCTTTTTTTTTTATTCAGCTGGCGCCGGCGGCGCGACTATGGGCCGTCGTACCAGCCAGTCGTTATTCAAACAATATTTGCGTTCGATTTATTTAGCGCTGAACAATGAGATGTTCCAAATTCAAAAAGTTCGCGCCAAAGATAATTGCGGCGCACTTATAAAGATGATTAAAAACTCATTACTGCCCGCTAAAAGTTTCTTGTAGAAAACACCACCTTTGGGTGCACTTAAAGGATAACCAAGTCGTCGTTTTCGAATAAATGGAATGTAAAATATTTTGATATAGCTCATACAAAAAAAGCGCCTATTTCCATTCTGATAAGACCACCATGGCAAAGTAACAAACACACAATCAACAAACAAAGATGTCTGTTCTCATTTATTATAACGAAACTAACATCAAAACGGGCAAGTGTGCCTCGGGCGGGAACAGTAAGCTGTAGTTAATATAATAATTATATTAAAATGGGGCCGACCAATGGGCGTGCGCTACAATGGCGAGAGGTCCCCGGGCGGGTGTTGACCCTAATCTTGCGTTTGTTTCTCATCTAATTAGAAGGTCTTTTCGTCTCCTTATCTTGTTTTTATTTTGGATATTCCTCTCGGGCATACTTATTGATGGAACGTGTTATCTAGAGGGCTCTGGAGATAAGAGAAATACCTATGATGAAATTGGTAATTAATTCGTAAAATTTCATTGGGAAGATTATGTCTTCTTATTTGATAGACAATGTGCTATTTTAGATACATTTTATTAACCTAGATATATTCTAAATATGAGCCAATGGGCCTGATAAGAACGCTCAAAGTCACTCAAAGGGCAATCGAGAAGGCTATGCTCGGCGTGTCCCTGCGTGATCGAATCAGAAATGAGGAGATTCGCAGGAGAACGAAATTAGCCGACATAGCTCGAAGCATTGCCAAACTTAAGTGGCAGTGGGCAGGGTACATTGCTCGCAGAACGGACGGCCGATGGGGCAGTAAAGTTCTGGAGTGGCAACCGCCTACTGGAAGGCGCAGTGTGGGTAGGCCCCCCAAAAGGTGGACCGATGACCTGGTGAAGGTCGCGAGAATCCGCTGGATGCGGAAAGCGCAGGACCAGCCGTTTTGGCGATGCTTGGTGGAGGACTATGTCCAGCAGCAGACGTCTTTCTGCTGAAATGATGATGATGATTCTAAATATGTGTAAAGTTGGATAGAAAGATTCCATGAAACAATACCCGATAATCGTTTTACCATACATGAATAACATAAGCATAGCATAGCATTATTGTCCCACTGCTGGGCACGGGCCTCTTCTCCAAATGAGAAGGAGTCCTTAGTCCACCACGCTGGCTTAGTACGGTGATGGTGTGTTCTCCACACCATCACATCACATCACATCATCGAGAACTGTATAAAGCCCTCTAAGATGTGCAGGTTCCTTACGATGTTGGTCTTTTCTCTTTACTCCATACAAACGTTCTCGACTGTTTTCTTTCTGCTTTATAATCCCAGAGCTTATGACGATGATTTTTTAGAGTAAATCAGCTTTTTATATGCCCCTGTGTTTTGTTTTATTTTGATAAATTATTTCTAGAAGCCCTTAAAAATCTTTAAATTGCCTATTTAGACCGCTGTTTTCAGAGGCCTAGAGTATAAATTTGACAACTAAGAAAAAACATAGCAGCACAGTCCACATTTTCTTATTCAGTTTATGAAATATCTTTCGAATTGGTCTAGTTTCGGAGGAGAAAATAGTCGAGAGCCAAATCTCGAAATACGACTTTTTAACTAAGGCTATTCAGTCGGAACTGCAGTTGTCCTTATCGTACTTACTTGAGGCCGTGCGCTCTCAAAGCGACAGCGATAGTTTCTTCTAATACCTAATCTTCAAAAGTAGCAAGAGCTCCATGAGCTTATTCCGCCATCTCCTTTCATTCATCGGACTACACGACGCACTGCAGGATATCATCCACATTTGGTAGAAATCCCTACTATCAGGACCAAGCGCTTTGAGAACTCTTTCATAATGCGCACAGCCAAGTTGTGGAATTCACTGCCCGCATCTGAATTTTCGGCCACTTAAAAACCCTAACGCTTTTAAAGCTGGAGTGAATCGGCACCTAATAGGTTTGCTCGCTCCATCGTCGACCACATCTTGACAAAGCTGTCAAGATTGCGGTCAAGAGCAGATCTATATCTAAAAAAAAATATAAAAAAACTTCAAAAGTCTCTCTGCCCGCATTTCCTCTTTCAAATTCTGATCCACATATGAATTTGAAAAGACAGAGGTGTGGGCCGGGTTTGAACTCAGACTCTTCAGCATGAAAAGCAAGGGTTAAACCGCAAGGCTATCACTGCTTTTCCATAATATCAGGCAAATGCTCTCAAAAGAACAACACCTACTTATACACAATATGTTATAAATTCTCGATCCAAACTCCATCTAAATTATAACAACATAGTTTTATTCACAGCAGATATTTTATATCATGAATTATTTATAAGCCAAGTTAAACACTGGCGTGTGGTACAATCGACCCATTGTTCGCGTATTATGTTCTACATTTGAATATTTTACGTCAACCCTAACGTTTTTGCTAACGTGTTTTTTCCGATACACCTTTCGCTGTTGTTCGGTGTATATATTATAATAAGAAACGTTGTTACTATGTAAAAAATTGCGAGAAAAATAGCTGTCAGCTATTTATTACTCGCGAGAAAAGCGATTGATTGGGGAAAAATATTTATAGAGAATGGTTGGGTGCGAGTTTGCAAGTTGTTATTTAATTGTACAGTATGTAACAAAAACCCTGTTGTTCCTGTGAGCTACGTTATCGGAATCAATATTCATGCGTAATGACACAACTCATTTGGAAAATCTCTTTAATAAAAATAATAAAATTAAACATTAAATCATTATTAATTGTGAATTGAAAGTGATTATATCACTCAAAACTGACTCAGTCAGTGATTATATCAATTAAATTTATTAAATCATTATTAATTATAAATTGAAAGTGTTATAATCACTTTTAATAATGATTTAATGTTTAATTTTATTATTTTTATTGAAGAGTTTTTCCAAATGAGTTGTATCCTTATGTATGAATATCGATTCTGATAACGTAGCTCACAGGAACAACAGGGTTTTTGTGACATATTGTATAGATCAGAAACACTAGGAGAATTGCTTAGGAGAATTGATTGGTATGGTTTTATACCAATTTACATTTAACTTAAAAAAATTGGATACTAAGGAATAAATATGTTAACATGTAAATGAAATGTCAGGGTTAATATAAGTATATCAGCGGATTACGAGTAAATCCTTGAGGTCCAGGAAGGCCAGTGAAATGGGTTTCAGGTTAAACGACACCCAGCTGCTATCCAGCAACCAACTTGGATCTTAGGCATCAGCCTAAAATACATGTAATTTTGTCATTTTGGAAAAAATATATAACTTACTAGTATTCATAGGGGTGTCTGAGGTCTTATGGCATATCCTTCCCTTTTGGGGGAGGCCTATGTCCAGCAGT
This sequence comes from Asteroscopus sphinx, assembly GCA_949699075.1. Classification (NCBI taxonomy): domain Eukaryota; kingdom Metazoa; phylum Arthropoda; class Insecta; order Lepidoptera; family Noctuidae; genus Asteroscopus; species Asteroscopus sphinx. Next base: position 8,830,557 of record OX453019.1, read on the forward strand.
GGACGTTTTTCGGCTGAAATTATGATGATGATAAGATATAAATTGTGGAGAAAAAAATTCGTCCACGAGCAGGATTCTGAACCTAGGACTCCTGGTTCAGTACACCAGTGCAAAAATAAATGCGTAAAATGTTTAAATGTGTAAAATAATAGAATAATCTCAACCATAATAACGAATGCTCTGTTTCCGATCCAGTAAAAATTAAATCAAATTATTGAAAGCCATTCAAAACGTTGTACACAAAACATTTCAGTTGCTTTCGCTTCGGCGATCATTTGAGTGGCTATACTAGCGTTCGAAAATTAACAAAGGTATTATTAAAATGTGGATTTAATTAAATCCACAAAATGTTAATTAGATTCATTCCGTAGGTAAGTATTACTTTAATAATGCAGTGATTATTCTAAATTCTGATGAAAGTGTTGCCAATATGAGCAGAGGCGGATTAAATGTCGAGTTTGCCCTAGGCAAGCACCTCATTGGCATCCCTCTAGCGGCCATATTAATATATATATAATTCTTCTGTACGTGTGTTTGTTACCTAACTGGCGCTAACGGCTGGACATCATCGCATCTAGTCCCCCCAGCTGCCTTCTTCAGGTCGTCGTCGGTCCACCTGGCTGGGAACTGCATTTGTCGATTCACGGTCTCCACTCAGACTCGTCTGCTCCAACGGCTATCGGACTTTCGACCGACAGACGTGGCCAGAGCCCACTGCCACTTTAGCTTACTGATTTTGTTTAAAAACTTCGGCGCCCTTTGTAACCTCGCGCCCCTTGTGTTAGTCTGAGTTACTGAATACATAGGCACGTGCCTAGTTTGCCTTAAGGATAACCCGCCTTTGAATATGACCATAGACACCATCTTCTTCTTCTTTGTCCTCGCCTTTTCCCGTTACACGGGGTCGGCTTTTCTTATCATGCGGCGCCATCTCTCCCGCTGGTATGCATGACCATAGACACCATGCAGTAAAAAAAATTAAAAACGATTCCCAAATTAATTAATGATATTTCAGCCAGCCAGTGCTAAGACTAAATTTTGTTAGTTGTTACAAGACAATACTTTTTTTTTAAATTCAGTTTATTAAACTTTCCCGTTGAATTATAATTTATTAATACATTACGAAACGCGAATTAAAACACATATACCTACTTTTTTATTTTAAGTCCGACTTTTAAACCAGTAGGCTAATTCACATAACTAACGAAGTTCTGCAGTATAACTTTATATTCATTGCAACGTCATCGATTCTATTCGATTATTTAGAGAGTATTCTCACATAAATATGGCCACATCGTAGGTAAGCTTGGTTGTCGTGCAGTTCATGCGCAGCTTACGCGCATTACAAAGATTATAAGAATACCATTGAACACAAAAAATTGAATTTAAGAGCCCTCTTACACTTTTTTGACGAAATCAACAACGAGTAGTGAAGTTTTGGCGTTCTCGTTCTATTCGATAGAAAGATCTATAGCAATTTTCATGAATGAATTAGATATTGCGATAATGAGCCCAGATCGTGTGGTACTGAGCCCACGTCGCGAGGGCAAGGAAATATAATAGGTTTATGATTAGATTTCTGTGTAATTATTTTCATGTTTCAATTTATTTATGTTGATAAAAGTCTGAAATTTTATGTGGTATATTTTTTATTTAGAAATTTAATTATTTTTGAGGAAATTGAGGTTCGAAAAACTTATTTTCTGGTTAGAAAATAAGTATTTTAAGGTGGTTATATAGATGGACCGGAGATATTTAAAAAAAAGTTGTAAATTTTCTAACAATAGGAACATATTCCAAATATTATGATCTATTTTTAAACATTTTACAGTATAAGGTATCTGAGATCCAGGATGTTAAAATGCTGCTTCTTAGCGTTTAACCAACGTGGCGGCGGGGAAAAATTATTATTGTTGCTCTTAGACACAATAAATGTTTTTTTTTTTTTGTTACTGAGATCCACGACGCCAGAAAGTAGCTTAAAACGCAGACTTCTTGCGTTTTTTGTAATATGCAGCGTCACTGCAACTTGATCGGCGCATCATGAAATTACGTGAATTAGCTCTGGTTTCACTGGTTCAATTTCATAGATAACAAATTATAATTGTGCAAAGTAAACTGTTTTAAGATGATAACTTAAATTTGTATTCTAGCGAAAAAAATAGGAGTACCTGCATTATAAAATGAGTTCAAATTCGCATTTTTACAGATTTAATAAACATGCGTATTTCGATTACAATAGGTTTTCTACGAGTATATGTACATATACAAATTAATATTTCTAAAAGATTATGCACATATTGTAAAGGGTTAACATTACATTAGATTGGCTAGTAGTGCGATGTTATCGCGTTGACGGGCATGACAAAGGTTCTGCAGGGAGGACAACCATTGTTCTCGACCCTCGAGATATGCACGCAGTTATAATTAACATGTCCATTAATTTTATAGTAATTGCATGTGTAATTATTCTGTTTTAGGCTTATGTACCACAACCAGCCTATTACTGCACTACTGCAGGCACGGGCCTCTTCTCAGAATGAGAAGGCGAAAAGGAAAGCTTTACATATGCAATTTTCCCATACAAAAATTGTATCACCCAACTATAGGCCGACAGTTTAGTCTGTCGTCTGCGGGGGCTCTAAGATAGACATAAAAAGGGATTTCACAGTCCAAAATTATTAATTTAAGAAAGAAAGAAAGGAGAAAGAAAAATGGTTGCATTCATTGGTTCATTTCGTTGATCCACGTAGATAGATAGATAGAATATGCTTTAATGTGCACCATGAAAATAGTAGTCAACAGGAACAACGTATAAATTATGGGTACATTGGCGGTCTTATCGCTGGAAGAACCAGATAATCTTTGTAGCTGTCCAAAGACAGATTTATGAAACATACGGTGAAGCTACGGTGTAACCAATGTTCATTGCATTGCTAAACTGGTTTTGGCTCGAGTGAATAGGTTTTTGCTGGGCAAACGTGTACCATCGTCGACCGCACCATCGCGTGAGCTGCTTTACATCAGGTGAGCTGGCGGTCAAACGCAAGCTCATTAGGTAAAAAAATTAAACCTGTTTTTTTTTTTGTTTTATTAATTATGCAATTAGGACGTTAAACATAACGCTTTTACAAAAACAAATGTGTACGTGGTCTTTAATTTCTTATTTTAAAACGACTAAAAATAAAACAACTAAAAAGATTTCGTAAGCTAAGACCTCAGACAGTTGCACACTAATGATTGCTGAGCTCAGCCTTGCGGGAAGATCCCGTTGTAGCTCGGAAATGCAACTTTTAACATACCCCTAATGATCTGATGTTCTTTTGCTTTTGCTGGGCAACTTGTTTTTATTAGAGTCGAAGAAACGGTGACTGTATGCACTAAGCGCATTGCGCTTCGGAAGATGGATCTGTGGTTTTATTATTGAAATTTCAAATAGGCAAAGTACACGCTCTTATGAAATGTATTTTATGCTCTTTATTTTATGACTGTACTTACAGATATTCACAGAAAACTCCAGTCTACGAATAACTTTACAAGGATTTGTAAAAGTTTTATTTTTTACTAGAATAATATAAAAATCTATACAACGTGTATCAGAAATGCGTGGTCATATTTCAAGAGCTTATTCAGGGGATGCTATCGAACAACTTTTACTATAGGACCAAACGCGAAATCGCAAAAAAAAAATCTGCTGATCCTTACATTTTGTCGAGCGACATCGATGATTTAGTAGGGAACAGCAGATTTTTTTTTTCGCGATTTCAGGGTTGCTCCCATAGTAAAAGTTGTTCTATGCTATGCCATGAATGAGCTCTTAAAATATGGCCACGCATTTGTGATACACGTTGTATTAACCCTTCAGCATTACAAAGAAACCAAGAATAATATGTTGCTTTCACTGTATTAAATGGTTTCAGAGTAATAAATTCCTATTCACTAGCTATTCGAAATCAATTGGGCATAAACACAGTAAAATAAAAATTGAAGGGAATATAAATAAAGAAAGATAGGAAGGGAGCAATGTCAATGCAAAGTCATTATTCTCGGAGAAATTATAAAGGAAATAATAATTTGTTCGCGGTAAGAATGCTCTCTGATCTTCTATTATTCTTGCTAGGTTTTCTGTGTAAGTTTATTACTTCGGCACTTTTTTCTGTTCTAATATAGCTTCAAGTGAACATAAGGGATCCTATCATCCCCAAAGCACTAGGCAGAGTTGACAGTTAACTGCAAAAGTCAATGGATAATTTTCAAAATAAGTTTTATCAGGAATTAATTTTATTTGTCTAATTACATTTTATTACTTTTATACAACCTAATTCTTAGTTTATACTAAACCTCTTAAGGAGTCATTGTACTCAGTATCAGTATGAACAAATTTTACTATGGGACCATCCCTGAAAAAAAGAATCAGCTGTTCCCTAAATTTTGTCGATTTATCTGAACACAAATAAATATATGTATTTTCTTTCTATCTTTTCTAGTATCGGTTTCGTAGCAGAGAGTCAACGCTGAGTTGATAAACGCTGTTGAGATCTATTTAATTAGCACTTCTATCGATATTTTAGTTATAAGAATGATCTAATTGAGAGGCTCAGAGTTTTGGAAGCAAATAGTTTTCCAAGTATAACTTAATTATAGCATCAGTTTCAGATTTGATTAAAAGCCTTTAAAGTCAGTGGGAGGTATTGGAATTGTGACCGATAAAGGCCACATTAAGGTTTTTAGAGTTCCCTACCTCAAACGGTACCCTTATAGGATCACTTTGTGGTCCGTCCGTCTGACTTTAAGTTCCCGGTTTTATAAAAAAACGGCTTAAGGGGAACGTAGCAGCCAAGTGGCACTCCCACCAGTAAAAAAATATATTACTCGTATGAATACATTATTTATCGAAAATTCGTTTTTAACGATTGAATTACAGGTACTGTAGTTTAATCAGAAACTATTAACTCTGTAAATTATACTTCGTTGTAGTTGTCGATAAAAAAAGTGCGGAAAATGGCCACTTTTGGCATTTTTTCTGTCTACAACTACAGCGAACTGTATTTTACAGAGTTGATAGTATCTGATTAAACTACAGTACCTGTACCTCAATTTTTTTAAAGTATTTTCGATAAATGATGTATTCAGCGAGTAATATTTTTTTTACTGATGGGGGCGCCACTTGGCTGCTACATTAGAATAGAATAGAATAGAATAGAATGTCTTTATTTGCGAGAATAAAATGAATGTTTTTATTCATTCCCCTTAAGGTATCGAACTGAAATTGATATCAAACACAAACACACAATCACACAATCTACAATTTATTTCCCCAAAGTCGTGTAAAAAATTAAGTTTCTAACTTAGCAATAAAAAGTTACGGACTTTCAAAGATTTTAGGTCACTGACTCTTCAAAACCTATGGGGTACCTACTTTCCGTTGATCTAGGATATCAAAATTTGGCATGAAGGAAGGTCTTATAACACAAATAACGGAAAAAATCGAAAACTTGTTGATTTTTAACAGGTACTGAAAAATATCCATTTTTTTTTATTTTTTATTAATTTTTTTATATATTTAAATTGGTCCCTCTTTGGTACAAATACCAAGTTTACCTTTTAGTGCAGTTCAACTTATACTGGATTTTTAGAATGTTATGCATTCGGTTCTACATGATAAAATTAATATCATTAACTGAAAACAAAGCACAAGATGTTGAATAAGTACATAATATTTGTGATATATCAGCAGTTTCTTTGTTCACGCATTTTAGTTTACCTACTATTTATGTCAAGTAGTACAATCGTGTAAACGTGGTAATAAAATTCCGGTACGGAACCTTGATAGCGCGAGCCAGAGTCGCTCTTGTCCAGTTTTTTTAGAAGGTTTAGACGAGAAAAGCGGTTAAGGCTAAGTTTCCGAAGGTTAAGGTGAAATTCAGGAAATAAAATCGTGAAAAATATTAAGGCAATGATTGGGCCAATTATATTATTTAGTTAAAGTTTACTTACATATATTCTAATATGACCAATCTATCTATTTATATTTTATGTATTATCATATAATAAAAAGGAATGTACTGACCGACTGACTGACTAATAAATCAACGCAGACTACGCAGAGCCGAAAACGCTGAAGCTTAAAACATGAAATTATAACAGTAGATTCCTTTTGTAACTTAGACTGATACCACACCTCGGCCAATCAATACAATATAAATGTTAGCACAACCTACATTTACAAGATTACGTCTGTATACGAACGCGCACACACGTGTAGGTTAGGGATGCTCGCCGCTCGTAGTGTCGACTGGGTTCCAAGCGCTTCTCAGTAGTTCTCAGAGATGGCGTGCTTGTATAGCGACAGCCGATTGACATCCATTGCAATCTTGCAGTCCGATTGCCGGCAAACCGCGGGTGGGTGCGAGGTGCGGGTGAGGAATCTTAAATTGGCGGGGGGCGGTGAGTGGCCGTTCTGTACGATAGTACTATTAGGTATTCTGTGCTGATACTAAGAAAAGATTTGCACTGCTAGTAGGTTATATTATTGCATGTGTAGTGAAAAATGTAATAAAATTATAATTTGGTTATTAAATAAACGAAATAAATAAATAAATAATAATAAATAATCAGTTTATTCTCTCTTCACAATAGTTTTTAAAATTATATGTTGACATTTCCATAGACTACAGAGCAATCGGAACACTAAAAATATAATGTCTTCTTCGACAACAGTTTCATGGTGCAATAGAAGTGCACATAAAACCTAACAGCTTCCGAACAACGGTTAAGATGTAGGAAGTGTTATGACGTAAGCATGGGTTTATAGCCATATAAACTGACAACTATGGGACTGATGTCAAACACGGATAGTTTGATGGGAAGCGGATTTTAACTGCGATGTTAATATTAATATCAGTTTTATGATGGGAAAATGTACCCAGTTTTCGCAACTCTATTGGGTTGCTATATGCAGTTTTATATTTGGTTTATTGCAACATAATACGGTTTTATGTGAAGTTTGTGTTTGTGATTGACGTTATGTTTTGATATGCACAAAGTTCGTACGAGTGTTTACTTCGAGTGTGGACTTTCAATGAAAAGTTTGGCATGTATCAATATTTTTTTATAGTATAGGATGGCGAAACGGGCTATAGGACCACCTGATGTTAAGCGGTTACCTTTGCCCATTACAACTTCAATACCACCTAGGCTGTTGCCTAAATAGTACCACAAGTCAGTTCGCCAAACTGAGACACGAAGATGGAAAGTCTCCTGTGATTGTAATTTCACCGGCACCCGTACCCTTCAGACCGAAACATAGCAATGCAAGCATCACTATTTGGCGGAGAAGTAGGTACGGTGGTAGTACTTCCCCGGACGAGTTCTTTCACAGTGGAGCTCTATCACTACTCTAGTACTTCCCCGGACGAGTTCTTTCACAGTGGAGCTCTATCACTACTCTAGTACTTCCCCGGACGAGCTCTTTCACAGTGGAGGTCTACTACTACCAAAATTAACTTTTCGTAGAATTACATAATGTTAAACGGTCGTTGTTGCGATGCTTGGTGGAGGCCTATGTCTGGCAGTGGATGTCTTTCGGCTGAAATGATTTATTTATCACAACTTACATCTATCATTATAGGCTGGCCCAATGCGATAGAGAAGAAAAACAACAAATGATGATGATGATGATAATGATGATGATGAAACGATTAGTAGGATTACGTTTGCTTATAAGAATGTATCAATAATACATACTTATCTATTGTAATTCAATATAGTACGAAAAAAAAACTTTTCTGCTACAAAAAAATACTCTGTTCCTATTTCAGCTTCTGAATAGAATATAATAGAATAGTATTTATTTGCATCAAACATGGTACAATAAGGAAAGTAGTTTAAGTAAAATTAAAGAATAATTATGTACTGGAGCAGCATATGTCATTTGGGTAGACTGGTGAACATTTTATGGCGACCTAATTCCCAGTCAGTTGCCGAGCCACTGACCTATATTGTAATGCAAGTAAAATCGAGGTCAAGTCTAGTATTATCGTGCAAGGGCTACCTTGGACAGGTCAATTTTACAATTTTTGTATGCCTACTATCTTTGTTCTAGTTATTTATTTATAAATGGAGTGTAAATCCATATGTTTTACGACAAAGATATAAATCATTCAATAAAAACTAAATAAACTAATAATATATAAATAAAAATATTTTTAGGACATTTTACACATCACCATCTAGTCCCAAACTAAGCAGAGCTTGTACTATGGGTACTAGACAATGTATATAATACTTATACTTTTTTTGTAAATATATATATATTTATAATACATAAGAAACACCTAGACTAACACAAACACTCATGTTCATCACACAAATATTTGTGTCCTGTGGGAATCGAACCCACGGTTTCGTGATCAGCAGTCCGACATTCGAACCACTGGACCACAGACGTCGTCAATAATGTCGTTTCTGTTTATATTTTTAGCGTAAAAAGTTCAAGGAATAGAATTCCAGTTGCAGTTCAGTGAAAAGCAATATAAAATATTTTTGATGTGGTCTAGACTTGGAAAACTACGGCTCTAATGTCGAGAAATGAAAATGTATTTCAGTTTAGCGTCAACTCGGAAAATTACCGTCTTAATTCGGTGAAAGACAGTCTTAACATAAAAGCCTGAAGTATTTTTGTTTCGATTCAGCGAATTGTGAACTTATCTTGGACTTCAAAGAAGGTCGCCAATTCTAAAGAAGAAAGCGTCTTGTAAATACGTGACAGCCCTATTTACAACACGTTTTTATTTCTTTTTTACCGGTATAGTTGGGTAAAATCGTGTTTACTGCGTTTTATTATTGCCCCGCGCTTATGTTTTTCGGGTAAATGTTCGCTGGATTTTATGATCCCCTCGACAAAAAAGCCTAGTACCAGGAATGGAATTGTATAAAATTATTGAAATGTAATCGATTTGTTAAATCCCTCGAATTTATATTTTGCAAAATGAATGTATTATTTTGATATCCATGAACGCAGATTATTGCTTGAAATGACCAATGTAAATATAGGTTTTCTGTAATATATTTTGTATTAAATTATTTACACATTTCCCGGTGAATGTATAAAATTATTTTTTTCACTTTTTGTTTACCAAACGAAATACAAAAGCCGGTAATCGTTAAATGATATACTTATATGTATTTCGATTAAAATTTGAAATATATATGTAATATTTTACAAGAAAACAATTTAAATGAATTTACTTTTCATTTAATAAAACAAGTTTAATCGGATTACATCGCGTATATTATTTAAATTGGTTTTCCTGACGTTTCGAAAGCTTTGCAGCGTTAATGGTCGCAGGCAGGAAGACTAACATGTCAAGCGACTTTACAGATATTTAAAAAAAGCTATGGTTATTTTTTTAAATAATTAAAATCGTTTCGATGCACGCAGTATTCACTCACAGTATCATTATGTTTTACAGTGTAGTGTGCTGTTTGAGACTTGATTATTTTAAGAACTGGGTTCCAAACAGGTGGCGACCACGAACGATGCAAAGCTTTCGAAACGTCATGAAAACCATTTTAAATAATATACGCGATGTAATCCGGTTATACCTATTTTTATTATAATGTGTAGTGATCGTGAAAACCTAAGAAATTATTATGATTTTCTTTCAACATGATAATCACCAACAAATTTTCAGACGCTCCAACCTCATCACTGCTCAGTAAACTTTATGTCTCCAAAAACAAAGTTCTAATAATCCACAGTAAGCAAAGCTGTCATTCCAAATAACCAGAGCCCATAAAGCCGTTAAATCCGTTTTTTCAGCGACACATCGTCAATGGAAAGTGCGCGGCGGTTACGGATCACACCTTGGGTCTACGGGCCTAAGCCTCGGGGGCGCGCGCCGCGCACGCATCAAATTTTTCGATGACTTAATCTAGAGGATTTGTTCCACCCCTGCGAGGCGTGAGATGGGAGCTAAGGAGTACAGGTACGGATCTACTCTTGTTTTTGTTGAGACTGTAATTTTTAAAGGTATTAAGGGAAATGAAGCAGCCAAGTGGCACCCCATCAGTAAAAAAATATTACTCGCTGAATATTATAATTAATCATCGAAAATTTGTTTTTAACGATTGAAGTACAGGTATTGTAATTTAATCAGAAATTATTAACTCTGTAAATTATAGTTCGCTGTAGTTATAGATAGAAAAAGTGCGGAAAACTGCCACTTTTTTGTTGCCTTTTTATTTACACGATTGTCCAAAAACGGAGTGTAATATTTTCAGGGTTCATGTATGTACGTGGGACACTCAGAAAGTTTTGCGAAACTAAAAAAAATTGTTCTATACGTACATATATTTTTATCAAATCTTTTCAAAGTACTTTCCACCAGCCTCTATACAAAGATTCATGCGCCTAAACCAGTTTTCAAAACACTTTTTCCAGTCCGCCGCAGACACCTCGTTTACAGCCTGCTCGAACGCAGCCAGCGCATCTTCCGGCGACGAAAATTGTATCCCTTTGAGCTGATTTTTTATTTTTGGGAATAAAAAGAAGTCACACGGTGCTAGATCAGGGCTGTAAGGAGGGTGACCCAGGAGTTTGACTGGCGTGCTGTCCAGGAAGTCCCTCGTTTTGAGTGCGGTGTGCGCAGGTGCATTGTCGTGGTGGAGCAGTAGCCCGCGGAGCCCTGTGTTTGGTCGCTTGTTGCTTATAACAGAGAAAATTTCTGGCAAACATTTGGTAGTATACCATTCGGCATTAATGCTTCTTTGATCCCGTAAGGGAATTGATACCAAGTGGCCAGTCAAATTAAAAAAGCTAGCGATCAAAATCTTACCCCCGCTTCTAGATCGCTTCACTTTGGTAGGCGTTGGCTCATTTTGAAACACCCAAACAGTCGACTGGCGCTTGGTTTCTGGGTCGTATTGATAAATCCAGGACTCATCACCTGTAACGATGTCGTAAACACGCCGAGACGAGCCTGCTTCAAATTTGTTAAGCATATCACGGCACCATTCCACCCGGGCCTGCTTCTGAGCATCGGTGAGGTTGTGCGGCACCCAGCGTGATACTATCCTCCTCACGCGAAGATGGCTGTGTAGAATCTCGTGAACGCTTCCCGATCCAATCTTCAATATGTGTTGAATCTCCTGATATGTAATTCGCCTATTGTCTTGGATTAAATTTTTCACTGCTAGCACGTTTTCTTCGGTAACAGCCGTCAAAGGGCGACCGCTTCTTTCGTCATCCCCCAAAGTTGGTCGACCGCGCTTGAATTCGTTATACCAACGATACACGGTTGCCTTGGAAGGGCCTTCATCCATGAATGCCATTTGAAGTCTATCGTACGATTCATCCGGTTTCAGGCGACACTTGAAATCGTATAAAATCATAGCTCTAAAATGTTCCCGGCGCAGATCCATATTTCAGTGAGACACAATACTTTGAATTAACTCGCAAAAAATGTGGAGGGAAATTTTGAAATTGGAACTTACTTATTTTTACTTATAAATAATCATATTTTCGAAAAACATTATAACTGGCCAGTCTCCCATATATAAAAACTTTTTTTCGCAATACTTTCTGAGGGGCCTGGTATGATTGTGTATGAGTTATTTTTTCCACTATAACGACTAAATGCCTGATCCGATTTTATAAGTGGTATCATAAGATTCGTCAAGACACCGCGAGTGACACTGTTTACCTACATGATTTAAAAAACCGGCCAAGTGTGAGTCAGACTCACGTAAGGGTTCCGTACCACCCATCGACCTGATACCCCAAAGAAACTGATTTAATTTACGAGAGTTTATCAAAAGACATCAATCAACGTACGCGAAATGTGAATTTTTGCATCTCTTTCTTACGGAGGTACCACCACTTATGTCTATGTTTGCCCAATTTTTTGTATTTGTTGCTAAACTACATAGTATGCACGATAATTGTACGCCCCAGTCAATTATAGCCGTAGCAGGAGGCATCAATTATTTGCCGTTCCTACGTGCAACACCGTCTCGCGAGCCTTCTCTCCCATACCTCGCACACTCAGTGCACTTAACGCCCTCTTGGACGCCAAGTCTGACTGTGATGTGTTTGCCGACGAATGGAAGACGATTTTGTCAGTATGTCTGGAGTACTGCGAGATGAGTGTATGAAAGTATGTATTATTAATATTTTATATAATTATTTAATTTTTCTTTAATGTTATGTTAATTAATTTAATTTTTGTCTTTAATTTTTGTAATTGGCATCCAGCCGTTTTAATGAAAGTAAAATAAATAAATAAAATTAAAATAAAATAAATAATCAGACCAAGTTTGACGTTTTAGGTATTACCGTTTTGAAGATAGAGCAGGAACAAAAACGTTGTAAGAAATGCATGTTTTTCGAGGTTTCCTTTGGTTTTAGACTTTTTTATTTTTAGTATTTGTCGTGGTGCCTACCATAGTAAAACTTTTCCCGTAAACATAGTTCAATATAGTAAAACTTCATAGAAAATTTTAACTGGTTATCTATTACTGCTACAAAGACACAGCCCTGTGACAGACAGACGGACGGACGGACGGACAGCGTAGCGAGAGTAATAGGGTCTCGTTAGCACCCTTTGGGTACGGAACCCTAAAAAGTACGTCATGGTAGGTTTTATTAGCAGTTAAACGCATTTTTTTTTCTGATGCTTATGTTTTTTACTTAAATGAAAACATTTCCGAAAATATAATTAGCCAAAAGATACAAAACTGAAAACTCGATTGCGAAAAACACAACTTAAAACTGCAGTTGTTTTGATTTGCGTCGGGTTTTGTTAATGATTTATAATGTTAATTAACTGAAATTTACATATTCAAGTTCTAAGTTTCCTAAAATCCTAACATCAGCAGAAAATTTAGTATTCATTTGTTAAACTTATGTGTATTGAGTCGATCATAGCTTTAGGTTCCCAATATTGTGGCAATACGGCAGAGTCAATAAACACAAAGCAAATTCGTAACCCTTCAGCCTTTTATTCGTTCGGTATTATGTAACTAAAACATAAACAAAGAAAGTTATAACAATATTTATAATATTTCAATAAAAAAGCTCTTTCATATAAATATGTTCCACAGAGCCAGTCCTCGACATAATCTGGCGATGTTTCCTCTCTGATCGCTTGGATTTACGTTACCGCGAATTGAATTGAAAGTGGGATGAGCGCCCTTTGTTTATAGAACCTGCTTAGTTCTGCGCGGAAAAATATATTTCATTATCTATGGGTATAAAAAAGTTACCTGATGTTAGACCTTTTTGCTTAGCTGTTCAGTTCATGGCGTCCATAGTCACTGGTACTAATACAAATGGGCTATATTTTCTCGCTCACATATTTATAATTATCACTTTTATTCAGTTCAAAGACGACGTCTGTGGTCTAGTGGTTCGAGGGTCGGACTGCTTATCACGAGGTCGTGGGTTCGATTCCCACAGGACACAAATATTTTTGCGACGAACATGAGTGTTTGTGTTGGTCTGGGTGTTTCTTATGTATTATAAGCATGTATTTACAAAAAAAAGTATATAAGTATTATACCCATCATCTAGTACCCATAGCACAAGCTCTGCTTAGTTTGGGACTAGATGGTGCTGTGTAAAAATGTCCCAAAAATATTAAAAATATTTGAAAATATATTTAAATTATGAACAGTTTAGTTGGTGGTAGTATTATCTGTTTTAATTTGGAACTATCTCTCATTTGTTATTATTTACTGACTTCAAAAAAAGAGGTTCTGTATTCAACGCGTAGGTATTTCATTCAATTTTTATGATTATTTTTCTAAGGTTATCCAAAACTTTTAGGAAGGTTTTAGTACCTTTATAATACATTAGGTTATAAAATAATAATAATAAATAAATATTTGGGACATTATACAAAGCACCTTCTAGTCCCAAACTATGTAGAGCTTTTACTATGGGCACTAGACAATGGATATAATACTTATACACTTTTTTTTCGTAAATACTTATAATACATAAGAAAAACCCAGACCAACACAAACACTTATGTTCGTTACATAAATATTTGTGTCCTGTGGGAATCGAACCCAGAACTCGTGATCAGCAGTCCGACACTCGAACCACTAGACCACAGACGTGGTTACAATTTTTCTTATATATAAAGTTATATGCATAAGTTAATGTACACTAATGCTATGAATATTAACCCGTATCTCTGTAGAATTTAATATACTCTTATAACCTCATCATGATACTGATAAGGCAACATAATAAGTTTATTGAGTTTTTCTTAGACATAGTTATTGAAGAGACGCATAGAAACACGTCCAAAGGCCGCTTGTGCACTACACTGAATTTTACGATACATATAGGTCCGATTTTTTTAGGTCCGATATAGCAGGCCGATAATTTACGTATGCCTTTGTGCACTGTCCGTAATTTGACTGACAAATGAGTGACCTACGGATCTTAAAATTCAGTGTAGTGCACAAGCGGCAAAATTCTTCCACTCCGAATCCTGACTGACCTCAAAGTTTCGTCTAGTCCACATTTCGCCTAACCTAGTGAAACCAACCAGCAATACAACAATAAATTCATCAACATTTCCTAATACAAACGAACCCACGTCTGCCAACATCGGCTATTAGTTAGGGGCGATAGGGGCAATCTATGGACGCCATCTTGTGGCTCACGTTCGAAGCTCAGTCTCTCGCTAATTGGATGACGTTGCTCGAGGTTCGGCGGTTCGTCTCCACCAATTAAGAGCTATTGATATCCCTACGATTTTGTTACAAGTCTGTTTCTACGCTGATTTTCGGGATATGTATGTTGGTCACGGAGTTTGTGAGGTGTGATGCGTATGCAGGGTGTGACGTAGGTACGAGTATGTAGGTATACGTACGTATGATATGATGTGGTGCCTTCTAAAGGACGTGTAGTGTTGGCCCGTCAGCTGATTCGTAATCGTTGAATGAATACTATCGTTCTTAGAAATCCCTTGAAACTACTGTAGTTCTATATTATCTGTGCTTGAAACCCACTCCTTAGAAGCAAATTTTTTTAATAATATTGTAGTTATTTTATTATTTTTAACGCATTTACGCATGCGAAGCGAAATCTAAATATTTAAATTGTGGAAAGAAAAAATCGCTCACGAGCAGGATTCGAACCTGCGACTCCTGGCTCAGTACGCCAGTGCTTTAGCCACTAAGCTACCGTGAACACTGCTCGTGGTATCGAAATTATCCTCCACTATACGTCTTTGGGTGACGTCAGCGATATCTAATTTTTTAATATTGTAGTTGTGTCATGGACGTGTTGCAGGTTATCATTCAGGTCCTTTTTTAGGGTTCCGTACCCAAAGGGTGCTAACGGGACCCTATTACTCTCGCTACGCTGTCTGTCCGTCCGTCCGTCTGTCTGTCACAGGGCTGTATCTTTGTAAAGGTAATAGATAACCAGTTGAAATTTTCACAGAATACGTGTTACTATGGTGCCTATCACGACAAATACATAAAAATAAAAACCAAAGGGGGTCCAAGAAACCTCGAAAACATGCATTTTTTTCAACGTTTTTGTTCATGCTCTATCTTCAATACGGTAATACATACCAGCGTCAAACTTGGTCTGATTATAGTGCATACTATGTAGTTTAGCAACAAATACTAAAAACAGGGCAATAGTTTAGCAACAAATACTAAAAACAGGGCAAACATGTAAATATGTGGTGGTACCTACGTAAGAAAAAGATGTAAAATTTCACATTTCGGGTACGTCGTTGATGTCTTTTGATAAACTCTCCGTAAATTAAATCAGTTTCTATGGGATATCAGGTCGATGGGTGGTACGGAACCCTTACTGCGTGAGTCCGACTCACACTTGGCCGGTTTTTTCTACACCTGTGCTCGCTTAAGACACAGACATAGTAAAAAATATAGACAAAGTGCTGCGAACAATCATGGTGAAGCCAACAAAAACTGTGCTCTTTCGTGTACAGCCAGCGCTCACGCACGCACCATGCACCTGAAGGATATTTGCTTTCACGATGCTTACTAAACGACGCCGCGACATGTGTACTGAGAGGGATGAGTACGGTTTGAGGTGCATGTGTGTGCTAAGAACACAGACTTTGTTCATTATTTTGAGGTATATCTGACATCTGTTATAGAAACATAAACAGTTATTTTCCGAATGAAATTCAGTTCTCAACTAAAACTACTAATTACAATGTTCAAATCATACTTAGTTCATTAGCTGAACCTCAATTACCTCTGTCACCTCTGTCAATGGTAAAGATCGAAAGTTCTGAAACCATTCTATATTCTGTGGTTTAGGTATCTAATTCATTTAAAGAAATTACCAGCCTTGCCTAAGGCCGAGACTGGTAACACAGTCACGTAACAAGAACACCATTCTATAACCATAGTTATTTGTGTGCCTTCCCCCATCTCTTGGATTATAATAAAATGTTGTTTTTAGTTGGATTTCAACAAGAAACCGATTTTTATGGCTGGTGGTATGTACTAAGCCCTCACAATTCCAGTTCTGAAGGTAGATACTAAAATTCTAACTTTACTAGTCTTTGTGTCTAATGCAGTAGAATACAATACAATATGGCGCTCTGTGTGAATTCCTACAGGTCTGTTCAGGTTCACTATTCACTGAAGTGGGTTGCTGTGCGGTGCTTTCCAAAATTTCCAATATAAAATCTGAGCAATATCAGCAAAATGAAAGTACTTAGGTATCCAATATAAATAAGGAAATCAAACAGGATATTAAAATATTGAACTATCAAAAAGATGAAAGACAAATATTTGCTTTCACATACACTGTAGCTTTACTATGTTCCAATCTGTTTGAGGTTGATGTTGCCGGCAGCGAAATATCGAAAAATAAACATTACAAATTCTTTATTTAAATACTATGTTATTGGCGTCGGACTAGCAGTGTAAAAAAGAAAAAAAAACAATAAAAGAAATACACGTTGACTCCTGCCAGCACCTGCCAGTATTACATGTTCGTAATCCAAAAGTAAAAAAAAAAAATGGGTCCCTATGGGTACTCGTTCCAAAATAATCCAGAAAATTCACGTGGTGAATTTCTCTTTCATGTTTCCATTGGTAAAACCTCTGTCGAAGCGGTCTACTGTTGGTTTCGCATAGATTTTGTATCTTGTTTTTTCTCGTTTTGCGGGGTCACCGCTGTTGGGAACATTTGTTTAGTTTGTCGAATATAGTTACAAGTTGTCACGAGGAGTTGTTGTGAGGGATTTTGTCCTTTCAGTTTTGTTGTGAGACCGTTGATTTTCATTTCTTTATAAAAATCTGCATAATAAGAAAATAAACCAACATTCATTGACGACATCTGTGGTCTAGTGGTTCGAGTGTCGGACTGCTGATCACGAGGTCGTGGGTTCGATTCCCACATGACACAAATATTTGTGTGATGAACATAAGTGTTTGTGTTGGTCTGGGTGTTTCTTATGTATTATAAGTATGTATTATCAAAAAAAAAAGTATATAAGTATCATATAAAATAAAAAAAAGTATATAAGCAGTCTCTTCCGCCGGTATTGTACGATTCCGTCCCTATAATATATTCCAAAAGTGCCAAGAACTTAGGTGTCTTTATTGAATGCAATCTCTCTTGGAACGTTCACATTGCGGAAGTAAGCAGGAGGGTGTATTACTCCTTCCAGTCTCTCAAACGGCTCCAGAAGTTCCTACCTTTTCCTACTAAAATCACTCTTGCCCAATCTCTTCTTCTTCCACTTCTGGACTATGCTGATATCTGTTTTCTTGATGCAACAGAGGAACTTCTCAATAAACTCGAACGACTGCAGAATTTGGCAATCCGCTTCATTTTTGGCCTTCGGAAATACGACCATGTGTCGGAATTCCGGACGCAATTGAGGTGGCTGCCTATTCGACGTCGTCGAGATACTCACATTCTTTCTTTTCTCTACTCTGTTCTTCACAATCCTAATTCTCCATCATATCTCCGGGAACGCTTTGAGTATCTTGTCCCCAGGGGAAAGCCCTGTCGCTCATCCTCTTCCCTTCTCCTCCGTATGCCCTATCACACATCTAGCCGTTACGACGGTTCTTTCACCATTCATGCAGTGCGCCTGTGGAACTCTCTTCCACACTCTCTACGCGATAGCCCTTCACTGGATGTCTTCAAGAGAAGAATTAAGGAGCATTTTCTTTCACCATAAATCATATGTAGGTATTATATATATATACGTATTTTATATATATATATGTATGTATTTTATGTACATATGTATGTACCTATTTATGTATATAAGTATATATATCTTAATATAATTATTTTACTTGTAAATAGTTTAATCTTGTTAGATAAGTTATGTAGTCAACATTTTTTTTTATTCTGTTGTACACTTGTTTTTATCCTCTAATAATATATCAACATCTCTCTATCGCTCTAAGGTTTGCTGTAAGAAAACTCATTTTTGAGTTAAGCTCGCCGATGTACATAAGCTTTCCTATTGTAATATTAATGTGTATTTGTGTGTACAATAAAGTATCATAAATATCCATTGTCTAGTACTCATAGTACAAGCTCTGCTTAGTTTGGGACTAGATGGTGCTGTGTAAAAATGTCCCAAAAAATAAATCTTATATTAATCGTTATCGAATTTGTTTGTAATTTTCAAAGGAGGTAGCTCGGTAGGTATGAAATATTGGTTTTATAATTTCCTAATATCTATATTTATAATAATTAATAGTAATATTATAAAGAGGAAAAATTTGTTTGTTTGTAAACGATAAACTCTGAAACTACTGAACCGATTTTAATAATTCTATCACTGTTAGATAGCTACTTTATCCAGAAATAACAGGCTACTTTTTATTTCAGTACGCGGCTGATGCCGCGGGAAAAGTCTACTTTGCTATAAAATACAGTAAGCATTCGTGCGGGGAAATCTAACTCAATATACCTAAGATCCAGTTTGCATGAATTTAACAACAACAGTGGGAGTACAAGTAAAATAATGCACTCCTTTCAGTTTAGGAGAACACAAACATCTTGGAGGTAGACAAAAGCTGGCAGCGAGTGACAAATGGCAGCAGCGGTTTTGAAAACAAACACGACTTGAAGATGGAGCACCCCCTCGGCACGGCGGGAAAAAGAAAAAATACTGCATTTTGTTCCCACACGTTATTTACACGATGCCAAATACTGGGGAAATGGGACTTTCTAGTTGAATTTTGATTTTAAGTATACATTTTTAGTTTTATTAACTTTTTTGTGAGGTTGTATTTTGTTTGAAAGTTTTGATTATTGAAAATATTTTTTGATATTACTGGTAAGTATCTACCTACCTATTATAGCAGAAGGGATACTGAAACTCTTTACACAGTTATATCACAGAATATCTAATAGTACTATCGTAGTTATATTAGAAATACTTGTGTAGCTAATTTGTTCAATATAAACATTTACCTACCAAAAGAATATATCTACTCGTAATACATTGGTTATTAATTACATACTGGAATTAAATGTATTCAGATGAAAATAAGGGGCTCGTGGCTAGAGAGATAAAAAGTAGCAACCGCGTGGATTGTATGATCGGCGACACTATATATACACTTGACCATTTCGTTGTACATTAAGACCCCTTCGTGCCTCGGAGAGCACGTTAAGCTGTTGGTCCCGGTTGTCATAGCAATATCTATGGCAGTCGTCACGGATAGTCAAAAGCCCGAAAGTCTCACAACTGGTCTAACCTCTGAATGTCGTATTACCCAGTAACTGGGTTGCGGGGGTCTGATAGCAGTCGCTCCGTGTAATGTTCAACCGCATCTGGTTAGACTGGAAGCCGACCCCAATAGAGTTTAGAAAAGGCGAGGTGGAAGATTGGAATTCAATTAATTATTATTGTATTGATTTTAAATATAGAATCAAATGAATTAATATTTCAATTGCCTAGATAGGCTGTCATTAAAATGTTCCAAAAATTACAATTCAATTCAATTCAATCGTATGTTGCGAATATAGGTCAAACAGTTGATATATAGCTATGTTTAGAAAACACTCCGCTATTTAGCATGCAATATTTAATGTAAACATGAAAAAAACCCAGTAAATTTACACTAACAATATAACCACCCAAAACCTTTTATAAATAAAGGAATAATTTATATTACATCTCAATTTCAATACAATAAATAAACCATAAATTCACTTGATAAACATTGGTCATATTTTTATGTTGCTTTTAGTCAATAAATACAGCCCGAGGCAAAACACATATTCTAACATAGCATTCACATAGCTAACGTAAATTTTGACAAAGTATTAAAACATAGAGTTTTTCAAAAACAGAATAAACCACTCGAATACGCCGCGCCGCGCATAGCCAATTCTTACTAATTCATTTGAACACGCTCGCGCTCATCCAGTGTGCAAGTTGCGAGCAAAATTCCTCGAAAGCCAGACGAAATATCAATCTAAAATAGCGCTCCCCTACAAAAAAGAACTATCTCTACCCCGTCAAACAACCCGAACTATTCGAGTGAAATATCTTTATTGAGGCAGCCATTTTATTTTCGCTTTTCTTTGCACCGGCCGAATTTATTAAAGACCGATACAGAGGGACATAATTTTTTATTGCGAAAACGACAATTTTCTTTGTTTAACTAACCGTCGCACATTTCCTTGTCCGCGTAATAAAACTGACCTTTTTTTTACGGTCGCCCAGACAATCGAGGATATAATGTGAATTTGTCAAGAAAAGCCGAACACCTCGCGTTTGGATCGAATTTACCTTTTAAGGGAAACGATGGAATCTCTCGGGGCCGGTATTACGTATGGCAACATCTGCTTATGCCCAAAAATAGAAGATATAAAAGCGATTTGTATAACGTTTCAGACTAAAATGCACTAACAAGCTTAAATCCTTAGAAACGAGAGATTATTCTCGTTAATGTTCGTGGTCGATTATACCTCAGAACACAGAATATCTACTTATGTGGAGTACATAGAAATCTAAATAATAAGGTAATAGAAATGTTATCTACTGTCTTTTTATAATAAGATAAGATAAGATAAATATTTATTTTCTTGCCACAATATTACATTTAAAATAACATTTCTTATATAAGTACATATTTAGGTCATATATTGTGGGAAACTGGAAAAAAAATCAATATTATTAAAAAATATATTATTATTATTTTTGAATTATTATTATTAATTATTATTAATAATAATAATTCATTTATTGCTCAGATAACATGGATCCATTATTGTTACTAAAAATACATCATTGAAATGGTTAGTAAGGTACTTAATACCCGAACGCGTGTCGCGGGTTTGCCGCTACTTACACATAAATACGCAGTTACGCCCACCATGTTTCTTGCATTCAATGCAAAAGAAATTAAGCCTAAAAATATTCCGCTCTTAGATATGCTGCAGAATACAATTATTTTAGTGACCCTACGTCCAAAATAGCACTGATGATCAAGCAAACGGTTCGCGCACTGGTGTCCTATGCGGTGTCAAGTTCACGTGCCTTTGCAACTTCTATTACCTTATTATAAGAATTCTATGGTGGAGACCTTTCCAACCGAATTCTGATAATAATCCTCTTGATCTTTCTTTTAAATTGAACTTGTAATCCTATTTTGTGTTAAAATTTGCAGAGGTACTTCGCGGTAAGAGGAAATTTGAGTATATATCTATTGATCATGGCTTTAGACCCCTGATACTCGGTTCGATTCGAAAGTTTCCGATTGGGAGTAGCGTTTATCAATGGATCGAGGTGGAAGTTGGTGCGTTTATAGCTTTTGTCTGAATGTTAGTAAAGTTTAATGTAGGTGAACCATCAATGTTACCATTTACATGCCGTAGGGTTTAAATGACGCAGATATTCATATCTTATGTTGTCTTATGCTTACTTATTTGTTCAAAATGTTATAAAATAAGTTAAACCTTCCGTAATTTTATTGTTATCAACGCTTGGAAAAGTCAATTAAATGTGGGTCACTTCTCTGCTTTAATAATTTTAGTCCACTGTTAATTAAATATAGGTATAAAAACAACTGTATTTTTATAAAGATTCTGTAAAGAGCAAATATATCTTAATTAATTTTTTACTGTCCAAATCTAAAATTGATTGATGCGCATTTCTGTCAAATCCGAACGAAGGGTAAGGGAGGGGGCGATATATTCGAAAAGAAAATTAATTGGACATCGATCTAATAATTGGAGTGAGCTCCGAACTTGAATGGACTCTCAGAGTGAAGCGTCCTTCAAAGAGGGGTGTGTTTATAAAAAAGATCGATGAATGAGCACTACAGGCGTAGGGACTGAAGAATACTCGTAAAGTTTTTAAAAGAGTCCCTAACACTATTGCTAGTTTTGCTGCATTTTCATCAAGTCAACGAGTAATAAAAGTGGTTAGACAGCCTTTAGAAACCGATAACCGGTATGCATGGTATACTGATAATTAAATATTAAAAAATACTCTTGTTTTTAAAATCTGTACCAGGCCTTGTTCGAGTGAACTAGTTATCTTAATGAAGCCAATAAAAAAATTCAGTTCTCTTTGTACCGACAAAGCTGATCATTCATCTATGAAAAGACTTTTTAAAGCGTTTTACACTGATCACTATTTAGAAAAGTTTGATAACATTCAACCTATGAAACGTGACCTTTATTTGCTTTTCGATTCGTTTTTGGCTAGGTACGTCAAAACACCTATTTTCTACGTAGTTAAATCCCGCTAATTATTGAAGAATGCCTCGTTATTTCAATATTCCATCTATATCTATACTATAATAAAACTGTAAAGGTCGAAAAGTCTGTACATTGAGTTTTTTTTCGCGAAAACCGGCTAGGGGGACTAGAAATAAGCTATAGAACACTAAACAATCGTTAAAAAAATTTATGTCTGTCTGTCTGTTTGTTACCTCATCACATGAAAACGGCTGAACGGATCGTAATGAAACTTAGCATTTGTATTGGTATTAGTCTAACTTAAAATATAGGGTATGTTTTATCTGAATCGGTTGAGTAGATCCAGCGATACAGCTTGACCCCTCTATTGTATTAAGTTGCATACAAAGTAGAGGTCATGATTGTTGGTTGCAAGCAGGTTGCAGGTTCCTAAAAATACAACTGGATTCTATTAGTATTATAGAAAATATAGAATAACATAACATAGCCTATCACTGTCCCGCTGCTGGGAATAGCCCTCTTCTTGGAATGAGAAGAGTTCAGGAACTGGATATTGTTAGTGTAATAGATTATCATAAAATAATCAGCTCATTACCTACTGCCCCACTGCTGGGCACGGACCTCTTCTCGGAACGAGAAGAGTTAAGAAACTAGAAAATATAGAATAACATAACGTAGTCAACCCATTACTGTCCCACTACTGGGTATGGCCCTCTTCTCAAAATGAGAAGAGTTAATGAACTGGATATTATTAGTATTCTAGAATAACATAACATTACCAGCCCATTACAGTCCCACTGCTGGACACGGGCCTCTTCTCAGCATAAGAAGAGATGTGGTTAGTGTTATAGAATAACATAATCAGCCCAATTACTTCCCACTGCTGGGCACGAGCGTCTTCTCAGAATGAGGGAGTTTAGGGCTAATTCCATGAAATTCCATCACCTTAGCCGGTTGGTTGTAAAAACAAAATATAGTATGGTCGGTAAATAGTGTAATCGTCTGTGTAGGCGCTTATATGTATATATTTGAAGATATTGTGTTCATAATAATGACACGATGTTATTTTCCGACATCCACGCGGACGGAGTCGCGGGCACAGCTAGTTCCTAATAAAACGCGATTACGCGCGAATTTCGACATCTGTACGTTTGATAGTGGGTTCGCACGAACAAAATTCACGCTAACTTGCGATGATCATGTAATTGCATTGTATTAGGAAGACGCCTAAGACCTAAGCCACTAACTCGTCCTAAAGGCTAATTGCATCTGCTTGATACGGTTATCCTCGACGCTTTAGAGGCTTAGTTAATGTCAGTTAGCAAACAATAGTTCAATCGTATTAATGTCCAACAGAGTTAAAGTACTAAAACGCATTTACGACTACATGAATAGCCAATTAGGATCGATACTGCGCGTGCTTGTCAGGTTCGAATTGCATCTAATAATTGCAACATTTGTAACTAGCGCCCAAATGCGGGGTGATTCAGGCAGTTTAGTCAACTAAATATCGGGGCTATGCCTGTGGACATGACCACGAGCATTTGTGGGATTACCTGGCGTGGTTTGGCGGCCATCCAAGCATTACATGACTCTTTGCTAGCTTGTGGGGCGATTGTAAAGCTTGGGGCACATTGATAAATGTTAAAGTTTTTTGGGTGTTTTAAATCTTTATTGCTTACTAGCTGTGCCCGCGACTCCGTCCGCGTGGATGTCGGAAAATAACATCGTGTCATAATTATGAACACAATGTCTTAAAATATATACATATAAGCGCCTACACAGACGATTACACTATTTACCGACCATACTATATTTTGTTTTTACAACCAACCGGCTAAGGTGATGGAATTTCATGGAATTAGCCCTAAACTCCCTCATTCTGAGAAAATGCTCGTGCCCAGCAGTGGGAAGTAATTGGGCTGATTATGTTATTCTATAACACTAACCACATCTCTTCTTATGCTGAGAAGAGGCCCGTGTCCAGCAGTGGAACTGTAATGGGCTGGTAATGGTATGTTATTCTAGAATACTAAGAATATCCAGTTCATTAACTCTTCTCATTTTGAGAAGAGGGCCATACCCAGTAGTGGGACAGTAATGGGTTGACTACGTTATGTTATTCTATATTTTCTAGTTTCTTAACTCTTCTCGTTCCGAGAAGAGGTCCGTGCCCAGCAGTGGGGCAGTAGGTAATGAGCTGATTATGTTATGATAATCTATTACACTAACAATATCCAGTTCCTTAACTCTTCTCATTCCAAGAAGAGGGCCATGCCCAGCAGCGGGACAGTGATGGGCTATGTTATGTTATTCTATATTTTCTATAATACTAATAGAATCCAGTTGTATTTTTAGGAACCTGCAACCTGCATCCAACCAACAATCATGACCTCTACTTTGTATGCAACTTAATACAATAGAGGGGTCAAGCTGTATCGGTGGATCTACTCAACCGATTCAGATAAAACATACCCTATATTTTAAATTAGACTAATACCAATACAAATGCTAAGTTTCATTACGATCCGTTCAGCCGTTTTCACGTGATGAGGTAACAAACAGACAGACAGACAGACAGACAGACAGACAGACAGACAGACAGACATAAATTTTTTAAACGATTGATTCGTGTTCTATAGCTTATTTCTAGTCCCCCTAGCCGGTTTTCGCGAAAAATAACTCAATGTACAGACTTTTCAACATTTACAGTTTTATTATAGTATATAGATTGGCACATTGCTCGCAGAACGTATGGCCGATGGGGCTGTAAAGTTCTGAAATGGTGACCGTGTACTGGAAGGCGCAGCGTGGGTAGGCCTCCCACAAGGTGGACCGACGACCTGGTGAAGGTCGTGGGAATCCGCTGGATGCAGAAAGCGCAGGACCGGTCGTTGTGGCGATGCTTGGGGAGGCCTCTGTTCAGCAGTGGACGTCTTTCGGCTGAATGATGACGAACTCTTTATTATGTGGTTTATTTTGTCAAAGGGATTAAAATATGTTAGTTTCGTGATTTAACTGTATGATATATTTGTAGAATGTGCTATTTGTTTAGTTATTTATTTTGCTACGTGTACGCTTTGACTTTGATTGATGCCGATTTATTCAAATAAAATATATATAATTAGTTGGATTTATACAGTGGATTACAAAAGTTTAACTTTTAAACTCAATCATAATTACCGCAGCTGTCAAATGTAAAGAGGTCCCTTTTGAAGAAGTTTTGAAATGCATGAACTTACCTAGGTATATCAGCTTTTAACTCCCATAGTCTTAGTTGTTTTCTCAAAAGTTTCTAGAATCAAATTCAGTCAAGGATGCCTTCAAGGTACCTACAAATAATATCAAAATCGGTATTCTTAGACATTTCCTCAATGCATCTTAAGGAAATGAATAATTCCGCGACGGGTACTTAAAACGGGTCTGGTACGTATGTTCCATAAATTCGTCAAAATCAGACATTTTCAGAGTAGAAAAAACAATAACCACGTCGCAAATGACAGTTTTCCAGTCTTGAGGAAGCCTTAAGGTTGGTCGCGATCTACCTTGAGTTCTTCCTCACCTTGAGTAAGGAAAACTATCAAGTGACGGAGTTTTTTTGCAACTGTGGATATCACGGAGGGAATACTGTGTTGAGGTTGAGTGGAGTCTCGAAACGTTTGAGGAAACCACTTAGAGTAAGGGTGTAAGTCTACGAACAGACCTTATTCTGATCGTGCCTTTACACTTGATCGAATTAGATTTAGTGTTTCCAATTTAGCGATTCTTGTAAAGTGATAGTGGTAATATGATAGAATATATAGATATCCTTGAGAGCCTTTCAATAGCCCGCAGTTACATTGAGTGTTGAGATATGAATTCTAGGTAGATATTCAATTTTGTGAAGTGAGATATTCATATTATTCTAAGTGCTATGAATTCTGTAGAAGTATCAACTAATCTTATGTAGTGTTTAGTTGAAAATGAACGTATTTTTAAAAGGACCGTTTTCGTTTTTATCAATATCTGTCTTATCGTGTGCACGTGGTCTAATATACAGTATTTTCATTTGCTTTACGAATATTGAGTTTATAGGAATTTTCACTATTAAGATTTTTAAGGCTTTTACAATTAATAAATCGGCCCCATAAAATTAAAACAATCTGAATCAGCAAAGCTAAACACCCAAAATATTTGAAGATTGTTGTTGTCTTAACACGCTTATGGAAATTGTAGTTAGGTATAACATAAGCTGAAATATTTATTCTACGCCAGCTTCTGTTCTCTAGTATGCCAAAAATTTCAAAACTTTGAAGTACTTTAATGTAATAGAGACCTTTAAAGAGTGAATTTTAAAGCTAGACTTCCATAAATTTAATTTAAGTCTAACATATTTTGCATAGTTTTATGACGAACAACTTACAGTGTCAAGCCAGCCTTAATGCAAAACTTAAAAAATTAACAACCACAGGTAATTTCAGCTTCAACAATTACGCAAGGCGTTCTAAGACAGGGGTTAAATAAGAAATATGAAATGTTATGTGCTTTGGCTTATCGGGGGCTGGCAGTCACCCAAACGCCCGGCTCAGGAGGCTTTGCACCCCACCACGACGCGAGTCCAGCCCGGTTAATACCTCAAGGTACACTTACGTACGAAAAATGTAGGGAATATTTTTCTGTATTTGAATTATTTCGGCTTTTGTTTCGTTCGTTTTGCGTTGCAGTGTACTTTTTTAGGTTTCCGTACCCAAAGGGTGCAAACGGGACCCTATTACTCTCGCTACGCTGTCCGTCCGTCCGTCCGTCCGTCTGTCTGTCACAGGGCTGTATCTTTGTAACGGTTATAGATAACCAGTTGAAATGTTGCTATGAGGTGTATCACGACAAATACTAAAAACAAAAAAAAGTCTAAAACAAAAGGGGGTCTCCATACAAGAAACCGTGAAAAACATGCATTTTTTTCAACGTTTTTGTTCCTGTTCTATCTTCAAAACAGTGATACATACCAGCGTCAACCTTGGTCTGATTATAGTGCATACTATGTAGTTTAGCAACAAATACTAAAAACAGGACAAACATTGACATATGTGGTGGTATCTACGGAAGAAAGAGATGAAAAAATTCACATTTCGCGTACGTCGTTGAAGTCTTTTGATAAACTCTCGTAAATTAAATCAGTTTCTATGGGGTATCAGGTTGACGGGTGGTACGGAACCCTTACTGCGCGAGTCCGACTCGCACTTGGCCATATTTTAGTGTTTTCTGTGTTATTTATAGAGATTTTCATCACACTGGTGTCGATTCACTTGTTCACGAACTAAACTTATTTTAAACTATCGCTCTCTTTTACTAATAGTATATACAATAAAGGGATGGCAACAATTTTAGAACTGTAAAATTAGTTTACATGTTACATTTCTTTGTATTGTAGTCGGCACGTTCCGTGATTACGACTAACCTTGTATGGAAATTTTAATTCTGACTAATTTGACAGCACTTAAATTGTTGCCATCCCTTTCTGTACCTACTATTAGTAAAAGAGTGCGATAGCTTAAAATAAGCTTAGTTCGTGAACAAGAGAATGGACACCAATGTCTTTTTTTAAACAAAAATCTTATTAAAACTGTACGAAACTTTATTTCTGTGAATAAGTTGTTACAAAATTACATCGCACAGTGTACTTGATATCAATTTGGTAACATTATATCTCAAAGTTGATTACATCTAATAAATTGATGTAAATTCCACATGTATAACATTTGATAACACAGACTTTGAAAACAATTTGATACGAAGTCGAAATTTAATTTATGTAAACCGTCGCCTAAGTTAATAAACCTCTTTTGAAATCATTATTCGGGCTGAATGTTGAGAACAGCTGAGTTTGGGCACATAGTAAACAATAAGTTGAGAAACTTGGATGCTATTAGAGATTCGCACCGCGTCTCCGTTCGTCTTAGGAATCGTTAAATAAGATCGTGTTCGCGTATATTTTTCTTTACGCCTAAACCTGTTTTCGTGACAAAATCTGCATGTTAAAATTCTGAAAACAAAGCAATCGTAAATAATTCTGACATGGCAACAGCTACATTTCAAATTGACAATTAATATCGGCAGGCTTGTAGACCTGATTGTGATTGAAGTGTCAGACAGTTTTATATTTTTCATCACGTTTTTGAAGACCGGTGTGGAAGCACCTGAACCTTACTGAAGGTACAGGTACAGCATGTGTGGCGGAATATTGGTTCAGCAAAAAAATAATTGCTGCTGAACAGCTAATATAAACTAGAGGAAAGACTTTGATCAAATCGATTCAAATATAAGTTCACCAAAAAAACTATTCATACCTCGTAGTAGACTCCTTAGCCTTGTCTTATTTCATCACAGACATAGTCAAAAATATAGACGAAATGCTGCGAACAATCATAGTGAAGCCAACAAAACCGTGCTCCTCCGTGTACAAACTATCACTCACGCACACACATGCACATCAAACCGTGCTCACCGCTCTCAGTAGACATGTCGCGGCAACGTCCGGTTTCGACAATAACCTTTCAGGTGCACGTGTGTGCGAGCGCTGGTTTGTACAAGGAGGAGCACGGTTTTGTTGGCTTCACTATGATTGTTTGCAGCACTTCGTCTATATTTTTTACTGTCTGTATATTTCATCTACTAAGGATATAATCAATAATCAAAATGATACATACATACATATTATCACGCCTGTTTCCTATTGGGGTACGCAGAGACTATGGATTTCCACCTGCTACGATCCTGACACACCTCTTTCGCTTCATCTACGTCCATTAACCTCGTCATGTATGCTCGTCGGTTTAGAGAACTCGTAACCTGGCATTTTTTGAGAACATCCACGATTTGATCGCGATACGTTCGCCGAGGTCGTCCCCTTCCAACTCTTCCATCCACACTCGCTTCGTATACTTGTTTCGTCAATCTCCTTTCGTCCATCCTCTCTATATGTCCAAACCATCTTAACATACCTTTCTCAATCTTTGTCACTACATCTTCTTTCACTCCACAACGCTCCCTTATCACGTTATTCCTTACTTTATCTCTCAAAGTTACACCACACATACTTCTCAAAGCTCTCATTTCTACTGCATTTATTCTGCTTTCATGTTTCTTCTGCCATATCCAACTTTCACTACCATACATAAGTGTAGGTACTATCAAAATGATTGCCGCTATAATAGGCGTTGTCTCAAGGGATGCTAATTAATTTCCACGTGGCCCTGTTCCGACGCGTAATGATGATGATCAGCCGGCACAAATCCGCCTGTGGGGTACGGATGTACCCGACATGCATGAAACAAGCTCGTTAATAATAGGCATGTCAATTGAAGCTTTGTTTCTGTAATTGGAAATAGTTGAAGCATTTGAAGATGTAATTCTGATTGACGTTGAACTCAAAGCTTAAGTTTAGTTCAAGATTACAACTCTATAAAAAAGTACCATTCATCCATTTGACGACGTCTGTGGTCTAGTGGTTCGAGTTTCAGAATGCTGATCACGAGGTCGTGAGTTCGATAAGGTCGATTCCCACAGGACACAAATATTTATGTGATGAATGAACAGAAGTGTTTGTGTTCGTCTGGGTGTTTCTTATGTATTCATCATTTCAGCTGAAAGACGTCCACTGCTGGACATTAGCCTCCCCCGAGCAGCTTGGGGTGATATGTGGATATACCAGGCCCCTCAGAAAGTATTGCGAAAAAAAGTTTTTATATATGGGAGACTGGCCAGTTATAATGTTTTTCGAAAATATGATTATTTATAAGTAAAAATAAGTAAGTTCCAATTTAAAAATTTCCCTCCACATTTTTTGCGAGTTAATTCAAAGTATTGTGTCTCACTGAAATATGGATCTGCGCCGGGAACATTTTAGAGCTATGATTTTATACGATTTCAAGTGTCGCCTGAAACCGGATGAATCGTACGATAGACTTCAAATGGCATTCATGGATGAAGGCCCTTCCAAGGCAACCGTGTATCGTTGGTATAACGAATTCAAGCGCGGTCGACCAACTTTGGGGGATGACGAAAGAAGCGGTCGCCCTTTGACGGCTGTTACCGAAGAAAACGTGCTAGCAGTGAAAAATTTAATCCAAGACAATAGGCGAATTACATATCAGGAGATTCAACACATATTGAAGATTGGATCGGGAAGCGTTCACGAGATTCTACACAGCCATCTTCGCGTGAGGAGGATAGTATCACGCTGGGTGCCGCACAACCTCACCGATGCTCAGAAGCAGGCCCGGGTGGAATGGTGCCGTGATATGCTTAACAAATTTGAAGCAAGCTCGTCTCGGCGTGTTTACGACATCGTTACAGGTGATGAGTCCTGGATTTATCAATACGACCCAGAAACCAAGCGCCAGTCGACTGTTTGGGTGTTTCAAAATGAGCCAACGCCTACCAAAGTGAAGCGATCTAGAAGCGGGGGTAAGATTTTGATCGCTAGCTTTTTTAATTTGACTGGCCACTTGGTATCAATTCCCTTACGGGATCAAAGAAGCATTAATGCTGAATGGTATACTACCAAATGTTTGCCAGAAGTTTTCTCTGTTATAAGCAACAAGCGACCAAACACAGGGCTCCGCGGGCTACTGCTCCACCACGACAATGCACCTGCGCACACCGCACTCAAAACGAGGGACTTCCTGGACAGCACGCCAGTCAAACTCCTGGGTCACCCTCCTTACAGCCCTGATCTAGCACCGTGTGACTTCTTTTTATTCCCAAAAATAAAAAATCAGCTCAAAGGGATACAATTTTCGTCGCCGGAAGATGCGCTGGCTGCGTTCGAGCAGGCTGTAAACGAGGTGTCTGCGGCGGACTGGAAAAAGTGTTTTGAAAACTGGTTTAGGCGCATGAATCTTTGTATAGAGGCTGGTGGAAAGTACTTTGAAAAGATTTGATAAAAATATATGTACGTATAGAACATTTTTTTTTAGTTTCGCAAAACTTTCTGAGTGTCCCACGTATATGTGGTCGCTAGACACACAGCATCGATGATCCGTTTTTTGTATATTTAATTGTGTTCCTGTTTAATTGTGTCTGTGTATCTATGTGCCTTGTGTCAAATAAATGTTTCTTTCTTTCTTTCTTTCTATATGCCATAATCGCCACGCTTGGCAGGCGGGTTGGCGATATATGTATATATATTATAAGTATATATTTACAAACAGAAAGTATATAAGTTTTATATCCACTGTCTAGTACCCATAGCACAAGCTCTGCTTAGTTTGGGACTGGATGGAGCTATGTAAAAGTGTCCCCAAAACCTGATTATCATCAAATACGTCTCAAACAACAATTCTATTCTACTTAAAGAATCGTATTTCTCGGCTTTAATTTACTGTGAAATCCGTTCAATCTCAATTATAATATCTATCTATGGAATTCTCCAACTTTTAAGTCGAATTAATCACCGTAAAATGAAGTCAAAGTGACTCTTCATTAAGATACCTCTTTGTTTCGAGAAAACTTTTTTATTTTGTACAAAAAATATAAATAGGTGTTTTTTATTCAAAGTAATGGAAGGTTAACAAACTCTGTTGCCGTGTTGTGTACGTTAAGAATAGAAGAGGTTTATATAAGGTTTAGGGGCCATTGCTAATAAGATGGTATTTAACTTTTTTTTTATATGCATCGTACGCAAAGAGAAGTGCGCACTAATTTTCCCTACAGTTGCGATGGACAGGTGATAGGTTAATGATATTCTGAGTAAAATTTTAATCTTTAACAAGACAACGGTGCTGATAAGGTAAACAAATTTGGTCTCATTTTGTCTCTTTCTTACAAAAATAATTAAAAAAGGATACAATATTATTAGCCCTGTTAAATTAGTCCTCTTGCTGGTTTTCATCTTGAATTTAGTCACCATCTCAGTAAGTTCCGACAATTTTTACTCAAATTGCAAGGGCATAAACATATTTGAGAGTTTTTAATATAACCTCTTGTCTTGGACGAATAAAAAAGGCGGACGAAATCTCGCTAAACAAAGACTGAGGCACTTAATTTTTTCCTACACCCACTATAATTTCGAAAGCATTTTAACACACCAGATTTATACTGTTATTTTATTTGTGACACTACAACAATGACTACCGTTACACTAGATTTTTTGCGTAATCGCGGCTTTTTGGCATACTATGGATGTGAATGTGTGCGTGTCGGCCCGTACTTTTAAGAGAGTTACTCACTTATCGTTTAGCGAGATTCCGTCCGCCTTTTTTATTCATCCGAGCCTCTTGTATTAATTCCATTATATCTCGCGTGAATCTTTGTTCCGAGATATATTACCTAATCCGTATAATACTAGGAAAGAAAACCATTAGGATAACAATATATCTATTAAGTTTCTTTGTAGTATCAGTCCCAGTTCTTCCCATAATAACTAAGCTGAACAACGTCTTATCCGCCATCATTATTTGTACTAAGGCTTCATAAAGCAACAAAAATATCAGCTGCGTTCTGCGGATCTACTTAATTGCTTGATTAATTATTAGCAAGGGAGTTAGATGGGGTTAAAACGAGACGAGGGTCGTCCCGAAGATCTACAGCGAGCGACATCAATAAGCTTTAATTGGCGTCGGCCATCATAGCTATTAGCTCGCTGGCTCTATTAGAAATATCGGTGGAATCTGGCCGTGGTTACTGTAACAAGTTTAGCTTACATTAAATTGGGTTAGGTCACAGAAACTTGGAGAATATTGATTCAAGAGGGTCACGATCAAGGTTAGTGTCGCGCTGTTTAAACAGTACTTGAAAATATTTATTTATAGGATTCTTGGTTTTCATGACGATGACGCTAAAAGGTAAGTAAAAGTATTAATTGAAGTTAGGTAGGTCCACATATTGCTGGAGACATCACTTGATTGTGGACACATATTTAATTTACGAGAGTTTACCAAAAGACATCAACGTACAGTGCGCGAAATATGCATTTTTGCATGTCTTTCTTACGCAGGTACCACCACAAATGTCTATGTGTGTCTTATTTTTACTATTTGTTGCTAAACTACATAATATGCACTATAATCTGACAAAGTTTGACGCTGGTATATATTACCGTTTTGAAGATAGACCAGGAACAAAAACGTTGAAAAACATGCATGTTTTTTTAGGTTTCTTGTATGGTTGATGTATATGTGTATGACCCCCTTTGGTTTAGGACTTTTTTATTTTTAGTATTTGTCGTGATGGACACCATAGCAACACATATTATGTGAAATTTCAACTAGTTATCTATTACCGTTACAAAGATACAGGCCTGTGACAGAAAGACGGGCGGACGGACGGACAGCGTAGCGAGAGTAATAGGGTCCCATTAGAACCCTTTGGGTTCGGAACTCTAAAAAGATATTTATTTATCTATATTTGGAATATGTTCCCATTGATACAATATTTACAACATTTTTGAAATATATTTCCTGTTTATCTAAATGACGACTTTAAAATACCCTTTTTTCTAACCAGAAAAAAGAATTATTAAACCTCAATTTCCTCTTAAAATAAATAAAGTTTCTATATAAAAAATATACCACATACAATTCTAGACTTTTGCCAACATAATAAAATAGAAATGTTTTTTTTTAGCATAAACTTAAAATCAAAAGACTTATATTTTCTCGCGCTCGTGACGGCTCTGACCACAGGAACTGGGCTCAGTATCGCGATATCTAATGCAGTAATAGAAATTTCTATAGATTTTTATATTGAATAGAATAAGAATGCCAAAAATCCACTTCTCGTTGCTATTTTCGTTAAAAAAATGTAAGAGGGCTCATAATGCGTCCCAATAAAAGTAAATTTATTATGCAGAATAGTTCATAAAGAGCTTTGTTTTCACATCAAATAATTGAGTTAACTAATTATAGATGGCCTACATAATATCAAACAAAAAATGACCCACCTGTTTCATATTGCAGAAACTCAAAAAGCCTGCTTACTACTTACGTAGGTACTTACTTTGTACTTATGAACAAAGGCTCTTAGGTACTCCTTACATAATAACTGAAGGTAAAAGTGAAAAGGGGAAAAAGAACCATAACGCAGGTCCTTAGAGATTATTGTTACTGTTTATTGCTATCGTTATGATCAATATTTTATCACTAATACGTGTTAAGTGGGATCTATTGGATTCGTACTGCCAACGTTCTGAGCTAATTAAGCCGGTGATTATAGTATTGACAATGTGTTTGAGGTAGATAATGTATTGGGAATGAACTTGACAATTAAATAATTGATGTTTTAAGTGAATAGGTCTGTGAGTAATTAAAAATAAATATTAAAGTCACAAAAATTTATATTAAAGTATATCACAGTCTAACGATTTAAATTGTGGAAAGAAAAAATCGTACCTGGCTCAGTACGCAGTGAGCAGTTTTCACGGTAGCTTAGTGGCTTAGCACTGGTGTACTGAGCCAAGAGTCGGTTCGAATCCTGCTCATGAGCGATTTTTTCTTTCCACAATTTAAATCGTTAGATTTCGCTTGGCATGCGTAAATGCGTTAAAAATATTTATATCAAAGTCCTTAAATTTTTTATTAAACTACGTTTTCTCCGTAAAACCATGAGTTGTTAATATGAACCTCTCATTTTAAGGCTTAATCTAAAAACCTAATGGAGTGCTGCATAAAGATTATCTTTCAAAAATTATTAAAATGTATCCATAAACCGCTTTTAACTCTGCGAAGCCACTTCAGTTTTATGCTCCGAACTTTAGATCCACTTAACAGTTTAGGTAACATCAGTGATAAATACAAGTTAGAATATCGGTTCATTTTCAGTCTACAATTACGGAGTGTGGGGGTTCGGTAGATATGATGAATCGCTACTTTCCTACAGAGGGGACCACCCCACATAATGTCACCAAGTTTAAAGTGACGGAATTTGGGATAAGGTAGGTTTAATTTATGTTGTACACTTGTTTATGTCCTCTAAATTCAACATTTCTCTATTGCTCTAAGGTTTGCTGTTTGAAAACTCATTTCTGTATTATGCTCGCCGATGTATATAAACTTTCCTACTGCAATATGTATATGAGTGTACAATAAAGAATAAGAGTTAAGATAAGGGATGACATCGTTTTTAATTTTGTTACTATTTTTAATTTTAACCCCTATTTTATTAACTCGCTTATTTATTTATTTATTTGTTGTTGTCTTTATTGTACATTACACCAAACGAAAACAAAGACAATAGTTTGCAGAAAGATTAAGTAAGTACAATGGGCGGTCTTATCGCACAAGGCAATCTCTTCCAGACAACCTTTGGATGGACTAGAAGAATGGGAACCGATCGTGGGTAGGTACGGTGTAAAAGTAGGTACGTTTCGTACATAATATACCTACTTAAATATAATAATATAAAGTACATGGAATCTACTTAAATAAGTATGAGAAATATATATCATATAATACTTAGGTACTTGACTGTCTGTTTGTTTGTTCGGTAAAAAATTTACAATCGATTTTAAACTAACTTCCCCATGAGCTGGAGACTTGAAACTTTAAATTAGCTTAGAACTGCATGACATTACAATATTATTTTGCTTTCGATTAAAAAGCGTGGTATAATAATATTATTTTTAGGCAGATTTAAATGGTGAGGGATGATTGAAGATGCTTTTGAATGTACACTGTTATAACTAGATACATTTTGAGAATACTACAGTAGTTTAATAACGTCTGCAAACGCGACATCTACAATAAAATTATTAATACCTACACATAAATAAATAAATGTAAGTTTGAGTTGACATGATTATGTAAATGGTAATGAAAATGTAACAAATTAGTAATCATTATTTGCATGCATTAGTGCTGCGAACAACCATAGTGAAGCCAACAAAAACCGTGCTCCTTCATGTACAAACAGTTCTCACGCACACACATGCAACTTAAACCGTGCTCACCCCTCTCAGTTCACATGTCACGGCATCTTCCAGTAAGCATCGCGAAAACAAATATCCTTCAGGTGCATGGTGTGTACGTGAGCACTGGTTGTACATGAAGGAGCACGGTTTTTGTTGGCTTAACTATGGTTGTTCGCAGCACTTAGTCTAAATTCATTCATGTTTTTTATAATGTAATTATAATTTGCTTCCTAACAGTTAGTTCTAAATCAGTGAGATACAAAATACGGTTTACTACAGTGCCAATACTTGTAACTTTACATACACCTTCAAAATCAAACAGTAAGTAAGGTTACGATCGCAAGTAAACAAAAGAAAAATCTACTAGAAAGTTAAACAGAAAACCTGAAAACAATTCCCTGTTATTCAGTACCATTAATCGGAAATTGCTAACATAATGGAAAGGCATTAATGAACGTGAACCGTGTACACGTCGCGTCGCCTAAAGTACGACTTTTCGTTCGGACGTTCCCCGAAATCCGGTATTTTTGGTCACAGCATCCCAACCCTAGTCTGCGACGTTCTTTATCCCTCTTTTGTTGATATTCGGCTGACCTACAAACACAGTTTTCGATCGTAGTACTTAGATGTAGGCAACAATAATATTTTATGTACTTTTGAATTCGTAAATGAGTTCTTTTTAAGTGGCGCTTTGTAATAAGGCGTACTAAAAATAACAATGAACATAAAGTTTTAGGGGTGTGAAAAAAGTACATTTGCTTTCGAGTGGAACGGAGTGGGAAGCAGAGTTTTTTGGAGTATGTAGGTACCAATTTGTTTATAGATAAGGTTCATTTCCTGTAAGGTCTTCATATAAGGTTCTTCCCGTGTGGTGCCGGACTTAAAGAATAGCATCACCCTTATCTCTTCTCATGGGTGTCGTAAAAGGCGACTAAGGGATTCACCAGAGGATGGGCAGCAGCATTCTCTGAGTAATTAACCAACCAACTGCGATCGCCAACCCGCCTGCCAAGCGTGGCGATTATGGCATATCCCCCCCTTAATTGGGGGAGGCCTTTGTCCAGTAGTGGACGTCTTTCGGCTGTAATGATGATGATGAAGGTCTTCATTATCGTTGCGGTCTTTTTGAACCTTAGGCTTAGGGACCTAACTATTTGTTTAGTTTTTTATTTTAACTTTGCGGTATATAAATAAGCAAGTAGTTGCAAGTAAGAAGTTTTAATCGATTTAAAAAAATGTAATAAGATCTTTATTTTTCGTAAATAATTTTATTTAGGTAATTGTCGAACATATGGAAAATTTTGAACTGGATGTTTTAAGATATTTCTAAAATTAATATATCTCGCTTTAGCTCGCAATGAATATAGGGTAGAAAAGCTTAAAAGTTTCGAAAATCTGTTCCATTTACCTTCTGCCATTAAAGGAGCGGAGGCACCAAATATATTTCACCAGTGTTCCTCCCGGGTGGTTGCGTGGCAGAAAGATCCCGGATATGAGCCACTCAGCCCTTTTAGTGTTTATCTTATGTACCTCCCCGATGCTGCGTCCCCGAAGACCTCTTATTCAATAGAAGTATAGATAGACATGTGTTTGTTTCGCCAGATGAAATTGTTACATTTGTATTGTTTCTAAGATAAAGTGGAATGAAAGAACGATTTTAGAGTAGTAGGTAGATGTTGCGGCGATTTTTGCTGCTTTCTTTGTTGCTTTGTCATTAATACGTAAGGTTAGGTTAGGATAGAAATCGCCCCCGGCTAAGGTAGTTGAAGGAACACCGTGGTGGTTTTAGTCGGTAAGAGTCCGACACTGGCTCCGCCTACCCCGGGCGGAGTGCGTCCATGAGGATTTCCCCACGGCAAAAAAAATTAAAGGTTAGAAATTTATAGTGAAGTAGATAGATATACAACGTGTAATTGAAATAGCTGAAAACATTTTAAGGGGTCATTTTACTAATCAGAATGGACAACTTTTTGTATTGGATAAAGCAAAATCGCAAAAAAAAAATCAGCTGTACCCTACATTTGTGTTCACATAAATCGACAAAATGTATAGGGAACAGCTGTTTTTTTTTCGATTACAGTGTTGGTTCTATAGTAAAAGTTGTTCATACTGATGAGTACAATGACCCCTGTTTACATTTTTTTTTTTTTTGTTTAGTTTATTTAAATTACACATTTTAGACGTAGAAATTGCAATAATGAATAGAATTACAATTATTGCAATTAATTACACTTATATAATTTAGTGATTACATTACATTATTTACATTTACTCATGTGCATTGTATGTGCAGTCGACTGCATGACAGTGGTAACACTTGAATTAGAAAATCGCCCTTACCGCTTACGAAATAAATGCGCTGTCAATGGCAAACTGTTTCCACTGACGTGAGGTCGACTGTACAGCCATTTCTTATGTTTATGGGTTGACTGTATGTATAACGTGTATTTATTATATTACTATAATAGTTATATATGTCTAATAATAGGTAAAAAAAGCAAACAAGCTATAGGTATTTGATAAAATGGTACGGTATGAAT
Source organism: Asteroscopus sphinx (assembly GCA_949699075.1). NCBI lineage: Eukaryota > Metazoa > Arthropoda > Insecta > Lepidoptera > Noctuidae > Asteroscopus > Asteroscopus sphinx. Next base: position 8,869,681 of record OX453019.1, read on the forward strand.
TATATACTAGCGTAGCGAGGTCACCTAGTTATCTTTTTATCTAAACTGCTTTTTCGTCTAGTATGATAAGGCCCGGATAGCTCAGTCGGTAGAGCATTGGACTTTTAATCCAAGGGTCCAGGGTTCAAGTCCCTGTTCGGGCGGCTTATCTTTTAGTTTGTTTGTTTTACAAGACTAAACAATTTCTCTCAATTAAACAATTATACACTATCTAATAAATGAGTAAAGATGTCATATCATATTATAATGTTAGATTTTATCATTTTATGTTATCAATTCAATTCAAACATATAATTTTATGTTTTAAGTATGTACTAATTCATATCCAATTAATGAGTGAAATCAACATTTTCGTACTTACTAAGCCGCTGTAGCTGAAAAATATTAAAATTAAATACTCATTATTTATTATTTTTAACGCATTTACGCATGCGAAGCGAAATCTAAAGATTTAAATTGTGGAAAGAAAAAATCGCTCACGAGCAGGATTCGAATTTTTCGCCAGGAGTCGCAGGTTCGAATTCTGCTCGTGAGCGATTTTTTAGGGTTCCGTAGTCCTACAAGGAACCCTTATAGTTTCGTCATGTCCGTCCGTCTGTCCATCTGTCCGTCTGTCCGTCTGTCCTAATCCTTTACAGTTTAATAACTTCTACAGTTATAAACATAAGTAAATGAAATTTTCCTAAAAAAAAGTCTAGATATAGATCTCAATTTTAAATGAATAAAAAAATCGAGATTACATATTTTAGGGGTGGCGCCCTGTTGGCGACGAAACATAAGTGGAGTGAAAAAAGACACTAAGTGAAGTTAAATTGTGATTGTGCATGTAAATGACTCTAATTGTGATATTTGTAAGCTAGACATAAGGTTGATTACGTAACTTTAACTCTTGAATCAAGTTGTTTAGTTCATTAGTTAGGTTTTATTTTGCTATTTACTTTCTTGCTCTATAACTTTTTGATTTATTAATATAATTAGGTAAATGGTGTTTGTACATACGGACTAAAGTCCTAGGGATTCAATGAAACTGTATTTTTAGACCATATGTCAATAACATGTGTGTAATTTTGATATTATGTACAAAGTTCAATCCAATTTGTAAGCCTTTTGTAACATACTTAGATATATTTTCCTTTTGCTGCAGTTTTCCTAACATTATTTGATGTAAATAGAAAGATCATGTAATTCTGTATAAGAACCAACCATTGTTTGAAATATTTAAGTTTTAATAAGTTGTAAAAACATATAAACATGCCGTAATTGTAAATAAAAATGTAACTTAGAAACTGCTAAAAACGTATGGCTCACGTTACGGTAAAGTTTAGTAGTACAATAGTAACCACGATCTGTATGGAAATTGTCACTTCAAGGTCCCTAGTACTAATAAATAAATAACAAGTAATCGGGTTTTAATTCAAGATCCCAACAGAAGTTGGTCCTTCGTTAGCCGGATCAAGAACTGAAGCCTGAAGCTGAAGAAAACTCGACGCGCTACGAAGAAATTCTACAGTTTGAAGCCACGTCTGAAGATTGCGTCGGTCGGGCGCACTACGCAACATTTGTGCCCCACCAAAATACTACCTAAGGTCCGGCGTTCTATGAAGATAGAAAAAAGAAGCTACTAGTGAAGTTCGCGTTGGATGGGTACACTACGCAACATTTGTGCCCCACCGAAATACTACTTAAGGTCCGGCGCCCCTTGAAGACCGTGAAGAAACATTCAACTGAAGAATTATTTTGAAGATCAAGCACGTCTAGTACCGGGTCATCGTGGGATATTGGAAGACTCAAGTCGATGACCGCCGCCGCCCGCCTCGAACATTGAACATTGAACTTCAACATAGAAGAACGAAGTTGCTTCAAGAATCGACGTATGGCACAACCTACCACTACTTGTGCTTTGTCGTGTTGTACCTAAGCAACCTCGCGCCTTCGTCGGACTGGATAACAGTTAAGAAGATTGAAGATTCAACACCAAGCATTGAAGAGAAGCTGTTCGGGGCCTGCGGGGTCATCGCTTGTGCCTGTTCGGACACATCGCTGAGAAGACTACGCTTATACACCACCGCCGTGTGTATTTGCATTGAAGATTTGAAGAAAAGCGTCGTCTTTCTCGAAGCCGCACCGAACCACGATGAATACACGCAGCAAGAAAGGGGACAGCACGCGCTCCACTACTGAAGAGGAAACAAGTACAGAAACAAGCACTGCTACTACTACGACATCGGGCAACACATCAGAAGAGTTGACTGATAGTAGCGCGCGCACCGACGAAGTGACCGTAACAGAAGAATCAGATGCGACTTTGGTCAAAAAGGGAAAATCGAAGAAACCCAGTTCAAGCAAAGCAGCCAACAAGAAGAAATTATTAGAAGCCAAGCTGGAATTTGAAAAATTGAAATTGGAAGAAGCCAAGATCAATACTCAAGTGGCTAACACTAAGTTGGAGCTAGCACGCATGAACGAAGATACTGACCTTAGTGATGAAGAAGTGGATGCTGAAGCCGAAGCAGCCGCGGCACGCGCCACCGCGGCATGGGTGTCCAAGTCGAAGAGTTTGGAAGGCAAGGAAGGGGAAACGAGCAAAGAAACGCCACAAGCAACAGCTGCGCCGCCCGCAGCAACCGACACCAACACCAACCAGCTGGCCGAAGCAATCCTACAAGCAATGAAGACTGCGTCAGCAGACCAAAAGATGGGTGCGTCAATGCAACGCGCACCGAAGTACGTCAGTGAGTTGCATCAATTCGATGGTGACGCAAGAGACTGGATGGCCTTCAAAGCAACATATAAGGATACACAATCCTTATTCAGCACAATTGAAAATATGGGAAGGTTAAGAAAAGCCATCAAAGGAAAAGCCAAGGAAGCCGTGAAGTCGTTACTATTTACGCAAGTGGATCCAGAGGAGGTCGTGACAGCATTGGAGCGTCGATTTGGAAGACCTACCTATTTAATAAGAAGCGAAATAGAGAACATAGAAAAGCTTCCTCCTATGTCTGAAGATGCAAGAGAACTTGTGCGCTATGCCGGTGCTATATCGAACACTGTCAGCGTCGTGAAGCAGATGAAGAAGCAAAGCTACTTACACTCCAGTGACATCTCGAACAGAATAATAGAGAAGATGTGTACGCTCGTGCGGTTCAAGTGGTACGAGTACAGAGGGACCAAAGAAGAAGAAGACGAACCAATTCTGCTAAGCCTCATGAACTTCTTCAATCAAATGGTGGATCAATTCGAAATGCACGAGTCTGTGGGAACGCGGGTCAAGAGAGAACCATTTAGAAGCCGTATGCGACCTGTGGGTTCTCGTGGCGTGCACACTACTCGGGCCGCGCCGCACAATGAAGAAGAATACGGAGAATACACATCGCAAGAAGAAGAGTCAGATGGAGAACAAGAAGGAAAGATGAACGTAGCAACCGTCTGCTCCTGCAAAGAAGACAAGAAAAAAGAATACGAAAAGATTATATGCCCTCTGTGCGAGGGAGAACATACACTATTGAAGTGTAAGAAGTTCAATGAAGCCTCAATACAAGAGAGATGGGAACAAGCCAAGAAGACTGGAACATGCTTCAAGTGCTTAACAAGGCGACACAGAGGATTCAACTGCAAGGCTAAGCCATGTGCAAAGTGCAGGAGGGGTCACCATATGCTGCTGCACTCTGAGGAGGCAGCGAAGCCGAAGACCCAAGAAGATGCGCAAACAATAGCTTCAGCAGTCAACGCGGCGCAAACTACGACAAGAGCCTACTTGAAGATAATCCCTGTAGAGCTGATGGGGCCGGAGGCCAACACTTACGTCTACGCTCTCCTAGATGAAGGCTCCACTGTGACCTTGATAGAGGAAGAAATAGTGAACAGAATTGGAGCCAAAGGACCTGAAGAAGAGTTAAGAATAGAAGGCGTCGGTGGCCACCGGATGAGTGAAAAGTCAAGACGAATCAACATCAATATCAAAGGCATGTTTGCGCGAAGCATCGAGAAGCTATCCGGCTACACTGTGAAGAATCTGCACTTGACACCACAAGAGGTGAACGAAAAAGACTTAGAAGATTGTAAGCACTTGGAAGAGATATCAGACCAGTTGAAGTATCCCAACGCCCGTCCAACAGTATTGATTGGGCAAGATAATTGGAATCTCATCGTGTCTCAGGAAATCAAGAAAGGCGATCGTGGCAAGCCTGTCGCATCCAGAACTCAACTAGGCTGGGTACTGCATGGGCTGAAGACAAGCAGCAGCACTCCAGTGAGAATGGTGAATCACATCGTGACGCAACCCTATGCCAAAGACGATCATCTAGAGAAGATGATCAGAGATCATTTCGGCATTGAAGCATTGGGAATTGCCGCGAAGAAGCCATCAAGTGACATCGATCAGCGAGCTCTGGAAGTACTGGGTTCCGTAACTAATAGACTTCCCGATGGAAGGTTCAGTACGGGATTGATCTGGAAGACCGACGAAGAGAGCTTACCTGAAAGCAGAACAGCAGCTGCACGACGCCTCAAGGGAATAGAAAAGAAGTTCCTGAAAGATGAAGTATTTGAGAAGACTTACCGAGAACAGGTATTGAACCTGATCAACAACGGATACGCCGAAGAAGTATGGGAAGAACCTACCTCCCCTAGAGCTTGGTATTTACCACACTTCGCTGTTGTACACCCGCAGAAGAAGAAAATGAGACTGGTCTTTGACGCTGCTGCGAAGTCGAATGGAAAATCATTGAACGACGTTTTGCTGGCTGGCCCCGATCTGCTTCAGCCTCTGTTCGGCGTCCTTCTTCGTTTTCGCCAAGGAGCTGTCGCGGTGGTCGCAGACATAAAAGAAATGTTTCTCCGCGTCAAAATGAATGAAGAAGACAGAGACAGTCTGCGATTTCTGTGGGAAAACAAAGAATTCAGGATGACATCGCTTATATTTGGAGCCGCCTGCTCGCCGTGCGCTGCAATCTATGTGAAGAACAAGAACGCGGATGAATTTGCGAACAAATATCCAGAAGCAGCAAGAGCGGTTCAACGCGATCACTATATGGACGATTATTTGGCAAGCTTTCCTGACACCTTAACAGCGGCCAAAGTATCGAGAGAAGTTGATGAAATTCACAAGAGCGGAGGATTCTTCCTGCGAGGGTGGGCGAGCAATAAGCCTGCTGCGATCGAAGAGCTGAAGAGCGAAGAAGACAATGCGAAGTCAATCCGCCTTGGAGAGCAAAAAGACCAAATAGAAAAGACGCTAGGTCTCAACTGGAACATCAACGAAGATAGCCTATACTTCACTCTAAATCTGCGGAATACTCCGGAAGAGACTATAATTGGAAGACGAGCACCGACGAAACGAGAAGCAACAAGCGCAGTCATGTCCGTCTTCGATCCGCTCGGACTCGCAGCACCTATAACGATCCAAGGGAAGGTGATGCTGCAGAACCTATGGAGATCCGGGCTCGAATGGGACGAGAGACTAACACCTGCGAGAGAAGAGGAATGGAGAAAATGGCTCGAAGACTTGAGGAAGCTCGAAGATCTCCGCATACCTCGATGCCTAACTCGAGACGTCACAGAGGGGGAGCTACACACTTTCTGCGACGCCAGCGAAAAGGCGTATGCCTGCGCAGTCTACTGGCGCTCTTATCATCCAGACGGTCACATCGAAGTGAAGCTGCTAGCGGCAAAAGCCAGAGTATCGCCGCTTAAGCCAACATCAATACCACGCTTAGAACTGCAAGCGTGCCTGCTGGGAAGTCGACTGGCAACGAACATAGGACAAGAATTAGATCTCAGCATGAGCCGAAGATACTTCTGGACCGACTCGAAAACGGCCCTAGCCTGGATACAATCCGACCCTCGAAGATTCAAGCCTTTCGTCGCACACCGCCTCGCCGAAATTGAGGAGCTTACGAGATCCAAAGAATGGCGCTGGGTCCCTACGAAACACAACGTGGCAGACGATGCCACAAGAGAAGCCCCAGCGAGCTTCAACGCGACTCATCGTTGGTACACGGGTCCACTGTTCTTATACGAGGACCCAAGAGACTGGCCAACTGATGCGAAAGAGGCCCCCATTCCAAAGACGGGCGAAGAAAAAACAAACGCCGCCATCTTGCACGTCAGAAAGACCGCCCCTGCAGAAATACCCGATCCAGGAAGATTCTCCAGGTGGACGCGCCTGCTACATGCAACGGCAAGATTTCTACAAGCGGTAGATATGTTCAAGAAAGGCATCAAGAAAAAGGTCAATGTCACCAAGAAGATAGTTCGAAAAGATTTGAATCCAGCCTGGAAGAAGACCCAGTCGAAAACAAAGATACAAACCAGAACGAGAGAACAAATAAGGAAAGAAGTAGTCTCCCTACCCAAGTCGACTACTTACATTGAGAGAGCCGAGCGGCTACTGATTCTCAAGATACAAGAAGACAGCTTTCCAGAAGAGATGACGGCTCTGAAGAACAAGAAAGACTTCAAACAAGTCTCTAAGTTGAAGAACTTCACGGTCAATCTCGAAGAAGGCCTCATCAGGCTATCAACCCGAATCGGGGCAGCAAAGTACCTCACGGCCTCGTACAAAACTCCAATCGTTCTGGACGGGCAACATAGAATCACCAGGTTGCTTGTGGAACACGTCCACGTCATTTTCAACCATGGGAACCACAACACAGTAATGAACGAGCTACGTCAGAAATACTGGATACCATCACTGAGAAACCTCGTGAAGACAGTGGCTAGAAGCTGCGGTTGGTGCAAAATCCGCAAGAGGACACCACAAGTCACGCCTCAAGGCGACTTACCACCAGAGAGGCTATCCAAAACCAGCCCACCGTTCACCTGTGTGGGAGTGGATTATTTTGGACCCATGTTTGTCACAATCGGACGTCGCGTAGAAAAGCGATGGGGAGCCTTGTTCACTTGCCTTACCACAAGGGCCATCCATTTAGAACTGGCTTCCTCATTAAGCACTGACTCCATGATCCTCGCTCTTCGAAGAATGATCGCCAGAAGAGGCACACCCAAAATCGTGCTCAGCGACAATGGGACCAACTTCGTCGGCGCCTACCGAGAAATCACCGAAGCAACACAGAACATGGGGGAAGCAGCTGCTAAACTTGGCATCTACTGGAAGTTCATCCCACCAGGAGCCCCACACATGGGAGGTTCTTGGGAAAGATTAGTGCGTTCAGTGAAAGTCGCACTCTCAGCCACTCTACATGAACGTCATCCCAAAGAAGAAGTTCTGCACACCTTACTGCTAGAGGCAGAACATATTGTGAACTCGAGACCTCTTTTCTCGGTAAGCACCGACCCAGAAGAAGAAGAATCCCTAACCCCAAACCATTTCCTAATCGGGAGGTCATGTGGAGCTACCCTCTTTGGCTCCTTCGATGACACCGAACTCATCGGCAACCCTTCCTGGAAGACATCACAGCGGCTGGCCGACCATTTTTGATCGAGGTGGTTGCGAGAGTACCTTCCAATTCTCTCGCCTCGCTATCATCAGGGTCCCCACTATAGGGATCCGACGATTGGCGACATCGTCCTGATCGTGGATCATACCTTACCACGATACTCCTGGCCACGCGGCGAGATAGTCGCCACGCATCCCGGTCCTGATGGCAGGACCAGAATCGTCGAGGTGCGGACAACAGCGGGCGTTCTGCGGCGTCCAGCCTCACGGCTGGTCATCATCGTGCCTGCTTCGTCGCCCCAACCTACGAGGGTGCAGCGCACCGAGGGGGAGACTGTTGGCGACGAAACATAAGTGGAGTGAAAAAAGACACTAAGTGAAGTTAAATTGTGATTGTGCATGTAAATGACTCTAATTGTGATATTTGTAAGCTAGACATAAGGTTGATTACGTAACTTTAACTCTTGAATCAAGTTGTTTAGTTCATTAGTTAGGTTTTATTTTGCTATTTACTTTCTTGCTCTATAACTTTTTGATTTATTAATATAATTAGGTAAATGGTGTTTGTACATACGGACTAAAGTCCTAGGGATTCAATGAAACTGTATTTTTAGACCATATGTCAATAACATGTGTGTAATTTTGATATTATGTACAAAGTTCAATCCAATTTGTAAGCCTTTTGTAACATACTTAGATATATTTTCCTTTTGCTGCAGTTTTCCTAACATTATTTGATGTAAATAGAAAGATCATGTAATTCTGTATAAGAACCAACCATTGTTTGAAATATTTAAGTTTTAATAAGTTGTAAAAACATATAAACATGCCGTAATTGTAAATAAAAATGTAACTTAGAAACTGCTAAAAACGTATGGCTCACGTTACGGTAAAGTTTAGTAGTACAATAGTAACCACGATCTGTATGGAAATTGTCACTTCAAGGTCCCTAGTACTAATAAATAAATAACAAGTAATCGGGTTTTAATTCAAGATCCCAACACGCCCATACATGTGAAATGGGGATGAATTTTTTTTTTCGCTGCACCCCCTCGTGTGGGTTATCATTGAATAGGTCTACTAAAATGAAGGTAATGTTTCATACATACCTTTTTTATCAGGTGTACCATCTGCGAAATATAGCCCGCCAAAGTGGCTTGCAATGTGTCCCCCCCCCAGCCATTTCTAAACTATGCAACGTAGAAACTTATAATCTTCCACATTGATAGACCTTTGTAAAAACTCTCTTTTAAAATTATTTCGAGTATAATTTGATAATACATTTTTGAGTTGAGAGAGAAAACTGAAAAATACTTAAAACGTCCTAGTTCAAAGGTCATTGACCTTAGAGAAAAATGATCGTAGCAAATAATGCTCCTTTAGCTACTTTCTATTTAAAAAATTTACAAAAAGTAACTTTGTGTTATATTGAAATGACAAACTTTTTAAATTTGGCGCTGTACAGCGCCATCTAGCGGCTAGTAGCAACACTCTCCGAGTCGCCAATGCTGCCGTCTATAGCATTTGGCACTTTATAGCGCCATCTACCGGCGGCTACTAACAAAACTATCTAAGTCGCTAATGCTGCCGTCTATTGCAAAAACTAAAATAGCCATGATTAATATTCGATTTGATTTGTTTGTAACACCTAGGAACCCTATAATACTGAGCATGGCCCGACATGCTCTTGGCCGGTTTTTTCTTTCCACAATTTAAATCTTTATTAAATAATTACGTTTGCAATTCCAGTAAAATGATGGCTCTCGCTCTCGCGAACTAATGAAAATTATGAAAAATGTTTCAAATAGTTTGATGAAAGAGACTTATTTATACCACGTTTTTAAAACGAAAATAAACAAATAAATATAAATAATGAAATAATGATAAAAAACCATAACGCGTTTAAAACGAAAGCGAGTAAATATTGCATTGACATTTGTCATCCACTTCTGTGCCATATTATAAAGTTTGAATAATATTGTACTTTTCTTTTCATAATTAATATAATTACATTAATATTTATTTGATACCTAATCAATCAACTACCAACATCTCTAAGAGATAAAATAACAAAAAATAACATAAAATTTAAATTATAACAACATTTCTTGCAAGTTACAAATACACAATAATAAAAATAACTAGTCAATACAATTAATAACATTATATTAATAATGTTAAGTAAGTATGTAAGTATAATAAATTCTCTAAAGTTTGCTGCATTTGTAGAAACAACCTGTATCAACACAAATACTACCCTCCACCAGTTTTTAAAGACGGCTCGCGCAGCCACCAGTGTTCGCTCCTTCATAATGTAGCTAAATATTATCTGGTATCTACCCACATTGTACTTATTTAATATCCTACCTTGTTAACTATATTTTTGTTTACCTGTTTGCATAGTCGATGATACTGATGTACGGTAAAACTCTAATGAGTTTATGTTTACATCTTTAGAATGCTTTTGTTATGTATACCACTGAACAAATAAATAAATAATAATACTATTAGAATTTTAATTATTGTATATTTTATTAAAATGAGCATGTAAAAATGATTAGTGCAAAAAAGATAGATTTATGAAAAGCTAAATTACCTAATTATTAATTACTAATTTGTACCTACATGTAAAAGTTAAGCTAGATATGTTGCGTTATGTTAGACACTACTAATGGGATGCTGGCCAGAAAACCTCCACGTGTGCCTGACGGCTGCTTGTCCTTCTGGACACGTCTGGAGGGATCGGCAGTTGTTTGGCCGGTGCGTCCTGGGCACGGGCAATAATATCCTGTCGAGGGATTACCCTTCGGGGGATTTTATTGCCTGTGGCGAATATTCTAGCGCGGGTGGGGCCCGTTCTGGGCCAGTGGGGAGTTGTTCCACGTGTCCCTCTGATATCAGCAGAGGGCACAGTGGAGGAGCAGGGGCGGGCCCGGTGTGCACTCACCCTGCCACTGGGCAGGCAGCGGGGGGGCTGTCCTTCCCTGCCCCCGTCGATCTCGTAACCCCAGGAGTGCCCACTGAGTAGTGTTCTCGCGCCTCTTGGGACCGAGGGTCTTGGCTTCACCACCCGGACCGCGAGGAAGAAAACCTCTATAAAAAATTACGGGAGGTAGGGAAAAACTACTCACTCTATGGTACTGAAATTAAAATACGTGTTACTCAAGGATAGACGTGACAATATTATTAAGCCCAAAACATGAATGCACTTATTTGGCTCTATCATAAAAAATTCCAAACATACCTCGAAAACTGTTTATTTTCAAACAGTTTCCTAAATATATCCAACATATATTGGTATTTTGGTATGATATTTTACCGAAATATTGTTTTATTATTTTGAAATAATTTTACTAAGCCATTTTATCGAAAATACACATATTTTCTGAGTTATATTTTTTTTTTCGTTTAAATGCACTTTCATTCGGAATGGCGTCAACTTCATGCCGCACTACTCCTTCCCGGCAAGCCTCGTATTTTGCATCGCGCTCACTCTCATTCCGCGGCGTTCTGGGTCTTAATAGTTTAACACACCTACACCTACTTATCTGTTAATTAAAACGCCGTAGCTGTCGAACTGTTATTTACTTGTTTTGTTTTCGTGTAGGTTGTCGTAAGTGCCAATTAGTAGGTCTACAATTTTCTTCCTTCGCCTGTAAATATTTATCGACTTGCTACCTAACTGGGCACTGCAAGCTGAATAAACACCTTCACATGATGGGCCTCAGTGATACCACAGTTTGCAGGTTTTGTCGCGATAAGGATGAGACGCCCATCCATATCCTATGCGAATGTGATGCAGTGCACCACATCAGAAGCCAGCACCTTGGAAGCCACGTCATCTCAACGCAGGAGATCAAATCCTCCTCCCCCAAGGTCATAGTCGACTTCATGATTGACTTGCAGCTTGGGGAAGTGCTGTAATGCTGCAAGAGGCGTCACAATAGATCTTACCAGGTCGCAGTGGCTTAGGGGCGTTCAATACCCCTACCTCTTTCCTCAAATAATAATCGCACCTAACTGGGTGCAAAAGATCGTCCTAATAATAAAATAGAAAACAAATTTTCTCAACGTAATCGAAGGAATATTTTAGTTTATAGAACGAACTTGATATTTCATAAATAAGGATTCCTCTATAATAAGGAATAGTTGAGTTATTACAGCTTTATTTTATATATAAATTCTTGTTTGCGAACTCTCTATATGGGATAGATTGTGTTTGTGCTTGTTAAATATAACTTAATGTTTGTTCTTCGCTATTTATTAAATGTAAAAATAAATAGGTAGTAATGATTTGCAAACATCGGCATTAATTAGAGAGTCTTTTACTTTCGTATCAAGTAAATGTGTGTCCCAACTTTGTGTCATTAAATATCTAGAGTCTAGTAAGTAAATAATAGATAAAGTTACATTTCAGTACTGAACAAGTTCGTCTGTGTTTCCCGATAGGTATAATCTGGTGGTCTTTATAGGAACGAGTGAATAGGTTTTTGCTGGGCAAGCGTGCACCATCGTCAACCGGACAACGAACATCAGAAAAGGTGGCGGTAAAACGCAAGCTCATTGAGAAAAAAAAGTTCTGTACAGATTGATAGTCACAAAATATTACTTTTCAATCACAGACATATTAAAAAATATAGACGAAGTGCTGCGAAAAATCTAGTGAAGCCAAAAAAAACTATACTCCTTCTTGTACACCCAGCGCTCGCACGCACACACATGCACCTCATACCGTGCTCACCCATCTCACTATACATGTCGCAGCATCGTCCAGCAAGCACCGCAAAAGCAAATATCCCTCAGGTGCATGGTGTGCGTGTGTGTGAGCGCTGATTGTACACGAAGGAGATTGCATTGATTGTGTGCGTAAGTTGAGCTTGCGACACTCTGACTCAATGCAAACTGGGCGGCTTGCCCGATTTCCCTATATTCTGTGATCTTAGGAATCAATTTTCTCCGAGATTACAGTGACATACAACTATAATATATTTGAACAACAGTCGTGCAAGTATATTTTTGAAATATTTTCCAAAATGTTATGTACTTACAGTACCTATTACTAAGTAGGTACCTGTTAGTAAGTTTCGTCATACGATAACTTTTGCAAGCACTAAATTTCATCAAAAATAATTTATCACTGCAATTTTCACAAAAAATACAAGTATAAACTGCCATCACATTAGAACATACCAGAGATAGTGCCAGTAGTGTCTATGAGACAAATGAGAGGGTGTGAGCTCCTTTGTACCGGCAGAAGACAAATAGAGGCAATCGTCACGGCCCATCGCCTTTTATGAGCCGGAAACTAGCCGGAACTACTGTGACGTCATATCACTAGCACACACGTATACACGCCTTGAAAGAAAAGCGATGTATTTTATGACGAATAAATCATAAAGGGATACAAAATAGTATTTATTCTGTTTGCAAAATCCTAAATAAATAGGAATGATAAGTTGGTTTTCTTTGGTGAAATGTTATCCATGGATACGCGTTTGAATATTTTTGTAGAATTTAGGTAAAATAGAATATGATGTCGTTTTTTTACTTTGACTTTATTATAGTGGGCCTAATTAGCTAGCTATTAGCAGGCTTTAAAAGCAGTGATAGCCTAGCGGTTGAAAGCTTGCCTTCCATGCAGGAGGTCTAAGCTCAAACCCGGCCCGCACCTCTAACTTTTTTGATTCATGTGCGGTGTGCGGATCAGCGAGTTTGATTATCACTTGCTTTAAGTGTAAACCACACAAAGCGCGGGTGCGTGTCGGGCGCGGGTCGGGTGCGTGTCGGGCGCGGGTCGGGTGCGTGTCGGGCGCGGGTCGGGCCCGCGTCGGATGGAGCGCGGGAGCCGCGCGCGGCTATGGAGACACTTCGTTATTATTATATTTTTTATATAATAACTATCGTGAGTTAAATTCATAATGATTAATATAAACGGTTTCACTCACGTTCACACCCACACACCCGATGTAACCGGTCGGGCACACCCGATGAAATAACGTGAGTGAAACCGTTTATATTAATCATTATAATTTTTGTTGATTATTTTATTTTTTCTTCTTATAAAAATTACCTATGTAGCGTTAATTCAATTTTGTTTTTATGTAGGTATTGTTGCACGCTGGTATCTTGTGGTAATACATTTTTTTTCTTGAATGAACCGGGTAAAACAGGGTGAATAGGGACAAATGTTGGGCAAGGATTTTAACATAGAAATAAGATAGTTTGTTGCCCACAAGGCTTTAGAATGTCTACCAAATTATGGCAGAACATTTTTGAAGTCTTTGTGGGCAACAAACTATCTTATTTCAATGTTAAAATCCTTGCCCACTTTTGTCCCTATTCACCCCGGTTTACGGTAATTATAATAGTATCTGTGTTGACTTACTTGACACTGCTGCGGACCTTGCCGGTTCGGCGAGGCGGGCTTGGGCCGCACCTTCTTAGAAAGCGGCCGGTCCAGCCCGGTCACCGCCACCGACACCGTCGTCACTCCGCTCAGCAACGACGACGACGAAGATGTGCAGTCTGCAACAATTATATTCAGATTAATAATGTCCTCCTGGCCGAATTTCGGTCACGGCGGTCAATCTCAACAGAGACTAGCCATCTGCGCGGGACATATAGTCACACCTCGGATTCTCAATACAGTATTAATGCTAGCGCCACCTACATACACAAGATTACGTCTGTATACGAACGCACGCACACGTGTAAGTTATGCCAATATCATGTAATGAACGGCTTTTGGCACTTAAAACCTTAATTCGAAATTATTTCACAAACTAACCGCGAATACCTCAATTCGATATGAAGCCAAATCCATCGAATAACATGGAAATTAATGTTCCGTTTGTTTAATAAATAACTCTATCAGTTATTGGCAAACGCAAATAATTATGATGGACATTTTACCATGTCAATATGCTTTTAACAAAATAATTCGATGCATGAGATGCGTCCAAGTGTGGTGGTTTGGAATAATTCAAATATCCTATACTAATTATTGTTATAAATACGAAAGTGTTTTGTTTGTTTGTGCTACAATCACGTTGAAACGGCTGAACGTATTTGGATGAAATTTGGCACCCTGATAAACCATATCCTGGATTAACATATACTACCTTATTACAAAATCGGGTTTAAGACGCTGACAACAGCCAAATACCCCAAATAGGCTTCTTTTAAAAACATTTTTAGCTGTATCTATTCAGTTTGTGGCAGTGAAAAAAATATATGTTAATCTTGATCGTATTTTCTGAAACTGTATTGTGCCCAAAACACGTTTTCTTGAAGTTTTCTCAATAGAAAAGAATTGTAAACTAACCTCTTAAAACATGCTTTAAAGTAAACAATCTCTATTATTTACTAAATATTATAAATAAAATTAAGAAAACATTTGAGAAAGACAATAATCTAAACATTTATTGTTTCTGTTTTTCAAATAAGCTTTTAGTTTTTTATTAAAAAGAAATATTGTTAATTTTCATTCAAGTTGAGCGGCGTATCCGACGTCCCTCGGCTCGTTGCCTCTCTTTCAGTTCTGTACGAAACGACAGTGACCGCAGAGGTCTGATTTTTTAGGTGTTGTCAGCCTCTTAATAATAGGATTTGCGTACGTACATAAAAAGGCATAAACACCTTTTAATGTATGCAGTTTGACGTTTAACCCGGTTTAAACAAGGGTCTTAGCCTGGTTTTATTTGCGTTGATAGGCTGTACCACAGAAATAGATAGAATGGTTGTAATCATAATTAATTTACCTTAATAATTTTACTTGCGATTCATGCGTGGCAACTTTCCGAACAAACTACGCCTTACGTTTTGACGTCATTATTAAAAAAAAAAAAAAATTAATCAAATTTACTTTACAGCTTTTGTTTTTACATTTAGAAACAGCACAATAAGGCATTTTTACGGGTTCTTGTTACAGTATTAATAAATAAATAATAAATAAATTCTTTATTGACATAAAACTGGTACAAACATAGTATGACCCTGACTCCAGAGCTAGGCATTATACCTGTGTTTCAGGAGTCAGTGACTTCATCCTGCTAAGTTACAATTTGCAAGGTTTTAGGCAAAAAATATATAATATTAAATTAAAGTTTAAGTGAAGAAGAATCACATTTCAGAAAACCTAAATTCTAATTTGTTGTTGTAAAGTGCCTTGTGAGAGTGTGTTATGTTTGTGTGGGGTGTGTGAGAGTGTGTAATGCTTGTGTGAGGAGTATTTATAGAAACAAGTCATAAGGCATGCTGAGAAAGGCTTTGAAATATCCTGCACTATGGTGCACGGTGCTGCCACGCGCGCCCTGCCCACATGGCCATTCTATCTATTTCTGTCGGCTGTATTTTCTTTGAGAGTATTTCATTTATTTATAAAGTACCTACATACCCGTTTTAACACGATCTTTTATAAATAAGGTACTTGGTTAATTAGAACTTCTGATATCACGTTCTTGTCCGCTGTCCACCCACAGCTACCCTTCTCTGATCCGATTCGTAATTTCGGTTCGCTCCTAATTTTCACCGTTCGATATTAATTTACAACGGGCCGAAGGCAAACAAGAGTTCCAAAATATACTCCGGGCAAAATTTCAGAGTTATTTCTCCTTTTTCACGTTCAATCAACAATCAATCAACTCAGCCTATCGCAGTCCACTGCTGGACATAGGCCTCTCCCAAGTTGCGCCACAACGCTCGGTCCTCTGCCTTCCGCATCACGTTCGCTGGGGAAAAACTGTTGAATTAGGAGAAAGTAAAGATTGTTTGGGCAAAGGATCAATTTTGTGAAACTCGAGGTTTAAGCTGTTCTCGAACAATCTAATTTTGTTGGAACTTTTTTTTGTAAATTTTACACGTGCGTTTTGGTTCTTTTACGATTATGTGGAAGCATGTGTCATTTGAAATTCTACTGATATTATAAATGCGAAAGTATGAATGTTTGTTTGTCCGTACAAAGGCTTCTACGTGATAAAAAATCATCACAAGCATCATCATCAATTAAATCAAAATATTAAGTACTTATCCTACTATTTTAAGTACTAATATTACAATGAGAAAGTATGCATGTTTGTTTATCCTTCAATCACGCTGAAATGACTGGATGAATCTGGATGAAATTTGACTCATTAAACAAATAAATATTTGGGACATTTTACACAGCACCATCTACTCCCAAACTAAGCAGAGCTTGTACTATGGGTACTAGACAGTGGATATATGTATAATACTTATATATTTATTTTATTTTTAAATACATAAAAACACCCAGACCAACACAAGCACTTACGTTCATTCAACACATTAATATTTGTGTCATGTGGGAATCGAACCTGCGACCTCGTGATCAGCATTCCAACACTCGAGCCACTAGACCACAGAAGTCGTCATTGCACAAATAACAGATAGCATGTCCGATTAACACAGAATACTTTTTATTGTCATATCAAGGCCTAGTGAAGTCAAAATAAACTATGCTTCTTCGTCTACAACCAGCGCTCACGCACACACATGCACTTCAAACCGTGCTCACCCGTCTCAGTACACATGTCGCGGCATCGTCCATAAGCACCGCAAAAGCAAATATCCTTTAGGTGCATAGTGTGTGCGTGAGCGCTGGTTGTACACGAAGGAGCACAGTTAGTTATGGCTTCACTATGAATGTTCGCAGCACTTCGTCTATATTCTTTACTATGTTTGTGTTGATAACAAATCAAATCAAAAAGACATTACACGCGTGTCGATTTTAGACCGAATCTGAAATGTTGATGACTGATTGCGCTTGCGTTACGCTATAAAAACCGGCCAAGTGCGAGTTGGACGCACACAGTAAGGGTTCCGTACCACCCATCGACCTGACAGCCCATATAAACTAATTTAATTTACGAGAGTTCATCAATAGACATCAACGCACCGTGCTGAAATATGAATTTTTGCATCTCTTTCTTACGCAGGTACCACCACATATGTCTTTGTTTGCCCTATTTTTAGTATTTGTTGCTAAACTAGGTACATATGCCCTGTAATCAAACCAAGTTTGACGCTGGTATGTATTACCAATTTGATGAAAGAGCAGGAACAAAAATGCATGTTTTTCGAGGTTTTTTGGATCTACAAATACTAAAAATTTCAAAAAGTCTAAAACCAAAAGGGGTCCTTTAGTTTTAGACTTTTTAATTTTTAGTATTTGTCATAGCAACACATATTCTGAGAAGATTTCAACCGGCTACCTATTACCGTTCAAAAGATACAGCCCTGTGCCAGACAGACTGATAGACGGACGGACGGACAGCGTAGCGAGAGTAATAGGGTCCCGTTTGGTACCTTTGGGTACGGAACCCTAAAAACGGAACTTAGCATTGACATAGCCGAGAGCCTAGTTCATGGATGAAAGTACAACTCTGCTTATCCCTTCGACGATAAGAGAGATTGAGAGTAATCTGTTTACAGGAACCGGTTGGATATTCAAATTCTCAATCATCATTAATCAATGTCTAACAATAATCAATTTTTTTCGCCTCAAGTTATTTCTCGAGCCACAAAACGCTCATTACATTTTTATATTTTTACCTAAAATACGTTGCTTGTAGTGTTTTTATTGGATCGCCAATAAATTATTGTTGGATGGGCAATAAATTAAAAAAAACTGTTCACCTTGATTTTTTTGCTCGAGTTTTCTTATTTGTTGATCAATATTTTCAGTACCTACTTTTTCGGCTGGTTCTTTTTGTTGCTGTTATTTTTAACAATAGTAATACATTGCTTGTTAATCTAGAAGTCCCTACCTATCACAGACATAGTAAAAATTATAGACGAAGTGCTGCGAACAATCATAGTGAAGCCAAAAAAACCGTGCTCCTCCGTGTACAAACCAGCGCCCACGCACACAGATGCACCTCAAACCATGCTCACCCCTCTCAGTTCACATGTCGCGGCATCGTCCAGTAAGCATCGCAAAAACAAATATCCTTCAGGTGCATGGTGTGTACGTGAGCACTGGTTGTATATGAAGGAGCACGGTTTTTGTTGGCTTCACTATGGTTGTTCGCAGCACTTAGTCTATATTTTTTACTATGTCTGTGCTACCTATCTGATGTTGCTACGGATACGATCAAACAGTACACAATATATTTGAATATGTCGACATCACTCGTAGTTGGCTATTATTCAAATTATATTATAGTAACTTCCTTGTGCGCTAACAAAGCGTACCGGTTCTCTATTCACAGTCAGACTCAATTCGTCTTCGCGGATGAATTAACTGTATAATTGCCATTATTGTCTTACACTGAATACGTTCACAGCCTATTCTTGCGCAAGATAGAGCCTGTGACATTGCGCTCCAGTGCACACAAGATGTGCTCCATAGTCAGTGCTGCCAATGTATATTTTTGAATTCCCCGCCACGATAAGCTTGATTCCTCGCTTTTCCCCGCTACTCTTTTATAAATTCCTCGCAAATTCCCCGACATGATTAATATTAAAGAAATAAAGCATATTATTTGGGATAATTGTTAAATTATCAACGAAAATAGTTTACCCTTCTATTTTTGTTTCGGGTAATCTTATATAAATCAATGGCAGGTAACTTATTATTATTGAATTTAGATAAAAAACGGCGAGTACATCACTCACCTTCGGTTTGCCGACGACATAGTAGTCATGGCTGAGACCATGGAGGACCTCGGTACAATGCTCGATGACCTCAGTAGAGCTTCCGATAGAGTGGGTCTTAAAATGAATATGGACAAGACAAAGGTTATGTCGAATTCCCATATAGCACCCATTCCCGTAAGCATCGGAGAATCTACACTCGAAGTTGTTGACGATTATGTATACCTAGGACAAACTGTCCAGCTAGGTAAGTCCAACTTCGAGAAAGAGGTCAATCGTCGAATCCGACTCGGTTGGGCAGCGTTCGGGAAGCTACGCAATATCTTCTCGTCCAAAATACCGCAGTGTCTCAAGACGAAAGTCTTTGACCAGTGTGTGTTGCCAGTAATTACTTACGGTACTGAAACGTGGTCGCTCACAATGGGCCTGATAAGAAGGCTCAAAGTCACTCAAAGGGCAATGGAGAGGGCTATGCTCGGAGTGTCCCTGCGTGATCGAATCAGAAATGAGGAGATTCGCAGGAGAACGAAAGTAACCGACATAGCCTGAAGAATTGCCAAACTTAAGTGGCAATCGGCGGGGCGCATTGCTCGCAGAACGGATGGCCGATGGGGCAGTAAAGTTCTGGAGTGGCGACCGCGTACTGGAAGGCGCAGCGTGGGTAGGCCCCCCACAAGGTGGACCGACGACCTGGTGAAGGTCGCGGGAATCCGCTGGATGCGGAAGGCACAGGACCGGTCGTTGTAGCGATGCTTGGGGGAGGCCTATGTCCAGCAGTGGACGTCTTTCGGCTGAAATGATGATGATGAGATAAAAAACCAACAAAATTCAAGTCAATAAAAATAGATGGTTATTTTTCCCCGTATCTTTACCTTCCGCATGTTCCTGACAAGCATAGCCAACCATTTTGTTTGATAAAGAAATTGATGCGTTAAAAAAACGTTAAAATGAATTATTTGTCCATTCCCCGCAATTCCCCGCTTTTAGTCGAGACCCCACGCTCTCCCCACGCAGGCCTCTCATTTCCAACCAATCGGGGAATTCGCCGCCAATTGGCAGCACTGTCCATAGTCTCATATCCTGACTTCACCTATTATGGTGAGGGAGCGTGCAGGAGTTCTTTATCCGATAACATCGAGTACAATAACGTGAAGCGAATTCAGAGTCTCTCAAACGAGACGGGCTCATACAGATCCGTATTGATTCCATCACTTTGCCATCTGATGGGATGTTCTTTGTCACTAGACGGGCACCATTACTTTGTTTATGTTTGCCCCAACCGCATATCCGTCTCGGCCGACCGATGCCCACTAATGGAACCGAAGAAAAATGATTCCCGATCTTTTCACGAGAACCTGTGTGGAAAGATATATAAGTAACAAAGTGGTCGCTTTTCAGCGAGCCGTGTGATGAATAGGTAATGTCGTTGAAGAAAAAAGACGTTGCTCGCTCCACTCAGGGATAAGTTGCTCTCAGAGAATTTAATTATGTTAGCTTTTATGCCTGCGCAATCGGTCCGGTTTTTTGCTTGCTTGATGTTTGACTGTGAAGTCGGACGTCTAAAGCTTTTATTATGATTTTGTTTTTAAATTTTTGTTTATTTTCATGTGGCAATGCTGCCAGTTTTCTGAACACGTTATCATTTAACAACGTTACGGAGGAATTTTTTGATGCCCTCTTGGTAGCCATTAGGCTATTGTTGTTATTTTAGGTTAATGTATTTATTAAATAAAAATGTGTAAGTAAATTTGTGAATATTATTATTAACTATCCCGAAATTTTATTACATTTTATTGATGACATGATAAGAATAAGAACCCACATATTCTTTTATGTAGGTTTTATCTCGATTTATATCAATTATGAGACATCATTTAGTCAAGTTGTTTTAAGTGTCTATTTATACTTTGAATGAAGGATGGCCCAGTTAATGTAATCCTCATTTCAAACAACTTTTACTATGGGACTAACAGTGAAATCACGTAAAAAAATGTGCTGTTTCTTAGATTTTGTCGTGAGACTTCGAAGATTTTTAGGGAATTGCCGTTTTTTTTTTGTGATTTAAGGGGTTGGCCTATAGTAATATTTGTTCGCAATGATGAGTACGTTAAGGCTTGAGTTCACTAACGATAATTATCTGGATAAACGATCGTTTAACTTAAAACCTAGTACTTTTTTAGAACAATAAAATAAATAAAAAAATAAAAATCATTTAATTCAGACCTTCATGATCCATAAAAGTAAAAAAAAAAATACACATTTATAAAAACAAGAGTTTGTTAGTAAAGAGATAACTTATATACTATGTTAGTAGACATCATTATATACAATCAGCTGTTTAATCAGATAATTAATGTTGATGAACACCGGATTAACTGGGCTACCGATATTATGTAAGAAGACAAAAATGTCACGGCGTATAAACGAAACTTTATTTACTTAAAACACAAGCAAAGGAACGCAACTTAAAATGTTCCTATATTAAAACTACGTGCAGCCGATAGCAGGTTGAATAGAGGCCTCCCTTGAAACTTGTGCTAAGCTTTATAGAATGCCCAATAATGCCTATATACGTGGGACACTCAGAAAGTTTTGCGAAACTAAAAAAAATTGTTCTATACGTACATATATTTTTATCAAATCTTTTCAAAGTACTTTCCACCAGCCTCTATACAAAGATTCATGCGCCTAAACCAGTTTTCAAAACACTTTTTCCAGTCCGCCGCAGACACCTCGTTTACAGCCTGCTCGAACGCAGCCAGCGCATCTTCCGGCGACGAAAATTGTATCCCTTTGAGCTGATTTTTTATTTTTGGGAATAAAAAGAAGTCACACGGTGCTAGATCAGGGCTGTAAGGAGGGTGACCCAGGAGTTTGACTGGCGTGCTGTCCAGGAAGTCCCTCGTTTTGAGTGCGGTGTGCGCAGGTGCATTGTCGTGGTGGAGCAGTAGCCCGCGGAGCCCTGTGTTTGGTCGCTTGTTGCTTATAACAGAGAAAACTTCTGGCAAACATTTGGTAGTATACCATTCGGCATTAATGCTTCTTTGATCCCGTAAGGGAATTGATACCAAGTGGCCAGTCAAATTAAAAAAGCTAGCGATCAAAATCTTACCCCCGCTTCTAGATCGCTTCACTTTGGTAGGCGTTGGCTCATTTTGAAACACCCAAACAGTCGACTGGCGCTTGGTTTCTGGGTCGTATTGATAAATCCAGGACTCATCACCTGTAACGATGTCGTAAACACGCCGAGACGAGCCTGCTTCAAATTTGTTAAGCATATCACGGCACCATTCCACCCGGGCCTGCTTCTGAGCATCGGTGAGGTTGTGCGGCACCCAGCGTGATACTATCCTCCTCACGCGAAGATGGCTGTGTAGAATCTCGTGAACGCTTCCCGATCCAATCTTCAATATGTGTTGAATCTCCTGATATGTAATTCGCCTATTGTCTTGGATTAAATTTTTCACTGCTAGCACGTTTTATTCGGTAACAGCCGTCAAAGGGCGACCGCTTCTTTCGTCATCCCCCAAAGTTGGTCGACCGCGCTTGAATTCGTTATACCAACGATACACGGTTGCCTTGGAAGGGCCTTCATCCATGAATGCCATTTGAAGTCTATCGTACGATTCATCCGGTTTCAGGCGACACTTGAAATCGTATAAAATCATAGCTCTAAAATGTTCCCGGCGCAGATCCATATTTCAGTGAGACACAATACTTTGAATTAACTCGCAAAAAATGTGGAGGGAAATTTTGAAATTGGAACTTACTTATTTTTACTTATAAATAATCATATTTTCGAAAAACATTATAACTGGCCAGTCTCCCATATATAAAAACTTTTTTTCGCAATACTTTCTGAGGGGCCTGGTACATTATGTAAATGAACTCCATCGCTTACTTATTGAACCTGTACATTAATTATAATGTAATTTAAACTTATTCAGTGGCCAGTCTGTACAATGTTTGTTTGGGGAATTGGGACAAATAGTCGTTATAGCTCCGTTAGGGCTGATGTTGGTCCATCGATGTATTTTCTAAATTATACTGTAGAAGCTTCTTTGAGTGGTTAGTTTGAAACTATTGCAGTATGTAGCGTGGGTCAAAAGCGTTTTTAGAAATATATTTACGCGTCTTTAACGTAATTACGTGACAATAGGGCCACAATGAACTATAGTTTGCATGTTTAATATTCTTATCTGTCAATTAAGTTCACAATTTAGTGCAATTTATTGTTTCATATGTTTTGACAGTCCGTCTTATCGACAATTTATTTTTTATTCCTAACTGGCTTGCATTTAAGCGATGGTGCGGTTGACAATGGTTCACGCTTGCCCAGCAAAAACCTATTCACTCGAGCCTTGAAGATCACCAGATTAAACTTCTCGGGAAACCCTGGAATTCCACTCTTGCACCAATTATGCACCACGCAATACATATTGCTGTAATGTCAAAATTACAGCTATTTTCTACACAAGAGTTGCTTACAGAGATCTCCGTGTCCAGTACAATAAGGCGTTCAGGACGGTATTGGGGCTGCCCCGCTTCTGCAATGCCTCGGGCATGTTGGTGGAGGCGCGCACCGATTGTTTCCACACCAGCATGCGCAAGCGATGCGCGTCCTGGTGCGCAGGGTGCGAGCCAGCTCCAATACTGTCCTAGCGATGATTGCTGGGTTACTGGCCTGCCCTTACATTAGGCATTGCTGTAACACACATGTCACTGGGTGTGCCCAAATTGTGTAATTATAATTATATATATCTTGTATGTGTCTGTCTGTATCTGTTCGTATATTTTATGTCTTCTCTGTATTGTATGTCAAATGGGTGCCATGCTAATTAAATGAATTGAATGCATTATTTTATTTTTTATTATTGTTGTACAAGATTACCCCATTGGTCGAATAGTCAGAAGCAATCTTGTAGGGACCTTAGTTATTACGCTTAAGCTTATTGTCAGTCTTTCTACACGTGCGGCCTGTAGGTCAACTTTAATAATGCACTGAGAATAACGCTGAGACTGCCGTGGCGGTGCTGTGAGTCAGGGATGTTCACTGATAATAATATTGATGGTTTCGCCGCCATTATTAGAAAAAGGTGTGCCTCCCTGATGACACATATCCGCGGCAGTTCCAACACTATCCTCAGTGTATTCGCAGATCGGTGGAATTCACCGATGCTGCAGAGATGGATGCAGCTCCACACTATAATTTAAATTATACCTGAATTTTTACGACTGTTTTTACTGACACTAGATATTAAGCAAATTGTTATTCACACTATGGACTCTGTCTGAAAATAAACGTATTTTAATTTAATTTTATAACTACAGGTACTGTGTGAGTTGTGTGATAGGTAATTGACATGGTGTTATGTTTCTTCAATACTGACCTTGACGACGTCTGTGGTCTAGTAGTTCGAGGGTCGGACTGCTGATCACGAGGTCGTGGGTTTGATTCTCACAAGACACAAATATTTGTGTGACGAACAATAAGTGTTTTTGTTGGTCTTGGTGTTTCTTTTCTATGTATTTATAAAAAAAAATGTATATAATTAATATATCCATTGTATTAGTACCCATAGCACAAGCTCTGCTTAGTTTGGGACTAAATGGTGCTGTGTAAAAATGTCCCAAAGATATTTTTTTTTAAACATACTTTAATTAGGCCAGCCCGGAAATACGTTGTTTTGTAAATATTTTACATAAAGCTGCAGAGTGATAACATTTCAAAGAAATGTCTTGTCCTGATTCCTATATTTTCCTCTTCCGTGTTTCATTTATATTCGTCCGAAGTACTTTAGGATTATGTGAAGGTCTTTTCCTGGAAAATATTTTGAAAAGGT
The DNA here is from genome assembly GCA_949699075.1 of Asteroscopus sphinx. Classification (NCBI taxonomy): domain Eukaryota; kingdom Metazoa; phylum Arthropoda; class Insecta; order Lepidoptera; family Noctuidae; genus Asteroscopus; species Asteroscopus sphinx. The sequence goes on from OX453019.1 coordinate 8,894,536, forward strand.
GCTAAATGAATCAGTGTTGTTGCTATGTTAAATATATTAAAGAATTCAAGCTCATGAAATAACTTAAGGATAGACTAAAGATTTAAATTGTGGAATGAAAAAATCGCTCACGAGCAGGTTTCGAACATGAGACTCCTGGCTCAGTACGCCAATGCTTTGGCCACTAAGCTCCCGTGAACAAACCGTGTGCTTAGTGGCTAAAACATTGGCGTACTGAGCCAGGAGTCGCAGGTTCGAATCCTGCTCGTGAGCGATTTTTTCTTTCCAAAATTTAAATCTTTAGAATTCGCTTCAATCAAATCAATCAACTCAGCCTATCGCAGTCCACTGCTGGACATAGGCCTCTCCCAAGTTGCGCCACAACGCTCGGTCCTCTGCCTTCCGCATCCAGTCCCCCCCAGCCACGTTCTTTAGGTCGTCGGTCCACCTGGCAGATTTCGCTTCGCATGCGTAAATGCGTTAAAAATAATAAAATAATTAAGGATAGACTGTTAGCGAAAGGTAGAAATCCGGGTTCTGTAGCGTGACTTAATGTGTGTGTGGGTTTAGTAACAAAATTACAATCACATGAGACTTTCTATCTTTAAGTCTCAGTTTGGCGAACGCGATTTCCAATATAATTGAGCTCAACTGTGTGATCGAAGCCAAAAGAATTCTCATAGTTTTTTATTTTTATTTTTTGATAGTGTAGGATGGTGAAACGAGCTAAAGGCCCACCTGATGTTAAGTGGTTACCTTTGCCCATAACAACTGCAATACCACCTAGGCTGTTGCCTAAATGGTACCGCAAGTCGGTTCGCTAAACTGAGACATGAAGATGGAAAGTCTCATGTGATTGTAATTGTTAGTTGTTCATCTGTACTACATCTACTACATCATACATGTACTACATCTTATAGTATTCATATACTTATACTAAATTTGTACTTAAGGTGAATGCTACAGGGTAGCCCACGAAATTCTAAATTTCTTGCGTTTTTTGCTAATTGTAGCTTTTTTTTGAGTTGTATATCAATCAAAATACAATTTGCGGTAGTAATAACAATATATCTACTGAATAATACTTATAAAAAATATAAACCTAGCTTTATAAGCTCTAGAAGCTCGATAATCGATAATTTGATCGTAAATTAATATAATCGAGCTTGTACAGCTTATAGAGCTAGGTTAATATTTTTTATGAGTATTATTCAGTAGATATATTGTTGTTACTACCGCGAATCATACTTCGAATTATACACAACGCGAAATACAACTAAAATTTGCAAAAACCGCAAGAAATTTTGAATTTCGCGGGCTACCCTGTAGCATTCACCTTAAGTAATGTTATTTACGGCCTGAACAGCGAGATAACAAGCGTGCGTTTATGAAACGATGTTAAACTACTTTGGCTCATATCCGAGCACATTTTCCGGTATAAGGGTGTCTTTTTCAATAACGTTACATGTATATAGACGTTTTAGTCACAAAAGATAGGCACTTAGTATTTTATTGGCGTGTGTTTACATTCAGTGAGTTTCCTTTCCACTTGTTTTATGAAGCTGTTAAAGTTAATAAAGTCAGAAACAGACTTGTTATACGCCACGCCAAATATACACTTTATTTGCTTCATTTATCTCGAGTTGTGGTTGGATCACAAGAAAAGAACTACAATTAAATAAAGAGTCAAATCTGAATTTGTAGAAATATGTGGTTATAAAGGTCGCGGTTCTTGCGTGGCGTGGCGTGTTGCAAACGTGTCGCTGGCTAAGATTGTTCCCTAGCCACCTCCGCTTTGAAATGAGTAAGTCCCTCAAAGCCCACATTACGTGTTAGGTCGTTTTGTCTTTGGTTTAGTAAGTGCGATAGACTTAAGGAAATTTCTTCCACGTTTACTCCAAGTGGGTGATAGAGTGGGGAAAATTAAGCGAAAGAAGGAATTATTTTGAGTCGAATGTGACGTCATTTGTGAATAATTTCGGGTCTGTTGATGAATGAGTTTTTTAGTAATAAAGTGGTATGTTTTATAACCTTTTAAACTAATCTGCCGTGATTACTCAAAATAGAGACCAGAATAAATAAAATGTGCACCCATCTAAAATTTCACGGTTATTTATTACGCTTTCTATGGTATTACTGCATAAAAAGGCGTTTACGATTCGTCATAAAATTGTGTCTGAGCCAAAAATGGTAGACAAAGAAGTGAATAAACGTTGAGATTGGAAAATTATTCATATTGGTGACCCGGTCGAAGCGGATCGTGCGCCCGGGGCGAGTCCCAGATCTATCCCAATTGATGGATATTTCTACAAATGCTTAGAAATTTATTACGGACACAAACCTTTTTTTATCATTTTGTTTTGCAACTATCTGTAAAGATTTCGTTCAGGGGTAAAGCGACCCGCAACATATTTTGTTGGCGGACCGTTTAGATGTTCGATAGTGAAACGTACACAAATATGAGTTAAGTAAATAATCTTATTAGGATCGGTTCGTCTTTTCTGTAACGAACTAAGAGGGTTGTGCTCGTTTTCTTCAATATATTATGTCCCCACGAGTTACTATTCACAAAATAAGCTACATTCGAATTACAAAAGCACTTTCAATGTAACTCACTTTGTTATCTTAGGTAAATGTTAAAGCCACATAGATAAATTAATTTACAAATTAAATCCAAACTGTGGCGGCCAAGCATTGGATGAGTAATCCGTTACGTTTTTAACATAACGAGAATACTTTGTACTTTTTAAACCATTTAAACCATTTATTTTGACACACTTAAAATATCATCATCATCATTTCAGCCGAAAGGCGGCCACTGCTGGACATAGGCCTCACCCAAGCATCACGACAACGATCGGTCCTGCGCTTTCCGCATCCCGCGGATACCCGCGACATTCACCAGGTCGTCGGTACACCTTGTGGGGGACCTACCCACGCTGCGCTTTCCAGTACGCGGTCACCACTCCAGAACTTTACTGCCCCATTGGCCATCCGTTCTGCGAGCAATGTGCCAATGCGTAAAATATAAGTATATGAAAAGGGAACAGGACAAATTACAGAGAACACAACATGTATACTACATAATATGTGTAGCAAGGGATCCAGCTCAGTATTTGCTGTGCATGTAGGTATGCGCAGCACTGATTTTCAGCTGGTCCCATCTGTATAACTTATTTATAATTTGTGTACACACAATAACATATGAAAGGAGACAGCATTAAAATTATTTAGTACAAAGGTACTGCTTATTTCAAAGAAATTTCTACCAGCAGACCTGCGAGAGGGGAAGTAAGTAAGAAATGTAGATAGAACTTGTGAAATTTATACGCACACAAAAAGTAAATCAAAGAACAATAGACATCCATCTGATGGCAAGCAATCTCCGCCACCTATAGACATCCGCAACACCAGGGGAATCGCCGATGCATTGTCGACCTTTTAAAATATGTATGCTCTTTTCTTGAAGGCTCCCATGTTGAATTGGTTCGGTAAAACCGCTGACGGTAGTTGGTTCCACAGTTTTTCTGTCATAAGTCAGTATTTTGAGAAAGCAGTAAATCTGAGGTCGTCGCTCCGAGTAAAAGAATATGACTTCTACCCTTAAAACCGACCTCAATTTAAGAAAAAGCTAGTTTGACGCTGATGAGTCTATATGTGTGTTTAGAAGATAAGTACTTAGAGCTAAACCACTGTGTATAAGGCAGACTATTCATAAGGAATTCACGTTGCGCTCGTTAGTGAAAGGCGCGCTAATCGCTGCGGCGATATAACTCACACTTATTAGGCTAACAGTTTGTGAACTACACTCCGCTGTCTCATTGGTATGTTCACACTGTGTTATCTGTACATATAGTGACTAGTCGGCCGCTGATATCAATCGGTGAGCGATCCACCAGAGAGCTGTAAGCAGCAATGCTTAGACGGCGACCGCGTTGTTTTAGCTAGTAATGGTCCGACCACAGAAATAAATAGATAGAATGGAAAAGTGCAGCATAGTGCAGGGAATTTCAAAGCCTTTATCAGTACGCCTTATGACTTGTTTTTGTAAATACTGTAACAAAAACCCGTAAAAATTGCCTTATTGTGTTGTTCTAACTGCACAAACAAAAGCTGTAAAGTACATTTTAAAATTAATAACGTCAATATGGGAGGCGTAGTTTGTTCGAAAGTGGCCACGCATGAATCACAAGTAAAATTGTGATTACAACCATTCTATCTAACTATTTCTGTGGTCCGACTAGTAGTCATTATAGAAAAGTGATTTGCGACCCTAGAACATGTTCTACAGTCAGTACTTTTTCGAATACAGACGACTTGATGACTATTAGTGTTTTCCAAAGCCTTTTCAAAGTTCTCTTGCAGTCTCTTGTGGTCTGCAAAATGTAAGACTGCAAGAGCAACACAAGCTAGCTTGGTTTCCACTTAAGTGAAAAGAGCTTGGATGCACTGTAACTGTAAAAATGCTCGTTTTGATGTTCGTTCTGTCGCTTTGTAAAAATACAGGGTTAGTTTCCCAAATATAAAGCGCAATCCTGGAACTTTAAAAACAAAGCTTCCTTAACTAATTTTAAATGCCAACATTATTAAAAATATTCCTGAAAAACAAACAAAGAACACTCACACTCATACAGAAGCACAGATACACACATATACATACACAAATAAGCGAAATCATATCTCATAACACAGCAGTGAGTACAAACATTACTCTTTGTAAGCCAAGTAGAGCAAGAAAAAATATTTAATTAATTAATTAATTACGAGTATAACGCCGCGACATCACTCATGGGTGAGGAGAGATTTTAATCACATTACGAACACTCGGCGAGCGAGGAGTGACCTTTTGTGCTCAACTTTGACGGCATCCGTAGAACAGTACATAAAGTTGCAAGTTGTAACGTAGGGATGCATTAGTTTGGCACTCATGTTCGAATGAATTAGTTCGTGTGAACGTTATTGCAAGTTGCATCGTGTTAATTAATTAATTTTGTCGCATATAGTGGTGTCACGGAAGTAGGAGGAGAACAGGAACTACAGGAACAGAACTCAGGAACGACAGGAACTAGTGGTACAGGAACTGCAGGAACTAGTGGTATGGAGTTATGGAACTCCTCTGAGGTATGGAGGGCAGAGAGGGTCAGTAGTACGGAGGGCCGGAGGAGTGGTAGGTCAACTCCGACTATAAAATGATTGAGCTGCTGCTACACCAGTGCAGCGAGCTCTGGCTGGATTCAGGATTCAGGTAGGTAGATAGGTTGGTCGGCACAAACAATAAAAACACAAACAGGAACGTTTTTGGTATACTTTATCTCACTTAACTGATAAACTGATACATTGACTATTGTTAATAAAATAATATAACGATTATAAGATACAGTCACAGACACATGAGTGTCTTTCAGCGTACAATATAGAACTCGGATGAGTAAAATAATATAAAAAAAACTGTAATGGTCGGACACGTCCATGCCCGGCCAAGGCTGCGATATAAGTCTCTTGTTTTAAGTAAACAATAGAAAATTATGGAAGAATTTTAAATTTTGAATTTGGATAGGTAAAGTTTTATAAAGTGGCCAGGAAGTCCAAATAAGGTGGTGAGCAGCGTAACGAGTTTAGCCTCGTTACAGTGGCTAAAGCACTGGCGTACTGAGCCAGGAGTCGCAGGTTCGAATCCTGCTCGAGAGCGATTGTTTCTTTCCACAATTTAAATCGTTAGATCGCTTCACATGCGTAAATGCGTTAAAACAATAAAATAATTAGTAAGGCTAGGCATATCTATACAACTTTGAATTAACTGCAAAGTAAGTCGAGTCGGTTAAGAAACACTGTTTCTTAATAAGATATCGCTGACGTCACCCAAAGACGTACTAAAGTGGAGGTTAATTTCGATACCACGAGCAGTCTTCACAGTAGCTTAGTGGCTATAGCACTGGCGTACTGAGCCAGGAGTCGCAGGTTCGAATCCTGCTCGTGAGTGTTTTTTTTTTTCCACAATTTTATCGTTAATTTTGTCGAGTATGAGATGAAGGCTTTGTTTGCATTTTGCAATATGACTCATGTATGGACATGGACTCCCTCTTTTTACATAGTTACTTGCAACGATATCAAAAACAAAATCAGACATCTATCGCAGTAAGGGTTGCTGTACACATACGGGTCGGCATTAATCAGCAGAGCGGGGCGGTAACATTTAATACACGTTGAATGATCGACAATAAGCCCACTCAACTTGCTAACACACGCTAAGTTTTTAATCGACACAGTCGAGTAAACCCTGGTGGTTTCACCGACCGGGAGCCGAATAAAAGTCAAACATATCTTAGAAGTTTCTTGGGGTTGGTGTTGTTGTACAATAAAAAATTACGAACCGAATTTGCTGACCCGAATAATTTTGTGTGTAGCAACCCTAACGGTGCTTGTACACGGTGCATGTAACTAGAGCATGCAACTGGTCCGGGCTACATGCGCGGGCTAATGCGGTACATTGGACCCGCGCAATTCACATGGTCGTTTACACGATGCATGTAACCCGCGCAAGTGCCTTAACATGCGCATGTAACCCGCGCCGTGTACAAGCACAATATAGCAGCCATTACACGCTCAGTCCAGATCACGGTCGGAGGATCGCGATTGGTTAAAAAAAAATATAAATTAGTGATTATAAATAAATAATAATAATAAATGTTTTTCGGACATTTTTACACAACACCAAACTAAGCAGAGCTTGTACACTATGGGTAATTGACAATGTACCTATATAATACTTATATACCTACTTTTTTTGTAAATACGTAAATAAAATAAAATAAAAAATAAAAAAGCCTTTTATTTTCCAGTAACTCGAATTACAAATTAGCATGCTTGTCGTTACTACAGAATAGCTTGACTTTTCATTATAGTTAAAATTTATTCAATTTTATTACAAATAATTATATTACATAATTTATATTCAATTACAATTACAGTATCTTCATGCAAAATTATAATAATAAAAATTGATTTATAATTAGTTAAATAATTGAATGATGACTTCATTTGAATAACATAATAAATTAGTGATTAGTTTAATATAAATAATTAATTAAATTTGAGCTACGTGAACCCCTCTTCGGGTAAAGGCCTCCTCCAGAGAAGTTTGCTGTTGGGGCGTAAACTTGTATGAGAGTCAGAGTATAATCTTCAAACCTCAGTTTTAGAACGCATACTCTTTCCGATATCCCGGTATAGCTCTCTATGTTACGTTTGAACTCTTTTTTTTATTAAAAATCCGACGCCATACTGACCCACAGTTTGGCCTGTAGAGCACATAATATGATCGTCGTCTTCAGTAATTTTTGTAAATACATACTTATGATAAATAAGAAACTTCCAGACCAACATTAACACTTATATTCATCATATAAATTGTGTCCTGTGGGAATCGAACCCATGACCTAGTGATCAGCAGTCCGACACTCAAATCACTAGACCACAGACGTCGTCATTGATTCGTTGTTTCGCGAATTAAATTCGTAGATAGGTATACATCTTTAGAGTAATGTTTAGTATTTGAGTTACATCGTTATTCATGCCTTAGAATCGAGTTTATTTAAATCAAGTTAATGTAAGAACTGGAATCTTAAACAAGAGTGTAACACTAGTCCCCAAAGAAATCAATCTCAGGCAAAATTTAATACGTTCTAACTTTCCAGCCTTTGACACAGTTTCAGTCTGGTTTTACAAACAAACTTAACTCTGTATCATATTTGATTCTTACTTGAGCTCGCTCGCAATACGCTGTGGAATTACAATAGCAGTACACTTGGGTAGGTGACATCTCTATATTATAAGTCACTGTGACAGCCAAGCTTTAAGATAGATGTAGATATAAAAAGTGCCAATAGTGGCCATTTTTCACACTTTTTTCTACTACTACAGCGAACTATATTTTACAGAGTTAATAGTTACTGATTACTGATTAAACTACAGTACCTGTACTTCAATTGTTAACAACGAATTAAGGATAAATGATGTATTCAGCGAGTAATCATTTTTTTACTGATGAGGCGCCACTTGGCTAATACATGCGCCTTAAACAGAAACCATGTCGAGTCATAAATAGATAGATAAATAGAATATGCTTTATTGTATACCATGAAAATAGTAGTAAACAGGAACAACGTACAATACGTTATCTGTTTCCAGATTTGCTTACTATGTCTTTTTTATTATTATTTTAGATATATTGTAAATTGCAAGCGTTGTATTAGTATTATTACCAAAAAACGTAGCCTATGTGACTTCAGGGATAATGACGAATCTAATGACACATCGCACTTCAAAATCCATCAAGCCATTTAGGCTACAGGAGGTCACAACGAAACACACAAACGTACCTGAAAAACATTAACCTCCTGGAGCAGTCGAGTAAAAACCAATTACAAGTTAAGAATATGGGCTTCTGTAAACAATACTTGGTATGACATGTTTTGATCCTCATATTTGCGAAAACTTAGAAGTCTCAACAAAACATGACAATAATTGTTCAAAACACAAAGAATTGACATCAAAGAAGCCTTATCAGTCTATTGTCGATTGAACTTTTTGTGTTCTGCAGAGATATTTTCGCTGGAGTTTTGATGTGTAATAAGGGGCGGCTTTTAGAACAACGCCTCGGGAACTTTTAAGGTTTTATTGAAGACGCTACGGTATAAGTTTCTGAGGCGATGGTAGACTGGGAGTGAATCGTTTCGCCGACAGGCTGGCTTTAACTTTGTCGAGACACATCGATTTTTTCTTCTCAGAATAATACTTATGTTGAACAATGACGTCCTTATTGTGGGTTGTTTTGGAATAATGGGATTGAGTTGCTGGCTGATTGAGTTTGAATGAAGGTTGTTTTGAATAGGCAAATAATAAAATAAATTATTTACAAGTATTTCATAACGAACGTGGGAGCTGAATAAATCAACAGGGCATAACATGCAATGTTTGTTATGCTACGAAACTTCGTAACCTGCTACGAATACATACTACGTGCTCCGCACCGCTCTCTGCTACGCCAGGTTTGAGTGCTACGAATAGTTAATACACTACGCATTGTCATAAAGTAACTGGTGCGGGCTACATGCGTGGTCTACCCGGGCTAATGAGGTACATTGGACCGCATTTATTGGCATGGTCGTTTATACGATGCATGTAACCCGCGCAAGTGCTTCAATATGCTCATGTAACCCGCGCCGTGTACAAGCACAATATGGCAGCCATTACACGCTCAGTCCAGATCACGATCGGAGGATCGGGACTGATTTAAAAAATAATGAAATTCGTGATTTTTTGTCTCTATTCGTCAATCAAACAAATCACACGATAAATCTGGATCAACATCATGGATCTCAATGCGCGGATTGGACTGAATGTGTCATGGCTGCCTAAAATGTAACAATAATGTCCCAGATATATATATTTATTTCTATTTATTTTATTTTTAATAGTGTGAACTCTGCTTTTCGAACGCGACAAATATACGGCATAAACCATAGAAATCTAAATAATAAGATCATAGAAATGTTTTTTAACACCGGAACGCGTGTCGTCGGTTTGTCGATACCAACACAAATACGCAATTACGCCCACCATGTTTCTAGCATTCAATGCAAAATAAATTAAGACTAAAAAAATCCGCTGTTACTTATTTTTGTGACTCTGCGTCCAAAACAGCTGTTGAAGTGGATTAGGTCTATTTCTATTTGCGGGTGAATGAAAAAAACACAATACAATACAATACAAATCCTCTTTATTGCACAACAAAATTACATTAATTTCTTAAATAACTACTTATGCGCTAGTGTACAACTGGCGGTCTTATCGCTCCACGGCGATCTCTTCCAGACAACCATTGAATGGACTGGAATGTCATGGAAGAGACAAAGGGTAGTTACCGGTGCACTTAAATTATATCGGAAATTTAAACTAAACTAACTTAACTAGTAAAAAAATATAAAATAAATATCCCAAAATATACATACATGTATTATCCTCTATAACATCATAAACTTACACACGATTACAATAAATAAATATAGCTATATATATATATATATACCAAATGAATATAGGACAACAACATACTCATGTCATTACTGGGACAGATAATGCTCCTTAACTAACCGCTTAAAAATAGGTAGTGATTGTGCACGTCTAATCCCTACAGGTAACTCATTCCACAAACGAATAGCCTGCACAGTAAAGGACTTATCGAGGAAGTTTGTGGAATGAGTTGGCATTTTCAACCTTAAGTTCTCTGATGATCTAAGGGACCTCGTATGCGTATCACTTAGGAACTCGAATCGTTCTTTGAGGTAAAAGGGATTTGAGGGATTGAACAGCACATTATACAGAAGAGATAGTAAATGAGCATTCCGGCGAAGGCGGATTGGTAACCACTTGAGTTTGATTCGAAATTGTGATATATGGTCATACTTGCGCAAGCCAAATATGAAACGTATACAGAAATTTTGGAGACGCTCAAGTTTATTAAGTTGGTCTTCGGTGAGATCAGGATAGCTGACATCGGCATAATCGAGAATTGGAAGAAGAAGAGACTGAGCAAGTGCAGTTTTCGTAGCAATGGGGAGAAACTAGTGGACTGTAATGAATGATTGAATGTGTGAGTGCAGTATGTATCTGTATGTGTGAAAGGTTGCGTTGATAACTTGATACTAATTAACTGTTTGGACAACAGAACTGATGTTCAAAGAAACGGTTCTTCCGTACAAGGCGACAAGTTCATACGCCTTTGCTACTTCTATTACCTTATTAGGTATTTAGGTTTCTATGACTGCCTCGTTGGTCGCAAGCGTGACTGCTGAGCGTGGGGCCCTGGGTTCGATTCCTCGTTCGGGCAAAGTGTTATTGAGTTTTTTCATTAGGAAATTCTCAGTAGCAGCCCGGAGTCTGGATTTGTGCCCGGTTCATGGGACTATAACATAACTGGCGAAATGTGGGTGTACTATACACCTCTGCCTACCCTTTCGGGGAAATACAGGCGTGATGTTATGTTATGTTATGTTCTATGACATAAACTGATCGCGATAGACGCCTTCTAATTACCCGTCGCAGCAAACTGTTGTGGAATGTGAATGAATATGAAGCGAATGTGTTTCGCTTGTCACAATGATTACGTCATTAAGGGGGGACACGACTGTAAAGCGTAATTGCGTACGCATCCATCAAGTACGAATGCGACACAATTTTAACGCAGTGCGTAGTACCGTGGTACGTGGATCGTGATGGCAGTAATTGCTGTCGTTTTATTTGCAAACAAGCTTGTTAGCTCGTGGAATAACGTTGTTGGAGGTTTTATGAAGGTGACAAGGCGTAATTGAGCGCAATCATGGTCAGTTTTATGAAAAAATGTAATCGAATATATACATTGATCCATGGTATAATAACACCAGGTAGTCTCTTCCCGTGACAGCTAGGTCACGTGATTGCCTCCGTACTACGTCATCGGCCGTGGAGCCAATAGCGGGCTGTTAGCGTGACACTTGTCAGTGTGATCTGCTGCTACTTTGTGAAAATAAATTACCCGAGCAAAATGCATTTTTTCATTTACTTTCTTCTATAAAGAATCACTTTTTAACTAGTAATTTAATATAGTTTCCTTTATTAACTAATTAGATGAATAACACGAGATAACAAATAGGCTAGTTAGGAATTTATTTAATATTCATTATGAACAAAAATCTCCTTAAGTATATTGAAGATATCAATCAATGGCAGCACTGATCGTGACGTAGCTTGGAGGCATCGCGCTGTCATTGCGGGAAGAGAATACCTGGTGAAACATCTTATTATACCATGCATTGATCGTATGGGATTGACATATCTCAACGAAAAATTCATAAAAAAAATAGACAGTTTGATCGTTTTCGAGATTTAGGTATTGACACAAGATCTGTGTTTTGACATGAATTTCTTTTGACAGGAATATATGTTAGAGCACATACCCTGGTTACTATGTTATTGAGTATAGTGTTACAATTATAACCAATTATTATTGTCAGGTAGGCCAGAGCGGGTATAGGAAATAAAACCACCAAAGACTCTCTACCACTGAGAGTGCATTTACTTTGTGTTAGTGTTAGTCAGAATCACAACAATAAGCACAATAATATTCACAAGATAATAGACAAGGTAATACGTCCGTCCTCTACGGAGTTTCGTCATCATCATCATCATCATCATTTCAGCCGAAAGACGTCCACTGCTGTACATAGGCCTTCCCCAAGCATCGCCACAACGACCGGTCCTGTGCCTTCCGCATCCAGCGGATTCCCGCGACCTTCACCAGGTCGTCGGTCCACCTTGTGGGGGGCCTACCCACGCTGCGCCTTCCAGTACGCGGTCGCCACTCCAGAACTTTACTGCCCCAACGGCCATCCGTTCTGCGAGCAATGTGCCCCACCCACTGCCACTTAAGTTTGGCAATTCTTCGGGCTATGTCGGTTACTTTCGTTCTCCTGCGAATCTCCTCATTTCTGATTCGATCACGCAGGGACACTCCGAGCATAGCCCTCTCCATTGCCCTTTGAGTGACTTTGAGCCTTCTTATCAGGCCCATTGTGAGCGACCACGTTTCAGTACCGTAAGTAATTACTGGCAACACACACTGGTCAAAGACACTGAGACACTGTCTTGAGACACTGCGGTATTTTGGACGAGAAGATATTGCGTAGCTTCCCGAACGCTGCCCAACCGAGTCGGATTCGACGATTGACCTCTTTCTCGAAGTTGGACTTACCTAGCTGGACAGTTTGTCCTAGGTATACATAATCGTCAACAACTTCGAGTGTAGATTCTCCGATGCTTACGGGAATGGGTGCTATATGGGAATTCGACATAACCTAATAAGTTGTTGTTGAGTTTCGTAATAAAATGAGTAAACTGTTTAACAATAATACAAAGCGTCCGCCTTGTACGGCTACTAGCAACAAACTGACCAAATTGTAGTTTGCTATCAAGAATAATACAGACGTCTGATCTCTACGGCCGCTCGCAACAAACTAACCCCAGTCCCCACTTCGTCGAATGACGGTACTTTTATAACGTTAGCTAGATACATTAAACAAAGACAACCCTCTTTTATTTTATAAAATGATAATGCGCTAACATAATATATGAATATCTTTAATATCGGGTTGTGTGTAACTTCATCTAAGGATTCACCTCTGCAAAAAACTCGTAAGGAAACTCGTGACTCCGTAAAAAAAGCGCGCGAGTCGCACGACTACGCACAACGGCGATTGGTGTGTCATCTCCCATACGATTTCATACATTACAACGTCACCTGTTGCAACGCGACGCTCTGCGCTATGATGTGCTGCAGTTGGTCAGGCTGGGTCTTAACCTTCAGTCCAAAATAATAAGATCAATGATATTTTAAAAATCATTGAAGAAGATTGACGCTCCCACTACTCCTTTGCCATTTGGTATAATTATCTTTTTCTGGTTTCAGTTACTAGTTCTACGCGCTCCATCTATCTTATTCTGTTGGTCGGTCTGAGTATGAAACTTACATAATAAGCTAGTTCAGGTTATAATGGTTTGTTACCATTAAAATGCGGTTGACTGCCGTACCTCTAATCTCACTTTTTTTTTTCTCTCGTTTTCTCATTACTTTGTTCAGTGTACCAAGCACTTAACTTTCTTTAAAAAAAATAAAAGGAAAAATAATTAATTAGTCTCTAGCAACTTGATAAAATGTGGGAGAGACCCGACTGGGTAAGACAAAGTTTACTGCTAATTTACTCAAAGGACATATAAAAAGTCGAGCCAACTAGTTCAATGTTCCTCTTCAAACTTATGTATTATTTATTTACATTTGTTTTTAAAAAAGTTTTTTTATCTAGGTTAATGAGACGGGTGGTGCTAAAGCAATTAGGGATGTCAGTTATTCTTCGGTAAATCAAAACTGAAAAGCAGTACGCAAAAAAACTCATCACATATTAGAATCAATAATAATAATAATTTTGATTTATTGAATTGTAACTGAAGTGATTATGTTTCAAACACAATGTAAAAATTGTTTCTGAATAAATTGAATTGAATTGAATTGAATCTTCCTAAGCAAGTTTTTTATTAGATTAAGCTTGTTTGCCTATGTTTTACTTATGTAAGAATATTTTGACGTGAGTAATGTCTAAATTAAAACTACATTGTAGGAAATACTGATAAAAAGGTTCGTAAGTAATTTTTCATGCTTCTGAAGTTCTGAACTCGTGAAAGGTATTCGAATGACACCCGGAATGAGTAAGGCCAAAAACTACTAAAGGGAAACCAAAACCAAAAATAATTCTCTGATTAAAGAACCATTCACTATTTAACCATGAACAATGTAGGTACTAGAATTGAAGGTATATAAATAAATAAATGAATACATTGGGGACATTTTTACACAACACCATCTAGTCCCAAACTAAGCAGAGTTTGTAAGCTTGTTTGCCTATGTTTTACTTATGTAAGAATATTTTGACGTGAGTAATGTCTAAACTAAAACTACATTGTAGGAAATACTGATAAAAAGGTTCGTAAGTAATTTTTCATGCTTCTGAAGTTCTGAACTCGTGAAAGGTATTCGAATGACACCCGGAATGAGTAAGGCCAAAAACTACTAAAGGGAAACCAAAATCAAAGATAATTCTCTGATTAAAGAACCATTCACTATTTAACCATGAACAATGTAGGTACTAGAATTGAAGGTATATAAATAAATAAATGAATACATTGGGGACATTTTTACACAACACCATCTAGTCCCAAACTAAGCAGAGCTTGTATAGCTTGTACTATGGGTACTAGACAATGGATATAATACTTATATACTTTTTACATAAAAAAATGAAAATGACCAACGAATTACTTTTTCGTTGAGATATGTCATTCCCATGCATTTTGATTGTTTTCTATTAGCGTTTGCGATCGTAGATTGTCAACTTGGCTAGGGGGGCAGGACTGACGTGACGTTCAAAAATACGCCCACCGAGTACCACGAAGGTCCTCAAATTATCAAACCAGCTAATAAATAACCCATCTATACAAGCCACATTTTCTGAACAAGTACACACCCACACAACTAACTTCCTGAAAGCAATTTCGTGGTACTTATTTACCTAAAACGAGCTTCCCACGCTCCAATGAAAATAAATCCAAGTCTTCTCGTATTTAGGTTCCTACTTTGTAGTATAAAATATATTAAGTTAATTAACAAAATCTATGCACCGATGTTGTGTCACTTCCACAAAGGGGTGAGTTAGGGTTATTTATCTGAGTTGTCACGTGTGCTTCGGGATTTATCGCGTGTTGGAAGCGGTCGGGTTGACTCGAACACGACAGCCGAGGTTTTATAGCGAGCGTTTGAGGGTAAGAGATCTGGGTAAGTAATTTTAAAGTTTTAGTTCTATCCGGTTGTTACACGTTTTTGAAAAGCATTTTTTTGTAAAGAATATTGTACTCATATGGAATTTTAAATAACACATAATATTGTATATTCGACATACTAATTAACATGTGACTGTGACTGCCTCGTTGGTCTAGTGGTCGCAAGCGCGACTGCTGAGCGTGGGATCCTGGGTTTGATTCCCGGGTCGGGCAAAGTGTTATTGGGTTTTTTCATTAGGAAATTCTCAGTAGCAGCCTGGAGTCTGGATTTGTGCCCCGTTAATGGTAATAGGCTCGCCCCCAATTACATGGGACATGTAACATAACTGGCGAAATGTGGGTGTACTATACACCTCTGCCTACCCCTTCGGGGAAATACAGGCGTGATGTTATGTTATGTGTTAATTAACATATTGAACTAAGTTTACGGGACTTGTCGCGCACAATTAAATCAAAATATAACAAGCATTTTGACTAACCTCGACGTTTCGGTCAAGTTGCATTGGCCGTGGTCACGAGCAGACTGAAGTATGTGGGTGTCATCGTCTTGAGCGGCGGGTGTTTTCTCGAACTACCCGCGGTTGGTTTTTCGTAACGTCGCTGTCCGTAACAAGATATGCTGAATCACGACACACAATGCTGACAGTTTCGGCGGACATACATGTAGACATACCACGACGCAAACACTTCTCGATTACCGGATTCCACGAGGAGGACAACCTATATCCATCTTCCCGATTGAAATTTTTATATTTCTTTATCTCAATCGCTTCTCGTACAATTCTGGGATAGTAATGACGATCAGTGGAGAGGATTTTCGGGTCGTGTAGCTCAATCCAATGGTTTGGTCCTGAATCGAGCAAATGTTCGGCTATGGCAGATTTGTCCACTTGACGGCGCCTTACCGCTGTGATGTGCTCCTTCACTCTCTCCGCGATAGTACGCTTTGTCTGTCCAATGTAGGAGCTACCACAGCTGCAGTCAACCTTATATACCCCCGGTGTTTGGAATGGTATCACATCCTTCGCTGTCCTGACCTGATGTGCTACTTTAGATAACGGAATAAATACAGTCTTAATGGAGTAGTTTCTCAGTGCTGTTCCAACTTTATCCGTTATTCCTTTCACATATGGCATAAACACCGGTTGTCGGCTGACATCGAAGCCCGTTTTCCTATGGAATCTACGCCTAGGCTGCCTCCCATTTACTTTATAACCATTGCGTTTTAGTACCTCCTGAACATGCGATAACTCCGATGGTAGGTTTTCAGGGTCACAAAGGTCATAGGCTCGGTCCACCAACGATCTCACAACAGACCGTAATTGGCGGGGATGGTGATGTGACGAAGCATCCAGATACCTGTCCGTATGTGTTGGTTTTCTGTAAACTGAGTGTGCCAAGGATCCATCTAGTTTTACCATCACCTTCACGTCAAGAAAAGCCAAAACCCTGTCCACTTCAACCTCATAAGAGAACTTTATCTTCGGATGAATGGATTCCAGATAAGATTTTAGCTGTTCTACTTCTTGCTGACCACCCTTAAGTATACAGAAAACGTCATCAACGTACCGCTTCCACAAGCTTACCGCCGATGACTGCAGATCTAATGATGCTTCTAAATGTTCCATCCAGATATTGGCCAATACCGGTGCTACAGGGCTACCCATAGCAACGCCATCTATCTGGAGGTAATATTGTCCGCGATACAAAAAGTAGTTACCTTCACCAGTTAGTTAGTTGTTAATTAACATGTTTGGCCAAAATTATTTTTTTGTTATTTGCAAGTACAAACCTAATTGACTCGAATCCGAGAACAAAATACGTCATTAAAGTACAAAAACAGTTTGTTGGTGTTTTTTTACCCGACTGCGCCAGAAGGAGGGTTATGTTTTTTAAACAATAATAATGTAATTACTTTATTATTTTTAACGCATTTACGCATGCGAAGCGAAATGTAATGATTTAAATTGTGGAATGGAAAAATCGCTCACGAGCAGGATTCGAACCAGCGACTTCTGGCTCACTACGCCAGTGATTTTAGCCACTACGCTACCGTGAACACTGCTCGTGGTATTGAAATTATCCTCCACTATGGTACGTCTTTTTTTTCCACAATTTAAATAATAACGTATTTGGTTCTCGGATACGATGTACGCACCAAAAGTTAAATTAACTGCCTCGTTGGTCTAGTGGTCATAAGGGCGACTGCTGAGCGTGGGGTCCTGGGTTCGATTCCCGTGTTGGGCAAAGTGTTATTGAGTTTTTTCATTGGAAAATTATCAGTAACAGCCCGGAGTCTGGATTTGTGCTCGATTAATTGGAATATGCTCGCCTCTTATTACATGGGACTTATAACATAACTGACGAAATCTAGGTGTATACTAACCTAACCCTTCAGGGAATGCAGGCATGATCATATGATGATGAGTTACTGCTATATTATATCATCCTTAAAGCGGTTGTCTGTTCTTTAAGCATTCTGTAACTTCTATCTACGAGTTTGTTTAATTTCTGCATTTCTCACACGAAAAACAAAGTCCGAAGGTTTCATTTCTTTCGATATGCGAAGTAGGCCTGGATTTATCGTAATAACTGTACCGAATCAGGGTTCCCTCCAGAGAATCAGAGAAAATTGCGAATCTACTCTGTCGCACCTACCAAACCTGGGCGAAGGACGCCATCATGAATACAAATCGTTCGCTTTCCCCTTCACGGACTTTAGTTAAATCACCAAAGCTGTACTGCGTAAAATTCCCCTTTTATTTCTGTTCTGTTGTTTTTTTGTTTTACTTTTTTCAGTTAGCTGTGGCCTGCATTGTGGGAACTAATTGTTATTCTTGCGTGAACGTGAACGGGAAGTATTTATTAGCAGAAGTTGATTTTTAATTAATTGTGTGATTTCTGGAGAAGCAAGCGTATGCCCACAATTTTCCAATCAGATTGGTTTACTCGACCAGGCGTGCGGCCATCAAAAATTAAAGAAATACTTATTGACATACATTTTCCATAGAGTTAAACAATCCAGTTTACTGACATTAAATAAAAAAGATGCCTTATCGTTTGTGGTATACGGTTTTATCATAATGTAATTTCTTGCAAATTCTCGTTGCTTGATTTGTTTAATATTATTGAATAAAGGTGACAAAAATGCGCTATTGTCTAAAACAGTTTATGCAAACAGTCTGTTATCATTAAATATCTTGGGACTTTTACAGGACCTGTCTATTGTAAAATAAAAAATTGCCATACAGTAAGGCTCAGCTCATCTTCTTTTTCCGAGCCTTTTCTCAATCATGTTGGGGTCGGCTTCCATTCTAACTAGATGCGGCTGAACATCAGTATTTTACATGAGTGAGTGCCAGCAGACTTCTGCTACCCGTCAGATTTTATTGGGCAATACCGTCAGATTTTCGGGCTTCCGACTATCCATAACGACAATAGACCTACATATTCGTATGGTGGCAACTAAGGACCGACAGCTTAACGTACTCTCCGAGGCACGGCGGGGCTCGATGTGCAAAGAAACGGTTACCCATCCAAGTATTCGTGGCTAGCGCAGCTTAACCTCGCAGATATTGCAATCCACGCGGTTATTACTAAACCACGAGCCCCTCAATAAAACTACATCCAATCCAGTGAGAAGCTTGCTGCAGGTTATAAACTCCCCTGGTCTACATGGAAGTCCTTAAACTGACTGCGAACCCAGGTAGGTAGATGGAGGCTTAACATGAGCAAGTGAGGCTATATAGAACAAACAGCTACAGCCTGCATGTGTGGCATTGATCCTCAATTAATTTCACACTTGCTATACTGCTCCTTGTGTCCAAGCACTTGCGCATTGAGTGACCTTAACAATGCCACAGACAACGCACAAGACGTATTGTGCCATTGTTACTACATTTTTGTACCATCGACACGAAGAATAAGAAGATGGATTCCAAAATAATAATAAATAAATACTTTTTGGGACATTTTTTTTTACACAGCACCATCTAGTCCCAAACTAAGCCAACTAGCTTGTACTATGAGTACTAGACAATGGATAAAATACTTATATACATTTTTTTTGTAAATACATACTTATAATACATAAGCAACACCCAGACGAACACAAACACTTATGTTCATCACACAAATATTTGTGTCTTGTGGGAATCGAACCCACGACCTTGTGATCAGCAGTCCGACACTCGAACCACTAGACCACAGACGTCGTCAAAATGTTATACAATTTCATATATGTTATTCTCAAGGTTAGGTTAGGTTTTGTTATATATAGAGATAGAGTTATTTTCATAGGCTAACTATGCATATTGAAAATATGTGCGCAAAAATTAACATGCCTACTAAAGTAAAAGTAGATTTGTCGGCCATCAAATGAGTAAAAAAAATTTTTTTTTTACATCTTTATTATATGTAAAAAATTGATATTTAAATCTATATCTTTGACACAGTTGGGTGAGGGCTAGCCCTATAAACGTAGAATTATAAAAAAAACAGGGATAAGATATTTCTGAAAAAAATATCAGTGAGAGAAGGCTCCATTTGTGCCAATTGACCCTAAAATCCAAAATCAAATACAATTTTAAAGTAACTCTAAACCTCTTATTACATTTACCAACATTATAAAACTTTATTCATTAATTATGGGCCTAAGCAAATACTTAAATCGTGATTAATACAGAAACAGCGCCGTCAAATGGACTGACCTTCAAAAGTTTCAGTTTAGACTGACGTGAATAAATTGGTTACAAGATTTTGTAAAAACCTTGAATATAAGTTACCTATTTATTTAAAATTTGATTTATTTGAAACACCTTAGCTATAGCCTAGAATTAAAGAACCGGCCAAGTGGGAGTCAGACACACACTTTTTCCACGGTTCCGTATGTCGATGTTTCTATCATCTATATACCTTCTTTCTATCATCTATACTTATACAACGTTTTATTGTGGTGTTGACGTTTTTAGTCATGTGGTACGAGTGTCGGACTGCAGATCTCGAGATCGTGGGTTCGATTCCCACAGGACACAAATATTTATGTGATGAACATACGTGTTTGTGTTGGTCTAGTTATATGGTGTTTCTGAAGTATTATACGTATGTATTTACAAAAAAAAGTATATAAGTATTATATCCATTGTCTAGTACCCATATCATAAGCTCTGCTTAGTTTGGGACTAGATAGTGTTGTGTAAAAATGTCCCAAATATTTATTTATCTTCCCGGATTAAAAGTAGTCTATGTTTTAATACGAGTTATGGTCCACCCGTGTGCTAATTTTCACCCAAATCCGTCCCGCTATTTCAGCGTGATTGAAGGACAAATAAACAAAGAAACAACCATTCACTATCGCGGAGCAATTCATCCGGGTCACCAACAAAAACCTTAATATCTTGGAAACTAAGAACGACAGCTTATTCAACTAAAAAAAATATTTATTTACAACAATATACTATTTATTATTATACAGACCCATTTATTATCAAAAAAATTATTTGAATATGCTATCATTCTTAATTTCCGAGATATTAATGTTTATATTGGTGACCCGGATTCATTGCTCTCGAGTGTATTATAGTAGGAAGTAGGATAATAGAAGGATGCTGTCCTTATCGTAACGAATATAATATTTACTTATTTGTGCAGTTTATTTTTAGAACAGATAACCTGATCATCCTTTCCTTTGTTCCCAATATCAGCGCAAACATCTAGCCGCCATATTTATCCGACAAACAAAATTTACCGCTTCAATTTCTACAGTCCCGTAGAGAGTCATAACGGTGAAAAGTAAGCATAAATTAATACAGAACCACCGTGTTCTTGCCTTTATTCGTCACCTATCTGCAGCATCTGTGCCGTGGGAATCTACGAGGCTCGCCCACTTATAAAGTCCGCATAAAGGACGTACAGACTGTCGCCCCGAGACCGTCTCGCGGTCATGGTGCAGTATTTTTTATAGACTTTAAGAGTTCGTTTTAAACAGGCTGGATTAATTAGATTTGAGTGTACTTGGTAGGGAGAGAAACTAGAGTTAAGTTTTATGTTTTCGTAGTAAAATCACATGGTAGTCTAGTATTTTTCTACAAGTTTTCTTAGCTCATCAGTTTATAGATCCTCTTGTAATAGTGAATTAAACCTATGTGCATCAATCGGTCTATCAAGAAATTCATTATAAAAAATATTTATATCTAGTATTACTAAGTTTAAAATCACCTGTTTATTCTCCTAACCTTAGAGTATAGGTAAATATATTGGTTATAATAATTTCATTTGTTTCAGTCCGCGTGTGACTATAATAAGCATAGTTATTCTAAGATTCTAACATTAATATAATTAGGTGTTATTGGCATATTCATACACATGATAAATGTTAATTTATAACCATTTTATAACATTCCAACTTACAACCTAAAATCCTAACGGGTTAAAACAACCATCATTTATGTAGAGAAAGTTTGATCAAAGTAAATGCCCGTATTATGAATGATGAAGCAAGTTGCGAACTCGGAGGGTCTCGAACGGTTGAGGTTATTGTGCAAACAGGAAGAGCTCCGCGATCCATCAGACGCTGTCAACAATCGGACCCTGCGGGCGAGCCTCATTACCATCCTCTAATGTATACGGAGCACTGTTTTATGACTTGTAGTTTGCATTTTTGGTTAGATTTTGTCCTACTTTTGTATATATTATTGTACGTTTTTCTGGAAAAAAATAACATATTTAACGAATAACGTAAATATAAATCATCAGAAACTGTCAATTTTAATTCAGACCCTGCGAGCGAAACCAACTTATAATTTATAGTGGCACTGTTTTACAACTAATAGTTTGTATTTTTTGATGAATTTAGTTCTACTTTTGTATATTTATTGTATTATTTTCCTAGAAAAGTGTATGTCTACCAGAGGCTGTTAACAATTGGAAGCCTTCGCGGACCACCAGTTAAGAACCTTTGCCCTAATGTATCAATCAATCAATCAACTCAGCCTATCGCAGTCCACTGCTGGACATAGGCCTCTCCCAAGTTGCGCCACAACGCTCGGTCCTCTGCCTTCCGCATCCAGTCCCCCCCAGCCACGTTCTTTAGGTCGTCGGTCCACCTGGCAGGGGGGCGCCCTACGCTGCGTTTGCCGATTCGCGGTCTCCACTCAAGGACTCCCTAATCCTAATGTATACGTAGAACTATTTTATAACTTGCAGTTTGCATTTTTGGATGGATTTAGTTCTACCTTTACTTTTTATTTTCATAGTACAGTTATTGTGCATCAGATGCTGTTAAATATCGGACCTTGCCAGCGTGACTCATTAACACCCTCTAATGAATACGTTGAACTGTTTAAAAGTACATACTACTAGCAACAGAGTAAGCTTTTTAGTTGAATTTACTTGTATTTTTTATTTTGTGTACGCTGAGTCTTTTTTAAGTATACCGAAAAAAAAAGTAAAACTTGAACATTTTTGAGTGGATTGACAATAACATTAAATAGGGTAATTACCATTTAATAAGAAAATATGTTAAATATTGCATACAACCATTTCAATAAATTAATTTGAATTTTAATTAGTTGAGATATGCACAATTAATTTTTATAATCCGGGTCAACGGAAAAATCTGGAAACTGAATCTTCGCTTGCAGAAACAACCAACAGTTAAACGAACCTTCAGTAACAATTACTCGTCAAATGTTTCCGTTCGAATTTAAATTGAAAACGAATATCTCATTCTAAATTCCCATTCGCAGTTTTATTAACTGATTCTACATATTATGCGCTGCGCTTGTTCATATATTATCTCATTGGAAAGCGTATTGCGTAAGCAATAATAGTTGTAATAATTAGTTAAAATTTCTGTATGCAACCACATAACTGAATGAAAGGTACTCCAATGTGTGTCGATGGTATTAAAATTATATTACCGGTACAGTAATACGTATCCTGTATTTTATTTATGCGGTTAAAATTTGAAACGGTAATGAGAGTCGGGAAACCCGGGAAAAGAATGATTAATTAGTATTTTTCTTAGTTGCAAATGTAAAATGGGAGTTGTAACGTTGAAACATTTGGGTTTCATTCAATATAATGTTTGATGGACTCCATATTTGCGGTTATGTTTTTGAAATAGCTACCCTTTTGACAAAGCGACCATAGGGAAATTATTGATTGCATACTTACAAACTATGGCTGGTGGTGTCATAATTCAGATTCACATTGATTAGGATATAGTACATATTCACCGTGTTCCGTGTGGTGCCGGACGTAAAGAATTGCACCACCCCATATCTTCTCATGGGTGTCGTAAAAGGCGACTAAGGGATTCACCAGAGGATGGGCAGCAGCGTTCTCTGAGTATTTAACCAACCAACTGCGATCGCCAACCCGCCTGCCAAGCGTGGCGATTATGGCATATACCCCCAATATATGCTTGGGGGAGGCCTGTGTCCAGCAGTGGATGTTTTACGGCTGAAATGATGACATATTCACCCCATTAATGTCCCGCAGCTGGGCACGGGCCTCTTCTCTAGACAAGAAGTATTTTGGTATTAGTCCTGGTGGACTACCCACTAGCCATACGTGCTAGCATACTGCGGGCTGGCAGGTTACACACACCATCGAGAACTATATGGAGTACTTTCAGGTGTGCAGGTTTCTTTACGATGTTTTCCTTCACCGTTATAACAAGTGATTATATTTCTAATCCGCACATGAATCTGAAAAGTCAAGATGCGGGTCGGGTTCGAACTCAGATCCTCTTGCATGGAAAGCCTCCTCTAGCTTGCTTAGCCTAGTAACTAAGCTATCACAGCTCTACTTCTTATTTCTACTATTTAAATCAAAGCAGCAGCCATGAATACAGCTAGTTCTTAGTGTAAGGCCGGCTCCACACGTTGGCCCCAACGTTCGTACCAACGTTGGCCCGTAAATTTTGCCTAGCGTTCCCACATTGGAGATAATGTTACTGTAGTCCCATCAGACAAATTTTTGAAATAGTGAGTTTTATTATATTATGAAGAATGAAAAATGTACTTATCTATAAATTGTGACGTATAATTTTAACTAATTATCAATAAAATGTTTATCTGTTTTATCAGAGCCAATGTAGACGTCTAAAATAGAAGTTGCACTGGGTACTTTAACATTATTGAGTGCTTAAGAGCTCAACAGACTGTCAATTAAAATAACACAATAGTTAAGCAATGGACTTCGTCCTTGAAATTTTTTTTGACAGACAAGATGATATCAATATTATTTGTTAATAAACAAAATTATTTGTTTCTAGAAATTCTATAACTATTACTCTATAAGACGCGGCAATCGTAGGAACAAGCTCATTCGATGCACCTTACTGCATGAATGCTTCGGCAAGACTGAGCAAACCGCCAACGTGTGGACGCATCACGAACGGTTGCGCATAATTCCTTTGATAAAACCGACACGCGACGGTCACCTGCCAACGCTCGCCCCAACTATCGGGCCAACGCCATTTTTCCGATCCACACGTTGGCCAAATTGCGTGGGTGCGAACGTTCGGGCCAACATGTGGAGCCGGGGTAATTACGTCATAAAGAATACGTAAATACATACGCGACGGCTTCTTTAACTACATACTTTATTCAGACGGAATCCCAGTATATTATTACGAATACTTGTCCTCGTATTGAAGTCGTCACGTTGTCCAAACGAGGTTGAAGACTTCTCATTAACTAATGCAGTCTCTAGTGCTTACTTTGCATTCGTCTGTATATATTCTATTTAGTTTAATAAATCGGCAATGTGATGTTAGCTTCGCTCTTTGAGATCTCAGACGTTGTTTGAAGAGCCGTCTAGATATAACTTACGTTTGCGCTTGTGTAATGTTTGCGGAAAATATTAACGTATAACGTTTAGTGTTGATACTGGTTTGAGTTTAAAAAATAAGAGGAATATATAATATGATATTAATCTTCAAGATTTTTTGTCTTTAATTTGGCCAGTTTGGTTTGGAATGTGACTGCATTCAGCAGTCGATAAATTATTCGTTACTAAATTGAGCGGTGCTTACTAGAAAAATCCAAGGTTGGTAAAAAGTTATTTAGTTTATTTTCTATATCATATCTTTTGTGACTATCAATTTCCTATTACATTATTACTTAAATCAAAGTTACCCAACATTCACGTACATTCACATGAACGAGAAATCAAATAAACCTAACAAGATTATTCCGCCAACAAATAATAACGCTAGACATGACTACCGTTACCGAGAAATTGCAGTACCGTTTGTTTTCCATTTCAGAAGTCTCCAGTTCCATCGTATGCCATTCGATAACATATAACGATGCTTGACCAGAACGCTCTCAAGGGAATCAGGAATATAACAAAATGTATCTTGAAGCATGCTCTTGAATACGGAGTTGCGACCTTTAGGCAATATTCTTTGGGGATTCCACATGATGGATTCTATTTTTTAAAAGCTTTTATACGTTATTCGATCAAGCTTAAGTGCATTTTAATATGAGAATGTGAGGCCCTGTTTATGTAGACTACACGGAAAAAAATGCTCGCGGAATTAGTTTTCCTCCAAGAATATTTTTATTCTCAGGAATATTGTTTAATGTTAAATAAATATTTACTTGAACTAAAATTAATATCTTAGTCCAAACGAAATGATATTCTACAAGAAAAATAATATTATTCTTCTTATATTTGCTAGAATCAAAACAATGATTTTCTTTTTAAGAAGTTTTGAGTGTTGTCTGAAAAATATGTTACTTTTTTGAGCTAAGATTTTTTATGTGTCTCAGTTTAAAAGAACATATTCTAAGTTCAAGAGCTATTAATATTTGAATCAAAAGTTGTACCATTTACTTAAACTAAAAATAAAACATCAAAACATGTTAACTACAAATTATAAAAACAAAACCCTCATTTTCTTCCTGTTAGTAATTGATGATTCTCATAATCAGAAAGTAGGAAAGTTTTCGATGAAGAAAAATCTTTTTCGGTCTAAGAAGAATGCATTTAAATGTGAGAAAATAACAGATTTGGAAGAAGAATCTAAAATTGTTCGAAATAAGATAGACTTACATTCAGTATAATAAAATACGTGTTTGGTTTAAGAAGAGTTTGTTTTTAGGTAATTAATAGTAGCACTGATGTAAGAATCTAAAGTATTCAATTAAAGTTCGTCCAATGTTTTCAAATGAGACTTTTTTTGTTTTGTGGGAATAAGTTATGGTGTTGAACTAGGAATCCAAATTATTTCAAAATAAGATATACTAACGTTTTGTTGTAAGAAAATACGTGTTTGGTTTAAGAAAGTTTGTTTTTGGATATGTAAATACCAGCATTCACGTAAGAATCTGAATTATTCAAGTAAAGTTCGTCGAATGTTTTCAAACAAGACTTTTTTTTGTTTTGTGGGAATAAGTTATGGTGTTGAACTAGGAATCCAAATTATTTCAAAATAAGATATACTAACGTTTTGTTGTAAGAAAATACGTGTTTGGTTTAAGAAAGTTTGTTTTTGGATATGTAAATACCAGCATTCACGTAAGAATCTGAATTATTCAAGTAAAGTTCGTCGAATGTTTTCAAACAAGACTTTTTTGTTATGTGGAAATAAGTTATGGTGTTGAACTAGGAATCTAAATTGTTTGAAAATAAGATATACTAACGTTTTTTTTAATAAGAAAATACGTGTTTAGTTTGAGAAGAGTTTGTTATTGGGTAAGCAAGTAGTAGCATTGACGTAAGAATCTAAATTATTCAAGTAAAGGTAGTCCAATGTTGTTAAATAAGACTTTTTTGTTTTGGGGGAATAAGTTACGGTGTTGAACTAGCAATTTAAATGTTTTAAAATATGATACGACTTAACATTTTTAAACAAGAATCCTGTTAAATCCAAGCAATATCAACCGACACGTCGTGTGACCTAGCTATGGGAATAAGCAATAAATTACTGCAAACTTCAAAGTCTTAATAGAAAAACCTACTATTCCATAATAATTACCTATGTTGTGAGAATGGCACATGGTATTAAAATATGCTAATTATATATATATGGTTAAGTCGTATAAAATTATACAATAAAAGAATTAAAGAATATTAGAGGTAAATGTAGGTATAGTCTGATAATAATCTATAAACATCTAAATTAGGTACATGCTCTAAAGAATAAAATTATTTAACACTATAAGGTATATTAAGTTGCTCAACTAACTAAATCTAATACGGAGGGATTAATAATATGTAGGTACCTACCTATGTATTCCGTTCCCTATTCCTAAAAGAATTACGTAGGTGCTACATAAATATCTGAAATTATTTATAATGAATATAAGTTTCTACGTATACCTATATGTATAACCGACTTATTATTTATCGCTATGGCAATGGTATGTAATGTAAGTGAATACATACCTACCTATTTATTTTTTAACACAAATTATTTATCAAATGTTAAGGCTGATTGCTGACCTAAACTTTATGTAGGTGTGTATTATATACGGAGATTTAAAACACTTAAAAAGGAAATTAATAAACCCTCATTTTACTCCCTGCAATATCGTCAAAATTTTATACAAGTCGTAGGTATCTGTAGTAATAGGTATATATATATATAATGTATAAAAGGTCAGAAACCCAATAAATCTATACTACACTCGAGAGTAATGAATTAGGGTCACATATAGATACCTGAAAATCTCGGAAACTAAGAATGGTAGCTTAATTACATAAATTGTGTTTAATAGACAAATAAATTCTCCTTAAATGAAAGTAATAAAACTTTTTAGTTACTGTAAAGTTACACTATCAGAACGTGACAAAATAAAAAAGGGACTTGTAAATGGAACTACGAATTTTCTTTATCTGTTTTTGCTTTTCTTTCTATTCTGTCATATAAAAAGGCATGTAAACAGCTTTTCTGATGTTCAATATTCATAATTGAAGCTGTTATAATGTTGCTTACACCTGAAGAATGCACCAGAATTCTCACAATGCTGGAAATTGGCCGTAATCAGCGTGATACAGCAAGGACGTTGGTGTGTCATCGTCAACTGTACAACGAGTTCTCCGACGTTACGAGGAAACCGGCTCTAACCTACGTAGACCAGGAACAGGCAGGGCCAGGTGTACCTACCACAGCACGCGAAGATCGATACTTGGTCAACACAATGCTTCGAAACCGCTTTCTCACAGGAACTGCACTTACATATCAGTTCCGACGCCTCGGAGGAAATAACCCAAGTGCATGGACTGTAGCGACAATATGCTGAAGCAAATTTAAAACCATTAATTAAGACCTACAAATGGCCCTAAATTGGGCATCGTATTTCGAGATTAGCATATGCCCGGAATCACTTAAATTGGAGTATTAAAAATTGGTCAAGAGTTATGTTCTCAGATGAATCAAAATTTATACTCTATAAAAACGACGGAAAAACAAGAGTATGTAGAAGACCAAGGGAGCGATTCAAGCAAGCATGCATCGAAGAGAAAGTGGCCTATAGCGGTGGATCCGTACTTGTATGGGCCGGAAATTCTGCAGAGAGTCGCAAAGAGCTGATGGTTACAGAAAACGGCACTATAACTACCGAAAGATATATTGAAGAAATCCTAAACGAATACGTTAGGCCATTTATGGTCAATTTGGGAGAGGATGCTATCTTTATGCAGGACAATGCCGGGCCTCATACTGGTGAAATTGTGAACCTTCAAAACGTTAACATTAACTGTATGTAGTGGCCAGCACGCAGCCCGGACCTCAACCCAATCGAGCATGCTTGGGACGAGCTCGAACGGTGTGTGAGACACCGACCCTTCCCCGAGTCATCGGGGAAGGGTCGGTGTCTCACACACCGTTCGAGCTCGTCGTTAAAAAGCGTCAGCTTCAAGAGCTCAAAGTTGCGCTCGTAGAGGAATGGGAGAATATTCCCCAACATCGTATGAGAAACTTAGGGTACAGCATGCAAAACCGCATAACCGCAGTGATGACAGTTTTAGTACTTTTTATTTATTAATCCCACGTGGAGTAATAAATAAAAAGTACTAAAACTCAAGAAAGTTTAAACATAAATGCTTTTCTGTATTTTTTTAAGACAAAGAGACACATACATTTTATTACTTGCATTTAAGGAACATTTGATTATCTATTAAACACAATTTATTTCATTGAGCTAGCATTCCTACTTACCGAACGAAACTTTTAGGTATCTTTATGTGACCTTAATTCTTTGCTCTCGAGTGTATATAGAACACTCTTACAGTAATATATATATATACCTACTAGTATATACCTACTACGTTATCTTTCAATGAACACGATTTCTAATGATGATAATGATAAGATGGAAATCATGTTTCTTGAAAGATAACGACTCTTGAAGGCTATTATTAATAGTCATCCAAGAAACGTTATTCTTAAATCAAAATCACGTTTCTTGAAAAATAACGACTCATACATTGCTCATATTATTAATAGTCTCCCAAGAAACGTTATTCTTAAATCAAAATCATGTTTCTTGAAAGATAACGACTCATAGAAGACTTAATATTATTAATATTCATCTAAGAAACATTTTTCTTAAATCAAAATCATATTTCTTGAAAGATAACGACTTATAGGAGACATATTATTATTAATAGTCATCCAAGAAAAACGTTATTATTAAATCAACATCCTGTTTCTTGAAAGATGTGCTACGTCACAACCAACCACCGGGTAATGGAAAGAAAAAGGAACGAGTGTTGCAATTTCAAAAATTGATTCCCCAATTTTTGGGAGTATGTTTTAAGTGGGATTTATTAGTGTATGAAATACAGTAGGTACAAAAGCCATTCGTTTTGCTTGATTGTACTGAAACTTAGTGGAAAATACTAAGACCAATACAAAAATAAATTATTACAAACTGATTTCTAGTTTTCAAGTAATTCCCATGTGGAAAAAGAAACATGAATACATCCACAAAGTTTAATAAATTTGTTTAAATGCTCAGACAAATCACATAAAGCACGTAAACATTGGCCATTTACGCCAGCGACATATACACTACTGAGTAATGGCTTATACCCCTTAAATTATGGCAATAAAATAATGCCGGTAGGTGCTATATTTCCAAAGTAATAAGCGATCTTTCCATAACATATTTCGTTACATATGGTTTTTGAAAATGACCCTAATGACTTTTTATTAACCAAAAAGAAAGACATTACAAATTATTACCCTTCCAATCTTTTATCCATTGGTACGCATCCACTTAAGAATCTTATGTTTTATCTTTTTCTGTTCCGCAATATAATTGTATAGAACTTTCATGTTTGAAAGCATAAATATTTTATATTTCTAGTCAGTTTCTGAATCAGTTCAATTCTCCAAAGTCGTGCCTTCATCTCATGCGCTGGCGAGAACTTGTTAAAATGGTCGAGGAAAAACAAGAAAATTGACAAATTTCTTATAAATATGGCAAAAAAATACGTTTGAAAATCCTATTTGAATCTTGTTAAACTAATCTTAACAATAAATAAAATCATATTTTGGTTTTATTGTTGACCATGAGTGAAAAATTAAGGTGATAGGTAGCTACATGTATTTGTTTGAATCGTGTAGGTAGGTACAATTTAAAAATGGCTTTAATTTTAAACCAAGTTTATTACAATATTGTGTTATGCAAATTTAACTCTGAAAAATGTACATAATGTTGGGGGAAAACGCGAGGGGGCTATCTGGCAGCACTGTCTCGATGCGCTCGCGTCTCGCCTACATTCGGCAGCCACAGAGCAGAGTGGGGTGAAGTCGGCGTTTAGGATTAAATGTTCTGTGAGTCAGCAGCCGATTTTCCGCCCCACTTTTCTCTGTTGCCGTGCGATGTTGTGATGACGGGTTTTGGTGAATTGTGTTTTTCAAGATATACGGACTCGGAAAGGAATTTGATCAAAGTGAGTATTGAAGAACAAAGTTGTTAGTAGCAAATCGTTAAGTTTGTTCTAATTTACAGTGTTTCAAATATTAGATGGATGACGAAAACAACGTTGCTGATGGAAAGTGTAACCCGGAGACGGACATAGATACGTTACCACGAACATGGGGTATTCCAGAACTAGTTATTGACCGATTTAAAGGTAAATACACTCTCATCACTACCTACTTAACCTTTACTAGGTATTTACTGAGGGTGTCTCATGGTACGCACGTGGCTTCATTTAGTAAAACTGGATGGTTCTACATTTTCAAGGGTCATATGGTTGGGGCCATAGCAAGTATGAGCATGTGATCCCCGTGTTTGTTAATTAGTTAGTTACGAGTGCTTCTCCTTTGAAATAGATAACAAGGCGTGCACCCGTGCGAATTTTAGCGTAGGTACTTACCTACAGGCCTTACGCGAAAACTCGCGCCCACAGGTGGGTCTATTTCTATAAATAGTATGATTAGCCAGGGAGCCGGGAGCTTCGCCTTTGAAATGGGGGTCTCCCCAGGCGCGCACCCACGCGTGTTTTAAAAGACTAGGTACTTAATAAGTACTAAACATTTTTTTGAGTAATGCAAATGATATTCTAGAACATACAGACCTTAAAATAATAGTATTATTATTCTAAAACAGACATTATTCAGCAAAGATCATTATGGTTTTAGGTTGAAACCTCCAGATACTCAAACTAAAAATATGAATTACTTACCTTAAAAAGCTGCATTCTCAATAGTGAACCTATTAAGTATTACAGATATTTTTATTTTCCAGAAAATGAAATTAAACCCAATCAATTAAATGCCTTAAGTGAAGAAATTCTTAAGGAGCTGTGCCCACTAATAGGCCACAGAATATTTATTCAATCGAAATTAAAGGAATATCTCACAGCACATGTAAGTTCCATCTTAATAAGTATTATAATTACTAATCTTTATTCAGTCTACCTATAGAATGTTATTTAAATAGGTCAACAAAAACTTTATTTCAGATCAACCTGGATTTTGACCAAAAGTACAAGGAGAATTCTACAAATTTTTATACAAAGTGGCATCCATTCATCAATAAAATTATTAGTATAAAATTTGATAGTTCCAGAGATGACACACTGGCAACTTTGTACGAAAAGACAAGACAACAGCCTGATGATGGTAAGAAAATATTTTTATTTTAAACAAACAAATAATTAAAATAAGAACAATTACCTACTATAAAGTAATCTGTATGTAAAAACAAAACTAAAACATGTTCCCAAAATGCAGGTAGCATTGCCATGTTGTATGGCAATTCTTAGGACAAAATAAAAACCTTCATTTTGGTCACATGTTGATGGTAAGTATCCGCATTTTAGTTATCGATAAGTATAGTGTGTTTGTTAATTTATTTCAACAGTGTCCATATTATTGTTTCAGATCAAAAAGTTCCAGATCAAATTAAGCTGCTCTGTTGCCTAATTCCTCCAAAAGGGAGATTAAACAAAAGGAAAAAATTTTCAACACTAGAATGCATTGAAAATTTCATCTTTGATGTAGATGTAAGTTCACATATTTACCTGACTGCTCAGAAGGTGATAGGATTCGTCTAGTCTAGAGAGTAGCAAAAAATATCATTAAATCCAAAATGCCCATATTTGATTTTCAGGGATATAAAAAAACTATTAAAACCTACTTACTGCTGGGTACTCGGTGACATAGTACCTATCAAAACCTAGCACAGCTGAAAATATTACAATAAAATCTAATTATTGAAAAAAACAAACTGCAAAATAACTGAAAAGAAGTAACACGCTTTAGAATTTTGACTATCACAGGCTACAGGAAAATTTGCTCTGGAGGTGACCTAGGTAGAGTTGAGAGTGGCGGTACGTAGGCTAAATGCCAAAAATACCGCCCCAGGACCCGACGGCTTGCCTGGAAAAGCCTGGGTTCTGGCCTTAGAGGCTCTCGGGCCCCGACTAAAACACCCTGCCCTGGAGTTGCATCAGGGAGGCACTCCGATATCACTGGATGCCGACCTACCTCTGTCGTGTGGTCGAGGCTTATTTGACGGACAGGGCCGTCATCTACCCCGGCACCAGGGAGAATGGAACCGGCGAGAGATGTCGTGCGGTGTCCCACAGGGATCGGTCCTGGGGCCGAATCTGTGGGACACCGGGTACGACTGGGTGCTGCGCGCAGACTTCCCCAGCGGGGTCAGTGTAGTTTGCTACGCTGACGACACACTAGTCCTGGCTCAGGGCAGGTCGTACCAGGCGGCGGCCGAACGGGGTGCTGGCTAGAAAACCTCCACGTGTGCCTGACGGCTGCTTGTCCTTCTGGACACGTCTGGAGGGAACGGCAGTTGTTAGGCCGGTGCATCCTGGGCACGGGCAATAAAATCCTTTCGAGGAATTAACCTTCGGGGGATTTTATTGCCTGCGGCGAATATTCTGGCGCGGGAGGGGCCCGTTCTGGGCCAGTGGGGAGTTGCTCCACGTGTCCCTCTGTTGCCAACAGAGGGCACAGTGGAGGAGCAGGGGCGGGCCCGGTGTGCACTCACCCTGCCACTGGGCAGGCAACGGGGGGACTGTCCTTCCCTGCCCCCGTCGATCTCGTAACCCCAGGAGTGCCCGCTGAGTAGTGTTCTCGCGCCGCTTGGGACCGAGGGTCTTGGCTTCACCGCCCGGACCGAGGAAGAAAACCTCTATAAAAATTACGGGAGGTAGGGCCTGCGAGCAGCATACTCGGCGTAGGATGCTGCCCGACCAGCGGCTGGCGTAGCTGGCACAGCCGGCGTAGTTGGCGCAGCTGGTAAAGGCCCATGAGGTGAGGTGGCGTGCAGTGTTCCGTGTGCGCCACCTAGAAGGGTGCGGCCAACGTTAGGCCGCACGGGGAGAAGGGGCTCGCCTGCTTGTGGCGGGCCAGGACCTGTCGGGGGTGGTTGTGTGAATACTCACGGGTTCCCACGCCCCCAGCTAAGGTAGTTGAAGGAACACCATGGTGGTTTTATTCGGTAAGAGTCCGACACTGGCTCCGCCTACCCCAGGCGGAGTGCGTCCATGAGGATTTCCACACGGCAAAAAAAAAAAAAAAATAAGTCGGCGGCCGAACTCGCGACACGTGGGGTTGCGACAATCGTCGAGAGGATCCGGCAATTGGGACTTGACCCTGCACAAGTCCGAGGTCGTGTGTTTTCACACTTTTCACGGTCCTCGGAACGCGCCACAACATCGGCGTCGAGTCGACGATGAAGTACCTGGGACTCGTCTTCGTCAGCCGGTGGAACTTCATTGAGCATTTCTGAAGTTTGGCTCCCAGACTGGAGCAGGCCAGGCTGCCTCGAATTGGCTCCTGCCCAATCTAGGGAGTCCAAACAAAAGTTACTCCTTTTTAATAATTGTCTAAAAATAAATTCTTAAGCTTGTCTTATCAGTTTTTTGCAGTTGGGGTTTTTTAATTATTTTATTTATATTTAAGATTATAAAATTGTTAAACACTAAGAGTGGTAGCGGGTGCTTTCTTATTACTTTCGTGAACAAATAAGCGTACAATATAATTTAGTGCCTATAATAATAAATAATAATAAGTAACGTTTATTTCACCAACAATTTATACAACCACTTATAGCAAAACTTAAGGGCTAATATTTACGTATACAACATGGGAGCATCTGTATCCGAAGTAGGACAGGTCCTGTATCTCGGTATACAGCGCCATACCCCTCAAACATTAGGCAAAAATAACAATAATAATAGCCAAAACAGACATGTAAAGATGCATTAATATTCTAGTAGACTTAAAATGCTTGTCCAAAACAGAAGATGTGGGTGTAGGTGTGTAGTGTGTGTGTGTATGTTTTGTGTAGTGAAGAGTGGGGAAAGGTTGGGGGATTCTTGAGTTATAAGTAGTGTGTTTTTAATACCGAAAAACAAAAACACAACATTAATCATTTTCATCAATCAGCTTTGTACAATAAACAAGTTCTCAGTTTCCTCATAAGACCGGCTAAGTAGATAGTTTTGCAACTTCTTCTTGCATAATGCTTTGTTAAGGGGATATATCTCTAGGTCCTTATTTATTTTATCATACAAAAAAGGACCAATAAAAGTATAAAATCTTCTAATGAAGGTCGTTTTGGGCTTATATGAACGTGCACAAACTTCATGCTTTCTGCGTTTGTTTGCAAAGCTAGTATCGTATGAAAGTTCACAATGCTGTTTTAGAAGAATTCTTTCCAAGAATATCTGCCTTACTGTGTACACTTGACAATCCTGATAAAGTTTTCTTGTTGGGAACATTATTGGTTTAAAGGTGCTAACTTTTAATATAGCACGCTGGGCTACTTCTAAGCTCTTGATGGTGGTTTTATACTATAGCCAACAGTGATCACGAATTACTCAGTAGCATTATCTGTTTGTAAATTCACTTTATATAATAAAAAATAATTACAACAATGCTATTTGTTTCAGAGATTCGGAGACATGGAAAAGAAAATTGAAGATCTACAAGTTTACACGATTGTTGTTGTTTGACGCCAAATATAATTCATAAAGTGAATCAAAATATGTATGTTGATTTAAGATGTTAATATTACTCATTATTACCTAGTTCTGCCACAATTAGAGTTTTAAGAAATTACTGAATTAATGTTACTTCATTTGATATAGAATTAAGGTAGTACATTTGCCTTCAATTGTAGAACTTGCGATTTAAAATATTGTTTTAGTACCTACCTAGTCAATGGTTATAATTAACAACCATTTTAAAATATGTATGTTGATTTAAGATATTAATATAAATCACTGTCTCAGAAGCGGGGTAGTTTTTTGAAAAAGTTTGTTGTTTTAATAAAAGGTATAATAAAGTAATTTTAGTTTAATTTTAAAGATATTTGACCTACCAATACTAGATTTAATAAGAGATGGAAACATGGTACTGGCTCAAGTTTCAACAGATTGTTTTGAGAATTATTGTATTGTATAACTTAATCTATTAATTTTACTAATCCTGGAAGTTTTATAGCAATGTCAGAATAAACGCACGGATCCCTGTGCATTGCGGCCTTTTACATGTGTTACACCAAAGCGAATGATTAGTAGCCCGCCATACCTATTTATTTAAAGTGTTTTTACTGTTTTTCTGTGTCTTAGTGTTACAAGAGTTTATTATTGTTATTAGCAGTTTGAGCTTAAAACTTTCGGATTTTCAGTCTGAGTTACGATAGTAATTCGGTTTTGGTGGTGTAATATAATATAACAAAGGCTGCATTGAGCAGGGGTTCATAAATGTTTAAATAATGGTCTTGCTTTGATACTTGCGGATTTTCAAATTGAGAAAATTAATAGTTTAATCTACAAAAAGTAATTCTCAACTCGAATCTCTTATTTTCTTATATTAAATAAGAAAAAAATTGACCTAAGTAAATGATATTCTTTAGAGAATATACAGAAATTATTCACCGAAGGTAAATCTGATTTTAGTATGAAACATCCGGATATTCAAACTAAGAATATCAACATATTCATCTTGAAAAACTTAAATTCTTAGTTCAAATTTCACACTTTCTTCTTTTAAATAAATAAAGAACTTGAGGTAAGAAAATGATATTCTTTAGAGAATACAAAGAAATTATTCATCGAAGATAAATCTGATTTTAGTATGAAACATCGGATATTCAAACTAAGAATATCAACATATTCACCTTAAAAAATTTAAATTCTTAGTTCAAATTTCACACTTTCTTCTTTTAAATAACTAAAAAACTTGAGCTAAGCAAATGATATTCTTTAGAGAACGCACATAAATGATTAACCTAAAATCGACCTGGTTTTAGTATAAAATATCCGGATATTCAAATTAAGAATATCAACATACTCACCTTAAAAAACTAAAATTCTTAGTTCAAATTGCACTCTTTCTTCCTTTAATTATGATAAAGTTTGAGCTAAGCAAATTATATTCTTCAGAGAATGCACAGAAATCATTAACCTAAGATCAATCTGGTTTTAGTATGAAACATCCGGATATTTAATTTAAGAACATTAATGTACTCACCATTAGAAGAGGAATTCTCAATTGAAATTTATACTTTTGCATATACTTTATAATTAAGAAAATTTATAAAATCAACTGAAAAATGTGCATTCTTTGATTGAAATTACATTATTTTGAACTGACAATAAAAGTACTAAATTTAAATACTTAATTTGATTCTGTTCGAGAAAATCAATGTCTCAAAGTTCAAGAAATCTGCTCGTCTTCTTAAAAGACTTTGTTTTTTTCTTCAACCGAGAATATTTCTTCTTTATTTGAGATAATAAATAGTTGTTTTGAGCATTCAAAACAAAACAATAAAATGCTGGATTTAAGAATATAAAGTGTTCCCTATATATGAAACTATATTATTCTTGACCAATAAATATATACTTGTTTTAAGACTATTTTTCTTTCCGTGTAGGTTTGACACGTGCTTCCACGTGGAATTGGATACGATCTAATAGGGAATAATACCTAATATGTGAGGTATCGTTTTAAAAAAGGCTATTATGTTTACCGCTTCTACCAGTAGTTACACATACCAGTAAGCTTAAAAAATTTCCGGAATACGCGATCACCAAACTTATGCAGTGCTACTGCATAAGATCCGTCCCGCCACCAATCAGTGCGTTACTCTGTCAGGAAACGGCGCCTATCATACTACCAAGATTTTGAGCTGACCAATCATAACGCGCCATGAATACGCCCTTTTTCCCCCGCCAAATTTTTTTGCGATTGCGTTCTCATGCAAAACTTGGTTATACGGCGTTCATAGAATTTACGGCGTCTTTACTTTAGGCTTACTGGCTATAGTAACTGTTCACAAATGCATGACTAGTTTCATCATGTATGATACGCAAAGATTCCGGTTTCCGTTGCAATACGACATTTTATATTTTTATATGCAAAGTTTAATTTTCTTCCTCGGTGACACAAACAAAGAATATTTTTCCATCGAACGGTTCGGTTCTAACGGTCAGATTTATTAATATCGAGAGACCACTCTATCTGGTATTATTAGTAATCAATATCATCCATTGTTTCCCTTTGTGCGATAGATGTACGTACCTACCAAAGGCTACCAATTTCCCGGGAATTACGGGAAATGACTATGTATCCTAGAAATGGCAGGAGCTGTTTATTGTTACATAATTCTGATTATTGTTAGTGATTGTGTCTGACAATAGGTAGGTTTTGGCACGGAGTAGTAAGCAAACGGAATCATAGTGAGGGAGCGGCGTGTAAGACACTGGTTTCTTTGCTGAGATAATTACTTGTAACGTAAAATCCCCAGTTACGAATAGTGCCCCATTGTTCGACAAAAAAACTAATGCCAACTTCAGAAAACAAGAGCAAAATTATAATTTGTTATACGGTTAATATTGTTAATATTGTCTACTAAATATTGAACTGTTACATAGTGCACCACAAGTACCTACGTAAAAAATCATCACGAAACAAATATTTAAAATATACTTGTGATCGTCCCTTAAAGTGTCGATAATTGGGGATGTTACTATACCAATATGATGCAACGGCATTCTCCAATAACCGACGCAGACTTTCCCGCTCACCTGAGAACTACTCCATATATTTGTTCCTCCGTGGTACTAAAGGACGAATTTGACCATCAAATAAGTTGGAACGAGAGATCCATTAGTCGTAATGGATTGTCACAATACGGAGTATTGCAGCGTCAATCATGGCCGCCTGAGGCTTAATTTGTGCCGACAATGAGAAGGGAATTAGTCTCAGGGTAGAGCGTTGTCGTCTGTCTTGAATATCTGTCGCCCTAATGATGATAAAGGCAAAATCAGGACGAATGCTGCGTAATATATTTTCTGAATGTAGAAGAAATGTTTGGATAAGAACAAACCACGTTCAATAAATACAAGTAAAATTTGGGATAAGACAATTATTTGTGTTCTAGCTATTAGTTACGTTAATATAATATGCCTCACAGTTAATAGGGAATCATAGCAAAAAGATGGCCGCGGAAAAACCAAGTGAGCTTCTTATTAGATTAACATTTCTGAGAGGCTAGTTAGTTAGTTATCATAGAATCTGATACTTTTGTGACAAAGAATGACTATCGCAACAAGCCGGATTGCTAAATTCATCCTCTCAAAATGTGCTAAATTCAGTAACTCGATATCTCCTGCAGGCTGCATTGTGTGCTGTCAGAT
Source organism: Asteroscopus sphinx (assembly GCA_949699075.1). Taxonomy (NCBI): domain Eukaryota; kingdom Metazoa; phylum Arthropoda; class Insecta; order Lepidoptera; family Noctuidae; genus Asteroscopus; species Asteroscopus sphinx. The sequence continues at coordinate 8,934,082 of OX453019.1, forward strand.
GTTGATGCTTGACGTTTGACTGACGCACTATACTCGGATTCTGCAACGGATACTGTTCACTCCTATCGCCTCGGGTCCCCGACCTGTCTTTCTACATTGTTCGATGTTCCAAAATGGGGCTTGAAATTCAGCTTTTGAGTAAGCGTGACACCTGACATAGATTAGGACGACAGCTACAATAGGATTTTTGCTTTACGCACTTGACTATACTCTGATTTTTCTCGCAGTGTATATTCAATTCAATTCAATTCAATTTATTCAGAAACATTTTTTACATTGTGTTTGAAACAGAAACACTTCAGTTACAATTCAATAAATCAAAATTAATAGGTAAAAATTACTAGGTAAATACATTAATTTAGAAAATACAATAATATAACCACCAAATATACATCATCATCATTCATAATTAATAACAATAATTTATTATGTCACAGTCATAAAATCAATGTCTAGTAGCTACACCATAAAAGAAGAAAGAAGTAAATACACATTGTCATAATAATTAGAATAGTAATCTCCAGTCAATCAACTCAGCCTATCGCAGTCCACTGCTGGACATAGGCCTCTCCCAAGCAGTGGCGTGCATTGGCCTACTTCACTTGAATTTAATTGTGGTATAAGTTATTGATTTTTTTATGTATGAAGATTAATTTAGCATTAATAGGTCTATTTTAAGATAAATAATCATCGTACTCTGAAAAAAGGATAATAATTTACACCACTATTGAATTTGAATGAGGAAGGCACTAGGTATTGCCTAATTTCCTATATGCTATGCACGCGCCTGCTCCCAAGTGGCGCCACAACGCTCGGTCCTCTGCCTTCCGCATCCAGTCCCCCCCAGCCACGTTCTTTAGGTCGTCGGTCCACCTGGCAGGGGGGCGCCCTACGCTGCGTTTGCCGATTCGCGGTCTCCACTCAAGGACTCGTCTGCTCCAACGGCCATCGGTCCTTCGACAGACATGGCCAGCCCACTGCCACTTCAGCTTACTGATCCTACAAGCTATGTCGGTCACTCCGGTTCTTCTCCGGATAATCTCGTTACGGATTTTATCCTTCAAAGAAACTCCAAGCATAGCTCGCTCCATAGCTCGCTGAGCGACTTTAAATTTGTGGACTAGCCCAACTGTCAGTGTCCACGTCTCGGCACCGTAAGTCATGACTGGCAGGACGCACTGGTTGAAGACCTTCTCCAGTAATCTCAGTCAATTAATGTCAAATGATTAAAATGTCAGATACCGATTAGTCACATTCTTCTACAAATCGTCGACAGAGTAATAACACTGCTTCAACAGAAAATGCTTTAACTTGCTTTGAAATTCTCTATGATACAATATATTCTTTAATTCTATTGGCAGTTTGTTAAATAATTTAGTTGAACTGTAGTATGCGCAATGTTTGAAAATATTGAGATGAGGAATAATTTTGGTCTGAAAGTCTTTTCGCCTCGTACTCTCCCTCTGACCTCTTTCCTCTTCAGATTCATATTCGTGTAAGTATTTTGAAAAGTTAGTAAGTAATACCAAAATATATAAACTTGGGACGGTTATATTTGCTGGACTATGGGTGATACTGAGTGACAAGTATCATTTCGAGGTAGCAGCCAACCAGCAGCCAACCATGTGTGTTCCGTGTGGTGCCGGACATAAAGAATTGCACCACCCTTATCTCTTCTCATGGGTGTCGTAAAAGGTGACTAAGGGATCCACCAGAGGATGGGCAGCGGCGTTCACTGAGTGTTTAACCAAGCAACAGCGACCGCCAACCCGCCTGCCATGTGTGGTGATTATGGTATATCCCCCTCTTAATTGGGGGAGGCCTATGTTCAGCAGTGGACTTTTTTCTGCTGAAATGATGATGAGGATGAGCCAACCACATTGCATTACACGTTTCAATGTCTTTCTATTTGATTTTTACATCATTCTGTTATAGCTACAATTTGATCATTGTTGCATCATAAAGTTTAAGCATTTGTGTTAGTCACCCATTTATTAATTTATAACTAGCTGACGCCCGCGGCTTCGCTCTAATAGCATGTTCATAAAAGTATCTATTTGTGAGTCAAATTTCATCCAAATCGGTCCCGTAGTTTTCGCGTGATGCTCGAACATCCAAATAGACAATTACAGTTTTATAATAGATGTACCTAAAGACAACAATATATGAAAGAAAACAGTATTATCAGTATTCAAAACAAAGGTAAGTACTAATTATTTTATTATTTTTAACGCATTTACGCATGCGAAGCGAAATCTTACGATCCAGCCAGCCAACCAGGAGCTAGGAGTCGTAGGTTCGAATCTTGCTTGTGAGCGATTTTTTCTTTCCACAATTTAAATCGAAAGGTAAGTACTGTTTATGTCAAGGAATTTATTTTCTTTATCTACGAGCAAACTTGCGAATAAGTGACGTATTTCAGGTAATCAAAATCCCAGGGCATCTTCTGCTCAGACTTTATTTCAGTACAAATAAATATTGTTTCTAAATGGTCTACGTATGAATTCGTAGTCCTTAGATTTATCTAAAATCTTTGAATATAAACTAAAGTGAAATTGCTGAAATTGCTACTTAATTCGTTGCTGCAACTGAAACTGAACATTTTCAACGCCGCGAGTCTTTTTGAATTGCTTCCTGTCATAACTTCCGTGTTGCATGTTTTTTAACTTGTATGTTAGACAGCGTGTGTTTTTGACGCTTGTTAATTATTTCATACCAGCTTTCGCCTGTGGCTTCGCCCGCGTATAATGCTGTTTATAACAGAAAGGTGTTATCGCGCATACCATGGGAACGGTTTATCTTTTTGTAATAAATAGTAGACTATATGTTAATCCAGGTTATGGTCTATCTTTGTGCCAAATTTTATCCAAATCCGTTCAGTCGTTTCAGCGTGATTGAATAACAAACATCCAAATCTACGAACATTCAAACATCTTCACAAACTTTCACATTTACAATGTTATAGTAAGATACCAACTGCAATAAATAATACTATCCGTCCAACACAGACATAGTACAATTTTTTGACGAAGTGCTGTAAACAATCATAGTGAAGCCAATAAAACCGTGCCCATGCATATGCCATGTACACCATGCACCTGAAGGATATTTGTTTTCGCGATGCTTACTGGACGATTCCACGACATGGTACACATGAGAGTGGTGAGCACGGTTTGAGGTTCATGTATTGTGTGCGTGAGCGCTGGTTTGCACATGGAGGAGTGGTTTTGTGGGCTTCACTATGATTGTTCGCAGCACTTCGTCTATATTTTTTACTATGTCTGTGCCGTCTAATTATTTATTGCAAAACTTTAGTTTGTACAACTTTTTCTATCCTTACCGAGTAACACTGTTATGAATCCCAATTCAGTACCACACCCGAAGATTGAGGTAACAGGTTGTTTCAAACACATCCTATATATATAACATGTCTCGTGAGCCATAAAACTGAAGTTACGCCGCTATTCCGAACTCTGGTGTCACTCGTCGAAACACATCAATCTCGCGAAGTTCCTTGAGACGGAACGGGTGGAACCCACCTATTTATCTTAATGTTTTAAAGCCACATTCATCAATTCACCGAACATAAGCGTGTCATTAGGAATAATATATATTTCGTCTTAACTCTCTCTAAGTTTGCTTTTCAAAATGGCGGAAGCGCTTCCGAAATTTCCAACAAAATAACCCTATTTTCGCATTCTTCATAAATACATATTATCACGCCTGTTTCTCATTGGGGCAGGCAGAGACTGGCTTTCCACCTGCTACGATCCTGACACACCTCTTTCGCTTTATCTACGTTCATTAACCCCGTTATTCATGCTCGTCGGTTTAGAGTACTCTTAACCTGGCATTTTTTGACAACGTGCGCGATTTGATTGCGATTATATTACAACTCAAATAAAATTAACTCAACCTATCGCAGTCCATTGCTGGACATAGCCCTGTCCCAAGTTGCGCAACGACACTCGGTTCTCTGACTTCCACATCCAGTCCCTCTCAGCCACCTTCTTGAGGTCGTCGGTCCATTGCACCTGGGGGGCGCCCTATACGCTGCATGTGCTGATTCGCGGTCTCCACTATTTCAACTCGATTTTCTATCATCATCATCATTTCAGCCGAAAGACGTACACTGCTGGACATAGGCATAGGCGATTTTGTATAAATGCAAATAACGAAATGACTTTTTAAACTAGCATTGTCACTTACACGTAAGTAATTATTAGGGTGCATTTCTTTAAATCTACGGCGCTCCGTGGGCTGTTAGCTTCGCTACCAACCTGCTGATTGGCTAATCTTAACACCACGACATGAGCTATTATCATTATCTGTCGACACGACAGAAGAAGAAGAACACTTATATTGTTATATGTCACGGGATATTTACCAAGTAAGTCATTTTCATTGATTTCCCGATATTTCGGCATTGTTACAATGCCATAACCAGCCCATTACTGTCCCACTGCTGGGCACGGGCCTCTTCTCAGTATGAGAAGGGTCAGGCCTTAGTCCACCACGCTGGCCTAGTGCGGGTTGGCGGACTGCACACACCATTGAGAACTGTATGGAGCACTCTCTGGTGTGCAGGTTTCCTCACGATGTTTCCCTTCACCGTTAAAGCAATACCATGTTACAATGCCATGGTCACAGGTAAACTGAAGTATGTTTATGAGTAGATAAACCGATCTACCCTTTTTCGTTTTGTGCGCTGGATATTGCTACCACTATCACATTTATGTTGCACACATCCACCCGCAAATACTTGAGTTTACCCGTGCCCGAAGAATTGCCAAACATAAGTGGCAGTGGACGGGGGGCGGGGCATATTTCTCGCAGAACGGATGGCCGATGGGGCAGTAAAGTTCTGGAGTGGCAACCGCGTACTGGACGGCGCAGCTTGGGTAGGCCCCTCACAACGTGGACCGACGCACGACCTGGTGAAGGTCGCGGGAATCCGCTGGATGCGGAAAGCGCAGGACCGGTCGTTGTGGCGATGCTTGGGGAGGCCTATGTCCAGCAGTGGATGTCTTACGCCTGAAATGATTATGATGGTGACCCGTGACCATATCGCTTGTAACATTGTCGAAATACCGGGAACTCAACGAAAATGATTTACAAGGTAAATATTAGAGATGCGCCGAATAGTGGTTTCACCGAATAACCGAATACCGAATGTTATTTGGTTTAACCTTTACCGAACCGGATATTCGGCCAAATTATTCGGTTTACCATTACATTGTTTTGCCGCGTAAACAGGTTCTAACATGTAGGTACGCTACGTGTCGCTGCTTGCTACTGGCTAGATGACGAGCGAGCCGTACCGTACCGCCCACTACCCGCTCACACACCGCGTTGTCATTTTGCTTCAAAACATCGCACGATTAAGTTACAAATAAAAACAAAGGTGCTTATCATTACAAAAATATTAAAATATTGATAATATTAACTTCATTGTGTTTGCAATATGAGTGGGCGTAAAAGATCACGTGCTTGGGACTTTTAGAAATAAATACGTTTTCTTTGACTTATAATATAACATAAATCTTACATAAGAAGTTTTGTCTTTTAGTTCTACACCATGTCATGTAGCCAAAAAAAATGAAATGCTTGAACCGAATATATTCGGCAACAAAACCGAATAATTCGGCCGAATACAAATAGTGGAAAAGATACCGAATACACCGAATACCAAATATCAAACGAATATTTGGCGCATCTCTGGTAAATATCCCGTGACATAAATAGTTAGTAGTTACATTTGCTTTAATTTTATACGATGCTCAAACAAATAGGTAAAAGCTAGCTAAATTGCATTCACTTGCTTTTGAGAAGCACTACATACGTACATAACATACCTTTATATAATAACGTTTCCTAGACGTCTTCTCGCTTTGACATAATTTGCATTCACTAATGTATTATAGAGGTATTAACACATAATATGTGTGCGTATATATACATATAAGTTGTATGCAAATTAATTGCACTTTATCTAGAATCAAAGGGGCGCCCTTCGTCTTGTCTTGAGAATAGATTGTTGTGAGATTTCAATACAATTAGAGAGATATTATGCGGAATTGATGATGTATGTCTCAAAGGAGTTATTTCGCGGGGTTGTAATGAAAATTATGTGTCTATTAATATGTCTTGGAATCGTTATAAATATAACATTACATTTAGAGCAAATGCTCTCGCGGAGTGAGCACAACGACCTCCGTTGTTTGAGCAGTTATCAGTTCTAATAGTATTTTGGTTTCCACAACTTTATAATAAATAAATATATAAACTTTTTATTCATGAAAATATATTGTAGTAAGAACATAGCAATTTCTACAGAATAGTACATTCATATCTTCAATCAAGTGGGTGAAGTGCTGTTCTCCTAGCTAGGTTATACAATAACCTGTATTAAGGAGTAACAATCCGATCCCCTTTATTGTAATTAATAATAATTAATTATAATTATTAGTGAGAATTTTGGTACATTTTTACTCAGAAATTTAAACTGTTAATTATAACCTTCCGTTAGCTGTCATCGTTTTATAATAAAGAACATTTTATTGATGCTATAAAGAAAGAAATAAAGAAAGAATCATTTGTTTGCGTAGAATACAGGGGGTACCAGATATAAAATTGGTGGTTTAGGAATAGAGATAAAGATCTAAAGATAAAAAGAAAAGAAAAGAAAAGAAAAAAGATTTAATCTAATAGCTTCCAAGGAACTTATCAACTATGGTTACTTTTTTGAAAAACTATTACTTATTTATTTTGGAAGCTAGTTATTTCTTTTAACCGACTACCAAGAAGGTTTCCAATTCGATTTGTATTGTTTTTTCCTTACAAAGTTTGGCTTAAAGTAAATCTTACCGTTGTCGTGGTCTGGTAGCGGTAGACTGTCAGAGGCGTCTGAAGCGAGAGCCAGGTCTGGTGACGCAGACCCAAGGAGAGCTGAGATGCCGTCATGCTCGCCATCTGTAACAAACCAAATAATTTTATTTCGGACAACTAAAAGATCAATAATTTGTTAGTAATATAGTATTTTATAATAAAACAAAGTTTAACCGGATTAAATCGCGTATATTATTTAAATTGGTTTCCCTGACGTTTCGAAAGCTTTGCAGCATTTCGTGGTCGCAGGTAGACTAAGATGACAAGCGTCTTTACAAATATTTCTAAAAAATTATTGTAATCTACCGTACACTATTATTAATTAAAATCGTTTCGATGCACGCAGTAATCACTCACAATATCATTATCTTTTACAGTTTTGCGTGCTGTTTGAAAAAAGAAAAAAATTATTTAAATAAATAATAATTAATAATAATTAATTAATTTTAATTTTAATTAATAATTTTTTAGAAATATTTGTAAAGACGCTTGTCATCTTAGTCTACCTGCGACCACGAAATGCTGCAAAGCTTTCGAAACGTCAGGGAAACCAATTTAAATAATATACGCGATTTAATCCGGTTAAACTTTGTTTTATTATAATGTGTAGTGATCGCGAAAACCTAAGAAGTTAATATAGTACGTGGGACACTCAGAAAGTTTTGCGAAACTAAAAAAAATTGTTCTATACGTACATATATTTTTATCAAATCTTTTCAAAGTACTTTCCACCAGCCTCTATACAAAGATTCATGCGCCTAAACCAGTTTTCAAAACACTTTTTCCAGTCCGCCGCAGACACCTCGTTTACAGCCTGCTCGAACGCAGCCAGCGCATCTTCCGGCGACGAAAATGGTATCCCTTTGAGCTGATTTTTTATTTTTGGGAATAAAAAGAAGTCACACGGTGCTAGATCAGGGCTGTAAGGAGGGTGACCCAGGAGTTTGACTGGCGTGCTGTCCAGGAAGTCCCTCGTTTTGAGTGCGGTGTGCGCAGGTGCATTGTCGTGGTGGAGCAGTAGCCCGCGGAGCCCTGTGTTTGGTCGCTTGTTGCTTATAACAGAGAAAACTTCTGGCAAACATTTGGTAGTATACCATTCGGCATTAATGCTTCTTTGATCCCGTAAGGGAATTGATACCAAGTGGCCAGTCAAATTAAAAAAGCTAGCGATCAAAATCTTACCCCCGCTTCTAGATCGCTTCACTTTGGTAGGCGTTGGCTCATTTTGAAACACCCAAACAGTCGACTGGCGCTTGGTTTCTGGGTCGTATTGATAAATCCAGGACTCATCACCTGTAACGATGTCGTAAACACGCCGAGACGAGCCTGCTTCAAATTTGTTAAGCATATCACGGCACCATTCCACCCGGGCCTGCTTCTGAGCATCGGTGAGGTTGTGCGGCACCCAGCGTGATACTATCCTCCTCACGCGAAGATGGCTGTGTAGAATCTCGTGAACGCTTCCCGATCCAATCTTCAATATGTGTTGAATCTCCTGATATGTAATTCGCCTATTGTCTTGGATTAAATTTTTCACTGCTAGCACGTTTTCTTCGGTAACAGCCGTCAAAGGGCGACCGCTTCTTTCGTCATCCCCCAAAGTTGGTCGACCGCGCTTGAATTCGTTATACCAACGATACACGGTTGCCTTGGAAGGGCCTTCATCCATGAATGCCATTTGAAGTCTATCGTACGATTCATCCGGTTTCAGGCGACACTTGAAATCGTATAAAATCATAGCTCTAAAATGTTCCCGGCGCAGATCCATATTTCAGTGAGACACAATACTTTGAATTAACTCGCAAAAAATGTGGAGGGAAATTTTGAAATTGGAACTTACTTATTTTTACTTATAAATAATCATATTTTCGAAAAACATTATAACTGGCCAGTCTCCCATATATAAAAACTTTTTTTCGCAATACTTTCTGAGGGGCCTGGTATTTTGTTAATGAACTTGAACTTAAATACTAATGTTAGTAACATCAATCAATCAACTCAGCCTATCGCAGTCCACTGCTGGACATAGGCCTCTCCCAAGTTGCGCCACAACACTCGGTCCTCTGCCTTCCGCATCCAGTCCCCCCCAGCCACGTTCTTTAGGTCGTCGGTCCACCTGGCAGGGGGGCGCCCTACGCTGCGTTTGCCGATACGCGGTCTCCACTCAAGGACTCGTCTGCTCCAACGGCCATCGGTCCTTCGACAGACATGGCCAGCCCACTGCCACTTCAGCTTACTGATCCTACTACCTATGTCGGTCACTCCGGTTCTTCTCCGGATGATCTCGTTGCGAATTTTATCCTTCAAAGAAACTCCAAGCATAGCTCGCTCCATAGTTCGCTGAGCGACTTTAAATTTGTGGACTAGCCCAACTGTAAGTGTCCACGTCTCGGCACCGTAAGTCACGACTGGCAGGACACAGTTCATCATTTCAGCCTTAAGACGTCCACTGCTGGACATAGGCCTCCCCCAAGCAAATGTTGGGGGGATATGCCATAATCGCCACGCTTGGCAGGCGGGTTGGCGATCGCAGTTGGTTGGTTAAATACTCAGAGAACACTGCTGCCCATCCTCTGGTGAATCCCTTAGTCGCCTTTTACGACACCCATGAGAAGAGATAAGGGTGGTGCAATTCTTTGCGTCCGGCACCACACGGCAGGACACAGTTAGTGACATAATAAAGTGACATTTTTTATTATTATGATTTGCAATTTTTGCAATGATCACCCCTCATCTAGGTGATCAGTCTTTGCACAAGTTTTCTTATAATAGCAGGGGAAGTATACGCCGCTATCGCCTTCAGGATACTGTTGGGACTAAAAGATCAATATTTGTTAGTAATATAGTATTTTGTTAGTGAACTTGAACTTAAATACTAATGTTAGTAACATAATAAAGTGACTTTTTAGGGTTCCGAAGTCCTACAAGGAACCCTTATAGTTTCGTCATGTCTGTCCGTCTGTCCTAATCCTTTACAGCTTAATAACTTCTACAGTTATAAAAATAAGTAAATGAAATTTTGGTAAAAAATAGTCTACATATAGATCTCAATTTTAAAAGAATAAAAAAATAGTTTTTCCGTATTTTAGGGGTGGCGTCCATACATGAGAAATGGGGAAAAAAAAAATTTTTTCGCTGCACCCCCTCTTGTGGGATATCATTGAATAGTTCTACTAAAATGAAGGTAATGTTTGATACACCACTTTTTTATCAGGTGTACCATCTGCGAAATATAGCCCGCCAAAGTGGCTTGCAATGTGTCCCCCCCCTGCCATTTCTAAACTATGCAATGTAGAAACTTATAATCTTCCACATTGATAGACCTTTATGAAAACTCTCTTTTAAAATTATTTTGAGTATAATGTGATTATAATTTTTTGAGTTATAGAGAGAAAACTGAAAAATACTTAAAACGTCCTAGTTCAAAGGTCATTGACCTTAGAGAAAAATGATCGCAGCAAATAATGCTCCTTTAGCTACTTTCTATTTGAAAAAATCACAAAAAGTAACTTTGAAATGACACACTTCTTAAATTTGGCTTCTTGAATTTATCGCTAGATGGCGCTACTAACAACACGCTCTGAGTCGCGAATGCTGTCGATTATTGCAAAAACTAAAATAGCCATGATTAATATTCGATTTGATTCGTTTGTAATTACACCTACTTAAGGAACCCTATAATACTGAGCATGGCCCGACATGCTCTTGGCCGGTTTTTTTATTATAATGATTTGCAATTTTTGCAAAGATCATCCCACATCTAGGTGATCAGTGTTTGCACAAGTTTTCTTATAATAGCAGCGTGTAGTTTAGGGATGCTCACCGCTTGTAATGACGACTTCGTTCCAAGCATTTCTTAGTAGTTCTCAGAGATCGCGTGCTTGTATAGCGACCTGGCGATTGTCATCATGATATTCATTGCAATCTTGCAGTCAAAGTGCAGGCGAACCGCGAGCGCGTGCGGGGTGCTGGCGAGGAATCTTAAAATGGCGAGGGGTGGTGAATGGCCGTTCTTTACGTCAGCACTATTAGTTATTCTATGTCTTCGCTGTCCTCCTTCGGTGTGCGCTAACCCTCAATAGGTTACAGCTGATATGTGGTAGAATGGACTATTCCTAGAAACCGCATTATTTACTAACGAAGTCAGTCTATCCCAAGACACAGTTTACATAGGTTTAAATCATTACTCAGGGATCCTAAAATTAATCGGGTTAGTTATAATCTTAATACACATAACAAATAGGTTTCACTTACAACGAAATTAAGTTTGTAACTCTAGTATATTACGAAGTTGGTGTTATCGTGTAGTTTATATGTCGAGGGTTTGTGTTCCAATGAAGGCACTAGTATAAGGCAATAATTTACGAATACATTTTAGTGTAGGTATTTGTGAATTATTTGAATGACAAATGTTTTTTTGATGAGAATAACTGCAATTTTTTAAGGCAAATGTGGACAAAACCATTTGAATTAGTGTAGTTATTAGTGAATATTGACAGATAAAATGTAGTGTAAAGTGCTTCCTATAAAGAACACAAACAAAGTGTTTTTGTCCTTGAAAGAAACTAAGAAAAGTTCACACACGTTCTTAGATTAGGTTTACATAGCAATTTAGGTTAAATCAAATTATTAATTAGCCTCCAGGCTAAATGGTAATATAAATAAAGTATCACGGTGATATTTTCTTTACAAAAAAGGCAAAAATAAAAAATAAAATGGTATGAAATCTAAAATTTTTAAATCTTATTTTTGTCTCTTCATGGACACGAGGCCGTAAAAGGATGGTTTATCATGAAGGAGGTCACGGTGTATCCTCTCTTTAGTCTCCAGTCTATAATACATCTTCAGTTTACTCTTAAAGTTTTATGAATAATCCAGGACTCACGTTTCAAAACAAAATTGAAATGTGAGTGTAGAATCCAGCTATAAAGAAAATTGATTTATTAAATTATTTCATCCATATTTATTTCCTGTTTTTCTTAGTAGTTTCGTCAATACTGATAGATATATAAACTTTATAATCTGCACACTTGTAATACTTGTATACAATACAGCTGGTGGTTTCGTGGTTTTGGCATCATGCAATAAGATCGATCCAAATGTTGTTGAGCCTACGAGACTACGGCGTAGCCCGTAAGCTACGAACGCCTACGGTAAATGTTGTAGCTGAAGGTGTGTAGTCACCGCGAGCATTCGCGTGTAATGCAATAGCTTGAGTTTAAGCATTTCACCGGTGAATACATTGAGGAGGGCATTACAGTGCGCAGACTTTAAATGTAATAGCTTCTAACATTACAACCGTGAGTACGTTAAGCTAAGAAATACAGAGGGCACCACTTTTAACTACGCCAAAACAAATGATTCATTGTTACATGCACGAATGTTTCCAGTTTGTTAAAAGCGATACTAAATGCCGAGCGATTACAAAAACGAATGCTCCTCAGTCAGTACATTGAACGGGTGCACTAATATAATGTAATGCTCAACTTCAAATATTGAATTTTTACATTACACGCGCGGTGAGCATGCTCCTTTAAAATTGATGCTCAACAAGTAAGTCGCTGTTCCATCTTAATAACATAATTAATAACATAATTAATAACATAATTAATAACATAATTAATAACATAATTAATAACATAATTAATAACATAATTAATAACATAATTAATAACATAATTAATAACATAATTAATAACATAATTAATAACATAATTTGTTTCGTCATCATGTAAATTCTTACGAGTATCGGTGTTCTGTTGCGATGATCTGCATTAAACAGAACGACCCCGTTTTTACGGTGGTCATACGTGTCGTCCTAAGTTGGCAACACTGTTGACCGCCATTACGAAAAAGACTACTACTACCGGCGTCCGCTTCGAACACACGTATTTACCGGCGAAGCGACGAAATCTCATTGAGTTAAAATCGGGGCCCCGCGCGAGTGAATCTGTAACCTCCCTGAACTATTCACCCAGTGAGAACTCCAGCAGTCCAACCCATCGGCTCGTGAAATTAGTCTAAGAACGGCGGCGTGTCAACGAATGGCTGCAGTGCGACCAAGGACGGCAGGTAAGTTGTTCTGTTTCCTTGTAATTGTCGCGCAGCACACAAGAAACTCGTCTATCGTTGGACCCTCAAGGTCTATCCCTATGTAGTGTTCTCCTAACGGTTATTTTAGCACTTCAGGACACTACATAATTTTGGTGCCGGAAAACCAGGGGACATTCCGCCATTTTAACAGCGTATTTTATATTATATCAATCGTAATTTCTGGATTCAATCGTATAAAATACATATTTTCACGAGATCATCATAGAATAACCTCACCACGTGAGACAAATAAATACAGTTATTTCGTATTTGTCTCAGAGGTTATTCACCTCGCAGATAATAGTTAATTATTGTAGGATCACAAATATTAAGCAATCTCGCTCTCTATTCGGTGCTTAATATTACCATCGGCCTGCAGTAACTAATTATAATCTTACATCGTATTTCCGTACATTAATGATTGTTGTGAGATCACTTGTATTGAGCAATCTCTTTCAAATTCGGTGCTTAATACCATCGGCTTGCAGCAATTTATTAACATCATCATATTTATAATACAATAATAAAACGTTAACGTTCAATTTCATTATATGTCGAGTTGTAGGTAGACCAACAATTATATCGCGAACGAAACGTCGATCGCTAGCCGCAGCCGGCGACCGTTCATATTCTTATGTGGGTAGGAACAACAGCCTATGCTCGTATGTTATTATTTGACCTAGTCTATTATAACCTAATCGTTGTGTGGTGTTACGCGAGCATTTTAAAGTGTGATTAACGGAACTATAACATTAATATCGTTCACAAAGTTTGTTTACAAAGTAGTGAAGTATTTATTTTAACGTAGTGACCCGCGGTTGTCGTATATAAAGTGTGTGTTGTGTTGAAAGTGTTTCCAATATCGTAAGTACATACATTTTTACCTTTTAACATTTGTAAACACAACATTTTTGTATTTTATAGTTGTTTTGTTTATCTGTCGGTTGCATTACGGACTTCTTTCGTAACCAGCTATAATCATGCCGTTATTAACAAAACATTCGTCACGTAAACTCAGTTCTCTTAAGAAGACTAAGTCGAAGTCTTCAGATAGTGAATACACGATTAATGACTTATCAGGTTTACGTAGAAAACGCACTATAACTAATAAGCGGTTGTGTAAGGCGCTGGACATCGGAACATTAGCTATTAGCGATGAGTCACAACGCGATTTATTCTTTTCGTATTATCAGGAACTTAGCCAAATCGCATCTGATTTTGAAGATGCTCATCATAACATTTTAGAACTTTTAGATGATCAGGAGGACAGTGACCTTCAGGATAGTTTTGATGATATGTATTTTAAGGTTATATCTATTTATCGTAGCTTAACTAAAAATGAGTCAACTCATTCTCAGAATAGTAATAGTTCATCATCGAATATTCGTTTGCCGAAAATCGTACTTCCGAGTTTTAGCGGAAATATCAAACAGTGGCCTGAATATTTTGATACTTTCAACGCGTTAATTCACAACTCCACTTCTCTCACCGCCACAGAGAAATTCCATTACTTAATTTCGTCTCTGAGTGGTGATGCGTTATCGGTGATTAAAGCGTTTCCATTGACTCACGAGCATTATCACGATGCTTACCAGGCGCTCGTTACCCGTTATCAAAATAAACGCGACTTAGCGTTTACTTGTTGGAAGGACCTGTTAAATATTAATTTTAAAAATAATAACGGTAATGATTTTAGAAAATCTTTAGATTTATTTGAGGAAAACTTAACTGTTTTGAAGACACTTAACTTACCGACTGATCAATGGGATTTCATATTAGTTTATCACATCTTATCGAAACTAGACTCAACTTTACGCCGTAGTTTTGAGGAGAAACATTCGGACGTTGAGCTTCCTAAGTACGCACAGCTGAAAACTTTCTTGCACTCAAAATGTGAAGCCTTGTTACGTGATTCTCATTTCTCCGATATTAGTAAAACTAATAATTCGAAGTCATCGCAACAATTCGTAAAACCTTCTCAACCGGTTAAACGTCCTAATATTGCACTCGTTAGTAATCAGGTTCAATCTGAAAAGTCAACTATTGTTGTCGGTCACACATCACCAGTGAGTAAGTGTTCTTTTTGTGGCGAGGCTCATTCAATATCGTCTTGTCAACAATTTCTTGACAAATCGGTTGATGAACGTATGTCTATAGCTAGCAAGAATAACTGGTGCTTCAATTGTCTTCGCTCTTCTCATCAATTAAAAAATTGTTCTTCTATTTTTTCGTGTCGTAAATGTAGACATAAACATCACACCCTACTTCATAAAGATAAACCAGTTGATTCAAATCCTACGTCTTCTTTATTTTCGAAATCACACAACAATACAACTGTTTTGTTATCGACTGCTATAGTGCAGGTAAAGGATGCTGATGGAAAGTTCATCTCTTTTCGAGCTCTATTCGACTCTGGTAGCCAGATTAATCTTATTACCGAATCGGCTATTAATGCATTAAACTTAAAACCCTCTCGGGCTACCGCGAATATAACTGGAATCGGTGAGGCCCCGGCTTCAATCATAGGAAATGTAACTTGTTCTGTTGGCACTAATGATCGTATTCTTTTCAATTTAAATATGCACGTTATGTCAAAAATCTGTGGGGATCAACCAATCGCCCAATTAAATACATCGGGTTGGTCTCACATCAATTCATTACCATTAGCAGACCCTGGGTTTGACATACCCGGCCGGATCGACTTACTGTTTGGTGCGGACGTGTTTGCCGAATCGCTTCGTCATAGTCATATAAAGGGAGGCTCACACCAACCTATCGCCTTTGATTCAGTTTTTGGATGGCTTCTCTTCGGTAAAACTCACTTAGTGTCTCATTCACTTCTTAGCATGTCGTCAGAGGTTGACAAAGATTTAAATTCTTTAGTCCAACGTTTCTGGGAATTAGATTCGCTGCCTCAAGGTTCATCGTTGACCCCAGAAGAGACACTATGTGAACAACATTTCATATCTACACATTCTCGTGACGCATCGGGTAGATACATCGTACACCTGCCATTCAAAGGCGAGTCTGAACCAATTTTCGAGGGTTCTCGTGATGTTGCGTTACGGCGTTTCTACGCGATCGAACGGCGACTGTCACGTGACCCAGAGATCCAACGTCAATATTCCGATTTTATGTCTGATTATATCAACTCTGGCCATATGTCGTTAGTCTCTCCAGAAGATGTGGGAAAGGGAAAGTCGTATATCCCACATCATTTCGTTTTACGCCCTGAGAGTACTACTACTCGCCTCCGTGTCGTTTTTGACGCTTCTGCCAAAGATTTACGTGCTCAATCGTTAAACGAAAGTCAATATATCGGTCCAAAACTGCAGTCCAACATTTTGGAAATTCTCTTGCGCTTTCGTCAACACAACGTCGTTTTCATGGCAGACGTACGTCAGATGTACCGACAGATTACAGTCTTTGGCGACCATCGTGACTATCAGCGAATTCTCTGGAGAGATTCGCCCAGCGAACCTCTTTTAGAGTTTCGTTTGAACACGGTCACGTATGGCATCTCATCGTCCCCTTATCTCGCTTGCCGTACGTTGCGACAGCTTGCTGATGACGAGGGGGATTTCTATCCGCTCGCCAAAGGTGTAATCCTGTCGGATACGTATATTGACGACGTCGTGACTGGGGGTGAAGATCTAGCCACTGCACAACAGACAAAATCTCAACTCACCGCTATTTTTAAAAAGGGAGGTTTTCATCTTCGTAAGTGGGTTTCCAATGACGATCGTCTTTTATCGGACATTCCTCCAGAGGACTGTTTAACTGGTTCCGTCTCTTTAGATAATTCAGAGCCGGCTCTGCTAAAGGTTTTAGGTCTCAAATGGGACCCAATATCCGACTCTTTTTTATTCGAAGTAGAATCTTCACATCGGCCATGTACTAAACGTTCTATTCTTAGCGAGCTCGCTAGAATATTCGACCCGTTAGGATTTCTATCCCCCATCACAATCCAAGCGAAAAGCTTAATCCAGAAACTCTGGATTATCGGTGCTGCGTGGGACGAAATTCCACCTGACGAGGTCATAAGTACATGGAACAAATATCAAAAGCAACTTTCTCAGTTAAAACAACTCAGAATTTCGCGTAAACTAACTTGCAGCAATGCAAAATCGTACGAGTTACACGGATTTTGTGACAGTTCCGAAACCGCTTACGGGGCTGTGATCTATTTGCGTGTTACAGACGTTGATGACCGTTCTCACATTTTTCTCGTTTGTTCGAAGGCTCGCGTTGTACCATTAAAACGAACGTCATTGCCGCGTCTGGAACTCTGCGCTGCAGTACTCCTTTCGGATCTGTACAAATTCGTTACCGAAACATATCCGTCTCGTATTCCCATCGATGCTGTCTTCTTGTGGTCAGATTCCACGGTTACTCTTTCATGGTTACGTTCACCTTCGTATCGCTGGGCTACTTTCGTCGCCAACCGTGTAAGCCATATTCAAGAAATCACACCTACCGAATATTGGCATCATGTGTCGTCTACTGACAATCCCGCAGATGTGTGTTCCCGTGGGCAATTCCCAAGCGAACTTCTTCACAATTCGCTATGGTGGGCGGGACCAGGTTGGTTGTCAGAACGTCGTGAATCGTGGCCGTCTTACGTTGACAGCATTTCCAATGAAGAGCAGAAAACTATTAAAGCTGAAACTCTTAAATCGCCCGTGTTAGTTTCGTCTGTGCGTACGACTCGGAACAACGTTTCGATTATCGATCGACTGCTACAAAGTTTTTCGTCATTAGAAAAGGTTGTACGGATCGTATCATATATTTATCGTTTCTTTAAGAATGCTAGAAATTCGACCAATAGTAATCGTAGTAAATTTCTTAATAATTTGGAACGTCATGATGCACTCATGATTGTTGTGAAGCATGTTCAAGGTTGTGAGTTCGTGGATGAAATTAATCAATTAAATTCAAAAACTGGATTGTTAAAACCGTTTCGTAAACTCAATCCTTTCATCGACTCACGGGGTATCCTCAGGGTGGGCGGTCGTATTTCTCGGTCAGGATTGCAATATGAACATCGTCATCCTGCACTTTTACCTTCGGATCACCCACTCACCGTTTTAATAATTGATTTCGTACATCGTAACTACTGTCATCCTGGAGTCAATACAACTCAATATTTAGTTCTGCAACAATTTTGGATAATTTCCGCCAAGCGTGTTATTCGTCGTTGTCTTGCTAAGTGCGTACAATGTTACCGAACTCATCCAGTGCCTTTGCAACCATTTATGAGCGATCTCCCAACCTATCGCGTGAACCAGGTGAAGCCTTTCTCCGTGGTAGGCGTGGACTTCGGTGGACCCTTCCGTATTAAGTTGGGTACTCATCGCGGAGCAAAAATAGATAAAGCCTATTTATGCCTATTCGTCTGCTTAGCTACGAAGGCTGTCCACCTAGAAGTCGTTTCCACGCTGTCGACGGAGGGTTTCATCGCCGCTCTACGTCGATTCGTAGGCCGTCGCGGTCGTTGTAACACCATACACTCTGATTGTGGAACCAATTTTGTCGGTGCTAGAAACCAACTATCGGCTTTTATGCAAGATGCGTCTAGCACGGAGAAAATTGAGTTCATGTTTAACCCACCGTCCGCTCCCCACTTTGGAGGAGTATGGGAGATTCAAATTAAAGCTGCAAAGTCACATTTATATCGTATCGTCGGTGACCAAGTACTAACGTTCGAGGAGCTCACAACATTATTCGTGCAAATCGAAGCAGTTTTAAACTCTCGGCCTTTGTGCCCTATTAGTTCGGATCCTAATGACGTGCCAGCACTAACTCCCGGCCATTTTCTCACGCAGGAGCCTCTGACCGCCGTCCCCGATGAGGATCTCTCTCATTGTAATATGCATCGGCTTCATCGGTGGCAGCTGTTACAGGCTTTTCAGCAGAATTTTTGGTCCAGATGGAAGAACGAATATTTAAATTCCCTCACTCAACGCGCCAAATGGACCAAGGATTCTAGACCCTTGCGGGTGGGCTCGCTTGTGGTCATCAAGGATGACAATCGGGCTCCCCTCCATTGGTCTCTTGCTAGAGTTATGGAACTCATCCCCGGTGCTGACGGGGTAGTTAGGGTTGCGGTCCTTAAGACTGCAACTAGCAACTCTATTAAACGACCTTTGGTCAAATTATGCCCTCTACCTATAGAGGATTAACTTCATTCCGTCACCGTATCATTTCTTAAGTTAGGTTATTTAGTTTGATAAGCGTTAACGATCTCTTTCTACTCTCTCATGTCAAACTTAGTATATTTCTTTGAATCCAGAAAATACCATATGTATTTTGGTGGGCGGAATGTTTCGTCATCATGTAAATTCTTACGAGTATCGGTGTTCTGTTGCGATGATCTGCATTAAACAGAACGACCCCGTTTTTACGGTGGTCATACGTGTCGTCCTAAGTTGGCAACACTGTTGACCGCCATTACGAAAAAGACTACTACTACCGGCGTCCGCTTCGAACACACGTATTTACCGGCGAAGCGACGAAATCTCATTGAGTTAAAATCGGGGCCCCGCGCGAGTGAATCTGTAACCTCCCTGAACTATTCACCCAGTGAGAACTCCAGCAGTCCAACCCATCGGCTCGTGAAATTAGTCTAAGAACGGCGGCGTGTCAACGAATGGCTGCAGTGCGACCAAGGACGGCAGGTAAGTTGTTCTGTTTCCTTGTAATTGTCGCGCAGCACACAAGAAACTCGTCTATCGTTGGACCCTCAAGGTCTATCCCTATGTAGTGTTCTCCTAACGGTTATTTTAGCACTTCAGGACACTACATAATTAATAACATAATTAATAACATAATTATTAACATAATGAATAACATAATTAATAACATAATTAATAACATAATTAATAACATAATTAATAACATAATTAATAACATAATTAATAACATAATTAATATAGTCCCTAAAGTATCTGGTAGCAAAATAATTGTTTTAAGACAGACGAACAGAAGAGCTCTCAAAACTTGTGCAGCTTCGAATCCCTATAAATTATTTATGGGAGTTGAGCAATTTACTTATTCCCTGATGTGCGGCGCGTCCCTAATTACGTAGGTCTCGAGTACCTCTTAGATGTCATACTCGATTGTTCTATTAACGAGAGTACTGTTTAATTCAGCACTAATTTAATATTTTCGAGTGCTACGTAAGAAATGAGATGGGACTCGCAGTTCGGAAGTAATTATAAGGGCGGCTTATTTAGCCATGATACGTAAATCGAAAATACTGTCAAATTAACTGCCACTCAAAGGTTTTATTTAAATTGAGATCTTTTCAAAATTATTTTCTTATTTTTAACGCATTTACGCATGCGAAGCGAATTCTAAATATTTAAATTGTGGATAGAAAAAATCGCTCACCGTGAACACGGTAGCTTAGTGGCTAAAGCACTGGCGTTCTGAGCCAGGAGTCGCAGGTTCGAATCCTGCTCGTGAGCGATTTTTTCTTTCCACAATTTAAATCTTTATCTTTTCAAAAGTAAGAAAACGAGTTTTTAGAGTACACAGTTTTGTACCAACAAAATTGAATCCTAAACAAGTAATCAAGGCCAATAATAAAAGGCAAAAAAGGTATTGTTCAATCAATCATACTTCCCCAAATTCTGTAATATGGCGCCAGTAAAAAAGGTTGTGGGTTCTGTAGGCACGTTTCAGTTAGCATCTTGTTTATTCGCGCCCAAATGTGGGACATAATAAAACGCCAAGTGACGCGCGAAGGGTTCAATAAACGCCCGGTGTTCCCCACGGCTTCAATTTCAAGAATATTTTTCTTCATGCAACATAATCTTGAATTATGATTCGTTTACATTTAGATATTCTGTGTGCTCGCCGCATACGAATAAGGTACGGGCACGAATTTTAAATTGTCTGGCAAAGTTTTTTAATTTGAGCATGGAATGGAATCAGATGTAATAAACTTTAAGGGAGAGCTAACTTACTTCCTTCATGCGAAAAAGGATAAATTCAAACAGTAAATTCGGTTCTTGTCGTTTCAACCCAATAGTTTCGCAATGAAAACAATTTCCGGATTCAAATAGTCTTTTGTGAGGCATCTGTTTAATAAATAGCGGTCAACCACTGCAGCCTTAAGTGCCTTAACAAAGCATAATTGAGAATAGACCCAAGAAATTCAACTCATTAGAAATTCATTGTCAGAAAACAACTAAGGACGGCAACAGAATACTTGAATACAACTGAATAGTTGGCGATATTTCGGTTGGAATGGTCAATATTAATTACAAAGTGAGCCAACAGAGCCCAACGGTCGCACCGCTCCAACAAATTTATTCAGCCAAATTAAATGACACTAAGTAAATAGGGAGTGCAAATTGGTAGCAGTCTATTGTGGCCCAAGTGCCACTGCGACCAGTTGCCGACTTAGTTTTCGGCAGTAAGTCAACTTGAGAACGGTATTACTTCATTTGCAACTTTATGGTACCGCATTTCCTTGCGAGACCGAGGGTTCCGCTTCCCTGCTTGTTTTATAAAAAACTGCGAGGCGGTTTTCTTAAAATTATGATCCCGTCCCCGCTCCTTTGTTCCTGAAGTAGTGAGGGGAAAATAGGTCGTTGGCACAACTGGCCCTTGTTATGTTTTCGTCAAATAAAACGCTGACAGTCTATTTAATTAGTTATGTTGTTTTTAATTTACTTTGAGGAAACTAAGTGAGCAGTTATTTGCGATACACGTTTTTTTATGTACTGATGTATTAGGATTTTATTTTTAAAGGGCTTCAAAGCATGTAAGTGTAGTGTAAGTGTATCTTTAACAAAACATAGGTAACAATGTCTGTGGTGTGTTCTGTTGTTGTTGAAACAATATTACCTACATAATATTTTCCAGTGAAACTAGCTTATCAAGTGAAATTAGCTTAATAGAGAAGATGGTTGGCAGCTACCACCTATTTAGAACTCAGTTCTAAAAATAATCAAGTCCCAAACAGCGCGCAACACCGTAAAAGATAATGACTACTGCGTGCATCGAAACGATTTTAATTAATAAAAAATTGTACGGTTTAAAAATTTAAAATATTTTTAAACCGTACAATTTAAAAAAAAAAGTTTTTAAAATTAAATTAAATTAATTTAAAATATTTTTTTAGAAATATGAAAGAAGAAAGAAAAATGATTTATTGCCACAACAAGATGACATGCGGTAGGTGCACATAAAAATTACCTTCATTGGGTACATTTTAGAAATTACAGTGATACCTACCTAGTTGTAATAGCTGCGGCAAAGAGGTTGCACTCAGCATGATGCTGTGTTGTAACGTGAGTCACAACACAGCGCTGATTTTCAGTGTCAACCCCAAGTGACGAGCGGGTGCCAAGCTAATAAAAGCAGCCAATGATTATAAGTATACCCAAAACAAATATAGCAATATTATATAAGTGTGTGTGTATCTGTAGTGTTACATATATGAAGACGCTTGTCATCTTAGTCTTCCTGCGACCACGAACGCTGCAAAGCTTTCGAAACGTCAGGAAAACCAATTTAAATAATATAAGCGATGTAATCCAGTTAAACTTGTTTTATTATAATTACTAGCTTATCAGTTATTATTTGTCAACTTTTAAAAATCTAAATATAGCTGGGTATAATTTATTAAGCAATCAATCATCAATTTCCCTTCTAGATATTTATTTTTCATCCTTAAATAACATTTTCAATACTATTATAGTTACGAGCTTACGCAATAGTAGATAATTTTCCGAGATAGACCGTCATCCCTAGAGTATTGTGGGCAACTCAGTGAGATGTTGATATCATCCCCCAGTGGTCAACTTTGGGCAGTCAGCTAGTCAGCAAATTTGGGGATAGAACATTATTTTTTTCTATGATAGAACGAAGTTACTGATCTTGAGTTGTAATATGGTTCAAATTGTTATAATCCACGTGCATTCAAAATGAGATGGAACTTTGATAAAATATTTAAGAAGATACAACGTAAATATTCACACTATTGATATTCAACTTCTCTGATATTCGTTCGATAAGATTTTATCACGTAGAGGCTCGGCTAAAGGATACTTTTTATCGTTTTAGCTTCACTATCAGATAAAACCTTGTTCAAGCATGACTGATTGTAATATACAACATGTAACAAAAACCCTGTTGTTCCTGTGAGGTACGTTATCAGAATCGATATTCATACATAAGGACACAACTCATTTGGAGAAACTCTTCAATAATAATAATCAAATTAAATATTAAATCATTATTAAAAGTGAATTATATCAAAGATTTAAATTGTGGAAAGAAAAAATCGCTCACGAGCAGGATTCGAACCTGCGACTCCTGGCTCAGTACGCCAGTGCTTTAGCCACTAAGCTACTGTGAACACTGCTCGTGGTATCGAAATTATCCTCCACTATACGTCTTTGGGTGACGTCAGCGATATCTTATTAAGAAACATTGTTCCTTAACCGACTCGACTAACTTTGCAGTTAAATCAAAGTCGTATAAATCGAAAAAAAATCAAATTAAATCACAAAAATTAATAGTCGAATAATAATAAATATAATAATAATAAATATTATAATATTATTAGTCGAATTATATCACTTTCAATTTACAATTAATAATTGTTTAATATTTAATTTGATTATTTTTATTGATATGATCACTGAGTGGATGAGTTTTGAGTGATATAATCACTTTCAATTTATAATTAATAATGATTTAATATTTCTTAGGTTTTCGCGATCACTACACATTATAATAAAACAAAGTTTAACCGGATTATATCGCGAATATTAATTAATAAAAATTCTACGGTAGATAAAAATATTTTTTTAGAAATATCTGTAAAGACGCTTGTCATCTTAGTCTACCTGCGACCACGAAACGCTGCAAAGCTTTTGAAACGTCAGGAAAACCAATTTAAATAATATACGCGATATAATCCGGTTAAATATTTAACAGGAACAACAGGGTTTTTGTTACATATTGTAGATATGTAGGTACTTTTTACTATTAAAATATCTGACCAGCCAACTTTAACTTATTTTGGAACTCATGCTTTCTTTTTGAGATAATACTATCTATGATAAACAGAAAACCACTAGAGACTGTAAGGCATCTGACTTATATTTTTATTAAAAAACCAAGTTGTCCTTATTTAAGAATGTGAGCAAGTGGGTTTCAAGTGTACAGAGTTGAAATGGCGCCTAAATTACAATGTTGGGTAAACATGACCTCTCTATTATGTCTCGCTCTTTAGTCCGTGCTCTCTGCCATAATATAGGCGAGGGATAGAAGGTGAATTCGAAAATATTTGTACCCCTGTCTAATGTCACAACCGTCTTTAGAATCCTTCAGTGAAATCGTAGTTTTTTATTTATTTTTGTCATAGAGGGGGGCATATGAGCAACCAGGTCATATGGACCACCATACCATGGTGATTGCTTACCAAAGCAATCACCGCTTCTCATGGATATCCACAACAGCAATCTTCTTGTCAAGTCTTCAATGCGTTGCCGACCTACTAAAAAGACATACCCCCAGTTTCTGGAAGGCTGATCAATTTGATCTATTTTCAAATCAAATGTCAGCTCCTGTGATTGGCCGGCAAAAATGTTAACAACTAAACACATCGCTTGACCTGAGATTTGACAGGTGATTATTTAATTTTTGCGTTGATCAGCGTTTCGGAAACTGGGTGTTAATGCTCTTCTTTTGAAAGCTTTCACGTCAAATTTGTTCGGGAAAACCGTTGACGAAAGTTAAAGATTGGGTTGTGCAATTCGTTTTTTGTTTTTGCAAGTGATCTGCGGCTGCCACTTACTTAAGTGGCGGTTCGATCATATACGTATAATTCTTATAGTAGTGTTGATCAGGTATACACGTAATTCAATAACTAAACACTAAGATGTTTGATATCACAGACCAGTAAGCCTCTAGACCCCGATTAGCCGGACACCCGCGGTCACAACGCATAAGTAGTACCACTGCATATCATTCGCCCCGCCGCCAATCAGGACGTCAGTCCGTCAGCGGCACCAATCATACGGAATCATACCACCGAACTTTTGAGCCGACAAATCGTAACGCACCGTCCGCCCCCCGGTCCCCGCCGACATTTTACGACTGCGTTCTAATGCAAAACTTTGATTATGTGGCGTCTCGTGGCTTATTGGTCTGTGTTAGTTGTGATTTTTTGATTTTCTATTGTAGCGCAGAAATATTGGGAGTTACTTTGGGTTTGATTTGGGAAAACGCAGCACGAAGTCACCATGCCACTGGATTGAGAGAACAACGACATAATTTTTTTTTTTCAAAGTATTAATAAGTTACGATTTTTAAGATATACATATAACGAACAAAATCAAATGGTCATTCGTTTTGTGTAACTATTTAAATTATTTTCTTTTCTTATTCTTCTTTTAAATAAGCTTTATACCTACGTACTATTTCTAATGTCTCAAATATAATCACAAAGCAAAACTTGCTGTAATGAAACTGCTGTTTTATCTGCACAGTGCCTTTGTCTCAGATTCTGCAGAGGACAATTATGACATCTGATATGCCTTGAACTTCTTACAAGTCTTTAACACGAGAGAAACGTAAGTGCCAGCCATTTAGATAATTACTTTATAGATTTTGTTTAAGTTCATTTATTTTTACCGCTCTTTTGTTTATAAAGTTGAAACTGTGTCACCTGTATTACAAGTTTTCAGATTGGAGAGTAATTTGGGTTTTAAAAGGGTATTGTTTTTGATTAAATGGATTTAAAAATGTATTTTTTTAGAGGGTCCAGTAATTATGTCACAGTTAAAAGATTTATATAGGTACATGTTTGTGGTCTGAATATGAAAGAGTAACTTAAGTTCACAAACCTATTATTATTAGTCAGTATGGTTACCAGTAATGATAAAATCCGTAACGAGATTATCCGGAGAAGAACCGGAGTGACCGACATAGCTTGTAGGATCAGTAAGCTGAAGTGGCAGAGGACTGGTCCTGTCTGTCGAAGGACCGATGACCGCTGGAGCAAACGAGTCCTTGAGTGGAGACAGCGAATCTGCAAACGCAGCGTTGGGTTGGGTTGTGCTACCAGGTGGACCAACGACCTGAAGAAGATGGCTGGGGGGGGGCTGAATGCAGAAGGCAGAGGACTGAGTGTTGTGGTGCAACTTGGGAGAGGCCTGTGTCCAGCAGTGGACTGCGATAGGCTGAGTTGATGATGATGATAGTTACCCGTTAGCTCGATGCATTTCATTTATCTATTTTTCTATAAAACGTTATCAAAATTAACGCAAGACCTCAGAAACTCCAATTAGAATATTATGAATCATGATCATCATTTCAGTTGAAAGACGCCGCCGCTAGACATGGGCCTCCCCCAAAAGGGATATGTCATAATCACCACGATTGGCAAACGGGTTGGCGATCGCAGTTGGTAGAATTAATACTCAGAGAACGCTGCTGCCCATCCTCCTGTACCTTTTAGTCGCCTTTTACGACACCCACAAGATGAGATCGGATGAGGTGGTGCTATTCTTTGTGTCTGGCACCACACGGAACGTTATGAATACTATTTGGTAATATTTAAATACATTTTTTCATAATCATAAAATTACATGGTCGTTAGGCATCAGTAAATTCCCGATTTGGTTGTTTTTTAGCTGCAGGATGCCGTTTATGGGCTACTTGATACCAATGATATTTAGTACATACGTAATACACTCACTTTTGTGAAAAAAAAATTGCGTAGAATGTAACATGGTATAAAACCATACCAATAGATTATCGTTCGGTCAAAATTAATATTCTATCTATCCACAATTTGCCCTAATAAAAATATTTTGACAGATGCTCCCTTTAAATTATATTAAATTTTATCTTTTGCATGTAGGGAAAATTGTGGATAGTGTAGAGTCGCGTCCTTTACACTCATCTTTTATTTACGTTTATTGTTTTGTAACCTTTTATCTGCAAATGTAGTGTGCGCTAATTGTTGACTACACTTTTATATTAAACGCTTATTACGGCTCTCATCATCCACTTATCTTTGTAAATATTCTATTTATTATAAAACTCCTTGAACTACCACAGTTTTATACTGGCCTTCTATTCTTTCGGTTGTACCTACTTTGAAAAAATGTAGAACGACATTTTGAAAACCATGAAAAATAATGTAGATTACTATTACAAAACCATGAACGCAAGTAAAAGATGGACGTGAAAGGCGCATCACTACAATACATATATAAGATATTAATATTGGCCGTTAGTGATTCTGAAACTACAAATAACTACAAACCACTTTCAGGACATGCGTTTAATCTGTTACACGATGTATTTATATTATAAAAATCCTTTATGTGGTGGAGAAATAAATGGTTTTTTTATTATTATTATTTGTGTCTTTATTTAATCACAGCTTATCCTCCGTGAGGAAGATGTCCGGACCTTTGGCAAGGACACAGGTCCAGCTAGCAGTCGCCCTTTTGACAAATTTACTCTATGATGGGATGGGGCACGAACCGAAGACAGTCCACAGCTGCACTATAGTAGTACAGTCATATTCCATCTCGGAAAGGTGCAGGACTATAACATAATATCGGAACTAAAATAATTTTGGCTATGGATGTGGGTGTTTGGTGGACTGGTTTTAACTTCTTTAGCCGGAAGAAAACGGCGTCTGCCTTTCAACTTTAAACAATTAAATATTTATTATTATTATTCATTGAACTGTCGCAGTTGTTAAGGTTTCCAGTTATTAACCCACAACAGATTTATAAGGTACCATAATAACATAACATTACTAAACACACAAGTTTCCCTTTAATATAACTTTGGACAGGCACAAATCAAATGCAAAATACTTGCTAAAGACATTATTTACAAATTTCCAAACAGACTTAAATGGTGGCGACTGCAGAGTATAGTAACTACATAGTTACTGTTAGTACGCCAGATAGCTAGCATCTGCCTCCAATATATTATAACATTTATTAACAAAGTTATATGAGGGTTCGTGTTTGTCGTAAAATTTAATAGAAACAGGCCCATGTGAATTTATGTGGGCCAAAATGTGGGTCGATTGGGATGCCAGTACTTATTCTGTTGTAACTCGAAAATTTGGGAGCAACAAAAATATTTATGGTGCGATTTCATTTCAGCGGATCGTTTAGAAAAATTGAAATCAAGAGGTACATTTTTGTTGTATTTTTGAATGGTGAAAAAGGAAAATATTTTTTCTTTCTTTCAAAAGGAAAGGCAAAGAAACAGCTTAACAGCAGGCAGCGGCAGATAGGGGCTCAAAAAAGTAAAAGGTTACAATCTTGTACGAGTTAGTGTACTAAAAATATCTAAACATAATCGATATATTTGACGACGTCTGTGGTCTAGTTGTTTGAGTGTCGGACTGCTGATCACGAGGTCGTGAGTTCAATTCCCACAGGACACAAATATTTGTGTGATGAACATAAGTGTCTGTATTGGTCTGGGTGTTCCTTGTGTATTATAATTAATAATATAATGTATTTACAACAACAACAAAAAAGTATATAAGTATTATATAATATATTGTCTAGTACCCATAGTACAATTTGTGCTTAGTTTGAGACTAGATGGTGCTGTGTAAAAAATGTCTCAAATATATAAATGTCCCAACATATAATCATCGGAGTCAAATAAATAGGTACTTGTTGAATAACCAATGCTTATTACCAGCGTAGTTCTGCTATCTTCAAAATAGCAAAGAAACTCAAAATACCTAATGGTGGAGACAATATAACACTTGTATGCAGTCTCGAACAATAAAGGAAGACGAAAAGGAATTCGGAGCACATTGAGGCGGGAATTCTATGTAAATGCATGGAAATCGTGCGCATGTAATTTTACGCCCTACTTCGTAACCCATTCAAGGTCGGAAAATAAAAAAATATGGCATTATTATGATTTCCCGAAGGGTGAAACGGGGTAGAAGTAACATGTGAACGTCTAAATAAAATCATAAATAACCGAAATTAGACAGCCATACTGGCTGTTATTCTACATCGTTCAAATATAAATGGTTAATTTAGGTCATGTAATTATTATTATAAGATTAGAAATAATATAAACAGTGTGAGCTTTCATAAAATGCACATATAAAATTGGGTGAAACTAGGCCTAATTTAACGGAAGGAAAAATAATGAAAAATATCGAAAAAAAAAACTTGGATTTATAAGCGTGAATTTTTTTGTAATTGTAATTTTTGAACCAAGTGGTTTATCATGTTAGAACAAAAACAGTAATGTTCGTAAATAACAGGCAATGACGATTAAATACAAGTATCCCAAAAAAAAACTATCGTTGACAATTTTATTGAGAAAATCACTGTAAAAATCCTATTTTGCGTAAATTCTTATTTTCAAGTTACGGTGTTTTTTTGGGGTCTTGTATTTCATTATCATTGCCCGTTATTTAGAATCATTTCTGTTTTTGTTTTAAGATGATAAACCACTCGGTTAAAAAATGAATACGTTTTTTTTACAAGTTGTCCACAGTTGCTGCATATTTTTTTCCGTCTAATGAATTATGTGTATTTTCACCCAATTGTAAATGTACAGTTTATGGAGACTTAGATAGGTAGATAGATAAAATATTCTTTATTGTACACCAATAACATTATTAAACTTAGAACTAACATGTAAAATAAGGATACATTGGCGGTCTTATCGCTAATAGCGATATCTTCCAGACAACCTTTGGATGGACAAGGCAGACGTAAAAAATAGATGGATGACTTACCTAGTTACCTACACCGTATATAAAATATCATATCGCGGGAATCCGCTGGATGCGGAAGGCACAGGACCGGTCGTTGTGGCGATGCTTGGGGGAGGCCTATGTCCAGCAGTGGACGTCTTTCGGCTGAAATGATGATGATGATGATAATATAAAATATAAATGTATCATCTTTGGGTATTCATTTACACTATTACAAATGTTAAAAATATGCACAAAAATATCTTATCTACAGTTTGGAACCGGGCAACTAGAGCCTGACGTTTCAAAATTGCCTGAAATTAGGTTTACTTGAAAAAAACATTTTTTTTTTTCTAAATGAAATTCAGTCATTGTTATTCACTACGTTCTGTAGTATAATTTTATGGAGCGATTGCTTCGTCATCCAACGTTGAGCCAGTGACTCGGCGGATACAATTTGCAAAAGTGACAATTCATCTTTGTAAGTGCTCGTTGCCCCGATACTCGGCGCGGATGAAATATGCAAAAACTACCACTTATTCATATTGCAGATTGCTTACTGCTGTTCGCTTTTTTATTGTTTCCCGCTGAGGTTGTGTTTTAAGGAAAATAATGTTGTTTTTCTACATTTTATGCGTGGCTTTTTATAGAGGGGCGATAAGTTGATTGCGTTTGAGGTCTTTTTGTTATTTGTTTATATCGGGGATGTCAAATATTTTGCATAATTTACGTTTTGTCTGGTCCGATATTTTTTTCCAAAGTAATAGCTAAAACAAAAATTATTATTTTATTATTTTTAACGCATATACGCATGCGAAGCGAAATCTAAAGATTTAAATTGTGGAAAGAAAAAATCGCTCACGAGCAGGATTCGAACATGCGACTCCTGGCTCAGTACGCCAGTGCTTTAGTCACTAAGCTACCGTGAACACTAAACTAACTAACTTAGTGACTAAAGCACTGGCGTACTGAGCCAGGAGTCGCAGGTTCGAATCCTGCTCGTGAGCGATTTTTTCTTTCCACAATTTAAATCTTTACAAAAATTATTTCTTAAATACATCTCTGCCTTTTTCATGGCATGATTCCCGAACTTATTAAGGTGAATGCTACAGGGTAGCCCGCGAAATTCAAATTATTTTGCGTTTTTTGCAAATTGTAGCTTTATTTCGCGTTGTATATCGGTCAAAATATGATTAGCGGAAATAATAACAATATATCTACTGAATAATACTCATAAAAAATATTAACCTAGCTCCATAAGCTGTTCAAGCTCGATAATATTAATTTACGATCAAATTATCGATTTTCGAGCTTGTACAGTTTATAGAGCTAGGTTAATTTTTTATGAGTATTATTCAGCAGATCTATTGTTATGATTTCCGCTAATCACATTAAGACCGATATACAACGCGAAATAAAGCTACAATTTGCAAAAAACGCCAAAATTTTGAATTTCGCGGGCTACCCTGTAGCATTCACCTTAAGTACTTGTTGCGTCAATTGGATCTGTTCTTTAACATTGCTGATGTTTTATTTTTATAGTAAATCAGGCTATAGCTGTCAAATCCCTGTTATTAGTTAAAGATAGTTCTTGTTGTTAAACATATTAGATTTAGATAGTTTTTGTATTTTATTAGTTAAAGATAGTTCTTGTTGTTAAACATATTAGATTTAGATAGTTCTTGAATTTTATTAAATTAACTGAGGGTATATTTATCGCTATCGAGTGACATTCCAAGATGATAAAACTGTTGTCATCTGGCGGAGGAACTCACTTTAGTACGAGCGTTTGAAGAAGTTGGACAATCTTATAACCTGACGTAGTTATCTCTTCTCTTATTTTGTAAAGTAGTAATTTAGTAATCTTGTGAAATAATCTCGTGATTGTTAAGTGACTTGATAACTTTCAATATATGCTATTGTAGTTGGTGAAGTCTTATTGTGATTATTATATACTATATCCTTTGGTCCCTGATAAGAAGACATCAGATCTATTTCAACCTCGGACGAATAAAAAAGGCGGACGGAATCTCGAGAAAAGATTGAAGCACTTATTTTTTTCTAAACCCACTATAATTTTGACAGCATTTTAACAAGTGTGTTATACATTGTTATTTTATTTTTGACACTACGACAATGACTACCGTCATGGTCACACGAGATATTTTGCGTAATGGCGGCTTTTTGTCTTACTATGGGTGTGAATGTGTGTGTTTCAGCCCGTACTTTTAAGTGAGCCGTCTTACTATGAGTATTTCACTTATTGTTTAGCGAGATTCCGTCCGCCTTTTTTATTCGTCCAAGATGTCAACATAGACCTTATTACCATAAAGAAAGAGGTATTTCATGAAATTCATAACATCTCACAACAGACAATTTGAGATAAAAATAACATAAAAAAAACAACAACAAAAATTCTTAATTCAAATTCACCCTTGATCCAAAAAGGATCACACTCCCCTCAAAAGCGACGACGTTAAAACAAAAATGACGACATGGAATCCCAGGAACTCATAACCTCTCATCGTAATTAAAAGAGTAATAATTTCAGAATATCCTACCGTGAGCCTTCCTGTTTTAAAGTATATTTTAAATACGGGAAAAGTTATAGAATGTCAAAAAGTTTGTACAAAGCACAAAGGGATAATGAACTTGTTTACCATATGTTAATTAAATACTCTCTAAGGGATTGGCTAATGGAATTCCCGAATATTTACCTACAAGGGGTTCGCGGTGATGGAACACGTTGTTATGAAACTTGTTACCTATTTGAGCTTAGCGTAACTTTGTTTGACAGCTAACTATCACACGCTTTATGTCCACTTTGCCACAGATGGTAACAAATTCTATTAATAACATTAAATTTTGTTTTATCTATGTTGTGACCACAGATATAGTAAAAAATATAGACGAAGTGCTGCGAAAAATCATAGTAAAGCCAACAATACCTTGCTCCTCCCTGTACAAACCAGCGCTCACGCACACACCATGCACCTGAAGGATATTTGTTTTCGCGATGCTTACTGGACGATGCCGCGACATGTGAACTGAGAGGGGTGAGCACGGTTTGAGGTGCATGTATGTGCGTGAGCGCTGGTTTGTACACGAAGGAGCACGGTTTTGTTGGCTTCACTATGATTGTTCGTAGCACTTCGTCTACGTTTTACTATGCCTGTGGTTGTGAGTGTGACTGCGACATTTCTGAATGACGATAATGTGGTTTACCAAATATTAAGTGTATTTCATTCAATTTAGACTGGTTTATAGTTTCTTTTGGATCTTAGTGTATTCATATTTATGTTAGTTTATAATAAATGTACAATATAATTTTAAAGTTAGGGCACGTTAATATGGCCTTAAATAAATTTACCTAAGTTAATAACGAAAAGTTAGCAAAACTGATTTAATACAACAGAATTTATTAAGATTACTTTAAACTTAAACTTTAAGTACTTACCTAAGTAACTATAATTAAATAATAACTCCGTAATTAAAATGCACAGCAGAAAGATCTTAACAATTACGGTCTCAATAATAGAAGAGGAATTTCCATCGTTCGCTTAAGGAGGTCTAATTGAATTAGGAGCCTTCAGGCCTCGTTTGCATGAGTTTGCATTTTTAAGCAAAATCGAGACACTTCTCTAGTGAATTTTGACAAGTTGTTGTCCTGCAATGGCGCCCTCCCTCGGGGGCAAATGAGGGCGAACTAGATAATTTGAATTTGGACTGCTAGTAAATTATATTAGCTTTGATCTCGAACAAAAATACAAGCACAAAGAAAAGCATTGAATAAATATTCCAAGACGTATTTTAATAGTAATAAGCTTTTCTTATATTGATATAAGACAAAAAAGTTTTATCAGCAAACTGAAACCGGTTTCGTTAACAGAAAAAAAAACCCGGCAAAGTGAAGAAAGAAAGACAAATTATTTTTTGATTAGATTTATTATGCGAGTTGGACTCGCGCAGTAAGGTTTCGCGCAGGTTTTGTACCACCCATCGACCTGAAACCCCGTAGAAACTGACTTAATTAATAAGAATTTACCAAACACTGTTGATAAAATATTAATATCTGCATCCCTTTCTTACGCAAGTACAAACACTCATGTCTATGTTTGACTTATTTTTAGTAGTTTTTGCTAAACTAAAAAATACATGAAAAAATTATGCAGTATGCACTAAAATTATACAAAGTTTGACGTATGTATGTCTCACCGTTTTTAAGATAGAGCAGAAACAAAAAAACTTTGAAAATATGCTTTTTTTTTGAGGTTTCTTGTTCTTAAAACCATTGGTTTTAAACATTTTTTTGTATTTGGCATGATGGAGGCCACAGTAACAAATCTTCTGTGAAATTTTAAACTGGAGGCCTATTATGGTCCAAAGATACAGCCCTGTGGCAGACAGATGGATGGACAGCGCAAGCAGAGTAATATGTTTTTTTTCTTCAACGTGAATTGTGTGTAGGATGGCGAAACGAGCTAAAGGCCCATGTGATGTCAAGCGGTTACCTTTGCCCATAACAATTGCAATACCACCTAGGCTATTGCCTAAATAGTACCGCAAGTCGGTTCGCCAAACTGAGACATGAAGATGGAAAGTCTCATGTGATTGTAATTTCACCAGCACCCGTACCCTTCAGACTGAAACACAGCAATGCAAGCATCACTATTTGGCGGAGAAGTAGGTACGGTGGTAGTACTTCCCCGGACGAGCTCTTTCACTAAGGAGCTCTACTACTACTAAATGAATTGAATGAATGATTTATTTCTCGACACAATATTATACATTAGGTTTACATGGTGTCAGAGTATGTCATAAGAGCTTAAAAACTGTGGAAGACTTGTGCCTAAGCCAAGCTCTAGGTCCGTATTTCAGACACACGGAGTAATAGGCTCCCGTTGGCACCCTTTGACTTTACTTTAACTTCTTGTACTTATCGGATATTCGTAACATTAAATCATTTAATTTATTAATTAGGTACCTAGGTACTCCTAAAACTTATAAGGGCTGTCTCATATTTTTCCCGCTGGTATATTCAGGATGTAATAACAACTAATAATAACAACTTTAAATAATATGTTATACTTTACAATTATCCAGTTATATTATCTAAATAAATGACCACCAAAATTAATACGGCGATCTACAAATTTTATTTTAGACAAGTAAGATATAAGCTCAATACTTCATCATCATCATCATCATTTCAGCCGAAAGACGTCCACTGCTGGACATAGGCCTCCCCCAAACATCGCCACAACGACCGGTCCTGTGCCTTCCGCATCCAGCGGATTCCCGCGACCTTCACCAGGTCGTCGGTCCACCTTGTGGGGGGCCTACCCACGCTGCGTCTTCCAGTACGCGGTCGCCACTCCAGAACTTTACTGCCCCATCGGCCATCCGTTCTGCGAGCAATGTGCCCCGCCCACTGCCACTTAAGTTTGGCAATTCTTCGGGCTATGTCGGTTACTTTCGTTCTCCTGCGAATCTCCTCATTTCTGATTCGATCACGCAGGGACACTCCGAGCATAGCCCTCTCCATTGCCCTTTGAGTGACTTTGAGCCTTCTTATCAGGCCCATACTTACCCAATATTAATATAGATTGGATTATAATTATATGTCCAAAAATTTTACAACGCCTGAAAAAGGCGACTGAGTTTATAAGAACCATGTTTATAACCTTACACCAATATGGAAAATAAATATCTTAGAATTTTTAATTGAAAGCATATTATTATAATCTCTGAAATAGATTTACAGTATAATATCGAAACAAATAAATAATTTCTCTTAGCTTTGCTTAATATTCGTGGTGCGAGTTCGCTGAATATTGGTTTTGTAAATGAACAGAACCAGTGCAGGGTTGTGTTAAAACAAGACCATTTTTACTGTGTGTCTAGTAAATTATTGCTGACACTTAATCTTGTTTGCAAATAAAGATTTTATCTTTTTGAATATTGTTTTAATTTTATTAGTTATGTTCTTTTCTGCATTTGCAACTGAATAATATATGTATGAAAACCTTTGGGAATTTTGTTTGTAAAGTCATATTTATTGTTTGCCTTTAAATACTTCGTTATTAGTAAAAATATACTTTTTATTAACATTTAATCTCTTGTTGTAAGGGAACTGTATAATGTTCTTATGAGAATAAAGAATCCTAAAAATTACAACCGATGAATATCCAATAACAAATATTAATAAAATCAGAAATTCATTTGTCAACAGACTTCAGTCTCAAAAGTCAAGTCGCCAGTGAACTGAATCTATTCAAGAAAGCATGCTTGCAAGCATCTGATGAAAACATCATGACATGTATTTACCTCACTATGTACACAAGCCTTGAGCTCAATTTTACTTTATTTCTCATCCCTGGCATGAAAAACCGTAACATCTACTTATATAGTTACTAGTTTATACTAGTGATGTACTACACTCGCCAGATTTAAATGAGTCGATAACAAAAATGACGGAGCGATGTCCAGCGTGCTGCTTCCAGCCAGTTTCGAATGCAAAATTCGACATTTGAAATTCAAAATAACCAACGAAGCATTCCGGGTTTCGAGTCGTGGAATACCGCTCATGATTCTTCGTGTATAATAAAATATCTGGAACGTTGTAGCGAAGTTTGAATGCCAATTTTGCTGACTGTAATTCAATTTTTTATGTGAAACCAAATGTTGGATAATGTATTTTACACATCTGGGTTTACAGTTGCAGCTGAGAATTAACGGTAGAGGGAGGTTTTGTCCACATTTTGTTAGCTTTAAGAGTAAGTAAATAGTTTTGATTGTGAAGTCTGAACTGCGTCAGGTAAGTATTAGACAACACTCACTTTTATAAGTTGACAATAAATTTTAATTATTTATGTCTTCAAGGATCATTGACGTACCTAAAGTTTTTTAATGTTACATAATACTGAAAAATATAGATAACACTGAGTAATATATATTTTTTA
This sequence comes from Asteroscopus sphinx, assembly GCA_949699075.1. Classification (NCBI taxonomy): domain Eukaryota; kingdom Metazoa; phylum Arthropoda; class Insecta; order Lepidoptera; family Noctuidae; genus Asteroscopus; species Asteroscopus sphinx. The sequence goes on from OX453019.1 coordinate 8,970,757, forward strand.
TTGGATTTATGATTTATTCGATAAAGTATCAATCAACTCAGCCTATCGCAGTCCACTGCTGGACATAGGCCTCTTCCAAGTTGCGCCACAACGCTCGGTCCTCTGCCTTCCGCATCCAGTCCTCCCCAGCCACGTTCTTTAGGTCGTCGGTCCACCTGGCAGGGGGGCGCCCTACGCTGCGTTTGCCGATTCGCGGTCTCCACTCAAGGACTCGTCTGCTCCAACGGCCATCGGTCCTTCGACAGACATGGCCAGCCCACTGCCACTTCAGCTTACTGATCCTACAAGCTATGTCGGTCACTCCGGTTCTTCTCCGGATAATCTCGTTACGGATTTTATCCTTCAAAGATAAAGTATACTAACACGTAATTACTTGTCTTGTAATGCTAATCTGTTTTAGCTGCAGGTTTGAATCAGGCTTATCTCAATTTGCTACATTTGTAGGAACAACCTGTATCAACACAAATACTACCCTCCACCAGTTTTTAAAGACGGCTCGCGCAGTCACCGGTTCGCTTCTTCATAATGTAGCTAAATATTATCTGGTATCTACCCTCATTGTATTTATTTAATATCTTAACTTGTTAACTTCATTTTTGTTTTCCTGCTTGTATAGTAGATGATACTGATGTACGGTAAAACTCTAATGAGTTTATGCATAGATAATATTATTATACTTATACAGTTTATGTTTACACCCTTAGAATGTTTTTGTTATGTATACCACTGAACAAATAAATATCTTGTGCTTATATGTATCAATAAGCTAATAACGTAAAATAATTACATAGGTACTTTCATAGTTTATGATTTTGAATAAAACTGCTGGGATTGGTTCGATTAGGTAATTGGTTTCATTTTATTTGGGCCGAACTACGTTTTCATGCACTAAGAAATGTATATGCCATGAGAAGTTATCAAAATTAGTTATAAATTCGTAATCCTAATCAAAATATATGATTGAAAAAAGTTAAACTTCATCGTAGGAGTCGTACCTATTTTTTTATAACGAATCTTTTTTCGTGTCATAGAGTTCTATATACACTAGAAACACTGAATAATTTGAAGGATTGAAATGAGGTAAAGGCTCAATCTCATCAAAAAGTGAAAGCCTCTACTGTGCTGTACCACACTTGCAAGAAGTAAAGTGTTGGCTAAGCTCACAAACAAGAGCTTATAGCAAGTTTGATGCGGCGTTCTGAATAAAAATGACGCCACCTCACGCAACCCATTTTTTTTTTTTTTTCGATTGGACTCTCGCAGACTTGGTACCCAAGATGGATACCCTAACTGCTTAACCGGGCGGGTGGCGGAGAATCCCGGTAGGGACTCCATCCGCCGAAACACGCAACTAACTGTAGCACGCTGTTTGTATGTGTATGTTTGCTATGAAATTGTTACTTTACTCCATGCCATGTACATTGTACAGTCACAAGCTAAATCGTTGATTCGTTGTGTCGTTCAATTTTATTTGACTTGGATGTGGTGGTGGATATTTGCTAAGCAGAATACCATCCATCTCACTCGACAATTTTACCGATCATAGATTAATTAAAGATAGTAGACCAGTGGATATTGCTAGGTGGGCCCACGACCTGATTAGAGCGGCTGGGGGGGACTGGATGCGGAAGGCAGAGGACCGAGTATTGTGGCGCAACTTGGGAGAGGCCTGTGGACTGCGATAGGCTGAGTTGATGATGATGAAAGGATAGTGGCAAGTGTATCAACGATCAACCTTCCAATCAAATCAAAAGCCTATTGTTTGGGCTACCGGGAGTCTTTTGGGCTTGAATTAAAAGTGTTCACCGTAGGTAAGTATTACTGAACTATTACTTACCGATATCAGCATGCAACAAGTCTGCGAGCAGCGGCTCGTGGCACGCTATCGCGAGTCGGTCGTCGTGCAGTCGCGCGGCGTCGAGCTCGCCTGGTGCCGCCTCGCGCAACTGTAGCGCCACCGCGCCTTCGCCGCCGACAGATGCGCTGTACATAAACACGGCGCGCGGCGAGAATGTAGGCAGTGGCAGCCGTGTTGTCTGTACCTGTGGGAGGACACCTTTATTAGAATCTTTTAACACTTACAAGAATGACTAATTGAAAAGACAAACTATAATTTAAGAACACGAAAGTTTTACCAACAAGGATCAAAGTTCCGCATTTTATTTATAAATGTAAATCCAGGTACTTTGATTTATCTCGAAGAAAGAACATTTTCTGTATGTTTGTGAACAAGTTTGTTTTCATTATGATCCTCTACATATTATGGCAATTTAGTAAAGAAAAACCTTAAAAATAATTTTGAACGCCTCTTAGTATCGAGAGGAAACAATGTCCGATGTGTCGACGACCTGGAGAAGGTTACTGTGGTAGAATGAATACGGAAGATATGGTTATTTCACACCTTGGGAGAGGCTTATGTCTAGTAGTGGATTTCAAAAGGCTTAGTCGATGACATATTATCCACTTTTTTTTTTTCGGGTGGCTTCGGGGACCGCCCTCCAGAAACGAAGCCTTTACGCAGGCCTTTGCCTTTTCAAGCTTAGATAGAACGCGGGCGCGAATTAACGGTCACGTTTTTTCTCGGTTTACTCCCCGGCGGCCGAGCTCGCAAAGATGCTGTTAAAACTTCTCTTCAAAATTCATGTTTTCTTAATACATTTTCTTTACCGCTAATTAACTATCTATCTTTGTGAGAATTTTCGCATTGGGTCCCAAAAGCCCACAATTGTGATAGGACAGAGATTAAGGGCCCTATTATACTGAGACACTATGGCGGCGCAACCAGGTCGCGCTGGTAAAAAAATGTATGCAGCTCTAGGGAGGGTACCACACCTATCTTCCGCTAGCTCAGCGCCAACGCGTGCACAGTGCACAGAATGTTACTGGCGGCTCAACCGCGCAATCAGTTAAATGTAAAGCGCTGTATAGCGACAGTATGGCGTCTTAAACACTCGGCCATCAGTATAGACACTACAGTCACAGCTACGGTCACAGAATATCTAATAGTACTAATGTACAGAACGGCCACTCACCGCCCCCCGCCAATTTAAGATTCTTTGCCCGTACGCACCCTCAGTTTGACGGCAATTGTACTGCAATATTGCAATGGATGTCAATCGCTAGTCGCTATACAAGCACGCCCTCTCTGAGAACTACCGAGAAGCACTTGGAACCCAGCCGGCATTACGAGCGGCGAGTATCCCTAACCTACACGTGTGTGTGCGTTCGTATACAGACGTAACCTTGTGTATGTAGGAGGTGCTAGCATTTATATTGTATTGAGTGTCCGAGGTATGCTACGGTTACGCAAACAGTTGCGCCACCCTGGGCATCTTAGTGTAATAGGGCCCTAAAGTTTAATGATAGCCGTCAAATTCGAAGCCATTGGACTGTTATTGGTCCCTAGCAATTCATATAAAACGAATGACTGACTTCATATTTATTTGAATATAAACCCCTAAAACGTATCTCCTACAAAGATCTAAAGAACTCTCACACAACAGTGGAATTACCATTTAAAACCATTGAGATGCATTTGACAGGCATCGTAAATGTAGCGGGGAAACCATTTGCCGTATATTATGATGTATTACACGGTAACAAGGCCCGTGTAATTTCGCACGTCGTTCGAATACATCAAAAGCATATCCATCATAATCCAAAACACATAATTATGGGCTGTGGGAGGGCCTTTAGTGTAGAAATGTATTGTACAATTTGTAATAGTTTTACATGTCGCAGGCGGTGAACAGAAGTCTTAATTTAATTGAAATTATGTAGGTTACGTACGGTAATATCATAAATGTGAAAGTTTGTGCAGATGTTTGGATGTTTGTTGATCACTCTGAAACGGCTGAACAGATTTGGATGAAATTTAGCACAAAGACCTTGATCCGGATACGGAACGTATAGGCTACTTTTTATCTCGAGAAAATAAAGGTTGTGACGATCAGTCGTCACTTTAACTATTTCGTCGCTTTAATAATAGGTCACATTCATAATATGTCACTTTGTGCAACTAGTCAGTTTCCTTACTCATCTCATCCTTTATTTCATCATTTTCCCAACTCGTCGGATATATCATTATTAATAAATTTACTTAAGCGAATTTGTCTCACTCATTATCCTACATTGTTCTCACACAAAACTTTCAACAAACCATTGTAATACTACATTATGATACAAGTGAGCTAAGTTGACTATTATATTCGAGGCTGGATTGCAGCCCGAGCCGAAGGCGAGGGCGTAATGGAGCCGAGAGTATAATAGTCAATGCTCACGCGTGTCATACGACGTTTTTCAACACACTTGCGAGGAAAAAACATACATACATTTTAAACAAATATTGAATTTGTGAAAAATGGCGCGCGGATTACTGTAATCACACGGTGACATACAGCTATGCGCGCGCAGGTGATCGAAGGAAACCGCCAAATAGCCTAGAATATTAAAAATACAATAAATTGATTTTTTTATTTATAACACAAATTAATGTTAATTTGTTGACAAAAATAAATAATTTTATGAAATAAAATGTTTATTTATCATATTTTAATTAATACAGTTGATTTATTCCCAAAAATGTTTGATTTTGTTTAGGCATAAAAACTCTTTACGGCGATTTAAAAATGCACTGTAAAGTAAAAAGCACTAGTGCAATAATATAATTTAAAAAGCACGCGTGCGTAATAAGCTACATTATGAATCTAAAAGCGGTGCAATAAGAGCCACTTTACGAGCAAGTGTGTTGAAAAATTTATTACTTGAAAAGAGAATATCCATGGAGTTTCTTGCCGGCTTTACAACATAGGACCAACTTTTTGGAACCATGCAACTATGTAGATTCTTACTGTGGGTTTGCACCAAAAAACATTTAACATGTAATGTCTCGAAACTTGTCATATGAAACTAATGTCACAACTTGTTATGTTGATTGTTACATTCGCACTGCAGAAAACTGGGTAAATTCTTTGACAGATTTCAAGATTTGTTGTTGGCTGTGTTTGCACTGACCAAGAACATTATATAATATGTATGTATTACATGTTGTGTGATAATGCGAACGCGATTCGATACATTGACAGAAAACTGACTTTTCAACTCACAAATTGCATGTAAATCCTTATTCGAAATAAAAACTTTTGAATTTGATACGTGATAATTCGAATTATACGCGGGTGAAGCTGCGGGAAAAGTTTAGTAGTAAATAAGAAAGTGGGTTAATTTATCTATATCCAACTTTTTTTACAAATAAATTACTGGATATTTTTTGCTGAAACTATGCACGTGTATAACGGTGAAGTACACTACCCCTCAGTTTCTGGAAGGCTGATGAATTCGATCTGTTGTCAAATCTCATGTCAGCTTCTGTGATTGGCCGGCAAAAATGTTAACAACCAATCACAACGCTTGACCTGAGATTTGACAGGTGATTAGTAAATTTTTGCGTTGATCAGCCATTCGGAAACTGGGGGTTAGGCTTAAACTCAGATACAAATCTAAGCCTAAGATGCCACGTGAGTGAGGCCGCATGCTCCAGCTAACTTAACATAACATAACATCACGCCTGTATTTTATTGTAGGCAAAGGTGTAAAGCACACCCACATTTCGCTAGTTATGTTATAGTCCCATGTAATTGGGGGCGAGCCTGTTGCCATTAACCAGCAAAAAATTATGCTGCAGCTAGTTGTCAAAAATTATGTAAATATGTTTTAAAGAAAATAATAATTAGTTTAACTAAAGTGAAACTCGCAGAAGAGCGCTGTTTCTTGGTTATATTGTGAAAATCTCGCTTATCTGTTACCATGAAATTTTTACTGTCTGATATAGCTTAGCATCTGATTGTAGACAGCGGTATACAAAAGGATGGATGTATTATAAAATCCACAGCAGTAAAATTCCGAGTTTATATTTATGTTCTAGATATTACGAGTATTTGCGCCAATAAATCATAACTAGACTGGAAAATTTACTTGGTGATAAAAGTAGAAGGCAATATGGCCAGACGACTTTTGTAAAAGAAGACGAAGACGAAATAGAGAGAGAGAGAGAGAGAGAGAGAGATCATTATAAGAACATAGATAAGTATTTAATAAGAAGTAACGTCGTCCTAATTATAATTAAACAAATTTAACCAGATTGCATCGCGTGTATTATTTAAATTGGTTTTCCTGACGTTTCGAAAGCTTTGCAGCGCTCATGGTCGCACGAACACCAAGATGCATCTTTAAAGATATTTCAAAACAATATTAACCTACGGTACAATTTTAAACGGCACACTCCACTGTACAACATAATTATACTGTGAGTGATTACTACGTGCAACGAAAACAAAACAATTAATTCAAAATTGTATGATTGTAGATTGTAGATTTACGGTCAAAATTAATATCCAACCTATCCACGATTTACCCTACTAGAGATAGAAATTTGACGTATTTCGTATGGAGCTTATGCCAAATTCCTATCTCTGGTAGGGCAAATCGTGGATAGATTGGATATTAATTTTGGCCACAAAATAAAATTTTGAAATATCTGTAAACAACGCTTGTTCGACCACGAACGCTGCAAATCTTTTGAAACGTCAGGAAAACCAACTTAAATCATATACGCGATGTAATCCGTTTAAACTTGTTTTATTATAATGTGTAGTGATCGCGAAAACCTAAGAAATTGACATCGTTCTTTTTACACGACTGCCCAAAAAAGGGGGTGTAATGTTTTTGGGTGCATTAAAATTGCCTCCATGAGTGACGATATTTAATTGATCGTTCGCAGCACCCTGGGCAGTCAGCCCCACTACCAACCTGCTGACTGGATAATTATTTCCCACGGGATGAGCTGTTATCATTATGTAGCTCATGTCAACACGATAGAAGAAGAAGTAATTTTTAAATTTTGATGTTCTAGAAACGTTAGCAGCTCTAACTGCCAAGTATTCGGTTTGTATAATAATTTATTCTCCCTTTTCACCTTGTCTAGACCGGTGTCTACTCCAGTTCCCACACAAATCACTTCAATTACGCAAACTTACAACAATACAAACAGCTAACGTTTTGTTCCAACTTCAACTACTAACCTCACCGTTGTTACGTGCGGGCGAGATTAAATAGTAGCGATGGGCGATTCCGAGATGTTTTAACAATCGAAACAATCGAGGTCATATAAATCAATCGAGTCAACAATTGACTCGCTCTCCGACAAAACAATCGAGATGTTTGTCGATTGTATACCGAGTTAATAGACGCACCCAATCGATTGTTCTCGACGACTTATATTGTCGCGACGAGTCAAAGTTCAAATTCTCTTGACCGTGTGCGAATCAGCCTTTGATGCATCGACTCGAGACCATTGAGTCCGAGAGAAAACCATCGAGAATCATTCATCATCATCATCACTACTGGACATAGGTCTTTCCAGTATCACGCCACTAATCACAGGTCTCAGATCAGATATCTTCAGCCACTTTCATCCAGCTTCTATACCAGCCAGCTTGCGTAGATACTAGGTACATTTTCCGATTCGCGATCTCCAATCAAGAACGCGTCTACCCCAACGGTCATCTGTTATTTGGCTAATATGGCTGGCTCAGCTTGCTTATCACAGGTCTCTAATCAGAGATCTTCAGCCACTCTAATCCAGCTTTTATACCAGCCACCTTGCGTATCTACGCAATTAGTATCTACTAGGTACATTTTCCGATTCGCGATCTCCACTCAAGAACGCGTCTACCTTGTGATAGACGCGTTCTTCGCGGTCATCGGTTCTTGGCTAATACGGCCGGCTCAGCTTGCTTATCTTTTGCGTTATGTCGGGATCATTGCGACGTTTGAATAATCGATAAAATGGACTACACCTCGCCAGTCGCGCATCGCTGATAAATAGTAGCCGGCGAGTAATTATCGAAGCGCATTGTTCATTGCTGGCGAACAACGACAGTCGAGATTATAACCCGATTAAGATGGAGGGCGCGCGGTAATGGAATAATACAATGTAACACTACCGCTTTGAATAAATTGAGTTTTGTTTCATGTTGTAGGGAATTTAACGGTGATATTATTATTTATTTTATTATTTATATTTATTTATTTATTATATTCTTTATTGTACATTACACCAAACGAAAACAAAGACAATAGTTTACAGAAAGATTAAGTAAGTACAATGGGCGGTCTTATCGCACAAGGCAATCTCTTCCTGACAACCTTTGGACGGACTAGAAGAATGGGAACCGATAGTGGGTAGGTCGTGGTGGGTGGGTAGGTATTTATTTAAGTGAATAAATCGTAGAGGTACATTTTTTAACCGACGAAAAAAAGGAGGAGGTTCTCAATTCGACGCGTATATATATATATTTTTTTTTTTTTTTTTTATGTATGACCACGCATAACTTTTTACAGAGTGGTCCGATTTTGATAATTCTTTTTTTAATGGATAGGGTATACCTCGAAGTTGGTCCCATTTAAATTTCAAAATCAAAATCCACCCCTAAGGGTAGTAAAACAGGGGATGAGTGTTTGTTCACCCACTGAATTCTTACCTGTTAACCGATTCTGTTGAAACTTGACACACATAAATATAGTTCTAGACACTACGACATAATGGAGACCTGCATTTAGATTTTAACCACAAAAAAATTAAAAATAAAACTTTTTAACAAAAAATTGAACCGACGAAAACAGAAACTGAAAAACGAAAAATAACTAATTATGAGTCGGTCCGTGTGGTGCCGGACTTAAAGAATAGCACCACCCTTATCTCTTCTCATGGGTGTCGTAAAAGGCGACTAAGGGATTCACCAGAGGATGGGCAGCAGCGTTCTCTGAGTATTTAACCAACAACTGCGATCGCCAACCCGCCTGCCGTGGCGTGGCGATTATGGCATATCCCCCCCTTAATTGGGGGAGGCCTATGTCCAGTAGTGGACGTCTTTCGGCTGAAATGATGATGAGTCGGCGCCAAACAACCAATCAACGAAGATCATTAAATTACTTTAAATAAATAATAAAAACAACGTCACATCAAATACAACGTGAAATTTTCAAAGATGAACAATAACTTTCCAAAAATGCGTTCTCCGCTCGGCCACTTGCAACTTACACGCACTTTGCTTGTTAAAAGTTCGTTTGGCGCCGACTCATAATTAGTTATTTTTCGCTTTTCAGTTTCTGTTTTCGTCGGTTCAATTTTTTGTTAAAAAGTTTTATTTTTCATTTGATAGTTTTCTTTATTGTAATTTTAAGCAATTTAAATGGAAGCTCTGCTTAGAAATTGCAATAAGTTTTTCAGATTGATATTTCATAATTTTATTTTATTTTATTTGAAAAACAAAAAAACTAAAAAGTTTTACTCAAAGTTAAAGTTTAGGTACGTTTTGTGTTAGATAACGTTATCAACTTGAATAAATAAGGACCACACTACCGCATTGGGAGTGTCCTGTAATGGTGGTGGTGATTGTGATAAATAAATATACTGTATTACACTAAAGTAGATTATGAAAAAAAATGTTGTTGCAATAACTTATACAATATATATAACCTTCACTTTCCACCTTTCTGCTATTGTGAATCGAATATCGTATATTTATTTATAAAAAGGCTACCAATCGTCACACCAAATATTGTCACACTGTAAAATATTGTATCATGTGACATAAGCCTGGTATATCGTCATTTTCCGTTTTACGATTGAAACTAATGCAAATAACTTTGATAGTTCAAATAGCTCGGGTAAAGTTTGATTGCAGCTAGAGGACGGTTCGTGGATTTCAATTTCAGTATCAATTTGACTAGCAAGACTCCCTGGATCGCTAGCTTTATGCAGATCCAGTTATGTTCACTCGATTTACGTATCGTGTTTAAACTTGTAATCTGTACTAGTTAGTACGGTCTGCTACGTTTTATATTATTAAAAGTAATAACTTTATCTTACAACATTTGAAAATGACTAAAATACATCTTTCCATAATTGTATCTGAATGTAACTTAGGTTTGACGTGCAAGCTGGTTAGTTTTTTTCAGCATTTTTTGTTCTCACTTTACCTTCGTTAGTCATACAGCAGACGACATATTTTACAAAAAGGAATCTAGCTTTAAACTGTATTTTTGCATAGAGAATCTAATACTACTTACTATTGGCCACAGATATAGTAAAAAGAAAAAAAAAATACTACGTCTGTGCTACTGGCGCAGATAAAGAATGGGATTGAAAATGGCGCCATTTGTATTTGCCTCTTGCTCACAGGTAAGGTATTGTGCGAGTGCGAGGCACATATAAAAATAAAGTGCCGCCATTTTCAAACCCATTTTTTATCTACTTACGTAGTCTAAATATTTATAAAAATTAAGCCATTGACACGAATGAAGAAAAGATATAGGACTCTACCTATTTTTAAAAGCGTTTATATAATATTAAAGTATCTTATGTAAGGTTAGTCAGCAATGTCCCACTGCAGGATAAAAGCTCGCTTAACTAGGTATTATAAGTTAAGTTAAACTCGTATTAAATACTTTATGTTGCGGACCTCCTTTAAGCTCAGGGGGCCGCGTAGAAAAGCCCGCAGGGTCGCAACTTGCGTTTAGCTTGCCAAGTAGTTTCATACTTATTAAATTCTCAATTTACTAACTCGACATCCAGTTTCTGTGTAACATAAAATCAATAAAATGATACTGAAGCGATGTATTATTATTTTGGAAAAAGAGGTAAGGTCTTTGCAAGCCCCTTATGTTACTGCGACATAAAAGAGCTATTGTAACGCCTCTAATAGTAGACTACAGCACCTCCCCAAGCCACAGGCCAACCATAAAATCGACTATAGCCTTGGGTTTGGGTTTAGGGTTTGATCAGCTAAGATTATGTGGTCTCCAAGATGCTGACTTCTAATTCTGGTGCACTGCATCACATTCACATAGGATATGAATGGGTGTTTCATCCTTTTCGCGACAAAATCTGCAAACTGTGGTATCTGTGAGGCCCATCCTGTGTAGATGTTTTACTATCATCCATTTATTGATGGTAATTACTATCATCATCATCATCATTTCAGCCGAAAGACGCCCACTGTTGGACATAAGCCTTCCCCCAAGCATCGCCACAACGACAGGTCTTGCGCTTTCCGCATCCAGCGGATTCCCGCGACGTTCACCAGGTCGTCTAGGGTAATTACTTATACTAGTACTTATTATTGTCTGCTGAATAAAAGCATTTCATTTTTGCGTCAGACATATTTATTAGTAGCAGTTAACTGAAAAACCTCCATAAGCGAAAGAAGATTCCAGTCCCATGAATTCATGGTACCCGGATCATCCAAGTTTGATTTTTCATGCCACTTTTAAATCCCCCGTCATTCTGAAAAGAGCCATATGTCTTGCAGTGAGACAGTAATGCGTAAACGATGATGCCACTTTTATCTTATACACTTAAGTAATATTACTGCTTAGTTTAAAGTAAACAGGCTGGTAATTATCAATTCTCATATAACAAACACAACTTAAACAAGAACATATTAATTACAACTAAACGCACTCACGAGAAACAGTAGCTAATAGGCACCTACACAACCGCAGAAACGTTGTGAAAATTGATACAACACGCCATAAATTCAAGATGAACGGGCCCTAACATAATTACGAGAGAGTGTAGGCCCTCCGGCGCCAGGTAGGGCCCTGATTACGTCACGATTGTCTTCCATTAGATGGTAATGACACCCTAAATATGTAATGCGTTGCAGTAGCTCTTATTAACATGTTATGAAATTATTTTAGAGCCTTGATAAGGGCCTTTTTGACGGTTTTTGGATTTTATTTACTGTAATGAGTTAATATGGAAATTGGAAGAATGAAAGGATAGGAAAAGGATTAATATTAAGGCGATACTGGCAGCCAAGTGGTGCTCCCCATGAGTAAAGAATAATTACTCGCCGAGTACATAATTGATTGAAAGTTCGGTTTTACCAATCGAAAACTGGCCGTTTTTCGCATTTTTTCTGTTATAAACTACACTGAACTATATTGTACATATTTCATAGTTTCTGATTAAACTACAGTGCCTACCTTTACTTCAATTGGTAAAATCGAAATTTCAATAGATGATGTACTCAGCAAGTAATTCTTTTTTTACTGATTGGGGAGCCACTTGGCTGCTAGTAGGGCCAGGAAGTGATTTGGACTAATTAAAATTAAAGGAAACGGCGGTAGGTAAAATGCCATTATTTAATTTTAAATCTGAAATGCTATTTGAAAAATGTATAGAAGACTAAGGTCTTGAACTTGGTGGGAGTAATAAAGTAATAATATGGTCCGTATAATAAACACAAGTTTTCAAATCAGCTCGTAAACTTTCAATGCTTAAATTAGGCCATAGACGCGTTCGCAGTAGTCAGACAGAAATGGGTTGTTATGCTTATTTATTTATTTCCACAAAAAAAAAATACATACATTTGGCAGATAAACCAGTTTAGGTTTTTCTGTACACCGCCTGGTCCGTCGACATTCCTTACACCAAGATATGGGTGATGCTAATGCTATATTTCCCACACTTCAGCATAATCATTAAAACTTAAACGTGAAGTACTAAATCCAAAGACGTATTACAGAAAATTAACAAGTCATTGCCTTCTCGAGTATAAACTGTGTGCAAAGCTTAAAGAGTCATTATGTTATAACACATTAGAAATCCCGTCGCGGCAGGCAAAGAGCCGCCCATTATGAACTACTTTTTGAGAAGAATGACGTAGTACGACTTATGATTAATTTTTGTATGTTCATGTGTTACCCAGTGGCGTGCATTGCATATAGGCAATTAGGCAATACCCAGTGCCTTCCTCATTCAAACTCAACAGTGGTGTAAGTTATTTTTTTTTTTTCAAAGTACGATGATTCTTTATCCTTTATTAAACCTATTAATGCTGAATAAATCTTCCTACATAAAAAAATCAATAACTTACACCAAAAATAAATTCAAGTGAAGTAGGCCACTGCACGCCACTGGTGTTACCTCACACTTTTTCTCCTGTCTGGCGCTACTAACTCCAGGCACACCTCGGACACTCAATACAATATAAATGCTAGCACCACCTACATACACAATATTACGTCTGCATACGAACGCACACAGCCACGTGTAGGTTAGGGATGCTCGCCTTTCGTGGTTCCAAGCGCTTCTCTGTAGTTTTCAGAGATGGCGTGCTGCCGCGTGCTTTTATTGTGACTGGCGATTGACATACATTGAAATCTTGCAGTCCAATTGCCGTCAAAATGCTGGTGCGTGCGGGGCGCGGGCGAGGAATCTTAAATTGGCGGGGGGCGTTGAATGGCCGTTCTGTACGTTAGAACTATTAGATATTCTGTGCTCCAGGTTTTGTTTTGGTTTTGTTTTTTTTTTTTTTTTTTGGTTTTGGCTGGATCTACGTTTACGTATAGCAATTCAGACTAAAACTAATATAATATGAGATATTATCAGCTTGAAATGAAATCGATAGTGCGTGTTTCATGCAGGTTTGAAATAATTTGGAATGTTATAAAAACATCAAATTAATCTACTACTCAGATAGTAGCAGATTAATTACTAGTGTAATTACAATCCACTATATTGGAAGAGCAAAAATATTGTCATACTAAGCTAGCCTGTGGTACAAGGCAGCATTTGCGTTTTTCGCAAAACTAAATATTTCGTTACATCCATTTGGTTATTAATTCACAGTGACTATGTAACTTAGGCAATCATGTATTAATAACATCATATGTATGTAAAAATCCCCTTACATAACTGCAAATTCACCTGTCATAGCTATTTAAAATAAAGCAACAAAATTCTAAGCGGCGCACAATCAAGGTGAAAGGCATAGTTGTCGTCTATGAGAGCTCTATTTACGGGCACCGCAACTCGGTCCCGTGGGCAAGCGGCCCGCTGATTACGACACAATTATACCCTGCTGGCCGGTAAATAAACACATAATAGTCCGGATGAGCAATTTGACCGGCAGGGTATTATTGTATGTATTTAGATACGAAAGTTCGTTTCGTTTGATGTTATTGAGAAAAGTTTTTCATGACTTTTAATGAAGCTTTTACTTTTAATGCGGGATAGTACCTAATTTGTAATTATTTTATATAATAAACTTGATAGGCGCATGGAAAGATCAAATTGACCTATTTGACATATTTCGAACTACGATACATACCTATAGGTTATAAAATTAGATCAGCCCTCCTAGCCAAGTTTACAATCTACAATCTTCAACGCTATAGAAAATAATCAAAATGTATGGGAATGACGTACTTATCTCAACGAATGACTTTTTCGTTGAGATATGTCATTCCCATACATTATGATTGTTTTCTATCAGCGTTGACGATTGTAGATTGTCAACTTGGCTAGGGGGGCAGTAAATAGAAGATATGTTATGTTTGACACAAATAATTGTATATCTATAGTTACATATGAATTTCCACGTAAGCCATTTCCAAGCTCCTGGCATTATCTATCGCACCATAGTTCCATAACTTACAGCATAATCCCAGTGATTAATCCCTTATAGTTTCTGTAATCTGCACTTTCATACCTACGAAGGCTAAATTTAACTTAGCAGAAATTCCAATTGGTAAACCGAGTCAACTGGCTTATCAATAATTGAACTTGATAATTGGCTCCAAATCATATTTTGTTTGTACATTAATAACACTCAATATTTGCGAACTATAATAGACCTACTGAATAATAAAACTGTTAATTCACTTTCGAAATCTAATATAATATTCAAATACCTACCTACGAGATTTTACGAGTTGTCTAAATTCCAGAGATTTCAGGGGATCAAAATATTTCGTTGTTAATAAAGGCTACTGAGCTCTACGACCGTACTTCAAAGAAAATAATAATATATCTCTCATACCTCGAATTAGGTCAAGAGCGAACACTAATCTCGCTTAAGATTTACGCATTCGTGTGATGATTGCCGACGACTCGGCTCATTTGTTCCTGTTACGTGTTAAGGCATGATATTACGAGAAATCGCGTGAGTGATTAACCGTGTGTATTGTGAGTAAATGGCTCGGCCGACAATGCGTGTGCTCACCCTACCTGACCTGTTTTTCTGCGTAATGACAGGACGTTTGAGGAGCTTCTTCTTATTAGACTAGAGGTTAATTAATATCTTGCGTTATTGTGCCCGAGACATATACCAACATTATCTTCTTTTTATTTAGTAGGTATGTATACAACGTGTTATTGAAATAACTGAAAACTTCTTAAGGGGTCATTGTACTCATCAGTACGAACAACTTTTTCTATGGGACCAATTCTGAAATCGCGAAAAAAAAACACTTGATCCCTACATTTGTGTTGACATAAATTGACAAAATGTTGGGATCAGCTGTTTTATTTTTCGCGATTTCAGGATTGGTCCCATAGTAAAAGTTGTTCATACTAATGAGTACAATGACCCCTTAAGAGGTTTTCAGTTATTTCAATAACACGTTGTATTAAAAAAAATACCTTAAAATATTATACTTATGTATAGTGACCTACTAACGAGATAGGGCAAAGTATAAACGGTGCCTGCAGTGACGTTTAACTCACAACTTATTTATAACTTTTTATTTTATTGTAATTAATATTGCTCTTGTATCAGCGTCGTAAACAAATTTTATCTATGATTTTATGATAGCATCACATAAAACGTTACGAAAAAACATAATCCATATTCTCTATAATATTTACTGTTTCAGGCCTGAAGCCATTCTATATAGACCAATCGCTACAACTTATCATGAGTGCTGAATCTCCACTTTCTACCACTAAACGTACAACCTTGACATTTATGAGTACTAGACATAAACTAGGCAAGCCGTGCGAAAAAAAATCGTGAAATTCCCACCAGGATATAAAATATGGGCAGATATTTTTATGGTCAGTAAAATTCGTGTGTAAAATCGTTAGGTTTGGGTTCTCTGACGATGCATCCCCTTGGGAACCTTTCATGTGTTTGACGCGCCAATTTTTGTGTGACGACCTGAATAAACAAATAAAGTAGAATTTAAGCGTTTTCTTTTTGTAAGGATAATTGTTGTTGTGGGCAGAGCAACAGATATATTACTTGCGCTCGCAATCTGAAGACTCAAAAACGTCCTAATTGGGACGTTTTTCTATTAATCCGCGACAATTAAGGCGCCGAGCGTGAGTAGTGACAAATAAACCTTAAATGCCGTCGTGTGTGTACAGAAAGTGTTCCAATTATGACGCGAAAGTAACTGTACTCTGTTTTGCTTTTACAAATTTTCAAGCCAACACTCTCCAGTCTTTGCCGCCATTCCTCCAGTCTGCTCTGGACCTCCAGGCCACTCTAGGCCATAAAATCTGATCGTCTAGTAATGCTGCTCAACAAAAAAAAACCGGCCAAGTGCGAGTCAGACTCGCGCACTAAGGGTTCCATACCACCCATCAACCTGATACCCTGTAAAAGCTGATTTCATGTATGAGAGTTTACCAAAGGTGCAGCACTACACGTTGATGTCTTTCATAATTGCATCTCTTTCTTAACCAAGTCCCACCACACATGTCTGTATTTGCCTTAATTTTATTAATAATCAACTAACTGGTATTCATAAATTATATGTAAACACCGAACATACATTGCTCTAACGAAAAGGTAAGACGGATTGAAGGACAAACTTAACTTTGCAAGGGAAAAAATTTATAGGAGAAACTGGTTGTATGATTTTTGCATTTCTTTATGTATTTTCTGTGTTTTGTGTTATTGTATATAATCTGTGCATGTCAAAACAAATATTTTTCTTGCTTTTTGTCGGTCAAAAAATCTTCTCCCATACATCGGTCTACAACACGGTCGATTCTCCAATTGTAAATGTAAGTTTATAATCGCTAAAAATATTTTTATCCTGTGTTATAACCACAAATTCATGACTTTCTGATATTTTCCTTTACTTGCTATGATACCTTGCTTCTTGCAAAATTTCATGATTCTAGGTCAACGGGAAGTACCCTATAGGTTTTGATGAGTGAGTTTGCGAGTATCAAAATATGTGACATAAATGGCCGTATCCTTTGATTGCGTTGACTTAGAAGCTTGATTTTTTTTTACTCCAAGGGACCTTCAATTTTAGTATTTGATATTAATTTCAACTTGATACCTTTACCCGTTCCTGAGATAAAAATTCTTGACAGACGGACAGACAGACAGCCAGCCAGCCAGACAGACGGACAACAAAGTGATCCTATAAGGGTTCAGTTTTTTCCTTTTGAGGTACGGAATCCGAAATACGATGATGGCATACGAAAAATCAAGCTCAATACCTACCTTCCACTTAATTAAAACCAACAGAAACGATATTCCTCGCCATAGTTATTATACGATCATTACTGGATACACAATAACAGTGTTTCGTGGTAGAGATATTATGTTGTGAGAGTGGGATTTATACGCGGCCGATAATTGCAAGGTTCACCTTACGAGCGCAGGATAATCTGTTCCCTACACAATTTAATTACCTGCCTATTTCATATACATGCAAGCATAGATAGTGTTTTGATATCAATAACTTTATAGGTTTATACCTATAAGTAAAATGGAAACTTTTTAAACAATAATGTTTTAATAATAAATAACAACAACAACATACACACACAACATATGCAGCCCTATTATTGTCGCACTGCTGGGTACGGGCCTCTTCTCCGAATGACAAGATTAAGGCCTTAGTCCACCATGCCGGCCTAGAGCGGTTATGCAGACTACACACATCATCGAAAACTGTATGGAACACTCTCAGGTATACAGTTTCCTCACGATAACATAACATAACATAACATCACGCCTGAGTACACCCACATTTCGCCAGTTATGTTATAGTCCCATGTAATAGGGGGCGAGCCTATTGCCATTGACCGGGCACAAAATCCAGACTCCGGGCTGCTACTGAGAATTTCCCAATGAAAAAACCCAATATCACATTGCCCGATCCGGGAATCGAACCCAGGACCCCACGCTCAGCAGTCGCGCTTGCAACAACTAGACCAACGAGGCAATGGTAAATGATAATCAAATTCTGTTCTGCACATGAATTCGAAAATTCAGAGGTGCCGGCCGGGCTCGAACTCAGATTCTCCTGCATGGAAAGCAAGCACCTATTTTTAGGTGTAATATATATATTAAAAAATAATATAAGTATTCCTTGGTTGATTTTAAAATGTTTTGTAGTTAGTCAATTTATTACAGGAGTATAAGAAAACGGTATACCAGTCCCCCATACGACAATACACGACAATAGACGACGTCTGTGGTCTGGTGGTTCGAGTGTCGGACTGCTGATCACGAGGTCGTGGGTTCGATTCCCACAGAGCACAAATATTTCTGTGATGAACATAAGTGTTTATGTTGGTCTGGGTGTTTCTTATGTATTATAAGTATGTATTTACAAAAAAAAAGTATATAAGTATTATATCCAGTGTCTAGTATCCATAGTACAAGCTCTGCTTAGTTTGGGACTAGATGTTGCTGTGTAAAATGTCACAAAAATATTTATTTATTTATTTATACCATAGGCAGCGCAGCTCAATACTTTCGTAAAAATGAAAAACGGTAACGCTAATCAAAGTTTTGACGCCACGATTGGCGCTGTGGCTGAGGATCGGCTTTTGTGCTAAGGGTGGCGGACTCGATTCCCGAATGAACAAATATTTTTGTGATACACAGATAGTTGGCCGGGATCTGGGTTTTTGTGCGTATATTATTAGATTTATGTTTGTAAACGCACCCGCGATACAGGAGAAATGCTATTGCACTAGAATCAAAAATATATCTATTTTTTCAGAACTTCAAAATTTGAACGATAGATAGATAGATGAGAGATAGAGAGACATTTTCAGTCAAAGATGTTGACCAAATAGGATACAAAAGGCACGAGAAAGAGAGGTGTGGAAAGGTTTAGGCCTACGTTGCAGAGGCGACTATTGCTAATATTTTTTAGAGAGTTTTGAGAAAGCTAGTGTTTTTTAATTTTTGTATGCAGGTTGTAGAAATAAAGGCTAATTTTATTTTCATTTTATTTTATTTATTTTTAGGTCTTCTTTTTCCTCGCTTTTCTCAATTATGTTGAGGTCGGCTTTCAGTCTGACCCGATGCTACTGAAAATCAACATTTAACATGGAAAACTGCCATAAGACCCCCGCAACCCAGTTCCATCACCTCATTAATAGTATAGTACCATCTCTTCACTTATTTAAGTTAGTAACCTAAGCTTTTTACTAGCAATAAGAACCAAATTAAAAAAACGAGCGCTAATCCCGCCGACAAACTGTTACACTGTTTGGCGGGCTTAAACAAAGTGTAGAAATGTGTTGGTCCTAAATAAATGTATTTTTTTATTAGTTACTGGGTAATACCACTATCCTTTTAGACTAGTTGGCAGACTTTCGAGCTGACTACCATAAATATTCGTATGGCAACCGGGACCGACAGCCTAACGTGCTCTCCAAGGCACGGAGGGGTCTAGGTCATCATCATCATCATCATCATTTCAGTTGAAAGACATTCCTGGACATAGTCCTCTCCCAAGCATCGCCACAACGACCGTGTCTAGGTATTATGAACCACTCAGGTTCTACTTTATTCCTGTATCTATTAGTTGCTTTTTGATTCCTGTAAGTACTTATTAGTTGCTTGTAGCATTTGAGATGAGTCGAGACTCAATTATCCAGATAGATTTGACAGGTTTTGTCTGATGTTTTATTTCTAAACATTATTTACGTCTGTATAGGTACCTGCTTTATTTTTATTCTATTGTTCGCAGCCTTTCATTGTTGTATTGTTAGACACGGCTCGTTTTTCAACCTCACACAAATTAATTTACAATGTATTTGGTATACTAATTAAATTAGACTTAAAACATTGTATTAAATACTTAGGTTGTTGTTTTGTCCGTCTTGATTTTGTATTATGATAGATTTACCATAACTTATTATTTTTTATTTCGTATTGCTGTCTTTATTATTTCTTGCGTGTAGGCACTAATAGAACGAATAGGTTCTAAATGTGGTGTAGGTTTTCTTTGGCCGATTGCAATTTTTTTATGGCTGGAATACACATGATGCCTGTAAAATGTAGCAGTAGCTTGCATGCCAGCATATGCAAGTAACTGGCACACTGTGGATACATTTGCAAGTAAATCTGCATGCAATTTGAAATTTTGGACTTTTTCAGTTTCGTTTTCGGCCGAAAATAAAAATCAATTTTCGGTCGGTTTATCTCACATACTCGTTTCTTATCATATCCATTCTTATTACACCACGCATTCCTCTATGTACGTATGTACTTATTAAGCCAGAAACAAAATCAAAATACTTACCTACAACAAAAATCACCATATATTTTTCCTCTGTAATACCTTTCAACACCGCCGCCATTGATTCCCGTGAAACACCTGAATTATGAATAACTTGGCATTCATTATCGAGAGCTTTCGGTGTGTACCGGCCGTAAGTACCGCGAGCCTCGTGAGCCTCGTAGAATCGGATTTGAGTACCGAAGTACGGTACTACCGTAGTACCGATTAATTGAAGGCTTACTCTATTGATTTTGTATTACTGTAAGCCGATAGAACTTACCGATATTAGACATCTGCAGATGTTGATTTATTATTTATGTGTGTGTGTTTAGTATGAGTGAGGTTCTATATTTTAATTGATGTTTTGTTGTTTGGTTATAAATAAGTTTTTGTTTCATTAATAAATTGTTTGTTATATTTTTATCTGTGAATAGAGGATATAGATATTGATTGTGTTGATATCTTACAACCATCTCATCAGATTTTCGACTTTGTGTTGATTTGAATACCGCTTATTCCCTTGGACAGATTCTGATATTGATGAGGATATTTTATCAAAATCATTTAGCAACAAAGTAATACAGGTTGAAATCAAATAAAGTCGACAAATTAAAAAGTGGATGCTATCAATGAAATTTAACAAATTTTCGTCAGAAACATGGGCAGTCAGACAAAAAAAAATTGGCATCCCAGTTTCCATACAGAAACCTTGTTTATCGTCAAGAATTTCGTATGGGACGCCCATGGACGAGTAAAAAAAGGCTGACGGAATCTCAGTAAAAATAGATTGAAGCATCTCGTTTAAGTTCAATATACATTTTATTTAACACAGGTTAAATCGATGGTCTGATCGCGGTTTAAATACATGAGTTTGGGACGATTCGATGCCTCATAGTCGAGTTTCAGAGGTATTTATTTCAAGTGGTCTCAAAACTTTGTAACTTGAAGTTAATACTTGAACTTTCGGTTTGGGGGTTTGTAAGTGTGACCTTTTGATGAGAAATATGTGAGAAAATTGAAATTGGATATTAAGCTTAGTTTGGTGATTAAAATATCAAATGGTAGGTACTTCGATTCTTCATTAAGATGCTTTGTTTCTTTATTATCTACAACTTCTGTGTAACCACTACCGTAGTCTTAAACAAATCATTTTATTCTCTTATAAAGTTATTATTTTTCTTATGTCCTACACGAAGAAAATGAGAGAATTAAGCTTTCAGTAGTCAAGTGATAATTATACAACGCGTTATTTTCTGGAACGTACTATAGCGAAATTAGTAAAGTACTAACTTGGCTTTATCTACCGATAATATTCGCGATATATTGCGACAAAAGCTTGTAACAAATATAAGGTCTTACTTTAATAATGTCAAATATTAAAAGTGGTGAATCTACTCATCATAAGGAACATTTTACATGGGAGCAATCTCGAAATATAAAAAAAAAAACAACTGTTCTCTACATAATCGACAAAATGTACGGAACAGCTGATATTTTTTCGTGATATCAGGGTAGCTCCCATAGTAAATGTTGTTCCTTATAATGAGAACTTAAAACATTTGCAATTATTAAAGTAAGACCTTAATATTTCTAATTAATTTGTTACTTTAACGCATTTACGAATGCGGGGCGATATCACAAGATAAAAATAAAAATTGTGTAAGAATTTTATTGTGAATTTGGTGTTTTTTTTCTTATTATAGGATGGCGAAACGAGCTAATGGCCCACCTGATGTTAAGCGGTTACCTTTGCCCATAGCAACTGCAATACCACCTAGAGAGGCTGTTGCCTCAATGGTACCACATGATTCGAATGTCGAACTGGATTCGAACCTGCAAGTCCCGGTTCAATACACCAGTGTTTTACCCATAAGCTACCGTGAACACTGCTCGTGAGCGAATTTTTTTTTTCCTTAATTTATGTTTTTAATAACTATATTTCTATTATTAATTCTTTTCGGGAAGGGTAAGCAAGAATCAGACTGTCGGCACCCCCTTCATGGTCACCAATTACCTCAAGCTCGTCTAAAAAGCCGAAAAAGCTTCTTGAGACTGACGACCTCTATAGAACAAAGTTCAGAGGAAACAAACAAACAACACGTGGTGCAACTGCGGCATACTAAGCTCCCTGATCCGCGGGACTTTGTAAAGCTAGCTGAGCATTTGCCTTCCGAAGACGAGTTGCAGTGGCCAATTTGGAAGTCACTTAATCGCTTACGGACACAAGGTGGTCGCTGTAAGGATAATCTGGCTAGGTGTGGTTTCATCGACGAATTACAACCGTTCCATGCAGGAGGGTGTGAGTTTGATCCCGGTCCGCACCTCTGACTTTTCGAATTCAAGTGCGGATTTATATTCGATTATCACTATCGAGGGGCTCGTAGCTAAGCAACGACTGCGCGGATTGTACGATCTGCAAGGTTAAGCTGCACTTGCCGCAGTCAGTCTGTGGATGGGTGACCGTTTCGTTACACCTCGAAACCCCTCCGAGCCTCGAAGAGCACGTTAAGCTGTCGGTCCCGGTTGTCATACGAATATCTATGGCAGTCGTTACGGGTAGTCAGAAGCCTGAAAGTCTGATAACTGGTCTAACCTCCGAATGTCAGTATTATCCAGTAACTGGGTTGCGGGGGTCTGATGGCAGTCGCTCCGTGTAAAATACTGATGTTCAGCCGCATCTGGCTAGACTGGAAGCCGACCCCAATATAATTGGGAAAAGGCTCGGAGGATGATGATGATGATATCACTTGCTTTAACGGTGATGGAAAACATCGTGAGGAAACCTGCACAACAGAGAGTGCTCCATACAGTTCTCAATGGTGTGTGCAATCTACTAAGGTGGACTAAGGCCTGACCCTTCTCATACTGAGAAGAGGCCCGTGCCTAGCAGTGGGACAGTAATGGGCTGGTTATGTTTATGTTATGTAAAACCGGGTGCAACTGCGGAGCTCTCACGCAATGTATGCCTTATCTGCTTGCATGCCCACTGTACCTCGCTCCCGGGAAGACTTGATGCAGGCTACAAATAGGGGAATAGAGTGTGCCACTTTCTGGTCAAAGTCCATCTGAGCCAAAACCATACACAACGTAAGAAAAAGAAATGAATTACAATCACATGAGACTTTCCATCTTCATGTCTCAGTTTGACGAACCGACTTGCGGTACCATTTAGGCAACAGCCTAGGTGGTATTGAAGTTGTCATGGGCAAAGGTAACCGCTTAATATCAGGTGGGCCTTTAGCTCGTTTCGCCATCCTATAATATAAAAATAAAAAAAACTACATTTCTGTTTCTTAATATTTCTATGGGTTGTATCATGCATTATTTGCACTATAAGCATAATTTTACTGTTACTTCCTAAACAAAGCCGTATTCTTTCTAAAGTATCAATTTCCCCGAATCTTTATTACCTCCAATTGAAAAGGCTGAGTCCCATTTTAAAAGCATTGCCCCATATCTATTCAGAAAACATTTAAGCACCCTACTAACACACACAAACTCCATTTAACACACATAAACACGAGGGACGCGAACCGAACGACCGGAATGTCATCCAAACGTTTTATAATTTCCCCAATTATACAAAATTAATTTTATTTCTGTCTTCTCTTAAAAAAAACGTAACGAGTTTTCAAAGCGACACGGGCGCTTTAAAGCACTTTATTGCGGCCCGCTCGGACAAGGGTAATGGTTTAAATTTATTGGGTTAAATGGCCCGAACGAGCGGAAATTCAAGCTAAATTGTTCAGTTGTCTAATTTTTGTGGATTTGGTGCTTCATTTCACGGACTGAACATCTAACATCGAAGTGTGAGAAGCGATTTTAATTTTAATATAACGCTTTATTAAAGAAGTCGATTGGAAATTTATTTGATTCATGATTGCATTTCAGTGGGGTCACCGACAGGGTCGTCTTTAGCCAAGCGGGGTCCCAGGGCGCTTTAGGTTCATCAACCGGAATGAGCAATAACAGTATAGTTATAATTTATATTTATACATTTGAAAAGTTAAGCCACGTACGCACTGAAGAACTGCTGCGTTGCATGATACGCATGTGCGAACCACTAAAAAACATCAAACGCTGTGACCGTCAAAAACGTTCGTGGAAATCCAATTTGTACGTTCTGACGTATGGACGGTGTTCAGAAAACTTTGATAAACTTTACGTAGCAACATTACTACATCATTATCATGAAATAATCCACTTTCAACAGCGGAGCCATGGCTACTGAGACAGAGTACATAACGGTTGTGCGCGAACTCGAATCGAACTCTGTCTGTATTCGTTTTGCTAATTTGCGTCCATAAGTATGAGCCAAATATTCGTGTTCTTGTGTTCGTACGTGCATATATGGCTTAACAAAGTCATGTGATGCGTACGCGTACATACATACATAAAAAATCTAAACCGATACAAGCTTAGAATAGTAAGGCCTGACGACACAAGCACAACCTTTATGAATGTTTTATTTGCTAAATAACTACGTCATCATTCATCATCATTTCAGCCGAAAGACGTCCACTACTGGACATAGGCCTCCCCCAATTAAGGGGGGGATAGGCCATAATCGCCACGCTTGGCAGGCGGATTGGCGATCGCAGTTGGTTGGTTAAATACTCAGAGAACGCTGCTGCCCATCCTCTGGTGAATCCCTTAGTCGCCTTTAATAACTAGGTGGTTAATAGTTAATCATTGACTGGTTAAATTTTCATCGATTGGTCTGCTGTCACAGGGGCTTGGGGGGGATGGATTGCGGGGGGAGTAAAGGTGGGCCTCGTCACCGATAAAGACACCATCGAGTATCCGACGTTATATGCTGTCTTTATTCTATGTCAGGGATGAAGAGTATTTTGACAAGGCATTGGAATATCAACTAATGTCTCAAGATATTGTAGAAACATAAATCTTGTCCATGATTTTGGATTAAAACATAAAACGTTATGATAAACAGAAGATTGAAAATGTGACGCTCAATAGTTTCCAGTTGCAACAAAGAGCCCACTAGATCTCTCAAGCATTACGTTACGGGTCCTATTCAGAAAACCTCTCGCAAGCCACAAGGAAAATGGCAAGAAAAATAACGACCGGTAGACGTTAAATCACAGTAAATTTGAGTCTGGAACACAATAACTCAGGAGAACGCCGCCATAACTGTCGCAAACATTGTTCAGATGATTCACGCATTTGGTAATATCATGTTTTTCTCGGGACCGCATATACCCCGTATTAGAAATTGGGGTCCACCTCATTGTCTAGTGATCACAATAATGGCTTTCAAGAATAAGAGCATGGGTTGGATTTTCATAAAAAGAGTGTGAAATTAAGTATAATCGGTCAAGACACTGTTTCGATTTCGGTTTTGAAATTTTGGCAGATTAATAATAGATTTGCCCCAGATTACATGAGCACATGCCTAGACAGTAAGGCACAATTTTTTTTAGATAAGGTTTAAGAGGTAACAAATATGTGTATGTGTGTATTTTTGTTATCTTTTTGTAATAAAAAATGTTTTTTTTTTTTTTTTTCTCCTACATTTTTGCGCACTTGCGACGCACAAAGATCACAGCAGTATCTATAATACCTAGTATCTTTTTCATTATTGTTTTTGTTTTGATTCGACTAACTGTAAATCACAGACTATAATGTAGAACAAAAAACCGATGATTACCGTTATAACCACAGATCATGTATTGTTTATGTCCAGTGTTGTCGGTTGTAAATTTAACTGTAACTATACCTATTAATCTGTCATGAAATTGTAAAGTATTATGTATAAGTTTTGTAGTGTGTGCGTCAAATGGAGCGCAAGAATAAAATCTTTTTCTTTCTTTCTTTCTTAATAATATACAACTATATGTACCTACTCAAAAGAATACGACATCAAGATCATTAAAAACCATACCACATCATTACAGTCTTCTATGACCCCTGATCACATCCCCACCTCTAGCGACTCGTGATTTCCCTAGGTAACAGTAATTGCGCGCACTCGTTATTCACTTGTTTATTGACGCTGCCGTTCTTAATAATAGACCCGTGTGTGTTGACTAACGATGTTATTACGAAACGTGGAGTTTCTGTACAATGCGTATGGGATGCAATTGTTGACAGATCAAAGAGGAGATTGTTAGTATGATTTGAGCATGACATGTTTTTGACTGGATATAGCTTTTGATGTTAATTTAATCATCCTCCGAGCCTTTTCTAATTATATTAGGGTCGGCTTCCATTCTAGCCAGATGCGGCTGAACATCAGTATTTTACACGGAGCGACTGCCATCTGACCCCCGTAATCCATTTAATGGGTAATACTGACATTCGGAAGTTAGACCAGTTGTCAGACTTTCAGGCTTCTGAGTATGTAACAACTGCCACAGATATTTGTATGACAAACCGGGACCGACAGCTTGACGTGCTCTCCGAGGCTGGAGGGGTCTCGATGTGCAACGAAATAGTCACCCATCCACGGACTGACCGCGGCAAGTCTAGTTTAACCTCGCAGACCTATGCAATATACAACACTACCTTTTGTTAAAGCAATTTGAGAAACTAGTTTGTTCAGAATCACGAGAAGAATCGATTAGAATACTTTTTTTTATTTACATCACAAAATTACATGCTTTTAGAGCTACTGTAAGTTCCCTAGTTGGTAGCGGAGAAAGTGAAGAATGTCGTACAGAGACTACCTGGTGCACGGAAACTAATCGAGTCGAACTTTCTGGACCTTAAGGACCTATTCATAATCCACTGATGTACTGAATTTAACCATAATAACGAAAATTGAGTTGACAATTTTTTTTGATTAAAATATAACGTGGTCCAAAAATCCCAATCGATTCTCCTTGTGATTCTGAACAAAAAAAATCTCAAATTGCGTAAACAAAAAGTAACTTTGTATAAAATACTTTCCTTGATTCGGCACCATAGGTTTTTTTTCTTTCAACACTTTCTTAGGGTCACCTTTGTTAAGCCAGGATTAATATCGCCAGAGAAGATTTCATAGGTGGAATACAGTAGAAGAAACATAATGAAATTAAAACCCCATCTCTATACATAGATAGATAAGACAATGCACGGCATAAATCGAGCATTATCACCGGGGACTGTCGCCGTGGACCGCGCCGGGGCCGTTAGATTCAATTCTGAGGAGATTTACCGACGCCCTTCCGACACCTCACCTCAGCTCGGTACATTGTCCTGCTGCTAATTGAATCGCCTGGCATATATGAGGTCATGCTTGCTTAGGTTCGATGTGATATGACAACGGACCCTCGGTATAGTAGGCTATCATAAGGATATAGGCATGAAAGGGAAGGGATTCACAGGACCGTGATTTTCGCAAGTCACGATACTCGCATACCGATGCTACTGTTTTTTTTCAAGACGTATTATACAACGTGTTACTGAAATAACTCAAAACCTCTTAAGGGGTCATTGCACTCAGTATGAACAACTTTTAATATGGGAACAACCCTGAAATCGCGAAAAAAAACCGGCTGTTCATTACATTTTGTCGATTAATGTAAATACAAATGTAGGGAACATCTGTTTTTTTAAACGTAACGTAACGTAGTAAAAGTTGTTCATACCGATGAGCATAATGACCCCTGAAGAGGTTTTCTGTTACTTCAATAACACTTTGTATATACAAGAGCCATAAGAGCTTTGAACTGTAGCGGAAATGTTATAAATATAATTATCTACACATAATATAGGTTTTAGATTATACATGAGCCTACTAAAAAACTTTACTTGATCTGAAAAAAGATAGAAGTGGTGGTAGAAAATATACCCCGTAATATTCTTTTGTTGATCAATATGGCTAACATAAAAATACTAATGTCAATCATCTCTACAATCGACAGTCTAATATAAGTACGATCAATATAATCTGTCATGCAATCTTCTAAAGAAACACTGAAAAAAAAGTTTGTTATATGTAGCCAAAGTTTTATCGACCTGTATATCAAAAAAACCGGCCAAGAGCATGTCGGGCCATGCTCAGTATTATAGGGTTCCTTAACCCACTTGTTACTACCGACCTATAACGCCACGAATCGAGCGTTAGATCTACCCGATATTTATGAGTGTTTATTGTCACATAAACAAAGATTGTTTTACTTTAATTTGACGAGGATTGATCACTTAACAATAAACTAGTGTGTTTGTCACAACATTTTTAGTGATTTGAAGTTTAGAAGTGTTTTAACATCAACGGTATAATTTCTTTGAAACTTGATTTCGAAAAGGTAGGTTTTTTTTGTATTTCTGTTAGGTTTCCTAAATTTTGATTTATAATGTCGTAAAGTATTCTTATCACAGCTTACATATAAGATATAACTGATTCAAATATCATGGTTTTTCATAACGATTTACGCCTGTTATTATTTGTGGCGTTATAACACCCGGTAGTAAAATTGGTGTACAGTGACCAATAAAATTATGGTTTCACGCTAGTTGCAAATAAGTAAATGGCTCAATGACATCATCGATATTTTACATTATCCAGATTCGTACGTTGATTTTTCGAGGGAAATCACAATATTTCCACCAGAAAATGCAAATACTAAAGTGACTGACGAGGATTCTGGCGATGAAAATGTTGTATCACTGCACAAAATCTCCTAGATGTGATATGTTAATTTGTATCATTTCAACCCATTTTATTAATTTTCAAGTTCCCAACTAATAATTTCAGCAGAGATTGTCTTTGACGATTCTTCAGACAGTGAAGAATCTGAAGATGATTTGTCTTCGTCTGCATTGCACAAAAAGGCACATTGAATCATTGTCGATGGGGAACAACAGACACCATCTACATCTATACCTATAGCAGTTCCATTCGTGGTAAAAGTGGTATATGTAATTGTTTTGCCATTGCCTAGATATCATTACAGCCGAAAGACGTCCACTACTGGACAAAGGCCTCCCCCAATTAAGGGGGGGATATGCCATAATCGCCACGCTTGGCAGGCGGGTTGGCGATCGCAGTTGGTTGGTTAAATACTCAGAGAATGCTGCTGCCCATCCTCTGGTGAATCCCTTAGTCGCCTTTTACGACACCCATGAGAAGAGATAAGGGTGATGCTATTCTTTAAGTCCGGCACCACACGGACTATGCCTAGATATGCCTTTATATAATGCCTGGCAGTAACATAAAAATGGCGGTAGGGATTATGACCACTTATCCTATCGTCGAATTGTTGCGAGGATTGTTGGAGACATTTAGAATACAGGAAAAACGTGATCCAGCTACATACCTTGAAGCCATCACGAGGTTTCTCAATATGATGGTACTGATCACTTAATTTAGTACCTATGAGGATTCACAAAGCCATTGCACGATTCAGAAATAATTTTTTTTCTGTCGTAAATCCACACTATTATAAAAGTAACTCTGCCTGTGTCTGTTTGTTACCTCATCAGGACTAAACTACTGAACCGATCGTAGTGACATTTGACAAAGTGGTAGCCTGGGACCAAGAGAAGGAAATAGGGTACTTTCTCATCCTGAAAACCAAAGGGTTCCTGCGGAGTAAGCGATAAATGATATCCAGGCGGGCGTAGCCGCGGGTGACCTTTAGAGTTTCGTATACATTTACATCAAAAATTGTGTTCCTATGCGTATCATGCATGTGATTAGCGAATTATTACTTTGAATATCCAATTAAAACTACTATAAGTACATCTATTTCTGTTTTATTCAATACTAAATCGCATGCTAGCAAAATTTTTAATAGCAGCCTATCTTACTACCGGGCGTTATAACACCACCCATTTTCCAGATTTTCCAGGGAACCAGGATTTTTTTCAATATTTTTTTCAGAACACTACCTTATCATAAAGTAATATACTAAAAATTCAGAACGTTCTGCGTGAGAAAAAAGTTTCAGTAATATCTGGGTTAAATAGGTCTAATTACAAACGAATCAAATCGAATATTAATCATTGCTATTTTGGTTTTTGCAAACAGCGCCACCTAGCGCTAAATTTATGAAGCTAAATTTAAGAAGTGTGTTTCTTTTTGTGATTTTTTTAAATAGAAAGTAACTAAAGGAGCATTATTTGCTAGGATCATTTTTCTCTAAGGTCAATGACCTTTGAACTAGGACGTCTTAAGTATTTTTCAGTTTTCTCACTATAAGTCAAATTTTTTTTAAAATTATAATCACATTATACTCAAAATAATTTTAAAAGAGAGTTTTTATAAAGGTCTATCAATTTTGAAGACTATAAGTTTCTACGTTGCATAGTTTAGAAATGGCAGGGGGGGGGACACATTGCAAGCCACTTTGGCGAACTGTATTTCGCAGATGGTATACCTGATAAAAAATTTGTGTATGAAACATTAGCTTCATTTTAGTAGATCTATTCAACGATACCCCACACGAGGGGGTGCAGCGAAAAAAATATTTTCATCCCCATTTCACATGTATGGGCGCCACCCTTAAAATACGTAATCAAGATTTTTTTATTCTTTTAAAATTGAGATCTATATATAGACTATTTTTTTTGCAAAATTTCATTTACTTATGTTTATAACTGTAGAAGTTATTAAGCGGTAAAGGATTAGGACAGACGGACAGACGGACAGACGGACAGACGGATAGACGGACAGACGGACAGACGGACAGACGGACAGACGGACAGATGGACAGACGGACAGACGGACAGACGGACGGACATGACGAAACTATAAGGGTTCCTTGTAGGACTACGGAACCCTAAAAAGGTGTCTACAAAACTTAGGTAACACGTAACCAAAATATTTGTTCTTTAAAGGTAAACAGTTAAATAACGCCTTACCAATTTTTTTGTTAAGTTCCTGTTTAATATATTTTGCAGTGAAGTGTCTCTAGTCAGACTTAACAAAAAAAAAACCTGCGAAATTTCCCCAGCATAGTTAAGTAAAAAAAAAACCGTGTATTCCCTACGCGCAGTAAATCTTACTTATTTGTACACGTACAAGTATGTAAACTGGTAAACAGGTCGGTAAATAATGTTAACGAGGTACTCGTGTGGGTGATACATGAGGGATGGAGCAATGTCTACACTAATGTGTTACATGTATGATAGCTCATACATCATAGTTCATACACACTGTAATGAGGTTGCTAATGTTATACTGAAAGCAAAAAATGATGACTATTGCTGATGGCTTTAATTAACTTAAACACATTTGAGCCCGAATGTAGTATCATAAAATACTCTAACTTTGCCAACATAGCCAGACTTTGCCTAAAGTCACTTACCAAATTTTTGCCAAATATACTGACACTTCATAACTTTATTGACAGAACCACAGTTAGAAAATCTCCCCAAGTACAGAATTCATAGCTATTATAGTTATAATAAATAGAAAGAGAAAGTTGGGCTATGTGGGAAAAGTTGGAACATTTTACGGTAGAGGTTTACAAACTTTATTTGGTTGCAGATTTAAGGTTTTCTGGTGAAACGGGTCATTATTTTATTACCTAATCTGAATTCGGAATTATAAAAATAACGTGGAGCATTGTTGTACTTACTTATTTCTTAGAAAAATCATACTTTCCCAGAACGAAACCTTCAAATTCGGAATGAGAGTATGTAAGTGAAGCTATTTTTATAAAACTTAGTGATGATAGTGGTGGAATGTACAAAAGAGACAGGGAAACCAGAAAAAAAAATATAAAGTAGGATTTTTATCAAACAAAGTAAACTGACGTTTCCAGTGTTGTCAGTTTATTGGGAAAAATAAATAGTGTAGTGGCAAAAGAAGTGATATGAATACTCACTCAGTACGATCAGGATCGATAGATTATAGGATGTAATAAAAAATCGGGACTTGCTTTCTATAATTCATTTACTACAAAGAATAATGATACATTTACTTATTAATTTGTTTTTTAACAGATCCAATTACATTTATCAACATCTCTATTGCTAGCTATGGAATCCATCTACGATTTTTTTTTAATCTTTTGTATTTTATCCTAGAAAATAGATCACAGAAGTGATAGAGGTTTTATGGGTCTGACTTCTTCTTAATCTAAAGAAGTAGGAACTGAGTATTTAATAACTCATGCACAATGACGAAAAAGGACTGTGTCCTCCAAATTGCCACATGTTACAAAAGTTACGTAAGTGACATTAGCTTCTGTCAGCATACGTTGTCTGATAAAAATCCCACTGTAGGGACACTGCTGACGCATGGGTGTAGTACAAGGCGCTTAATTTTATTAGCGCAGCGCAGCAGTCGTCTCCCCGCAGCCATACAGATACGTCGTAATTATTCGTAGTAATTATGTAGTCTATAATTAATAATAATTATGTATCTGGTACCAGTAAAGTATATATTTCAACAAGTGCATTATTGCAAACACATCGACCCCCACCCCTTAAAGTGCTGACCCCAACATTTGAACGCGCAACTTTCGGCGAGGACGGTGTGACTATCTACCGAGCACGCGGACTACGTGGCAGCGGAGCACGTGCACATGCCCAGCAACGTGGAAAGCGCATGCGCAGCGTGGCAGCACAGGATGCACACACACAGAACAACTTGGGAGACGACTCGCCCCTTTCGCGTTGGCCAAGGGGGCTCACGACCTGACTGCAAGACCAGACCGGATAACCAGATCAGCCGACAGGAGCGACTTCCGGAAGATATGGCCAGCACATGACTTCCCGGAGCGGCACACGGGCGGCGGCACTCTTCAAGTACAGTGCGTACGTCCAGGCATCCGATGTACGAGTCCAGGCTGAGTCAGAATATTCCGGCAGAACGTCGCTGAACGGCAGAACCAGAACCTGTGGTATACAAGATGCTACTTCGTACGAAGAGCTTTACACGAGCGTCATACGGAGAGCAAAAGAAGAGTTCAGTCAAAGTGTGATATAGTGTTCTTAAATTGTATAATTGTTTTTATAATTTGGCAATACCTATTGTTATCGTTAAATAGTGATTCGTGATAAATTATTGTGTTGCATTCGAGTCCCACGTATCAACCGTCAACCGCTATCGCATTACTGCTGAGTTTGCATTTTCAGAACTAGCGCTCCAGTAATGCGATACGTTTGTTATTGTAGTCAGATAACTACCTACGATTGTTTTATAGAGTCAATGATTGTTATATTTTGTAATTCATTTTGTTTTGAAATGTAAAAAAAAACAAGTATTTTTTTGTTTCAAGGGGGATGTAGTGTAGGGACACTGCTGACGCATGGGTTTAGTACAAGGCGCTTAATTGTATTAGCGCAGCGCAGCAGTCGTCTCCCCGCAGCCATACAGATACGTCGTAATTATTCGTAGTAATTATGTAGTCTATAATTATGTATCTGGTACCAGTAAAGTATATATTTCAACAAGTGCATTATTACAAACACATCGACCCCCACCCCCTAAACCACTTTAGTGCCTTTAGTACAGGCTATTGGATAGTGACATTGTATTTAAAAGGAGTAAGTAGAGAAAAATATATAGTCAGAATAATTTTTCTGAATTTCTCCTATAAATATCAACCATTTACTTCAATAGCCCTGACCTTACAGCTCTTTATTCGTCCAGTCCTTACCGAAGCAACATTACGGCCAAATATTATGTATAAAATAACTATCGGAACGGGTTTATCACATCAAACCGTTATAAATGCGTCGAATTCCCTGCGCTAAGGAATAAATTTGCGAAATTCTACCGGGAAAAGAATAGTGGGCCTAAATTTACGGGCCAGGGAGGGCAGTAAAATCTCGTTAGGTTGAGCTATGAGCCATCCGAGACTATGTTATCTAGCCGTATATCAGCAACTTTTAGCCACAGTTTGCTGTAATCAGTTGTTTTTGTCGCTAAAACGTGTGGCCATTTTCTTGAGCGAAGATAAAGTTGATGTGCTAAAACGTAGGTTTGTTGGTTGACAACCCTAAAAAGAAAATAGAAAGGGTTAAAGTGAAATAAATTTCCTTTGTGTTTTCGTAAAGTATTTTGGGATTTATACAAGTTCACACATTGTTTTTCACAAGCAAATCGATGGTAACAAAACCAGTATAAGCGGGGGCTATCTTCTAAGAGGCTTACATAGCGTCAGTTCTCTTGCCAAAACTGTTATGTGCATTTTTGTGGTTTTGTTTTTCGAATTTGAGTTTAAATTGAGACGCATCTAGAGTAAACGCATTAATTTGCAAATTATTTCTAGAATCTGAATTGTCAAAATTGTTAAGTGTAAGTTTTGCCAATTATTTGCTCACTAAAATCTGATGAGTTTTTCATAACTCATAACGATTTATAAAATTCCATATTGCACATATCAGATTTTTGGAACGCACATTCAGGTTAGGTTTGGCGCCATTTCGTGTTAAAATGAGTGAGTGAATGATATCACCAAACCAAATCAGATATGAGCATAAAAAATACAAAAAAACCGACCAAGTGCGAGTCGGACTCGCGCAGTAAGGGTTCCATACCACACATCGACCTGATACCCCATAGAAACTGATTTAATTTACGAGAGAGTTATCAAAAGATACAGTGTACCTACACGTACAGTGCGCGAAATATGAATTTTAGCATTTTTTTTTTTTTTTTTTTTTTTTTTATGATAAATAGATCTGCTCTTGACCGCAATCTAGACAGCTTTGTCAGGATGTGGTCGACGATGGAGCGAGCAAACCTATTAGGTGCCGATTCACTCCAGCTTTAAAGCATCTCTTTGTTACGCAGGTACCACCACAAATGTCTATGTTAGTCTTATTTTTAGTATTTGTTGCTAAACTGCATAATATGCACTATAATCTGACCAAGTTTGACGCTGGTATGTATTACCCTTTTGAAGATAGAGCAAGAACAAAAACGTTGAAAAAAATGCATGTTTTTTGAGGTTTCTTGTATGGGGACCCCCTTTGTTTTAAGTCTATTTTTTGTTTTTAGTATTTGTCATGATACCCCTCATAGCAACACATATTCTGAGAAGATGTCAACCAGTTACCTATTACCATTCCAAAGATACAGCCCTGTGACAGACAGACGGACGGACGGACGGACAGCGCGGCGCGGCGTAGCGAGAGTAATAGGATCCCGTTTGGCGTTTGGTTTCGTTTGGCGTTTGGCGTTGGTTTTGGCGTTTGGGTACGGAACCCTAAAAAATTAACTTAAATGATATGGTAGACAAAACTAAGAAATTATTTTTATTAGAGAATAAAAATAAGAAACTTTGTGAGCATTTAGCATTTTTAAGCTTTTCTTTCTATTTTTGGATAAAACAGGGCCCTAATTCACATAATTTGATGACGCACCGATCAAGTTGCAGTGACGCTGCAATTCGTTTCTGACAGCGATCGCCGTAGATAGACTACGAAAAGCATTGTTTTGATCGAAACTTAACTGCAACTGCACTACAACTGCAATTCGTTAGTTACGTGAATTGGTTTATAGGTTTTTTCGCCTCCTAAGAAGTTAGTAAAATCCACATACGGGGTTTTGTAAACGCACCGACAATAGTAAAGTAAACCAGTTCCGCTTATATTGGTTTTGTTGCCATTAATACGCGGTTGACTGTAACTATTGAGTCATAAGACATTTTGATTTAATTCAAAGATTGTCACATCTGGTTTTGCTGACACAGAAACAGAAATACTTAGATGTACTGCACTAAGCAATACTAAATTAAAGGACCTCATCATCATCACATCATTTCAGCCAAAAGACGTCCAAAGCTGGGCATAGGCCTCCCCCAAAATGGGGGGATATACCATAATCGCCACGCTTAGCAGGCGGGTTGGCGATTGATTAAATACACCTACCTAAACCTATAAAGCACCTCATACTCGTAACAATTCGAAACAATTTTTTTAAATCGATACTCGATCGGTAAAACGATTTATAAAACTTCTCACAACTGATCAAATCATCATGCCACAGACAGGCATCAATCACGCTGTCAATTATGACGGGATTGGCAGTTTGCCAGCGCAACTCTAAATGTAATAGGTGTACTTGGATTAACTAAATAGATCTGTATTAGCGGTTGAGGTATGGGAGTAGTAAACTTATGGCTATTACAGATTGTAGGTTAACTTGTTGCAGCAGGCAAGCGGTAAGTTTGGATGCGGTTTTGGTGCACTTGATTTAAATGCATCGAAAATGTCGACCAATTGCTTAGTCTTTAGTCGTTCAAACTGCACGCTACGGCAAGTGGACTGCGCAGTCATTCGACAGTTTCGATGTAGTTATATCAACTGCACAAAAACCGCATCTAAAGTGCAATGAATTTTGCAGCTAACTTGCAGTTCAAATATAGACCGTCTGAGTAGACCCTAAAGGAGACTGATCGAAATGGGCCCACTTGTAATAAAATAAAATGTTACAGTTACTTAAATGTTGATATTTTTAAGAGAAGCAGGAATCCCTGCTTCTCTTAAAAATGAAAACTATTGATGATCGAAGCTAAAAACCAACTTCGGTTTTTAGCTTCGATCAACAATTGTTAATCTAAGGTTTTTAAAACAAAAATCATAATTATGCTGTCATGCTGCCGCCGCTGTCGTACGTATTTGCTGATGAAATCGCTCAGAACCATGTAATAATAGAGGATTGCAATATAATTTGCTACAGAGATTCGTTAAATGACGTTGACACTGTTTCAATTCACTCATTTGTGAAATTCAATATTTTTGAAAGCTAGATATCATAGTAGCATGAAGTAAATAGCATCATCATTTTATGCTTGAAATTAACCTAGGTTTTATTCAGTTACAACTCGAGAATTTTGATGGGCCCGAGGCCCCATACAAATTGTTCAATGTCCTTTTCATTTTATTTTATTTATTAAGGAAAACGAACAAGTACACACTTTACATGATTAATCAAAGTAATTACATGAGAATGCGTCAGTGTGCAACTAACAACTTTATTTGACGACCTCTGTGGTCTAGTGGTTCGAGTGTCGGACTGCCGATCATGAGGTCGTGGGTTCGATTCCCACAGGACACAAATATTTGTGTGATGAACATGAGTGTTTGTGTTGGTCTGGTTGTTTCTTATGTATTATAAGTATGTATTTACAAAAAAAAAGTATATAAATATTATATCCATTGTCTAGTACCCATACCACAAGCTCTGCTTAGTTTGGGACTAGATGGTGCTGTGTAAAAATGTCCCGAAATATTTATTATTTATTATTATTCACATCTTATATTAATAGTAGATTCATGGACGAGTACAATAACAAAGTTTAATATTAAACTATTAAATGATACATATATCAAAGTTTAACTACAAAAGTTTTCGACAGCTTGAAAAAGACATTTCTGAAATCGATTGGTTGACAAATAAAATAAATCTATATCTAGAGAAAGGGTGTTATAATTTTTTTCTAAATGACGTAGCGATGCGCGGAGCCCAGCGTTTGTGTGACAAGCCCAGGGTTTGTGAGACTGCAAATAATGGGTGCTCTCCATAGAAATCTTAATAATAAGGTAATAGAAGTGGCAAAGGCGCGTGAACTTGTCGCCGAGTACAGGTGTCTCGTAGAACACCAGTGCGCGAAACGTTTGCTTGATCATCAGTGTTGTTTTGGACGCAGAGTTACTAAATTGTATTTGGCAGCATATTAACACAGCGGATTTTATTTAGGCATAATTTATTCAGCATTGAATGCTAGAAACAAGGCGGTTGTATATGCGTATTTATGTGTTGGTAGCGTAAAACCCGTTAAATGCGTTCCGGTAGTAAAAGAAAGTAGATTATATTTATATTACCCTATTATTTCGATTTCTATGGTTCTCACGCATCTTGCGTCTCACAACAGTCCGAGGTACTATATAACACAATTTGTTTGTCGAATCTGTGCAGTCGTATTTGTTATTGCACAAATCTTAAATAAACATTATTTCCAGAAAGACTTGCCTAGTTTTTAAAGTTGAAAGCTTATAGCTTCTGAAGTCAACATTTCTCATACTTTATTTGGCAGCAACATAATACTTTATCCGAAAACTTTTATCGTAAACTTCGATTATAGCCATAAACAACATTAGATCGTTAGTTTTAAAATATATCGCTGCAGGGCCATTAGACCGGGATTCCGTGACCCACATTCAGGGGGTTTGACGAAGCCATTTATCATGAGACGCGGGGGCTGGAGGTGGATCCATCACGCTAAGTGCAGTATCCGCCATTATCATGCCCAATGATTTACGTGTATTCGGCGGAAACACTCGAAAAATTTACTTCGGATGTTTCAATTTGTTGAATGTTACAGGTGTATTAAGACGCTGACAACAGCCCAACACCCCAAATAGGCTTCTTTTAAAAACATTTTTAGCTGTATCTATTCAGTTTGTGGCAGTAAAAAAAATATATGTTAATCTTAATCGTATTTTCTAAAACTGTATTGTGCCCAAAACACGTTTTCTTGAAGTTTTTTCGATAGAAAAGAATTGTAAACATGAAAAAAAAAAAAACTCAACTCTTAAAACATGCTTTAAAGCAAACAATCTCTATTATTTACCAAATATTATAAATGAAATTAAGAAAAAATTTAAGAAAGAAAATAATCTAAAACACTGTTGTTTCTGTTTTTCAAATAAGCTTTTAGTTTTTAATTTAAAAAATATATTGTTAATTTTCATTCGAGTTGATCGACGCACCCGACGTCCCTCCGCTCGTTGCCTCTCTTTCTTTTCTGTACAAAACGACAGTGACCGCAGAGGTCTGATTTTTTAGGTGTTGTCAGCGTCTTAAGACTAATATTCTGACGCGTACCTACAGATAGTCTATCTGGAGATAGATGTCTAGGTTTTTTCATATCTGAGTGTCCACTGTCAATGTACAGACCATAAACGGTCAACTTTAATTGCATTGCTGTAAGTTTGTTGTTTTATCTAACTCATTTATGTATTCATATTAATTGCGCTTAATGTATGGCATGCGGTGTTCTTCTTTAAGTAATGGGGCACTTAGATTAAGTTTGAAATGTGTAAATTTTTTCATTGTTGAAGAGCCAAATAAATAAATAAATGTGATCACCGCTTAATCCCTAAACCCTATCCTTAACCCTACTAAAATTATAAATATGAAAGTATGAATGTTGGTTTGTTTGTTTATCCTTCAATCACGCTAAAACGCCTGAACGGACTCTGATAAAATTTGGCACGAAGGTAGACCGAATACCCGAATAAACATTATCGGTTACTTTTATCCCGCAAAGATAAACAGTTCTCGAGGGATGCGTGGTAACACCTTTCTGTGTGAAACCGCGGGAGAAGCCACGGGCTTAGGCAAGTATTAACTAATACCTACAATACAATTATTTTACTAGGTACCTGAAATCCTACAAAAATTTGCATAAGGGACAAGTAACAATAACGACTTATCGATAAAAAATACACAAAAAAGCACCAAAAAATGTAACACTTTTTAAAACCAAAAATTATGTTCAAGTTGAGGTGTGGCTGAAATGAACAACTTCCTCATTATGAATTGTTAGATTATACAAATTATAGCTTGACTTATAGGAAAAAAAAAAAAGACAATGACACTCGTTACTTTGACTGCCTCGTGGTCTAGTGGTTGCAAGCGCGACTGCTGAGCGTGAGGTCCTGGGTTCGATTCCCGGGTCGGGCAAAGTGTTATTGGGTTTTTTCATTAGGAAATTCTCAGTAGCAGCCCGGAGTCTGGATTTGTGACCGGTTAATGGCAATAGGCTCGCCCCCTATTACATGGGACTTACAACATAACTGGCGAAATGTGGGTGTACTATACACCTCTGCCTACCCCTTCGGGGAAATACAGGCGTGATGTTATGTTATGTTGTTATGTTACTCGTTACTTTTACGATGGAACTAATAAACACATAAACATTTTATTTTTATTCTTAACAGGATTTTGTTTGACCACTACCTCACCTGATGTTAAGCGATGGTGCGGTACATTAATGTAGAAGACTGGTCCTTAATAGCTATTTGCAAAAAGATTATATTCCAATATTATTTTGATTTGTAATCAATCTTTAAATTAATCTATTATCTTGCAGAAACAAATGTCCTAACTTCAAACAAGTTTTGTCTTCAATAAAACTAAAATAATGACATATAAAATATGTACAATATTTAGAAAATATAAAATTAAAAAAATCAATAGGCTAATAATAGCGCGTCGACTACTTATAAAATATCCAAGGGGAGGTGCGGCTATAACGAACCATATTCTTCTTCATTATAAATTGCGCGATTAAACGAGGTATAGCCGGGACAGATTTAAAATGTCGTCCATTACTCGTTCGTTTGAATATTTAATGCCTATGGTGTCTGAGTATTAAAAGGAAACAAGTCACGTTTAGTAACCTGCCGGGAAAGAGCTATTTTGCTGTCTCAGGTTTACTGCTCAGCCATATTTACTTGTTATAGAATCTCTCTGTGTTTTATAAATAGAAGTTATTTAGCGCTTTAAGGGGTGCAAACTAAAAATCAGATATACTGTTCTACGTCCAGTAGATGCTGAGTTGGTGACCCTTTTGGCATAGGGCATGCTCGACAGCAACTTCATGTTTATTTGTCTTCATCATCATCATCATCATATTAGGCATAAGACGTCCACTGCTGGACACAGGCCTCCCGCGATGGGGGTGATATCCCATAATCGCCACGCTTGGCAGGCGGGTTGGCGATCGTAGTTGGTTGGTTAAATACTCAGAGAACGCTGCTGCCAATCCTCTGGTAAATCCCTTAGTCGCCTTTTACAACACCAATGAGAAGATATAGGGTAGTGCAATTCTTTACGTCCGGCACCACACGGAACTTATTGGTCTTATTTTATTGTTATTGTTGTACTATCAGTCCTATTTTAAAAAATGTTTTTTCTTTCACCTTCTTTCGAGAGCTTCAGTCAATAAAATGATGTAAAGATAGAACTAATTAATAAATTTAATTCTTGCTAACCTATCGTTCAAACCGAGAAGACTGAATACTTTTGGCTTGAAATTATGTCTTATAATTTGAATTTTCAAAACACAATGCCTAATTAAACTGTGTGCAAAATTACTGAAGTGAAATAGGTGTTTCATATAAGAAAATAAACTGACACCAATAGACACCATAAGTTCATCTTGTATAAAAAGTATATTGCAACGCTACAGATAAAGCCAACTATAGATAGCGTCAGACTATACCATAAAACATTTAAGTAAATGCTTGAAGGAAAAAGCTTACAGTTGAGTTAGTGGTTGACGGCAACCCTGTCCGACTAATAGACCACATTCATTATATTAAATTGCTCGATTAAAAGCGCCATAAGCCGCACTGATTTAACTACGAAACGCCGCGAGAGATCGTACAAAACACTCTTCTTTGACAATAAATCAAAAAAATCGTCTGGAACTTTCGAGATTTTTGTTGAAGAAGTTTTTATTCACTGCAGAGTTTTTTTTTACTTACATCAAGACAAATTCGGTGAAAAACTAAACTGCAGAATACAGAAAAGTACTGCTGCACTGCTTTTGTCTATTGACTCTGTGCATACCAGGCCCCTCAGAAAGTATTGCGAAAAAAAGTTTTTATATATGGGAGACTGGCCAGTTATAATGTTTTTCGAAAATATGATTATTTATAAGTAAAAATAAGTAAGTTCCAATTTCAAAATTTCCCTCCACATTTTTTGCGAGTTAATTCAAAGTATTGTGTCTCACTGAAATATGGATCTGCGCCGGGAACATTTTAGAGCTATGATTTTATACGATTTCAAGTGTCGCCTGAAACCGGATGAATCGTACGATAGACTTCAAATGGCATTCATGGATGAAGGCCCTTCCAAGGCAACCGTGTATCGTTGGTATAACGAATTCAAGCGCGGTCGACCAACTTTGGGGGATGACGAAAGAAGCGGTCGCCCTTTGACGGCTGTTACCGAAGAAAACGTGCTAGCAGTGAAAAATTTAATCCAAGACAATAGGCGAATTACATATCAGGAGATTCAACACATATTGAAGATTGGATCGGGAAGCGTTCACGAGATTCTACACAGCCATCTTCGCGTGAGGAGGATAGTATCACGCTGGGTGCCGCACAACCTCACCGATGCTCAGAAGCAGGCCCGGGTGGAATGGTGCCGTGATATGCTTAACAAATTTGAAGCAGGCTCGTCTCGGCGTGTTTACGACATCGTTACAGGTGATGAGTCCTGGATTTATCAATACGACCCAGAAACCAAGCGCCAGTCGACCGTTTGGGTGTTTCAAAATGAGCCAACGCCTACCAAAGTGAAGCGATCTAGAAGCGGGGGTAAGATTTTGATCGCTAGCTTTTTTAATTTGACTGGCCACTTGGTATCAATTCCCTTACGGGATCAAAGAAGCATTAATGCCGAATGGTATACTACCAAATGTTTGCCAGAAGTTTTCTCTGTTATAAGCAACAAGCGACCAAACACAGGGCTCCGCGGGCTACTGCTCCACCACGACAATGCACCTGCGCACACCGCACTCAAAACGAGGGACTTCCTGGACAGCACGCCAGTCAAACTCCTGGGTCACCCTCCTTACAGCCCTGATCTAGCACCGTGTGACTTCTTTTTATTCCCAAAAATAAAAAATCAGCTCAAAGGGATAAAATTTTCGTCGCCGGAAGATGCGCTGGCTGCGTTCGAGCAGGCTGTAAACGAGGTGTCTGCGGCGGACTGGAAAAAGTGTTTTGAAAACTGGTTTAGGCGCATGAATCTTTGTATAGAGGCTGGTGGAAAGTACTTTGAAAAGATTTGATAAAAATATATGTACGTATAGAACAATTTTTTTTAGTTTCGCAAAACTTTCTGAGTGTCCCACGTAATATGAATAAAGGAAGTAAATAATGCATGTTGTATAAATGCATGTGAAGCCACCTGTGACAAATAATATAGGTTGTGACAGAAGGAATATATTGTTTGACCTGACGTAAGCACTTTGTAAGTATCCCATGACGTCAGATTACAAAAATTGGTATTCAAGATCATCATCATCCTCCTGCCCTTATCCCAATCTATTTGGGGTCGTCGCAGCATGTCTTTTTCTTCCATACATCCCTACCAGCCGTCATCTCCGTGTTCACTTTCTTTTTATCAATATCATCTTTCACACAATCCATCCATCTTTTCTTTGGTCTACCTCTTTTCTTATAGCCATCCACATTCATACACAAAACAAATTGGTATTCAAGATATTTATAAAAATAAAAAAGTTGCCATAGGCGGAGAGCGAAGATTGAGTAGGTACTTAATACGGTACTAATACAAAAGCGATGAAAGCCCAGAAAAATGGACGTCATAAATTGATATTGAAAGAGTAAGAAACACTTATTAGTTGTATCTCCTACAAATAAATAAGAGACAAGTTATCAGTCCGCTTTATTGCTCTCGATGTAAGTAGTTACTGAGTGAAACATTGTATCCTTGTCAGAGACGTTTAGAGAAGTACAAATGACTCGTAAGATGTGCCACGATTTATATTCGAACAAATGGCCTGGGGCCTTATTATGAACTCTTATTTCCAGGCAGTTCTCGCTGTAAAGTGAACTGCCTGGCAAATTCGTATTAGTAACTCAATTGCCAGCGAGTCAGCGGTCACGTGACACTACAAGCCGACTTCTGCCCGTATTTTGGCTGACTGGCTAGCGATAACCGTATTATGAACGCTTATTTGACGTTTCATTTCTGTTTTTTTCAGTCAATAAGTGACATTAGAAACCAGTCAGTAAAAGCTGTCTTGGAGTACCTTTTATTGAATTGCTTTGAGTTCGTTTGGTAATAATAATAATTCTAACACTAACATGTGCGATTATTACGAAGTAATTGCGTTTCTGGAAAGCGACGCTTCAAGGCAGACATTCACAACATATAAAAAAATATAGACTAAGTGCTGCGAACAATCAATGAAGCCAATCAAACCGTGCTCCTCCGTGAACAAACCAGCGCTCACGCACACATATGCTCTTGAAAGATATATTTTTTTGGCCATGCTTACTAGACGACGCCGCGACATGTGTACTGAGAGCTGTGAGCATGGTTTGATGTGCATGTGTGTGCGTGAGCGCTGGTTTGTACACGGAGGAGCACGGTTTTGGTGGCTTCACTATGATTGTTCGCAGCACTTGGTCTATATTTTTTACTATGTCTGTGTCTGAACTAAATAACATGAAATGGAAAATTATTTTCTTTGTATTTTATTACATATTTTAAGCCAAATAACATCACACATAGCACTTACGCCATTCTAATACTTATTGTTTAAAACATTAATTTAAAGTAATAAAAAAATAATAAGATGTATTGAAATCTCTTTGTTCCCACCTACTAAACGTAGTGATTATATACTCTTTGCCTTCTTTTACCTTCGATTAACTTCCCGCTGACTTTTAAATGGGGTGTCGTTCGGAAGCGTAACACCGCGAACCATTCATATAAATATACATTTAGCAAAATGTGGTAAAATCAACACATTATTATTTTTGTTGTTGGCAAAATACGATGCTTTTAATATTTCATTATACTTTTATGTTCATGCAACTAATATTTTGAATTTTTAATATTACAAA
Organism: Asteroscopus sphinx; assembly: GCA_949699075.1. Taxonomy (NCBI): domain Eukaryota; kingdom Metazoa; phylum Arthropoda; class Insecta; order Lepidoptera; family Noctuidae; genus Asteroscopus; species Asteroscopus sphinx. The sequence continues at coordinate 9,015,622 of OX453019.1, forward strand.
CATTACAAAATTAAAACCGTAACTTACCGACAAAAAAATTTAATCTTGTTCCTAAACGTCACCGTCAAAAGTTAAAAGACAGCCATAGACAACTTATCCATCCAGAAGTCAGCCAGGTTTACGCATGTCATAATACGACATTTTACAAGGCAGTTAAATGGATTGCCTGGAACTTGCATGGTTTTTTAAAAGCTCATAATACGGCCCCTGAACTTTGGAATATTTTTCTCGCGATTTCTTTTTGATTTCCATACTACTTGGCGGAAAACATAATAAATCGTGAAATCTGAATGACATAATATGTAAAAAATTACTGTAGAAACTAAATTATGGTAGGAACTGGTTTGTAAGCATTTCCTAAATTGAAAAAACTGATGAACAAGTAAGAATTTAATTTTTATTAGTATTTTATGTTCAATCCCAAAAACTGAACTGAATGAAATGACTTCGCTGATCAACATGAGTAAGAGCTTATTTAATTTTACTATACCAGGCCCCTCAGAAAGTATTGCGAAAAAAAGTTTTTATATATGGGAGACTGGCCAGTTATAATGTTTTTCGAAAATATGATTATTTATAAGTAAAAATAAGTAAGTTCCAATTTCAAAATTTCCCTCCACATTTTTTGCGAGTTAATTCAAAGTATTGTGTCTCACTGAAATATGGATCTGCGCCGGGAACATTTTAGAGCTATGATTTTATACGATTTCAAGTGTCGCCTGAAACCGGATGAATCGTACGATAGACTTCAAATGGCATTCATGGATGAAGGCCCTTCCAAGGCAACCGTGTATCGTTGGTATAACGAATTCAAGCGCGGTCGACCAACTTTGGGGGATGACGAAAGAAGCGGTCGCCCTTTGACGGCTGTTACCGAAGAAAACGTGCTAGCAGTGAAAAATTTAATCCAAGACAATAGGCGAATTACATATCAGGAGATTCAACACATATTGAAGATTGGATCGGGAAGCGTTCACGAGATTCTACACAGCCATCTTCGCGTGAGGAGGATAGTATCACGCTGGGTGCCGCACAACCTCACCGATGCTCAGAAGCAGGCCCGGGTGGAATGGTGCCGTGATATGCTTAACAAATTTGAAGCAGGCTCGTCTCGGCGTGTTTACGACATCGTTACAGGTGATGAGTCCTGGATTTATCAATACGACCCAGAAACCAAGCGCCAGTCGACTGTTTGGGTGTTTCAAAATGAGCCAACGCCTACCAAAGTGAAGCGATCTAGAAGCGGGGGTAAGATTTTGATCGCTAGCTTTTTTAATTTGACTGGCCACTTGGTATCAATTCCCTTACGGGATCAAAGAAGCATTAATGCCGAATGGTATACTACCAAATGTTTGCCAGAAGTTTTCTCTGTTATAAGCAACAAGCGACCAAACACAGGGCTCCGCGGGCTACTGCTCCACCACGACAATGCACCTGCGCACACCGCACTCAAAACGAGGGACTTCCTGGACAGCACACCAGTCAAACTCCTGGGTCACCCTCCTTACAGCCCTGATCTAGCACCGTGTGACTTCTTTTTATTCCCAAAAATAAAAAATCAGCTCAAAGGGATACAATTTTCGTCGCCGGAAGATGCGCTGGCTGCGTTCGAGCAGGCTGTAAACGAGGTGTCTGCGGCGGACTGGAAAAAGTGTTTTGAAAACTGGTTTAGGCGCATGAATCTTTGTATAGAGGCTGGTGGAAAGTACTTTGAAAAGATTTGATAAAAATATATGTACGTATAGAACAATTTTTTTTAGTTTCGCAAAACTTTCTGAGTGTCCCACGTATTTGTTGAAATCTGTGATAAAGTTGACTTTATTGCTAACAAACATAGCTTCATGTTCCCCTATGTGAACATTTTACTTGATAACGACTAATAAAAATGTCATGGCAGTAATCAATTTTTTTTTAGTGTACAAATTCAATACGCTGGAGAAACGCCACGACAACGCAACGTATGCAAAACGTAAAATCAAAATGGCATACACCCATTTACAAAATATATGAACTATTTTAAAATAGTTCATGTAAAAGTCTTAGGTATAATTTTCGAGTAAAGTAAATTCTAGTATTTTATCGCCGTGGCTGGATTCCAGGGGATTTTTACTGGGAGTGACGCGACTGGAAGGGGTCCAAGAAACTTGAGGCGTAAACATGACAATGTCCTTTGCAGTGAGACGGTAAACTGAGGCAGAACAAAGGATCGTGACGGCTAACACTGACATGAAAAACATTAAAGTTGGACCGCGGGGAGACCGCGCCCCGTGCCAAACGTCTACACTGGCAGTTTTGGGCTATTTGAAAAATTGTTGCAAATACTTTTAGAAAGGTAACATTTCTTTGAAGAACTTCGTCGACTCGTTAGTGTTTTTTGTTTTTTTTTAGTTCTTACGAATATGTTTCAAACTAGACTTTGCCCGCAATTTCGCCTACATATGATTCGGCTTATCACAGAAAGACTTATCGTGCAATCTTCGGCGGAAACTGTTTATTACCCCCGGATAAAAATTAGCCTTTAAATAATCTAATTATATATATGTATATTATATATTATAAATATAATCTTTATTTTCAGACAATAGCCCTAGTTTATACACGCTGAAACTTTTATAGTCGTTTTCCTGAAAAGGGGTTATTGTACTCATCATTATGAACAACTTTTACTATGGGACCTAAACTGAAATCACGAAAAAAACAGCTGATCCATACATTTTATCGATTTAAGTGAACACAATTTTTTTTTTCGTGATTTCAGGTTAGGGCTGATAGTAAAAGTTGTTCATAATGATGAATACAATTGACCCCGTTTCAGGAAAACAACCATTTAAATTTCAGCGTGTGTTCATATGGGTTATGGTCTATCTAAATGCCAAATTTCATTCAGACCCGTTCAGCAGTTTCAGCGTGATTGGAGCACAAAGTAACTAACATCCATACTTTGCCATTGTAGGATGTTATAAAACATTTAATTTTGTCCCACTTAATAATATACTTTACACCTCTGAGGTTTCATTGGCGTTGTTTTAATACAACGCGACTACGCGAAAACCGCAGGATCGCGCGAAATTTGTTTGCGCGTTTTGTTCGTGACATGATATTATCGGGTGATGATCGCGCAATTGTCAATTAGGACATCACATCTATTCGACACCTGTTCGTTTGGCTCAACAACAGCAACGCAACGCCACAACAACAACAACGGCTTAGGATAACGCCTTTGAATTTTCATTTTTCTTTCATGGTATTGGATGGCGAAACGAGCTAAAGGCCCACCTGATGTTAAGCAGTTACCTTTGCCCATAACAACTGCAATACCACCTAGGCTGTTGCCTAAATGGTACCGCAAGTCGGTTCGCCAACCTGAGACATGAATATGGAAAGGGTCATGTGATCGTATTTGTATTCTAAAAAAAACAAGAAGATTATGCGATCCTTATTAAATAATGTTTGAAGGAGCAACCGACTGTCGTCTGAATTGTACCGAAACATCTCTAGGGTATCAAACGACCTTTACATAGAAATAGAAACAAAAGAATAAAACTGCCATGTTCGTATAAAAACGAGATAATCATACTGTTTCGATGTTAACGACATATTATTATACGCATTATATTATTATTATTTACGTAATATCGTAAGGCAGAATGTTGGGCCATCGTAATATTACTGACGTATCCAGGGTATTCTCCATTATTACTTCACCATTGTGCCGTTTGGTAAGAAACATTTACACTTTACCGTTATGTTTGCCCCCGGGGCGCGTTTTGCGATAGTTATAAGCCCTAATAGCAACATTACCTTTGGAATTGGGTTGCAGGGTTGTCAGTTTTTACCGACTGACTTTTTGAAGGTTGTGTTTCAACAAGTCAGGCTCTGTTTAAAAACAGTTTATAGGTGGAATGTTTCTTAAGTTTAGAGTTGACCACAACTGTTTTGCAACAAATTGCTTAGATATTCCATCTAACTAATAAATGAACTTTTATCAATGAAAACGAAGATATCTTTAGTTAAGGTGAATGCTACAGGGTAGCCCGTGAAATTTAAAATTTCTTGCGTTTTTTGCATAGTAGTTCTTATTTGCGTTGTATATCAATCGAAGTATGATTCGCGGAAGTAATAACAATACATTTACTGAATAATACTCATAAAAAATATAATCCTAGCTTTATAAGCTGTACAAGCTCAGTAATATTAATTTACGATCAAATTATCGAGCTTGTAGAGCTCTTAGAGCTAGGTTTATATTTTTTATGAGTATTATTCAGTAGATATATTGTTGTTACTACCGCGAATTATATTTTGATTGATATATAACGCGAAGTATAGTTACTATTTATAAAAACGCAAGAAATTTTGAATTTCACGGGCTACCCTGTAGCATTCTCCTTAAATTGTGCATAGAGGAACCTACCTTCTACTTTAGCATAATTAGCGAATAACAGGCACGTCTTACTGACCACGAGTCCGCGACCGAATTGTACCCTTGCTTCATGCATACACACAAACACAACAATACAAATGTATGTACGCCAGCTTCGGCACTTAATTCGAAGCCAAACTTAGATCCTTTGTTCGTATTATGGCATTAATGAGGTACAAAGCGTTTCGACACCACATACCACATTGTTATGTAGACTAGTCGAAAGGACTCGACTCTTAACTACGACTATTTGAGCGCATACAATGAAAGTTTGTTGCGATGCGGATTAAGTTAAACTTCGTACTCGATGTGTCTTTTTCAAGCTCCATTAGCGATGCAAGTTTTGTTTGTAAGTTTTGTACTGAGACTTCTTTTCGTAGAGAAGTACTAAAAACATATTTATATAGCTAGGCTTTGATAGTTAAGAGCCGGTAATAGTCCACCGTCTTATTAGTTATGTGGGTGGGTTTTGGGTATCGCTCATTATTATACTGAAGATTATCATCAGTAAAATCAAATAGTCTATGCCCGCGGTTTCGCCCAAGTGTAATTTGGTTTACAGGAAGAAGTTATCGCGCATCACACGGGAACTGTTTATCTGGATAAAAAGTAGCCTTTTTAATCAGGGCAATAGTCTGTGTGCCAAAGAAAGAACAATGATTTATTGCCACAACAAGACATGCGGTAGGTGAACATAAAACATAACTTCTAACATTTTAGGGATTATAGTGATACAATTTAAAGTTGTAACATCATAAGAAAAGTAACTTTGAATATCAAAAAGGTTGACACCCAGCATGATGCTGTGTTGTAACGTGAGCCACAACACAGCGCTGATTTTTAGTGTCAACCCCAAGTAACGAGCGGGTGCCAAGCCCGTAAAAGCAACAAATGATTATATATCCAAAAAAATAAGAACCATATTATAACGAGGTAAGTGTTACAAATACTTTATATTTTAATATAGATACTATTAGCAACAAGCACGTTTACAGGATAAAAATGTATAGGTGTGTGTGACCATACTTTTACAGTTAAAAGGTAATGTCTGCTTATCAGGGGCTAGGCGGGTATGTTCAATAATAGTCACATTAAGACTCTCAAAGACAACCATGAGAGCACTGTATTTTTAGGTTAGGTATTAGTAAGTAATTACATCAATATTCAATATTACGAAATAAAAGGATAAGTCGTGTCGGGTTATAGAACGTCCGTCTTGTTCAACGACCCGTAGCGAAGTGTGCGCCCCGCTCCAACCGCCGACAATCAATATGGCCGACATTGGTGGGGTGTCAATCTGTCATAGCGAAGTGTTGCCATTTTATTCCGCCGATTCCTAATAATACATACTCATATTATCACATTTCAGCCGAAATACGTCCACTGCTGGACATAAGCTTCCACCAAAAGGGGGGGTATATGCCATAATAGCCACGCTTGGCAGGCGGGTTGGCGATCGCAGTTGGTTGAATAAAAACTCAGGGACCGCTGGTGCCGACCCTCTGGTGAGCCCCTTAGTCGCCTTTTACGACAGCCATGAGAAGTGTGTGTGTGAGTGAGTTTGTGATCATTAGATCACATTTAAAAAAGACAAAATCCATTTTGAATTAAAGCAGGTGATACGCATTAAACTTTTCTTTCATCACTTCGTCGGTAGGTCCGTATATCATTGCTCCGTTCTTAAATAAATCTCTTGCGTCATCTCTAATAATTACACATCTCTAGTATTATTATAAAATTCCTGAAAAGTTTTTTGTGTGTAACGTTTGAGATATTTGTGAAATCATATTTTTAGCAAACTATTGTAGAATGTGTAGGAGGCAGAATATATCACTCTCGTTTATTAATCGACTTCAAAAAGGACTTCTCAATTCGTCTGTATACAATATGTTGATATGTAAGCGTGCCATATTTGTAGAGTAGATGATAATAATGTGCTTAGTCTTCTAAAAATACTTAAACAATTTTAGGGGTATTTGACAACCAAATTTTCACTAAGAAACATAATAGGTTAGGATGGGATTTGAGAATAAATCCCGAACGACTTTGAAAATAAGCCACCGGCGGCATTGTCCAAGAGCGGAAAATTCTGCCCATTTTTTTGATGGTTCGCACACATCGTTTTTGTGTCGTGTGCGACACAGGGGGCGAATTCGTTTGTTTACAAATAGTTTTAATAAAAATGTTTTTTTTTGCTACTGTTTTTTTTTTATAGTTGTTCGGTATCAATTGTAAAGCGGATACAGATCAACGTGTTGTATGTGTTTTTTAGATATGGTCAGGCATAACTCCGACACATGCAACGATTAGGATGTTATTTTTTGTTTGAAAGAGTTTTTTTCCGAGATGGTCTGATATTATTTAGTGAAAATCTGATGAAAAGCTGATTAAGGCAGTTATTTTTTTGTTAAAAAGTTTAATTTTATTTGTTTTCTCCATAAATGTCTTAACATACGCAGGCGAAGCCATGGCCACAGACTATTCTAATAATCATTTCAGCCGAAAGAAGTCCACTGCTGGACATAGACCTCCCCCGGAGGGGGGGGGGGGGCATGCCATAATCACCACGCTTGGCAGGCGGGTTGGCAATCGCAGTTGGTTGAATAAAACTCAGAGACCGCTGCTGCCCGTCCTCTGGTGAACCCCTTAGTCGCCTTTTACGACACCCACGAGAAGAGATGGTGTGGTGCTATTCTTTATGTCCGGCACCACACGGAAAAAATAATGATTATAATCTTATCAAATGCCAAGCATAAAAAATCATTATAATAAAACAAGTTTAACCGGATTACATCGCGTAGATAATTTAAATTGGTTTTCCTGACCTTTCGAAAGCTTTGCAGCGTTCGTGGTCGCAGGAAAACTAAGATGACATGCGTCTTTACAGATGTTTAAAAAAAAACTAAACGATTTAATTTATAAAAATTGTACGGTAGATTAAATAAACAAAATCTCATCTGGAAATAAACGATTTCATTCAATTTCATAAAAAGATAATTAAATGTCTGTAAAGACGTTTGTCATCTTAGTCTTCCTGCGACCACGAACGCTGCAAAGCTTTCGAAACATCAGGAAAACCAATTTAAATAATATACGCGATGTAATCCGGTTAAACTTGTTTTGTTATAATGTGTTGTGATCGCGAAAACGTAAGAAATTATTATAAAAATCATCACAAAATATAAAACACACCTCGTACCTGAGACATTATCTATCCCAGGGTGAAGTGTCTTTATGTGAAGTGAAACCGGTATATCCGGCGGAGATTGGGCCCGGTACGAAGTTATTGTGTATCGACAACTTGCTGCAAGCCGGATATTGTGCTGAGACACTGACAAAGCTTTCACAGGCTGATTAGGTGATTACTCGTGCTTGGGAGTGAAGGTGAATGAAGGGAGCGAAATTGAATGATTTATTTGTCACGTCATAAACAAATTTTTGTTTTTTATTCTATATTTTTTGAAAATATTTTAATTATTTTTAAATTAAATTGAGAAATCAAAAGGTTTTTTCATCTTATGACCCATGTTTCCTGTGAAAAGTCCATAAAAAGTTATAAAAACAACTGTCGTCAAACTGTCAGGCGGTGCCAATTTTTTGGAATTTCTTGTGTGAAAAGGAGTCTATAATATTGAATCATAGACTATAGAGTATCGAAATAAAAATATGGATGATACACAGATATCATGGATGATACAATTTTATCCGGTTACGTCATTAATTTATTGATACTCCTTAAAATAAAAAAAATGGTTCTTGTACTGTCCGCATTAAATACAATATATATTATGAAACGAAAAAATTCGCATGTAATTTTCGTATATTGTTCATCTTTGTAACAGTTTAAGGCTATTTTTTTATCAATGTCCTTTGTCGCATGAATTTGATGGTAGTAAAGGGAAAGTACGTTTAGTAAAAAAATAAAAAAAAGCTTAGAGGACTTTATTTTATATTGTGACTGGAACGTTGCTAACTCTATATATATATATTTTTGTAAGTAGCTTAACTTTATACAACGTGAAACCGAACGGGTATATATATTCAAAAGGGGTGACTACACACACACACAACACACACACACACTACACACACACACACACTGGTTGTACACTAGCGCATAAGTAGTTATTTAAGAAATTAATATAATCTTGTTGTGCAATAAAGAGGATTTGTATTGTATTGTATTGTATTGTATTGACTCTTGTCTAGTACATCTAGTACCCCTAATTCTCTGCATAATTTCAGCTCAAAACATTATTCAAAGAATTCATACAAATTCAAAATGATTGAATTCAAATCATAACAAACATGTCACCGCACTACGAGGGTCATTATCATTTCACGTCACTTGCTAATATTAAGATATAGGTTCTAGTGATGTGTAAATTTTAATTTGATGTGTTTGGTTTCGTTTGTATTGGGAATTCTTATATGTTTGTAATATGTAGCTAAATAGGATTTAAAAACTCTTGCCGTACTATAGTTTCTTGTCATCCAAAGAATCCGTGTACTTGATATGATGGCTTATATCATGCATATTATTATGTATAAGCCATAACCGTCCAAAAACTTCTAAGATATAAACTGTAGGTCTTAGAATTTTGTGCGCATACACGACATGACCTAATTTTTTTTTGGTAATAAATACAACGACAGCAAAGCACAGGAATACAATATTATGTAGGTACTTATTCTCCTTATATTTTTACGATTTGGATATGAAAGGAAAAAGGTTATTTCACATAATATCCCCTGCGGCTAAGTCGTGGGTGTCACCTGTCCAGTCCATTTATATGTAGGGCAAATAATGTATATTTTATTCTTAACTAGCCAACATCCGTGGCTTCACTTACGTGATAGCTATGTCGATAATAAGTATACTATTTGCACAAACAAAAACGTCTTGGACTAACACAAAGTCACAGAAATAGTAAAAAATTTAGACGAAGTGCTGCGAACAATCATAGTGAAGCCAACAATACTGTGCTCCTCCGTGTACAAACCAGCGCTCACGCACACACCATGCACCTGAAGGATATTTGTTTTCGCGATGCTTAATAGACGATGCCGCGACATGTGTAGAGAGCACGGTTTGAGGTGTGTGTGTGAGATATTTTTTACTATTTCTGTGACTTTGTGTTAGTCCAAAACATGGTCTATCTGTCTGCCAAATTTCATCCAAATCCGTTTAGCCATTTTAGCGTTAGTTGGTTATGTTAATGGCATTTTATGAAAGCATATTGACCGAGAGAAATTTCCTGCCCCAAATATTGAACAGTTCAGCCTCATACCATACCATACATGAAAACACCGCATCAGATGCAAAAATAAAATATGAACAGACAGACAATATCATTGACCAAACCTTTTTGCACCTGTAAGTCCTACGCTGTAAATGTTGCACATACTTTGTACATTAATTTGGAATTGGAAATAAAAAAATATTTATTATTATTTATTAGAGTGCGATATGATAATATCCATCCCCGTGTCACAGTAAATCCCTATTCCAACGTAAAGCTCTTTGCGTCTCTTTTTATTTTATTTAAAACACACGCGGTATTCTTTTTTCGTAACATTATTTGCTTTTCGGTTTCAATGAAATCTGTCTGTTTAATTATTTTTCTTTTGGATTTTTGTGTTCTGTTGGTAACATAAATCTAACATAACATAAAACAAAAATCAAAAACATAAATCTAATAAGAGATTAAAACTATCCCAAAAAGTTAACAATGATGTAGAGTAACACAATATTAATTTCAGTACGCGTCTCATGCGTAATGAATAAGAATAATTATTGTCTCGAAAGGTTACAAATAATTGGGTTTAGGTCCTAGACCTCTTTAGGATTCCCAGTGTCCTGAGATCTAGGCTCTTTCATTCCGTTTAAAAAATTATTAGTAACTAGCTTCTGCCCGTTGCTTCACATGCGTGTTATTCGGCTTATCAAAAGACGTTAGCGCATCCTTTGGAAACTTTGGTGGACTTCTGGATTATCTGGATTTTTCTGTCGCTGGTGCGTAATATCTCTTACCTCTGCGTCTTCCAATTTCGATTTAAAGTAGAGTGTTTAGTTGCATCGCAGGATCAAATAAAACCAATAATTGAGACTAGCTTCAGACTGGGCATTTACTATATAAAGTTTCATTGAAATCTGTTCAGTAGATTGATTGGGGAACAAACATGTTTAGCTAGCAGACACATTTTTGAAATTTCTACTGTTTTATTATAAGTACCAGGCCCCTCAGAAAGTATTGCGAAAAAAAGTTTTTATATATGGGAGACTGGCCAGTTATAATGTTTTTCGAAAATATGATTATTTATAAGTAAAAATAAGTAAGTTCCAATTTCAAAATTTCCCTCCACATTTTTTGCGAGTTAATTCAAAGTATTGTGTCTCACTGAAATATGGATCTGCGCCGGGAACATTTTAGAGCTATGATTTTATACGATTTCAAGTGTCGCCTGAAACCGGATGAATCGTACGATAGACTTCAAATGGCATTCATGGATGAAGGCCCTTCCAAGGCAACCGTGTATCGTTGGTATAACGAATTCAAGCGCGGTCGACCAACTTTGGGGATGACGAAAGAAGCGGTCGCCCTTTGACGGCTGTTACCGAAGAAAACGTGCTAGCAGTGAAAAATTTAATCCAAGACAATAGGCGAATTACATATCAGGAGATTCAACACATATTGAAGATTGGATCGGGAAGCGTTCACGAGATTCTACACAGCCATCTTCGCGTGAGGAGGATAGTATCACGCTGGGTGCCGCACAACCTCACCGATGCTCAGAAGCAGGCCCGGGTGGAATGGTGCCGTGATATGCTTAACAAATTTGAAGCAGGCTCGTCTCGGCGTGTTTACGACATCGTTACAGGTGATGAGTCCTGGATTTATCAATACGACCCAGAAACCAAGCGCCAGTCGACTGTTTGGGTGTTTCAAAATGAGCCAACGCCTACCAAAGTGAAGCGATCTAGAAGCGGGGGTAAGATTTTGATCGCTAGCTTTTTTAATTTGACTGGCCACTTGGTATCAATTCCCTTACGGGATCAAAGAAGCATTAATGCCGAATGGTATACTACCAAATGTTTGCCGGAAGTTTTCTCTGTTATAAGCAACAAGCGACCAAACACAGGGCTCCGCGGGCTACTGCTCCACCACGACAATGCACCTGCGCACACCGCACTCAAAACGAGGGACTTCCTGGACAGCACGCCAGTCAAACTCCTGGGTCACCCTCCTTACAGCCCTGATCTAGCACCGTGTGACTTCTTTTTATTCCCAAAAATAAAAAATCAGCTCAAAGGGATACAATTTTCGTCGCCGGAAGATGCGCTGGCTGCGTTCGAGCAGGCTGTAAACGAGGTGTCTGCGGCGGACTGGAAAAAGTGTTTTGAAAACTGGTTTAGGCGCATGAATCTTTGTATAGAGGCTGGTGGAAAGTACTTTGAAAAGATTTGATAAAAATATATGTACGTATAGAACAATTTTTTTTAGTTTCGCAAAACTTTCTGAGTGTCCCACGTATAGAAGATAATATTTCCGTGTTAAAGAAGACAGCCCTTTGCAATCATGTCATCATCATCATTTCAGCCGAAAGACGTCCACTGATGGACATAGGTCTCCCCAAGCATCGCCACAACGACTGGTCCTGCCCTTTTCGCATCCAGCGGATTCCCGCGACCTTCACCAGGTCGTCGGTCCACCCACGCTGCGCCTTCCAGTACGCGGTCGCCACTCCAGAACTTTTCGACCCCATTGGCCATTCGTTCTGCGAGCAATGTAATGAAATCATGTAATATTACATATTTATTTCATAGTGGCATTTTGATAAATCATAACATAACATAACATCACGCCTGTATTTCCCCGAAGGGGTAGGCAGAGGTGTAATAGTACACCCACATTTCGCCAGTTATGTTATGTTATGTTGATAAATCATAAATCTGTTAAAATCTGTGTGCAGGTACAAATTAGCCAACATTAAATAATATAAATTGATATTACAAATAATATCTTAAACGCACTCCCAAACATAATTACAAACAGCGATACAGTCTTTGATCACGAAAATCCAAACAAATAAAAGAATAGCTGTTTAAAATTTTACACAAACAGCAGCGCCGTAGCGACGCTGTTCATGAAAAATTCCTCAGATTTTCGGCTATAATTTGTCACTTAACACAGTGACAAGGCCAAAGGAAGTTCATGAGGATATCACCGACAAACATTATGAATAATTAAGTGCATAAGGAACAACTTTTTTGTTCGGCCTCACCTTCACAAGTATAGGTCATTTTTCATGCGACGAGCTTTTGCGAACACGGAAAATCAATTTAGAATTTCTTAAGATGGAGGGGCTCGTAGCGAAGCAACGACTGCGCGGATTGTACGATCTGCAAGGTTAAGCTGCACTTGCCGCGGTCAGTCTGTGGATGGGTGACCGTTTCGTTACACATCGAGACCCCTCCGTGCCTCGGAGAGCACGTTAAGCTGTCGGTCCCGGTTGCCATACGAATATCTATGGCAGTCGTTACGGGTAGTCAGAAGCCTGAAAGTCTGACAACTGGTCTGACCTCCGAATGTCAGTGTTACCCAGTAGCTGGGTTGCGGGGGTCTGATGGCAGTCGCTCCGTGTAAAATACTGATGTTCAGCCGCATCTGGCTAGACTGGAAGCCGACCCCAATATAATTGGGAAAAGGCTCAGAGGATGATTAAGATGGAAGGAAGTTGCATGAGATTTGGAGTCAGAGAGTGTGATGACGTAATGTGGCGTCATTTGGATAATGTTTGCTTGATCCATTTTTAGGGTTCCGTACCCAAAGGGTGTCAAACGTCGCGTGTCTATTATTCTCGCTACGCTGTCCGTCCGTCCGTCCGTCTGTCTGTCACAGGGCTGTATCTTTGGAATGGTAATAGGTAGCTGGTTGAAATTTTCTCAGAATATGTGTTGCTATAATCACTATCACGACAAATACTGAAAATAAAAAAAGTCCTAAACCAAAGGGTGTCGCCATACAAGAAACCTCAAAAAACATGCATTTTTTTTCAACGTTTTTGTTCCTGCTCTATCTTCAAAACGGTAATACATACCAGCGTCAAACTTGGTTTGATTATAGTGCACACTATGTAGTTTAGCAACAAATAATAAAAATAGGGTAAATGTTGTGGTATCTGCGTAAGAAAGAGATGCAAAAATTTATATTTCGCGCGCTGTGCGTTGATGTCTTTTGATGAACCTCGTAAATTATATCAGTTTCTATGGGGTATCAGGTCAATGGGTTGTACGGAATCCTTACTGCGTGAGTCCGACTCACATTTGGCCGGTTTTATTATATTTGGTCCACTGTTTTTCACAAAAAGGTGTTTCAGGTGTTAAGTACATCCCTACCCACTTAAATATGAGTATTAACAATATAGGTTAGGTACATCTTCCCAAAATATCTTCTAAGACATAAAAACATCGTCAAGTTATTAAGCGAGTTCTTGGGATTCGAGACTGGAACGTTTAATATTTTACTTAAGTTTGTGCACGAGTGGGCTTATCGTTCGTCCTGCCCTTCGCTTATTTATTCATACTGTTTTGACGGCCTGTCAAACTTTTATTTTTCTTATTGATGATGGCGAGCCTCGTCGACGAGTCTACATTTATTCGGCGGCCATATTGGCTGATTTTAGGATTATTACGCTCTGCGCTGTAAAGGTTCTTTAGGTTTTTAGAAGTTTTGAGAAGCAGCAAAAAAGATCAAATGGTTTATAGAACGTTACGTATCCATTTCTATTTTCGAGTTTTTCAACTACATCTACCATAAAAATCTACCTCACTCCTCGATTCCAACGATTATATTTACTGTTAGCGCTGAAATTATTTGTTTCACCGATTTTTTTTTTAATGATTTGTTCTAAACAATGCCCTGGGGCCGTATTATGAAGTGTTTAATACATAATGATTCCGTTGCAAGAGAGACGGAGCTATGCAGGACGTATAGCGCCATCCCTCTATTGCACTGGAACCATGATGGCTTAACATAACACATAACATAACATCACGCCTGTATTTCCCCGAAGGGGTAGGCAGAGGTGTAATAGTACACCCACATTTCGCCAGTTATGTTATAGTCCCATGTAATAGGGGGCGAGCCTATTGCCATTGACCGGGCACAGATCCAGACTCCGGGCTGCTACTGAGAATTTCCTAATGAAAAAACCCAATAACACTTTGCCCGACCCGGGAATCGAACCCAGGACCCCACGCTCAGCAGTCGCGCTTGCGACCACTAAACCAACGAGGCAGTCGATGGCTTAAACACTTCATAATACAGCCCCTGTTCCAAAATTCATAACAGTGATTCAGCCTATAAATATACATATTTCTACAAACACCTACAGAACAAAGTACGTGCTCGCCCGATGCGGCCGCACTAATGGTTCCAACAAAACTTTCGGTATTAGTGTAAAACTATTTGTACAAAGCCAGCCAACAAGCTGGAGAACGCATCCATTAGAATATCGGACGCCGATTAATTATTATTTACTATGCTGACCGTTCGTGCCTTGCCTGCTGAATTTGAATTTATAAAATAAAATTGGAAGGTTTTTGATAAATAGCGTTGGTTATTCTTTTCTTGCTTTGTTTGCCAGCCGATTGATGAAATTAATGTCCATAAAGGTCCTTGTATACGGCACCTGTAACATGTTCAAATGTGCATGTTCAGGCACTTTTTCGAATGTATGTACTAAAATGAGACCGGGCGAGTTGCCCACGGATGTAACCGGCACCTTTAAATGCTCCCAGTTACTTGCACCGTGTACAAGCATGGCTATGCAATAGGGATGTGACATGTGACATACTGCCTTGAACATATGGATAGTGAAGTAATTTGTCAAAAATATAAAAGATGTGAAGAAAAATTGCTAAAATATTATTTTTTAAATAAGATTTTCGTAAAAACACCCTCCCTGTATCTTCATAATGTAATTTGGTTCCATATCAAGTTAAAAATGTTCACTTATGCTATTTTGATGAAAAAGTAACAATAACGCTAAATAGCAATTTCATTAGGTATCCTGAAAACGTATCACATTACGTTAGCAAAATTACACATTATGAGTTTGTGACTGAAGACATTTTTATATTAAAGCTATTAATTGAGTTTTCATCAAAATACTTTCACTTTTTATAAGCTATTTACTATTCATTCATCATCATCATTATGTCAAGATGTCCACTGACACTGGTCGACCGCACGTCAGTGGTAACATTTTGACATTGATAGCATCTTTATGTCGTGAGCAGTAAGAGTGGTTTTCGAATTGACGCGTTACCACTGTCATGCAGTCGACTGTACATAGGCCTCCCCCAATTAAGGGGGAGATATGCCATAATCACCACGTTTGGCAGGTAGGTATATCACATCGATGACATTATTATAACTAGGTATATCACATCGATGACATTATTATAACTAGGTATATCACATCGATGACATTATTATAACTAGGTATATCACATCGATGACATTATTATAACTAGGTATATCACATCGATGACATTATTAAAGAAATAATCAAAGTATTCTCATTGTTACGAACGAACCTTTTTTATAAAGAATGAAAAGGATTTGTATCAGCCACACACCGGTCCGGTCCGATTCTGTTCTATTCTTTTACGGCCAAAATTAATATCCAATCTATCCACGATTTTCCCTACTAGAGATAGGAATTTGACATAAGCTCCATACAAAATCGTGGATAGATTGGATATTAATTTTGGCCGTTAAAGGGCCTTACTCCCGACTGGATCGAGTTCTGTATCAATCGAATTTGAATTCGAGTTAGTGTCAATTTATACTGCATTCCTCGAGGAATTGACATTAGCTCGATTTTGACGACGTCTGTGGTCTAGTGGTTCGAGGGTCGGACTGCTGATCACGAGGTCGTGGGTTCGATTCCCACAGGACACAAATATTTGTGTGATGAACATAAGTGTTTGTGTTGCTCTGGGTGTTTCTTATTTAAATAAATAAATATTTTTTGAGACATTTTTACACAGCACCATCTAGTCCCAAACTAAGCAGAGCTTGTGCTATGGGTACTAGACAATGGATATAATACTTATATACTTTTTTTTTTTGTAAATACATACTTGTAATAAATAAGAAACACCCAGACCAACACAAACACTTATGTTCATCACACAAATATTTGTGTCATGTATTATAAGTATGTATTTACAAAAAAAAAGTATCTAAGTATTATATCCATTGTCTAGTACCCATATCACAAGCTCTGCTTAGTTTGGGACTCGATCAAAAAAATCGCTCACGAGCAGGATTCGAACCTGCGACTCCTGGCTCAGTACGCCAGTGCTATAGCCACTAAGCTATCGTGAACACTGCTCGTGGTATCGAAATTCTCATCCACTTGGTACATCTTTGGGTGACGTCAGCGATATCTTATTATCTTCGCTTCGCATGCGTAAAATGCGTTAAAATAATAAAAATAATTAGTAAGGGTAGGCATATCTATACGACTTTGAATTAACTGCAAAGTTAGTCGAGTCGGTTAAGAAACACTGTTTCTTAATAAGATATCGCTGACGTCACCCAAAGATGTACCAAGTGGATGAGAATTTCGATACCGCGAGCAGTGTTTACGGTAGCTTAGTGGCTAAAGCACTGGCGTACTAAGCCATGAGTCGCAGGTTCGAATCCTGCTCGTGAGCGATTTTTTCTTTCCACAATTTAAATCGTTATTTAAAGTACTGTAAAATATATATATATATATTTTAATACAGGTATCCGTTTCACATTGCAAATTATTTAGACGCTCTACATTCCGTGTTTAAAACAAATATTTTTGTGATTGTACTGACAACTTATAGCAATCTATACAACGTGTTACCGAAATAACGGAAAATCTCGCTAAACAATAAGTGAAGCACCCATAGTAAGACAGCTCGCTTATAAGTACGGGCTGGCACGCATACATTCACACCCATAGTAAGATAAACAGCCGCGATTTCGCAACAAACCTCGTGTGACGGTAGTCGTAGTGTCACAAATAAAATAACAATATGCCATCTGGTGTGTTAAAATGTTGTCGAAATTATAGTGTGCTTAGGAAAAAATCAAGTGCTTTAATCTGTTCTTAGCGAGATTCCGTCCGCCTTCTTTTATTCTTGCGGTACCATTTAGGCAACGGCCTGGGTGGTATTGAAGTTGTCATGGGCAAAGGTAACCGCTTAACATCAGGTAGGCCTTTAGACCGTTTCGCCATCCTATACTATAAAAAAAAAGAAAAAAAAATCGTCCGTGAACTCACATAACACAACTGTGTACTTGTACTGCAGTAATTCTTAATTTAAAAAAATACTAATTCCCCGACAGACGTTTATAAATAAATAAAGGCTGTTTATATTACAAAACCGTAGGACATAAATTAATCATATGCGCGTAGTTGATCCAAACACCGGTATCTCATTTCCGTTGTATTTGATGTGCCCGCGAGCAACTTCCGTGACTCAATGGTGAACAGACCAAGAAAATGTCTTGAGAAAACATGTTAATAAATTTTCTTATTCTGTTCATATTTTGTTTGATGAAAATCATTGTATAATATAAAAAAACCGACATGTGCGAGTCAGACTCACGCAGTAAGGGTACCACCCATTGACCTGGTATCCCATAGAAACCGATTTAATTTACGAGAGTTCATCAAAAGACATCAACGGATAGTGCGCGAAATAAGAATTTTTGCATCTCTTTCTTAGGCAGGTACCACCACATATGTATATGTTGGCCCTATTTTTGGTATTTGTTGCTACAAATAAAACAATAATAAAATACATAGTATGCACTATAATCAGACTAAGTTTGACGCTGGTATGTATTACCGTTTTGAAGATAGAGCAGGAAATAAACGTTGAAAAAATGCATGTTTTTCGAGCTTTCTTGTATGGGATTTTAGACTCCTCCTGTGGTTTTAGACTTTTTATATTTTTAGTTTTGGTAGGGTTTATCCATAGCAGTATTCTGAGAAAATTTCAACCGGCTACCTATTACCGTTCAAAAGATACAACTCTGTGACAGACAGACGGACGGACAGTCATAGTCAATTATGATACACGAACAGTCTACATAATAACCAAAATTCATTAGAGACTTGATATATTTTCGTGAGATTTTGAGTGAATTAGCAAAAGTTCTATTAAACGTAGTTAGTTATATGTAAGTTAAATGTGAAGGTCGCGGGAATCCGCTGGATGCGGAAGGCACAGGACCGGTCGTTGTGGCGATGCTTGGGCGAGGTCTATGTCCAGCAGTGGACGTCTTTCGGCTGAAATGATGATGATGATGATGATGAAGTTAAATGTGTATATTGGTATTTTTTGTTGTTAGTTGTTAAATTAGTATGGCAAGTAGCATATAAATAAGTACTTTTAATTTAAATTCTATAGTTGTTTTAGATATCTAATTATAGTTGATAACCACACTATCGCATTAGGTTTAAGACCAATGATAGTTGTAAGAAGGAATATTATATAAATAGATAAATGTTCAGGGGTAGATAAAATTAATTTCTTACTAGATGTGGATGTTTTGACATCAGTACCTGAAATCAGAGAAAATACAACAATATAATAAACAAATCAAAGCTAAAACTCGACACCATAAAATTTTAAATTACAAAGAATGAAAATGTTCACGAAAAAAGTTGCTGAACTAAAAATGTTTTTGATTAAGGCATCTCCATCGGAACGCTGTTCATTGACATTTTGACATCTTACGACGTTTCGGTTCTCATGTGTTGCTGGTATAATTTCCGTCACGATTCATGACGCTACAACACGACGGCGAGGGCTTTAGACGCCGCGCTCCAGTTGGCTGATGTCTCATTTAGAACGTCAAAAGACGTATCGGTGAAGACATTTTTGTGAGTTGAGGCGTGGGATGGGGTCATGTTCATAATTTGATGAATGACACGTATGTATTTGTAAAGTTTAATTTTATATAATAACTTCTTAGGTTTTCGCGATCACTACACATTATAATAAAACAAAGTTTAACCGGATTAAATCGCGTATATTATTTAAATTGGTTTCCCTGACTTTTCGAAAGCTTTGCAGCATTTCGTGGTCGCAGGTAGACTAAGATGACAAGCGTCTTTACAAATATTTCTAAAAAATTATTTTAATCTACCGTACAATATTATTAATTAAAATCGTTTCGATGCACGCAGTAATCACTCACAATATCATTATCTTTTACAGTGTTGCGTGCTGTTTGGGACTTGATTATTTTTAGGACTGGGTTCCAAACAGGTGGTAGCTGCCAACCATCTTCTCTATTAAAATTAAAAAATAATAATTTTTATTTTTATTTTAATAATATTAACAATTTTTTAGAAATATTTGTAAAGACCCTTGTAATCTTAGTCTACCTGCGACCACGAAATGCTGCAAAGCTTTCGAAACGTCAGGGAAACCAATTTAAATAATATACGCGATTTAATCCGGTTAAACTTTGTTTTATTTTAATTTTATGCTTTTGAGAGATCAATATAACTTTTTCGACAGATGAATAATTTTTTGTACTTCTTGCTATTATATAAATTGTGAATTTGGTTGAATATGGTTTTATACTAACGAAAACAAACACTATTTTCGTGAATGTCTACAAAAAGTTTGTTTTGCTATAAATCATTTTGTTATCCTACAGATTTCATAATGTAGGACCTCATATTGAAATCATTCATCGTAAAGATCATGAAGAACCGGCCATGTGCTAGTCGATTTCGCGCAGTAAGGGTTCCGTACCACCCATCACCCATCGATCTGATATCCCGTAGAAACTGATTTAATTTATGAAAGTTCATCAAAATATAATATATTATGGCAGCTGATACTATTTGTATTATTAATTTCCGAAGAGAAAAATAATACTTCAGTTTAATCAATCAAACACTCGTAGCCAATATACGAGTACAGCTTACGTAAGTCCTCAGATAATAACGAAACGAAACCGAAACCGGCTGCGGTTCGAGTTCTGTTTTATTTAATTAAAACCGTACCTCCCTCGTGTTTTAATGAACTTAAAAATAAACATTAATTACTGATACTGCTATTTAAAATATTTTTATTTGACCTAAATCGGATAGGCGTCGAATTTTTTCATATCGTTATTGAAAATCTTGGTCTCAATTTTTAATGGGTGCTTATCTGTGTCGTTAATTACGGCTCAATTTCGTGAAGTATCAATTTCCTACCTGTTAGATTTTTTCAAAATAAATTACTTTTCGACGTCTTAAGAGTAAAATAAATGAAGGGCAAGGTTGTAGTGACCAAAAAATGTCAATTTAAGAAATTAGTCGTAGTGATAAATTGCTTAAGTTGGGGTTTGTCTCTTGGTATCTAATTTGGTAACTATGTTACTTATTTGTCCTCACACTCTTGATTACCCTACATTAAAGTTCTCTCTGTTGTAAGTCCCATTATACAATATACGTGGGACACTCAGAAAGTTTTGCGAAACTAAAAAAAATTGTTCTATACGTACATATATTTTTATCAAATCTTTTCAAAGTACTTTCCACCAGCCTCTATACAAAGATTCATGCGCCTAAACCAGTTTTCAAAACACTTTTTCCAGTCCGCCGCAGACACCTCGTTTACAGCCTGCTCGAACGCAGCCAGCGCATCTTCCGGCGACGAAAATTGTATCCCTTTGAGCTGATTTTTTATTTTTGGGAATAAAAAGAAGTCACACGGTGCTAGATCAGGGCTGTAAGGAGGGTGACCCAGGAGTTTGACTGGCGTGCTGTCCAGGAAGTCCCTCGTTTTGAGTGCGGTGTGCGCAGGTGCATTGTCGTGGTGGAGCAGTAGCCCGCGGAGCCCTGTGTTTGGTCGCTTGTTGCTTATAACAGAGAAAACTTCTGGCAAACATTTGGTAGTATACCATTCGGCATTAATGCTTCTTTGATCCCGTAAGGGAATTGATACCAAGTGGCCAGTCAAATTAAAAAAGCTAGCGATCAAAATCTTACCCCCGCTTCTAGATCGCTTCACATTGGTAGGCGTTGGCTCATTTTGAAACACCCAAACAGTCGACTGGCGCTTGGTTTCTGGGTCGTATTGATAAATCCAGGACTCATCACCTGTAACGATGTCGTAAACACGCCGAGACGAGCCTGCTTCAAATTTGTTAAGCATATCACGGCACCATTCCACCCGGGCCTGCTTCTGAGCATCGGTGAGGTTGTGCGGCACCCAGCGTTATACTATCCTCCTCACGCGAAGATGGCTGTGTAGAATCTCGTGAACGCTTCCCGATCCAATCTTCAATATGTGTTGAATCTCCTGATATGTAATTCGCCTATTGTCTTGGATTAAATTTTTCACTGCTAGCACGTTTTCTTCGGTAACAGCCGTCAAAGGGCGACCGCTTCTTTCGTCATCCCCCAAAGTTGGTCGACCGCGCTTGAAATCGTTATACCAACGATACACGGTTGCCTTGGAAGGGCCTTCATCCATGAATGCCATTTGAAGTCTATCGTACGATTCATCCGGTTTCAGGCGACACTTGAAATCGTATACAATCATAGCTCTAAAATGTTCCCGGCGCAGATCCATATTTCAGTGAGACACAATACTTTGAATTAACTCGCAAAAAATGTGGAGGGAAATTTTGAAATTGGAACTTACTTATTTTTACTTATAAATAATCATATTTTCGAAAAACATTATAACTGGCCAGTCTCCAATATATAAAAACTTTTTTTCGCAATACTTTCTGAGGGGCCTGGTATGTCGCCGGGACATGATAAAAACGGGGACTTGATCAAATCCCTAAAAGTATTGATCAATTCACGGAAGATGTTAAAATGACAACTCTATGGGGTCATTTGTCTAAAAAAACGTGATTTTATCGAAATCTTAAACAGTTTTGGTGAAAAGATGAAATAAACAGGTTAATTGCAATTTTTTACGAAACACAGCGCCTTCGGGACTCGGTTGGATGTGTGTGTTAAAATAAAGGCCATTTATCTTGAACACAGAGGTCATCCACTTTTTGTCAAGGTCAAGTTTAAGGTACGAAGCCCCAAAATGTTTGACCTTTGACGTTCAGGTTTTTATAACATCGGGATCATTGACCTTGACCCTAAGTGCAAGTGTTTCTGAGTTTCTATATCCCATAAGGATTTGATCAAATATTGATTGTTATAATATCCCTGCGACATACACTCCAATACTCCACGTGCAGCCAGTATCGGTAACATATTCATACAAGAAAAGAGAGACCAGACCGAAGAAAATATGGATGTAGAAAGAAAGTGAACACGTAGATGACGGCTGATGGAGATGTATGGAAGAAAAAAACATACTGCGCCGACCCCAAATAAATTTTATCCCAATTTATTTGGGGTCGGCACAGCATGTTTTTTAGAAGTTTTTAACATGTTTAGCATGTTTTTTTTTGGGCAGGAGGATGATGATCTAATTGGCTTGAGTTTGACCGCCACCTCACCTGATGTTAAGCGATGGTGCGGTCGACGATGATACACGCTTGCCCAAAAGCCAAAACAAAAACCTATTCACTTGAGTCTTGACAGCCACCAGATTATACTTCTATTACTTTTTAAATCCCAATATCCAAATATTAGATCCCATGACTTTTCATTTGAAGTCAATCACATATATGTCATAGACTTTTCTTTGCATTAGGAATATCAGAAAGTCACTTTATCTAGGCGACAAGTTAGGCATGACTAGACTTAATCTGCGGTCCAGACCAACTTAGTTAGAAGTGTGGCCTTGTTTGTAAGCCAGAGCCTATCTAATACGATCAACTTTACCGATAACACGACCATCACATTCCACAAGACTCACCCAACTAATGTAGAATACGAAATACCCAATCGTCACAAACAAGTTAAGTGGGGAACCTAAGCCAAGTTTAGGAGGTAATGCCTAAGTGTAGCGACACACTATGCCAAACACAGAAATAGAGTAGAATGGTTGTAATCACAATTTTACTTGCGATTCATGCGTGGCAACTCTCGTACAAACTACGCCTTACATATTGAAGTCATTAATTTAAAAAAAAATAACTTTAATCAAATGTTCTTTACAGCTTTTGTTTCTGCAGTTAGAAACAGCACAATAAGGCATTTTTGCGGGTTTTTGTTACAGTATTTAGAGAAACAAGTCATAGGGCATACTGAGAAGGCTTTGCCTTGCACTATGGTGCAACTTAAGTGGCAGTGGGCGGGGCACATTGCTCGCAGAACGGATGGCCGATGGGGCAGTAAAGTTCTGGAGTGGCGACCGCGTACTGGAAGGCGCAGCGTGGGTAGGCCCCCCACAAGGTGGACCGACGACCTGGTGAAGGTCGCGGGAATCCGCTGGATGCGGAAGGCACAGGACCGGTCGTTGTGGCGATGCTTGGGGGAGGCCTATGTCCAGCAGTGGACGTCTTTCGGCTGAAATGATGATGATGATGATGATGGTGCAGAGTGTTGGCAGGCGCGCCCTGCCCTGGCTGACTGGAATCATACGCAACTTAATTTACGCTTTTGCGGAATGGACTTGGATTTTAAGATATTTTTTTGTTTATTTATTGATTCATTAGTCCAGTTTTAGGCCCCGCAATGGTGTGTGTAGCTTGCTATTAAAATAAATAGAATTATTTGTGGCCGAAGCTCCACCAGATAGACGTTTAACTGCTAGTATGCACCAATCAATGATACTATCAACCCATAGATACGGTTGGAAGGTAATATCAACCGATTGTGATGCGGGGATTATAAAACATTAAAGGCGTAATCATGCTTCGATTACGTAGCGTAATATCGGCGTGGTGTGTCGTTACACTAAGGCCCGTTTGTAGAACTTCGAAAGTAGGATGATTTGGCTCATTCAGTGCCTGTATCAAATTACTTAGGTGCTTGGGAATGGCGGATGAAGGCAATCTCTTCGTCTAAATACTCTCTTAGTAGTTCAAGTGGGGAAAACAAAGTAGATGAAATGCTTAAGGTGTTATTTTAGACGGCTGAAAATTTTTGACGAAGAATCTAGGTCGAGAGGGTTTTAGTTGCTTGAGGCCTATAGTCGTTTTTTTTAAATAAATAATTGTAAGGTGCCGCGGCTCTGCTCCATGCATGTGGCACGGCAATTTCTGGAGCAATGGCCATTTTGCGCGGATGTGACGCGTATCTTGCACTTCTTGATTCTTTGTACCTGTATTTTTCTCTTTTAAATTTTTGGTAATTTTGTGCGTCACTCTAGAACAAGGATTCCCAAACTATTTTGGGCAAGAGACCCCTTTTCCAAAATGAACTGATACCTCATACCCCCATAGCTAAATTACTTTAAAAATCCTATCTTTAGTTACCAATTTATATATATAATAATACTTACCAATTTAAAAGCTTTGCGGTTTTCGTTTATGTGGAACCCTAGGAAACCGATATCGACCACATTGGGAATCCCTGCTCTAGAACATACAAACAAAATATCTTGGCAGTTGCTTGTATGTTTGTTTGTATGTTCTATATAGTTCTGTATAGAAACTAAGAAAAGTTTATATATTTATTTATTAATTTATAATTTATGCACACACAATAACATATGAAAGGAGACAGCATTAATTTCTAAGAAATTTCTACCAACAGACCTAAAAAGTTACTAAAAGTTAAAGCTATTGGACGCATTCTTAGATTTTAATTTACATAGCAATTTAGGATAGAATTAAATTACTCACTAGCCTCAAGGCTAGATTGTAATACAAGTAAAGTATCACTCGTGTATACTTTATAGTGAAAAAAAAAAGTTTCTTTCTTTCTTCTTTCTTTTTAAGGCGGTCAATTGATGAAATTAGTATTATACTTTATTGTTCACACATATATACATTATTGTTAAATTAATTGTATCCTATCCTACTAATAAAAGTGAAAGTTCGTAAGGATGTATGGATGTTTGTTACTTTGTGTGAAACACAAAAACTACTGCATAGAATTAAATGAAATTTGACATACAGATAGAACATAACACGGATTAACATATAGGCTACTTTTTATCCCGGGAAGATGAACAGTTCCCGAGGGATGCGTGATAGACGACATGCACGCGGGTGTAGCCGCGGGAACAGGCTAGTAGACTATAATATTACCCATATGAGCAACGCTTTAAGTTTACACATGTTTAAAAAAAATGTTTTTTTCTTCTTTGTGTTTTATCTTATTTCCTACTAATCCTACGCATATTATTAGAAATTTGAAAGTATGGATTTTTGTTTGTTCGTTTGTCCTTCCAATCACGCTGAAACGGCTGAACGGATTTGGATGAAATTTGGCACACAGATAGACCATGTCCTGGACTAACACATAGAGAAACAAAGTTTTTTTAGTTTTTTTAAAGATGAACAATGTAGGTAAATAGTCCCAGTCAATTAGTGGTCAAAGAGCTATTTTTTTAATGCTCCTTACAGAATTTATCAATATGGCCGTAACGAAGACCATTCCATTTTTATAATCGCTTTGGAATAGTTTAATAACTTGAACTGTCTATAGTAATAACCATTGTCATCTTGTTCGATTTAAAAGGAAATTACCTACTTAGAAGCGATAAGGGATGTAAAAAAATCAGTAGAATGGTAAAGGTGCCAAAATTTAGTTTTTTATGTAAAGGTAGTTTTATGTTCTGCTTTTTTCAGAATTTCTCAAACTCTAAAATTGAGAAAAACCAATTAAGTACCGTAAAATGCCCTAACTTTGCCCACAAGCCCTACTTTGCCTAAGGCATAAACTTAATTTTTACACGCACTGACACTTTATAACTGAACTAAATTTTAGCATTGTCACAGTTTTAAAATTTCCCCTAGTACTAAAATCATAGTGAATTATAGTTCACTCAAAAAACAACTAGGCAAAGTAAGGCTTGTGGGCAAAGTAAGGGGTTTTTCATGACGTTGATGTAAGACAATAATTTCAAAATTCCCTAAACAGCAAGTTATTAAATATAAAACAAAAGCGAACGGCCAGTTAGATTGATGACGTCATAGCCAGCGCCACGGACCAGATAATTGATATTCAGTAAATATTGGCGGATAAAATAAACCGAAAATTGAGTTTCCAAAACCGGCCTAAATTAATTTGCAAGTTCATAACAGCTTCGTGTCGACGTAAATTTTTTATTAAAGGCAAATCCCGGAGCTTTTCATTGGACTTTGTGAGTCGAATATATATATACAGTAATACTCGATATAAAATTCATGTTTATATTTATGTTTCTTATATAATATATAGAAATATGAGTACTTATTGCCTAAATTCTCACTTTTAAACTCTTGTATATTTCTGACATTAATCTACATTATACTCAACAGCAATGGACAAGAGGTAGAGCGCAGATTGAAAAAGGCGTGGAATAAATATTGGAGCTTAAAAGAAGTATTCAAAAGCAAAATGTCAGTAGAATTAAAAAAGAAGATAATGGATTCATGTATTCTTCCTTCTCTAACGTACGGATGCCAGACGTGGAAATTTACGTGGAAGATTAAAAATAAAATTAGTACTTGCCAGAAAAGTATGGAGCGTAGTATGCTAAATATAAAGAAAATACATAAGATTAGACACACAAAAATAAGAAATTACACAAATGTAATAGACGCACTGAGTTACGCCCAAAAATTAAAATTTAGATGGGCTGGCCATGTTGCACGTCAAACAGATAACAGATGGACTGTAGGTGTAACCATATGGAAGGGCCCGCCAGGCAAACGACGCGTAGGGAGACCGTGCACAAGATGGGAGGATGATATACGGAAGATCGCAGGAGCAAAGTGGATACAAACAGCAAAACTAAAAAGAAAAATGGAAATCTTTGGAGGAGGCCTTCACCTGAGAGGGGTCCGTGCTATTAACATATTGTCAATCAATTATAAAATCTTTTAAACATAGATTATTACAATAGCACGAAAAATTTCTAAGTCATCATTATTTATGTCATTGCCCTGACTATTGGACTGATGCACATTCACGTTATGCTGAACGCGCTTAAAACCGGAGCGGCCGCCGCGAAACTGCTGACGCTGACCACCCGTGTTTTTACCTCGGTTGACACCATTTGCAACGGAAGTTCTATGAACTCTATAATTAGTCTTTGTTATCACATTTATTATAAAATTTATAAACTTAAACTAACTACTACTCTGATCAAAATAGTTTCCTTGGCCACGAGAACTTCGTTTGTTGTATTAGGTAAACCTAAACTGCATGACCTGCTCCTGTTGCTGGGCAGACATGGAGTGCTCGTCCGCCACAGCCCTAATGGCTTCAGGCAAAAACGTGCACTGGCGTGAGGCAATTATGATGCTGAGCCGTTCGTCGGTCAGGCCATCATTAAACCATTTGATCGCAGTCTTCTCATTGAGAGGAAGTAGAACCTCATAATAAAAACTATGAATTGACTGATTAGTCACCTGTTCCTGGCCGTTCATCACCGGCAACATGGAAATAGCTGTCTTAATATCAAACGAATCAGCCATTTTTATAAAACTACTAGACTGGTCTACTAAATTTTCAGAACACTAGGAACCTAATTTTAATTAAGTACTCTTTCAAATAATTTAATCTATTAGAATGCAACTCTTTAAGCTGCTGGGACATGGCAACTAGCACAATATTAAAATATTAACATACCTAATTTAATGTATGTAAAAAAATTGCTTAACAATAAAATAAAAACTTACAGTAGGTATTAGCACACAGTAGGTATGCAGCGGTATTTTATGTAGGTCATTATGATAACGTTCGAAGTTGCGTGATTGAAGTGAAGTCTTCTTTTCGGACTTGAACACACTCCCGGCTGCTCCTCATCGGACTCGTGCCACGTAACTCCCAGCGCCCTGCATATCCTCACATCCTAATAGGCTTGAGCAATCTCCCGGCACCCAGCGCCAACGCTCTTTTTAATTCTTCTGGTTCTTCAAAATTTGCTTCTTCTACAAAAGTCTTCTGTCTAGGTTTTCTGCGTCTTCTTTTTCATAATTGTTTTTTCTTTTTTCTTCTACTGCTTCTAGTTTTTTATTTTTCAAATTTTCTTTCTTCAGACATCTTCGCTCTTCGCGCAATTTACAGACTCACAGGAAAGACTGGCCATGGGTCGCCATGTAATGGAGTGACGTAGGTTCAATAAAAGAGTACTGCTCGGGTCAATGATTAATGTAATAATCCTATTAAAATTAGTGTGCAGTTACATATATAGGGTTAGGTGAGCTGCACACTACAATGCATAAAAATTCAAGAAAAAAATTAGTAAAAATAAAAAATTGTTTATATGTCAAAAATTTATATGTAACTATTATTGTAGCAGCTGTAGCACGGAATAAAAGGCTTTTTTATTTTTATTTTATTTATTATACTAACATTAATGAGTTTGATGTAATAAACAATAACCTATTTTGAAAAGAAAAAGAGATAGAATATAAAAAAAACCGGCCAAGTGTGAGTCGGACTCACGCAGTAAGGGTTCCGTACCACCCATCGACCTGATACCCAACATTGAAACAGATTTAATTTACGAGAGTTTATCAAAAGACATCAACGAGCGTACGCGAAATGTGAATTTTTGCGTCTCTTTCTTCCGTAGGTACCACCATATATATCTATGTTTGTCCTGTTTTTAGTATTTTTTGCTTAACTACATAGTATGCACTACAATCAGACCAAGTTTGACGCTGGTATGTATTACCGTTTTGAAGATAGAGCAGGAACAAAAACGTTGAAAAATATGCATGTTTTTCGAGGTTTCTTGTATGGGGACCCCCTTTGGCTTTAGACTTTTTTTTGTTTTTAGTATTTGTCGTGATACACCTCATAGCAATACATATTCTGTGAATTTTTTTATCTATTACCGTTACCAAGATACAGCCCTGTGACAGACAGACGGACGGACGGACGGACGGACGGA
This sequence comes from Asteroscopus sphinx, assembly GCA_949699075.1. Taxonomy (NCBI): domain Eukaryota; kingdom Metazoa; phylum Arthropoda; class Insecta; order Lepidoptera; family Noctuidae; genus Asteroscopus; species Asteroscopus sphinx. Next base: position 9,045,021 of record OX453019.1, read on the forward strand.
CAGCGTAGCGAGAGTAATAGGGTCCCGTTTGCACCCTTTGGGTACGGAACCCTAAAAAAGACTATCTTTGTATGTCGTAGCTGCCTACGACATGCAAAGATAGTCTTTTTTATGATATTACAACTATGTAGGTCTGGTATCACTGTAATTCCTAAAATGTACCTAATAAAGTTATTTTTTATGTGCACCTACCGCATGTCGTCATGTTGTGGCAATAAATCATTTTTCTTTCTTTCTCTTTCTTGCTTTCAAAAATAAAAAGCTAATTGTCATTAGCTCCTTTCATTACAATACTTATGTTGAATAATATAAAATATTTGTGCACGTAAAAGCTGTTACAATGCCAATTTGGCAATTTTCCAGTTTCATGGGACTGTAATGTGGATAACTTTTTAATGAGCGGCCAACGTATTATGTCAGGAAAGATTATAGGAAGGTAAGTCAAATGTTATTTCTATTGGAATATGAACTTTAGAGGGTCATCACCATCGCGTTAAAAAGTAGGTAATTTTTTTTAGTTAATTTTAGTTAGTTCTCATTTTTTTATCTTTCCCAGTCCAGGGAACTATATGGTATCCGGCGATTGTGTATCTATTTTGTCTGCTGTCTGGACAGTAATAATAAAATAAAACCGGGAAATCGAACAAAACGATCTCTCAATTAAAATTTCCAACCGATTTTTATTTTTTACTATAATGTATATACGAGTGATACTTTATTTGTATTACAATCTAGCCAAAGACAATATAACCACTACGTTTAGCCTTGAGGCTAATGAGTAATTTAATTCTATCCTAAATTGATATGTAAACTATAATCTAAGAATGCGTCCAATAACTTTTCTTAGGTTCTATTAAGGGCAAGACACTTTGTTTGTGTGTTCTTTATAAGCATCACTTATCACTACATTTTATCTGTCAAACCGATTTTATGAAATAAAAATGTAATTAAAAGCAGCTTTGAACTTCGTTTTAGGGTTTCACTATTGCTGTTGCTATGTTTACACTATTGGCTCGCCACTTTCCGATCGGTTTACACTACTGTTCTTAACCACTGTACTTATTGACTTCGCTAAATATATGTATTTAAGAATGCTTATGTATTTAATTAATGTTTTTGTGTTATGCCCGATTTAAATTGGTTAGGCATACCTAACATTAATTAGGTAATACATACATACATACATACACATTAGGTAAGGCATACTCCATAAATCGCTGCATAACGTACAAAAAAAAATTGAAATGAAACTGTATAAAAGCGTATCGTACCACCGAGCAATTAGCACCCATACTCCATCGCAGACGCGTTGTTATATTCCAAATAAACCGTAAATGATTTATTTTCGCTCCACTACCAATGGTCGAGTCTATTTGAATGTAACATAATATTATTATATTAAAATTTCAGAACCACATGCTCACTGTGAAATCGAGGCAGTACAGTCAGCTGCACAAAGATCTACATGATGACTTTTTAAACACCATCCAATTTTTTACAGGCATTAGGAGTTATTTAGACTCCATATTTGAAAAAAAAAATTGAATGGTAAAATTTTCGCAATGAAATCATTTTCCCGGGAAAATTATAAATATCTGTGTGCTTGTTATGTCAAACGTCATTTTAGAGATCCAATATCTCAATGTTTTAGTATTAAGAGAAACCAAAAAACACGTATTTTATTATTTTCAGCAAAGATCTTAATATTAAATTGAGAAAATTTTCCACAATTGGGCAAAAAGAAAAACTTGTTGATTAAATCTTAACATTTCACAAGCCAGGTAACTTGTGTATTAGCAGATGGTAAGTGTACAATACTGAAAGATTTTAATCCATCACTTTTTCTTTCATTTTCGTTTTAATTTTGCCAACGCTAGTACATACATCTTTATGCAGCTGACTGTACATGTTTTCATATACATATCTACGAGTATATTTGTATGCCACAAGTATAACTGTATTATCCAGGAACACTCATCAGTTTAATTAAAATTTCCAACCGATTTTATGAACTAAAAATGTAATTAAAGCTGCTTTGAACCTCGTTTTTCAGTGTATCGACGGTAAATTTGGCGGCTGTTAATTTTATTAAGTGCCTTAGGAAATATTAATTACGAACAGTCTCTGCGGAAAGGCGGCGTCGTATCTTGCGGAAACTTTTGAGACTAGAAACTCTGACTGGTAGGCCCAAAATATATCGGTTATTTGATACATCATATTTTTTAATTTTTTTTAACGTTGTTAATTTTTTCATACAGTACTACGACCTTCGTATTTTTTTGGTAATTATAATTTTAGTATTTTTAACGCATTTACGCATGCGAAGCGAAATCTTAAGATATAAAATATAACCGCACAGAAAGCTGCAGAAGGTTCGAAGCCTGGAGATCTACTCCCGTTCAACGATAAACGAACTTTCGTTCCGTCCGATACGTACACGACGAACGATAGATGTACCTACTACGGTTCATCGTCGTAAACGATTAATTCCCTCGCAGGCATAGACAAGTCATCGTGAACGAATGCAAAGTCAATCTGAATGAATGTATAGTAACGTCACAGGTAACGTACTGCCATTTTATTAATTGGTAAGTATCGGTTTTTGTTTTGAAGTTGTTTTAAAACAGTATAAAATACACATTCATTAAAAATACTTATTTAAAATTGATTTCGTTACCATAGAACTTCAAAAAAATAATTATTTTAACTAAAACCTTTTTACGGAGACTTGCTTGAAAATTCTATTCTTATCCGACCAATTTTAAAAGCTGTTCAACATCATACTATTTCTTACATAGTGGTAGTAACTCAATTTGTTTGGCTAATACTTGTAGTTTTTGACATCGAACAGTGACTAAAAATACAACTAGATGGCGTTAACCTCACAATTTGATTATATCGTGAAAATATAATTAATATAGGTAGTTCTATGAGTGTTGTAATCGTCTGTGTATATATGTAACTAACTAAATATCAGTCTCTACCTACTGATAATGTATGATAACTAACACAAAGTCATTTTCTTCTTTCACAATATTATTATTGTAATTGAATTTGTATTGGACTGAATGATTATTGTGTTCATGAATACCTACGACATGATGTTTTTGTAACTTCCACACGGACTGGGTCACAGGCACAGCTAGGATTGAATAATTTAGTAAAACAACAATGTTTTTGACACATCATCCTCCGAGCCTTTTCCCAATTATATTGGGGTCGGCTTCCAGTCTAGCCAGATGCGGCTGAACATCAGTATTTTACACGGAGCGACTGCCATCAGACCCCCGCAACCCAGTTACTGGGTAATACTGACATTCGGATTAGACCAGTTGTGAGACTTTCAGGCTTCTGACTACCCGTAACGACTGCCATAGATATTCGTATGACAACCGGGACCGACAGCTTAACGTGCTCTCCGAGGCACGGAGGGGTCTCGATGTGTAACGAAACGGTCACCCATCCACAGACTGACCGCGGCAAGTGCAGCTTAACCTTGCAGATCGTACAATCCGCGCAGTCGTTGCATCGCTACGAGCCCCTCTAACAATGTTTTTGACACATTAAATTTTATTCAAGATTTGCACGGATGTGTAATATTTCTCCACGAAGCATAATACACGGCTTGTACGTCGTCTTCTGCTTCTTTCGCAGGCCTCTTCGCGAAGAACTTCCTCAATTAAAATCAATAGCACCATTACATAACTGAATGTTTGGTTTTGTTAAAACCTATAGTAAATATCACAATAACACTGTCCAACATGGTTCGACACGTAAACACTGCAAAAATAACACAGTACTTTCATAATTTTACTTTCAATAACTACTAAAATAAATAAATAAATGATTACGATACTCAAAAGAGTCCTCTTGAGCAGTCGCATAATTTGAGGTTAAATTGACGACAAATTCGCTGTCAAATTCAACAGTTCGCCTAAACGATAATTGACCGGAGTAGGGAAAACAAGAGTCAAACGTGAAAACACGATTGTCGCATGCGATATCGTAAAGATAGTTCATCGGAGTAGCAATTGTGCGATGAATTTCACGATTAATCGAATATCGTCAAACGCGAGTAGACTCCCTGCTCGTGAGTGATTTTTTCTTTCCTCAATTTCTTTAGTTATAATTTATTTATATTTCGTTTGCAAATATAAGTTTAGTTGAAATATCATCGTTTTCATATTTTGTTTGCTTATTTTATTATTGGTAGCGGTCGTTGTGTCGACGCTTGTCAAAGGCCTATGTCCAGTAGTGAACATCTTTCGGCTGAAATGATGTTGATGACGTTTTTATTATTAATGGTATTTTGAAGAAAATGAAACTTTGATCTATGTAGCCATTTTGTTCTCACATACTTAAATTCTTATAACTTATATGACAATAACTCTATTCCACATCAGTTTTCCCATCAAACAGTTAACCTTTTATTTTAAGTCAGGTACAATAACAGCCCCATTTGCGGTTGGCAAGTTGGCAAATATCGCCAGCTCATTCGGCCATAACTCACAGAAATGCAATCTCCAGCCAGCTCTAGAGCCGAAGCTTTAAACGTTCCTCCAGGCATTGTTGGATCGCGAGATATTCTGATAAGGCGTAAATTTTACGTGTAGACGAAGTTTGTGGAAGTTTGTCGCGATTTTGTTTCTTGTGCTTTAAAAGTGAAAAGTGTTTTAGTAGGTAACCATTTCATTTATTATGATAGTAGCCTTGTTGAATTTATAGCAGTAGGAACGGTTGCCATAAGAATATCTATGGTAGTTGTTACGGGTAGGTAGTAAGAAGCCCGAAAGCCTACTGGTTGACGCAGATACTCTCGGGGCACGGTTGCTTCGGAAAGTATCTGTGTCATATAGGCTGGGGGCCGACGCCCGAGTGTCATCACTGCGAGAGCTGCCTTGAGGACACGGCGCAGCACATATCGGCGGATTGTCCAGCTAGGACCACGCAACACCGTGACCTTATTACTGCAGTAGCCGGAAGCGATCGCTCGCTCCGAAACTTCGTTCGTTTCGAAACTTTGCATTTCGGTAAATACAACTTCGAAAGGGAAACTAGCAGAAGAATACAGCTGGGCTGGGTAGCGTTCGGAAAACTTCGTTGAATCTTCTCGTCACCTATTCCACAGAGCCTTAAGACTAAGGTCTTCAATCAGTGCGTCCTGCCTGTCATGACTTACGGAGCCGAGACGTGGACACTCACGGTACGGTTGATCCACAAACTTAAGGTAGCTCAGAGTGCTATGGAGAGGGCTATGCTCGGAGTTTCTCTCAAGGATCGCATCCGAAAAGAGGTGATCCGACAGAGAACCAAGGTTGTCGACATAGCCTACAGGATTAGCAAGCTGAAGTGGCAGTGGGCCGGCTACGTTAGCCAAAGAACCGATGACCGTTGGGGTAGACGTGTTCTTGAGTGGAGACCGTGAATCGGTAAACGTAGGGTAGGACGCTCTCAGGCTCGGTGGATCGATGATATTGGCAAGGTGGCTGGTAGCAACTGGATGCGAGTGGCCGAGGATCGATGTCAGTGGCGTGCCATTGGAGAGGCCTATGTCCAGCAGTGGACTAATATAGGCTGATGATGATGATGATTTAGTGTATAACTATCAGAACAAATAAGTACTTAGAATTAAAACCTATCTTATCGAAACTTTTAACACAGTTACATAAAAAAAACTTGGTAAAACTTAATTTAACCAAGTTTTTTTTATGTAACTCCAAAGACCAATAAATTGAACCTATACCACGTACATAGGTTATTATTTAAAAGTAATAGAAAACTGCCAAAAACTTAACCTCCAAAATATTACAGGTACTCTAGACCGAATAGGTTAACTAATATCACATTCATTCAGTCCAATTTACTGAGTCAGAGATACCAAATATTTTAACTTTGCGGGCTGCTAGCTCGAACATGCACTTATTTGCTACATTTAGTAGGTGTTTAAACATTAGATTAAAGAAAGAAGCTTTCAAATTATGAAATCATAATATTACTAAGAAAAAGATCCTTAGATGCAGTTTCTTCAATTGTGGAGGATTTAGGTATAGTGTTCCTCCAAAATAAAGGGAGGGTCCTCCAACCAGGCTGGGTCTGCGCTTGGCGGGCTACTGCCCAACAACGGTTTTTTTTTTTTTTTTTTTTTTTTCCGAATGGGCTCTCGCAGGTGGGACCGAAGTCCCATTTCTGCTTAACCGGACTTAGTTGGCGGAGAGTCCCATGTGGGACTCCATTCGCCGAAGGTTTTTTCCCTACATACTTACAAACTAGATGCGCGCGGCATCAATACCGCGCTTCATCGGGCGGGCGCCCCCCAAGGGGGGGGCTCGAACCTCGCTAGGGCATTGCAGGGGGACCCCGCAGTTCCTATGTCCCCCTAGCAGCCGTTGCTGCATCGAATTGGTTACCTCGAAAGTAGCGGACTTTCGGTCCCTATCGGGTGACGTGCTAAACGCCGTGAAGCGGCAAGCCTCGCCGGCGAGGCTAAGACCTACCTAGAAAACCTAACCAGTGGCTACGCAATAGCCTGCTCCTAGGAACTACTCTAGAGCATAGGGCCGGTCTCGCGTGACGAGATTATCTCCGGTTGCTTACACCGTGAGGGCGTCCCCAGGGGGGAGCTCGGACCTCGACTCAGGGTGCAGCAGGGGGACCCCGCCACTGATCCCCCCAGCAGCCGGTGCTGCGTCGGCATGTGTTTCTGTTTCTCGAGAGTCGGACTCTCGGATTCTGTGTGTGTGTCGCGTCGGTCCTCGCCGGCGGGGACGATATTTTGGACGACGGCGTCGGAGTGTGCTTGTACTTTTATCTGACTCCTGGAGGAGTGTAATAGCGTCATCGGGCTCAATGAGTGTGTGTCTGGGACGTCGGGTTTTGCTAATAGCAGATGGCTGGTAGACGGTGGCCGCCACGACCAAGGGGTTGGGGTGCTTGGGAGCGGAATCGAAATAGCGTTTTGAGACACGCTTGAAAAACTGCTTGATGGTCGGCAGTTTGAGGTCTAGGTGGAGGTCGACATTGCGTACGTACCAGGGGGCGCCTACGGCCCTTCGCATGAAACGGTTTTGGAGGGTTTGGAGTATGTGAATTCTCACCGGCTTAACGTGTGCGAACACAACGCTAGCATAGGCGAGTATGGGGCGGATACAGGTGGTGTATATCCTTACTTTGAGAGGAGTCCCAACAACGGTTGATGTAGGGCGCTTTTATATAAAGTAATTTGCGTGTCACACGATTGATTGTGCGAATCAGGATTTGTGACGTCATCGTCATCTTCTACGTCAGTGGTAGTTCACACGTAGCGCGATAGACATCGCTACAGTCATCATTAAATACCGAGCATTGTCTTTAGGCGTGTCCCAGGAAATAAATCAATAGTATGAAACCCGCAACGGATTTTTTTTTTAAGTAAACATTAGGGAGGAATAAATAACAGCTTCCATTTTCCTTAGCAACGAGAGAAAAGCTGTTGTAGGGTCACACAGATAAGCGTTACGGGCCGCGAGTTGAGGATCACTGTCCTAAGTTCTATTCATATATCTTGCTATTATCTTGGTACCTTGCAATTCAAAGTTGGGACTGGATTCTAGTAATATTTGAGACTTGGTTTCAAGTTGCTCAGACTCTCGTGTTCGGGAGCATCTCTAACTGGGAATGCTTTTAGTAAATTGGGCCATGCAACCGTAACATAACAATATGTTTGGAAATACATGTGTGTGTATTGAGTGGCCTTTACCTATTGCGTTCTAAGAATTTTCAATGTGTCGGTTTTCCTTTAAAAGTGGAATTGTAAACGTATGAAGAAAAGAGGTTCCGCTATTGGAGACTGAATTTAAAAAAAAAAAATGCGCAATATTGCACTCTGAAGTCAAATTCTCGTAATTAAAAACGTTCAATAAATAAATCCAAACTAATCTCAATGTTTTAAATCTCAATCTCTTGAAAGTAAATGTTTCCGATTGCCATTTATTGGTGAAATTAATGACCTAACGGCCAAAATTAATATCCAATCTACCTACGAATTACCCTACTAGAGATAGAAATTTGACATATTTTAGATAGATAGTTAGATAGAGTATACTTTATTGTTTGCACACCATAAAAATAAAAACAAAGTTATAACAAACATGAGCACAGTACAAACAATTGGCGGTCTTATCGCTTAAAGCAATTTCTACCAGACAACCATTGGATGGACTTGAAATGTACAAGAAAATATAACAGGTAGTTGGCGGTGTACTATAGAGAAAATAATGTAAAAAACAACTAAAATAAAAACAAAAGCTTATTAATATATATATCAAAATTAAAAGTATATTTAAGATAATACATGCTTACCGAAATATAACATAACTGGATATATAAAGATACATAACTCTATTATACAATTATATATAATATAAATATATAAGTAATAATTATTACATAAAAATAGTAACAAATTAAGGAGCTAAGTAATATTCCTTTACCATTCTCCTGAAAGCTGGCAATATTATATTATTATTATTTTATTATTTTGTATGGAGTTTATGTCAAATTCCTATTTCTAGTAGGGCAAATCGTGGATAGATTGGATATTAATTTTGGCCGTAAGTGTCACAAATAAACGGCAACTACTATCTACTGTCAGGAGATTGAGATTTAAAACATTGAGATTAGTTTGGAAATATATTTTGAGCGTTTTTAATTACGAGAATTGGCCTTCTGCTAAATTTATGAAGAAACTACCGAAAATTGTTAAGACATGTCTCGTACAAAATTATTTAAATAAATCTTGTTCATGACGAAAAAAGAAACACAGCTAAAGATTTTTTTCAGACAGATATTTATCCTCAAATCGTTTCATTTATTTACAAAAGATTTTATTTTAGGTTGGCTTCTATCACTGATAACCACGAAGACAAGACAAGTGTATTGTTTACTAAAACTTATGAATTTCAATAATACCTAGAGCGCAGTTCTCAAACTGGCGAGAACACGGCGTTCGAAAAGCGATTGTAAGATAACTTGTACTATTCGTATTAACGATTGGGGGATAACTTGTACTACTTGTAGTTTCGATAAGTTCGCACCTCGAAGTGTTCATTTGATATTATTCAACACTTTGTGCTTAGAGATCTATATACAACGTGTATCAGAAATGCGTGGTCATATTTGAAGAGCTTATTCAGGGGATGCTATCGATCAACTTTTGCTATGGGACCAACCCTGAAATGGTCAAAAAAATATCAGCTGATCCTTACATTTTGTCGTGCGACATCGATGATTTAGTAGGGAACAGCTGATATTTTGTTCACGATTTCAGGGTTTATCCCATAGTAAAAGTTGTTCTATGTATAATGCCCTGAATGGGCTATTCAAATATGACTACGCATTTCTGATACACGTTGTATTACTTAATATTTTCGCTATCACCAACTCAGCCTATCGCAGTCCACTGGTTGACATACGCCTCTTCGAAGTTTCACCGCAACACTTGGTCTTCTGCCTCCGCATCCAGTCCAACAGCCCAATTATCTTCAGGTCGTCGGTCTACCTGGTTTTGGGGGGCACCCATAGAAATCTAAATAATAAGGTAATAGAAATGTTATCTACTGTCTTTTACTACGGGATCGCATGTCACCGGTTTTCCGCCACCAACACATAAATACGCAATTACGCCCACCATGTTTCTAGCATTCAAAGCAAAATAAATTAACTCTGAAAAAATCCGCTGCTAGATATGCTCCAAAATACAATTTTAGTGACTCTGCGTCCAAAACAGCACTAATGATCAAGCAAACAGTTCGCGCACTGGTGTCCTAAAATACACCTGTACGCGGCGACAAGTTCACGCGCCTCTGCCACTTCTATTAACTTTATTTAGATTTCAATGGGGGTACCCTACGCTGCGTTTGCAGATTCGCGGTTTCCACTCAAGGACTCATCGGCTCTTATGTATGTAGATCCTTCGACAGACATGGCTATCAGCTTGTTGATCCTACAAGCTTTGTCGGTCACTCCGGTTCTACTTCGGATAATCTCGTTACGGATTTTAACCTTCAAAGAAACTCCAAACTAATACGTGCTTTCATATTGTTATATACCTATATACGCTACCTATAAAAGTACTTTGGAAATATCGATGAAAAATACAAGAGCAGATTTATCGGGGCAGACAAGCAGAGTCTCATTCGTCTCAATTATGTAGACGGGCCATCTGTCAATCACCCTCCCGATGGAGTGATTCGTTACCGATTTCATTGGAAGAAAAAAATAAAAAGGAATTATTTGCTGTATGCAGTCTTTGATTTCACTGACCTATTGGATTAAGCGTGATAGCTTGATGACTCATAAAATTTGGCAGGTTGATTGGTTTCATTATTTTGTGCCATCAGTTATTATACTCGAAGTTTTTTTTGTTGCCGCCTGCTGCCGAATTGCGTAACTCACTCGCGATCGCAATCAATACGATTTCAATGTTCATTGCTCCGTGTGTTTTGACCAGTGGGGCAATTGTGTAATGCATTGACTTTGACATTAGCTTTCATTTTGAAATTAAAGCAATATTCATTGCGTGGTACGTAGTTGCCGATCACACGGATTGTCAAAACACATGGAGCAATGAACGTTGAAATCCAGATGATTGCGATCGCGAGTTAGTTACGCAATTCGGCAGCTGTTTTGACAATACGTCTTGTCGGGAACTATGTACCACGCAATGAACATTGTTGTCATTTCAAAATGAAAGCTAATGTCAAAGTGAATGCATTAATTACCCCACTGCTAACTCACTCGTGATCGCAATCATGTCGATTTCAATTTTCATTGCTTTGTATGTTTTGACCATCCGCCTTATCGGCAACTATGTAAAACGCAATGAATATTGCTGTAATTCTAAAATGGAAGCTATTGTCATTGTGAGTGTGTTACACAATTTAACCACGTTATTTCACTCATGTCCCTCTGTTTGGTACAAATTTTGCAATCGATTTGAAACTAACTTCCCGATGAGCTAGAGACTTGAAACTTTAAACATAGCTTAAGACTGGATTATAATGTGAAAAAAATACGTGGTAGTAAAATTATGTTTCATCAAATTATTGTTATTTCAGTGGTGTTTATTATACGAAAAATCTAACAAAGCATCGTTGGTATAAATAATCATTAATATTTAAACATCTGTAGACAGTTGTCTTATTATAATTCAGTATACTAAGCAAGTAAATGACAACACAAAGGTTTTAGTAGACTAGACTGAATCTCATTAAACCCAGCTGTGGTACTTACAAAACTTGTTTACAAAGGCCGCACATTGATTAATGCATATTTCATACCAGACCAATAAATAATGTACGAGCGGGATTGCCAAAAAACCCACCAAGTTCGCTGACCATAACTTATAAAATTTAATCATGAGCCAAATAAGTTGCTGCGAGTTCCGAACTTGGCGTGAAAAAATGTTTTTTATATTTTGTTAGTCGAATCGTTTATACTGTGGGTAGTTGTTTTAACTTTAATGCTAAAAGCGTGTACTTGGATAGAAATTTGTAATATTTGTATTTCTATTTGTAAGTTAATACTGTATTTTTCTGGTGTACAATAAGGAATAGGAATAAGAATTTGCACAAAATGTGCTTACTATTGCCCTATGAAGTTGGTTATGCCAGTTTAAGTTTGGCGGTAAGAATCAAAGTACCGTGTTATAGCTGTAAGTTATTTTGCACTATTAAGAAATTAAACTAAGCCTACCTACCTAAAGCAAATCTTACAAGATTCCAATTGTTGGGCGTACGTTGAGGCCCACAAATAAAAGACCGATAGACTTGATTATAAATTATATATTTGCACTGATATGTGACCGCGGAGCCTGTTTGGTGGAGCCCGTGTCTTGGTTCCGTTACGACTGAAGTTAGAGTTGCTTATGTTGCTATTTAGGTACGGTTGCTCCGTACACCAATAAAAAAAATATTTATAAAAACATAGTCTATGAAAAGTCCTCAAAACAAAAAAAAAACCTATCTGTAAGATTCTTAATATTTGGAAATTAAATTATGGTCTCTATCTACCTAAAGCAAATCTTACAAGATTCCAATAATAGTACATTATGATACAAGTGAGCTAAGTTGGCTATTATACTCGAGGCTGGATTGCAGCCCGAGCCGTAGGCGAGGGCGTAATGGAGCCGAGAGTATAATAGTCAATGCTCACGCGTGTCATACGACGTTATTCAACACACTTGGGAGAAAAAATAAAAAAAACATATTTTAGACAAATATTGAATTTGTGAAAATTGTGAATAATGGCAATGGCGCGCGGATTACTGTAATCACACGGTGACGTATAGCTATGCGCGCGCAGGTGGTCGAATGAAACTGCCAAACAGCATAATATTAAAAATATAATAAATAGATTTTTTTATTTATAACAAAAAATAATGTTAAATTTTTTACAACAATAAACTGTTTGATGAAATTAAATGTTTATCTATCATATTTTTACTAATACAGTTGATTCATTCACAAAGATGTTTTATTTTGGTTAGGCATAAAAACTCTTTGCTGCGATTTAATAATAAACAGTAAAGTAACAAGCACTAGTGCAGTAATATAAAGTAAAAAGCACGCGTGCGTTATAAGCTACATTATGAACCTAAAAGCGGTGCAATAAGAACCACTTTACGAGCAAGTATATAAGTGTTGAAAAAATATTTATAAAAAATATAGTCAATGAAAAGTCCTCAAAAAAAACCTATCTGTAGGGTTCTTAATCTTACGTACAGTACAGGAAATAAAGAAGAGACATGAACAAATGAAAGCTGACTACAAGAGCCTATACTACATCTATGTAAACCTATCAATAACTTTAGTACAGACGGATATACGCCAACTAGAGACGTGCCAAAAATCCGACGTATATATTTTTATCCCGTCATTCATTCCCCACGGAAGGAAATATCGTGCGGATATCCGCACAACTGACACAGAAGGGACGGGGGATAATTCTCGCGTATTATGGGTACTATTAGGATGACGTCATTGCTTTCGTAAGGATCCAGGGATGCCATTTAGAAAGACATTGATAGACCCTGATATTGTGTTAAATAGCTTGGAGCGGCTCAAATTGAAATGCGGTGCAGTAGAACACTGTTGTTTTTTTGTGATTTGTGTGGGAAAACATATCCAGAGAAACAAAACAAAACAGTTTTAAATACAGTCTGTGTTGAAAAATAACATATACATAATTACATACATAACGTAGCATCACGCTTGTACTCCCCTAAGGGGTAGGCAGAGGTGTGTAGTACACCCACATTTCGCCAGTTATGTTATCATTCCCATGTAGTAGGGGGCGAGCCTATTGCCATTAACCGGGCACAAATCCAGACTCCGGGCTGCTAGTGACAACCCAATATCACTTACTTGACCCAGGAATTGAACTCAGGTCCCCACGCTCAGCAGTCGCGCTTGCGATCACTAGACCAACGAGGCAGTCATTTTACATCAGTGATTTATTAATCAGAGTGATTCTTATAAAAAGCTGTCGTAAAGTCTTCTTCTATGTTTTCAGTTTAAAATTTAATCTTTGTGACATATAAGTAAAGCAGGATTAATCTCAACTAAACCAGCGCTAATGCATAGCTGCACTCATTAAAGAGATTACAGAGACCGAAAATTAATTAAATTCGCATAGTTTTGCGTTAAAATATAGGAGGTTAGGTGCAGGTGCTACGGTACGGACTGCATAAAACACGGAGGAATGAGTAAATGGAATACCCGTATGTGCATTTCTTCATTGCATCAATTTGAAGTGTTTTAAACTCACGAAAAGAAGATACTAGGCATGAGAAAGTATAGAATTGAACTATGTTTACGGGACTTGTCGCGCACAATTAAATCAAAATATAACAAACATTTTGACTAACCACGTGACGAGTCTGCTCGTGACCACGGCCAATGCAACTTGGCCGAAACGTCGAGGTTAGTCAAAATGTTTGTTATATTTTGATTTAATTGTGCGCTACAAGTCCCGTAAACATAGTTCAATAGGAGAAAATATTTCGTAATTTAATTCATTTTAGTATTAAATTACGAAATGTTATTAAAATAACATAACATAACATCACGCCTGTATTTCCCCGAAGGGGTAGGCAGAGGTGTAATACCACATTTCGTCAGTTACGTTATAGTCCCATGATATACGGAGCGAGCCTATTGCGATTGACCGGGCACAAATGCAGACTCCGGGCTGCTACTGAGAATTTCCTAATGAAAAAACCCAATAACACTTTGCCCGACCCGGGAATCGAACCCAGGACCCCACGCTCAGCAGTCGCGCTTGCAACCAATAGACCAACGAGGCAGTCATTTATTAAAATAATCGTACATTTTTTTTTTTTTTTTCGAATTTGTGATTTGCTACCGTCTCGACGATTCAACCATTTCCGTAGTGTTTGTGGAGATTTCTTCCGCGCTGTTTACTCACATTATTCCTCCATTTGGTTGCTCTCTGTGGCATGAAAGCGAGCCAAGATACGCTCGTAAATAATCTCCTTTTACGAGCTACACCTTACAAAGTTTTAGCAATCGAAGTCTTTTACGATTACGTTCCGTTCCAATCCTTTCTATGTCTTCCACGATTTGATTTTTATGTTAAATAGTTTTATTGGTATTGGAACTAGAGTTTTGATAAGAGTCGTAAAATGAAGGAAATGGTTCAGGCTTCTACGGTAATAATAGTTTTAGGAACATTATAGTATGTTAGGAACAGTTGCTTTTATGTAAATGGGATAAAACACTAAGTTATGCGGGCAATTTCTTTTAGGAGAGTTTTCGTTGAATTTGAATATGTTAGAGAATTTATATACCAAAATCACACAGTAATTAGACTCAGAGTAATAATTTCATTCAAAGTTTTGCTCAAAGTTGAAGCACAAAAACATTGAATTTGTGTCCGCATGTAAAATGTTTGCCGAAACGCACACAGGCGCACGAAATTATACGAACGTAGCCTTGTAAGGCCAATTTGAAATGGACAAAGGTAACCGCTTAACATCAGGTGGGTGGGTGCATGCATTAAAAGAGCCTCCACGAGTGATGATATTTAATTGATCGTCCGGCGCACCCTGGGCAGTCAGCCCCGCTACCAACATGCTGACTGGCTAATCTTTTTCCCACGACATGAGCTGTTAACTTTATGTAGCTCATGTCGACACGATAAAAGAAAGAAATCAGGTGGGCCTTTAGTTCGTTTCGCAATCCAGTAAAATAGAAAAAAAAAATCTGCACTCTTTGTGTGTCTACTGTAGTTCTCAACTTAGTTATTTTAAGACCAAAATATACTAGAGTTTACCAGATAGAAGATTCAAAGTCACTCCGCACAAGATAAACTAAACAACAAAAACAGTTACATACGAAAACTAGAACAAATGACAAAACGAGTTAAAGCCAACATGTTAGCAGTAAAACGGCGGCCATGTTCCAAACTGTTCTAAAAACTAAATGAGAGGAATGTAATTCTGGCAACACTGTTCGTACTGTCAGTGTTGTTACGTTGCAGTTGAAACAGATGTCTCCACAGTCCGTTATTACTCAAGTTCCTGTGATAAACACATGTGGCTCATTGTCTAAACTTTCCCATGAGTAATGGACGTTTACGGCTTTTAAAACTGTTCCAACAACGGTTCAGATGTTGCCAGTATATGTGAGAATTGGGAAGGTAGCAGAAAGTACGGTTCTAGCAGGTACTTTCTAGTATATGGAATTATAAAGGGTTTTATGTTTTTTTTTGTTTCCGTTTTGATACGATGATTTATGTCTCTGTTGTTGTTTTGTTCATATTTTAAATATAGTGTAAAGGTGACGACTAACAGAAGCATTTGCTCAATGTGAATATTTGCACTGAGCATTTGTTCGTTGTGAGAAAATGCTCACGACACATGAATGGTAGTCTCGAATACATTATGCTCGGCTGTGTGCTTCATCCATACAATTGTAGTCAAAATGGCGAGAGATGGTGTGTCCTGCGTTCCTTGTAATCCGTTGCTGCTATTTAAAGAAGAGACGAAAGAGTGTTTCATCATCATTGTTCAAGATATGTTTCATTCAGCCATCCTATCTGCTTACCCATTCATACATCGCAAGACAACAGGCGTCGCAGGGGCACCGCAACGCGCGCGGGCAGCTATACTAAGGACGGAATCTCACAAACACTTGCTCTTCGAGAACCTCCCTCGATACACGCAAATTATTATTGTTTTACAAAAACCCATGTACCTACTTACAAATAAAAAGTTACAGTCCATAATCACTATCGAAGTCTTTATTCAATACAAAGTGGACCTTCATCGCCGGATAAGGAATTCAGTTAACCAAAGGAAGCCAATTAATCCATCATCCAGAAAACTATACAGAAGCAAAGGATTCATTCAGCCAAAATATTGAGATTAAAGTGTTTAAATATAAACAAAGGACAAAGAGGGAGTTGTTCAGAGTGAGTCCATTCCAATTTTATAATCAAAGAAAGAACCTAGACATTCCTATTTACCAAACCTAAAGTGAAATCCTACATTATTTATTACCTACCTACTTATTTACCGGAAATAATTCCCTAACCCAATCCGAAAATATCATCCAAAGTCCAATTAAATCCAATACATGTGAATACATTCATTGTTATTAATATTAGGGATATTATTGGGTAATTATTGGTGCTTTAAATTTTACATTAATTTTATGGTCGTGTATGACCTATAACCACCCATAACTATACATTAAATATAGTATAGGTACCTACCTATTTAAACAAGCTAGTCATTATAGTCTTTACACAGTTATTTTTCAAATATTTACAATATTTACAGAATTTTAATTATTGAAATCGCAATTATTAATTTTATACAGTTATTATTATACAGATTTAAATCAATTTATTTAATTATTTAGTCAGATAATCAATGAATTATGCAAATTTTTAGCAACGTACAAAAGTTTTAAATCATCGGTAATGTTTACAACATAATTAGCAGCACACGATCGTAGCGAGCCGTGAGAGTCCTTTGTTTCGTAGCTCGGTCGGCCGGCTACTTTGGAATGCGTTTTTTCTATATGAACTTTTGCATCGATTTAGCGTAAACAAGTAGTCTTTATGTCGTTAGCATAAGATTCAATTAATTTTCAATGTTAAACGTTTTATGTTAGTAAAATGCTAATAGTAGTTTGATGAATTGATTCCATTTGTTATTATTGCATACAATTAGTGCAGACAACATTCAATACAATAATTATATAGGCATTCAGACTGTTATAGCAAAGGGGTAAGCAGGGATAATTGAAAATAGTTTTTTATATATAATCACAAGTTAAATTCGTACTGGTTTCAATTCGTACTGGTTTCAATTCGTACTGGTTTCAATCAGGTCTCCCATTTCTTAGCTGCCAAAATGAGAATCAATATCAATTTTGAAAATCAATATTACAGTATTTTGTCAAAGGCTCAGCAATTAATTCAAGGAAATGAACAATGTAGTCACGATGATAATGATAGCTCATCTTGTAAATCTGACGTTGCAGGCAATCAGTCTTCCATGGTGAAGCATACAAAGAAAGGTAACTGCGGGCATGGGATCAAGTTGCCTACTATCCAGATTCCCATGTTTGGAGGACAGTACGAGGACTGGCTTGAGTTTCGCGACACCTTTGTATCCATGATTCACAGTAACCAATCCATTAGTCAAATACAAAAATTGCATTATTTAATAGCGTGTTTGGAAGGTGGTGCTGCTCAGGTAATTCGATCGTTGG
Source organism: Asteroscopus sphinx (assembly GCA_949699075.1). Classification (NCBI taxonomy): domain Eukaryota; kingdom Metazoa; phylum Arthropoda; class Insecta; order Lepidoptera; family Noctuidae; genus Asteroscopus; species Asteroscopus sphinx. The sequence goes on from OX453019.1 coordinate 9,062,801, forward strand.
AGTTCTCATCGAGTAATTATTCTATCGCTTGGGATTTGTTGTGCGACAGGTATAAAAATAATCCAAATAAACCAGTCAGTTGACCAGTATGCAAAGAAAATCATCGTATTTTTGCATGCAATACATTTAGAAGCAAGTCAATCAAGTAAAGGTTCGAATGTGTCCGTAACTTAAGGCTGCGCCTTAATTGTATTGTCTCATTTTAGTAGACTGGGCACTTGCACCAAAGGTTCACGCAGACACAATACACTATTATATGACGACACATATACACAAGGGTCAAAGACCAAACCGCCAGTTGCCACAGCCACGGCGCTCTCAGTCCAGGCGACAGAGCAAGTCCCGCTGTCAACTGCAGTGGTATTCATTAAGGATAAGGACAGTCGGCGTCATGAAGTCGGAACTGTCCTTGATTCAGCAAGTCAAGTATCATTCATCACCGAACCATTACTACAGAGGTTGAAACTTCAACATATAGGTACACATACCAGGCCCCTCAGAAAGTATTGCGAAAAAAAGTTTTTATATATGGGAGACTGGCCAGTTATAATGTTTTTCGAAAATATGATTATTTATAAGTAAAAATAAGTAAGTTCCAATTTCAAAATTTCCCTCCACATTTTTTGCGAGTTAATTCAAAGTATTGTGTCTCACTGAAATGTGGATCTGCGCCGGGAACATTTTAGAGCTATGATTTTATACGATTTCAAGTGTCGCCTGAAACCGGATGAATCGTACGATAGACTTCAAATGGCATTCATGGATGAAGGCCCTTCCAAGGCAACCGTGTATCGTTGGTATAACGAATTCAAGCGCGGTCGACCAACTTTGGGGGATGACGAAAGAAGCGGTCGCCCTTTGACGGCTGTTACCGAAGAAAACGTGCTAGCAGTGAAAAATTTAATCCAAGACAATAGGCAAATTACATATCAGGAGATTCAACACATATTGAAGATTGGATCGGGAAGCGTTCACGAGATTCTACACAGCCATCTTCGCGTGAGGAGGATAGTATCACGCTGGGTGCCGCACAACCTCACCGATGCTCAGAAGCAGGCCCGGGTGGAATGGTGCCGTGATATGCTTAAAAAATTTGAAGCAGGCTCGTCTCGGCATGTTTACGACATCGTTACAGGTGATGAGTCCTGGATTTATCAATACGACCCAGAAACCAAGCGCCAGTCGACTGTTTGGGTGTTTCAAAATGAGCCAACGCCTACCAAAGTGAAGCGATCTAGAAGCGGGGGTAAGATTTTGATCGCTAGCTTTTTTAATTTGACTGGCCACTTGGTATCAATTCCCTTACGGGATCAAAGAAGCATTAATGCCGAATGGTATACTACCAAATGTTTGCCAGAAGTTTTCTCTGTTATAAGCAACAAGCGACCAAACACAGGGCTCCGCGGGCTACTGCTCCACCACGACAATGCACCTGCGCACACCGCACTCAAAACGAGGGACTTCCTGGACAGCACGCCAGTCAAACTCCTGGGTCACCCTCCTTACAGCTCTGATCTAGCACCGTGTGACTTCTTTTTATTCCCAAAAATAAAAAATCAGCTCAAAGGGATACAATTTTCGTCGCCGGAAGATGCGCTGGCTGCGTTCGAGCAGGCTGTAAACGAGGTGTCTGCGGCGGACTGGAAAAAGTGTTTTGAAAACTGGTTTAGGCGCATGAATCTTTGTATAGAGGCTGGTGGAAAGTACTTTGAAAAGATTTGATAAAAATATATGTACGTATAGAACAATTTTTTTTAGTTTCGCAAAACTTTCTGAGTGTCCCACGTATACAGCAGAAGTAAGTGTCGTCGTTGGTATTACCAAGCATTCATATCCATGCTAAGAAAATATACATATCCAGCAGAAGTAGTGTCGTCGTTAGTATTACCAAACATTCATATCCATGCTAAGAAAATATACATATCCAGCAGAAGTAGTGTCGTCGTTAGTATTACCAAACATTCATATCCATGCTAAGAAAATATACATATCCAGCAGAAGTAGTGTCGTCGTTAGTATTACCAAACATTCATATCCATGCTAAGAAAATATACTTATCCAGCAGAAGTAGTGTCGTCGTTAGTATTACCAAACATTCATATCCATGCTAAGAAAATATACATATCCAGCAGAAGTAGTGTCGTCGTTAGTATTACCAAACATTCATATCCATGCTAAGAAAATATACATATCCAGCAGAAGTAGTGTCGTCGTTAGTATTACCAAACATTCATATCCATGCTAAGAAAATATACATATCCAGCAGAAGTAGTGTCGTCGTTAGTATTACCAAACATTCATATCCATGCTAAGAAAATATACTTATCCAGCAGAAGTAGTGTCGTCGTTAGTATTACCAAACATTCATATCCATGCTAAGAAAATATACATATCCAGCAGAAGTAGTGTCGTCGTTAGTATTACCAAACATTCATATCCATGCTAAGAAAATATACATATCCAGCAGAAGTAGTGTCGTCGTTAGTATTACCAAACATTCATATCCATGCTAAGAAAATATACACATCTAGCAGAAGTAGTGTCGTCGTTAGTATTACCAAACATTCATATCCATGCTAAGAAAATATACATATCCAGCAGAAGTAGTGTCGTCGTTAGTATTACCAAACATTCATATCCATGCTAAGAAAATATACATATCCAGCAGAAGTAGTGTCGTCGTTAGTATTACCAAACATTCATATCCATGCTAAGAAAATATACACATCTAGCAGAAGTAGTGTCGTCGTTAGTATTACCAAACATTCATATCCATGCTAAGAAAATATACACATCCAGCAGAAGTAGTGTCGTCGTTAGTATTACCAAACATTCATATCCATGCAAAGAAAATATACATATCCAGCAGAAGTAGTGTCGTCGTTAGTATTACCAAACATTCATATCCATGCAAAGAAAATATACATATCCAGCAGAAGTAGTGTCGTCGTTAGTATTACTAAACATTCATATCCATGCAAAGGAAGCATAAATATCCAAAAGTTAGATTTAGTACACACGTCCAGCTAACAGATCTACAGTATTTCAGTCCGTTTAGTAACGACATGTTACTGGGCGCAGACATTTTAATGGACCTGCTAGATCAAAATAAATACGTTTAAGAATAAATAAGCCAGTATTACAAAAAAAAACTATATTGTGTCCAGGCCTACAGACGGTCTTAAACGGTCAAGATAAATTAACATATTAATGATACAAACATACAAACAAATAGTTAAGAAACATTAGCAAATTTTGGGCTATTGAAGAACTGCCAATTTATTCAAAGTATATTTATTTAACTCAAGAAAATAGATATTTATGAAGATCATTATTTATACAAAATTATACATGTTTGCCAGACGGCAGATTTACGGTAGCCATAGCATTAAAGAAGCCTGAATCGTGTTTAAGAGATTCATATCCATGGGCGAAAGCCTGTCTTTTATCATTGGAACGTTTCTACAAAGACAACCAAAGTTACAATTTTGTAGAGAATTCATTTGGAATACAAATAATTATTGGGTCACATGTCGGAGTTCAACACGACATCCATTCACACACGCACAGTCAAGTCACTCACACAACCACTCGCACTACCTCCATACTACGTAGGTGTTTCATCACGGGCCTGCTTCATGCAGCTACTCAACTACTTCTGTCATATGCGTTAGGATGAGGGCTCAAACGATCAGTCCGATTATGGGACAATTGCCAAGTTCGCATGTCAATCCTGGGTACCCGTTCCACACAACGGGTGTCGGTTACGCTGGTCCTCTGCTAGTCGCTGACAGAAGAGGGCGTGGATGTAGGCTTGTCAAAGCATACATAGCGGTCTTCGTATGTTTCACCATCAAGGCCATACACTTAGAATTGGTGAGTGATTCGACAAAAGCAACATATATCGCTGGTCTCCGTAGATTTATAGTATGTCGTAGCAAACCATATGTCATGTATTTGGACAATGGTACACAGTACCAAAGGAGCAAAAAATTTAATTTGTAGATTATTCAAGCAACATTCATTTGAGCTAATTAAAGATATGGCAAATCAAAGTATTGAATTCAAGTTTATTCCTGCATACACTCCTCACTTTGGAGAGCTATGGGAGGCAGGAGTGAAATCAGTGAAATTTCATTTAGAGCGCATTTTAAGTAATTCACACTTAAGTTTTAAAGAAGTAGGTATATACAACTATAATTCAAATAGAAGAAAAACTCAATTCACGTCCCTTATCTCACATTTCTCCTGATCCAAACGATCTCAATCCATTCACCCGGTCGCTTCTTGGTTGGACAACCTCTAACTGCACTACCTAGTCCAAAACTAGAAGAACTCAATAAAATACAACAGAAGACTAAGAAGAGGTCTTCAAAAGGAACAGTTGAAGAAGGGAACCATGGTGGTCATCAAGGACGATGCCTTACCTCCAATGAAGTGGAGTCTCGGTCGAATAGAGGAAGTTCATCTTGAACGTGACGGCGTTGGTCGAGTTGCAGATATACGCACCAGCAAGGGCGTTATACGTAGGGCATTTAATAAGATATGCCCACTGAACATTGAAGACAGCTAATTATCCAGTTTGTTGGAAGAAGGCCTTCCAACGTCGCGGGGCATGTTCAAGATATGTTTCATTCAGCCATCCTATCTGCTTACCCATTCATACATCGCAAGACAACAGGCGTCGCAGGGGCACCGCAACGCGCGCGGGCAGCTATACTAAGGACGGAATCTCACAAACACTTGCTCTTCGAGAACCTCCCTCGATACACGCAAATTATTATTGTTTTACAAAAACCCATGTACCTACTTACAAATAAAAAGTTACAGTCCATAATCACTATCGAAGTCTTTATTCAATACAATCATCATCATCATCATTTCAGCCGAAAGAAGTCCACTGCTGGACATTTGGACGTAAGGCCCCCCAAGCGTCGCCACATTAGGTGAATCGATCAAACCTGTGATTAAATATGTACAAGTCTTGTTGTGGCAATAAATAATTTTTCTTTCTTTCTTAATTTTTTTTTTCTTTCAGGTGTAAAATACAATAGTTTTTGGCATAAAATTTTCTTAAATTATACTAATATACAAGGTTTTTTATTATAAAAGTAATAACTCAGTTCGTTGAAGGCTAAAAGAAAATGTAAACAATCTTACCGTCTTTTTAGGTTTCCATGGTCAAATCATCAATGTCTGTCCGTCCGTCCGTCCGATTGTCTGTTACAGCCATTTTACTCGAAGACTGCGAGTGCTAGTTTTACGAAAGTCGCTTTACACTAACTTAAAATAAGAGTTACAAAATTGTGCCAAACATTTAGTGTAGATTTTTTTACCTACGTTACAAGGATACATTTTAGGGAATGTGGTCGAAAAATTGGGGTGTAAAAACATCAGAGCTTAAATATTTTTTAAGTGATTAATGTTTTTAAGCGTCGCTGGCTGCTAGTGGCGGGGTCCCGTAATCCCTTTTGTTTGATGTTCCTTGTTTCAACGTGTCAAGATGCAAAATTTGAATGTAAAAATTATAAAGCGCTTTTGATGGCCGAAATATTTATATAAAAAGCTTTTACTTAACTTTCAAGAAGTCTATTAAAAGCTTTCGAAAAAAAATCACTTTAAAATCAGTTTTTATATTAAATCTTAAAGTCGATTTTGAGCTAGTTCCCGTTATTTGAACAGGCTTTAATTTTGTACACACGCCTACACATCAAGCTATAAATTTCTAGTGCAAGCTGACCTCACATTGTATAGGCTTTCCGTAAAATGAGAGGTGCTTATACTGAAATGTATAACTTGAAATGTAGTCATGCGTACACATATGTGGTTTCGATGACGATACAATAACATTTAGTTTTTAGAAAAAAAATGCAGTAAAAAAATAACTGAGTTTTAACAATTTCAGGTCATGTATGTATGTAATAAGCAATAACAAGAAATAGTTTCCATCTAAAGTAGTTTGTAGTTCCTTAGTGTAATAAAGTTTAATTTCACAGAATTTCAGATCGTTTCTTTGGAAAACTGCCAAGGGATCTTTCTAGCGTTACAATTTTTTTAAAGCAAACAGTGGGGTAATTGTATAATGCATTCACTTTGACATTAAAGCAATATTCATTGCGGGGTACGTAGTCGGAGCAATGAACATTGACATACAGATGATTGCGATCGCGAGTGTGTTACGCAATTCGGCAGCAGTTCGCTATGCTATAAACCAGAATCGACCCGTAAGGGTAGAAAAAATCTGGCTTTTATTGTATTGTGACAAATCATTATGCAGACCCGTAAACTGCCCTAACTTGGCCCACAAGCCCTACTTTGACTAGTTATTTTTTGAGTAAACTATAATAGCTATGATTTCAGTACTTGGGAGCTTTAAAAACTATGACAACGCTAACATTTGGTTCAGTTATAAAATGTCAGTGCGTGTAAATATTAAGTTAATGCCTTAGGCAAAGTAGGGCTTGTGGGCAAAGTTAGGGCATTTTACGGTATTTAAAATGATTTATGTCACATTATCGTGTAACAGAACGGCAACTCTACAGTTCGCGCTGATGTTTACACAATTCAATCAGCTGGCATCAACAGAAACTCGGGAGGCCCTCTGGCTAAGTAACATTGAATCCAATGAATATCTGACGCTATGTTAATTTTGAGGGAAGGCCTACTCCGAGTTACGAGTCGAGAGTAAATTGAATTGTAATGTCAGTCGATTATTTTGAACACTTATTAATATTGTTAAAGTTATTATTATAAAGTATGCTAGTGCATTAATGAAAAAATTCAAGATATAATGTTAGCAAATAAATACATAATTATGCTTCTTGCATTTACTGCATAATATATTTTAAAATAACTTAAGCTGTCCGACTGATTAATGAACTGCATGAGCGACTGGACATATTTACATGTAATTTGAGTGAACTCGCAAAAGTTCTGTTATGTATTATACAGTATGTAACAAAAACCCTGTGAGTTATGTTATCAGAATTGATATTCATACGTAAGGACACAATTTTGTTGTAGTCTACTTTAGATATAGTTTTTGTATAATAGTTAGTTAATTTGATAGTATGTGTAAGTAATGGTTTGTTATTTTTATTCTATATTTTTGAATTGTTGTTGTTTTTCTTCTCTATCGCATTGAGCTAGCCTGAAATAATAGATGTAAGTTGTGATAAATAAATAATTAAAAACTAAATAAAATTGAAAAAACTGGTGCTCACACAGTATGAATAAGAATAAAATGACTGAATCAATTCCAGAATATTTGATTACAAATTTCTTAGTTTCACTTTCACTTAGTCGACTTTAAATCGATTCGCAACGAGTCCGATCCTTCTCTATCAATTAGTGAGAGCGGCGACACAGCAGTTAAGTGACCTAGCTATGGAATTTCTGCTTAGATTCAATATAATTGCCCTTTAATTATCAACTTGGAATATTGCTAACGAATGTTTGTTCCGAGTTTTGGCATTCCGCTGACATGGTTATTTTAATTGTATAATTCGAGAAATGTTTTCATCATAGCGTCTCTAAATAGGTTGCATTGCAGACTGGCTACGAAGTGTTGTCAAAAATTTACCGTGATGATGTTAAAACTATTAGATTGTTTTGTAATGAATTATTTAATTGTATACAAGTAAAGGAATACTGCTAACATTATTTTTTACGTAACAAGTAAACGAATTCAAGGCAATCAAAAGATGGAGATGGAGAAATTTTACAAGAAAAATTGTTAAATAGTATTTGACTCAAAATAAACAATTTTAAATGGAAGAGATACAATGAATGCTTTTCAACGTTTTTGGTGAAGATATTTTTTATCGTTATTGTAGAAAACTGACATTATACTGAGTGGTGTGTAGTTACCACAGATCGGGGCCTTAGTTCACGTAATTTCATGACGCGCCGATCAAGTTGCAGTGACGCTGCAGTCTACAGGACCTAGGCAGGTTTTGGCCGGGCTAACGTTAGATAAATAGAAAACTATCTGCATTTACTTTCAACTTACATAATCACACTGATGTAATTGTTTACCCCGACAGCGACCGTCCCACTTGAAATAAAAGCTTTGATTTTATTTAAGTTCATTCGGTTAGTTTGTCTGAAGTTCCTTTCTTCTCTGTAGTAGGTATTACAGTTATTTTCTTGTTATTACTGTATTTGCGTTATGTTTCAAAGGTATACATTTATAGAAGTATCTACATAATAATATACTTGCTATTCGTTTTTTTTATGAGATATAGATCTGCTCTTGACCGCAATCTAGACAGCTTTTGTGATCGACGATGGAGCGAGCAAACCTATTAGGTGCCGATTATGTTCACTAATAGGCTGACGAGTACATGCAGAGTATACGGTAGCTTAGTGGCTAAAGCACTGGCGTGCTGAGCCAGAAGTCGCAGGTTCGAATCCTGCTCGTGATGATTTTTTCTTTCCACAATTATTTATATCCTTAGATTTCGCTTCGCTTTCGTAAATGTGTTAAAATAATAAAATAATTACTTATCATCATCATCATCATTTCAGCTGAATGACGTCCACTACTGGTCATAAGCCTCCCCCAAGCATATGTTGGGGGGATATGCCATAATCGCCACGCTTGGCAGGCGGGTTGGCGATCGTAGTTGGTTGGTTAAATAAATAAATATCTTTGGGACATTTTTACACAGCACCATCTAGTCCCAAACTAAGCAGAGCTTATGCTATGGGTACTAGACAATGGATATAATAATTATATACTTTTTTTGTTGTTGTAAATACATACTTATAATACATAAGAAACACCCGACCAACACAAACACTTATGTTCATCACACAAATATTTGTGTCCAGTGGGAATCGAACCCACGACCTTGTGATCAGCAGTCCGACCCTCGAACCACTAGATCACAGACGTCGTCGAAATACTCAGAGAACGCTGCTGCCCATCATCTGGTGATCCCTTAGTCGCCTTTTACGACACCCATGAGAAAATATAGGGTGGTGCAATTCTTTACGTCCGGCACCACACGGAACAATAGTTACTAATAGGTATTAATTAAATTGTAAATATTTCCTGTATAAAATATGTATTACAAAACACAGCCAGTGTGCGCAAGCTGTTAAAAATTTCTACATGCGTAAAACTGATAACAAGCATTCGAAATTGGAATCACATTATTGACTTATTATTATTGCAATAACAGATTTGTTTACCAAATAAATGGTGATTTTCAAATTATTCTCTCAAATTAATTAGTTTTGGAAAATTATGGGAAATAAATTAACAAATTCATTAATTTATTCACGGATAGTTAAGGCAGATATTATTATAACGTTAATCATTTACACAATGTGTGTCAAAGCTGCGTGTCCATATTTAAAGAGCTAATTTAGGGAATGCTATTGAAAAACTTTTATTCGGGATCAAACCTGAAATTGCCAAAAATTAATCAGCTCTTCAATACATTTCAATAGATAAGTTTACACTTTTAACTATTCTATGAAACAGCTGTTTTTTTCACGATTTCAGGGTTGTCACCATATTAAAAAATGTTCGATGAAATGCCCTGAATGATGAGCTTTCCAAATATGATCACTCATTTCTGATACACGTTGCGTATAAAACAATGACTTAATAATAATTTGATAAAAAGTTTCTAACATGAAAGCGAGTTAATATTGCATTGTCATCCAGTCCTGAGCTATGTTTAAAGTTTCAAGTCTCTAGCTCATCAGGAAGTTAGTTTAAAATTGATTGCGAAATTTGTATAGTCTAACAAAGCAATTAGTATCCAGTGTCGCCAGATATGAATGAAGTTTTCTCAGAAAATTATGGATGTTTTCGAGAGAGGACCAAGTGTAACTGTATTTATTCAAAAACCTAATCAAACCGTTCTTTAATAATTTCCTGAGAAATCTTCATCTATATCTGGCGACCCTATATACTAATTGCTTTGTTAGACTGTACCGAGCAACATACAAGACTGAAAGAGAGTTAGTAAAAACGTGGTAATTACGACCGAATATTGCATCGAATTGATCAGAAGACCAATTTTCGTAATTAACAAGGTTCAAAATATAGTTCCAAACTAATCTCAGTTTTAAATTATTTACGTTTATTTGTGACACTTAGGTCATTAATATAATTAAAATAAACCGGCCAAGTGCGAGTCGGACTCGCGCAGTAAGTGTTCTGTACTCTCAACGACCTGATACCCCATAAAAACTGATTTAATTTACGAAAGTTTATCAAAAGACATCAACGTACAGTGCGCGAAACATGATTTTTTTCATGTCTTTCTTACGCAGGTACCACCACATATGTCTATGTTTGTCTTATTTTTAGTATTTGTTGCTAAACTACATAATATGCACTATAATCTGACCAAGTATGACGCTGGTATGTATTGCCGTTTTGAAGATAGAGCAGGAACAAAAACATTGAAAAAAATGCATGTTTTAGAGGTTTCTTGTATGTTTCTTCCTTTGGTTTTAGACTTTTTTTTTGTTTTTAGTATACGCTGTACGCAGCGGCAGCACAATGCTCATAAACTGGTGCAAAGTAAGTAATCTAGTTACTTTAAGTTAGTTTCGCGTCATTATTACTACACTTTCCGTACACACATGACGTATTGTATTTTTTATTGTCACACGTCACGCTCGGTGCCTTGCTTGACGGAGACTAGTAGCAAAACGTCCCAATTAGGACGTTTTTGAGTCTTCAGGTTGCGCGCGCAACAACATACTGTCCTTTTTAAAATATCATCGCTTTACCATCATTAAAATTAAACATATTAACGACAGAGCTGATTTAATGAACCACTAGTCTCATAATTATTGATCTGCACTTTCCAAATTAAATTCATTTTTAAAGTGTAAAACGGACTTGCAGCATTAGCTATAGTGAATATTTGATATAGGTATTTGCACGGAATTAAACCACTAATATTGAAGCTTTTAATGGAATACTCGACCGGACGGAGTGTGGTAGCCCCAGGCAAGGCTTTTTGATATGTTGTTTAATATGTCGGTTACATGTTGCCGTTATTTACTTTTGTAGTTTTGTTCGGGTTTATTTCTTTGTGGAAATCGTTCCGGGAAATGAATGTGGATTTTTTATACATAAAAGGTAGTTTTGGATGATTGCATGAGTTTTTTTTTTTAAGTACTTCGTTTTATAATAATAAAATAAAAAAAATATCTTTGGGACATTTTTACACAGCACCATCTAGTCCCAAACTAAGCAGAGCTTGTGCTATGGGTACTAGACAATGGATATAATACTTGTATACTTTTTTTTTGTAAATACATACTTATAATACATAAGAAACACCCAGACCAACACAAACACTTATGTTCATCACACAAATATTTGTGTCCTGTGGGAATCGAACCCACGACCTCGTGATCAGCAGTCCGACACTGATGATTTTAGTTATTCAGAGTTTGGAAATTGCCGCCCCCTTCAGACCATCCTTTAGATGTTATACAACGTGCTATTGAAATAACTGAAAACCTAATAATTTCGTAGGTTTTGGCGATCAACACACCTTATAATAAAACAAGTTTAACCAGATTACATCGCGTATATTATTTAAATTGGTTTTCCTGACTTTTCGAAAGCTTTGCAGCGTTCGTGGTCGATGACAAGCGTCTTGACATATTTTCTGAAAAAAAAAAAAATTTGTGTGAACAACTTTTACTATGGGACCAACCCTGAAATCATGAAATTAAAATCACCTGTTCCCTTCATTTGTGTTCACATAAATAGACAAAATGTAGGAAAAACCTGATTTCTTTTTCGCGATTTAAGGGTTCGTACCATAGTAAAAGTTGTTCATACTGATGAGTACAATGGCACCTTCAGAGGTTTTCAGTTATTTCAGTAACACGATGTATAGACTATACAAAGAAATCGGTCTTCTTTCAGCAATTAATACACACACATAAATATAATTTATTATTTATGCAAGCACATACATAACAGTAAAATAATATTCACAACAGCTATTTATGTAGTTAGGTCACATAATTCCGCTCGGAGCGAATTGTGGCTAACTATATCCTTTGAGCTTTGTGCTATACCAGGTAAATGAAATGGAGTGCCGTGAGCATTGTATAGTGTCCAGCTGTATGCGTGACGGCAAATAGTCCTGAATTTTGTTTAGCAGGATAACAGTGTTGTCACATTCGGCTATGCTATTTAAGTGCGAATTGGGATAAAATTTTGTTGATGTAACGTGACGAAACTGTTGCTCTGTGAAAATCAGTGTCGGGTAGTAAGTGCCTGTACAACCTAACATTATGCTGAGCTGGTGGCCCTTTTGGCACTAATATTTTAATAAAAGAAGTTTAACCAGATTATATCGCATACCTCATCATCATCACCATCATCATTCTAGTCGAAAAACGTCCACTGCTGGACAAAGGCCTCCCCAAATGGGGGCATATGCCATAATCTCCACGCTTGGAAGGCGGGTTGGCGATCGCAGTTAGTTGTTTAAATACTCAGAGAACGCTGCTGCCCATTCTCTGGTGAATTCCTTAGTCGCCTTTTACGACACCCATGAGAAGAGGGAGGCTGGTGCAATTCTTTACGTCCGGCACCACATGGACGACCGCATACTTATATTATTTAAATCGGTTTTCCCTGACGTTTCGAAAGCTTTGCAGCGTACATATATTTCAAAAAAAACATTTTAATTTACCGAACAATTTTCATAATGTGTAGTTATCGCGAAAACCTAAGATGTTATTACTAATATTTCATTTTATTTTTGTGTATTTTTTCTTGGTTAATTTTCATTTGAGTCAATAGTCACACACATGCATAGACACATACATATATTATGTTTTTAAAACATTTATGTATAAAATTGACTTAATATTCCTTGACATTTATTATGATTAACTACTTACTTTAAATATTAGTTTATTCAATATTTTTTTGCAATTTTCCTTCTTTCTATGGTGACGATTGTAGGTATCATTTTATCAGAACGTTTTCATTTAAATAACAATATTTGATATACGGACAATCAAACTTAGTTTATCAATCTCAGCTTATAAATCATTGTTGGTAGTGTTCGTCTAATTTGAACGACTCGCCCCTACATCGAATAATTTGATATTGGTGGCAATTTTATTCTTTCGTATACCAAATTAAACAAATTTTAATCAAGCGATAGCTCTTTCTTTCAAACGTTATTGAAAAAGCAACCAGCATTATTAAACAACAACAAGACAACAACACAACAACTACGAGTATAAAAACAAGAAGTACACAACAAAACAACAAGTACGACAACACAACACCAGTAAAAACAACAGTTATAAAAACAACAACACACAACAACAACGCCAACAAAACACAACAACATTGTAACAAGTATAGCTAACAAGTATTATTATAAATCATTATTGTAATGCAACCGAAAGTATAAAATATATATTATTATTAACAACTTTACTGTCAAACTGGTTTATACAAATTGACAATTGACGGGAAAACACTCGCGACTTTGAGTGATAACATCTTAATTCACGTTGAAAACAAGCATGCATACTAATTTGATTTACATAATAAATATCGTTTATCCTTTTTCTGATGTTTTGTGTTAGAAAGAGACACAGTGAAACTAAATTAGTTTAATTTGTAAACAATAAAATCAGGAGTAATAGAATAGAATATAGGTAATAGAATAGAGTAGAATAGAATAGAATGTATTTATTTGCGCAAAACATGGTATGCAAAGGTATTTTACATTTCAATTTGAGATCATTCTTGTGCATTGCTTAAAATTAATTTTGAAACGTTGTAATCTTTGTTCGAGGAATTCCATAATAGTATAGTAATTATTTTTATTCAGCCATTCTTTTATTCAGCCATTTATACAATTTGATCTGAAACAACCTGTAATTTAGTGTTTTTAATGCCATTACTCTCAGAAAAAAACTGTTGAAGGGCTTTGCATAGGCTACCTTAAAATAAGCTTTAAATACATAAATAATGCCCACTCATGAATCTCATGATTCAACGTCGTCTGCACTTTACGCACAAAAACATGCACACAATAGCAGGTAGGTAAGTACCGCCCTTTGTAGCGCGCACAAAAAGCTATATCTTCCCAGACTAAGGGCTGCCTAAAACCGTAATGAAATATTTTTGACGACCGGGCTCAACCGACGAAAGTTTAATGAAAATTTCATAACCACCCTTAGCTACGTCATTTTATGAGTATAATAATGCGTAGTGAGGTCTTTATCACTATTTCATATGTTAATGATGTGATCCACAATTATTATGAAGTATTTGTTTAGTTTTCAAGTAAGTTTTAGAGTTGGGAACGGGTAAAGTGCGTGTGGGGCCAGCTTAGGAACGGAAAAGATGGCGTACTTAGGAATGCTTTTAATATATTTTCATGAATAGGCAGAAAAATCATAAGACAAGAAATTATAAGATTTTTTTTACAATCTTTTATCAATGTACAGCAGTGGCGAAGGGTGAATATTTTTAGAACGGAAACCGTAGGTACCTAAAATCCTAAAATAGCTAAGATCGGACGTTAATAAAATAAAATAATAATTTAATAACTTTTAATTTAGTTTCACATTCTTTTTTTGTACTTTAGAATAATAAATTAGCATAGAAATGTCGTTGATCTGTATTTAAGCAATTCCTAAAGGGAAGCCGGTGGGAATCGTTTTATATGGAGCCTTCGCCATTGATATACAGACATGAATTTAAAATAAAATAAAGATGTCTATGAGAGCATCTTTTTTACTAACATGGCATAACATCTTTGTTGATCACGACACTATTTAACACTACAATAAACCACAACTCTCTTCAATATTTAACAACCACACTTACCTAAAAATTAGATCTATTAATATTAAATAATAACCAATAATATGGTAACGTTAATATATATGTAAATATCTACCAACAATACAATGGCTTAAAGACTTATCGGGGAGCGGCTGGCAAAACATCAGGCCGCTTGATTAGGCAGCATATGCTGACGCTGATTCAATCATTCAGTCAATTGGCGTGACGTCACGATATTTAAATTGATGTTGTTGAGTAAATGTACCAATTTCACACACATCGCAATTGTGTACAATGTCAGAACATTATACACAATTGCGATGTGTAAACATCTTCTTGATAAGATGCGAGGGAGGAACTGAAAAGCCTCGAGGGCTTATACTCGATCAAAACTTGCTAGATACATCTACAAGCAATCTTATAATAATGCTGGTTATAACCATAATATCGATATCCGTAATTTCAGTTTGCGTAAGGGATAAACCATAGAAGTATAAATAATAAGGCAGTAGAAATGTTATCTAGGTACTGTCTTTTAATACCAAAACGCGTGTCGCCGGTTCGCTGCTACAACACAAATACGCAATTACACTCACCATGTTTCTAGCATTCATCATAATCATCAACTCAGCCTATCAAAGTCCACTGCTGGACATAGGCCAATTTGCGCCAAATGCTAAATAAATTAAGCCTAAAAATCCGCTGTTAGATATGCTGTAAAATACAATTTTAGTTACTCTGCATCCAAAACAGCACTGATGATCAAGCACGTACACACACTAGTGTCGCGTGTCCTACGAGACACATGTACGCGGCGACAAGTTTATGCGGCTTTACCCATTCTATTACCTTATTATTTAGATTTCTATGTGATAAACCGTCACTATTCAGAAGAGCGTCACTGTTTTTTTTCGTGTTATTACTTAATTTTTCCAAATAGAATAACTTAGTATGTATCAATAGATAGAGCTCTAAACGCTTAATCCAATGATATAATATACAGGGCCACGGATATGCCACATGGAGGGAAAGTACCTTGAATATTGTAGATGGAACATTTTACTGAAAGAATACATTATTTGAATTTATTAATTGATTAATTTTGTATTGAAAATGTTAAGATTCATGGTCTTCCTTTTATTTGTGACACTATGTTATTTAGCAAAAAATAATCCTTATGATGAAGCCTTTCGATCGGTATGATAAAGCTACAGGTTGATTATTTTTCTCATGTAACGGGTTCGATTTCCGGTTAAACCATGTAATTATTTAAATATCTATGAATGCAGTTTAAATTGTTTTTTTAATTCAAATAATGTCTTCATTCAGTAAAATGTTTCATCTACAATATTCAAGGTACTTTCCCTCCATGTGGCATATCCGTGGGACGCCCTGTATAGCATAATTCAATTTCGCCGAATGACCATTATGCCAATTGAAATTACGGGTACCGGTCGATTAAAAATCATTATTAACTCAAAGAGACAATCTTGCGCTCACCGCCTGATGTGTAAATGATTCTTAATGATCTCGATAATCAGCCATCTTGGCTTATGTATATGAAAAAGTTGTCTTGATGTATTTTGTGTTTTTTTACATCAAGTTACTTTAATACCCGACCCACGCTCTTAATACCAAATAAGCGTTATTCAGTTGTTTTCGAGTAGGTATTAATTTAGATCAAGCCTTAGAATGTATTCTATTCATATGAGTACAAAGCTTTTATAATATGAAATAATAATGGCTAGGTTACTGAACTGTGTTTTATTTAAACACTTATTGCAAAAGAAACTGAAACTTGTTTAGAAACGGAACATGAACCAATTACAACGCCTGTCAAAATTATTTTAGCAACATTTCCGAACGCATTTTTTTTGGCTACTTGTCAAGTGCGGCTGTCTTAGTATTAAGCATACCGACTATAGTTTTATATATGAGTTCTGTTCGCTAACTGTCGATGGAATACAAGCATTTATATTGAAGTCCAGAGTTTTTCATTTTTCCTGCCTGATCATATACAAAACTGATTTTTAAGATATCAAAATGTCTAATATCCAAATACACATTTCTAAAGGCAACTGAGTATTTAACCAACCAACTGCGATCGCCAACCCGCCTGCCAAGCGTGGCGATTATGGCATATCCCCCCAATATATGCTTGGGGGAGGCCTGTGTCCAGCAGTGGACGTCTTACGGCTGAAATGATGATGATGATGAAAGGCAAGTGTTGTTTCAAACATTCAATTTATAATTTTTATGATGTATAACTCAACAGATTCTATAGAGACTTAATCAAATGCTTAAAGCGATAAGACCACTGATTGAACAATAGGTATTTTCTGATAAACCTTGTACTAAGGACTTACATGTTCTATTTCACTAGGCATGGGTAACTCGACATACACAAACATCTATATATACCTTCGGATATATATCCCAAAAAGGATATGTATCACTCCTTCACTTTAAAAAAAAAACATATCCTATATCCGAGTAATTATATTTTTTTGAGACATTTTTTACACACAGCGACTATACACCCCATAGACGCCGCATAACAGGCGACCGATGTCTGCAACACATCTATGAAATTTCACTAATGTAGGTCGCCACTATTCGCTACTTGAAATATTCAAATCAGTTTCGACCACTTACACGAGCGTCAAAACTGCCGCGTTAGTGATTAGCCAATAGCCGCCTTGTTAGGGCCAATCGTACTGCAGTACCCCGCCTCAGCTAGTGGCAGAATTTATTGTACGCATTATATTCAACATTAGGCGTCTATTGGGCTGTATAGTCGTTGTTTACACAGCACCATCTAGTCCCAAACTAAGCAGGGCTTGTACTATGGGTACTAGACAATGGATATGATACTTATATACTGTTTTTTTTTGTAAATACATACTTATAATACATAAGAAACACCCAGACCAACACAAACACTTATGTTCATCACACAAATATTTGTATCCTGTGGGAATCGAACCCACGACCTCGTGATCAGCAGTCCGACACTCGAACCACTAGACTAAAGACGTCGTCTAACTGTGAGTTTGCACTGACGAAACATTCACATAAAAACATGTTGAAATGTCAGTTTTCTGTCACTGTATCGAATCGCGTTCGCATTATCACACAACTTGTTGAAACGAAACTTGTTTGACATTTCATAGTCTATTGACATGTTTCACAATAAATTTCAAATCAAAATGTCTCCACACAAATCTTGCAACTCATCGAAAGATTTGTTTTGATCTTTCTAGATAATACTGGTGTAAATGTTGTATGACGACGACCGACGACCTGGTGAAGGTCGCGGGAATTCGCTGGATGCGGAAAGCGCAGGACGGGTCGTTGTGGCGATGCTTGGGGGAGGCCTATGTCCAGCAGTGGACGTCTTTCGGCTGAAACGATGATGATGAAATATTGTACCGTAACCACAGATGCACCACCCTATATCTTCTCATGGGTGTCGTAAAAGGCGACTAAGGGATTCACCAGAGGATACGTAGCAGCATTCTCTGAGTATTTAACCAACCTATTGTGATCGTCAATCCGCCTGCTAAGCGTGGCGATTATGGCATATCCCCCCAACATATGAGGCCTATGTCCAGCAGTGGACGTCTTTCAGCTGAAATGATGATGATGATGATGAACCACAGATGCCGTAACCTAATCGAGGACATTTTCTATAAAGACCAAGCTAGATTACTCTAAGCCGACGAGCATGCATGACTAGGTTAATTAACGTGGATGATGTGAAAGAGGTGTGTCACGATCAGAAATTCATAGTCTCTGCCTAACCCAATAGGAAAAAGGCGTGATAATTTTTGCGATGATAATGTTCATATTTACTGATTTTCGTATTTCACAAACATGGAAATCATTGTCAAAGTTTGATACACTTCAAAGTATCTGCTTTCGGCCATACATGTTTACCGGCCTCATTGGAAAACACAAAAAACTAGATTTGTACAAGTTGCGAGACATGATTAAGCAACAGTGCGAACGTCAGCCGTGACAAATCTATTGAAAAACATGTCAATGTATAAGTTTTTAGTCAGTGCAAACACAGTCAACAACAAATCTTGAAATCTGTCAAAGAATTTACCCAGTTTTCTGCAGTGCGAACGTAACAATCAATAAAACAAGTGGTGACATTAGTTTCATATGATAAGTTTTGAGACATTACATGTTAAGGGTTTTTTGGTGCAAACCCACAGTTAGAGTAACTCCGACGCCCGACATTCGACACTGACGGCAACGATATGGAACGAACAACTAAGTTTAGATAATCATTGCAAATAATACTAGATTTTTATTCTTATTCTTTATTGTACACACAGATATACATTTATATTACAGTAGGAAAATTTATGTACATCGGCGAGCTTAACTCAGAACCGAGTTTTCTAACAGCAAACCTTAGAGCGATAGAGAGATGTTGAAAATTTAAATTCGTTAGTTAGTTCGTTAGTTATTCGTTCGTTTTTAATTAGTTTTTAAATTCGCTTTTCATTTTTTTGTTTGATAGTCTGTCCTAAGCCTGTAAAGTATGAAAGGAAATCAATTATTAAGTAACTGTGTCACTTAAGTGACAACGATTAACGATTAATCGTTTCGTGGATCTATCAAATCGGCTACATTATATCCAGCCTCACTCCAATGGATTTATTTAAAAGCCGGAGTTATCTATCTCAGACATAGCATGAAACGTAAAGTTACTTGAGTCCCGGATATATTAAGTGGATATTGATATGCTAATCGGACATATATCTTTAGTTAGAATGATATATTGTATCCAATATTTTACCGGAGCTAGTTAGCCCATGTCTAAATAAGACCGCCAAATTTACGCTTATACCTAGTTTATAATTATCATGTTTTTTATGTTGTGCAATAAAGAGGATTTATATTGTATTTTTATTGTATTGTCTATCATCATCATCATCATCATCATTTCAACCGAAAGACGTCCACTGCTGGACATAGGCATCCCCCAATCAAGGGGGGATATGCCATAATCGCCACGCTTGGCAGGCGGGTTGACGATCGCAGTATTGTCTATATTTCACACAAAACTTCTAGTGACTCAAGGATTTAACTTGACTCTTCAAAATCTCATAAAAGATTTACGCGACGGCGACACTCTCCACGTGTCGCTTCGTTCGTCGCGTTGTGAATGCACTGCTTAGTGACATTAGCAGTAACAGGAACTTTCATATCATCTTTCTCTTGTTTTGTTGTTCTTTTAGATTTTGAAGTGGTAAACGAATTGCTACATTAAAGACTGCGCAGTGCTGCACGTCTGCGCGCGTCACAGGCTGCGGTGTGACATGTACCTACACAAACACTCCCCACCCACATCACCTACACACACACTGACATAAACACCTTCATTATTGTCCTTTTTAGTTATTAGTTTTTCTTTTTCTTTTTACATTTAGATATTCAACAGATAATTATAATCATGACAATGTTCTGTGGGGTTTGGCGCTGCATGCCGAGACACAGGTTTCCACCTACTTCGGCTGCAGATGCTCCCTTTTTTTATAACACGATTTAAATATTAGCACTAGTTTTAAGTCTTACTAATTTATGTTGTGTTATTCTCTGAGTCAATAAATATTATAATAAAACAAAGTTTAACCGGATTAAATCGCGTATATTATTTAAATTGGTTTCCCTGACGTTTCGAAAGCTTTGCAGCATTTCGTGGTCGCAGGTAGACTAAGATGACAAGCGTCTTTAGAAATATTTCTAAAAAAAAAATATTTTAATCTACCGTACAATATTATTAATTAAAATCGTTTCGATATAAACGAATATAAATATATAAAAAAAATATATAAATATATATATATATATATATATATATGAATATATATATGAATATTTTTATTATTTTATTATTACCTACTAGGAACTAGGGAGATTCAGGGAGAGCCATACGATTCAACGTCATCATGGCACCTTACGTATGCAACGTTGCCAAACCACTTGTTGTGCTGTACTGCGTCCGCGCGCTTGTTTGTCACTCCGTGGCTAGATGCACGTAGCTGTGCGTAGTCGAGCGACGTGCACGAGTACGACACGTGTACGATGCGGCGCGCTTGATGTGTCATCTCCCATACGATTTCATACATTACAACGTCACTTGCTGCAACGCGACGCGCTGCACTATGATGCACTGTAGTTGGTTTGACCCAGCCTTTCTAGGTAACAAAATCTTGCATGGAAAGCCTGAATGTATCCCGTACCTTAGCTAGGCAGGTGACGCTGGACGGGATGTTTACAGCGACCTGATGCCGCCCAAAGTGAGGCCAGCGGGTGGTAGACTCGGGAGTCTATCAACCGCACTGCACGGCCCTCGAGCTGCGGTGATGTCCCAAGTGTGCCCAGACATCACCGATAGAGAGATTAGGGTAAAAGTTGGAGGCCCTGAAGTGGGCTGCGCTGGATGGGTCGCGAATGTCATGCATTGTAGTCCTCGTGGCCCATCCACCCAATGCGAGAGTAGGCATACGGCGGAATTTTTTGTAGGTGCGAATTCCACACAAACTAGCCGCTTCTACAAGAATAAGGCAGGTGATAATAGGAAGCTACAGAGCATAGGGAGACCATTCAATGATTTTCTGAAATGTTTTTTATATGTGCCAGGGCTAGCCGTTCAAGGTTATATCGTGTCGCCATGAGATACTAAAGGATATTATTATGTACCGAAACTTGTCTTATCTTCTTGATAAGTTGTAAGTGTCTAACCGGATATCATTAATAGGCATTTTAATTGCCTGTCATTTCTGAGATAGCAGTTTTTGCGTATAGACAGACATCGCAATGACGTTTTTAATCCATTTCAGTGTAGAACCCTAAACTAAAGAGATACAGAAAATACTAGCGAGAGATTGCAATAGCTTGCTTTAAACTAACTCCACTCATTCAGAAATCGACAGTTCTTGATTCTATTGAGCTGAATTAAAAAACGTTGCAAACGAATATCCCTTCCAATATAAAAGATTGTATGTTTTTCGTACTATTTGCCCAAGGCAACTTTTTGAAAGTCGCGGCGTTATTTTTTCGATTGAAAAAAAGCGAGTGGCAAGGGAACGACAAGCGTAATAAGAGCGTAATAGACAAGGTATATTTTTGTGCGCAATATAAGCCACTCAACGTCATTTTAGAGTGGATATTTTATACATATTACACTGTTACGCATATATTTTTTTAGTTCTATGTATACACATATTATTAAGGTGCAAGCACACAGCCGGCGGACGGAACTGAGGCGGGTGGAGCGTCCACCGAACGTGGACGGAGCGTGCATGTCACACTGCGGGCGGATCGCGCGCGGGACTGAACGGCGGCGGAATGACAGTGCCAGAACAATTATTTCCGCTGTCTTTGTGACGATGCATAGTAGTAGCATTCCCATATAATACAACGCCAGCGTATCGGTTGCGCTCCGCCTGGCGTTGTCTTTCCGCATGGCAGAGCGGCGGCGGTTCGGTCACACCGTCAAAACGCCCGGCTGGACGGTGCTGTCCAGTACAGTTCAGTACATTACAACACGACGAGACCCACCAACGATACGCTTCAGTTCCGTCCAGGGCCCTAACAGTCGTTAGTTCGTTTTCCTGCCATATGTCGCAACCTGTCGCGGTTCCGATTTTTTTTTCTGTGGGATGTTTGATACTATGACGTTCTAGTTATTATTGTCTTTGATTATTGTGTTAACAGCTGATCGAGTGCCAGTATTTATCTTGTAATATCTTCGCTATTTTAGCTTGAGTTGAGTTCGTCGAGACAGAGATTCGACACAGTTTTGTGATAAGATAATCGCGAGTTACCGCTTCTGTTTTCAGAGCAGTATTGCGCGTGAACTTTTCGTCATAGGAAACAAGTGAAACTAATGCTATTTCTTATCCCTAAGAACACTGAGGTAATATGTACTACGTACTAGAGAAGACACCTCGAACAAAATGTTTGTAGCACGTTTTAGAGCTCCTGCACTCTCACTCGCTTAGCCACGCTCGCGCCGCGCGTGCTCCGCGGCCAGCAAGTTGTGCTAAATTTTTTGTTCCTGATGTCTGCTCCAGTACGTAGTACATATTACCTCAATGCCTAAGAATGATAATTTAGAGTTTTGTTGTTGACATTATCTGTGCCTACAAAATATAATATGAAAATGATGATTATCCTGTTTTATTTCCCTAAATCTAAGCTTAAAAAGTACCTACCTACCTACACGCGATGGTAGCGATAAGACGCAGGGCGGCAATTTAGTGAAACTAATCGCTCGTGTCACTGTCGCATCTGTAGCTAGCTATGAATATAGTAATCTGTGGTTCCGTCCCGCTTCAGTTCCGCTCGCTGTGGGTTTGCAGCTTTATAGCTATCTTTGACAAGTACTGAATGTGATATTGGATCGAGAACATCCCTCATAAGACGTAATCATGCGTGGTAGGCCCCGATTGACATATAACGAGTAGAACATGTTATATTGGTTACTTTTGGAACATTTTGTGAACCTACTTATATCCTACTATTATTATAAATGTGAAACTTTGTGAAGATCTTTGCATGTTTGTTACTTAATCACGATGTAAGTGCTATACGGATCTGGATGAAATTTGGCGTACAGATAACATATACCATATAACACGGATTAACATATAGGCTCCTTTATATCCCGGGAAGATGAACAGTCCCCGAGGTATGCGCGATAAATGACATCCACGTGAGCGAAGCCGCGTGCATAGGCTAGTATAATATATATTTAACAATGTAGCTACGTACTCGTAAATATAACAAAAGGGTCTCAAGTTGGTTGAGGAACGTATTGTTTCTCAATAAAATGTTGCTCCCGTAACCCTAAGAAATTTTTAATTATAAGATGCCCATTATTGCCCCCCTGTTGGGCTCGGGCCTCTTCTCAGAATAAGAAGGTTAAGGCCTTAATCCACCACACTAGCCTACACCCACACACACCTTCGAGAACTATATGAAAGCACTCTCAGATCTGCAGGTTTACACACAATGTTATCCTTCACCGTACAGCTAACCCAATAACATTTTGCCAGACTCGTTAATCAAACTCAGGATCCCAAGCTCAGCAATTGCACTTGCGACCACTAAACCAATAAGGCAGTATACAATTTATAGCTTTAAATTGTAAAAATTGTATTAACTGGGCCACCAAAATACCTAAAACATTTATCTCCAACCCCGCTCCGCCTTTGGCATGACTTGAGCTTTGCTCCATTCTCCTTGACATTTAGAAAATGCCTATTCTTAGCCGACCCAAGAAATATAAAAAAATAATAATATCAAATATCTGCCATATCGTCCAAAATATTTATTTAAAAAGAAAAAAGTCTGTAGATAAACACCTAACCCAAAGACAGTTGATAAAAACATTTCCACAGTTCACAATTCAAAAATCATTTAATTCTTGTCACAACAAAGCCTTCGAATATACTTATACAAACATGTTGTGGCTTCGGTGAGTGAAGTTGTTGGAAAAAGTGTAATTTATTTTTCTGGAGACATGTCAAACGCAGATAGTTCGACAAACATGTCAATAATGTGTTTACTTTTGAAATATATAAAATCAAAACCACTCTGTTTTGTGTGTGTGAGAAAAAAACGTGTCGGCTGTTTTAAACATTCTTGCGTTATAAGTAGGTTTTAAGCAATGCTTTTATACGTTTTGTTGCTATGTGAAAAAGAGAGAAATTGGGCGTATTTTTTGTTGTCTGGTAGTAAAAATGTAAACTGGTACACTTTCCAATTATCGATTTTCCTTTTTCATGCATATTTATTTCTCTAGCAGTTTTGGCCGAAACCTCTCCTTTGGCACACAGATGGACCATCATCTGGATTAACATATAGTATACTTTTTATGGACATACTACGGAAGCGAAGTCGCGGATATCAGCGAATATTTTGATAAGGACGCCATCTGCTACGCTCACCTACGGCGTAGATCCATGCCTACGCCGTAGATACCCAACTTGCGTAGCTAAGCTACGAATACGAACAAAGGGACTACCTCTGTGGTTGTGGTAATACTTTTTGTATTATGAAGTGTTTGATCTTGTGTTTTTATGGCTGAGCATAAATAAACCAATTATGTAACTGTCTAGTCAAACGATAGATAAAGGTTCAAAAAAACATAAATCTAAAGGACAATGCCCACGGATGGGCCCATTTTTGGCGCCATGTCAAAACTGTATGTTATTCAAAAATTATGTCTTATTTTTTCATTTTTATTTGTTCTTTATCAACATTTCTTTCACCCTAGCATTAAAAACATAATAAATATGTATTAAACTGAATCTTAAGTATATCCTCCATTCAAACCAAACGAAAATGTTGCCAAATATCAGACTACTTCCACAAATAATCGGAATCGATTCTAAATAGCGATACTTCTATGAATTCTCTTTTACTGTGTTTCAGATGTTATTATACTAGACTTATCTTGATTGATTAATTTCTTATTTTTTCTTTCCACAATTTATATCTTTAGATTTCGGTTCGCATGCGTAAATCCGTTGAAAATTATAAAAAATCACTCATATGACGTCAAATCAAAAGAAATTGCAAAACATATTTTTGAAATATTTTTGTACAGAAAAATAAGATGATTCTTTGCTTTTAAATACCTATGCATTTATTGTAAATATTGTAATAATCATTTTAAATCACCTGAAATATTACTTATAAAATCGATATTAATTAATACATCCAAAAACTTAAAAGTTTGCAATCTTATTATGTAAAAAATACTACAAAAATTACAAAATTGATTTCAAAAATCGATTAACAAAATAATTATATCTTGCAACACCATACATGGTGTCTCTGGTTGTCCTTATGGGTGCGTTCAGTTATATCGCCCAACGATGCACGGAGCGTACTTATCAATCAGTTAAGAAGTTGGAAAAAATTAGGTATCTCTTAAACCAGGGTGAAAAAATTAAAATCGTTTGCAGAATAATAAAAGATAATTCTTGGTCTACAAAATAAGGCTAAAAACGCCGTGACATAGCATTTTTTTTTGAGGGGCCTAAAGCTCCTAAGAGAATGGGCAATGTCCTTTGGCATTAATCAAGCATGAGTTCGACTCAGTATATGTTTTCAAAAAGTCACCTCATTTTGGGAGCCTAGCCATGTAACACCTTTAAATACTTGTGGAGTGCAATATATGAATTGAGTATTGAGTATTGATATTAGTGATTTCAACCAAATGTGGATAATATCCTGCAGTGCAATTTATCTATAAACATGACATTGTTGCTAATTTATTTATTTTTCCATTGAATAAAATCACAAATAAAGATTAACATTTTGGAAAGAAAAAATCGTTCACGAGCAGGATCCGAAACTGCGACTCCTGGCTCAGTACGCCAGTGCTTTAGCCACTAAGCTATCGTGAACACTGCTCGTGGTATCGAATTTAACCTCCACTTGGATACGTCTTTGGGTGACATTAGCGATCTTATTAAGAAACGGTGTTTCTTAACCAACTCGACTAACTTTGCAGTTAATTCAAAGTCGTATAGATATGCCTACCCTTACTAATTATTTTATAATTTTTAACTTATTTACGCATGCGAAGTGAAATCTAACGATTTAAATTGTGGAAAGAAAAGGTTTTATTATTATTTCTCTGTGTGTGCACACATTTAATAAATAAATAAACAACACAATTTAAAACGTTAAATTTCGCTTCGCATGCGTAAATGCGTTAAAAATTATAAAATATCATCACAAATGTTGATACATTTTGTTTCAGTCCTAACATATTCTTAATTCTTACTTTTCACAAATTGATAAAGTTGATCCATACATATGAGACCAGCCAGAAATAAAAATAACATTTACTCTTCTAAAACAAATGTTGACTGAAAGAGATTCGCTCCAGATAAATTTACATTGTAATAAATTCGTGTGGTGTAAAATTTTCGTATATTTTCTATTATGTCTAACCAAACAAAGGGTGATAAAATAAGGGCGGCAAACAAAAACGGTCAGATAAAGAATTATCGTTCAGGTGTAGGGGTAGATAAACCTCGGCACAATTATCGAGGAGCCTTTGAGAATTATCGGCACGACGTGGGCTGAAGTCGGAGCGATAATAACTGTTTGAAGTCACGTATAAATAAGGTTTCAACAATAGTATGAGCTAGATTAAAAAATTAAAGACTGTTTTATTCTATTCAAAGAATTTTTGATTTCCAATCTCACGCCTTTCTTTATATAAATATACTGTTTTTCTACGGTCTTATCTATTATCATCATCATCATAATTTCAGCCAAAAGACGTCCATTGTTGGACAAAGTCCTCCCCCAAGCATCGCCACAACGACCGGTCCTGCGTTTTCCGCATCTAGCGGATTCCCGCGACCTTCACCAGGTCGTCGATTCACCTTGTGGAGGGTCTACTGACGCTGCGCCTTCCAGTACGCAGTCGCCACTCCAGAACTTTACTGCCCCATCGGCCATCCGTTCTGCGAGCAATGTGGCCTGCCCACTGCCACTTGAGTTTGGCAATTCTTCGTCTTGTCTATACCTACATAATATTGAATTGTTATTTTCAAAGAATCGAGTAACAAAAAAAAGTTCATTTTTGGTACAACAAGATCCGTATGAATAAATATATACAAAAAACGTAGTATTACTCATTTTAAGTTTTCTTAAAATGTAAGATATCATTTTCTTTCTTTATTTCTTCCATATAATATATAAATGTGTATGACTTTTTGCCGAAATCGAAGAGCTGGTGAATGAGCCTCATATTATTGGCGTGATCAAAGCACAACGTCTGCGATGGATCGGCCACGTCGAAGGCATGTGGAGGATCGAGGAGCCTAGAGAGCATATCTGGGCAAACAAACCGGACGTAGACGGCTGGGTCGTCCCATATACCGCTGGGGAGATGCTGTGAAGGTTGATCTGCCAACTGGCGAGATATCGCGAAAGATCGAGCAAAGTCAAGAGTTCTAGTTTCGGAGGCCATGACTTACTTTAGGTCGCTGAGCCAGAGAAGTAAATAAGAGATGTTTTTTCTATCGTTAAGGTTTTTGTATGGGAATTCACAATATTTCTTGGTTTGACGACCCATGTTTTTTAAGAAAAGTTTTTCATTTCTACCATTTTTCATTGGTACATATGAAAGTGAATTTTATGTTTTTTTTATTTTACACGTTTTGTTTTACATTATGTATAAACTTTTTTATTTGGATTTTTTTAAATTACATACCTCTTCTCCATAGGGCCAACTTTTTGGAGCCGTGTAACTAGATTCATAGTTAACGTTTTGAAAGTGCAAGTAAATGCTTATTCGAAATAAAAAAATTGACTTTGACTTTAAGTCATAACATGCTTTACAGCAAAGATTCATGTATTTCGGGCACAAAACACGCCTCATAATGAGACGTTACACACCGTACGCGGTATTGACAGATACATAAATTAATACTCTAATGCTCAGGCGCTAATTACCATGTAACCCTACGCCTGCCGATAGGTAATGAATAGACAGTGTGATTACATGCTGTTATCTTATTGAAGGCAGTCATTAATGGTAGTAGTACAATACAGGGACAATTATAAGGGTTAATGAGACAAGGTACAGAATTGTTACGTTTTTGTAGCTATATAAAAAACCAGTCAAGTGCGAGTCGGGCCTCACTCTGTTAGGGCTCCGTACATTGTATTCGACTAATATATATATTTTTATTAGATATTTAATGAGGTCAAAATATTACATACAATTTCCAAATTTTAAGTCCATGAAATATTTTGTTTCCGTGCTAGACGTCGCAACAACCTGTGAAAGAAATGTTTGTTCGTTTTAGTCACAGCTTACAAACTACATAATGAAACGGCGTTTTCAGTATCTGTTATTTAAAAAAAAGTATATGGTGCATAATGTACAGAAATTAGTATTCTATATATAATTAATACAGAAATTTGTTACGAATTTGAAAAACTAGTTTAGTTTTTCAAATTCGTAACAAAATTGCTCTAAAACTGACAACTTTGGCGAATCCTTATTTTTTATTTTTGATAATAAAAAAAAAAAAGAAATGAACCTACTTATATTCTACTCAAATATTTGATTTGAACTAGCGTGTTCGCAAAGGATTTTCCGCTCGTCTGTTTTTAGAGCCATGCAAGTGTTTACCTACCCCAGTTCTGATATTTTCCCAAAAATGTTAGAGACCGGTATTTCTCCGCAGTGCTTTTAGTATTTCGGGTATTTAAATGGATAGTTAGATTTATTTTATAAAAAAATATAGACAAAGTGTTGCGATCAATCATAGCGAAGCCGAAAAAAACCGTGCTCCTTCGTGTACAACCAACGCTCACGCAAACACATGCACCTCAAACCGTGCTCACTCCAATTAGTACACATGTCGCGGCATCATCTATATAGTAAGCATCGTGAAAGCAAATATCCTTCAGGTGCATGGTGTGTGCGTTAGCGCTGGTTGTAAAGGAAGGAGCACGTTTTTTTTGGCTTCACTATGATTGTTCGCAGCACTTCTTCTATATTTTTTACTGTCTGTGGTTCCGGTACAACGGGGTCACTAGTCAGTAGAAACCTGCAATATGGCTATCTAA
Organism: Asteroscopus sphinx; assembly: GCA_949699075.1. NCBI lineage: Eukaryota > Metazoa > Arthropoda > Insecta > Lepidoptera > Noctuidae > Asteroscopus > Asteroscopus sphinx. The sequence goes on from OX453019.1 coordinate 9,092,250, forward strand.
AATACCGCCACGATACCATTATGTTATGCCTACTCTTAGATAAAATCTGTTCTTACTTTAAAAAAGAATAAACAGATAATAATCATTTAAACATTGATGAAATATATAGAATATAATAAGTTGAACTTGGGCAAAAACACATAACAAAGTCATAGATTTTCAACCACGTCACGATGTCGCCAAATTTTATTATATCTGCAAACACAGGGTCATCAATATAGTCATTGTCATTGCAAAAATAAAAGCAGCCCACTTAAAATAAAGTAACTGAGTGCAATTTTTTCTCTAGCCTATCTTAATTCAAGTTCGCGAATAAAAGCGGCACTTAGTCCCTGCTTTAAGTTACGGCCATTTATCTGTGCCTGTATCAATGCGTAAAAAAAGTTTCACAATAAATCTAAGTACTGTTCGTGATTACGTCACTAATTCATTGAGCGGGTTTTAAGGCCCACCTTTAGAAAGGTGAGGTCGTGGCCATGAAATAAGCGGCTATACAATGTTAACCTTTTTTTAATGACCAATAAGGTCATAAGGTCGAGGCTAAATTTATCTTATGATTAATTCATTGAGTGATTAGGCACTTTCATGAAGTCTAATCTAAGCTTTATAGTGAGCCCTTAATCTATTTTTATTTAATATTCTGAAGTAAATTGCAACTAACTGATTACTAACCTAAATGGCATTACCTTTACTATTATTATAATCATTAGGATTGTAATAGCTTTAAAACATGCTTCAAAAAGTTAAAAACCGTGACCAGCTGCCGAATTGCGTAACTCACCCGCGATTGCAATCATCTGGATTTCAATGTTCATTGCTCCGTGTGTTTTGACAATCCGTGTTATCGTCAACTACGTACCACGCAATGAATGTTGCTTTAATTTCAAAATGAAAGCTAATGTCAAAGTGAATGCATTACAAAATTGCCCCACTGGTGTTAAACAGAGTATTTTGTTCTGTAGACAACTTGTCATATTATAATTTTAAACGCATTTAAGCATGCGGAGCGAAATCTGAAGATATAAATTGTGGAAAGACAACTACAAACCGAAAAAAGAAGAAATATAAGAAGAGGTCTGCTGGAAGAAATTTCTTTTAGAGGTGAGCAGTGCCTTTGTGATCAAGTGTCTGTTCTTTAGAGTTAGTTCCGTACCCAAAGGGTGCCAAACGGGACCCTATTTCTCTCGCTACGCTGTCCGTCCCTCCGTCTGTCTGTCACAGGGCTGTATCTTTTGAGCGGTAATAGGTAGTCGGTTAAAATTTTCTCAGAATAAGTGTTCCCCTATCACGACAAATAATACATACATACATCGTCCATGTGGTGCCGGACGCAAAGAATTGCACCACCCTTATCTCTTCTCATGGGTGTCGTAAAAGGCGACTAAGGGATTCACCAGAGGATGGGCAGCAGCGCTCTCTGAGTATTTAACCAACCAACTGCGATCGCCAACCCGCCTGCCAAGCGTGGCGATTATGGCATATCCCCCCAAAATTTGCTTGGGGGAGGCCTATGTCCAGCAGTGGACGTCTTAAGGCTGAAATGATGAAAATGATGAATACATACATACATACAAGAATCCTCAAAAAACATGCATTTTATTCAAAGTTTTTGTTCCTGCTCTATCTTCAAAACGATAATACATACCAGCGTCAAACTTGGTTTAATTATAGTGCATGCTATATAGTTTAGCAAAAAATACTAAAAATAGGTCAAACATAGACATGTAGTGGTGGTACCTGCGTAAGAAAGAGATACAAAAATACATATTTCACCTACGGTGCGTTGATGTCTTTTGATGAACTTTCGTAAATTAAATCGGTTTCTATGGGGTATCAGGTCGATAGGTGGTACGAAAACCTTACTGCGTGTGTTCGTCTCGCCTTGGCTGGATTTTATTAAACATTGTACAGTTGTTTTATCTCACGAAAGCGGTTGAGCAATGCTTGTAGTGATGCGTATAAACACGCGCTCTTGTGTGCGTAACTACAAAACTCAGCCAATCCTGAGCGCTCCCGAGCTTACGCACGCAAAGACAATGTGCATGTACACACACACATAAGTATGGCTCACCCGCTTTCGTGAGATAAAACATCTGTATCCAGAACACACAGAGTTTCACCTTGTAAGTTGTATCAGTACAAAGCACAATCACAAAGATATCGCAGTTACCTCAGCTTCGTGGCCTCAGAAGGAAACTCGCCGCTTCCGGATCGCTTAATCTTGCTGTCGGCGAGTCCCGTTGCTCGGCGATTAAACACGTCTCTCCGAGAGCGATCGCCCGAACACTGTTTACGATCTCTTTCTTATATTTGTGAAGGCATTATTGAACTATTGTTATTGTGGAACTATAAAAACAACTGAATCGTGACAACAATTAAATTAAATCCAATTTGAATTTATTTTGATTTGAATTTGATGTAATCCGGTTAAGCTTGTTTTATTATAATTTGTGGTGATCGCGAAAACCTAAGAAATTATTATGAGATCACCAATAATTTTTAATAGTACAGATTTATATACAGATGTTATATGTTAATTATAAGTCCGTAGTTCTAACCTTTACTACTTTACTGGTGAATCTACCTTATTATTTTTCTCTGCATTACCCTAAGGTTGTCTGTAGAGAACGCCTTTGTTTCCAGTTGTGCATAAAGTATTAAATCAATAAATAAATAAACATGTAAAGTATGTTAAACCAACTTGTATCATACGGCAATGTCAATAATATGACAAAAGTTTTACGTACGACCACTCTGACGCACTTATTGTCTCAATATGCCTAGTATACGTATTACAGTGGGCCATTGTCATAGAATATATACTAACTAACGACAAGAAGCGACACTTAAGCATGTGTGCTCGTAAAATTGCTCGCGGCTATGTGTGCGCAGTGATAGCCTAGTGGTTGAACGCTTGCCTTCCATGCAGGAGGCTGCAAGTTCGATCCCGGCCCACACCTCTGACTTTTCGGATTCATGTGCGAATCAGAATTTGATTATCACTTGCTTTAACGGTGAAGGAAAACATCGTGAGGAAACCTGCACACCTGAGAGTGCTCCATACAGTTCTCGATGGTGTGTGTAGTCCACCAACCCGCACTAGGCCAGCGTGCTAACTAAGGCCTTAACCTTCTCATATTGAGAAGAGGCCCGTGCCCAGCAGTGGGACAGTAATGGGTTGATTATGTTATGTATGTGTGCGGGTCGGGGAGAGCGCGGGGGCCGTGCGCGGTGCGCGGCGTGTGGAACGGGCAGTCTCTCGGCTGCCTCAGCCAAGGCCTATTGCATTCACGCGCTCGCTCAAGGTCACCGACAAGCGAGCTCACACGTACACGGAGTGTCACCGCTGTGCCATTGTGTGAAAAATTCTATATTTTTTAACACACGTCAAGTTTTCGTCACTTAAACTTAGTTTAAAGAAAGAAAAAACGTAATTCTATGAACTAAAAGCTTTAGTAAAGATACGGTACATCGTCTTTCTGTCAGGTGTCGTACATTGTAAGATGATAGAAACAACTGAAGCTTTACAGGGCAGACGAGGGTCGCCCTGTCCACCTCCATCTTTCTTTTATCTTATCTTATCCTGATAAGGCATTTTTATAGCGTTCCTTGTTTTATTTTAGAATGATTGGATTGAGAAGATTCTTTTTTCCTATTTACATTTTTGTGTAGTCATGCCTTTATAATAAGAGCTTCATGTTATGGAAATTCTACATAGCTATTTATTTAAATAGGTCAGTAGGGTCTTCTTCTTTCGTGTCGTCATGAGCTAGATAATGATAATAGATCATGCCGTGGGGAGAAGATTAGCCAGTCAGCAGGTTGGTAGCGGGGCTGACTGCCCATGGTGCGCCGGACGATCAATTAAATATCGTCACTCGTGGAGGCCCTTTTAATGCTCCCCAGTGCAATGTCAGTAGGGTGAACTATTATTACAAGTGCTAGAGATTTATTTTTAAGAACAATGTCGTCGATTTTAAAACAGAACTCAAACACCTCGGGCGAATAAAAAAGACGTGTGGCACTCGGAGACTGCCGCGGTAAAGCTATTGCATAGCATTTTTTATGTAAATACAAAGAGGAGGTGCCCTAACGCCGAAACTCTAAGCAGGCATGAGTCACCAGATTACGGGGTGAAGAGGGGGATTACGCATGCGCAGTAACGCCGATACAACCAATGCTACCTAGAGGCGATTTGCAGAACTAAAGAGACAAGCGTGATATTTCAAAAAGTCATTAAATATTCTGCTATTTATTGATAGATGGCAAAACTAAAAAGTATCACCGCTGTGCCGGTCGGAGTGGGGGGTGTTAGGTTATTTTCGTTACGGAATTTCTGGATTCGGTCTCCAAGCTCAAGGCACGCGATAGAAGCTATGCAATAGCTTAAAAATAAAAAATGGTGCGCGATGCTCACTTTTTTTCACAACTCAAATTATGTCGAGAGTGCTGTAACTTCTCAAAGATCCTTGAGCATACATCGCCTGTTCCTACAAAGTGCAAGTGTACAAATGCATATGATCAGTTCAAAGGCAGTGTTCGCTCAACTGTGGACATATTACTGTAAATACAGCAAGTTATCTGACATGTCAAAGCGAAGCACATGGCTGTATGTTGCTGTATTACTTGCATAGTCAATATTGGATTTAGCTGTTATAATTTTTTTGTGCACTTTTGTGTTTGTATTTACTAGATATGAATTGGAAACAAAATAATGCAAATATTCTCTGTCCATCTCAAATCCAGTAAATTCAAATGCATTTTATGTTTGTGTTGACCTATGTTACACAATTTGTCACAGGTTTCTTTATCTCAGTTATGATTCTACTGAACTAATAATTAATTTAAACATTTAACAAAAACATAGAATACGATTGCTATGTTAAAAAAAACATCTAAATATTTTAACGAATGTGATCATCATTTCAGCCGAAAGACTTCCACTGCTGGACATAGCTCACCCTCTGAAGGCCCTCAAAAGGGGACGGGGATATACCATATTACACAAAAAAAAAATGCTTTTAAAAATGCACCGAAGAAAATAAAATTAGATATCTAGCACAGAAATATAATGGAATGTGTCATACATTATTCTCTATATATTATATATCCCCAAATATGTTTGTAGCCTCCACCAGTTCGAATGCGTGTATGTTTTTTGTACAAAACATATGAGATAGCCTGAGCCTGCGGCTTCGCTCGCTTATAATTCGGTTTATCACAGAAAAACGTTATTGCGCAAGCCCCGGGAACTGTTTACTTTCCCGGGATAAAAAGCATCCTTTGTGTTATCTGTGTGCCAAATTTCATCCAAGTCCGTTTTGCATTTTCAGCGCGATTGATTGACAAACAGAAAATCAAACAAACATCCTTCCTTAGGCATTTATGATATTAGTAGGTAGGATTTTCTTTATCACATTTCTAACACCAACTCATCTGTTATCTGTGTACCAAATTTCATTCAAATCCGTTTAGCATTTTCAGCGCAATTGATGGACAAACAGAAAAACAAAAAAACATGCATACTTAGGCATTTATGATATTAGTAGGTAGGATTTTCTTTGTCACATTTCTATACCTACTCACTTTGTAAAAATCTTGCAGACGCAACGCGCAGATAATTTCGTTCGAGCGGTATTGTTCCGAGTCTCCTTAAATTGTTCCTCTTTTTTCCTAAGGGACATGTTTCAACGTACTAAGTCCATGTTTTCCTGTTAAAGGCGTCGTTTCGACGAAGCACTAGAATACGCCACGTCTAAATCCGGAGATTTCAGCGAATTTTATTTTATCAGAATTGAGCCTTTATCTCTGCTCTTTCAATTGCCTACATACTGAATGGGGCACTTAAATCTTTATAAGTCTATATTTGAGTTCTTTCTTCTAGACACAATAAAGTAGGACCTAAAGATGCGTAAAATCTGAACAATGTGAGCTCAAGTATCAACATACCTATATTATTTAGCTATAATGTTATTATGGAATTAATTTTTCTGATACATTATTTAAACATGCAAGCGCGACTGCTGAGCGTGGGGTCCTGGGTTTGATTCCTGGGTTGGGCAAAGTGTTATCGGGTTTTTTCATTAGGAAATTCTCAGTAGCAGCCTGGAGTCTGGATTTGTGCCCGGTCAATGGCAATGGGCTCGATCCCTATTACATGTGACTATAACATAACTGGCAACATGTGGGTGTACTATTACACCTCTGCCTACCCCTTCAGGGAAATACAGGCGTGATGTTATGTTATGTGTTATTATTTAAACTTCAATTTGGTTGAACTCTTTATTAGCTAGTCGCGACTCGTGGTCAAAGACTGATGGAATTCATGACATTTGTCGGAATTTAATATCCCACAGTGAGTGTCCTAGTAATTATGAACTAAGTGACTTTGTTAAATAACTAATAAAGCGCTTTAATGAGAGCACCTTATTTGAGCTCCATTCCTGGAATGAAATTTCATAAATTAACAAATTCTCTAGCTCCATCCTTTGAGACGGAGATGTATCAAGATAAATCCAAACTAAAGTCAGCTAATTTTGTTATAGGGGAGTATCATTCAATTAACTTTACACCGTATTAGGCGAGCTCTGAAACGTCTTTATACATTGTAAAGGCAAAGTTTCCGTTTGCTAAAGCCCCAGTTCAAACAGAGATGCGCCGAACTAAAGCGAATTTGCATATTGACACAGACGCTCCCGCGGCGCGGCACCACTAGTGTGCGCTCATAGAAATAAGTTTTACAAATACGCGTAAAGCAAATATTGGCCTGATATCGGCGCGTGCGGTTCTTGTCGACGCTTCCTGGCTACGTGACGAACTGTCGTCTGACGTCACCGAGATTTGGCAGATTTATCGCGTTTTTACACACCACATGCTCTTGTTTGTTTGAGCAAGCTGTCTCGCAATATTTTTTGTTGTTGACAATAGAAACTCAGATACGGTTTGGGGTTCAACGACTCACGAATCACGATAGCTGTAAATCTGGGAGATTTGGTGCGTGCAAGATAGATACAAGATTTTTTCGTTTATTTTGTATTTGGTATGAGAAGAATTGCCAGCAATATCGATGTTACCTTTAGAATATGAAATATATCTAGGAGGAAGGAGGTCGGCACGCGATAATCTGCAAGCCAGATATTGCGAAAGATATCCACACTACCGAGTAATTCTGCACATTAACGTATTATACTTCACCGTTGAAGTGCGGAAGAGAGAGTTAATTAAATTGAACCACTATAATGGCTGCAATTTAGATCTAGCGGGTTGTGGTTACAGTTCTAACCTAACCTACCTGTTAGCTTTCTGATTGTTTTTATATATATTTTTTGCAAACATTGCCCCTCCAACCACCTTGGGTTTTGCCCCTCCAACCACCTTGGGTTTCACCCCTGTCCCATCTATTCATATCGAAGTGTTATGTTAGCGAACCTATTTTCTTCATTTAAAAGAATGTTGTATCGGTAGTCTGCAAATCACCTAGGGAATCTGCACATTTTCTAGTTAATCTGAGAACCGCAAACATTTTTTCGCACTTTGAAGGACTCATCCAGGTAATCTGCAGATTAAGCAGTTAACTTGAACTCAAAGATTTACGCACATTAACGTTGACATCGATACTAAAGTTAAATTTGGCGACAAAAGCTTGGCGCACGTTTTTCAAATGCGCATTTATAACTTCTATACACAAAGTGTTGTTAGTCACACGCCTTATTAAACGCAAATGAAGCGTTTGTCGTCTTCAATTAGCGTGAAAGCTTTAACATCTAAAACAAATTTTCCAAGGAAAATGTCTACAAAGTGAAACGTCTATAAAATATCCCGTACGTTGTGTTATATGTCGACTGTCGTCCGCTGTAACGGATGGACTGAGGCAAATGGTGCAGACGTGTGTAGTGTCCTTATGTTACGTTCGCATGGAGAATAAAGCTATTCCGGTGTAACGAAATTTAGTCATAAAGGGCTGCTTCAAACGAGTTTGCGATGATCGCGTCGTTCAGGATTGTATTAGTGAGTTCAAGTACTATTTTGAATTTGTTTTAATGTTTGTGATTTTGACTTCTCAGTTATGTTATTTCGGCTTTTATTTTCTGTACCATTTACTGAAAATTACTTATATACAATTCTTTCTTCAATACAATCCTGCATTCAATTATTAAAGTAGGTAAGTGGTGAAATATGTGTGTACTATTACACCTCTGCCTACCCCTTTGGGGAAATACAGGCGTGATGTTATGTTATGTAACTCGTCGCCCGAGGGTTTGTTTTACCGAGAAAGAGTTTTTAATGCAGAATTAATTAAGGATACAATTTTTTTTTGTTAGCCTTTGGACTATCTCACTGCTGGGAAAGGCCTCCCTCAATTCTTTCAATATGTCGCGTTTCTATGCTGCTTTCGGCCAGCTGTCTGGGAAGACATCTATCTCGTCTCGCCATTTCCTGCGTGGTCTGCTGCGACCCCGTCTTACTGTCTCAGGGTATTACCTTCCCTGGTCCACTATGAAGTCACTCCACCGACTTCGAACCCAAGTGGGAAGATTTAATTATAATCTTGGAAAGAGGGGTTACATCAACAAAACGGCTACAGTGTGTGGTTGTGGGTATGACAAACTATGCCTCACCTCTTATCCTGGCCTTTGTGCCCCAACACCTGCACCTTAAGCGACCTCTGTGCCGCAACTAATAACGCCGTAGAGGTTGCAAAGTTTTGGCCTTGCCAAGTCTGACAAAAGATCAGTCGTACCACTAACACAAAGAAAAAGAAGGGCTCCAGGATAAAAGTATGTTCTTATTCTTATTCTTTATTGTACACACAGATATACATTTATATTACAGTAGGAAAGTTTATGTATGTTTATGTTTGTGTATGTAGTGTTTTGTGTATGTTTGTGTTTATGTTTGTTTATGTTTAGTTCATGTTTATGTTTATTGTTTATGTATATAATACTTACATACATACATACATATTATCACGCCTGTTTCCCATTGGGGTAGGCAGAGACTATGGATTTCCACCTGCTACGATCCTGACACACCTCTTTCGCTTCATCTACGTCCCTTAACCTCGTCATGCATGCTCGTCGGTTTAGAGAACTCTTAACCTGGCATTTTTTGAGAACATCCGCGATTTGATCGCGATACGTTCGCCGAGGTCGTCCCCTTCCAACTCTTCCATCCACACTCGCTTCGTATACTTGTTTCGTAAATCTCCTCTCGTCCATCCTCTCTATATGTCCAAACCATCTTAACATACCTTTCTCAATCTTTGTCACTACATCTTCTTTCACTCCACAACGCTCCCTTATCATGTTATTCCTTACTTTATCTCTCAAAGTTACACCACACATACTTCTCAAAGCTCTCATTTCTACTGCATTTATTCTGCTTTCATGTTTCTTCTAATACTTAATAGTTATTATTCTGCATTACAAATTAGAACGGAGAGAAAGTCAGAGAAAAATACGTAAGTCCTGAAAGTACATTCGGTACGCCGTAGAACAAAACAAGAAAAAAAATAATGCAACTGAAATTGAAAGCCGCTTAGAAAACGACTATAATGGAATACAATATGAAGAATCGTCGTAATACCGACAACATACGAATTGAATACGTCACAATTCAATACATTCTCGTATCAATTCTGCCCGAGTAAGTAGCATCAATGTCCCTTTCAATTACTCAAAGATAGGTAAATGAAAAGCGGGTTCTGGTTTTAAGGCCCCGTGGGTTGAAAGGGGGCCCTTGTTCGGTCGAGAAGGCTCGACTCATTCAGTATAGATGATGGAATATCGGTGTATGGAACCTATCGGGAATTATTCGCCGCGTGTTTTCGACAGAAATGGGACGAGTTGAATTTACGGCGAAACTTGTCTAGGCCGTGGACTGGAGGGTCGCTATTTTAATAGTTTATGGCTTATTGTTGCCGTTAACTCATGGTTGTGGAAATAATTGGTTTTTTTTGAGTACCAGTTTTGTTATTGTTTGTGTGGATAAATCTGTCGCTTTGCTCTTAAGTTTGAAGTAGGATTGGATAAAATTTGTGTATAACGTGTAATCTTATTGTAATAAACATGTTTATTTATTTGGTTTGTAATAGATATGCTTTTATTTTTACCTAGACTTTGCTCGCGGCTTCGCCTGCCTTTGAAATAAAATATAGCCTATGTTACTTTTGGATAAAGGAGCTTTCTAATGGTGAAATAATTATTAAAACCGGCTCAGTAGTATCAGAGTTTATCGATTACAAAAAAAAACAAACAAATCTTTCCTCTTTATAATATTATAGTTTAGAAGTAAGTATAGATTGAGAATTTGATGGTTGTACAGACAGTGTCAAGAGTAAGGGGACGAATAGACTGTTCAAAATAATCTTAACAACTAAGAAAATTAAACTTAATCTCAATTGGTTATTTTTATTCTTGTCAGAATGACCCTTGTCATGTACTGTGTTCATTATGAAATATCCCTTGTTTCATTGAAATTAAATAAATAAATAAATAAATAAATATCTTTGGGACATTTTTACACAGCACCATCTAGTCCCAAACTAAGCAGAGCTTGTGGTATGGGTACTAGACAATGGATATAATACGTATATACTTTTTTTTTTTGTAAATACATACTTATAATACATAAGCAACACACCCAGACCAACACAAACACTTATGTTCATCACACAAATATTTGTGTCCTGTGGGAATCGAACCCACGACCTCGTTATCAGCAGTCCGACACTCGAACCACTAGACCACAGAGGTCGTCAAAATTAAGTTTAATTTTCTTCGTTTTTGACATCATTTTGAGGCAGTCAGTCAGTTCCGTAATTTTTGACGCCAACTGTACATTTTACGATTTTTCAACAGATTATCAATTTTGACGAATAGGTATTTTTCTTTTCAGTAGATATTTTATAAAGACACAGAATCTATACAAAACATACCATCCTTTCGTCCTTATTGCTATTTTGTTCCCTCTCTATAGACTCGTGGTCGTTATCAGTGAGGCCAAGGCCTGTAAATATAAAAGAAGGCAGTGTTGGTGTATAATGGCCACGGTTAGTTACGTGGTCGTTGAGTTTTAGATGGGTTCGCTTTGACCTTTAAACGAAAGGCCTCGTTTTAGATAAGTTGCTCTTTAAAAGACACATTTTGGTTTTATTTAAAATACACTCACTAAGTAGCTTTTGAATTAATTATTTGATAGCGGTTTTATTGGATACCAGCCTATGACCGCGGTTTCACCCGCGTGGATGTTGTTTGTCGCGCATCCCTCGGAAACTGTTCATCTTCCCGGGATGAAGGTAGCCTATATGTTAATCCAGGTTACGTTCTACCAGTATGCCGAATTTCATCCAAATTCGTTCAGTCCTTACAGCGTGATTGCGTAACAAACATCCAAACGTCTTCACAAACCTTCATATTTATAATATTAGTGGGATTGTTTTGTGATAAGTATTTTTTTTATTTGCTCGCAGAAATGATGGCCGATGGGGCAGTAAAGTTCTGGAGTGGCGACCGCGTACTGGAAGGCGCAGCGTGGGTAGGCCCCCCACAAGGTGGACCGACGACCTGGTGAAGGTCGCGGGAATCCGCTGGATGCAGAAGGCGCAGGACCGGTCGTTGTGGCGATACTTGGGGGAGGCCTATGTCCAGCAGTGGACGTCTTTCGGCTGAAATGATGATGATGATGATGAAGTATTTTTTGATGATTGGCATTCTTAAATAACTCTTTTGTTGATTAAATAGTTATAAGGTATACATAATAAAGACATAACGTTCCGTAACAAACATAATGTTCCGTGTGGTGCCGAACGTAAAGAATTGCACCACCCTCCCTCTTCTCATGGGTGTCGTAAAAGGCGACTAAGGGATTCACCAGAGGATGGGCAGCAGCTTTCTCTGAGTATTTAAACAACCAACTGCGATCGCCAACCCGCCTGCCAAGCGTGGCGATTATGGCATATCCCCCCAACTGGGGGAGGCCTTTGTACAGCAGTGGATGTTTTTCGGATGAAATGATGATGATGATGATGAATAAAGGCAAGGTTTTACTCTAAATTAACTTATTTAGCGCTCCATTTTCCAAAATTTGCCGCATCTCGATGAGTCATTGATGACGTTTTATCGTCATGAATATTATAGGCACAGGAAAACCACATACGGCCTAAATGACCGATCCAATTTGGAGCCATTTGCATACATTTCGCGTCCCATCAAGGCCGCTACTTAGAAATTAAATAAAAACTCAACATGACGACTGTTTTTATTGCTCACATTTTTATAATGATGATGAAAAGTTATTACTTAGTATGCGTTACAGTCCATATTAGGGCTTACAGTTATATTTCCTTATATTATAAGGTATTACTATAAACATGCCCTGCATACCTACCCACGGTTTTTATGTTGTAAAACTCGGACCAATGAAAAAAGCGGACGGAATCTCACTAAGAAAAGATTGAATTACTTATTTATTTATTAAACACACTATAAGCATTTTAACACACCATATACCTATACAACGTGGATATGACAATACGACAGGAAAACACGGTTATTACCAGTCTATAGAAGCATTTTAAACACATAAAAAAGTTGTTTGTCGAGCATTAAAAAAACTTTTTTTTTAACAAAATTAATCTGTAATAATTGGGAAAGAGAGTTTAAAATCATATGGACTCGCACAGGTCTTTGACCTAACGATCTTTGCTTAGAAAAATGGTCCTACATTTAAAATTAATAAAATTAAAATAACTTCCTGTGGCTAAGCTATTAGCTGGATTTGACAGATTTTTTGTATACGGTCAGAGGATGTGATACTCTGTATGTTGTTTTATTTAATGTCGTATTGTCATATCCACTTTATATACTGTTTTTTTTTGTGACACTACGACATTGACTACCGTCACACGAAATTTGTTGCGTAATCGTGGCTTTATGTCTTACTATGGGTGTGAATGTGTGCTTACCAGCCCGTACTTTTAAGCGAGCCGTCTTACTATGGGTGCTTCAAGTATTGCTTAGCAAGATTCCATCCGCCTATTTATTCGTCCATGTTGTAAAAGTACCAAGAGGGACTGTGTTTTATGACTCACAAACTGACATAAAATGTAACTTGAGTACCGATTTTTCACGCATTATTACATAAGATGGTAAGTATAAACAAGAATATACAGCCGCTGTGAGGAAAGATGAATAACTGAAAGCACCTTTTGAGATACGTATACGTATACGTATCTCAAAAGTTGCTTTCAGTCTATCTTAGATACCTACATTCAGATTTTTCATCTTACTTTCTATAAAGTAAGATGAAAAATCTGAATGTATCTAAGATATTATCTTATCAGATTTTTCATCTTACTTTCTATACGTATCTCAAAAGTTGCTTTCAGTTATTCATATTATATTATATTGTATATAATATATTATATTGTCACGTTTTTTGCAACACTTATAGTATTGTTGAAAATAATATAAACTAAAATTACAAAGACTTCTTCAAAACTGAACGAATGAAACTTTTGTGACAAAATTCCTTATGGGGGCTTGCGGTAGTATTAAATAAAACATACAAAAGACATGTTTTACTGGGGACCGAACCTGGGTCTAGTGGTATCTCAGTCCGACGCAAGATTTTTCCTTCCATCTATGCTTGTATTATAGTTGTAAAATTTAGCATTATAATTAACCGGTCATAATTATATGAATTTTAAGGATAATTTCCTCCCTGACCGCACACACTCTAGAAATGTATTGAAAAGTTGTAGTTTTAAAATTAATTAAATTAATGATATAATTGAACGTATCAAAAGCTTATCCTAAAATGTCGATACGAAATGAAGAAATACTGAATGTTATTAATGACCCCAAAAGCATTTGATTCACAGCAACGATACACAAGAAGCGAGTATCAAAATTCAACCCCGACAGTTGAAAGCCGAAGCCGCGACAAAGACGACAAATTTCTTCGCCATTCACACGGAAGGGACCTCCAGCTATTGGAAATTATTTCTCCAAAGCCGTCTGCTGATGACGTAACTAGGTCGCGATATTTTACAGCTATACTTTACAATAGTTCCTTCCTTGGCTTTGGCCGGCTTTACACAAAATGCACTGATTAATGAATACCAATAGGAGCGACCTACTTAGCTCAGTAAAAGGTTTTTGTTGGGTAGATGCACTTTTTTTCAGTAACATAATGGAAGTGGAGCAAAGTGCACGTGTATATCGGCGCTTCCTCGCCGCAAGTGTAGTCAGAGTCCATTTTGGGTATTAGATGGATGCGAAATAATAAATTAAATCGCAGTAACTGTTTATTCTTATAAATAAGACACACTGCACATACAGACGCAATTACATTGAATAATTACATTCTAAATACAATATTCACTCTGTGACGGATCGCAATTGAATGACCTCTGTGCTTACTTTTTTTTTTTTCGAATGGACTCTCGCAGAATTGGTACCCAGAATGGATACCCTAACTGCTTAACCGGGCGGGTGGCGGAGAATCCCGTTAGGGACTCCATCCGCCTTTAGAACCTATGTGCTTACAGTAATCGTCTTTTTATATACCCTCAACTAACGTCACTTACAATCATGAGATACTGTTTAGATCTATTTAAATTCTTGATAATTAAATTAAAAATTTCATGGCAAAGCAAAAATATTAATTAGTTAAATGAAATAAATTACGAACTTTAAACAAATCTAAAACGATAAAAATAACATTATCTTATGCTCAATTACACGCTCAAGGCCCAGAACGTCGCGGAATGAGAGTTAGCGCGATGCAAAATACGAGGCTTGCCGGGAAGGAGTAGTGCGGCATGAAGTTGACGCCATTCCGAATGAAAGTGCATTTAAACGAAACAAAAATATAAAATGGCTTAGTAAAATTATTTCAAAATAATAAAACAATATTTCGGTAAAATATCACACCAAAATACCAATATATGTTGGATATATTTAGGAAACTGTTTGAAAATAAACAGTTTTCGAGGTATGTTTGGAATTTTTTATGATCGAGCCAAATAAGTGCATTCATGTTTTGGGCTTAATAATAGTGTCAAGTCTATCCTTGAGTAACACGTATTTTAATTTCAGTACCATAGAGTGAGTAGTTTTTGAGCGGGATTCGCATTAGTTTGTTGAATTACGGGTTTCGGCCCCTTAAAAATAAAAACAATAATTTAGTAGCTACGCCACTGCCTACCGCAAACCCCTATAAGGAACCACGTTCCAAAAATGTTATCCTAATATCCTACTTCCTATTATCTTACTTCCTACAATATTGTTAATACGAAAGTATGGATGTTTGTTTGTCCTTCAATCACGCTAAAACGGCTAAACGGATTTGAATAAAATTTGGCACGCAGATACACCATGTCCTGGTTTACTACATACGATATTTTGTATCGAGTTACTATGGAAGCGAAGCCACGGGCGGCAGCTAGTCTATAGTAATATTATAAAGAGGAAAGATTTGTTTGTTTGTAAACTCTGAAACTACTGAATCGATTTAATGATTCTTTTACCATTCGAAAGCCACTTTATCCACCAGAATTAATATTAGCTATATTTTATTTCAGTACGCGCTTGACCGCGGGCAAAGTCTAGTTAAAAATATATAGCTAATCCATTTGGAAGCTTTGGTACTGAGATCTAAGTAGACCTAAAAAGCGCTACAACAAAGAAGAATGACCACTAAATTTTGTTGTTACAATTTAATCTTCCACAAAACAAAGCACGTACCTTCTTTTTTAGTTCGAGTAAAATGTCACGTCCACTAAATTGTAGCGCCACAAGAAGCTAAACAATAGTACAAAAACGTGAGCAAACACGTCATAAGAGAAAACATTTATCTGATAACTGGAGCGTTACTTGAGCGACCATGTTTCTTGTTTCAATGTTTCTTGTTTCAATATTTCTTGTTTCAATGTTTAAGATATTTCTTGTCAATGGTTTCTTGTGAGACCAACGCGCACTCGAAGTTGCTGTGTTCTTGACGTTGTGTGTTTATTTTTCGCTTCGTTTTATTTTCCTTAAACTTCCTATCTATTGCGTCCTGTCGCGTCCGTTTTATTGCTCCACATTTTATATTAAAGTGAATGGTTTAAGTGTTATTGGGTTATCATTTTTTATTTTTAGTTTAAAGTATTGAATGTGATTTTATAATACTTTTTACAACGTCTTATTGAAATAACTGAAAACCTCATCATTGGGATCATTGTACTCATCAGTGTGAACAACTTTTACTAAGGGACCAACCCTGAAATCGCGAAAAAAAAGCAGCTGTTCCCTACATTTGTGTTCACGTAAATCGACTAAATATAGAGAACAGCTGTTTTTTTTCGCGATTTAAGTGTTGATCCTATAGTAAAAGTTGTTCAAACTGATGAGTACTGATGATCCATTAAGAGGTTTTCAGTTATTTCTATAACATGTTGTGTACAGGATTGCAACATTTCTTTCTTTTTATGGTAATTTTATTTGCTGTCTAAAGTTTGAAATGTGTAGACATTACGTTGGTCGTATTTGAGTAAACATTCGTTTGGTATTTTAATGATATTTGCCCTACATAAACAGCTTTCATACCTCCGTCGTTTTCAATTGGACGGCAGGCACTTACCTGAAAAAAAGAAACACATTTTATTCAATCAATTTAAAAATAAAATTATTGGTATATCAAAGAAAAAAGGCAAACGATTTCATGGAAAACGAGATTAGTACAGAATTACGTCGATTTTCATTTAATTTGACGCGAAATAATAAAAATCTAATTTTTTTCACACTGAATTTTCAAGCAGATTTTCTCTCAATAATTTTTATTCAAAACTAGCAGTGGTCGCAACTCCGTTCGCTTGGAAGTTGGAAGATATTATGATTTCGTTTTCATGAAAACAATTTCATTTCATACCAACCCAGTCTATTACAATATAATTGTAACGTATATAATTAGAATTGAAATTGTGTATTGTGTATAAAAATATATGTATTTTTAACAAAAATATACAATACTTCTTTTAACTTTTTGATATTGGTATTGGATTTGGTGTTCGTTTGGTGTTTGTTTCGTGGCGGTGGTTCCGTGTGGCGCCGGACGTAATGAATTGCACCGTCCTATATCTTATCATGAGTGTCGTAAAAGGAGACTAAGGGGCCAGAGGATGGGCAGCAGTGTTCTCTGAGTATTTAACCAACCAACTGCGATCACCAACCCGCCTGCCAAGCGTGGCGATTATGGCCCCCTAACTGCTTGGGGAAGACCTATGTCCAACAGAGGACATCTTTCGGCTGAAATGTTGATGATGATGATGATTGGATTTAGATTGGCATTATTTTCAATAGTCTCTCGCATAGAAATCTCAATAATAAGCTAATAGAAATGTTATCAACTGACTTTTACTACCGGAACGCGTGTCGCTGGTTTTCCGCTACCAACACATAATATGTAATTACGCACACCATGTTTCTAGCATTCAATGCACAATAAATTAAGCCTAATCAAAAATCCGCTGTTAGATATGCTGCAAAATACAATTTTAGTGACTCTGCGTCAAAAACAGCACTGATGATCAAGCAAACGATTCGCGCACTGGTGTTCTATGAGACACCTGTACGCGGCGACAAGGTCACGCGTCTGTACTACTTCTATTACCTTATTAAGGTTTCTATGATCTCTCCACTGGCTCCACTGGTGAAAGCCGACCTCAAAATAGTGGAAAAAGGCTAGGAAAAAGAAAAAAGATACGTTTTATCCTCCTGCCTACTACTACTGTTCTATCGTTAGAACATAAAAAAAAAGTATAGATTGTATTGAAATGGTATTTAAAATACAATCTATGAATACATTTTTAGGGTTCCGTAGCCAAATGGCAAAAAATAGAACCCTTATGGATTCGTCATGTCTGTCTGTCCGTCCGTATGTCACAGCCACTTTTTTCCGAAACTATACTGATAAAACTTGGTAAGTAGATGTATTCTGTGAACCGCATTAAGATTTTCACACAAAAATAGAAAAAAAAAAAAAAAATTGGGTTGCCCATACTTAGAACTGAAACTCAAATTTTTTTTTTCATTATACCCATACGTGTGGGGTATCTTTGGATAGGTCTTCAAAAATGATATTGAGGTTTCTAATATATATATTTTCTAAACTGAATAGTTTGCGCGAGAGACACTTCCAAAGTGGCAAAATTTGTGTCCCTGTCCCTGTAACTTCTAAAATAAGAGAATGATAAAACTAAAAAAATATATGATGTACAATACCATGTAAACTTCCACCGAAAATTGGTTTGAACGAGATCTAGTAAGTAGTTTTTTTTTAATACGTCATAAATCGTAAACCGCAAATTACGTTTCATTTTATTAAAACATCGATCAAAGTTACAACGAACTCCAAGAACTTTTACATTATAATACTTGCTGCTCCGGAACCCTTTATGGGCGAGTCCGATTCGCACTTGGCCACTTTTTTTTTGTTCTACGGGTAGAAGATATGTAGGCAGGAGGTAAATTCCTTCAATCAACTCAGCCTCGATAGGCTAGGATGTCCAGCAGTGGACTGCGATCAGTCCACTGCTGGACATAGGCCTCTCCCAAGTTGCGCCACAACGCTCGGTCCTCTGCCTTCCGCATCCATTCCCCCAGCCACGTTCTGTAGGTCGTCGGTCCACCTGGCAGGGGGGCGCCCTACGCTGCGTTTGCCGATTCGCGGACTCCACTCAAGGACTCGTCTGCTCCAACGGCCATCGGTCCTTCGACAGACATGGCCAGCCCACTGCCACTTCAGCTTACTGATCCTACAAGCTATGTCGGTCACTCCGGTTCTTCTCCGGATTATCTCGTTACGGATTGTAAAGTCCTTAAAATACTGCAAATATTAAGACCTAACAGTCAATAACACCTGATACCCAGATATACTGTACATTTAAAAGTTTTCGCTCCAAGAGCAGTCTAAATTGTAGCCGGGTATTCCCCGGGCGGCCATTAATCCATCATTGTGTCCAGTGCTGAGATCTGGCGGACTCTAGCTTTTCTAAAACCTTTCCACTACTAGGGTTGCAAGCAACATTTTGATCATTCAAAACTCAGAAAAAACACACATGTCCGACACTAAAATATCAACTTATACAACTTGTTACTGAAATAACTGAAAACCTCAACTGTTAACTGTTTATTTTCAAACAGTTTCCTAACCATATCCTACATTTATTGGTATTCCGATACGATATTTTACCTAAATATTGTTTTATTATTTTGAAATAATTTTACTGAACCATTTTATCGAAAATACACATATCCTCTGAGTAATATGTTTTTTTCGCGAATATGCACTTTCATTCGGAGTGGCGTCAACTTCATGCCGCACTACTCCTTCCCAGCAAGACTCGTATTTTGCATCGCGCTCACTCTCATTCCACGGCATTCTGGGCCTGACAAGAAGTTATTAATGATAGTAGTCTTATAAACGAGACTTGAGAATATTTTTTATAAAAAGAAAACGATCAGCTAGTACAACGTTTAATTATTTAAACTTAATCTCTAACAAATTATTATTAAAACTACGATGCCCTAATACGTCCAGCACTCCCGAATGTCAATAGCGAAGTAAAGTGCGCCTTTCGACTCTCGCCGCAGGCGCTCGGCGTTCCGCTCGACTGCACATTCCACCGTCTAGCCATGCTACGTCACGCAGACGCGCCGCTTGGCCCCGCCCCCTGGCTGGGTATCTCCAACACGGCCTCTCCTGACGGCGAGGCGTCCTCGACCGCTTGATACTGGATGGGCAGATCATCGCAATCTGGAAGGCTGCCAGAATCATCATTACCTGAAACACAACATTTGTTATAGCATTCGCCAAGCAAACAAAAAGAAAACTGGAGCTAGTGTCCTAAATAATTAACAGTCAAGCATCACAACTGAAAGCGTGCACTCAAACAGTTGTGACCAAGACTGAAAATTTATCATTAGAACAAAGTGCAAACAAGAAGAAAGAAAACTAATGAAGTCACAAAATTTACAATTAGAAAAATAAAACCACAAATGACAGAGCTCCGGATCTCTATCAGTCATGTTGCATTGCAAAAGTATTTGGTTATTTAAGTGCAATTGCTCGCGTATCACACGCCATAGGTAGTGGCACGATGCACGCGCACGTGTTTGATGAGGCTAATTTAGCCAAGGAAATTTTCCTTAGAAAAATAATACGCACGCCATAGGTAGCGGCCTAAGGCCCGCGCACGTGGTTTCTCAAGAAAACTGCTGCACACGCCATAGGTAGCGGCCCAAGGCCAGCGCACGTGGCAGAAGAGGAAAACCATCCCTCAAAGAATAATGCACACGCCATAGGTAGCGGCCCAAGGCCAGCGCACGTGGCTAATGAGGAAAACCTTCCCTCAAGGAATAATGCACACACCATAG
Organism: Asteroscopus sphinx; assembly: GCA_949699075.1. NCBI lineage: Eukaryota > Metazoa > Arthropoda > Insecta > Lepidoptera > Noctuidae > Asteroscopus > Asteroscopus sphinx. Next base: position 9,112,670 of record OX453019.1, read on the forward strand.
GTAGCTGCCTAAAAGGCACGCGCACGTGGCTCCTTGAGAAAACTACTGCACACGCCATAGGTAGCGGCCCAAGGCCAGCGCACGTGGCAAACGAGGAAAACCCTCCCTCAAGGAATAATGCACACGCCATAGGTAGCTGCCTAAATGGCACGCGCTCGTGGCTCCTTGAGAAAATACTGCACACGCCATAGGTAGCGGCCCAAGGCCAGCGCACGTGGCAAACGAGGAAAACCCTCCCTCAAGGAATAATGCACACGCCATAGGTAGCTGCCTAAATGGCACGCGCTCGTGGCTCCTTGAGAAAATACTGCACACGCCATAGGTAGCGGCCCAAGGCCAGCGCACGTGGCAGAAGACAACTCACCACCCGCTGCGAAGAACGCTGCGCACGTGTCTGGCGTCCATTCACCGCGCCAGAGAACCATATGCTCCGTAGCCGCCTGGGTTTTTTTGCCATAGGACCCCGCCAGAAGCTCCAACTCGTAGCGGCGATGAGAAAGTTGCCGGATGAGCTTGAGGGAATCATGCCGGAGTCTAGATGCTTGCCGGAACTCTGCGAATTATATCCAATGAACACAAAGTTGCCAAGTGCATACACACGTGGCTGCTTGCACGTCTCATTAATAAGTTGATCCTGTCATTGTTGGCTTGCTTTGAGTAATTCTGAGAAATTTTTACCCAATTGTTGGGTCGAAAAATTTATCACACATTCACCGGATTTCGACTTAAAAAGTCGGCATGCTACATAAGAGCGCCCTTTCGGTACTCGATGGTAAAACGGAAATCTTGTAAGTAGACCCACCAACGGGCCACTCGAGGGACAAGATCTTTCTTGTGCTCAGTAAATTTCAACGAATTGCAATCCGTCACTATCTTAAAGTCTATGCCAATAAGATAGTGGCGAAAATGCTGCAGTACTTTTACTATGGCCAGAGTCTCGAGCTCGTAGCTACAATATCGAGACTCAGCCCCATGAGTCGCTCTGCTGAAATAGCCGACCACCCGCTTCAACCTACCGTCGTGCTCTTGCAGCAGAACAGGGCCATAACCTATCGCACTGGCGTCAATATGTTGCTCGGTGAGCAATTTTGGGTCAAATATTGCGAGCACTGGTTCCTCAGTTAAACAGCTAATTATGTATTCACGAGCTTCGTCTTGCTCATCACCACCAACCCAGTAAATGGTTCTCCCTTTTCTGTAAGTTACGCGATGTAGGTTGTTTTCGCCGCGTAGTTTGAAATGTACCGCCTAAAATACCCGGCTAGACCCAAAAACTTCCGAACTTGCTTGACGTTCGTGGATTTGGAAGACTTTACTAAAGCGCCCACCTTCCTAGGACTCGGCCGCACCTGACCTTGGCTAATAAGTCTGCCTAAATATTTTACTTCGGTCGCTAGGAAAGTGCACTTGTTCAGATTTATGGAAAACTCGGCTGTAGTAAAAACTACAAAAGTCAGACGTAACAAATCCAGTCCTTCCTCAATCGAATCTGATAAGACCAATTCTTCATCGATATAATTAATGACCTTTCTAGTATCTATCAGGGGTTTTAAGGTATTAGATACAACTCTCCGATATACCACAGGAGCATTCGTAAACTGAAAGTTAATAAGGACGATAGCGCACAGGAACATCAGTATTTAATTTTATTTCCATACTGCCAGTGTTGACGGTTGATATCGCGGTACCAGTAACAAAAAAAATCGGTAAACTCATTTACGAGCGAAAGAAAGCGATTCCTTTCCTCGCCTTTTAACGGTGTATTTATGACGTTAGTATCTAAGGCACGTAAGTGATGTACCTGGGACATGCTATCTTCCCTAATGAGCCGTTGTACGTCATCAGTTCGTATGTAAATTACACATTTTCGGTTCAAAACGTCTGTACCTAATAGTATAGGCGCACTGATACTTTCAGAGGGAATAACGAATAGATCCACCTCTATGGATATCTCGGGGAGCTCAATAACTGTCGTCACAAAACAGATGAATTCTATTATTTGACTTCCTATTCCGCGCATTAGACGATACGTAGGAACTTTATTACAATTAAAATGCTTATGAACCGAATTGGAAATCAAAGAAATATCAGAACCGCTATCGATTAAAATATCTACCGACAATTTCCCGATTACAGCTGTCACAACGTTGGTGTGGTTGGCAACATGTGACAAAAATTTACGTTAGTTGTGCCTTTACCGTTTGTCTCAACACTTTTAGCAAAACATCAGTCAACCGAGTGACTACATTGCTATAGTATGTACAGGACAAAGAATCGCATAATACTTGAAGCTGCCAGGTGCCATGTCTGCTTTATGAGATTCATTTTTCTGTAAATTTTTTTGACACTGAAGTGTTGTATGACCAGCACCCTCCGCCACAATAAAAACACCTTGTATCAACTCTACAGTCACACACTTGCGAGATGTAAATCGACCATCATTTGACGGACGAACAAAATTGCGGGTAGTTTGAGAATCTGTTTTAGGTTTCGTATAAACCGATAAAAATTCGACTAACTCGTTGAGTTGCAACTTGGCATTGAATGCGGTAGGTTTTACTTGTAGATCCGTGATGCCTTGGATGACAATGGCTTTTTTTTTCCACTTCCGATAGGCCCTTTACAATATTTGAGCGCAATAAAGATTTTCGTGCATATTCGGCATACGTAATAAAACTTTTATGAGTCCTTACTCATTAGGTACTTCAAACAGAACATTAGCAATGTCAACATTCCATGGGCAGAGAAATCGGAATTTCAATTTAAAATTGGTCCATGAACGGTCGCTGGAGACCCGATCATTCAGCCATGTACGCGCATCACCTTTAAGGCAACCACCAACGCGCGACGGACATTCGGGATCGCCCCAACGATTTAATACGCGACCTCGATCGACCTCTGCGCACCAAACATCGAAGTCATGAAACATTCGGGTCAAAATTAGAGATGAAGTAATGGTTTGGCGTTGCTTGCAACAAACATAATAAATAACACGCTAGCAATTTTGTCCGTCGTATCCTTATTCGAATCGCAAAGAGAGTCACGGGACACGCTGGCTTTACCCGTAGCCACAGGAAGCGGTGGAGTACCTATGACATTCGCGTGCTGGACGTGGCGGTTCCGAAACCGAAGTAGTGGACAACCTATCCTCGATTACATGTAGTCTACCTAGGATCATATCAAGTACGTCGGTGGGAGGGCTATCGCGGCAACCACCAGAGCAGTCGCAACGCCGCCGCGTCGCTTGCGAGACTCGACTCGTTGAGACCGTCTACCGGCACGACTATTATTACTTGATCTACTAGAATATCTACCTGAACTGTCACCTCTTTTATTTGATCTAGATCTAGAGGGACGTCCAGACATTTTTAAATCAAATGTAGGTACTTACAATTTAATTTTATACACACACAAAAACATATTACCAGAACTAAAACTTACGGCACTGTTAACTATTTGAAATTTAACCGTCAGGACACTATTTTATGAAAACCGATAGAAATTAGGCGCCGTGGTGATCACACTTCTGATCTTATAAACGAGACTTGAGAATATTTTTTATAAAAAGAAAACGATCAGCTAGTACAACGTTTAATTATTTAAACTTAATCTCTAACAAATTATTATTAAAACTACGATGCCCTAATACGTCCAGCACGCCCGAATGTCAATAGCGAAGTAAAGTGCGCCTTTCGACTCTCGCCGCAGGCGCTCGGCGTTCCGCTCGACTGCACATTCCACCGTCTAGCCATGCTACGTCACGCAGACGCGCCGCTTGGCCCCGCCCCCTGGCTGGGTATCTCCAACAGTAGATATATTTTACTAGCGGATGCCATCCGCTAGTAAAATATACGGATGGCAACACAAAAAACGACTCTAACGTTGAATCATCTGTCAGATTAAGTTGTCAACCTGTGTGTTGTGTTGTTGTTGTTGTTGCTAGTTTTCCTGTCAATTTTGACACATATTAGACAGACATTTATTATTATTATTTTTTTTTTATTATTTATTTTTAGACACATATTTGACATTTTGTCAGATTAGACAGTGACTGCTGCCAATTTGGTCAATTTTACTTCTTTTTTCGGTGCATTCGTTTTAATATTCTTGACGATTCAAAATGATGTGTGTATGTGTGTGTGTTTCAGGCGTAAATTCTTAATAAAATAAGTATTTCTCAAAATTGGAGGCCTTTAAAAATATGCAGTTAATAATGGTTGGTATAATGCTATTTTTGAAGACATCTATCCAAATATAACTAACTAACTATAATATAACTTCCCGGGTTAGAATTCCTGGTGATTAAAAAAAACCGTTTCTGGACATCTCCTTTAGTTCGAGGTTATGTTTAAACGAAACGAAAACGAAACGTTTTAGTTATTTTATGGATAAATGTTTGATAAAGATAGAAACAACGAACGATAGTCTTTCCAATATTGGAAAGACTATTTATAGTGCTCGAGTTCTCTGTCAGTGTTAGTGTCTGTGTCAGTGTCAGGGTTCAGTGTCAGTGTCAGTATCAGGGTTCAGTGTCAGTGTCAGAGTCAGGGTTCAGTGTCAGTGTCGGTTTCAGTGTCAGTGTCGGTTTCAGTGTCGGTGTCAGTGTCAGTCTCAGTGTTGGTGTCAGTCTCAGCGTCGGTGTCGGTGTCAGTGTCAGTGTCGGTGTCATTGTGTGGGTATTTGTCGGTGTCGGTGTCAGGTATCAGTGGCAGTGTCGGTTTCAGTGTCAGGCTTGGGATGGTGTCAGAAGCGGTGTCAGTGTCGGTGTCAGAGTCGGTGTCGGTGTCTAGGTTCAGTGTCAGTGTCGGTGTCTAGGTTCAGTGTCAGTGTCGGTGTCCGAGACAAAGTCTGTGTCTTTGTCAGACACAGACTGTCTCACTGACACCGACACTGAGACCGACACTGACACTGACAACGTCGCTGACACTGACAACGACACTGACACTGATACAAACACCGACACTGACACCAACCCCGACACTGACACTGACACAGAAACTTACACCGACTCTGAACCTGACACTGTCACCGACTCTGATACCGACACTGACACAGACTCTGGTTGGTGTCGGTTTCAGTATCAGTGTCGGTGTCGGACTCGGTGTCGGGGACAGTGTCAGTTTCAGAGTCAGTGTCAGTGTCGGTAACTGTGTCTGTGTCAGTGTCGGTAACTGTGTCAGTGTCAGTCTGACAGTACTGTGTCTGTGTCTGTGTGTGTGATACTGATACTGTAACAGTTACCGACACCGACACTGACTCTGAAACTGACTCTGACACAGACAACGACACCGACACTGACACTCAACCCTGGTAGGACACTGAGACTGACACTGACACTGAGACCGACACTGACACTGACAACGTCGCTGACACTGATAACGACACTGACACTGCCACTGACACGGGCACTGACACCTGATACCCACACTGAACCTGACACTGACACCGACACTGAGACTGACACTGACACCGACAACGACCCTGAGACTGACACCGACACTGAGACTGACTCTGAACCCGATTCTGACACCAACACTGACACTGAAACAGACACCGACACTGACACCGACACCGCCACCCACCCTGAGACTGACACCGACACTGAGACTGACACTGACGCTGACACTGAAACAGACACCGACACTGACACAGACTCTGACACTGACACTGATACTGATACTGACACAGTTTACCGACACTGACACTTACCCTGAAACTTACACTGACACCGACACCGAATCCGACACCGACCATGAGACTGACACTGACACAGTTACTGACACTGACACTGACACTGACTCTGAAACATTCACTGACTCTGAAACTGACACTGACACCGACAACGAATCCGACACCGACACCGACACTGACACTGAATCCTGATAGGTGCCAGGTGACACTGACACTGCCACTGATACCTGACACTAAACCTGACAATGACACCGACTCTGACACTGAAAGAGACACCGACACTGACACCGACACCGACACCGACCCTGAGACTGACACCGACACTGAGACCGACACAGAAACTGACTCTGACACCGACACCGACACTGACACAGACACCGACACTGAAACTCAACCCTGGTAGGACACTGAGACTGACACTAATACCGACACTGAAGCAGACACCGACACCGACCCTGAGACTGACACCGACACTGAGACTGATAACTTTTTTTTTTTTCCTTTGGCAATATCCTCATGGACGCACTCCGCCTGGGGTAGGCGGAGCCAGTGTCGGACTCTTACCAACTAAAAACCACCACGGTGTTCCTCTAACGACCCTTGATACCTGACACTGACACAGACACCGGCACCGACCCTGAAACAGACACTGACACAGACACTGACACTGAAACCGAAACTGACACTGCCAGAGACACCGACTCTGAACGCTGACACTGAACCTGAAACTGACTGAGATAACGAATCCGACACTGAAACTGACACTAAACCCTACATTGCCACAGACGCCGACACCGCCACTGAACCCTGACACCGACACTAACACTGACAGAGACATCGAATCCGACCAGACACAGACTCTAACACCGACAGAGACACCGTATTTGACACTGACACTGTAACCTACACTAACACTGAACACTACACTGACACAGACACTGACACCGAAACCGACCCTGAGTCAACGACACTGAGACTGACACTGACACAGACACGGACACTGACACCAAAACTGACACTGACTATGACACAGAAACTAAAACCGACACCGACACTGAAACAGACACCGACACTGACCGGTGTCAGAGTTCAGTGTCAGTGTCGGTACACCAACACCGACGCTGACACTGGCACAGTCACTGACACTGACACCTGACACCGACACTGACACTGATACCGACACCGACACTGACACCATCAACCGACACTGACACTGACATAGAAACTTACACCGACACCGATCCTGATCCTGACACTGACACCGAAACTAACACCGACACTGACACTGAACCCTGACCGACTCCGACACTGACACTGTCACCGACACTTACTCTGACACTGACACTGTCACCGACACTGACTCCGACACTGATACTGATACCGACACCGACAATGACACTCCAGCTGGTACAGACACCATTACCGACACTGACACTGACACTGAACCCTGATAGGTGCCAGGTGACACCGACACTGCCACTGATACCTGGCACCAAACCTGACACCGACCTAGGCACTGACACAGAAACCGACATTGCCACTGATACTGACACAGACACTGACAATGACACCAAACCTGACACTGACACTGACACTGAACCTTGACACCGACACCGACAATGACACAGGACCTTGACACCGACAACGACACCGACACTGACACCAAACCTGACACCGACACCGACACTAACACTGACACAGACACTGACACCGACACTGACACCGCCACAGACACTGCCAGAGACAACGACGCTGAACGCTGACACTGACCCTGACACTGACAGAGACATAGAATCCGACACTGTAACTGACACTTGACCCTACATTGCCACTAAAATTTTCTCCAAATTACGTTGTTACACTGTTCATTTTTTTCATTTACATTGACCAAATCTTGATTTGGTAACTAACTATAAATTATTATTTATATTTTTTAATTTTATATTCAAGTATTAAACTAGCCTTGAATGACGACAAACTAGAGGTAAAACTTTATAGTTGTAAAACACACTATAAATCACCTCGCCTTTGTAAACTTCACACTATTTGTAGATCGGAATATTGCAGCATAACAAGAACAAAAGACAAGCCTTGACACCGACACCGAATCCGACACCGACCAGAGACTGACACCGACACTGAGACTGACAATGACACCGACACCGACACTGACACTGAAACTGAGACAGACAACGACACTGAGACTGACACTGACACCGACTCTGACACCGACACTGAAACTGTAACAGACTCCGACACTGACACTGACACAGACACTGACACCGACACTGATACTGATACTGACACAGTTACCGACACTGACACTGATACTGAAACTGACACTGACACAGACACCGAATCTGACACCAACCATGAGACTGACACTGACACAGTTACCGACACTGACCAGTGTTAGTACTCTGAAACTGACACTGACACCGACACCGAGTCTGACACCGACACTGATACTTAAACTGACACCGACACTGACACTCAACTTTATAGGATACTGAGACTGACACTGACACAGACACTGACCCTGACACTGACACGGACACTGAAACCTGGTACCGACACCGACACTGACCCTGAGACTGACACCGACACTGAGACTGACACTGACACCGACACCGACACCGACCCTGACCCTTAGACTGACACCGACACTGAGACTGACACTGACACCGACTCTGACTCTGAAACAGACACCGACACTGACACAGACTCTGACACTGACACTGATACTGATACTGACACAGTTACCGACACTGACACTTACCCTGAAACAGACACTGACACCGACACTGAATCCGACACCGACCATGAGACTGACACTGACACAGTTACTGACACCGACACTGAAACTGACACTGACCCCGACACCGAGGCCGACACCGACACTGATACTGAAACCGACACCGACACTGACACTGAATCCTGATAGGTGCCAGGTGACACTGACACTGTCACTGATACCTGACACCAAACCTGACACAGACTGATGATGATGATGATGATGATGACCTGACACTGACACTGCCAGAGACAGCGACGCTGAACGCTGACACTGACCCTGACAGAGACAACGAATCCGACACTGTAACTGACACTTGACCCTACATTGCCACTGACACCGACACCGCCACTGAACCCTGACACCGCCACTGAACCCTGACACCGACACAGACACTAACACTGACAGAGACATCGAATCCGACCAGACACAGACTCTGACACCGACAGAGACACCGTATTTGACACTGACACTGCCACCGACACCGACACCGACACTGACACTGAACCACGAGAACACGAAATTTTCCCCAAATTACGTTGTTACACTGTTCATATTTACATTGACCAAATCTTGATTTGGTAACTAACTATAAATTATTATTTATATTTTTAAATTTTATATTTTTATTTATTTATATATTTTTTTTATTTATTTTTTATTGATTATTGCGTCTAACATCATATCTTGACTTAAAGTATGAAACTAGCCTTGAATGACGACAAACTAGAGGTAAAACTTTATAGTTGTAAAACACACTATAAATCACCTCGCCTTTGTAAACTTCACACTATTTGTAGATCGGAATATTGCAGCATAACAAGAACAAAAGACTAGCCTTGTGGCCCGGGGGTAAATGGTTCAGAACTGGCATCATTTAATAGTACCCTCACTATGTACCGAAGGACTACAGCCAAAGGCTATGGGCTCGCTTTTTTTTTTTTTTTTAATACGTAATACTTGCGTTAGACCACTGGAGCTACAACAACAATATTTACAGCGTATTGCACATTTATTTATTTATCACAACTTACATCATTCATTACAGGCTCGCCCAATGCGATAGAGAAGGCAAACACACAATACAAAAATATGAAACGAAAATAACAAACAATTACTTACACATAACAATCAAATCCTAACATTATATACAAACTATAGACAAAAAAAGCAAAGTATGAAAAATTTGCATGTAACATGATATATAAATATAATAGAACTTTAGCGAGTTCACTCAAATTACATGTAAATATGTCCAGTCGCTCATACTGTTCATTAATCCGTCGGACAGCTCGGGTGAGAGGTATCATGGACAGTAAGTTGGTCCTAGCAATCGGCACGGCCAGCAGTGGCGGGCGTCGCGCTCTCCACACATAGCGATCCACACACAGACTTAGGCGACGCAACACTCCCGGGTTATTCTCCTTACCACGCATTAGTTTAACTAAATACGCGGTAAGTGCAAATTCCCTTCGCACTCGCAGCTTCTTCGTACCGGACCATACCCAAGACAAATAGCGTAGGGTACATCAGTTGGTAAAATGGATACACCCCATAGAGCTTTTTGTATAGGTGCCGCGTGAACTTGTTCTGCCCTCCTAGCCAAGTTGACAATCTACAATCGTCAACGCTATAGAAAACAATCAAAATGAACAATCATTCCCATACATTTTGATTGTTTTCTATAGCGTTGACGATTGTAGATTATCAACTTGGCTAGGGGGGCTGGACACGCTCCAACATTATCGAGTAGGTACTTAGCCTCATGCGGAGCACATAACAGCACTATGTTCCAGGTGACTCTTGACTAGTGCATCATAATACCCTGACTGCTGTAATGTTGGTGAAGTCACGCGTCTGTGACTACGAAAAAGAAGCCCAAATTCCTAAACGCCTTTTTGCGTATCGCCTTTATATGCTCACGGAACGTCAGTTCAGGAGTGAGGGTAACTCCTAAATCCCGCACCTGTAATACCCGTTGGATCGGCTCTGTATCCACTTTGTACTCGTAGAGTAGGGGTGCTCGCGCGCGGGTGATTCTCATCACTGAGCATTTGGACACATCATTCTACGATTCTGCAGTGCCTCTGGTATGTTCGCAGAGGCGCGCGTCGATAGTTTAGTGCGATTATGCATAAATGCATTGCTTCGATGATAGGCAGGGGTCGCGGCACCGCCAACAGTATTCTGAAAATGATAGCGAACAGGGTAGACTGCCCATTTATTAATAATATTATAGAATTTCATGTATTGTAATGTGTTCATATTATTTTATTTATTATTCTAATTGCAATCATGTGTAATTTAATTCCAATTTATAATGTATACTATAAACTATTTTAAAAATATGTTTACTAACAATTATGGATCGATGTAATCTGACAAATAAATAAATAAATAAATATTTTTTTGTACATTTTTACACAGCACCATCTAGTCCCAAACTAAGCAGAGCTTGAGCTATGGGTACTAGACAATGGATATATAAAATATTATAATCCATTGTCTAAAAATTAATTAAAATAATTTAAATTAAATAATTTCATCATCATCATCATTTCAGCCGAAAGACGTCCACTACTGGACATAGGCCTCCCCCAATTAAGGGGGGAATATGCCATAATCGCCACGCTTGGCAGGCGGGTTGGCGATCGCAGTTGGTTGGTTAAATACTCAGAGAACGCTGCTGCCCATCCTCTGGTGAATCCCTTAGTCGCCTTTTACGACACCCATGAGAAGAGATAAGGGTGGTGCTATTCTTTAAGTCCGGCACCACACGGACTTTTTTTTTTATTAATATTAATTAAATTAAATAATTTAATTAATATTAATAAAAATTAAAAATATATATAATAAATAATTCATATTAATTTTTTTTTTTAATTTTAATTATTTGTTTATATAAATATATACTTTTTTTTTTTGTAAATACATACTTATAATGCATAAGAAACACCCAGACCAACACAAACAATTATGTTCATCACATAAATATTTGTGTCCTGTGGGAATCGAACCCACGACCTCGTGATCAGCAGTCCGACACTCGAACCACTAGACCACAGACGTCGTCAAATGAATTATTATTATAAGCTGATGTTGTAAAGAGATGATTTCGATTCTAGATCATTAGTCATTAGACACTGCGCATCAGTAGAATACGACTTTTTAATAATTGTTTAAATTCGCAACACATATTATGTGCTAGTTTACATTGTAGGTACATTATGTTGGTTGCAATGGAATCGAACACGTCATTTCGTCTTTTCATGTATGTTTATTTCATGTAGTTTGCATTACACATAGAGATGGTGTAATTTAAAACTGCACGACCTGGCCTCCACCCACTTTGTCATATGACAATGACATTATTTTATGAAAAAAAATTATTTTCATATTTTTTCATTCTTTAATTTTATTCGAGGCTTTTATCCATAATGGCATGCCAGCCACATTGTAACTAAATACATTTATTCTAAAAAAAAAACTTAAATCACTGATGACGTTTAAACAAATAATTAAGTAAGTTCATGAAAAAAATTATGCAATCTGAAATTAAATGATCTCTACTTGTACATATAATACATAGGTATCCATTATTTTATCAAGTTTTTAGAGCCCTACACTACAATTCTTGGAGTCACAGCATCAATAAAGATCGGACGTCCTATTATTGCACCTTTGCCTCGGAAGCTATGCCTCGTGTTGGCAGCAATGTCTCGCTTTAATCGAGGCCACGTCCCTCCAAGCGTTAGCACGTGGATTTTTATGAGACGGCATAAAATTTCACTTAACGTAACGTACGCCAGCACCAATTCGGTTTGTTGGGCTGACTTCATTTCGTATGCTTCGGGCGTCATGTTACTCGCGTCATGTGGAAATGTGAGCTTTTGTTTCGCATTTGACGCACATATACATAATTAAAATGTTATATACATGCATATATACGCACGTTTTCTGCATTAGAAACGTGATACTATTACAGGGCTGGTAAAGGCGTGGTTAGTGCGATGGGGTCTTAAATTAACGGAGTTTTTCTTTCAGCAAGGCAATGATTAGAGTCTTGGAAACTACGTTACTACGTACTACGTAACTACATACTGTACATTCAACTTCTTAATTATGAATAGAATATGTAGGTTTTTTTACACCCGTTATAGAGTCGTTACGCCCTCAGGGAGTAAACCGAGAAAAAACGTGACCGTTAACTCGCACGCGCGTTCTATCCGCACTTGCAAATTCGTAGAGGCTTCACTTCTGTCGGGCGTCCTCCGACGCCACCCGTTTTTTTTTTAATATTCAGAATAAGCATAATCATCTTCAAAATATTTTAGAAATACGCCTATCATATAACTGCTATTCGAACTACACCTAGATAAGTTGTTAAATTCAATTAAATTCTACGTACAGCATTGTGAGTACCAGGCCCCTCAGAAAGTATTGCGAAAAAAAGTTTTTATATATGGGAGACTGGCCAGTTATAATGTTTTTCGAAAATATGATTATTTATAAGTAAAAATAAGTAAGTTCCAATTTCAAAATTTCCCTCCACATTTTTTGCGAGTTAATTCAAAGTATTGTGTCTCACTGAAATATGGATCTGCGCCGGGAACATTTTAGAGCTATGATTTTATACGATTTCAAGTGTCGCTTGAAACCGGATGAATCGTACGATAGACTTCAAATGGCATTCATGGATGAAGGCCCTTCCAAGGCAACCGTGTATCGTTGGTATAACGAATTCAAGCGCGGTCGACCAACTTTGGGGGATGACGAAAGAAGCGGTCGCCCTTTGACGGCTGTTACCGAAGAAAACGTGCTAGCAGTGAAAAATTTAATCCAAGACAATAGGCGAATTACGTATCAGGAGATTCAACACATATTGAAGATTGGATCGGGAAGCGTTCACGAGATTCTACACAGCCATCTTCGCGTGAGGAGGATAGTATCACGCTGGGTGCCGCACAACCTCACCGATGCTCAGAAGCAGGCCCGGGTGGAATGGTGCCGTGATATGCTTAACAAATTTGAAGCAGGCTCGTCTCGGCGTGTTTACGACATCGTTACAGGTGATGAGTCCTGGATTTATCAATACGACCCAGAAACCAAGCGCCAGTCGACTGTTTGGGTGTTTCAAAATGAGCCAACGCCTACCAAAGTGAAGCGATCTAGAAGCGGGGGTAAGATTTTGATCGCTAGCTTTTTTAATTTGACTGGCCACTTGGTATCAATTCCCTTACGGGATCAAAGAAGCATTAATGCCGAATGGTATACTACCAAATGTTTGCCAGAAGTTTTCTCTGTTATAAGCAACAAGCGACCAAACACAGGGCTCCGTGGGCTACTGCTCCACCACGACAATGCACCTGCGCACACCGCACTCAAAACGAGGGACTTCCTGGACAGCACGCCAGTCAAACTCCTGGGTCACCCTCCTTACAGCCCTGATCTAGCACCGTGTGACTTCTTTTTATTCCCAAAAATAAAAAATCTGCTCAAAGGGATACAATTTTCGTCGCCGGAACATGCGCTGGCTGCGTTCGAGCAGGCTGTAAACGAGGTGTCTGCGGCGGACTGGAAAAAGTGTTTTGAAAACTGGTTTAGGCGCATGAATCTTTGTATAGAGGCTGGTGGAAAGTACTTTGAAAAGATTTGATAAAAATATATGTACGTATAGAACAATTTTTTTTAGTTTCGCAAAACTTTCTGAGTGTCCCACGTATCTATAAAATATTTTACGTGATACATTTGTAAATTTTTTTTGACGCCGTCTGTGATCTGGTGGTTCGTGTGTCGGACTGCTGATCAGGCCTGATCATGAGGTCGTGGGTTCGATTCCCACAGGACACAAATATTTGTGTGATGAACATAAGTGTTTGTGTTGGTCTGGGTGTTTCTTATGTATTATAAGTATGTATTTACAACAACAATAAAAGCATTATAAGTCTAGTACCCATAGTATAGTTTATCCATTGTCTAGTACCCATAGTACAAGCTCTGCTTAGTTTGGGACTAGATAGTGCTGTGTGAAAATGTAAAAACAAACAAACAAACAAAACAAACAACACATCACCAGTTTTGAGGAATAGTGTTGTAACCCAAAAGTTTTTATAAAAAATACTGTTCCCAGTAATAAAATGAAGTATAAAGTCAAAAACAGGATTATTTGAAATAGCTCTCTCAATTTATTAGGAGTGCGTACATCATATTATTTTGTGCTAAAAATGTTATTACGTTCAGAATTTATAAGAAATATTCTCGTCTATTATTTATTTCGTGAAGTTTCTGAATGTACAATGGTGTTAAAGTTTGGTTGGTAATGGTATGTTTACAAAAAAATAAAAAATTGTTTCGGTGGTATATCAGTTGAAGTGCTAGTACGTTTGTAAAGAAGATTTGTAGCTATAACTATTCGTTTTTGCTTCGAAAATCTTCAATTATATCTTCAACTTGTACATAATAGGTATCTGTGTTTTCCGATAAATTTAATCTGGCGTTCTTCAAGGCAGGACTGAATAGGTTTCTGCTGGGCATGTGTGCCATGGTAGACCGCACGTCAGTTGAGGTAGCGGACAAACGCAAGCCCATGTAGTATAAAAAAAACTTATCAGTTTAATCTTACCTTTTTAAACAGTCCATATTACAACTCAATCATTTAACAATTTGTCAAAGATCCAAACACAGGCATAGCGCCTCTAAAGTACGATCATTTTAATAAAAAAAAACTGATTTGACTCCCTAAAACTGCCACAAAAAGTCATTTTGCCCGCCTCTAATTCCGACTGTTAGTTGCGTACTCATAGCAACGGTATTCAGCAATGCAGCTGAAGCATTAATTCGGCCGGTAATTGCGACCAGCCGCGTCAGCCTCTTCATTAGAGAGCCATCCGTCAGTCGCTGCGATAAATTCGCTTAACTAATCCCGTCAATGGTCGCGTTCTTCGACTCCCGATGTTGTTGTTTGGACCGTCGACGGTTGAGACCATAGTATTATATGTATAACTGGGAAGGATGTTATCGCTGTCTGTTACAGCCTTACAGATCAGCAGACTTAGGTAATTAGTGTCAGTTCACACAACACAGTTCCTGAAGCCCCTGGTAATTTGGCTTTTATTTTGGTTGGTTCTTGGTCTGACATATTAGAAATTTAGGTACCAAACCAAAGTTAATTTTGTGAAATATTGTCAATTTAGAAGATGTATCGATAACAAACATTATGCTTCTGGCCTAATTAACATGTGAGAGATTTGTTTTATCGTGAAAAATTATCTGCATACATTTTGATTGAATGAGGTATCCACCACTTAGTATGAAACAGAAGATTTTTTTCACGATTTCAGAGTTGATCCCATAATAAAAGTTGTACAGAATGATGTTCAGGCAAGTGTCTTTGGTATATTAAAAATAGCTCTGCAGATATTATACCCTCTGTCTGGGGAAGGTGGAGGTCACTGACCTCTATTAGTCTAGAACTACGTTTGTAATATTAGGTAGGTATTCTGTGCTAGTACGCCAGACTGGCTATTGACGACGTCGTAATGAAGACATTTGATTTCCGCCATTTTGGCGCTGTTTGCAGTGGCTGCAGTGGTGTTGGTCCGCGGAACTAATATACAATGTAAAACAACACGATGGACATTTGCTATTTTAGTTCCAGGGACCAACGTTGGGGGCGCTTTGATTGGGCACAAACAGAGACTTGATATGATGGTAGATGTCAAATCTGTGGGCACAAAGAACTTGGTGTCATTTTGAGTGACATAGCCTGGCCGTACCAGTCACGTACCAGTATAATAAAGGTCAGTGATGGAGGGGTGTGTCGGTCACCTCATAAGTCGATACTGAAACTACTCGGTGGCCATTCTCAGCACATAAAAATAGAGTTGCTCCGGGAACCCCAATGGACCGCGCCGCGCCGGTGCGTGAATAGGCACCTAGTTGGTATTAAAATATTATGAGTAAACTGCATTAGACTTCCTTTCCTAACCGACGAAAAAAAGGAGGAGGTTCTCAATTCGACGCGTATATTTGTTTTTTTTTTTTTTTTTTTTTTTTATGTATGACCTCGCATAACTTTTTACAGAGTGGCCCGATTTTGATAATTCTTTTTTTAATGGATAGGGTATATCTTGAAGTTGGTCCCATTTAAATTTCAAAATCAAAATCCACCACTAAGGGTGGGAAAACAGGGGATGAGTGCTTGTTCACCCACTGAATTTTTACCTGTTAACCGATTCTGTTGAAACTTGGCACACAAATATAGTTCTAGACACTACGACATAGTGGAGACCTGGAGTTAGAATAAACAACAAAAAAATGTAAAATAAAACTTTTTAACAAAAAATTGAACCGACGAAAACAGAAACTGAAAAGCGAAAAATAACTAATTATGAGTCGGCGACAAACAAACAATCAACGGAGATCATTAAATTACTTTAAATAAATAATAAAAACAACGTAACAGCAAATACACAGTGAAATTTTCAACGATAAACATTGTTTATCTCTCTCATCAACTTTCCAAAAATGCGTTCTCCGCTCGGCCACTTGCAACTTACATGCACGTTGCTTGTTAAAAGTTTGTTCGGCGCCGACTCATAATTAGTTATTTTTCGCTTTTCAGTTTCTGTTTTCGTCGGTTCAATTTTTTGTTAAAAAGTTTTATTCTTCATCCACTTAACTTTCTAAGTCTCTTAGAATTTTATTAATGCGAGATGCATCTGTCAATTAATGCACTCATTCTTAAAACCCATTATCCATAGTACAACAAACAACTACAACTATTTGACATCATTTTCACAAACGATTACGGCTGTAGACGCCTGAATCATTAAAAGGGACAAAAAAGTGTTAAATTGTAGGTAGGGACTGCACTAATTTGTTCAGTAATTGCGAGGGCTACCGTCAGCATTAAAATGCGATCTGTCAGTGCTGCGACAAATCCGCTAGAATGATCGTCCCGACGATAAATTAGAGACGCGCCTTTATACAGTTTGGAGCTATAAAGCAGTTCTGCTGATTTTTATTGTTATTTATTTTTAATAGGTACTTTTTTGGTACTAAGGAGTGTTATGTAGTAGCAATAGTGGCTTAGAAAACGTATTTTAATAAACCTACAATAAAATGGGTGGCGTCGTCAGAAGCAAAGCTTCTAAGCAAGGGTGCATGGAACGTGCGTGCGCAGAGCTTTATATGTGTGTGTGTTCGAGACAGTACTGAAGCCGCGCGCTAAGGTAGGGGGATGTTATCGGTGCCGATTTTTCTCGATTGATTTCCCGGTGGCAGCCGAGCATGCAACGATGCAATAGAAACTCCGCCTCAATAAACTTTTTGACTGCGTGGTGAACGGTTGGAACAAATATTTTTTGCGTATATTGAGCATGGCAATATTTACGAACGTACAAATCATGATCAAACCATTTGACGACCTCTGTGGTCTAGTGGTTCGAGTGTCGGACTGCTGATCACGAGGTCGTGGGTTCGATTCCCACATGACACAAATATTTGTGTGATGAACATAAGTGTTTGTGTTGGTCTGGGTGTTTCTTATGTATTATAAGTATGTATTTACAAAAAAAAAGTATATAAGTATTATATCCATTGTCTACTACCCATAGTACAAGCTCTGTTTAGTTTGTGATTAGATGGTGTTGTGTAAAAATGTCACAAAAAGTATTTATTTATTCCTTTAAAATCTTATTTGTTTTGAACAAAATTGTACCATCATATTAGTCCCCCAAAAAACCAATAATCGCAAAACGAAAACATCAAAATCCAAATCTTGACTTCAATCATAGATGTAAAGAAAAAAAGAAACGAAATTCAATGCTAAGCTTTTAAGGGGTAACTTAAATAAAGGCAACGGAACTCGGGGAATAAATCCTGGCGGTATCTGAAGCCAGCTTTGAAATCACGCCGAGAGGGTATATACAGAACTTCCTTTATTTATTATTTGACAAATCTTGTAATTAAACTCCATCGCATTTTAAGTGACTTCGCCTTAATTTTACGTTTGCAGCTTTGAATTTTATTTAGCAGAGTAATCGTTTTTCGAGTTTGTGGATTTTTGTTTATTGTTAGTATGTGAGTATTATTGTTTTAAAATTAGGAGACATGAATAAAGAATTACTGAGTCGATATTAATGGCGGTTTTGTAGCGATGAAGATTAACAAACATTAAGCAAATTATTTTTATATTAGTCCATATGGTTCGTTGCTGGTTGCTGGGTAGACTTGTGTACTGAAACCATACAGAAGATTCTATATTATAACCATTTTGAAAAAGTTAAATCAGACACGATGAACCATGAATAGCGATAGCACTTTCACGTAGCTCAAAACAATTAATTGGTATGCATAATTATGTAGGTATGTTATCTTCTCTTGTGTTGTGCCTCCACGAGTGACGATATTTAATTAATCGTCCGGCGCACTCTGGACAGTCAGCCACGCTACCGACCTGCTGACTAGATAATCTTTTCCACAGGGCATGAGCTATTATCATTATGTAGCTCATGTCGATACGATAGAAAAAGATCTTCTCTTGAACAATTAAAGTCCATCCAATGGTTGTCTGGAAGAAATTACTTTTTTTTTTTTGTTTTTTTTTTTGTTTTCTGATGAACTTAAAAAACATGAACCCTTGAACTATCTACTCCAAAAAACTTCTGCATCATGCTCAATTGTGATCCAAAATATAAGTGTTGTGTCCCAATACATAATAACACCAGTTTCATGGACTCATACAATACAAATTTTCAATCGAAGGGCCGGTCAATGATTCCCTACTTGGTCTTGTGCGGCCCTCCAAAGTTTCCCTATAAAAGCTTCGAAATATGTTGTGATATTTCTCGGATAACAAGCAAAGTTTCGTCCTTCGGCAGTCATAAAGTCGTGGTTGGAGATATTCGGCCGTGGTTGGGCCTGTGCCAGAAAACCCCGCTTACCTCACGAAGTATTATATTATCTGTGCTCACGCTTAGCTGTTTGGTGGATGAGAAAAAATATGTATTTGTTTTATTTTTTTATTATTCCATTTATTTAACTAAGTTACTTATTTTATACATTTTTAAATATTTTAAAAAACAAAATAAAAAAAAACATTTAAAAATATAAAAAATAGTAGCCCACCGGCATCGGGAACAGTGTCCAAGCTACCGGTGGTCAGGGCCTCACTTCCTATTATTATTATTATACTTTATTGTACACACATATACACATTTTTATTACAGTAGGAAAGCTTATGTACATCGGCGAGCTTAACTCAAAAATGAGTTTTCTTACAGCAAACCTTATGAGTTATGAGTTTTTTTTTTAATGATTGTGACGATGGTTTTCTGTGTATAAATAAGTTATATCGCATTTAATGGGTAATAAATACATAATATAAACCTTTTTAATTAAATTATAACACTTCAAGATTTCAGTTTTTGTAGTATTGGTTATAAGATGACTAATCGTAGAAAAAAGCATCGCATCGTAATTTGAGAAGTTGCTCAATTTTTGTTGTTGTTTGTTGTTGTTGTTTGTAGTTGTTGTTTGTTGTTGTTTGTTGTTGTTGTTTGTTGTTGTTGTTTGTTGTTGTTGTTGTTGTTGTTTGTTGTTGTTGTTTGAGTTGTTGTTGTTCGTGTTTGAGTTACTTATTTAGTAAATTATAAAACAAGGTTACATGTGCGTTATAAGAAAGAAAAATGCTATTTATGTTCAAGATCATTAGGTACAACAACAACAAAAAACTCTCAAAAATCGTCAAAGAAACACGTTATCGTAGACTTGTTTTATCGCAGTCTACATAAAACCTTATTGAGTCGGGCCGCTTAATTATTTCAGCATCAAAGCTAATGAGAGGTATTTTTTCCTCTATTCCTGTACCGTTCATGTATCAAACAAAATATTATTTAATTAAACATGAAAATTAAGCTGGAAGCCGTCGCTCGGTGAAGCTGTCAAATTGCGTAGGATTAATTTTGATTCATTATGTCGGAGTTCACTTCATAAGTAGCTATCTAATTTCACATGATCTAGAGACTTGAGAGATCTAATTAAATTCTTTGTACAAGTACAAGATAGCAAATAACGTAGACTTTGTACGACTTCCTGTTTGAAACCAATAGAGAGGCGAAATGGAATCCTTAAGAGTTGGAATTAATGAAATATTTTGTGTTTATTATTATTAATTTTGTAATAAGCAATGGGGTAGAAAGTTATGAGTTTCGTTCTAATAATAATTTGCGATGCGTCCCCTTAGACCTTTCGAGGTAGGAATTTTAAGAAGCAGGTAAGCTACGCGCTGAATATGTTAAACAAGCTAGCCTAAATTTTCTTTTGCTTAGTTTCTTGGTAATATCCTTAGATCCATTTTGGTGAAGGCTTGTGGTTTGTTCGGTAGGGTAACATAGACCTGTTGCTACCTGCCGGGTCTCTCTAACTACGGAGCTTGTTGGCCCAAGTTTTCGGGGCTTTAAACACCTCTGACACGAGTATTAAACATAATGCTTGTTGAAGTCCATGACTTAAGATATATTGTGATGGATACTTGGAAGTATAAGGAGCCTTAAGCGTCAGCTACACGGTGACAAACCAGACTCCCCACCAAGGTGACCTTGCTGGTTTACAACCATGTAGACAGTGGTTTGTCACCAAATTTTGTTTGACGACGGCTGTCAGCGACCAACCTCCGACCAAGGTCACCTTGGTGGGGAGGCTGGTTGCTCACCGTGTAGCACACGCTTTATTTAGTCATGCAAACAAGAATTTTCCTTTCGTGAAAATTAAATGGAATAATTTTCCAATTACTTAGAATGAAAAAAAATGTGTAGGTATATTGCGCTTAACCAAGATATAAAATATGCCTATTTGATGAAGACGCCGATTATAAAACATGGGAAAACTATTTATAAGCGTAAATTATACCTACTATACAGTGACGCCACACAGTTCCTTGACCGATCTATCGGTCCATTTGTGCATGTAATGTGTAATCTGGAATATTGACCGTAACCCGGGATTGGGTCGCCCAGGATCGCAATAACCTTACTAACGGGAACTAGAGCGAGACGAATTCCCGGGATGGCTCAATAAATAAGGTTTTAACACTAAGTAATGCTTAGTAACAGTGCAGCAGTGTATCGAATTGATAAAAACCGGCCAAGTGCGAATCGTACTCGCGCACAAGGGGTATGTAGATACTGTGTATATTTTTCATCAGAAATACCTAATAGTTATTGTCACTTTTTGTAATTTTTTTGATTCTATTAATATATATGGAGGGTTTTATCATACCTGATTATGCCACCCTTATGAGTACAAACAATAGATTAAGATCGTCGTAATTTTTTGGGTTCCGTACCCGAAGGGTGACAAACGGGACCCTATTACTCTCGCTACGCTGTCCGTCCGTCCGTCTGGCTGTATCTTTTGAACGGTAATAGGTAACCATTTGTAATTTTCTCAGAATATGTGTTGCTATGAGGTGTATCACGACAAAGACTAAAATCAAAAAAAACTCTAAAACCAAAGGGGGTCCCCATACAAGAAACCTCAAAAAACATGCATTTTTTTCAACGTTTTTGTTCCTGCTCTATCTTCAAAACCGTTACATATACCAGCGTCAAACTTGGTCGGATTATAGTGCATATTATGTAGTTTAGCAACAATACTAAAAATAAGACAAACATAGACATATGTGGTGGTACCTGCGTAAGAAAGACATGCAAAAATTCATATTTTGCGCACTGTACGTTGATGTCTTTTGATAAACTCTCGTAAATTAAATCAGTTTTTATGGGGTATCAGGTCGTTGAGAGGTACGGAACCCTTACTACGGGAGTCCGACTCGCACTTGGCCGGTTTTTATAATACTTTGTGCAACAGTTTTGCATCTTTTGACAAAGGGGACGCTACTTATTATTTTTTCAGACATTGAATGACTTGGACAACAATGTAATTCTTTCGGCCCCGTTCCGAACACATTCCATCAGTATATGGTAAACGTCCTCCACTACGTTACACTCTAGACAATTAGGTGAAATAGCTTTACCCATAATTTTGATATTGGAATTCCATTCCCATCGTGGGGTTAACTCTCGAAAATAATTCAAATTCCTAATCATTGGATTGATCACTTTTTGACATTGTAATTGTACAATGGCAAAAAGTGATCAGAATTAATAGGTATTTTTGACTACAAATGTAATACAATACACAATTTCGTTCCTAATAAGGATAAATTATTATAAAATCACTAAACAATAAACGGATTTAGACTGATACCCTCAGTCTAAATCCGTTTATGGCTCAGTAGGCTGCATTTTTCAATGCGACTGCAGACCAAAACGAAATTAAAGAAAAAATCCTAGTTATTTGGCGTACAATGTAGCCATAAACGTGAATATTAACTAAATATTTGTTTTAACTGCTTACGTGTCGCACGCAGGTCGCGTTGCGTATTAATGTAGCCTCAGCCTTAGTTTTAATTTCGCGTTCAGAAGGACTCATAGTTTGACAGTAGTCCAATGCCGATCAACCGATTATTTCCAAGAGTAGCCCTTGGTAACATAACTGGTAGGAGAAAACAGGAATTTCAGTTGAAGGGATGAAGATGTCTAGTTGTTTTGCCAAAGACTCTTCGTTCTAATTTCAAACATGTGTAACAAAGCAATTCCATAACTTCGGCTGCCCCTTACAGAAAAACAGTGTGACATAACTCCCGAATATTCGTCGAACATGTACGATTTGTGGTAGCAGAATAATCCAGTTCCTACGTGACGCGCAAGATGGCGCCCTTGTCACGCGTCGCCCCAATTTATGTAAATGACGTGCTCCTATGAAGTGCACAGTTTGCTCTGGCAAATAAGGTACAGTAGCAAATAAGGGAAGTTCTACTGAACCGGTGTTTTCGATTTGCCAGTAGTGCTAGAAGATATACCTCCAGGATGAATTGTTGAAAGAGAATTCTCAACTCACCCTATCGCAGTC
Source organism: Asteroscopus sphinx (assembly GCA_949699075.1). Lineage (NCBI taxonomy): Eukaryota > Metazoa > Arthropoda > Insecta > Lepidoptera > Noctuidae > Asteroscopus > Asteroscopus sphinx. The sequence continues at coordinate 9,136,131 of OX453019.1, forward strand.
CACTGCTGGACCTAGTTGTACCACAACACTCGGTCCTCTGCCTTCCGCGTCCAGTCCCCCAGTCACCTTCTTCAGGTCATCGGTCAAACTGGCAGGGGGGGCGCCATACGCTGCGTTTGCCGATTCGCTGTCTCCACTCAAGGATCTAATTCTCAAAGAGCTGCTTCATAAGTTTTAAATTTAACTTTAGGAATTATGTTTAGCAATTTTAGTTCAGTTTAGTTTGTTTAACTTTTAATTTAATTAACCTAGTGATTAAATAATTTTATTGCATGTACTACAGTTAATCTGTGAACAGCGCTGTGGGTTGCAATGTTGTTTATACTAAATATGTATAGTTTTATTATTAGTTTTTATATTGTAGCTGTTTGCTGTTCCAACTGAATAAAAATAAAAAAAATGAAAATTTAGAAAAATTGTACCTTGTATATTTTTTTTTTCAGTATTTTGTTAATTGATTAGGTCAAAGGTTTTTCTCATTCAAAATACACCTATGCACGTAAAAAAATGTGTTATTTACAATATCTAAAAATATTGTGTTATCTTTATAAAATACGTATAGTAAGCGATTTCAGAACAAATGCTTCACTTCAAAATCGCTTGTTACCTACACTTATTTTGTTAAGATTGCATTTCGTTGAAATGGATTTTGTTTTTATTATTACCACACATTTTTTAACAACGAACTTAAATAATATTTCGCAAAACAGCTGACCCTAGCAAAAATACTACATGAGGTCACAGAAATTGGCACCTTGATATATTCGAGCCCACCTACGCCTTCGGCTTAATGGAGATCATTCATCGAGCTGTGGTGGCCGATAAAAGGTAAAATTCCAAGTCCTAATGACAGAATTCATGCTCAGACGACCCATTAGTGGAATAGCTCAGCGTCAGATTCTTTTACCGTTAGCGCTAAAAAAAGTAAAACTTTCGCAAGAAAAAAAACCTTTCAATTTGGTAGCACCCCTATTTACTCAGCCATAAAGACTTAAGCGTTTTCGGCTGAGGTAATTTTAGTTATTTTCTCACCTACCAATTCAAAAATAAAGTTCAGAGAGCTATTTAGATATGCCAGATCTATTTAGAATGACTCACTCGACTAAAACCGGATTTATTCAACACAGAGACTGATTAATCACATACGTAATGTTTAATGTTACAGGATGTGAATCTGTATATTTAGGTCAACGCTGTAAAAAAACATTTGATATTCACTATTTCAAATGCATTCTATTTACTTCGATATTTGCGTAACAATCGCTTTCGGCCTCCGATCAAATATATTATAGATTCACGGTCTTGTACAAAACCAAACCCAAAAAACGTCTCCACGATAAAATGTACTAGTAATTATGTTTACGACAACAAAAATTTCGTCACTCCATCCTTTGTTTGCACATGTGATGTGGAGTATCATCATTTCAGCCGAAAGACGTCCACTACTGGACATAGGCCTGATGTGGTGTATGGTTTTTATATATTTTTTTACACATTTTACCATCGTGACATTCGTGACACGTCTCATCGCTAGCGCCGCCGCTGCCGCGCCGTCGTGAAGCGACTAAGAGCAAAACTGTGCACGCGACTGATTATTACATAGTTTTGATGGGGCCGTTTCTCGAGCGGTGATCGTGTATCTATGATTTATTTGATAATTGCTTTCGGAGTTTTGGCACATGTCACATCGCCAGCGTTTATCTCGACAACTACAAGCTGATGCAAATTACTTATATACACAGCAGCCGTAGAACATTAAATCCCATTGAAAATTCGCTCGACAAACGAAATTGCGACCTAGTTGTTTAAATAATCTCGATATAAGCTAGATGTCCTGTTATCCCGTAGCACGCGAGTGGCGGGACACATCGCTGGCTCGCCTCCAACCTGTCCGATGGCCGCCTCATCTCGTTGCTGCGTGACATGGCCCGTTGGGTCATGTTGTATCGCATCACATGGGACAATGCCATGCCGTCTCGGTGTCAAGCCGCTATGACTCCAATTTGCTATAAAGCGGCGGTGCGCGGCACTCACTTCGCTACCGCCGCTCGTTTTGCGGCATCGTTAAAATTTTATGATCAATACAGCTTTGATAGCGGAGTAAAGCTAACATTATAGAGAAAATTAAGATCTGTTTTTTTTTCTGAAGTGGTTACTCAACTGTTTGCTATTTCTGTCCACGTGACTGACGTGTACTTGTCATTTGAGACATTCGGCCGCTTGACGCGTGACGTTTCGATGCATTTGGTATTTGCGTCATCGGAAACGGGGAAAATAATTATATTTTGTAGCAATTTCACAAATATTTGGATGGCTCGCAAAATAAATTTGTTTAGACAAGAGTCGAGGTAAAGTAATCAGAAATTTTCGGATTGCTTCTGTAATCTATGTTTGGCTATTTAAAATTATTTTGGAATAGGATAATCTCAATTAAAGTTGGGCAAACAGATTTCTGGCGTGTTTCCAAGGCGGTCGGATGGCCGGCGGCGGAGGGTTAGAGTCAACTCAGCGATTGTGATCCACTCACTCGCTAAAAGGGTAGAAAGGACCCGTCGCCCACTCGTCGGGTTAGAGGGCCTTGAAATAGTTTTCATGTCTATTTTGGATTCGTATCCATATATTATAAGTTTCTTCATATTTATTTAGACGTAGGCGGGCAATCCTACTGTCATACCTTGAGCAGTTCACAATAACTACGATTCGGGTAATTAGTTATAAGTAGCGGAGTTGAAATTACCTCTATGTTTCTAATTAGGTACGACGGTATAATTTAATATTGGTTGGCTCATGGTGTCACAATCAACCAAAGCTACTTATTAGTTCTTCATATTTCAAATTTCGTATTTCTATAATACTACTAGGCATGCCTTTTTAGTTCTGTCGTTTCCATATTTCCCGGCAATTTTGAATTTGGAACTGTTCTATATTCGAATGTGTTTAAATTTTGAATCTCAAAACAGTTGAAAGTATTAGGATTAATGCTATTGTTTAGTCACAGCGTCGATTGGAATCTGTCAGGTTACGTACGAAAATGAATCTTTCTAAGGAAAATGTTCGCACAGTAATTTTCTCGTATTACCTCATCATTAGTCATCATCATCATCATCATTTCAGCCGAAAGACGTCCACTGCTGGACATAGGCCTCCTAATACTATTAATTAGTCAAATGAAAAAGGAGAAGAACTAATTATACCAATTAACAGAAAATCTATTAATACCTTACATATAGACGGAGTGCTGCGAACAATCTTGTGAAGCCAAAAAAAACTATGCACCTTCGTGTACAACCAGCGCTCACGCACATACATGCACCTCAAACCGTGCTCACCCCTTTCAGTACACATGTCGCGGCATCGTCCAGTAAGCATCGCGAAAGCAAATATCCTTAGCGTTGGTTGTACACGAAGTAGCATAGTTTTTTTTTTGGCTTTACTATGATTGTTCGCAGAAATTCGCCTATATTTTTTATTATGTCTGTGTTAATCAGAAATGAGGAGATTCGCAGGAGAACGATAGTAACCGACATAGCCCGAAGAATTGCCAAACTTAAGTGGCAGTGGGCGGGGCACATTGCTCGCAGAACGGATGGCCGATGGGGCAGTAAAGTTCTGGAGTGGCGACCGCGTACTGGAAGGCGCAGCGTGGGTAGGCCCCCCACAAGGTGGACCGACGACCTGGTGAAGGTAGCGGGAATCCGCTGGATGCGGAAGGCACAGGACCGGTCGTTGTGGCGATGCTTGGGGGAGGCCTATGTCCAGCAGTAGACGTCTTTCGGCTGAATGATGATGATGAATACCATGCTTAATTCAATATTACACACATCTAAATGAAAAACTAAGCCACAACGATCCAAAATGCCTATCTATCTCTTAAAGCCAAAACATTTCGTTCATAGATAAAATGTAGGGCGTTTATCGCGTCTTCATGATGGCGCCGGAACCCTCAGAGCTGCAGATAATGAGTCGGGACTGCCCCCATGGGCATAAAATTGAGGCATCGAGCTTCGCTGTGCTTATAAGATATCTCTTGACACAACTACTTATATGAGACGGAGTTGACGGAACGCGTTTATAAGATGGAATGATTTTCAATATTAGAAGGTAGGTACAGCAAGCAAATATAAATAAATAAATATTTGGAACATAACACAGCACCAATTAGTCTCAAACTAAGCAGAGCTTGTACTATGGGTACTAGATAATGGATATAACACTTTTTTTTTTTTTTTGTAAATACTTATAATACATAAGAAACAACCAGACCAAAACAAACACTTATGTTCATCACATAAATATTTGTGCCCTGTGGGAATCGAACTCACGATCTCGTGATCAGCAGTCCGACACTCGAACCACTAGACCACAGACATCGTCAAATACCGCAAAAGCTTTTCGGGAGGTGTAAGATTCATATCACGTTAATTTCCATAGCATCAGACTCCTTATTGACTGCTACTTGATATTGTCCTACTAATATTATTAAATCGACAGTTCGGATGTTTGTTTGTTTGTCCTTCAATCACGCTGAAACGGCGGAACGTATTTGGATGGAATTTTGCACACAGATAGATGTCATGTCCTGGATTAATACATAGTCATATATGTTGCTATTTTCTTTTGTGTACAATAAAGAGTATTTGTATTGTATTGTATTGTATATTTTTTATCGACGTAGTATGAAACTGAAGCTGCGGGCGTCCGCTCATTATAATATAAATCAGCTAGTCAGTTGCTACGCTTGGCATTCGACAAAATGTATACATACAAATATACAAATGTATTACATACATACAAACATATTATCACGCCTGTTTCCCATTGGGGTAGGCAGAGACAATGGATTTCCACCTGCTACGATCGCGATCCTGACACACCTCTTTTGCTTCATCTACGTCCATTAACCTCGTCATGCATGCTCGTCGATTTAGAGAACTCTTAACCTGGCATTTTCTGAGAACGTCCGCGATTTGATCGCGGTACGTTCGCCGAGGTCGTCTTCTTCCAACTCTTCCATCCACACTCGCTTCGTATACTTGTTTCGTCAATCTCCTCTCACAAAATTTATGTATAGAAGAATTAACAGTAATTAAGCACAACATTTAATACGATAAATGTTAGTTCTTCGATACATACAATTATTTGTAAACCCTATTTTAGAATACAAAACCGGCCAAGAGCATGTCGGGCCATGCTCAGTATTATAGGGTTCCTTAAGTAGGTGTACAAACGAATCAAATCGAATATTAATCATGGCTATTTTAGTTTTTGCAATAATCGGCAGCATTCGCGACTCAGAGCGTGTTGTTAGTAGCGCCATCTAGCGATAAATTCAAGAAGCCAAATTTAAGAAGTCTGATTGATGTCAAAGTTACTTTTTGTGATTTTTTCAAATAGAAAGTAGCTAAAGGAGCATTATTTGCCAGGATATTTTTTCTCTAAGGTCAATGACCTTTGAACTAGGACGTTTTAAGTATTTTTCAGTTTTCTGTCTATAACTCAAAAAATTATAATCACATTATACTCGAAATAATTTTAAAAGAGAGTTTTCACAAAGGTCTATCAATATGGAAGATTATAAGTTTCTACGTTGCATAGTTTAGAAATGGCAGGGGGGGGGACACATTGCAAGCCACTTTGGCGGGCTATATTTCGCAGATGGTACACCTGATAAAAAAGTGGTGTATGAAACATTACCTTCATTTTAGTAGACCTATTCAATGATACCCCACACGATGGGGTGCAGCGAAAAAAAATATTTTTTCCCCATTTCACATGTATGGGCGCCACCCCTAAAGAACGTAAAAACTATTTTTTTATTCTTTTAAAATTGAGATCTATATGCAGACTATTTTTTAACAAAATTTCATTTACTTATGTTCATAACTGTAGAAGTTATTAAGCTGTAAAGGATTAGGACAGACGGACAGACGGACAGACGGACAGACGGACAGACGGACAGACGGACAGACGGACGGACATGACGAAACTATAAGGGTTCCTTGTAGGACTTCGGAACCCTAAAAAACATGCATACATATTTTTTGTGCGTTACAAAAATATAAAGGAAAAATTTGCAGCCCAATACCTTAAAAAAAACATTTAAATAGCTTACGAATTCAGAGACAAACAAAAACTTCAAAAAATTGTTTTCTCATTTATTTGTCAAATATTTCATCAGAATGAGATGAGATGACATTTTGAAGCCTAATTATTTCAACAACCTTTATAAGTCATCCCTTAAATAAGGCTAAAGTACAGTGGGTTTCGCTCTATGTTCCACTGTTCCCTGGCGAAGTAAGCTGTTGATCCTAGCTGTCGTTAGTAGCTTAGAATGAGAGAGAATGCAAATTAAACCTCCTTATGAACAAGAAATGTAGGTCACTACTCACTGTGCTATTTTATGAGTTAGTAACATCTCAATGGCTCATTGGTTCTGTTCACGATATACTAAAATTTATTTTTATTTAAAGAAAGAAAGAAAAGAAAGAAAAATATTTATTTGACACAACTGAGACACATACAAAAGAAATATACATGAACAAGAAATCAGTGGCGTGCATTGGCCTACTTCACTTGAATTTAATTGTGGTGTAAGTTATTGATTTTTTGATGTAGGAAGATTAGTTTAGGATTAATAAGTCTATTTTAAGATAAATTAACATCGTACTGTGAAAAAAAGATATTAACTTACACCACTAACGAATTTGAATGAGGAAGGCAGTAGGTATTGCCTAATTGCCTATATGCAATGCACGCCACTGCAAGAAATAGATATAGTGAAGAAGTAACAAAGCGAGGAAAAAAGTCATTGACAGTCATGCGCCATATGTGTCTCAACATTGTGACAAATGTATTTGATTCACCAACAATTTTATATACTAGTCAAACAACTCAGCCTATCGCAGTCCACTGCTGGACATAGGCCTCTCCCAAGTTGCGCCACAACGCTCGGTCCTCTGCCTTCCGCATCCAGGTGGACCGACGACCTAAAGAACGTGGCTGGGGGGGACTGGATATACTAGTAAACCCATAGAAATCTAAATATAAGGTAATAGAAGTGACAAAGGCGCGTGAACTTGTCGCCCTGTACAGCTGTCTCGTAGGACACCAGTGCGCGAACCTTTTGCTTGATCATCAGTGCTGTTTTGGACGCAGTCACTAAAATTTAATTTTGCAGCATATCTAACAGCGGTTTGTTTTATAGGCATAATTTATTTTACATTGAATGCTAGAAACATGGTGGACGTAATTGCGTATTTATGTGTTGGTAGCGGAAAACCGGTGACATGCGTTCCGGTATTAAAAGACAGATAAGAAGAAAGAAAGAAAGAAAGAAAAATGATTTATTGCCACAACAAGACGACATGCGGTAGGTACACATAAAAAATAATTAGACTTAAACTTAATTATATGGTGCATGTCGTAGCTGCGGCAATGAGGTTGACACTCAGCATGATGTCAGCTGATTTTCAGTGTCAACCACAAGTGACGAGCGGGTGCCAAGCCAGCAAAAGCATTCAATGACTATATACCCAAAACAAATAAGAGAGTGGGTGTGTTGTGTGTGGGGGGGGGGGGTGTTTGTGTGTGCGTGGTGTGGGTGTTTGTGTGTGTATATAGTGTTACAAATATTTTATATTATATAATATATAACATTTCTATTACCTTATTATTAAGATTTCTATGGGTAAATCTAATGAAAACATTTATGACTTAGAAAATAACGGTGACATAAAAATAGTTTACAGGGAAACTCCTCATGCAGAAGAAAAAAAAAGAGTTATTATTTCTTATTCTTTATTGTACACCAGAAAAAATACAGTAGAACTTATAAATGGAAATTACATGTACAAAGGCAAAATGAGTAGTACAAAAAACCGAGAATATATATGTAACATTATTAGCTGTGGTCCTTTAAAGGGGTGTATGTACTTATCATAGTGAACTACTTTTCCCGGAAATTACGAAACAAAAACCGATGCTCCATACATTTTGTCGAGTGACATCAATGACTTTGTATGGAACAGCTGTTTTTTTTTGCGATTTCAGGGTTGCTCCCATAAGTGAATCGTTATGATGAGTAGAGACCGCACGCACTGTGATTGCTGTTGCGGTTTTTTAGACTGTAAAAAAAAATTGCCAATAGGATTTCTCAACTCAACTGTCGGGGGTGGTTAATGTGGTTATGCGAATACAGCGGGTTCCCACGCCCCAGGCTAAAGGTAATTGAAGGAAAACTGTGGCGATTTTAGCCGGTAAGAGTCGGACACTGGCTCTGCCGTCCCCGGGCGGAGTGCGTCCATGAGGAGCGTGGTGGACTATAAGGCTCAGCAGTGGGACAGTAATGGGCTGGTTATGATGATGAGGTTGGCCGCCGTGACCTTAACTCGGCCGCGTGGAAATTATTATTATTCCCTTTATTAACATAATATACATCGATAATTTACATTTTAAAATATTCAATATAATAAAATAAAAAACATTAAAAAAAATAGCCCACCGGCATCGGAAACAGGGTCCAAGCTACCGGCGGTCAGGGCCCCAGCGAAAGGAACCTCCTCACAATGCGTGCCGTGTCAAGGAGTACTACCTACTGCATCTGGCCCTTGATCTAGCCGCCCAACGAAAGCCTCCTTAGGTGTTGATCGAGGCTCTTGGCTATTATTGTTATGATGGTCCCCACTTTGTATACTCGATAGAGTATTAGAGTATTAAATTTATTCTGTCTGTACCTATTATAAGACAGGAAAGTAGTTTTAACATATCTAAGAAATTCCATAGAAAATATACTCCTATCGAAGTATTAAAGTTATTTTCAGAAAACCCTGTTTAACATCGCTGCTTGAGCTGACTTAAGTATTTACGTAGCCAAAAATAGAGCCAATTAATGAAGCTTCTATAAAGGTCACCTTTTATGAAGGTTAACCTTTCTTCTAAACAAACAACACTTTAATTCATTGTAACATTTCGCATGAACTTAAAGTTAGTACAATTTTAGTTGGAGTTTAATTCACTCTGCTGAGTGTATTTTAACGCGTAAGATAGAATTCGAAGATAAATATTTGTAAAAAACGGCCTAGTTCAATAACGTATTGCGGTAAGCGTGTACCTATGATTGATTTTAACAAAATGTTGAAGAAAAATTTGAATAGACATGTGAGAAATTACAGTTTTCTCAACAAGTTAAAATGATCATTGCGTTTATGTCATAATAATTGAAAATAGTTGCGAGAAAATTAATCGAACTTAGGCCCATTTACTCATAGATACAAAGCTTATTTCTCGATGTAATATTAAGTGCAAATTTTTATCTCAAATTAATACGAAAACCTCAAAAAAGCTCTCTTTTAAAATTTGTTTAAGACACAGGTACAAATACAAGCCATTACTCAAATCAAAACAAAACACTCGAGGGTCATTAAGATTTGACAAGATGGTCCTTTAAACGGGCAATCGGGAGAAAACAACATTTCGGCTCGTATTTTTAATTAAATTGAAATATTCATTCATTGCTGTGCGTACTTACCGACATTTATCTAAGGACAAAATTCCTTGTAACAAAAGGGTCCTTCGTCAGATTAAATTTCCTCTGGGTCCACTTGAGCCCTAGAATGCCCTTATTACCCGTTACAAAAGGCTTCAGTGTTACAGCTAAAATATTAGAATCTCGCTCATTCATTTCCTTGCTGATTCTAGAGTGAAAGGATATGTCCGCTTTTTGTATGGACGTTGGTTTTTTATTCCGAGATAATTTCTAACCAGCACCAAACTAAACTGATGTAAAAATAGCAAAAATAAGAATCTTGGAACATCTGATAATTTTAGACCAATTAAAAGAAAAGCAAGAAGTTATTTAATGATAGTAATTATATCTTACTGGCGGATGGCAACAAAAATATGACACTAATATTGAATAATCTGTCAAATTAAGTTGTCAACGTGTTGTCAAGTGTCAATATCTGCTGTCGTTTGAAGCTACGATAAAATTACTCCGTCGGTTAAGCAGTTACGGCACCTATTGTGGGCGCCGATCTGCGAGAGTCAATTAAAAAAAAAATGGAAGTTTTCCTGTCAATTTTGACATGTGACAGTCAGATTAGACAGTGACAACTACCAATTTTGACAATTTGACTTATTTTTTCAGTGCGTTCGTTTTAATATTCTTGATAATTCAAAAAGGTGTGTTCATTTTAGTCGAAAATTCATACTAAAATAAAAAAAGATTTTCTCAAAATTGGAGGTGTTTAAAAATATATTGTTTATTGTAAAATGCTAGTTTTGAAGACCTCTATCCAAATATACTTAATTTACCCGGGCTAGAATTTTTAATGATTAAAAAAACGTTTCTGAACCTCTCCTTTTAAAACACAGACCAGTAAGCCTCAAAAGGTTTCTATTCTAAGTTAATGAATAGGAAGGAGTTGGACGCAACATGGGAGAAGCCTATATACGGAAATGGACTGCGATAGCTATGTTGATAGTGATTATGATGAATTCGAAGCAAAGGTGTTTGTTATTAGTTTTGTTTATTGTAAGCTAGTGCGACTGCTAAGCGTGGGCTCCTGGGTTATATGCCTGGGTCGGGCAAAATGTTATTGGGTTTTTTCATTACTAAATTCTCAGTAGCAGCCAGGAGTCTGGATTTGAGCTCAATTAATGCCAATAAGCCGCCCCCCCCCTATTACATGGTAATAAAATAAATAAAATAAATAAATAAATAAATATCTTCGGGACATTTTTACACAGCACCATCTAGTCCCAAACTAAGCAGAGCTTGTGATATGGGTACTAGACAATGGATATAATACTAAGATACTATTTTTTTTTTGATGTAAATACATACTTATAATACATAAGAAACACCCAGACCAACACAAACACTCATGTTCATCACACAAATATTTGTGTCCTGTGGGAATCGAACCCACGACCTCGTGATCAGCAGTCCGATCCTCGTACCACTAGACCACAGACGTCGTCAATTATAACATCGCTGGCGAAATGTGGGTGTATCTACCTATACTCGGTGTATACACCTCTGTCTGTCTCTTCGGGGAATACAAGCGTAATGTTTAATGTTATGTTGTACTAAGTAGGTCTGTTAAAATGTCTTTATGTTTTTGTAATTCAATAGTGTTGTTTCTGTAATTTTTATTTCTTTTCCAGTATAATAAACTTCTAAATAAACAAAACAGATGTATGGCGTTTACCATTACAGAGGTTACCTTACTATAACATTACAATAAATTAAAAAAAAACCTAATTACAGGCACTTTTGAAACGTCAGGTTCTAGTTGCGCGGTTCCAAATTGTGGGTCCTATGGAGAAGAACCGGCAGGAAACTCCATGGATATACTCTTTTTAAAATAGGTTATTGTTTATTACATCAAATTAATTCAAGTAATGAGAGTATAATGTAGGTTAATGTCAGAAATAAACAAGAGTTTAAATTTGCGAATATTGCCTTTAGAAATAAACCTAAAAAGAGTTGCCATAGTATGTAGGAGCTGACCTGTCCCGGCAGACGGCACCCCTTCACGAGCATGACGCGAGCATCAGCCATCGCTGAACTCAACCATATTGAAGGGAATACATTGTAGAATAAAACAAGTTAACCGATATGTAATCCGGTTATATTGAATCTTCTTCTTCTTCTTTGTCCTCGCCTTTTCCCGTTACTCGGGGTCAGCTTTCCTAATCATGCGGCGCCATCTCTCTCGCTGGTAGGCATCATCCTTTCTAAGGCCTAGCTTCTCCATATCCCTATGGATATTTGTCATCCAGGTGGTTTAAGGTCTTCCTCTCCCTCTTTTCTTTGTAGCCATGGAAAGGCACTTTTTCACGACGTGGTGGTGGTCTTCGTGTTACGTGACCGTACCATCTCAGCCTGGATTCTGCGAGTTTTTCATTTATAGGAGCGACTCTAAAACTACCTCTTATGAGTTCGTTGCGCAGTTTGTCTTTCAGTGTAACTTCTCCCGCCCATCGTAGCATACGCATTTCTGTTGTATGGAGCTTCTGTTCGTGAGTCTTTTTTGATGCCCAGACTTCGCTTCCGTACAACAGTGCTGGTCTAACAGCTGTTTTATAGACTTTGCCTTTGGTTCTAATTGGCATTTTAGCATCACACAATACTCCGGTTATATTGAATATTGTGTTTAATATTAGTAGTAAACAAGACGCAAAGACTACTCATCAATAACAACGAAGAACTTAGGTTTACACGATCACTACTCATTACAGCATGTTAATTTGCATTCGTGCGATATTTAAAGAGGTGGAACTCAGCCTATCGCAGTCCACTGCTGGACATAGGCCTCTCCAAGTTGCGCCACAACGCTCGGTCCTCTGCCTTCCGCATCCAGTCCCCCCCAGCCACGTTCTTTAGGTCGTCGGTCCACCTGGCAGGGGGGCACCCTACGCTGCGTTTGCCGATTCGCGGTCTCCACTCAAGGACTCGTCTGCTCCAACGGCCATCGGTCCTTCGACAGACATGGCCAGCCCACTGCCACTTCAGCTTACTGATCCTACAAGCTATGTCGGTCACTCCGGTTCTTCTCCGGATAATCTCGTTACGGATTTTATCCTTCAAAGAAACTCCAAGCATAGGTCGCTCCATAGCCCGCTGAGCGACTTTGAATTTGTGGACTAGCCCAACTGTCAGTGTCCACGTCTCGGCACCGTAAGTCATGACTGGCAGGACGCACTGGTTGAAGACTTTTGTCTTCAAACTTTGCGGTATAGGCGACGAGAAGACTCGGCGAAATTTGCCAAATGCTGCCCAGCCCAGACGGATCCTTCTGTTGGCTTCTTTCTCGAAGTTTTGTCTACCAAGCTGAATTGCCTACCTATTTGTAAACAAACAAATTCCCTCCGTGTGTCGCGTGCGACACAAAAACGATGCGATGACAATGCCGCCAATTATTTATTTTCAGAGTCGTTCGGGATTTATTCTTAAACCCTCGCTATGTTTCTAAGTGAATATTTGGGTATTAAATAATCTTAGAATTTTTCAAGTATTTTTAGATGACTCAGCACATTATTTATCATTTGCTCTAAAAATATGGCACGGTTACAGATCAACATCTTGTAAATATAATAAATAAAACAAGTTTAACCGGATTATATCGCGTATATGATTAAAATTGGTTTTCCTGACGTTTCGAATGCTTTGCACAGCGTTCATTGTCGTAGTTTTTATTAATTACAATTTTTTTCGATGTGTAGTGATCACGTAAACCCAAGAAATTATTATATAACATTGGATTTAAAGTAGGTAAGTATTTAGAACACTTAACTTTGAGTTACAAAGTTAGACAGTCAATATTTTTAGGCCTTTAGTTTTTCTTCAATGTTTAATATAATACAATACACTTTTCACAAAATACTCACAAATATTTCAATAAAAAATAAAAGAAATCTTCAAATTCGCTACGGAACCATACGGCTATCGTTAACATTCATTTTATTGTCACGCGAGCAATATTTTCCTCAAAATGGGGATGTTACACACGACAGAGTTATTTTGGGAAACTCACACCACTAAACACTTTATTAGGTTACAATGAAGTGTTTAGAGTGTGTATTAAAATTATGTAGTGTATATCCATACAAAAATTAAAAATAACTATATCACCCAAGTATCGGCCGATAGTTTGTCTGTGAGGGGTTCTAATGGCTCAACTCTGAGACAATGGTATTGTGTTTGTTTGTGTAACGTAATTGTGTTTACGTCTGTAATATAATCATTTCTAAAGCAGTCACGTGGTCTACAGCTACTTTTAAATACAAAACTTGTCAAATTTCAATTGAAAACTTTGTAGAGTCAAACAAATGAACGTAATCGTGTCTAAACAAAAACAAACTGAGAGCTTGATTCCATTTTCATTAAATATTTGCCAATATCAAGCTCGGGACATGTCTTGTATATTTTATGAACCGGAATCCGGTGCTCATTAGCCTAATCCCGTTCGATCCGAGCCGACGAAAAACTCGAAATAAGTCGAGAACTTGGCCCCTTTTTACCTTTTTTATGCCTTTTAAATGGCAAAACGTTGTTTGATTTAACTGATAAGTTGTAAAACATTATCTTAAGTACAGATGTTTTATGTTTTTTTCTTTTAGTCTCGGAGAAGGATAAGCAAAGTTGTCTTCTTTAAGATAGAGTCAAAGTGATATTTTCCCCTCTTGTTTCTAGCTGTCTCCATAGTGTTTTTCTTTTTTTTTTTAAAGGAATGATTAGTGAGGTTTATCGTTTTGTAGTATTTAAAGTCATTTTTAGTGTAAAATTCAACTTTTTTTATAAATATAAACAAAGCTTAAGGTTTTTCTCTGTCAACAAGTCATTTAATTGTGAGTTTATAAACAATGATTTTTCTTAACTTATGATCACGGAACTATTTGTTTTATTTATGAAGACGATGATAGAAACCCTTTGTTAGGACGTTTTGCAAATAAATACATTGCTAGAACACATACGAGAAAAATTACAAGTTTCGTTTTCATGACGACGTCCAAAGCAGAACATTGCTTATCTGTGTGTATATCAAACAAAGCTAAGAATAAATCATTGCTATGAATAATCAGCTATAAATTCCGCCACACGTTATACGTTAAGCTTTCATCAGTTTCTTAAAACGGAACGGAAATAAAAATCGAGTCTAAAACTTTTACGTTCAATGCAGCATTCTTTGCATACCATTCACAAATACCTTACACAGACGGCAATGGAACGAGCATTTAAAAAGAAATCTGACACGTCTTGTTTCATCATCGTGGCCCACTGACACTAAGGCCAGCATAAATCAAACACAAAAACATACAGGAAAATAAATGGAACTGACACGCGCCGTACGCGTTACATCTGTGTGTCAGTTTATTGACTCCCAGCTGATTCATAACAATCTTTGTTACGTTGCATTCCATAAAATTAAATGGTTTGTAAAACGTTGAACACTAGCATCATCGGATGAAGCATGCCGAGCGGAAAAAGATGAAACAGGACATGAGTAATGTGAATTTAGTTAAACACGTTAAACACAGACATCCCAAGTAACACAAAACCGTTTAAAGGTAAAAGTAAAAGCCAAAATACATCTCCAAGTTTTACAAAAGATATATAATAGCATCTGAAAATTATTAAAGTTGTGTAGACAATGAAAAAATCTATCATCATCATCATCATCATTTCAGCCGAAAGACGTCCATTGCTGGACATAGGCCTCCCCCAAGCATCGCCACAACGACCGGTCCTGTGCCTTCCACATCCAGCGGATTCCCGCGACCTTCACCAGGTCGTCGGTCCACCTTGTGGGGGGCCTACCCACGCTGCGCCTTCCAGTACGCGGTCGCCACTCCAGAACTTTACTGCCCCATCGGCCATCCGTTCTGCGAGCAATGTGCCCCGCCCACTGCCACTTAAGTTTGGCAATTCTTCGGGCTATGTCGGTTACTTTCGTTCTCCTGCGAATCTCCTCATTTCTGATTCGATCACGCAGGGAAAAAATCTATACTACAGAATTAATACTTTTCGGATGCCATTAAACATCTTTTGTGAGACTGGGAGATGTATATTGGTTTTTACTTTTACCTTGTTCCTTGGGATAAAGTGATAGTTTCATTCAAGGTTCCGCTCCACGTTGAAAATCAATCGACGTGTGCTCGCAAGCAGCACGTAAAATGTACACTGACACATATAAGCGTGTGTAAACTGTACTGAACGTAGCCTTTTTTAGTCCAACTTGAATTTGCTTCACTCCGTGTGCGACTACTTCAGTTCTAAGCCTAATTATTCTAAGGTTAAACATTTTTGTTTGTTCAAGGGCTTTTTTTTGGTTGATTGCAAGATCTGCGAGGTTAAGCTGTGCAAGCCGCGGTCAGTCCTTGGATGGATGGCCGTTTCGTTACACATCATGACCACTCCGTGCCTCGTGCCTTGGCCACGGCAAGCTGTCGGTCCCGGTTGTCATACGAATATCTATGGCAGTTGTTACGGGTAGTCAAAAGCTCGAAAGCCTCACTGTTCTCACCTTAGAATGTTCAAATTGCCTAGTAACCGTGTTGCGGGGGTCTGATGGCAGTCACTTCGTGTAAAATACTCATATTTAGCCGCATCGTTAGACTGAAAGATAACCCGAGCATAGTTGGGAAAAAAAATATATTTTTTTTGGGTCATTTTTACACAGACCATCTAGTCCCAAACTAAGCAGAACTTGTGCTATAGGATATAATACTTATATACTTTTTTTTGTATATACATACTTATAATATATAAGAAACACCCAGACCAACACAAACACTTATGTTCATCACACAAATATTTGTGTCCTGTGGGAATCGAACCTACGACCTCGTGATCAGCAGTCCGACCCTCGAACCACTAGACCACAGACGTCGTCAAAAAGCTACGAGAAAAAAGAAAGGAATTTAACATTGTACGTGGGACACTCAGAAAGTTTTGCGAAATTAAAAAAAATTGTTCTATACGTACATATATTTTTATCAAATCTTTTCAAAGTACTTTCCACCAGCCTCTATACAAAGATTCATGCGCCTAAACCAGTTTTCAAAACACTTTTTCCAGTCCGCCGCAGACACCTCGTTTACAGCCTGCTCGAACGCAGCCAGCGCATCTTCCGGCGACGAAAATTGTATCCCTTTGAGCTGATTTTTTATTTTTGGGAATAAAAAGAAGTCACACGGTGCTAGATCAGGGCTGTAAGGAGGGTGACCCAGGAGTTTGACTGGCGTGCTGTCCAGGAAGTCCCTCGTTTTGAGTGCGGTGTGCGCAGGTGCATTGTCGTGGTGGAGCAGTAGCCCGCGGAGCCCTGTGTTTGGTCGCTTGTTGCTTATAACAGAGAAAACTTCTGGCAAACATTTGGTAGTATACCATTCGCCATTAATGCTTCTTTGATCCCGTAAGGGAATTGATACCAAGTGGCCAGTCAAATTAAAAAAGCTAGCGATCAAAATCTTACCCCCGCTTCTAGATCGCTTCACTTTGGTAGGCGTTGGCTCATTTTGAAACACCCAAACAGTCGACTGGCGCTTGGTTTCTGGGTCGTATTGATAAATCCAGGACTCATCACCTGTAACGATGTCGTAAACACGCCGAGACGAGCCTGCTTCAAATTTGTTAAGCATATCACGGCACCATTCCACCCGGGCCTGCTTCTGAGCATCGGTGAGGTTGTGCGGCACCCAGCGTGATACTATCCTCCTCACGCGAAGATGGCTGTGTAGAATCTCGTGAACGCTTCCCGATCCAATCTTCAATATGTGTTGAATCTCCTGATATGTAATTCGCCTATTGTCTTGGATTAAATTTTTCACTGCTAGCACGTTTTCTTCGGTAACAGCCGTCAAAGGGCGACCGCTTCTTTCGTCATCCCCCAAAGTTGGTCGACCGCGCTTGAATTCGTTATACCAACGATACACGGTTGCCTTGGAAGGGCCTTCATCCATGAATGCCATTTGAAGTCTATCGTACGATTCATCCGGTTTCAGGCGACACTTGAAATCGTATAAAATCATAGCTCTAAAATGTTCCCGGCGCAGATCCATATTTCAGTGAGACACAATACTTTGAATTAACTCGCAAAAAATGTGGAGGGAAATTTTGAAATTGGAACTTACTTATTTTTACTTATAAATAATCATATTTTCGAAAAACATTATAACTGGCCAGTCTCCCATATATAAAAACTTTTTTTCGCAATACTTTCTGAGGGGCCTGGTATTTATGATTGAATTATGCCCACGACCTGTGTCTGTCTATAGCTTGATCTAGCTTTGTTCTGCATGTTAAGTACCTACAACTAGCTCTTAGCTCAAGAAGTTTGTTACTAAAATTAGACTAAAGGCTGGGTCAAACTAACTGCAGCGCATCACAGCGCAGCAAGTCGCGTTGCAGCAGGTGACGTTGTAGCGTGTCCAGCGCTGCTGTGCGTAGTCGTGCGACTCGGGCGCTTGGTGTGTCATCTCCCATACGATTTCATACATTACAAGTTAAAACGTCACCTGCTGCAACGCAATGCGCTGTGCTGTGAATTGATGTGCTGCAGTTGGTTTGACCCATCCATTATAGCAATAGTTCTGAAAATTAGGATTGGAACTCACCCAATATTACGACTAAGGGGAAGCCACACGATGCGTTATGCTGCGGCGGCGGCGCGGCTCTTGAGCGATGTGTCAAACACAATATACTACGTGTTAATGAAATAACTGAAAACCTTTTAAAATGTTATTGTACTCATCAGTATGTATAACATTCACTATTGAACCAACACAGAAATCGCGAAAAAAAAAACAGTTGTTCCCTACATTTTGTCGAGTTATGTGAACACAAATATAGGAAACAGATGGTTGTTTTTTCACGATTTCAGGGTTGGTTCCATTGTAAAACGCTTTTTATACTGATGAGTAGGTACAATGACCTCTTAAGTTTATTTATTGTAGATTGTTGTAGAAATTCACGCGGCATTGCAACGCACCGTGTGGCATACGGTGGATATTTCTATAAAGGACTCCGCAGCAGCGTCGCAGAAGAATGCCCGGTTAAGCAGAAATAACACCTCGGTAATACTGGCCAGAGTCAATTCGAAATAAAAAATCGCAGAAGTTAATGCAGCGACGCCGCAACGTGCCGTGTGGCCTCACTCTTACAGGTACAATCTCGGCCATAAATATGATATTATGATTACTAATAAACTTCAGACTTCAGAATCAAAGGCAAGTTCTGACAATAAAATCCGTTGAAGTCTATAACAATACACTGTTTCTCGGATTACTCCAAAGAAACTTACATGTATCCGGGTATAAATCAGACAAGCTTTCAGCGCTCTGGTCTATCTAGCCTATGGTTGCCTTTCCACCAGAGATGTGCGAAGTAGCTAAGGCTTAGCTATCTCGCACATCCCTGGTGAATGTTTCCGATAAAAACAACAATGGGAGTTCGCGTTATGCGAGGTTAGCAAAATGAAGAGATCCTATTGGTGAGTTTTTCCGCGCTCATTGTTTAGCTACCTATCACATCCCCGATGGAAAGACAACCTTAGAGTAAGATAGGAGATCACCAAAAGAGATAAAAAAAATTAAGCCCTCGATAATGAACCCTATCAATATCTAAATGATTTATCATGATTTGACGGTATATATAATAATTATTAATTTATTTAAGACAACAATGAATCCAATGTGTGAGTTTAGTTAGTGTGTAGTTTAATATATGTCATCTTTATAAATCGATGAAAATACCCGCTGAGCTGACTGATGGGATGACTTTTATTTGAACTACAAAAAGTTTGTCATCCAAACATCACTGGCTTATGCCAGAAATTGATTGATTAAAAAGTTGTTACTGACAAGAATCTATTCAACATACCAAACATAACATAACATAACATCACACCTGTATTTCCCCGAAGGGGTAGGTAGAGGTGTAATAGTACACCCACATTTCGCCAGTTATGTTATAGTCCCATGTAATAGGGGGCGAGCCAATTGCCATTAACCGGGCACAAATCCAGACTCCAGGATACTACTGAGAATTTACTAATGAAAAAACCCAATAACGCTTTGCCCGACCCGGGAATCGAACCCCGGACCCCACGCTCAACATTCGCGCTTGCAACCACTAGACCAACGAGGCAGTCGAATCTATTCAAAACTTGACATTATACCATATGTTCCCATAAATACAATAACGGTTTTCACAGCTACATCCCATTGAGTTAACTTCCCTTTTGCCTTCTAAAAGGATTTTTGATTTTTCGTATAAAATAAAAACATTGACGTAATGGGATGTTAAAAAAATGGAATGCGCTGTTTACTTACATAGTTTGTCTTATTTATACTTAAAGGGATGACATAATGTGACCTAGAAGTGAGGTTAGCGACAAAAGACGGATTTATACGACTGCGGTGATCCAGCACTAAAGTCTTACAAGTTTGGTTGCCAGAGATCTCTTTACAGCCACAGCCACAACTCCTAGGATTGACAATTGAATCTGAAACATTTACGAGCGTTTCTAGACTAAAGTGTGTCGTACAGCAACTAAGTACGACTGATTTGTGGTATATACAGAAATATGTCAGATATTTTTGAATTTCAATGTGCTGGTTACCATCATTTAGAGCCTATACAACGTGTTATTGAAATAACTGAAAACCTCTTAAGGGGTCAATGTACTCATCAGTATGTACAACTTTTACTATGGAAACAACCCTGAAATCGGGAAATAAAAAACAGCTGATCCTTACATTTTGTCGATTGCATTATTTTCTGTCATAGAACTGCAACGTGTATGAACTGCTTACAATTTTCCATAGGTGATTAAAATGTAAAATGTTAGTATCATGTGGCCATTAATGTTTTTACAGTAATTCTATATATTCCTATTTATTATTTTTAATGAATTTACGCATGCGAAGCGAAATCTAAAGATTTAAATTGTGGAAAGAAAAAATTGCTTACGAGCAGGATTCGAACCTGCGACTCCTGGCTCAGTACGCCAGTGCTTTAGCCACTAAGCCACCACTGCACACTGAACACTGCTCGTGATATCGAAATTATCCTCCACTATACGTCTTTGGGTTGTACGTTTACCGGCCGGTTTCTGATTTGAGAAAACTCAGTTAAGTGGTACTTAAGTGTGGTTTGAGTATGGGTTTAACGAAATTCTGTTTCTGATCTGAGTATTTCTCAAAGTTAAGCATTCAAGGATAAGTTTTCTCAAATTCCCATTAAATTTTGACATTACGTCCGCTTAACTAGAAAATTGCGTTTCACATCACCTACTTACGGAGTACTTAGGTATCATTTGAGTATGGTTTTAAGGAAAAATCTGAGCATTTCTCAAAGATAAGCATTCAACCGTCAAAATTTTTAAAATTTTAAATTTCGTTCGCTTAAATCAAAATTTGCATTTCACAACACGTTACCTACGCTCAAATACATACTTAAATTTGATTTGAGCGGAAGAAATTTAAGTATCCGAATTTGGCTACTTAAACTCCACTCAATATATTTTGGAGGCAAATAATAGGGGTTTTTTCGTTTCCCTGCAATTTTATTATGGTTATCATCTAGCACATTCTACGACCTTCCATATATTCGATCCATCTTTGATACCATACTGCGTTCAGTTTCCTAATGGAAATCGTTTCAGGTCTACTTGCTAATTTTATTCTTAAACAAAGATGATGACCTTATCATCTTTACTCCCAAAGTTTACCCACTGAGCAAACCCCTAACTGAAAAGCTATTCTTTCCATAGCTCCTTGAGTAACTCAAGCTCTTTTATGAGGAAACCCTAGAGAACCTAAAGAACCCAAGTCTTCCACCTCAGCCTCCTTAAATTGCAATCAGGGCAGGAGAAAGATGATGATAATGAATAAACAACACACATTCTGTGAAAGATTGTCTTTATTTTTATTTCCACAAAATCACTGTCTTAAATGTACATACTTGTGTTATTCTAAATAAAACATAAGACTATAAATAATAAGTAGGTTCTACAAATTACAAAATGGTACAAACATAGGATTTATAATAGATACGTAAAAGCGACACTCTCCTACAATGTAATCACTAGAGACTAGTCAGGCGGCGGGACACCCCGAGTCCGCCACCCGCAGGCCACCTGGGCACCTGGTGTCTGGAGGCCATCGCCTCTCGAACCCTCTTCGTCGCCTCCTTAGCGAGCATCACCTCCTCGCAGAAGGACACGACGCCTTCCCAAGCGCTCTCACTCCCGACCATAGACAAAACCACAGTCGGAAGCGACAGATCGCTGCCGCTTACTGCAGTGATGAGGTCATGGCGCTGCGTGACCCAAGTTGGGCACTCTTCCAGTGTGTGCCGCGCCGTGTCCTCTGGGAAGTTCCTTAGTGATGACACTTAGGCGTCGGCTCCCGGCCTATGCGACACAGATACTTCCCGACGCAACCATGCCCCGAGAGAATCTGGGTCAGCCAGTAGGTGAGGGCATCATAGCACCTCTCCAGCCACTCCTCCATAGTTTTAACCATACTGTTTATACCAATTGTTTTGGTAGCCAGCATGATTAAGGCTAGAACTAGTTATATCCAAATACAACTGGCTTTATTTTCAATAATAGAGTGGGCAAACGAGCAGGTGGGTAACCGGGCGGAGTGGTGAGTGATCACCGCCACCCATGGACATCGGTGACACCAGGGGAAGGCCAGCTGACAGTCGCCGCGTCGATGCGTTGGGTGTAGCCGCACTTCGGTTTTAGTCGTAACGTATCAATTAATTTGCATAACTTTACAAAATTTTGATCATTATAACATAAATAACATTGCTTCAAGTTCATACACTGTTGTAACCCAATGGTTATTAACTTTCAATATCACTGGCACTATAACAAATTCTTTCTTAATCCTTGATTACACTTAGGTCTACGCCTTGGTAGTCTGCTTGGCTGGAGAGGTCAGACATTGATTTATATCATGATGCGAGTGATGACTTCACGTCGTAGCTCAGACATCTGTATAGACAGCAGACTGGAGGAGAATCGCTGATCTTTGTCGGTGAAGTAATAAAAATGAGCAATGTATACTGCCCAGAGGCAGGTATATAATCAAAGACTGCTCAACAACGTACGGAATTCGCGTCGCATTTATAGCTGCAATAATATGGGATAACTTTCTCACATATCAACCAATGGTTGTAATCCTATGTTTTTTTTTTTTTTCAATTTATTCATGACCATGGATACTTGTCCTTCAGTCGTAATCATTGAACATATTATACTTGTATCCTAGTAAAGTGATGGAAACTTTACTAGGTTTCTGAGGGGATGATGAGATAATACGAAAGTCATGTTTTTCAACTTTGTACCATTTATCCACACTTGTACACGTTAACGAGCACTTAACATTTAATAATCCACCATTATTACACATTAACACTCGAAGAAACACAAATTTTGGAAAATAATAAAAAATCCACAACA
The DNA here is from genome assembly GCA_949699075.1 of Asteroscopus sphinx. NCBI lineage: Eukaryota > Metazoa > Arthropoda > Insecta > Lepidoptera > Noctuidae > Asteroscopus > Asteroscopus sphinx. Next base: position 9,159,107 of record OX453019.1, read on the forward strand.
CGATCTTTACGAATTTTCCCGCCAACCGTAATCCTATGTTACAATCAATCAACTCAGCCTATCACAGTCCACTGCTGGACATAGGCCTCTCCCAAGTTGCGCCACAACGCTCGGTCCTATGTTACAATAATTATTTCGTATTCCAATTTACTAGACTTTCGTAAGACGTTAATTTTTTATGTAATTAATCTTATATTGCTCGATTTCACACGTAGCTTATACTAGACGTAGATACTACTATGCGTACACGAGTACTGTAGAAATAATTTAATTTATATTATTTTAATTCAAATAAGTTCAACTATTCGTGTCAAAATTATAGAATTTTGCAGTTGACATTTTTTTGAGTTTTGGACGTTAGTGCAGTGTTGCCAATAATATTTTTTAGGCAGCTGTGTACGTTCGGTAGAAAAGCCGTGTTTATATGGAAAAGATCAACGGTCGGCCGAAGCACCACAGAGTACTTTGCGTAGCTCTGCCAAAAAAAAGGAGATACGTTTCAGCATCACCCAAATGGCGCTTTGTTTAAGTTTTTCGTGCATATTTAATTGTTCGTCATTTTTCTTTTTTTTTCTTTTTAATAAAAAACGTATTAACAACATTTCATTTTAAATGGGTAATCTAATCGGGAAATACCTGTCCATAACACTCACTCACAATTACTTTGCAAAGTTGGAATTCGGATTTACAAGCAAAGATGAACACGCACTAGATACATTTGGATACATGGAGTGATATATTTATCGAAAACATGATTACCGTGACTGAAAGCCGTAGATTTTGCTACGGCCATGGGGTTACAGCCGTAGGCCGTAGATATTGTAGTTTTTTAGCCTGAAAACCGTAGAACACGGTAATTGCCGTAGCATTGGCAACACTGCGTTTGTGATTTTTTTCTCTGTTTGACGCAAAGGTTTGACGTGGCCAAACTGGCCAAGCACGAAACAAGGTCGGCGAGGTACATACCAAAGAGTATATAATATACTACATTTAGTTCATACATTGTGCATTCAATTTATTTTATGAACACCTTTTTATAGAAATTTTCAATGGTTTTGGAATAATATTAATAAAAAAACGATGTATCGATTGCTATACTAACATGTAATTATTATTTTTTCAAATCGTTTTCGATTTGGGTGGGTTGAAACTATACGTAGTATTACATCCTCTTTGATTGAAACGTACATTGATGTTTTCCTGAACGTTGGTACTGCACCCAGGCAGAGTTTGAGAAATACTTAGTTGATGGACGATTGAGCAGAAGAGTTTTTGGCGTGTGAAACACAAAATTAGTTAAGCATTGCTCAAAATTTGAGTGCCGCTTTGTTAAGTGTAGCTGTTATTCTCAAAACAGTCATTATAGTCCAGAATTGACCATACAACACCTTGTTGCAGTAGTGTTTTTTTTTCTAGTCGTTCTAACAAAGTTTTCTATTGGTTAGGTTTGAATAGGTATTAACGGTTCTTTATTAAATAAATGATAGTCAAACCCGTCCGTGGTTTGGTCTATAGGTATATTTCTAAATTAATTTAACTAATAATAATTAATTTTTAATTTATGAATGAAATGTGACGTTGCTATGAGGGGCTCGTGGTTAAGTAGCAATAGCAACTGCGCGGGTTGTATGATCTGCGAGGTTAAGCTACAGTTGCCGCGGTCAGTCCGTGGATGGGTGACCATTTCGTTGCACATCGTGACCACACCGTGCGTTGCATCCTCCACTGTGCCCTCTGCTAACTTCAGAGGGACCCGCGGAGCATCGCCCCACTGGTCCAGATAAGGCCCCTCTCGTGCTAGAATATTCACCACGGAAAATAAAGTACACCGAAAAAGAGTTATTTCCCGTGCCCGGGTTGCACCGGGTCATCAAACTGCTGTTCTTTCCAGACGTATGGAGAAGGACCAGCAGCTTTGGGTCGGGTGCTGGCCAGAAAACCTCCACGTGTGTTTGACGGCTGCCTGTCCCTCTGGACACGTCTGGAGGGAATGGCAGTTTTTAGGCCAGTGCATCCTGGGTACGAGCAATAGAATCCTTTCGAGGGATTAACTTTCGGGGGATCTTATTGCCTATGGCGAATATTCTGGCACCGCAGGGGCCCGATGTGGGCCCAGTGGGGCGTTGCTCCACGTGTCCCTCTGATGCTAGCAGAGGGCATAATGGAGGAGCAGGTGCGGGCCCGGTGTGCACTCACCCTGCCACTGGGCAGGCAGCGGGGGCCTGTCCTTCCCTGCCCTCGTCGATATCGTAACCCCAGGAGTGCCTGCTAAGTAGTGTCCTCGCGCCTCTAGGGACCGAGGGTCTTGGCTTCAGCGCCCGGACGGCGAGGAAGAAAACCTCTATAAAAATTACAGGAGGTGGTGCTTGCGAGCAGAAGACTCGGGGTAGTCTGCTGCCCGATCAGCAGCTGCAGGCGTAGCATGACCACTGTAGACAAGCGTTTTGTCTACGAAATAATAGACAAAATGACAGATAAAGTTCTATACAATGTAGTTTTGTTGATTCTTCCGTAGACAAATCGGTTGTCTACAGTGGTCATGCTACGCCTGCTGGTGTAGCTGGCACAGCTGGCGTAGTTGGCACAGCTGGCGTAGTTGGCGCAGCTGGCGTAGCTGGTAAAGTCCCGTGAGGTGAGATTGCGTGCAGTGGTCCATGAGCGGCACCGAGGAGGGTGCGGCTGCCGCTAGGCCGCACGGGTAAAAGGGGCTCGCATGCTTGTGGCGGGCCGGGACCTGTCGGGGGTGAATACTCACGGGTTCCCACGCCCCCGGCTAAGGTAGTTGAAAGAACACCGTCGTGGTTTTAGTCGCTAAAAGTCCGACACTGGCTCCGTCTACCCCGGGCGGTGTGCGTCCATGAGGATTTCCCACGGAAAGAAAAATGAGCAGCTTTGAGTTTTTCGAACGAAGTTCCTTAACGAGGCTTGCAGTAGGTGTGATTCTGGAGGAAATGTAACGTCACGTAAGATTTTTGTGATATGTGCAGGCATGTACGCACACCGCACGTTCTCTCTTTCTTTTTCTTTCTAGTATGTATGTGTGTGTGTGTGCGTGAGGAATCGTTCCTGACCGAGGGTCCCCTGACCGCATAGGTTTTTTTTAAATTAGCAAATTCTCAGAAGCAGTCCGAAGTCTGGATCTGTGCTCGGTTAGTGGCAATAAGCTCGCCCCTATGGGACTGATAACATAACTAACAAAATGTGAATGTACCTATTATAAACCTCGGACTACCCCTTCAGGGAAATACCTACAGGCGTGATATTATGAATGTATGTAAAATAGAATACCTCGTACGAATGAAGTTAGTATTCTATGGTAAAACGAAAAGTTAATAACAAAACTTTTTGTTTGAATATTGTTATGCAACCTCTTTAGGTATTTTATGGAATCAATGCCACCTAGAAAAACGAGAAAAAACAAACCATACGTCGTCATGGTGATGACATTTGTTGACTTCAAAAATATTGAAAAATTATGTAAATAAATCTATATGAAAATACTTGGAAAAAACCAATGTTTATGGAAAAAACTAAGAACCATTAGGTCATACATCCATGGAACCACACATGGAACAAACATAATATGGTTTTGATGAATGAAAAAACACTATGAGTCTGTCATTTTTATTTCCACATGTTTGTTGGAACTGGAGATTTATGATAGATACCTTGAATGTCTTTGATCTGATAAGTAGGTATTTGAATAAATAAACTATGAACATTCGGTACTTATATAACATTAAACTGTTTTAACTTATGATTGTGACTTTTACTGACACTATCACTGGTTTTTCCCAATCCTTGGTAGACAATCCCAATCCTTGGTGTACTCGGGTCCACACCTACGTAGTCCAAATGGACAAACAGATGGGCAGATGCCCAAAGATATTATAATCACTACCATCTGCCTAGCTGGAGAGATTTATTTGTCTATCACGATCGGCGCAGACTGGAAGAAACTGGTTCAATATTGGTTGATGTTTTAATAGGAATGAGATATTATCAGCATGTACTCCTCCCAAAGACAAACATGCTTGTACGGCCTGCAGATTGATTCTTCGCGTCTCATCTTCGTAGTTCACTAAATCTGTGACGGCATATGTCCACTATCTCACATATTGAATCAACCAATGCAAGGTTGTAATCCAGTAATAATAAATTTATGTTATAATTCAACCAACGACCCCAACATAACGATTTTATTATTAATTAATAGTAAGTTCGTATTCCAGTCACTAGTTATAGGTAGCAGGTTAAGATTTAACGAAGTTATATCATTGCTGGATTTCTCACACGTTTCTTGTGTGACAAGATACGAATACCTACTGCAGAAATAATTTCATTTCTATTGATGTATGTATTTAAATCAATAGAGGTACAAATGATATAGTAAATTAAAATACCGTGGTTTTCTTTAAATTGTTGACGTAAATTTTTGACGTTGGGATTGGGAAGTGCAATCCATTCTAGGCATATCGTGCCGCTGCGTTCTAAAATTATACATCATACTTTGTTAAAAAAATAGTGATTATAATTATTTTTGTAGCATTTTATAATTATTTCGGCATAATATTATTGAATTCTAAATGTCGATACTCTTTTCTTTAGACTTACATATGATTGAATTTATCGTTTCATATCCGGTTTCCGCACATGAATCTAAACGTAGAAATGTTTGCCTGAACGTTGGCACTAGACTTAAGTAGTTACTTAGTTAATGGAGGTTTGAGTGGAAAATTTTTCAACATGTGAAACACAAAATACCTAAATATTCGTTTTAAGTAAACTCAATTTTTGAGCGCCGCTTAGTTAAGTAAAGCTGAAATTCTCAAATCAGAAACCGGCCGTAGTCTTGTTCACGGTAGCTTAGTGTAGTGTTGCATAAAAATCGACTATCGATCTATCGATAGTCCCCCACTGAAATCAGTCATCCTATCGATAGGCCTATCGATAGTATCGATACTATCGATAGTATGGATAGTATCGATTGGCAGGTATCCAACAATACTATCGATAGTATGGATAGTATCGATTGGCAGGTATCCAACAATACTATCGATAGTATCGATAGTATCTTGCTTTAGCCACTAAGCCTTAGTGGCTAAAGCACTGGCGTACTGAGCCAGGAGTCGCAGGTTCGAATCCTGCTCGTGAGCGATTTTTTCTTCCCACAATTTAAATCTTTATAATTAAATAAACTTTAAAAGTTGCATTTAAAACAGGTAGTAAATACTATCAGTTGTGTTGTTTTATTCCGTTTAACGTGCCCGCTCAAGTTTCCCCAGTCAAATCGTTGCCCCGTTTACGATTCCCTTCATAGCCTACAAGATTAACTTTAAGAGATCCAGCACGTTTTTATGGTACAGAGATCCGAAAATTATGAACCGTTTAAGTTTTTTTACGTGTTTTTAAGCGATTTTCCATTTAGAACAAAACTTCATGATTTTGGCTGTGTTTAACTACTGTGGCACTTGTAGCATTCTGCATAGTTCTATTCGCTTTGCTTTATACAAAATCAAGGTAAATGGCAAGCTTTGATAGCCTAGTACTACCACCGTTCCTACTTCTCCGCCAAATAGTGATGCTTGCATTGCTGTGTTTCGGTCTGAAGGGTACGGGTGCCGGTGAAATTGCAATTACATGAGACTTTCCATCTTCATGTCTCAGTTTGGCGAACCAACTTGCGGTACCATTTAGGCAACAGCCCAGGTGGTATTGAAGTTGTCATGGGCAAAGGTAACCACTTAACATCAGGTGGGCCTTTAGCTCGTTTCGCCATCCGATACTATAAAAAAAAACCCCCGCCCACACCACTGACTTTTCGAATTCATGTGTGGATCAGAATTTGATTATCACTTGCTTTACCGGTGAAGAAAAACATCGTGAGGAAACCTGCGCACCTGAGAGTGCTTCATACAATTTTCAGTTTTCGATAGTGTGTGTAGTCCACCAACCCGCACTAGACCAGCGTGGTGGACTTAGGCCTTGACCTTTTCATTCTGAGAAGAGGCTCGAGCCCAGCAGTGGGACAATAATGGGTTGATGATGAAGGTAAATGTCAATGCTCAATGCACTATTCCACACAAAATGATATTACATCGCAAGTGCGTCATGTTCCTAATAACGCTTATTTTTATTTTCCTATTCGACTTCTGCTATAGAATGCAGATAATTCTATCATATTTTTTATTGTATGAAATATTTTCAAGCAGTTTTTTTCTGATGTTGTTTTGTTGCTGTTGTTTTTTCAGCTAAAGTTATTACATGCAGAAACGTATTCACTAATCATTGTATTAAGCATTTAGAGTGTAACGTAACGTAATATAAGCATTCTTAAATAAAATGTTTTAGCCTCTAATAAGCATTAAGAATGATTTATTTTCTTTCAAATCGCTATGACCTGGAAAATTACTGTAGCATAACAAGAAAATTGCATCCAGATATTGTTTGAGTTTAAACTGGAACTAAAAGTGTCTAACAACTATTTGGCACTGGCAGAGGTTCCATATGAATTTCTGTTACATCTCCGTTCGTAATGGCATGTTTTAGTTCGATGGTTAGCATCTTGTGTTGTTTATGGTTATTATGGAAATTGAAAATAGAATAATTAAATACGCCCGGTTTTAGTACGTGTAATTTTTGGCTTATACTAATATGAAATGTCAATAATGATTGTATTTACTTGATTTTCTGTAATGTGAATACTATTAATGGTTGTTGTATTGACTCTAAATAAATGTATACAAATGGTAACTGGTGGGGAAGGCACCCCGCTCCTCACTTCACAGTTCACACCTGTTTCATTTCTCGTGCAGAGCGGATGTTGACCCATCACTCCACAAAGTACTGTGTTTACATAAATACCTAATTATTGTGATCTTATTTTATTCCGAATACCAGAGCACGTAAAAGTTTAAATAAATAAATAATTAGGGATTTTCATAAAAAAATAATTGTTGACAAGTTTTAGTCAGACAAAAATTTATTTTCCCTCAGGGTTTTGTTAGAATAGAATAGTATTTATTTGCATCAAACATGGTACAGAAAGGTGTTAGAAAACATTATTTTGAACTAATACATGTTCCACAGGTACTGGCATACAAATTTTTTCATAATGCATGTTAAATAAATAAATAAATATTTAACAATACTTTTAAATTACAATGGAGTTAATTATAGTTTTTTTCTTTTAAATTACATATTATTAGCATTCATTCATACTCTTAAACTATTAACATTCTACAACATTATTAAATCAAAAACAACAAAAAACAACAAAAATCAACATTATTTAATCATTTGTTTACCAAACTTATAAATATTAAAGGAATTTTATCTTGTAAATAATGATTTTATTCTTTTTAACGCATTTATGCATGCGAAGCGAAATCTTACGATTTAAATCATGGAAAGATAAAATAAAGAAAAATAATTAGCAAGGGTAGGCAATAGGCATATCTATACGATTTTGAATTAACTGCAAAGTTAGTCGAGTCGGTTAAGAAACACTGTTTCTTAATAAGATATCGCTGACGTCACCCAAAGACGTGCTAAGTGGGTGAGAATTTCGATACCACGAGCAGTGTTCACGGTAGCTTAGTGGCTAAAGCACTGGCGTACTGAGCCAGGAGTCGCAGGTTCGAATCCTGCTCGTGAGCGATTTTTTCTTTCCACAATTTAAATCGTAAGTTGTAAATAATTCTATGGATTACTCAAACTATATTCGGTTATAAATCAAATCCAACATCAAAATGGCATTTATTCAACGTAGGCTAAAACCAATTAGCGCCTATTGAACATTGACCACAAAGACAGCCTCTAAAAATGCAAGTATATCACCGCTTCTGAGTGAAGAAGCGACGCAACATACTCCCCAGCAATACATTTCTGTCTGTTTTTCTGTATAAATAAGCTTAGATAATTAGCCTTTACTATAACCATATATCGTTCGCTGAATCAAACAGTTTACTTTCCCAACTATTTACTCAAATAACTAACGATCGAACGCTGTCTAATCAAAACGAATAAAATATTTGCTTAATCATACTAAGTAGCCTGGAATAAATAAAGCATAATATTATACAACGTGTATATCTTATAATAATGTCCTCCCAGCCGAATTTCGGTCACGGCGGCCAATCTCAATGGAGACTAGCCATCTGCGCGGGACATATTATAGTGCACAGGTGTGTGCGCAAACACAGGTGCATATCTTATACAACGCTAACAGAATGAACGCAAGACCTCAACCCAATTAGAATATCATGAATATTATCTGTATTTTTTTTTCAAAATCACAAAATTACCTAACCTGGTTTTTAGGCATCAGTAAGTTTCCGAGTTGGTTGCTAGATAGCTGCAAGTTGCCGTTTTGGGTTTACCTGATACACGGAAACCCATTTCGCTGGTCTTTCTGGGCCTCAAGGACGACCAAATCAGATCAAATCAAATAAAAAAATGAAATTTGATAAAAAAAAGAGTTAAAATGTTACGTGGTATTAAAACTATACCAATCGATTCTCCTAAGATCGATTGATCGATTCTCCTCTTTTAATGGGGGCATTAAAAGAACCTCCACGAATGACGATATTTAATTTATCGTCCGGCGCACCCTGGGCAGCCAGCCCCGCTACGAACCTGCTGACTGGCTAATCTTTTCCCCACGGCATGAGCTATTACCATTATGTAGCTCATGTCGACACGATAGAAAAAGAAGAAGATTCTCCTAATGATTCTGTATAAATTACTTTCAGGACTCGCGTTTATTATAACATAACATAACATAACATCACGCCTGTATTTCCCCGAAGGGGTAGGCAGAGGTGTTTAGTACACCCACATTTCGCCAGTTATAAATAGGTGGTTGGTTGTCGGTTGGTTGTTGCGTTTATTATGTACGTTATAAATAGGCTAATTCTTCCAAATTCAAGAATATAAGCGCTGAATACACTAAAATATTATTCAGACCTCAGATATAGATCGATAAAAGTCGTTAAACGACTATCGCCGAACTGCAGTTGTTATTCAAATGTGATGCGATTTGGAAGGCGTCCATGGTAGAACGTCCTCCATTATACTAACACCAGTGTAACATGAACTCAAAAACTCTTGAAAAAAATACTAACGGAGGTCCGTTTAATCTGGGCACGTTATACCTGGGAGAGAGCAGTGATGAGCCAACTCGCAGTAACGTATCTCAATCGCCGGCTGTTAGCTCCGAACGAGTCCTTATGGGCGGGAAAAAATAGCAGATAAAACAGTGAGAGGTGTGTAGTGGTTCTGTTTAGCTGCTTTGATACGAGCGAGCGAGGAAGAGAAGATGCCGTTGCGAGTTCTATGTGATTTAGAAAAATGTATTAATTTGGAAGTTAGTGTTTGCTACCGGGTAGCCCGCAAAATTCAAAATTTCTTGCGTTTTCTGAAAATTGTAACTCTATTTCACGTTGTATATCGATCGAAATATGATTTGTTGCAATAATAACGATATAATAATCTAATACATAATACTTATAGAAAATATTAACGTAACTCATTATGCTCTACTTACTATCAAATTATGGATTAGGAAGCTTGTACAGCTTTTGGAGCCAAGGTTATATTTTTTATGAGTATTATTCAGTATATGTATGTTGTATGTTTATGTATCATAAGTATGTATTTACAAAAAAAAAGTACATAAGTATTATGTCTAGTACCCATAGTACAAGCTCTGCTTAGTTTGGGACTAGATGGTGTTGTGTAAAAATGTCCCAAAAAGTATTTATTTATTTATATACTAGCTGTGCCCGCGACTCCGTCCGCGTGGATGTCTGAAAATAACATCGTGTCATAATTATGAACACAATATCTTCAAATATATACATATAAGCGCCTACACAGACGATTACACTATTTACCGACCATACTATATTTTGTTTTTACAACCAACCGGCTAAGGTGATGGAATTTCATGGAATTAGCCCTAAACTCCCTCATTCTGAGATGACGCTCGTGCCCAGCAGTGGGAGGTAATTGGACTGATTATGTTATTCTATAACACTAACCACATCTCTTCTTATGCTGAGAAGAGGCCCGTGTCCAGCAGTGGGACTGTAATGGGCTGGTAATGTTATGTTATTCTAGAATACTAATAATATCTAGTTCATTAGCTCTTCTCATTTTGAGAAGAGGGCATTTTGTCCAGTAGTGAGACAGTAATGGGTTGACTACGTTATGTTATTCTATATTTTCTAGTTTCTTAACTCTTCTCGTTTCGAGAAGAGGTCCGTGCCCAGCAGTGGGGCAGTAGGTAATGAGCTGATTATGTTATGATAATCTATTACACTAACAATATCCAGTTCCTTAACTCTTCTCAATCCAAGAAGAGGGCCATGCCCAGCAGCGGGACAGTGATGGGCTATGTTATGTTATTCTATATTTTCTATAATACTAATAGAATCCAGTTGTATTTTTAGGAACCTGCAACCTGCATCCAACCAACAATCATGACCTCTACTTTGTATGCAACTTAATACAATAGAGGGGTCAAGCTGTATCGCTGGATCTACTCAACCGATTCAGATAAAACATACTCTATATTTTAAGTTAGACTAATACCAATACAAATGCTAAGTTTCATTGCGATCCGTTCAGCCGTTTTCACGTGATGAGGTAACAAACAGACAGACAGACAGACATAAATTTTTTAAACGATTGATTCGTGTTATATAGCTTATTTCTAGTCCCCCTAGCCGGTTTTCGCGAAAAAATACTCAATGTACAGACTTTTCGACCTTTACAGTTTTATTATAGTATAGATATTTTTAATATTGCAGCGAATCATATTTCGATCGATATAAAACGTGAAATAATTATAGCTACAATTTACAAGAAACGCAAGAAATTTTGAATTTAGCGGGCGGGTAAGTGTCTAATTTATTCGAAAAGATCACTTCGTGGCAATTAAATTGCCACCAGTCGTCTACAAAACGTTCTTTTGCCAAAGTTTGCTAATATTCATTATGATAAATATGTTGGTATCTATATGTTGGTGTTGGTATGTTGGTTGGTGTCATTATAGTAAATCATTTAAATAGTAGCTTATTTTGATAACTATCTATCTAAATATTTTAACGCATTTACGCATGCGAAGCGAAATCTAAAGATATAGATAAATTGTGGAATGAAAAAATCTTTTGTTTTTTTTGCAATTTATAACTATCTATCTAACTCATGCTTAACTTGTAACCAATTTTGATGGTTCACTATGATGCTAGACAACAATATAATATTTATCATAATAAATATTAAAAAACTTTGGCTAAAGAACGTTTTATAGACTACTGGAAGCAATTTATTTGCCACGAAGTAATCTTTTTGAATAAATCATACACTATTTTACTGAGAAAAATAGATTCTCCACGTGGAGTTTATTATTAAAATCTGGAAGTATTTTTTTGCCAATATAACTAGGCCATCTCAAGGTTAGGAATTATTTATAATACCTGTGTTTTGAAAATAAAACCCAAGGATTATTTGAGAAAATAATCTCGAAAGTTTTATTTGCTTAACTACAATATGAATCACTATAAGATTGTAAATGGCTTAATTTCTTTGTATCTTACTTAAATAAACTTTTTTATGTTGTATCATCATCATCATCATTTGAGTCGAAAGACGTCCACGGCTGGACACAGGCCTCCTATATAGCTATATAGGAGCCTCCAGCCTATGCTATAATTATATGTGGTGCCAGACACAAAGAATAGTACCATCCCATCTCTTCTCGTGGGTGTCGTAAAAGATGACTAAGGGATTCACCAGACGATGGGCGGCAGAAGCGTCTTCTGAGTATTTATTCAACTAACTGCGATCGCCAACCCGCCTACCAAGCGTGGCGATTATGGCATATACCCCCTTTTGGGGGAGGCCTATGTCCAGCATTGGACGTCTTTCAGTTGTGGTGATGTGATGAAACTAACATCATAATTTACAAAAAGGAATAAATTTATCACGGTCTGATGTCACCACAATCAATTTAAAGCCCTTTAGACCTTTCTTTCTTTTAATTCTTTTATTATTTTAACGCATATACGCATGCGAAGCGAAATCTAAAGATTTAAATTGTGGAAAGAAAAAATCGCTCACGAGCAGGATTCGAACCTGCGACTCCTGGCTCAGTACGCCAGTGCTTTAGCCACTAAGCTACCGTGAACACTGCTCGTGGTATCGAAATTATCCTCCACTATACGTCTTTGGGTGACGTCAGCGATATCTTATTAAGAAACATTGTTTCTTAACCGACTCGACTAACTTTGCAGTTAAATCAAAGTCGTTTAGATATGCCTACCCTTACTAATTCTTTTATTATTTTAACGCATATACGCATGCATGCATCTTATTAAGAAACAATGTTTCTTAATAAGATATCGCTGACGTCACCCGAAGACGTATAGTGGAGGATAATTTCGATACCACGTGCAGTGTTCACGGTACCCTTTAGACCACTTCGAAATATTTAGAGCACCTAAATCATCACATATTTAAAGCAGATCATTTCTAACAAATCGACGATGTAAATGTGTTGAACACGACCCGATGTGACAACGAATTTATCTTTAATAGACACGTAGTTGAAAATTCAACACATTTCGAAAGATGGATCCTGGAGCAGAAACGGTGCCAATTAGTGAAGTGTATAATGGGGAGATTCACGACGGATTGAACCTGTTAATGAGACGACTGTGCTATATCTACCTACGTACAACATCAGCTAACTTGGCGATTGACCACCCTTGAGAAAAAAGCGCTTGCACACAGCGGCGGCGTCCAATTTCACCGATAAGTGCGAGCTTTGAAACAGAATTTTTACAAAGTCGTCTCTTGTCAATCCTTGAGATGTTGAAAATGTAGCTTATTTTATTCGACTTTATATGTTAGGTTATTGTGTGCGTCAAATGGAGCGCAAGAATAAAATATTTTTCTTTCTTTCATTCTTTTCGTTCTTTTTGTATGTTTGTTACGATTTGTTACAATTACTCCGTCAAATGTAGTCGATTTAAAAAAATTGTTTAATTGAGTATACTCTCGAAGTGGTACAAATAAAAAAACTTCAAAAATAATAAAATAATTTATGTGAAACAGTTAAGGAAGAAGGTGCCAGTATTTTCTCAAATCAAACGAAATGTTTTATTATATTTGAAGTCGACTTTTACTTTTTAAAGTAATGAAACCACACGTTATTTTTCTTACATCTTACGAAATAATAGTTCCATCCATGCTTGGAATCGTTTTAAATAGTTTTGGATTATGGGATTTATAAAGGTCGAAGTGAAAATTGTTTGGGGCTAACATATCGAAATCCATTATAGAATTTTGTTGTTTAAATGTACTACCGCCAACTTGGCCAAGGGTACTTACGTAATAAAAGCGACTTTAACTATATTAATTTTAAGCTAGTAACACAAGAGATGGCAATATGGAATTCGAAATGGTAATATCAAAGCTTAGTGTTCGAATTCATTGGGATATCTGTCTGTCCGATGTTCAACACACAGGCTTATTAATTCATGTATTTCAATGACCGGCGAGTGAATTTTAGGAGCTATGTTGATTAGAATTTTGGCTTTGTTGTTGGTTATAAATTCTGTAATATTGTTAAACCGTGAGTTCTGTTTTCGTGTATTCAATTAGTTTTACGTTGCTCATAAAATGTTGTAGAGGGTAAATTTACTAATGAAAAGTATAAAATTCATCATTTAGATGAGAAGTCGATTCTATATCCATTATTATCATATTATGGAAAATTATAATCTTGATAGTTTACCTTGAGGGTATATTTTCACATTTAAATTCCGAGTAACATACCTAATTTACTAACCATATAAAATTGAGTCTTTATTGTAAATTCACCTTTTTTAAATTTTACTTCCGTCTCCCTGCGTCACGTATATGTATATGATCAGGATTTTGAACAATTTAAAATAAATATTTACTCAATTTAAGAACAATTTCAACTGGTAGAACTTACCGAATTCACTGCCGCCATCATACATGGGTGGGGCCGGCTACCAACTCATTCTGAAACAAATAACATTTAAATTAAGATATTTATTTGGGAAGGAAGGCGTAGCGTGGGTCACCTCACAAGGTGAACCGACGACCTGGTGATGGTCGCGAGAATCCTCTGGATGCGGAAAGCGCTGGACCGGTCGTGGCGATGCTTGGGGGAGACCAATCGTCAGACCTCAATCCCATCGAGCACGCATGGGACATGCTCCAGAGACGTCTTCTAGAGTAATTGGACGCAGTGAAGATAACTCAACACCTGAAGGATTAGTTAAAATTCCATTGCGAGCGATTGTTGCAGGATGATATAGACAAACTCATCGATTCTATGAAAGATTGTTGCTGACAGGTTTTAAACAACAAAAGAGATTTAATTGTGGTAAATTATCCAATAATTTTACAATGCATTTCCATAATTTAATTTTGTCTAACAGAAAAAGTTCATTTACTTAGATACATTAGTTTGTACTAGCTACGTAGGTATGATACAGTAGGTACACACATATTGTTAATTATTGTTAGTGTCAGTGTTGGTTTTACATAAAAAATACAAAATTTATTAGTTATAAAACAAACATAAACATTATTTTACGACCTCTGTGGTCTAGTGGTTCGAGTGTCGGACTGCTAAAAAAGAGATCGTGGGTTCGATTCCCACAAATACTTGGACACAAATATTTGTGTGAATATTTGTGTGATGAACATAAGTGTTTGTGTTGGTCTGGGTGTTGCTTATGTATTATAAGTACGTATTTAAAAAAAAAGTATTTAAGTATTATATCCATTGTCTAGTACCCATAGCACAAGCTCTGCTTAGTTTGGGACTAGACGGTGCTGTGTAAAAATGTCCCAAAGATATTTATATTTATTATAGTGTGATGATGATGATGATGATTATAGTGTGAAAAACCATCCTTAAATTCAAATTAGTATATGTTGCTTGGACTTTTTTGATGTGTATACTATTCAAATCCTAGAGTTCGGCAGTAAATTGCGCATGACCAGAATCGAATGCGAAAACATTTAATGATCATAAAGTAAATTAACCTAAAAGCAATATCGTAAACGCCGAAAGCAGCTCGGCCTTGTTGACATCTTGTATGATGTGACTCAATGCTGTCTCGGGACGACTCGGCTTACACATAGGGCTGTACTTTTATCTATATAGTGTAGTTCTGTTTTGGTTTTGAGTGTAGGAGACTATTGGCACAACGTTGCAACTGATAAACCTTATTCTTAATCCACAGACAAAAATAAACAACTGAAGATCGAGACTGATTTAAATCCTTAAACAAGAGCATAATTACCAGTGTATATAAACCATGTTTAAGCTATGCTAGGCTTCTAAAAACTTACATTTTTATTAAAAATGTAAGTTTTTAGAAGCGAGCTTAATAAAATTTACGGTAAAAACTACAAACTAATAGATAAATCCACTGTCTGAATCAACAAGTTCGATAATATTTTTAATTTTGAAGTATTTATTAAGTACATACCTACGTTACTGAAAAAACTATTTGATAAAGAGTGTCTATGTATTAAAATTTCCTATATCAGTAACAGCCCTACAGTAAACACTATGCATCGTTTTACGAATATAGACCTAAATACAAGCATATAAGTTATGAAATCACTCATCTAGATGTTCGTCTCGCGACAAATAGAATGGTAGCGTTCACAGTCAGTGGGGCAAGCTTCCAAGTCCATTAATAAAATTGAATCAGACGGACATTCCGAGCCACAATGTGCACGTGCTGAGATAAATAACACTTGACGATATTAGTAGATGCAGACTGTTTGGGAACGTATTGTGGGAATATTTTGCTAAAGAACATATACTCGTATTATAGTTTTGAAAGAAAAATTATGAATGAATAAAGTTTGATTAAATTTTAATCATAACAACATTTTTGTTTTAGTTTAGTACACTGTTTTTAATAATGTAACGTCAAATTTTCTTGATGATATCTTACTAGAAATTGTAAGTTAAATTGCTGACTGATTGCAGACTGATGGGTGACATAACTGATATTTCAAAGAAAAACACCTCCTAGATAGTTTAAATACTCTTCAAGATAACAGAGGAAAAGGCTAATAAAATTAATAATGGAGGTAATAAAAAACTAACTCGTTGACGAGGAACTTTTGTTAGAAAATTTAAACTTACCACACTGGATGCTTTTCTTTTTAAATAATAAATATTTTTTAAACGAATGTACCTATTACTGTACTGACAATAATGTGCTGCAGTTTAAATACTATACACAGTACTACTAAAAATACTGGCTTGAACAATTAAGAAACTAGCGATAAAAATCAAGAATCGTTAAAAGTGTCAAAGTTTATTTTAGCTGATTTGCAAATTATTTAAGTTGACACGTATTTACTTCATTTTTTTAAATTGTATAAAAACTAGGTTTTAGAGGGATAAAATATCAGCATATTTCTATACTTATGGCAGCCAGGTCACGGCGGTCACTGAGGCAATCACAAAATCAATGCATAATTTTAAAGAGATGAAGTAATCTCTTTATCGCTTATGTAGTTGAACGGCCAAAATTAATATACGATCTATCCACGATTTGCCCTACTAGAGATAGGAATTCGACATACAAAATATGTCAATTTTCTGTCTCTAGTAGGGCAAATCGTGGATAGATTGGTTATTAATTTTGGCCGTAAGCCGATAGATCAAATCGCTGTATAGAATATTTCCTATTTTAAATCGCCAGTTAACTTTCATGTAAGGAATAAGTGTGACATTTTGACAGTTTTAGTATTGAAAATCTGTCATGACGATTAAAAAACCGCCCTTAGTCACAAATACCAGGGCAACAAGCGAGTTGGCGACCGGAGAGGGTCTACTCCCGTTCGACGATATTCGATAAATCGTACGATTCATCGCACAATTTGCTACTCCGGTCAACCATCGTTCCCTTATCGCATGCGATGATCGTTATTTGACGTTTGTTTTTCTCATCTCCGGTAAATTGTATACGACTATGAACCGTAGTCTATCTTAATTGTGGCTTTTTTAAGTGCCTATCTTTATTATGTAAGTATCAGTCGGAACGAAAGTTCGTACTTCGTTTGTCGTTCGTAAAACGCGAGTAGACCTACAGAGTCAACCCTCCGCACCGGTGACGCTATCACATTTGACTTAACCTGCCCGTGCTCTCGAGTGCTGCTGCGTTACTCGCTTGATTTAACGTGTCAATATTAGTTATTGACAGTAAGATATATTGAAATATCTATACATTTTTCTTTAATACGTTGTGATTAATACTATGTTTGTATGATTGACGATACAGGCACAGTCTGTTAGGTTTGCAGACTCGGTCCAGCTAGTAAAGCTATAATAATAGCACACATTGACGCAAAGTAAAAAAAAACCGGCGGCCAAGTGCGAGTCGGACTCGCGCAGTAAGGGTTCCGTACCTCTCAACGACCTGATACCCCATAAAACTGATTTAATTTACGAGAGTTTATCAAAAGACATCAACGTACAGTGCGCGAAATATGAATTTTTGCATGTCTTTCTTACGCAGGTACCGCCACATATGTCTATGTTTGTCTTATTTTTAGTATTTGTTGCTAAACTACATAATATGCACTATAATCTGATCAAGTTTGACGCTGGTATATATTACGGATTTGAAGATAGAGCAAAAACAAAAACGTTGAAAATAATGCATGTTTTTTGAGGTTTCTTGTATGGGGACCCCCTTTGTTTTTAGACTGTTTTTGTTTTTAGTATTTGTCGTGATACACCTCATAGCAACAAATATTCTGAGAAAATTTCAACCGGTTACCTATTACCGTTCAAAAGATACAGCCCTGTGACAGACAGACGGACGGACGGACGGACGGACAGCGTAGCGAGAGTAATAGGGTCCCGTTTGTCACCCTTCGGGTACGGAACCCTAAAAACTACTGCTCTTTCATTGTAATACAGATAACATCTGCTTATACTTTCAAAAATAACAAAAATGCTAGTTGTATTTGTTTGGAGCATTCCAAAATACGTTTATAAACACTTCTATCATAAAATGTCATCACGATTAAGTGCGGTTGCGTATTTATATTCCTCTTGAAATAGCTTTTAATCTTTTGACAAATATTTCAAACTAAATGTATCTTTAGAAGAACACGCCTACTCTCACTAAGCTGTGTACACATTTAAGCTGCTGCCACTGCGATGTAAAAAGAATCCATCTTTTTTAAATACCACGTATTTCATACTAAACATTCTGTTACATAAACTGATAAACAGTAACACATAACATGTAAGTAGGTAAGTGATAGGTTGTATGTAGGTAAGCGACAGGTTGTATGTAGGTAAGTGACAGGTTGCCTAGCACTCGTCCTACGATGAAAGAACCTATGTATGACCTACTTACTACCAATAAGTAGGTTCTTTCATCGTAACACTCGTCCAATACGTCAAAGTGGGTGAGAACTTAAAAAAAATAAAACATTTTAACAAAAAATTGAACCGACGAAAACAGAAACTGAAAAGCGAAAAATAACAAATTATGAGTCGGCGCCAAACAAACTTTTAACAAGCAAAGTGCGTGCAAGTTGCAAGTGGCCGAGCGACGAACGAATTTTTGGAAAGTTATTGTTTATCGTTGAAAATTTCACGTTGTATTTGATGTTACGTTGTTTTTATTATTTATTTAAAGTAATTTAATGATCTTCGTTGATTGTTTGTTTGGCGCCGACTCATAATTTGTTATTTTTCGCTTTTCAGTTTCTGTTTTCGTCGGTTCAATTTTTTGTTAAAAAGTTTTATTTTAACTTTTTTTGTGGTCAAAATCTAACTCCAGGTCTCCATTATGTCGTAGTGTCTAGAACTATATTTATGTGTGCCAAGTTTCAACAGAATCGGTTAACAGGTAAGAATTCAGTGGGTGAACAAGCACTCATCCCCTGTTTTCCCACCCTTAGGGGTGGATTTTGATTTTGAAATTTAAATGGGACCAACTTCGAGATATACCTAACGAGATAAACTATCCAATAAAAAAAAAATCATCAAAATCGGGCCACTCTGTAAAAAGTTAAGCGTGGTCATAAATAAAAAAAATATAAAATAAATAAATATACGCGTCTAATTGAGAACCTCCTCCTTTTTTTCGTCGGTTAAAAAACGGCTAACAGCCTTTTTGGATAAAGCCTCTTTGTCATAAGTTGCCGCAAAGTCAAGTCATTGAATTTTGGAATTGAATTTTTTTACCAAAAATCTCAAGTCAAGTGAACCAATAATCACAAATAATCACAATCCATTGACATTTCTCCGTGTTATCGATTGTAGAAAGTGAGTAGGTATATGTGAGGTGAGATTTTATACCGGAGCTTCAAGAACATCTCCTCCAAAATACCAGCAGATACAGTCGATAAAATAAAATGAAAAGTACAGTCACGTTAAGTCATGTGAGGTGAACGATAAAATCTTTGTCTCATGTCTAATCTTTGGATGACAGAGACGATGAAAACTTCTTGTTTACGTACTGCACGTAACTGTACCAAAGTTGTGAATACTACGCTTTTATGTCTAAACTTACTGTAAATGTACTTCGATACATTCGCCGTACAGTATTATATTATCTGTGGCGGTACGAATGCATGAAACCAAAATTTATTTGATACTAAAATGGATTTTGTATGTGAGATATTGTCAGGGTAACACTAGAAATATTTTGTAATAATTCAACTATTTAGACAAGACTTATAAAAAGTAAAAAAAAAAACAGTTATGTCTTTGACAGAATCTACTCTGTAGTAAATTCTCAAGACGAGCAATATTTTTTATTGAAAGTTAAAAGGTCTTAATTATAGCATAGAACAAATAAAAGTATAGTAGTTATAGTTTATAGTAAACAAAACTCAATATAGACTGGACTGAGCTTAAAATTGTAGAACTAAGTTGAAACAGTTGAAGCTCTTGTAGCTATTTGATTTATATTAGGCTATTGTATTTACAAATTGATATGATATACCTAAATTAGTAAATATTATTATTTTTTGTATTAAGTCATTCATTATAAAGTAGGTTTTTCTACAAAAGAATAAAAAATGCAAGATTTAAAAGAACGAGGTCTCTATTATATCGGTCGTGTATTACATTTCAAGGTGAAAATTTAATAACATGACTATATTTTATCGGTAGATAAGGGACGGGCTTGCGTCGTAGTACTGGGTTTAAAAATTCATTTATAACGTCGTAAGCCTTGCCAAGAGCTGGACCAAGATGATTGATGGCCTGCCAGAATGGATGCCTCTTTCGTGATATATTATTACAATATTATTTTAGCTGCATGTATAATATGAATGAGTTTAAAAATATTATGAGTCTATGAGACTTGGAGATCAATGGCTTAAGACAAGGTCAAAGCTTTAATTTAAATAGATTTTTTCAGAGTTTTGTGGCCTTTGTGCTTGCCATTCGGTTATTGTGGCTTATAGTTTCTAATTGCATTCATTTTAAAACTTTATGATATAAAAATTTGTCTTATTTAAATGCTTCTTTAATTTCTTTAAATGTTGCCTATCATCAGTAGACAGACTACAGACAGATGAAAAACAAAGCAAGCGAATAAAACCTTTAAATAATAAGTTTTACTATTGAATACTCTAGATATTCGCACCTTGCTATGCTTTTCCTGCTTTTCCCGGTACCTGTGTTTGCTTTACCCAAAAACTCCAAAAAAACAATATTTCCATTTACAAACAAAAGATTCCTAGATTTAAAAAAAAAACATAGAATTATAATCAAGTCATATTATTATTTAAGGGTAGGCATATATATACGACTTTGAATGAACTGCAAAGTTAGTCGAGTCGGTTAAGAAACACTGTTTCTTAATAAGATATCGCTGACGTCACCCAAAGACGTACCATAGTGGAGGATAATTTAGATACCACGAGCAGTGTTCACGGTAGCTTAGTGGCTAAAGCACTGGCGTACTGAGCCAGGAGTCGCAGGTTTGAATCCTGCTCGTCAGTGATTTTTTCTTTCCACAATTTAAATTGTTAAGTCATATTATGTTGCTGGAGCTAAAATTAAAAATGTGTCCCTCTGTATTTGAACTAAACCAACTCAAAACAGACTGTATATTTCCCCTGAACATTTCCGATATATACTTTTATTATTTATGGAAGGAGTAGCAAACACATTTTATTTATAGTTACCATATTTTGCTGTTAAATGTACATGGGAGCTCAAATCCAACATCCAATTTTTACTAAATCCATATATGTTTTACATAAATATTATCGAAATGCTTGTAGCACTAAACCATGGGTGTGCTAATTTTTGAATGAACTGTGTTTAAAAGGTAGATCATTTTAAAACTTCTTTGCATGGTAGAAGGTAAAATTTCAAAACTACTTTGGATGATTCTCCATGATAATGATTTCTAAAGCTCCACAATCAGGACATATATTTTTAGAAAAATATATTTTTCAACACACCTGCACGTAAAGTGACTCTTATTGCACCGCTTTTAGGTTCGTAATGCAGCTTATAACGCACTCGTGCTTTTTACCTTATATTATCGCACTAGTGCTTTTTATTTTACAGCTTATTTTTAAATCTCAGCAAATAGTTTTTATGTCTATACAAAATTAAACATTTTTGTGAATAAATCAATTGTGTTAATAATTAAAATATGATAAATAAACATTACATTCCATCAAATTATTAATTTTAATTAATAAATTTAAAAAAAAATAGTATTAGGCTGGATGCGGAAAGCGTAGGACCGGTCGTTGTGGCGATGCTTGGGGGAGGACTATGTCCAGCAGTAGATGTCTTTCGCCTGAAATGATGATAATGATGATGATTAATTAGGTTCTTTGGCAGCTTCCATCCGCGCGCGCATATCTATACGTCACTCAAGCCACTCAACCAAAAGCATGGCGTGCGATTACAGAAATTTGCGCACCATTTTTCACATATTTAACATTTGTCTTAACTATGATTATGATTTTTTTTCCTCGCATGTGTGTTGCAAAACGTCGTATGAAACGCGTGAGCAATGTTCTACTCTCGGATTTATTAAGCAATCCAGCCTCTAGTATGATGAAAATCTTAGCTCACTTGTATCATAATGTGTTGTATTAAAAAAATCTGCAAATTTACAAACTACATGTAAACATTTACTGAATTTAAAAAAAAATATTTACTATTTATAATAAAACATTTACTTTTTATAAAAACTTTTTTTTGTATTGTCCCACTGCTGGGCAAAGACCTCCCTCAATTCCTTCCATCTATCGCGGTTCTGTGCCGCCTCCTGCCAGCTGTCATCGAGAAAGACATCGAACTCGTCTCTCCATCTCCTGCGTGGTCTGCCGCGACCCCGTTTCGCTGTCTCAGGGCTCCAGTCATGTGCTATACGGGCCCACAGCTCATTTGTATAATAAGCATTATAAAAACACATTTATATAATAAGCAGTGATTGGAATAGGTAGTACAGTCCAATCTAGGAGAAGATCCAACAAGTGAAGAAGATTTAACGACTAGACTAAAATGTATCACAATTTACCAAGTTTCCAAAGTATTTATTTATCAGTAAATACACTCTCAATTGTTGAAAACAGTTTGAGCACAATAATGAAATCTTATATTGTTTCATGACTTTCAGCTACAACTTATAAAGTAGGCTATACTGGATTCAGTAATTTACGTGACAGAAAATAAATTAGGTCTCAACTAAAGTTATAAGGACTTAAGAGTTCTGTTATAGTGAGACATGTTTAGAGACTAAAAATATAATTACCTGGTGCAAACCCAAACTAAGACAAAGGTTGTATAATGTAGATAGGCACAGTACGTCATGCTATTAAGAAATGTTGAGAATTAAATTACACGGTTCCAAAAGGTAGATTCTATGCTGAAGAGCTGGCAAGAAACTCCATACGAAGTCTACTATTTTTTTATTTATAAATAGGCAAAGACAACTCTCCTCTGTTTGTCAACCGATTTTTTTTTTGGCATAGTTCAGTCATAAAAACTATATAATTACGGTCGAATTTCGATCATTAGGTGACCTCTCGTTAATCAGTTCGAATGAATGTACCTAATCAGTTCGTTAATCTTGATGTGTAACCATTTAGTTGCCAATACATACATACATACATATTATCACGCCTGTTTCCTATTGGGGTAGGCAGAGACTATGGATTTCCACCTGCTACGATCCTGACACACCTCTTTCGCTTCATCTACGTCCATTAAACTCGTCATGCATGCTCGTCGGTTTAGATAACTCGTAACCTGGCATTTTTTGAGAACATCCGCGATTTGATCGCGATACGTTCGCCGAGGTCGTCCCCTTCCAACTCTTCCATCAACACTCGCTTCGCATACTTGTTTCGTCAATCTCCTCTCGTCCATCCTCTCTATATGTCCAAACCATCTTAACATACCTTTCTCAATACAATTTTTTCATTTTACAATTTTTTGCCAATACATGACTATGACTATTTATGGTTTATGTTCCTTTGTTTTGTGACAACTAGTTGCAAATACCTACAATAAGGCGATTCCAGATCGGTGTATTTTTCACACGTATAAAACCTTTTTGTGCGCTTGTAAACGCAGGCGACACGCTTATCTTCTCAGATACGCTTGAGCCGCGTAGAACGCCTCGCTCGACTCATTGAAACTGCGCAAGAACATGCTGGAATACGCGCGTGCATGCGTGTTCAGATGTAATGAAGCGCGCATTTAAGTGCGTATCATGAAACGAGCTTATACGCACGGAAAAAACGCTCAATCGCTATAATCGCCCTAACATATTACAAAGTTAACTTTAACCCAGTTTAAACAGTTTCATGTAACGTTTGACACATTATAAATTTTGCTTAGCACTTGAAATAACATTACCGTGAATAACTTTACGGGTCATTGTTCTTACTTTCGTCCCTTGTTCAAATAAAAACAAGAGTCGCTTTCATTAAAAATTATTACAAAATAAAGACAAAGCGTCTCAGTTATGAAGGCTCGCCCATCATTTTTATCACTTTTCTCGAAAACTTTAATAAAGTAAAGACTAGCGACACAAGGTAGCAGTGCAGGTAAATTATTAATTTTTTATACACAAGAAGTGTTTTTAATTTTGTCACGTAAAACAAAGGTGGCTCAGGTACTACAATATAAAAAGGATTTATGAAGTGATGTTATGAAAACAAGGAAGAGCTTGGCGTTTAGATTGTGAGATTTCTAAAGAAAATTGCTGAGAATTCTCATTGAAGGTGTTTGAAGAAAAAATTAGTTTATAATAACGGTGCCTGGAGTAGGTACTTCATTACTGAGGTTATTATAAAATTACGTAAGGACAGGAATTTATAAAGATATTCGTAAAAATATAAGATAATTTCTTAAGTTTTCGCGATCATTAAAATCGTTTCGATGCACGCAGTAATAATTCACAATCAAGTATTATATACTGCTGCTGTGGGGACTTGATAATTATTAGAACTGGGATCCAAACAGGTGTTGGAAATTATTTAAATTAATTAAAAACTGTACTCGGACTGCCTCGTTGGTCTAGTGGTTGCAAGCGCGACTGCTGAGCTTGGGGTCCTGGGTTCGATTCCCGGGTCGGGCAAAGTGTTATTGGGTTTTTTCATTAGGAAATTCTCAGTAGTAGCCCGGAGTCTGGATTTGTGCCCGGTCAATGGCAATAGGCTCGCCCCCTATTACATGGGACTATACCATAACTGGCGAAATGTGGGTGTATTATTACACCTCTGCCTACCCCTTCGGGGAAATACAGGCGTGATGTTATGTTATGTTGTTGTTATGTGTTAAAAACTGTACGGTAGATTAAAATATTTTTTTGAAATATCTGTAAAGACACTTGTCATCTCGTCAGGAAAACCAATTTAAATAATACACGCGATGTGATCCGATTAACTTGTTTTATTATAATGTAAAAGAAGCAATTAGTTGTGAGTGTAAGGATGAAGAGGATAGAATGTAGCGTGCTGCCATCGTGCAAGTTCTGTAAAAAAAACATGTAAAAAGGGGAGAACAAAATTTCTCAAACTGTTTTGTCACCAATTAATGCTTTAAACAAATGGATAGGTAATTAATTACATAAAATTACGTACCCATTTGACAAAAAAGAAACACGTGTTAATCTACCGTTATCTGCCGTGTTAGGCCGTATCAAAGGCAGCACAGTTCAATTACTAAATAAAAGAGCCTACAGCGTAGAAATAATCAATTTAGTTCAATGTTATATATACGTGGGACACTCAGAAAGTTTTGCGAAACTAAAAAAAATTGTTCTATACGTACATATATTTTTATCAAATCTTTTCAAAGTACTTTCCACCAGCCTCTATACAAAGATTCATGCGCCTAAACCAGTTTTCAAAACACTTTTTCTAGTCCGCCGCAGACACCTCGTTTACAGCCTGCTCGAACGCAGCCAGCGCATCTTCCGGCGACGAAAATTGTATCCCTTTGAGCTGATTTTTTATTTTTGGGAATAAAAAGAAGTCACACGGTGCTAGATCAGGGCTGTAAGGAGGGTGACCCAGGAGTTTGACTGGCGTGCTGTCCAGGAAGTCCCTCGTTTTGAGTGCGGTGTGCGCAGGTGCATTGTCGTGGTGGAGCAGTAGCCCGCGGAGCCCTGTGTTTGGTCGCTTGTTGCTTATAACAGAGAAAACTTCTGGCAAACATTTGGTAGTATACCATTCGGCATTAATGCTTCTTTGATCCCGTAAGGGAATTGATACCAAGTGGCCAGTCAAATTAAAAAAGCTAGCGATCAAAATCTTACCCCCGCTTCTAGATCGCTTCACTTTGGTAGGCGTTGGCTCATTTTGAAACACCCAAACAGTCGACTGGCGCTTGGTTTCTGGGTCGTATTGATAAATCCAGGACTCATCACCTGTAACGATGTCGTAAACACGCCGAGACGAGCCTGCTTCAAATTTGTTAAGCATATCACGGCACCATTCCACCCGGGCCTGCTTCTGAGCATCGGTGAGGTTGTGCGGCACCCAGCGTGATACTATCCTCCTCACGCGAAGATGGCTATGTAGAATCTCGTGAACGCTTCCCGATCCAATCTTCAATATGTGTTGAATCTCCTGATATGTAATTCGCCTATTGTCTTGGATTAAATTTTTCACTGCTAGCACGTTTTCTTCGGTAACAGCCGTCAAAGGGCGACCGCTTCTTTCGTCATCCCCCAAAGTTGGTCGACCGCGCTTGAATTCGTTATACCAACGATACACGGTTGCCTTGGAAGGGCCTTCATCCATGAATGCCATTTGAAGTCTATCGTACGATTCATCCGGTTTCAGGCGACACTTGAAATCGTATAAAATCATAGCTGTAAAATGTTCCCGGCGCAGATCCATATTTCAGTGAGACACAATACTTTGAATTAACTCGCAAAAAATGTGGAGGGAAATTTTGAAATTAGAACTTACTTATTTTTACTTATAAATAATCATATTTTCGAAAAACATTATAACTGGCCAGTCTCCCATATGTAAAAACTTTTTTTCGCAATACTTTCTGAGGGGCCTGGTATTTGATTTGTCTACCTCCAGCCGCCCTAGATGGACTTTTTGTGTAAAAAGGCCAAGTTCGCTTCGGGCTTGAGTGGTTAGGAATCCGCAGTTTCACCAATGAAACTCTACTGTTTGATCACTTTGAATTTTTGATTATTTTAAGCAACTGAAGATTTATAGCAATGAGTTTTAAGGATTGTAATATCATCATCATCATCATCATCATTTTCATCATCAGCCCATTATTGTCCCAATGTGCAAAGCTGGGCTCTACACAAAATGAGAAGGATTCAAACCTTTGTCCATCAATTTGGCCCAGTGTGGTTTGGCAGACTACAAACACCATCGAGAACTGTATGGAGCTCTCTCAGGTGCGCAGGTTGTTTTCACGATGTTTTCCTTCACCGTTAAAGCAAGTGATAATCAAATTCTGATCCGCACATGAATTCGAAAGGTATAATGGCTATACTGCTTACTGTGTATCGTTTTGCTCCAATAACCGAATTGTGTTTTTATATAATAACTATCGTGAGTTAGTTATAGTTATCGTGAAACTAGTTGGGCACACCCTATGGAGTTACGTGAGTGAAACCCTTTATATTAATAACTAGCGGACCGTACCGGCTTCGCACGGGTGGACATGAAAATATAGCCTATGTTACTCAGGGTAAACGTAGCTTTATAATGGTGAATTTTTTTTGAAATCGGCACAGTAGTTTTTGAGTTGATTCATTACAAACATACACACAAAAATACAAATCTTTCCTCTTTATAATATTAGTGTAAGTATAACGCCACCTCGCTAAAATATACCCCGTGACTGCACCGTAGTGCAGCACGCGGCGGCACTAGTGAGCCCTAACTCCCAGTCTCTTTCCGCGCAACCCAAGTCCGTGTAACATTTCTCGCGCACAGACTATAATTAAGTTAAGTCTAGTGTAAAAACTTTATCATACTGTGTTTTATGGAATAAACTCTGTTTTATAAAAGTGAAAGCTGTTTGTTTTGGAAGACCACCAGGCGACGAACCCTTAAAATCTAAGACAGTGAGGGGAGGGAAATCCTTCACGCCACAGATGTAGATTACTTAATTGTTTTTTCAGAAGGTAATATTTTCTGCTTCGTTTGGGAGAAAATATTTCTAACTAACAAACTGAAGTGTAATATCATACGGTTCTGTAAGAATTTTTTGGGTACAGAACCCAAAAACTATATTATCCGTATATTTTATACAGTTCATGTGTGGGTAGAAAAAATAATGTGTTTTTCTCATTTTTCTTAAGTTTTTCTTTGTTTAAACGAAATGTAGGTACATAGTTTTCTGTTTCTGTTATATTTAGTAAGTTTTTTTAGGCTTTACGGTACACGTGGCTCAACGTCGGTATTTCCAAGAATTTTCTCGAATGTTCTTAAATATAATTGCCGTTTCACATTTCTTGGAAACATGACGTGGCAGCGAATTGTGTAGATATGTATCCAAACATAATTATAGTATAAGTATATGTTTTGTAATGTTATTTTTCCAATCGAGCATAATCTTTTAATAACATGAGATTTACATGGCTGTGTTTGTCAAAAGGTCTTAGACCTAAGGCTTAAAGTTCACTGAACTTATCTACGTTACATTTAGGTCATGTACCGTAAAATACCCTAACTTTTAGACTAGACGACCTCTGTGGTCTAGTGATTCAATTGTCGGACTGCTGATCACGAGGTCGTGGTTTTGATTCCCACAGGCCACAAATATTTGTGTGATGAACATAAGTGTTTGTGTTGGTCTGGGTATTTCTTATGTATTATAAGTATGTATTTACAAAAAAAAGTATATAAGTATTATATCCATTGTCTAGTACCCATAGTACAAGCTCTGCTTAGTTCGGGACTAAATGGTGCTGTGTAAAAATGTCCCAAAGATATTTATATTTATTATAGTGTAAAATGTCTCAAATATTTATTTATTTTCCCACAAGCCCTACTTTGTCTGAGGCACTATCTAAATTTTTACATGCACTGAAACAATATAAATGAACCAGAAGTTAACGTTGTCACAGTTTTGAATGATCTCCCCAAGTACGGAAATCATAGCTATTATAGTTTACTCAAAAAACAACTAGGCAAAGTAGGGCTTGTGGGAAAATTTAGGGCATTTAACGGCATGTTTATTTTATTAGCGAACTACTAGGTCTTACAGTATCTTGTATTACTGGAAATAATATTTAGTGATTACTCTGGCCTTGATTACAGAGTTTCTGGTCAATATTCATAGTCGACTTACTATGAATAAAATAAGGAAAATAGTGCATTTTCAAAAAATCCTGAAAGTTTTACCTCTGTACAATTTTTTTTTTTAACTCAAGCAATATTACACATAAAAAATCCTCCACACACGTGAGCTAGTTATGTTGGTATAGGAATAAAGTAAAATGGCCGAAGCCATTAGTGAAATTGAATTAGTGCCCAGTATTCGATGACAATGGCTCTTCACCGACGGACACAAAGCGAGGTAATCCGTAAAAGAACGATATTCAGTCAGCCCCTACTGTTCAATCCATATGCTTTATTCGTGTTTACTTGACAAAGACCACACAGGAATAAAAAGGTTCAATGTCTAGATTGATAAATATGGCCTGTCTGCGTGCTTTTGTTTGTTGTTTGTTTTTGGGGTCGATATTTTTAAGTATTTTTATTTATGGCCGACCCGGCTACCCACTACGATCCTGACACACATAGGGCCGTCTCTAGCTTATCTGGAGCCGGGGTGCGAACAGGCATCCCCTAGCTATGACAGCACCCCCTCCCCCTAGTGGTGTAGGTTTGGTAATAGCTGTTACATAGCGCTCGAAGGAACTTACCTTCACCCAGGCACCCCTGATGCCTCAGCTCCCGGGTGCGTTGCACCCCTTGCAGCACACCCGGCAGCCCTTTACTCCAGGTTGAGACGGCCCTGCACATCTATCAATTCATCTACCTTAAGTAACCTTCTCATACATGCTCGTCAGCTGCTATTAATCTGGCCTTTCTAATAACGTCCGCGATTTGGGTACGGTACATTCGCTGAGGTCTTCCATCCACTCTCACCTCTACTTGTTTCGTCAATCTCCTTTCGTCCATCTCTCTCTACATGCCAAAACCGTCTAAACATAACTTTATCAATCTTTGTCACAACATTTTATTTCACTCTATAACGCTCACACAACATTCATTATTTCTCAAAGTTACACCACACATATTTCTCAAAACTATAATTTTTACTGGATTTATTCTGCTTTTATATTTCTTCTAATATTTATTGGGGTTACACAATTACACATGCCACATTAAAGGCTATTGATGCAAATTGACTGCCGCCACCGATCTGCTTGCACTGGGGCACGAATATGATGATAGGGAAGGGTTTTGCATCAAATTTTAGCACCTCATGCAAATTTTCTAAAACTACCGCTTACATTTAAATTGTACCTACATTTTACTAGAAAATAGTGGTCACATTTCATCGGATTGGCATGAGAGATGCTTATTACTTTGGCCGAGATCTTGGTCAAGTTCCTATATGGGCCAAATCAGACGTTTAAACTTGGCGCTGCTTCATGCTTTTCGGAAAATACCTGAAACAACTCAATAAACGTTATTACGACATTTTAAAGATCTCATGAATTTGTGAACAGATAAATTTTATCCACCAAATAACAATAAACGTATTCATTATGTTTAGTTTTTTTTTATATAAAGTATAATACAAACATAATAGCAGCAGTAGTCTTGCTTTATTATGTTTGTAGAGGATAATTATTATAGAAAAGGCTTGAAGTTTTCAATTTTGCATTGAATAGCCGTTGCTAAAGCACAATGAAACACATCCTTTCAGATCTCTGATCAACTTACTCATCCAATGACAAACAATAGCAACCCTTTTCAAAAACAGAACCCATACTTCAAACGCTCAAACAAGCTCTGAAATTGTATTACGTAGACAAGACAAAGAAGTCTGCACAACTTGACTGTGCAGTGCAGGGCAGAACAAAAAACACTAGCGAGTACAAGTGTTTGTCAATTTCTTTAGAGCCTTGTTACCGCATGCGAACGTAAAGTGCTCATTACTGCATAAGGTTTGATACAGACGAGCGATTTTCCACAACCACCAAATATAACCGATGACGTCAATGTATGAATTTTCACGAGGTCAACACACATAGATTGACATGTGTTCTTTGCTTTTATTCTATTATACTGTTCTCCGACGACGAGAGTTTGTCAAACCCACTTTTGTATGACCGTAAGTATTTTCACCGATTTTTCAAACCAATTTTAGTCGGTCGTCTGTATAGGCTATAAGGTCGGCCGTCAATGGTTGTCTGCCGGAGCCTTGTTTATATCACAATAAAACATTGTTTTACGACAAATGCCGAGCGATTCCGAGTTCCGACGAGGCAACGGGCAATTCTTTTATTTTCCACACAATGGTGTCAGTTGTTTGCTGCATTTCACGCGACTTTGAAAAAGGCCCTCGCTAATTTGATTGCTATTGTGCGGAATTAAAATGTTGGTTATTTATTACTTTATGATTTTATAATAAAGAGCGCTTAATTTTCGGAATGATACTAGAATAGAAAACTTTTAGAAAGTGTATAATAAAGTCGGGATATTACAAAGACTTGGTATAAACTGACGTAAGTATAATACCTTTATGGCAGTATAATACCTTTATGGCAGTATAATACCTTTATGGCAGTATAATACCTTTATGGCAGTATAATACCTTTATGGCAGTATAATACCTTTATGGCAGTATAATACCTTTATGGCAGTATAATACCTTTATGGCAGTATAATACCTTTATGGCAGTATAATACCTTTATGGCAGTATAATACCTTTATGGGATATTACTTAACAAATAATTCAAAGGTTTTCACATTTTGCGTATTATTATTTTTATTTCAGTTATTGTAATTTTATATGAATAATTGTAAATTTTAATCTTAGTTATTGCAATTTTAGTTCTTTATTTTAGCTTTTAAATTACTATTATTTCTTTAATTGATTAATTGAATGGTTTTATAAATTTCATCATAATTAAATTATTGAACGCCTAACATGGTCGAGCAGTGAGATCGCACATCATGCTCTTTAACAATAGCACCCTTTAACCACTGTCTCACAATAAAATAATTTGACTTAGACTATATTAAATACTACTTTCAAAAACTTTTTTACGCAATTGTCATACTAACACGTATTGTTAAAAAAAAAAGTATCTATGTATTATATTCATTGTCTATAACCATAAAAAATACAAGATTATAAAATATTATTATAATTTTATTATTATAGTATAAAATATTATTGTTACATCTATCCTCAAGAGAAATATACTTTAACCCAGATTATTCAGATTTCTGTACGTTTGTTTCACGCAAAGAAAAGAGCAGCAAACACTAACGTTTCTGGACTTTGATCTGTAAATAATACACCAGCAGCAGTGGTACATTCAATATCGTGTTTCATGTAGTACGTCAATGGATTCTGTAACATCGTCAGTATGACGTCAAACTTGATAGTTTCCGGTAGCCATTTTACGGGTATATCCATCTCGTTGTCTGTATTGCTTTATTAGGGAACGATGATTATCTGGTGTATGATCGTAAATATACAACGTTATTTTTTGTTTACGCAATTTGAGAAACTAGTTTGTTGTAGTTGTAGAATTCAGAAGGAGAATAGATTGGGATAGTTTTTATACTATGCAATGATATTTAAAAGTATAGATACGTCATACCCTAACATGTTGCGTGTGGTGCCGGACATAAAGAATTGCACCACCGTTATCTCTTCTCATGGGTAATCGTAAAAGGCGACTAAGGGATCCACTAGAGGATGGGCAGCAGCGTTCTCTAAGTATTTAACCAACTAACTGCGATTGCCAACCCGCCTGCCAAGCGAGGCGATTATGGCATATCCCTCCTTAATTGGGGGAGAGACGTCCACTACTGGACGTAGGCCATGTCCAGTAGTGGACGTCTTTCAGCTGAAATGATGATGATACCCTAACAAAATAAACGAAAATAATGTTCCGTACGCAGTGGCAGCACAATACACATAAACTAGTACAAAGTTAGTAAGTTGGTTGCTTCAAGTTAATTTCACGTCATAACTGGAACACTTTATGTCGACACACGGCGACATTTTCGTTTTTTTTGTCACCGGTCACGCTCGGCGCCTTACTTGACGCAGATTAATAGAAAAAAGTTCTAATTAGGACGTTTTCGAGTCTTCAGATTGCGAGTGCGAGTAACATATCTGTACTTTTAAATATCATTGATACTATGTTATACTGGGTGTATGGGAAACGCTTCCGAAAACGATGGATGATAGGTGCTGGTGATTACTGATACGAAACCACGAAAAAAAAATGCGATTCTTTTTTTAGATTTTTTTATATATATTTTTTTGCATTTTTAATACATAACCAGCTTTGGGCAGTTAAATAAAACTCATACATAATGAAAAATGCATAAAAAATAATTAAAATATCTAAAGAAGAATCGCATTTTTTTTCATGGTTTCGTATAAGTAATCACCAGCACTATTACCTATCTTCGTATTCGGAAGCGTTTCCCTGACACCCTGTATATAAACAAAAAAAAGTACTTTTTAGGTTACTTTGGTTAAATTCAGTACATCAGTGGATCGTGAAGGTCAGCAGGTTGAGCTCGATTAGTTTCTGCGCATCAGGTAGGTCCAACACAACATTTTTCACTTTATCCGCTACCAACTTAAGAACTTACAGCAGCTCTAAAAGCATGTAATTTTGTAATTTAGAAGAAAAAAAAGCTATCCTAATCGATTCTCCTCGTTATTCTGAACAAATTAGTTTCTCAAATTGCGTAAATAAAAAGTAACGTTGTTTATAACGACCTGGGTGGTATTTGTGCATGACGCGGACGCCAATGTTACGTATTTGGTATTGAGCTTTGTACATGAATTAATTTTCGACTTAAGATTATTTTATAACGTACATCTTGCTTCAATATGCAATCTTGAATGAGTTTTCGTAAACGTCTGCTGCTCGTATGATTTTGTCAAAAAGCCACGCTTGCCAATAGCAATAAAATTAATCATGCACATTACTGAAATTACGTAATTACTTAAAACTACTTCTATGCAGATTTCCATAAAGTATGAGTACCTACACGCATCATCATTCATTAAAATAGTAATTTATGAATGGGCGTTGAAGTGTGTCCAACATAAGCCATACATGTGCCAAATTATTACAACTAGTCTGAAATTGTTTAATGACTTCACTCAAATCAGATAAAGTGTATGGTACCGATTTATGTATAAGAAGGTATGTCTGTAGGTTTATTTTCATCACTTCGGTCTAAGCACAGTTGCCGAGGCAACTATTATTAGGGGGTATTTATTCCGTAATAAGTCCCATACTAAAAATAATCCTACTGTGTAACTATCATGTTTCTAGCTTTTCGGCTCTCTCTGTGT
This sequence comes from Asteroscopus sphinx, assembly GCA_949699075.1. NCBI lineage: Eukaryota > Metazoa > Arthropoda > Insecta > Lepidoptera > Noctuidae > Asteroscopus > Asteroscopus sphinx. The sequence continues at coordinate 9,193,192 of OX453019.1, forward strand.
TGATAAATCAGTCAGCCAGTTAGGACATTCACACATTTTATATGTATAGATATCAGCCCACTTACGTCTACTGTTGACCATGTGGTCTTCCAATCACCAGTACAATAAACTGTTAAAAAGAAAAGTTTGAAAATCACTGTGTGTACCATTACATGGGAAGGAAAACCGTTGTATCAGAAAGAGCCCAAAGAGACCTCATTTCACGTAAACCTTGAAACACATCATCACCTAATCTCATTACAGCTTACGGCCGTTTTCAATAGTTTTCAATCCACGATTTGCTCTACTAAAGATATAAATTTGACATACGCTCCATACATTTTATGTCAAATTTCATCTCTAGAAAAAATATGTAAAAGCTTGTCTTAGAAATTTATTTTTCAACTAAATATTTGTGCACAGCTTCTGGAAATATGTTACCACTTATACTATTATCCCCAACGACCACACAGCCCATAGACGCCTCATAACAGGCGACCGATGTCTGCAACACATCTATGACATTTCACTAATGTAGGTCGCCACTATTCGCCACTTAAAATCTTCATATCAGTTTCGACCACTTACATGAGCCGTCAAAACTGCCGCGATAGTCAATAGCCAATAGCCGCCTTGGTAGGGCCAATCGTATAGTATACGTCGTACGTATAGCGTATCGTCGCCTCAGTGCTTGAATGTCCAACCGACCATTGACCAAATTTTACCGGAGACATTTTGTTTAGTTTATTATTGATTTAAGAGAAACATTTTAAAAACTTTGATGATTTAAGAATAATGTATAGTACATATTACAATGTCAATGGTCGTTTGGACATTCAAGCACTGAGGCGACGGTATATCATCGATGACTGTACTAGATCAATCATGGTTACCCGATGAATCTCAGTCTGGGTCTGACAGGGACACAGATAGCAATATGTCACTGCTTGATGAAGTGGTTCAATTACTATAGGAGATGAGCTTAGGTTTCTTATAAGCTGTTAGAGAAACTACTATAACTTTACAATGAATTATCAGAATAAATGTTGCCACATTTGGAAGTGGATTAGTGATTGTAGTAATACTTAAACCAATACCAATAAAGTAATACCCATTCTCTGTCTAATAAGTAATTTTTTAGGGTTCCGAAGTCCTACAAGGAACCCTTATAGTTTCGTCATGTCCGTCCGTCTGTCCGTCTGTCCGTCTGTCCGTCTGTCCGTCTGTCCGTCTGTCCGTCTGTCCGTCTGTCCGTCTGTCCGTCTGTCCTAATCCTTTACAGCTTAATAACTTCTACAGTTCTAAACATAAGTAAATGAAATTTTGTTAAAAAATAGTTTACATATAGATCTCAATTTTAAAAGAATAAAAAAATAGTTTTTCCGTATTTTAGGGGTGGCGTCCATACATGTGAAATGGGGAAAAAATATTTTTTTTCGCTGCACCCCCTCGTGTGGGGTATCATTGAATAGGTCTACTAAAATAAAGGTAATGTTTCATACACCACTTTTTTATCAGGTGTACCATCTGCGAAATATAGCCCGCCAAAGTGGCTTGCAATGTGTCCCCCCCCCTGCCATTTCTAAACTATGCAATGTAGAAACTTATAATCTTCCACATTGATAGACCTTTATAAAAACTCTCTTTTAAAATTATTTCGAGTATAATGTAATTATAATTTTTTGAGTTATAGAGAGAAAACTGAAAAATACTTAAAACGTCCTAGTTCAAAGGTCATTGACCTTAGAGAAAAATTATCACAGCAAATAATGCTCCTTTAGCTACTTTCTATTTGAAAAAATCACAAAAAGTAACTTTATCGCTAGATGGCGCTACTAACAACACGCTCTGAGTCGCGAATACTGCCGATTATTGCAAAAACTAAAATAGCCATGATTAATATTCGATTTGATTCGTTTGTAATTACACCTACTTAAGGAACCCTATAATACTGAGCATGGCCCGACATGCTCTTGGCCGGTTTTTATAGTATAGGATGGCGAAACGAGCAAAAGGTCCACCTGATTTTAAGCGGTTACCTTTGCCCATAACAACTTCAATACCACCTAGGCTGTTACCTAAATGGCACCGCAAGTCGGTTCGCCAAACTGAGACATGAAGATGGAAAGTCTCATGTGATTGTAATTTCACCGGCACCCGTACTCTTCAGACCGAAACACATATTGGTACTTTGTGGGAAGTGAAAGTGTTAAGAATGGAAAATAGGATACTGCTATTTTTCACGTCTTCTTTGTCCATTGAAAGCTTTTCTGGAAGATATTACTATTAGCTATCGCTAGTATCGCTATCAGACGACCAATGTACTCTTAATTTATATGGTGTTCGGGGTGTTCCAACTACAACGTTTTACTAATTCACTCTCTTGTCTGCCTGTTTGCATGTTTGGAAAAAAATTGCAACTTCTCGATGAACTAGCGACTTCAAACTTTAAATGTAACTCTGAACTGGATAACAATGCAAATTCACTCACTTTCGTTTCAATAACCTGGCGCATAAATTATTATTTTTATAACTATTTATTTTATTATTGTTAAGGTATGGTATTGGCATTTAAGTATATTAGAATATACTTAGAAAGAAGAAAGGGCAAAAGATAGATAGATCTTCATAACGTAGGAGAGCAAACAAGCATGCATGGGCCACCTGATGGTAAGCAATCTCCGCCGCCCATGGACATCCATGGGAGCACCAGGGGAGTCGCCGACGCGTCGCCGACTTTTTAAAAAGACGTATGCTCTTTTCTTGAAGGCTCCCATGTCGAATTTGTTCGGGAGAACCGCTGTCGGAATCATCAATTATCTTCTACCCTTTCTTTTTTAAGTGATGTATTTTGCTACTTATAGAGAGTGATCTTAATTTTAACTGAAAACTGTGACACATTACTCGCACTATCTGCCTTAATACCGTTCAAAAATCACTCTTAACGTAATAACGTGTAATTCCAAGTAATTCTGAATGTTGAGAGTTGCAAATGTTACTTAATATGGGACCTGCACATGTTGTGAAGTACTAATTATGTCAGCGGGATTCGTCGCTTGAGGATTGTGCCGCTAACTAGTTAAACATATGGTGCTTTAGTTATGGTAACTATATGTGGAAACGTTATTAGTTGTATTAACGTAGTTAGTGCCAGAAATATTGCATTTAATTACTTGATTTATATCATAGCTTTATCTATTAATATTCATAACTTTGATTTTACTTTTCTATTTCTATAGATCGAATAGTTATGGATTCAGGCCCCCTGGCCAAGTTGACAATCTACAATCGTCAACGCTAATACGCTAATAGAAAACAATCAAAATGTATGGGAATGACATATCTCAACGAATGATATTATTGTTGAGATATGTCATTCCCATACATCGCTCACTGAATACAAAAGGGCCACAAGTCGAAAAAATCTCAAAATGATTTTATTGCAAAAATGAGGTCTAAATTGACAAAAGTTTTTGATTAGAAAAAGACTCCCATCATTTTCGCGTTACTATTCTCAAACTGACTGATCGCCATTTTTGCATTGGAGCATTTTGTTTGCTAACTTCAGTGCAAGGCCGCCATTTTGTCTGTTGCGACCCGAAACTCGACGCGAACGCACGTCAGTTGCATGCAAAAAGGCCACAACTCAAAATAATACTGCAGTGTGTGTTCATAGTTCTCTGAAAAAGTGCCATATTTTGGAAAACGACCGTTTTGCATTCAAACAACAAGTAAGTTTAATCATATTTTGTAATACAACAGGGCCATTATTCGAAATGCTTCTGTATTGCATTCAAATATCGTGTAAGTTTGATTATATTTTATAATACAACAGGGCCATATTTGAAATGCGTTCGTTTTGCATGGAATAATAATTATTTTTTGAAGGCTATTGTGGAATGTTTAGAAATGTGTCCGTTATGTATGGAAATAATTTATGATTGTTATATTTTTGTATTATATTTTTTTATGCTATACTGTGTTTTCTACGGCTGTTTTACAAAGCAAAAGTTTTATTAAAGCAAACGCTATAGCAATTGCTTATGTCGTTAAATTTAGAATCATACTAACTTTCCACTAACAGATCTAATAATAATTGGAGTCACCTTATATCCAGCAGTGGCCTGCAATAGGCTGATGATAATGCAAATAAGAATGTATCGTGGTTTTAGCTTTGCTTAACTTTTTAGCTTTAGAGTTATAAATAATAAGTACTATAACAAATAGTGAGTCAGTGAGTCAGTATTTTCATAATATTTAACGTTTTTTATACCTGTTTAGGCTAGGTAAAGTATAATATAATCAATCCATACCTGTACAGCGTTGATGCAACAACTTCAAAACGTCGGATAAATAAATAGGTATTAATAGTGTTAAATATTTGGCAATGAAGAAAGAGCCTCTGTGTTTAGTTTTATTTTATAATACACAATATAATAATAACGTTTCGTATATAAGAATTTATATTCTAATTGACCCATTACTATTTTTATTTAATCTAATTAATTATCGCTTACAGAATGAATAGCAGAGCACGATTAATTTTGAACATGGCGATCTCCAAACAAGAATCAGATAGTGATCAAACTTCAGTTACCCAGAACATCCAAGAAACAACAGAACCTAAAACTCCAGCACTCCTTCAACCAGACCCGCTATCCAATGATTCTTTAGATACAAACTCCATTCCAGACAGTCAGCTTGATCTATCATGGCTTGAGGATGGAGATAATGATATAAAATCTGTAGCAGCACATAAAAAAATGTCAGGAAAAGTCGTTGAACCGAGCGACTCAAGTAGCAACTCAAGTGACTCTGATAGTGACTCTGAAAGCGAAGAATCTGGCGATTTTACAACATTAAATAGGTCATCAAATGCAGATTTTTCTTCAGACGACAGTGTGTCAAGGATCCCATTTTTCAACCTAACTATGATAGATCTTCTGATTCGGAGGATGATGTACGGCCAAAACTGAATACTGCACAATTTTATGTTTCACGCCAACCCGGACCTTCTCGTGTTTCTACACCTCAGCCATTCATCTATAATAATCTACCCGTTGATTTAGATACTCAGCCGCCTAATACAGATTCACATCCATCCAGCGTTAATACTCCGTCACCTAGCACTGACAGTCAACCATCTAGCGTGGGCCCTCAGCCATTATCACGAAAGAGGAAAGCTTATCCAGAATCATCGAAGAGAAACAAAACCAAGACTAAGAAACAGTGGAAAAGCATTGCAAACTGAAATGTCAAAACCAATTTTCATTTGAAGAAAGATTAAATGTATTTAATAATTACTGGCAAAGCGGTGATTTGAACCTTCAGAGGCAGTTTATCTGCAACATAACATAACATAACATCACGCCTGTATTTCCCCAAAGGGGTAGGCAGAAGTGTAACAGTATTCCCACATTGCGCCAGTTATGTTATAGTCCCATGTAATAGGGGGCGAGCCTATTGCCATTGACCGGGCACAAATCCAGACTCCGGGCTGCTACTGAGAATTTCCTAAAGGAAAAACCCAATAACACTTTGCCCGACCCGGGAATCGAACCCCCAAGCTCAGCAGTAGCGCTTGCAACCACTAGACCAACGAGGCAGTTATCTGCAACAACAAGACAAAAATTTAACGGCCGGTTGTGTTTCGAGTATTTTGTTAATTAATGTGATTTTTATGCCTATAAAACGATAACGTTATATTTTATGAATAAAATTGTTCAAATGAATAATGTTAAAGTTTTAGAGATGTGTCATTTTGAATAATATAATAGTCACGTACCAATTTGATCTCAATTATATTATCCAACTATAAGTAAATAGAAGCTAAGTTTCTTTAGTTGCGGATGTTTTCATTTATTTTAGATAGAGTTTAATTTTATCGTCTGTCAGTTATCTATGTTTTACCTATCACTAATATGAGACTTTTGAGAATAATATAATTATTACGAAGAAAATTTAATAAAGTATTTATTTTTATAAAATTTAATTTAATTTTTGACATAATTTTTATGACATTGATCCAAATATTGAATACAAAACGGACTTTTGTGCGTTTTTAGCTTCATGAGAAACAGCTATTAAAATGTTTGTGTTTTTAATCGATAGAGCACGTAAAAACGCATCTAATGATATATTAACATGTTATATTACCAAATAAAAATTATGAAATATTTAAAAAACTCGTGGTCTGAATTTTGTTTTGGCCGTCGTATAAAATATATGCTTTTTGATTTGTGGCCCTTTTGTATTCAGTGAGCGACATTTTGATTGTTTTCTAATAGCGTTGACGATTGTAGATTGTAACTTGGCTAGGCCAAACAAAATCTGGCTCAGAGAAATTAAAGTTTTAAAGACCATTTACAGGCTTAGCCCAAACTGTATGACAGCATAGCAGTATATTTTTGTCATATCTCTCTATATCATTCTAAATTCAAATTCAAAAATATAAGTATGTATTTACAAATTAAAAAGTTCTAAGTATTATACCCATTGTCTAGTACCCATAGTAAAAGCTCTGCTTAGTTTGGGATTAGATGGTGATGTGTAAAATGTCCCAACAATATTTATTTATTTTTCGAATAAACATTTACCTCGGACGAATAAAAAAGGCCGGTGGAATCTCGCTAAACAAAGACTGAAGCATAATTTTTTTCCTAAACCTACTGTAATTTATGGATGTGAATGTGTGCGTGCCGGCCAGTACTTTAAGCGAGCCTGCATACTATGGATGCTTCACTTATTGTTTAGCGAGATTCTGTCCGCCTTTTTTATTCGTCCGAGGCATTTACATGCACTTTCAAAACGTTAAGAATCTAGTTGCACGGTTCCAAAATATTGATCCTATTAGGACTCCTATGGAAAAGAGCCGCCAAGAAATTGGAAATACTCTTTTCATGTTAAATGTAACATTGGTTTGTTAGATGATTTAGAAAGAATTGTGTGAGAACAATTAGGTTAATGAGTGAGACAAATTCACTGAAGTAAACTAATTAATAATGATATTATATTTAGGCTCAACCATAGCAGAGAGAACCCATCGATCTGACACTATACCATTAATGGCTACATTATGCTCATATACTTGTCTCACATTTACAGTGATTAAAAATACTAAAAGGTCTTTGACAGAATGTTCTGTGCAGCAATGGACAATTTCAGGCAGACACCCACATACCTCGACATAAAAGGCCGTCTACATGACCGACAGCCATGACCCATACCTCAAGCGTCACTGACACTCGAGTAGGTACGAGTATTTCAGACGTCTGACGGCGTCATACAGTGTCATGCAACCCGATCGCTGCGACAGTGAGTCTCAGGTGAAGCTGTTCACGTCAAACGGAACGAGTTTTGTAGGGAACGAGATTATTTTGACGTTCAGCAATTATTATGATTATTTTTGATAGGTTAGAGTACTTTTGTCATGTACTTGTGACGAGATGTTCGGCACACCCAGCGCAGACTAAGAAAAGCGCATAGCGGAATATTTTAAGATAAAACTAAAAAATTAATTCTATTACTTAACTTACAAAGTGCAAAATTGCCCGCCCGGGCGCACTCGCAGTTTCGAGCACACACGGACAGCTTGTATCGATGCTCAAACAATTTTGCACTTTATGAATTTAGTAATACAGTTAATTGTTTACGAGATATTTTTAGGTAAACCTCGTGCCGACACACGGAGATATAAATCTGTTTCATTAATGATAATAAACTAGGTATCATTATCATCATCCTCCTGCGCTTATCCTAATTTATTTGGGGTCAGCGCTGCGTGTCTTTTTCTTCTACACATCTCTATCAGCCATCATCTCAGAATCACTTTCTTTTTATCCATATCATCTTTCACACAATCCATCCATCTTTTAATTGGTCTGCCTCTTTTTTTTAGCTTTCCACATTTATAAAATGTTCTTATAACATGCTCCTCATTCTTCACATCACATATCCATACCATGACAATCTACTACTGTATCTCAACGTTTCCATCACTGGCGCTACTTTCAAACTGGGTAGGTATCATTGACATAGAACGATAAGTAGGTTTTACCCACAAAACCAACAAATGTCTTTTGCATTGGGCATTGATACAATAAAAACCGATAGATTTCATAGATTAGCAACCTCTACTATCCTCAGACTCAATAGCCCAAGTATCTAGATTGCTACAGAATGGAGATAAGATCCACAAGATAAAATCCTCGGTCACAAATACGCGATATAAGAAAAATAAACTAACAATAAATCCAGTGAATGAGCTCCGATATTCTATTTACAGTCCAAACGGTACCATTTGAATAATTTCCTCGATTCCACGGAATCCTAATTTCGAGTTGTCTATAGAGATTCGCGACAATAGGGGCTTTTTCTATGGCAGGGTGGAATGGGGCCCATTTTCCCCCTACAAAGTAATGCCTAAAAGTGAAGGCTTACGAGGCTTTTTGTGAGAACTACGCTACTAACCTTGTCGCTAACTTGAAGTTGAAATTCGTTTCCGATTCTCAGTAACACAGATTCGATGTTTGTGTTTGTTATGTCTGTGTCTGTTGTGTATGTTTCCTTTAACTAAATATATGTAGGGTATTTCGGAGCTCACTTCAGTACGTTCTCGTTGTTGGTATATATATACGAGAAGTTCGGTGCAAGAGAGCCATTAAAAGCACATAAAAATTATAACTTATATGAGTCGATTGGAAAATCATTAGCACCAAATACAAGTTATAAAAACACGCCTTTTCTTTATTTCTTTTGAAATCAAGTTTTCTTGTTGTTGTTAGTGAGCATACAACGGAAAAATTATTTGGCGAAAGAAAAGTGTATACAGTTGTCTCAACAGAATACATTGACTTTACCTTTAACTGTGATTTACTGTAAAAAAATAAGGTATAGAGTGTAACGTTGTAACGTTATTTTTAGTATTTTTAATTTAAAATCATTATTATTAACCTTTTTTCTTTATTATTTCATTCATTTTAAAACCAAATGCTTAACGGCCATTAGATTCGCGCGCGGCCTCGAGTCACGAGCGCACGCACACAGCGATATTTGTTATCGCCTAGCTCGGGCTCGAGTTAATTCTATAGTTCGTTCGTCCTGCACCGGCACACCGACTTTTGCCACCGTGGGGGGTGCACGTTTACGGCACCTCGTTATTAGGTGCCGTGACTTCAATCGTGTGCCCTCCACATCATTGGCATCGGTTGTCGCCTGTTTAGTAGGCTCTTAATGTGTTATTGTTTTAAATCCCCATATTGGGTAAGTGTTGAACAAGTATAACTTTTATTTTGTATTTCAGGTAGTTTATCAATAACGATTTTTCTGTTTAAATTTTAACTTGACCTTTGAGCCTTCTGCTATATTTTGATATTTAACTTTTCTTTCCCATTTGTTTTACCTATTGTTTTATTTAAATTCATTCAGTGCTTCTCACATTCCCATTGTAAACTCCGTTCTGATTGTGACAATCACACACCACCATCACTATCGCAATTGTACTCTCGCTTTGCTTATGCTTCCGGTGGTCGCAATCAGAGGAGACGCTTGTGATCACGCCACTCACACTGGACATTATTCCAGGGTGCTACGCTGTAGCTTACTATCATCATCATGCTGCGTGGTAGCTGCCCGGCTACATTTTAGCGGCGCTCCACGCGGCCTACCTACGCGCGGCCGTTCGCCGGCCCGGTGACGACCACCTGTCACCATCTCCTGGCGTGATCCAGCCGGCCCATCAACACCTCGGGCTCACCATCTCGGCGGTCTCCACCACTGCGGAGCTGAGCCAGGAGAGTACATGCGCTACCCTCCTTACAAAGTGAAAACATAGTGACGGGTCTTCTACCTACCCATGACCTTTTATTTTATTAAATATGTGTATCAAGTTTTATATGGTTTTAATGAGTCACTTTATATAATCAACCATCGTTAATTCACATACGTATCATTGATGAAGTGATACGTATGTGAATTAACGATGGTTGATTATATAAAGTGACTCATTAAAACCATATAAAACTTGATACACATATTTAATAAAATAAAAGGTCATGGGTAGGTAGAAGACCCGTCACTATGTTTTCACTTTGTAAGGAGGGTAGCGCATGTACTCTCCTGGCTCAGCTCCGCAGTGGTGGAGACCGCCGAGATGGTGAGCCCGAGGTGTTGATGGGCCGGCTGGATCACGCCAGGAGATGGTGACAGGTGGTCGTCACCGGGCCGGCGAACGGCCGCGCGTAGGTAGGCCGCGTGGAGCGCCGCTAAAATGTAGCCGGGCAGCTACCACGCAGCATGATGATGATAGTAAGCTACAGCGTAGCACCCTGGAATAATGTCCAGTGTGAGTGGCGTGATCACAAGCGTCTCCTCTGATTGCGACCACCGGAAGCATAAGCAAAGCGAGAGTACAATTGCGATAGTGATGGTGGTGTGTGATTGTCACAATCAGAACGGAGTTTACAATGGGAATGTGAGAAGCACTGAATGAATTTAAATAAAACAATAGGTAAAACAAATGGGAAAGAAAAGTTAAATATCAAAATATAGCAGAAGGCTCAAAGGTCAAGTTAAAATTTAAACAGAAAAATCGTTATTGATAAACTACCTGAAATACAAAATAAAAGTTATACTTGTTCAACACTTACCCAATATGGGGATTTAAAACAATAACACATTAAGAGCCTACTAAACAGGCGACAACCGATGCCAATGATGTGGAGGGCACACGATTGAAGTCACGGCACCTAATAACGAGGTGCCGTAAACGTGCACCCCCCACGGTGGCAAAAGTCGGTGTGCCGGTGCAGGACGAACGAACTATAGAATTAACTCGAGCCCGAGCTAGGCGATAACAAATATCGCTGTGTGCGTGCGCTCGTGACTCGAGGCCGCGCGCGAATCTAATGGCCGTTAAGCATTTGGTTTTAAAATGAATGAAATAATAAAGAAAAAAGGTTAATAATAATGATTTTAAATTAAAAATACTAAAAATAACGTTACAACGTTACAAGAGAAAGGACGAAAAATACAGCGATAACCACATTAAAACTAAAGGTATTAAGAATTGATGGTAAGAACTAAACACAGTAGTAGTACATCTTTGGATTAATTATTATATTATTTTTAACGCATTAAGTAACGCAAGGAACGGGAGGTCTATGTCCAGCAGTGGACGTCTTTCGGCTGATATGATGACTACGAAGTAATGCAAGTGGGGCCAAAATCTAAATACTTATACAACGAAAACTAGTTCGTTCAGAATCACCTAGGCGAGCAATAGTCTCTCCTAGGTGATTCTGAACGAACTAGTTTTCGTTTTGGATAGTTTTAGACCATTTTAGATTTTAACGAAAAAAATAAACTGAAACTCAATATGGTTATTATGGTTAAATTCAGTACATCAGCGAATCGTGAATAGTTCCTTACGGCCCAGGAAGTTTAGCTCGATTACTTTTCGTGAATCAGGTAGTCCCTGCGCGAAATTCTTCACTTTTTCCGATATTGTCAACTGGGGAACTTGAAGTGACTCCAACGGCATGTAATTTTGTGATTCAGAAAAAAAAAAAAACTATCCCATTAAATTCTCCTGGTGATCCTGAACAAACCAGTTTCTATAATAACTTCTTAGGTTTTCGCGATCACTGAACATTATAATAAAACAAAGTTTAACCGACAAACCCAACCATTTTCTTTGGTTTGATAAACCACAAGTTCTGGCGAAGGAATACTGATATGTACCTAGAATGCTCCGTTAGGCTATTGAAATTAAAAAACATCCTAATTTTAATAGAGAAGATGGTTGGCAGCTACCACGTATTTGGAACCCAGTCCTAAAAATAATCAAGTCCCAAACAGCATGCAACACTATGAAAGATAATGATATTGTGAGTGATTACTGCGTGCATCGAAACGATTTTAATTAATAATATTGTACGGTAGATGAAATTTTTTTTGTAATATCTGTAAAGGCGATTGTCGTTTTAGTCTACCTGCGACCACGAAATGCTGCAAAGCTTTCGAAACGTCAGGAAAACCAATTTAAATAATATACGTGATTGAATCCGGTTAAACTTTGTTTTATTATTAAACCAGTTTCTCAAATTGCGTTAGCAAAAAGTAACGTTGCATAAATTGTGGAAAGAAAAATTCACGACCAGCTTTCGAACCTGCGAGTTCTGGTTCAGTACACTAGTCTTTCCATAATTTATAATATTATCTTTAGATTATTCGCTTTATATCGCCTTTCGGGGGAGGTCTATGTCCAGCGCTGGACATCTTTTGGCTAAAATGATTATTCACTCTATAACTATAGACATAAAGATGCATATGCAATCTTAAGCAATAGACACAGTGCAATATCGGTAGTCGGTACATACATTGATATCGGAAGTACGTTAGTACTATTAGATATTCTGTGACGGAAGTCTGGTCGTATGTTACCCCTAACCCTAGTGTGTGGCTCGACTATGTATTAACCAGTGTGCAGCGAACCAAATACATCTGTCCGTAGATGGACTGTCTGTATAGAGACGTTCTGCCGTACAAGCCCTAAAACGCAGTAACTGACTTTTTGAGTTACATATTGAACCTTAATGAGCACGTCATTATGTAACTCAAAAGTCAGTTACTGCGTTTTAGAGCCTGCACGGCAATGTTAATGTACTTACAGGTACATGTTTTTGGTAAGCCATTTTCCTTTATATGTGAACAGGGAGATTATCAATAGAAGTTATTTTGTTTTTATCTTGTTCTTTTCGTTCAAGTTCTATTCAAGATCAAACTTAACCCTTTTGCTACCAAATTTTCTCCACAGGATACTTTTACTCCGCATATTAATTACAGGATTGGCAGCGAAGGAGTTAAGCGGTATCATAAGGTGGTTTTTTAAAAACTATTTTTAATTCAGTTGGTTCATTTGATTTAAAATAAGAATTCCATCTCCTTGTCAACAAATCATTTAACAAAATCAAAGTCAACGAAAACAGTGATCACCATTGATGAAAACAAAAGAAAATCCTGTTGTTCAGTCAGAATGAACGACGGCAGTGTTTAGAATGACAATTTATTATTTTAGTCAGCCAGCGTCACGTGTGTCGCTCCACATTCCATGGCTCTTCCTAGCAACAACACAAAAAACAGTGTGTTAAATAATCCAGACTTATTTTGATCATGCTTTGTCATGTAGACGAAAATTCTGGTGTCGTCTTGCTGACTGTCATACTATGATCTTTTATGCCGTGTTCCATCTTCCCGACCGTTATTGGTTACATAATCAGTTAACCCTGTACAGTTAGCCTCAATAAGATGATAAAATCTTTGCAATATTAAACTGTGAATTTAAGGAGAATAAAAGATTTCAATATTGTAAACATCATCATTCATCATCATTTCAGCCGAAAGACGTCCACTGCTAGACATAGGCCTCCCCCAAGCATCGCCACAACGACCGGTCCTGTGCCTTCTGCATCCAGCGGATTCCCGCGACCTTCACCAGGTCGTCGGTTCACCTTGTGGGGGGAAAGATAATGTTAGTAAGAAAAAATTTATGGTTTTCGAAAGGAAAGAAGTCATAGTGTACATAATATTTTGATATGTGACGAAACGGTGGAAAAAGTGAAAGAGTTTGTAAACCTGGATTCCATGTTTACGAGAGATGGAAAGCACGTGAGGGACATTGAAATCAGAGTAAGTGCTGGTAATCGGTTGAATAGGGCACTACACACTTTCATGAACAGCCGCAGTATCGGAAAAGGCACGGCTGGCTGTTCATGGAGGAGTGTTGGTGCCGACACTTATGTATGGTTGTGAAAGTTGGGTATGGCAGAAGAAACATGAAAGCAGCAGTAGAAACGAGAGCTTTAAGAAGCTTGTGTGGTGTAACTTTGAGAGATAAAGTGACAAATAGCGTGATAAGGGAGCGCTGTGCAGTGAAAGTAGTGACAAAGATTGAGAAAGGTATGTTAAGATGTTTTAAGCATGTAGAGAGGATGGACGATAGGAGATTGATAAAACAAATATACGAAGCGAGAGTGGATGGAAGAATCGGAGGGGGATGACCGCGGCGAACGTTTACGTACCGCAATCCAATCACGGACGTCCTCATAGTATCCACCTACCCCAATGAGAAACAAGCGTAACAGGCTGATGACGGTCAAAATGGCTTCTTCTTTCTGTATGAATAATTCTATTTCTAGTAGGTATCTGTCGCAAGAAAATCTTTTTTTGGGAACCAGGCTTGATAACTTTTTCAAAAGAAAGTCCACTTCTTGTGTATAACGACTGAAATAGTCCAACCAAGCATCCACCTTGATCTTTTGTTTAAATCACCAAATTAGGAATCTTGCACGGTGAGTGACACAAACCACACGGTCAAAATAAACAAGATCAGGCCAAACATTTAGAGGACTTACGTTTTGTGTATGTTGTGGAGTAAAGGCGACAATTACAGTAATCAGAAAGCTATAGATATACGTGGCTGGGGGGACTGGATGCGGAAGGCAGAGGACCGAGTGTTGTGGCGCAACTTGGGAGAGGCCTATGTCCAGCAGTGAACTGCGATAGGCTGAGTTGATGATAGCTCTGTTGATGAAATTTTCAATTTATCAATTTCAATAAATAATATGTTTTTCTTTTTACAATTTATTTCTAATTTGCTCCGCATGCGTTAATGCGTGAAAATAATTGACCTACATGTACAGTTAATAATATAATATACATAAACATAATCAGCCCATTACTGTCCCACTGCTGGGCACGGGCCTCTTCTCAGTGTGAGAAGGTTAAGGCCTTAACCTTACCTTACCTTATGGTTTAATAATATAATATAATATTATAAATTTATAATTTATAATCTACAATAATATTAAAGAATTGTATTTTTGTGTGTATGTTTGTAATGAATAAACTCAAAAAGTACTGTGTCGATTAAAAAAAAAACACCATTATAAAGCTACATTCACCCTGAGTAACATAGGCTATATTTTCATGTCCACCCTTGCGAAGCCGGGACGGGCCGCTAGTAATATATAATTTCATAGCACTATAGTAATATAAAATTCTATCTAAAAATCATAAGACTGAGGTAAATTTTATTTTCGCTAACCCGCCTGCCAAGCGTGGCGATTATGGCATATCCCCCCCAATTGGGAGGCCTATGTCCAGCAGTGGACGTCTTTCTGAAATTATTAAAATGATGAAATTTTGTGTTATCGGCTATTATAAAAAAATATGTTTTGGCGAAGAAGTAAATAGCACTCGTCCTGTAATATACAATGTTTGTATTTTCATGCGATAGATACCTCTAAACAAAATCTTGCAAGTGGAAGAAAATTGGAAGTAATAACTTGTTTGCACTTGCGAGTACCATTGTTCTGAGTAAAAAATTATATTTAAAGCTAGTAAAGTGCAATGTAACACTTGAATAACACGATAGCATTTGCGAAAGTTCTGAACTAAAAGGTCCATGAACGAATGAATGGTGAATGGTTTCACTGCAATCAATAAAACCCAGTAAAGTCAATGGAAGTCAAAAGTTACCCAAAACTCGAGACTTACGATCACTTCTGAAGTAAAAGTTGCAAGTGAAGCCGCTAAACGTCGCAGTTTGCAACGAAAACTTGCAAGTAAAAGTCACAACTGATGCAAAGTCCACACTTGCGTGTGTATACGTCACATTATTATTCTGTTGTTACGTTGTTTTCGCACGGAATCCGCGATCCAAGAATGTAATCAATTTAATGGATCACCGTGCTATGTGATGCAGCTTTCACATTATTTTATGTATGTTTGTTTGTCACTAACACGACTCTATTTTCGAAGTTGTTTGAAGTTGAAATAAAAACGCCACTAATTTCTAAACCCACGATATTGGTGTTGTTTTCTTTGGTTTAAGTAGGTACTTACCATTGCAATAAGTGTTCTGTGGTTTGAGGACATGTTATATCTATTCGTTTATCGAGTTAAAT
This sequence comes from Asteroscopus sphinx, assembly GCA_949699075.1. Lineage (NCBI taxonomy): Eukaryota > Metazoa > Arthropoda > Insecta > Lepidoptera > Noctuidae > Asteroscopus > Asteroscopus sphinx. The sequence continues at coordinate 9,209,136 of OX453019.1, forward strand.
CTCTCAAGTAATCGTTCCTTCACATTTTCCTCCTATATCAGCGGTTCTCAAACTTTTTTGGTCACGGAACCCTTTTGACAAGCAAAATACTTGACGGAACCCTACAATAAAACAATAGTTTTTAAAAGTGTATTCTTTATTATATAAGCATAATAAAAGTACAATGTAACAGTTACTAATTATTACTTACTTTAACCACATGCCAAGTACAATAATAGAAGATATTAAAAATGAAAAAATCTTAACTAATGGGAGGTATGAAACTGTTTTTTATTTTTCATCAATTGGTTGATATCAGGTTTGATAGAAGACATTTGAAGTCTCATATCAGGTTCGGCGTCCAGTCTATTGCGATATTTTGTTTTCGTAGCTGCATAGGTTGAGAATCCTGTTTCGCACAAATATGTTGTTGGGAACGGGAGAAGAATATTCAGAGCCATTCTGCCAAGCATTGGATATTCATCACGGATTCTGCACCAAAAATCGTTGAGAGGCGTCGTTTTGAACAGTGACTCCATACTTGTGTCTGATGACATTTCTAAAAGAGATTCATATATCTCGTTTGACATACTTTCGGGCTTTTGCAAGTTGGGTAAAAAAGGATTATGAATCCATGAATTCAGCTTCATTTTTGTATTATGTTCTTCGGGAAAATACTTTACAAAAGATGCGCGCATCGAAGTGAGATATTGGACCAATTCTTCAAACACATCATCTTGAAACATTTCCGAGTCGTTATCGCTAACAAACTCACTGAGTGACGTAAAGCTTTCTATTTCTCTCTTACCAACGCAAATAATCCAAAAATCTAATTTTCTTTTGAAGGCAGTTATTTTGTTATAGGCCTGGAACACTGTTGTCTGTTTACCTTGCAATGATAAATTCAATTCGTTCAGTTTTTGAAAGATATCCGCCATAAAAGACAATCGGAACAACCAAGTTTTATCATACAAACGGTCTTTCAAATTAAAAGAAACTGTATCTGCTGAAAGAAACATTTGTAACTCGGCTCTAAGTTCAAATAGCCTTGTTAAAGTTTTACACCGAGACAGCCATCGCACTTCTGTATGGAGCAGCAGTGTTTTATGTTTGCTGCCATAATCTTCACACAATAATGAGAACAATCGGGATTGTAGTGGTCGTGATTTGATAAAATTAATTATTTTTACCGCTTCATCCATAACTAATTCTAGATTTGACGGCATTTGCTTCATCGCAAGTGCTTGTCTATGCAGAATACAATGGCTGGAACTACAATTAGGCGCTTTACTTTTTATTCGTGATACTGCTCCTGCTGTTTTACCTGTCATCGCCTTGGCCCCATCTGTACAAATGTCAATGCAATCGTTCCAACTAAGATTATTTTCTTTAAAAAATATGTTTGTTTTATTAAAAATTTCTTCCCCGGTAGTGTTTGTGGGCAGCGGTGAACACATAAGCATGTCTTCTTCAAAAGAACGTTCATATGGATATCTCACGATAACCAGCAAGATAGCCAGACCAGTGACATCAGTTGACTCATCCATTTGCAAGGCGAATCGTGTTTTTTGTAGACGTGCAACTAGTTCTTGTTTGACGTAGCTTGCCAGATCATGGATTCGCCGTGAAACAGTATCGTTTGATAGCGGTACAGTAGAAAGATGCTTTGCAGATTTTTCATCGAACATACATTTTGTTATGTCTAACACACATGGCTTTATTAAATTCTCAGCGATAGTGTGCGCTTCACCTGCTTGTTCAATGCGATAGCTAACTAAATATGATGCCTCCGTGGCCTTTTCATTGATAGTTTGTGTTACATGCATCATATTTTTTTGACTTTCCAATAACTGTTCTTTTTTACGAACAAAAAATTCTTTATTCTTGTCTTTAGACTCGGGGTGTACAGTTTCTAAATGTCTGCGTAATTTGGCAGGTGCCATGGAACTATTAGGAAGCAGTTTACTACATAACATGCAGAGAGGTGAGCCGTTGGAATCAACAAATCCGAAACTGATATATGATTCATCATACTTCCTTTTTTTCGTCTTTGAAACCGTGGAGCTTGACGTCGTGGCATCATCGTCTGGATCGGTAATTGCTGTATTCTCCGCGCGTACTGCTTTTGAACATTCAGCGTCATTAGAAGATGTCGTTGCAACACGTTTAACACCTTTAAGCCAACGTTCCATTCTTCTTTATTAATAATGTTACACGTCAGGATGGTAGGGTCAAAATAATGCACAATCGTTACTGCGTTTATGAGACAAAGTTTAGTCCAAAGAAGAAATGTACAAAACTGATACAATCAGAATACAGCGGGCAGTAGAACTTACAAGAAGGCAGCAGGCTAGCCAGCTTGTAAGTAGGTAGGTACGAACTTATCGCTCCGAACGCTAATCGTCAACTGACTGACGAGGCGCGACTTTTTTTATATAATAGCGCTTTTATACTTAGTCCTAGACTCGAACTCGAACATTCTCAAAAATACTCGAGTCGGCGCCTTTGATAAACAAAAAGCGGAAATAAAAATATAAATACAAAAAAATGCGTTGTAAACAATCTCGACTTTATTCTTTTGAAGATAGAGCCGAAAGTCGCTTGTTCACAACTATAGCGTCTAATTCAGAGGCGGCTTTTATCAAAGGGACTGCGCGCTCACAAGTATACGCGCGGCGGGCGGATTCAAAACGTTCGACCAGTGACCAGAGAGAGGTGTTTTGTTTTTTTTTTCTAAATTCTTGCGGAACCCCTACAGGGGTATCGCGGAACCCTAGGGTTCCGCGGAACACACTTAGAGTACTGCTGTCCTATATCATTCAGCCTGAAAATGAAACCTTCTTATAAACTTTACGTACCTACTACAAATAGTTCTCAAGATAAAAGTCGTTTATTTTTATCAACCGAATAAATAGTTCAACAAAAAATTTACCATGTTTTGGAATCCTTTGCACAAAGAAGAGCATCGCACTTAAAAAAATATATTAGGCAGAGTAGGATTCACAAAAAGTAATTTCCGACAATGTCATGTCTATATAAGTCATGTACGTTGCTATCTTCTTTTGTGTACAATAAAGAGTATTTGTATTGTATTGTATTGTCATTAGAACAACAACTGACTGATATCCGAATTAACGGGTTCATTTAAATGGAAGCGGGTCAAAGTAATATATGTTTCATAACATAACATCACGCCTATATTTCCCCGAAGGGGTAGGCAGAGGTGTAATAGTACACCCACATTTCGCCAGTTATGTTATAGTCCTATGTAATAGGGGGCGAGTCTATTGCCATTGACCGGGCACAATCCAGACTCCGGGCTGCTACAGAGAATTTCCTAATGTAAAATCCCAATAACACTTTGCCCGACCCGGGATTCGAACCCAGGACCCCACGCTCAGCAGTCGCGCTTGCGACCACTAGACCAACGAGGCAGTTCATATATGTTTCAAGTATGTTAATATTGGAATGGGCATGCCTCTCCGATGCCTTCAATAATACAATTTGTGTCGGTTATTTACAGGTGTTTACCTGATGCTGCAGATTTAAGTACCATGTTGGTAATTAACTGTGTTCGTACATAATTTGGTATTTAAATGTTTATTGGGAAAGTAAAGGAATTACGGGTTTGGTGCTAAAATATCTCTAATAGAACGTCCCCGGATGTCTAGGTGTGTTTTTCATACATTAACAGGAACAACTTTTTCAATAACCAAAGATTGGTTTCCAAGCCCAGAATCAAGAGGGACATTATTGGTTCCCAAAAAAACATGAAAAATAAATAGGTACCAATGTACCATGTATGTGTACATGTGTGTATGTAGTACACATTTTATATGGCCTACCGATGTTACCTGCGCAGATGACACAATTTCAATACTCGGAACATTGGTTAACCAATCAGAAAACACCATCGCTGCGCACCATAAGTCTCAGCCGCTGCCACTAGTTTACGGAAGCGTATATATCATTAATCTATGGGAAGCGTGTGAGCGAAATAGAAAAAGACATTATGACAATCTACTTTATCACATTATGGGCATTGCATAAGGTTCATTATATTTTTTTAATGTTTCGGGTGCTTCCGTCGATCGCCGCTTCGTGTCTGCGCGAACGAAGATTGACGTCGCGCCTTATCTTTTGTGTCGTACTGTAATCAGTTATTTCTTACACTAATCCAACTGATAATAATAATTTCAACTGAAAATCTCTCCCTGGTCTTCAATGAAAATTTTATTTACAATAGTAAATTTTTGTGAATGTGAGTGTTACATAATTTATTTATCATATTAAAATATGTACTATTTATCATATCAAAATATGTACGTGTTTCCAGGTGAACAAATAGAGGCGATTGTTCATTAACTTAATCGCGTATGAAATAATTTAACGATTTCTACGGCGCGTTCCCGAATTTTAATAACACATTAAAATGATCATTAATTTTACGGGCGATAAGCAATTTTATTGCTTGATTGGATAATTATGTAGTCACGTTTGATTTTACCTTTTTAATTATAGCAGTAAAGATTGTGTTTACCGTTTGTATCAAGCCATGTTTATTTATTTTCTTTCAATGTTTTCTTATGTCAAGCAAAGTTGGAAGTAGTTATGCGAAAACGTTCCAACCCACAAGCTTGTCATAATTCAGTTAATGGCACTGAGTTACATTTAAAAAATACTAAAAACATTTCAGTACTATTGTTTGATTTCAAACCCACAATGCATAACGCATTTGTAGCAAAAAAACAAAAACATCCATCAATCTCTCCCTATGTGGATGTGGGTTGGAGCTTTTTCGCATAACTACGTCTAGTTTCAAGTTTCAGTTGGTTTAGCGTAAAACAGAAAAAACTATACCTGATTGCGATGCGCAGATGTTTCAGAAGCTCTGGTTTTTGTTCTACTTCTGCGGAGCTGGCCTACTTTTATTGCATAAATATTTTTAAGCGTCATTGTTAACATTTGGCAACAGAGCTAATTTTGTTAAAATTCTCCGTAGATAAGCTTCTAAATTGAAGGAGGGAGACAAAAAACCGGCCAAGTGCGTATCGGACTCACTCGGCCATCGACCTGATACCCTATAGAGACTGATTTAATTTACGAGAGTTCATCAAAAGACATCAACGCTCAATGAGCGAAATATGAACTTTTGCATATATTTCTTACACAGGTACCACCACATATGTCTATGTTTGCCCTATTTTTAGAATTTGTTGTTAAATTCCATAGTTTGCACTATAATCAATAATCAGACAAGTGTGACGCTGGTATTTATTATTTTTGAAGATAGAGCAACGTTGATAAAATTGCATGTTTGTAGATTTGTTTTTTTTATTTTTAGTATTTGTCGCGATAGACATCATAGTAACACATATTCTGTGAAAATTTCAACTGGTTATCTATTACCGTTACAAAGATACAGCCTTGTGACAGAAAGACGGACGGACGGACGGACAACGTAGCGAGAGTAATAGGGTCCCGTTTAGCACCTTTTGGGTACGGAACCCTAAAAACGAAAGAAATGAAGTCTTAATGCTGAAAGAGTTCATCCAAAGGTTGATTGGGTCCACAATTCTAAGAGTTCTCATCTACAACATATTGTTCGAGTCAAGATGAGGTTTTGTAGAACAAGACGAAATGCTTCTTTGCTAACAGAATCTGTTGCACCAGAACATTTTCAAAGTTAACGATTTCTATTGTGAAAATAAAAAGTCGCTCACGAGCAGGATTCGAACCTGCGACTCCTGGCTCAGTACGCCAGTGCTTTAACCACTAAGCTACCGTGCACTGCTCGTGGTATCGAAATTAACTTCCACTTTGCACGTCTTTGGGTGACGTCAACGATATCTTATATTAAGAAACAGTGTTTCTTAACCGACTAACTTTGCAGTTAATTCAAAGTCGTATAGATATGCCTACACCCTTACTAATTATTTAATTAATTTCAAAGTAACAAATGTCTTAAAGTACTTGTACAATTCTTTAGAAAAACTTAATTTAGAACTTTAAATTTTAACTAGAATATTCACGTATATTCTCAAAGTCACTCAAAGGGCAATGGAGAGGGCTATGCTCGGAGTGTCCCTGCGTGATCGAATCAGAAATGAGGAGATTCGCAGGAGAACGAAAGTAACCGACATAGCCCGAAGAATTGCCAAACTTAAGTGGCAGTGGGCGGGGCACATTGCTCGCAGAACGGATGGCCGATGGGGCAGTAAAGTTCTGGAGTGGCGACCGCGTACTGGAAGGCGCAGCGTGGGTAGGCCCCCCACAAGGTGGACCGACGACCTGGTGAAGGTCGCGGGAATCCGCTGGATGCGGAAGGCACAGGACCGGTCGTTGTGGCGATGTTTGGGGGAGGCCTATGTCCAGCAGTGGACGTCTTTCGGCTGAAATGATGATGATGATGATGATTCACGTATATGTGTACCAAATTGTGTACATATTTATTTATGTAAACTAGCATCGCTCGTGATCGCAAGCAGTTTTCTATGGGGAAATCATATGTGTATGTTATCTTTATCTGCCTTAACGGCAACATACCACATGTTTTTTTTAGCACACCTTTCGAATAATATAAATTCCCCTCCTTTTATAATAAACTAGCCTATGCCCGCGACTTCGCCCGCGTGAATGTCGTTTTTCGCGCATCCCTCGGGAACTGTTCATCTTCCCGGGATAAAAAGTAGCCTATATGTTAATCCGGGTTATGTTCTATCTGTGTGCCAAATTTCATTAAAATCAAGCCTGCCGTTTTCGAGTTATAAATGATGTAACTAACACGACTTTGTTTTATATATTAAGATATTAAAAAAGTACCACAATTTTTGAAGTTCACGTAATAAACGTATAAAGATAGATAATACCTAACTACACTATAGACGAGAGAATTAGCATGAAGGAAATAACCCGATATCACCATCATCAACTCAGCCTATCGCAGTCCACTGCTGGACATAGGCCTCTCCCAAGTTGCGCCACAACACTCGGTCCTCTGACCGAATATCACCATGCTCAGTACATTTATTTTTATAAATTTTACATTTAATATTAATTGTTTACTGCTACTCACATTCTAACAGTAACTCTAAACCCCTTCTCTTTTATTACGAAGTCTATTGAAGCGCAAATCTATACATCAAACTTATTCAACACTACACCGATTTGACATCCAATTACAAATAGCTATTTAAATTTAGACACACTAGGTATATTTGACCCTATTCATAATATTCATATACGCAAACACGTTTCCTAGAGCGTAATGTACCGGTATAAGCAATTACTGGCTGGCTATTCAACCTGAATCAGCCAGTACCTACGACGGAAACCTATAATTACTGGTTAGTTTGATATGAGTCCATGTTGTTATTATACCCTGCCTTATACAACTTTCATCATCATCATTTCAGCCAAAAGACGTCCACTGCTGGACTTAGGCCTCTCCTAATGGGGGGGATATGCCATAATCGCCACGCTTGGCAGGCGGGTTGGTGATCGCAGTTGGTTGGGAACGCTGCTGCCCATCCTCTGGTGATCCCTTAGTCGCCTTTTACGGCACCCATGAGAAGATATAGGGTGGTGCAATTCTTTACGTCCGGCACCACACGGAACAGCATACAACATTATTCTTAGTTTATACTAAACCTCTAAAGGAGTCATTGTACTCATCTTTATATGAACAACTTTTGCGATGGGACCAATCCTGAAATCTCGAAAAAAACAACTGATCCCTAATACATTTGTGTTCACATAAATCGACTTAATTTAGGGAACAGCTGATTTGTGTCCCATAGTAAAAGTTGTTCATAATGACGAGTATTGTACCTAACAATGAGCCCTTAAGAGGTTTAGTATAAACTTAGAATAAGATGTATTATGAATGAATTTGATTCGCTTTTAGAATGTTTTTTATTTATAATAAGTAAGTATGTGATGTTTGGCGGGAAGTAAAAATTATTATAATATAATAAATTATTTACCTGCATGAAAATGTTACTGATGAGCTGCTGATTGTTTTTTTTTTTGTACATAGTGAAGTAGTTTCTATGCAAAATACATACCGACCACAAGAAACAGCAAAAACTCAACTGCAAACTCATTTTTAATTACAAGTGCACCCACAATCCAATTCTTTTAACATGACAACAACAATAAAAGCACTCGGCCACGCAGATCTGCATATGTGTTTGTTATATGATATTTTTAGAAAACATTTTCGGCCATAATGTGTGCCAAACACATGCAAATGTGTCTCATTTACATGCTTTTCGAATACGTTATTCAATTAGTCGCGGAAAATTGTGCCCGGGTTTTGAGAAGCCATATTTTTTGAGAGAAGAAGTCCATCGCAGTTTTTTACTTCTTAAAATAATTTTATTGACGTAAAGAACAATAATTTAATCTGTCTCAATCAATCAGGTCAACCACAGACAGCTGGATATATGCCACTCCCAGAATCTGTTTTTTAACATATACGTATCACTTCAGCCGAAAGACGTCCACTACTGGACATAGGCCTCCCCCAATTAAGGGTATGCCATAATCGCCACGCTGGGCAGGCGGGTTGGCGATCGCAGTTGGTTGGTTAAATACTCAGAGAACGCTGCTGCCCATCCTCTGGTGAATCCCTTAGTCGCCTTTTACGACACCCATGAGAAGAGATAAGGGTGGTGCAATTCTTTAAGTCCGGCACCATACGTATGATAGTCTAAAACTAATAGATATTATTTGATCTCATTATATTTGATACACATACCTACTTAGAAAATTGTTGTCTAACTTTGGATTAAAAATGTTATGTCCTATTTAATACCCTGTTAAGTGAAATCGGTTAGCAAAACTTGTATTTACATACACTTAAGCGTGCCATATTATAGCATTGACAAGTAATTGCGAAAATAAGACGAAAAAGCTCTGAAAATACTTTTGCTTTAAAAACTTCTCCGACTGAAAAATATTTGTTGAATTTATAGCAAATAAGTTGCTATATAAACATAAGTAAACAATTTAATAGATTGTAAACAATTTAAAAATATTTAACTGAACATTGCCTTAGCAATAAAAGAGACAAATTGAGGCCGAATCAAAAGGACTGGCCGCGCAGAATTGTGCTTTTACAATTTTATTGTGGCACAGATACTTTGTGTAAAAAATATCGAAATTATTCTAATGTTTTGGAACTTGTGAGGTGCGAAAATTAAAATGTTTTAGTATCTTGAAATAATATTACAGCTTAAAAAAATAACTGGTGAGTAGATGTTTATTTAACTATGAAGATTAGGAAGAAACTGAATAGACGTCAATCGATTAACAGCTAAAATTAATAACCAATGTATCCACGACTTTCCCTACTAGAGTTAGAAATTTGACATAATTTGTATGAAGCTTAGGGTCTTTCTATCTCAAGTAGCATTATCTCTAGTTTTGGCCGTAAGACACGCGTTGAAAACTATCTGAAAAACGTTTGGAATAAAACGAAACCATATACTCGCATTATTACAACACACAATGGGACTTATTGTTAACATTAAGGTGAGTATACACTAGAGCATTTATTTGTAACAGAACATCTAGCCGCTCTACTGTTTTGAATTTCATCGGTGTTTCATGAACCGAACATAGAGCACTACGCTCGACTCTTTTTTACAACTTGAGTTTACAAACCAACGAGCGAATATGTGTAACATTTCATCGAGCTGCAGATCCGACATTTAAACAAAAGAGTAAACGCAAAATAGAGAGGAATGTTACAGGTAAAAGCTCACTCGCAGTGAGCATTTTGTCAAACATTCGTCGAGCATTCGCAGGAAAGACACAAAAATGCTCTAGTTTCGAACTTTTCCTTGTATTGTACCATTCGTAAGAACGATATATTATATGGAAATGCTGGAAAAAATGCTCTAGTTTATAATTACCTTTAGGTTTAGATAACAAAAGATAAAGAATATAAAACCAATGTAATTTTTTCTGGCCAACCCTAATTCTCTTTATTAATTGAAATAAAAACAAGAAAAATCATGTAAAGAAATGAGGTCAGGGTTGCCATAGCAACCTTGATTTTGCGCTTCTCGCAAAGACCCGTAAAAGTAACACCGAGTTCCGCCATAATTTAATTTAAAAAAATAAGGAAACTCTTTTGTTCTGAAATTAAGTTAGGCCTGTAATTAAAACATAATATAATTGGGCCACGTTTATGAATGGCCTATTAATTTTAAGCTGGAGTCAAAAGGATTTTAATGTAAGGGTAGGAGCGTTCATTTTATGTAAACTTTGCCAACTAACAGGGTTCAGCGGTGACTTGTTGGGATCACCTGTATTGCGGATTCCGACGGCGAACAAATTAATCCCTTGCAAAAGTTTTCAGGTTTTCATTACTAGTGGCCGACACGCGTTTGGTTTCAGTTCTGAAAGCATTAGTGTTACCGGTAGTTATGTTTGGAACTTGAATGTAAGAGTTTAACTTCGCAATTGACGGAATTTTCCGTGTTCCCAACTGCATAGAATAACGTGTTATTGAAATAACTGAAAACCTCTTAAGGGGACATTTTTCTCATCAGTATGAACAACTTTTACTATGAGAGCAACACTGAATCGAAATCGCGAAAAAAAGCTCCTGTTCCCTACATTTGTGTTCACATAAATCGACAAAATTTAGGGAACAGCTGTTTTTTTTCACAATTTCAGGGTTGGTCCGATTATAGTAGAAGTTCTTCATACTGACGAGTACAATTACCCCTTAAGAAGTTATCAGTTATTTCAAAATCTAAATCATTTATTTTTGATTCACAGGTAACAAATAGGTCTTATTCAACAACACTTTGTATAGATTCCAGTGATATGTTGTCTAGTTTGAGCTAGGAAGAAGAAGAGGCGCAATTAACTCCCCTGTGACACGTCTCCGTTACTCCGTCACTTAAATAGTGTTTGTTTGTTTTTTTTTTGTTTAATACAAAAAACAACCAAAATGCTGGAACAAAAACTTTGCCTCACATGTCAGCTAGCACTCACCAATTAATAAAATCTTCTAATGCAGGTACATATCCTACATTTCCTATAACTTTTCCATTATCTTTTTGGCCTCGATACGAATAGTATATATATTTGAAATTGGTGAATATTAGATTTCCTGATTTTAAATACAGACATTTCAGATTATTTTAACGCGTTTCCGAATGATGCGGAATTTTTCTTTCCACAATTTAAATCTTTTTGACATTTCAGACGTAAACATAAATCTTGTGATTTTTAGGGTTCCGTACCCGAAGGGTTTCAAACGGGACCCTATTACTCTCGCTACGCTGTCCGTCCGTCCGTCCGTCCGTCCGTCCGTCTGTCTGTCACAGGGCTATATCTTTTGAACGGTAATAGGTAACCAGTTGAAATTTTCTCAGAATATGTGTTGCTATGAGGTGTATCACGAAAAATACTAAAAACAATAAAACTTTTTAACAAAAATTTGAACCGACGAAAACAGAAACCGAAAAGCGAAAAATAACTAATTATGAGTCGGCGCCAAACGAACTTTTAACAAGCAAAGTGCGTGCAAGTTGCAAGTGGCCGAGCGGAGAACGCATTTTTGGAAAGTTATTGTTTATCGTTGAAAATTTCACGTTGTATTTGATATGACGTTGTTTTTATTATGTATTTAAAGTAATTTAATGATCTTCGTTGATAGGTTGTTTGGCGCCGACTCATAATTAGTTATTTTTCGCTTTTCAGTTTCTGTTTTCGTCGGTTCAATTTTTTGTTAAAAAGTTTTATTTTTCATTTTTTTGTGGTTAAAATCTAACTCCAGGTCTCCATTATGACGTAATGTCTAGAACTATATTTATGTGTGTCAAGTTTCAACAGAATCGGTTAACAGGTAAGAATTCAGTGGGTGAACAAACACTCATTCCCTGTTTTACTACCCTTATGGGTGGATTTTGATTTTGAAATTTAAATGGGACCAACTTCGAGATATACCCATCCATTAAAAAAAGAATCATCAAAATCGGACCACTCTGTAAAAAGTTATGCGTGGTCATACATAAAAAAAAAATAAAAAAAAATATATATATACGCATCGAATTGAGAACCTCCTCCTTTTTTTCGTCGGTTAAAAAAAAGTCTAAAACCAAAGGGGGTCCCCATACAAGAAACCTCAAAAAATATGCACTTTTTTCAACGTTTTTGTTCCTGCTCTATCTTCAAAACAGTAATATATACCAGAGTCAAACTTGGTCAGATTATAGTGCATATTACCTACTTTAGCAACAAATACTAAAAATTAGACAAATGTAGACATATGTGGTGGTACCTGCGTAAGAAAGTCATGCAAAAATTCATATTTCGCGCACTATACGTTGATGTCTTTTGATAAACTGTCGTAAATTAAATCAGTTTTTATGGGGTATGAGGTCATTGAGAGGTACGGAACCCTTACTGCGCGAGTCCGACTCGCACTTGACCGGTTATTTCATTAACGCTGTCAGTAGCGTGATAACATCATTGTTTTTTTTGGCAAATCTTGCTACGTGCCATTATACCTACAATAGGAATTTAAATAACTGCTTAATCTAGATATGGTTCAAATAGCTTCCCATTAGTTAACATAATATAAGTTGATTACTAACAAACTTATGGGTTTATACCACAAGTTATTTTGCCTGAAATAAAATATGATAAATAATTTAGTCCTACTAATATCCTACTTGCAGTACTTCCTACTAATATTATAAATGCGAAAGTAGTTATAGATGTTTTTTTGTTGATTGGTATGTCCTTCAATCATACTGAAATGGCTGAACGGATTCAAATTAAATTTAGTACACTGATAGACCATAACTCGGATTAACATATAGTCAAAGCGATTAAATATTATTAAGTATTTTAATGTCTTTCTTTGCATATAGTCTACTTTTATCCTGGGAAGATAAATAGTTCTTGAGAAATGCGCAATAATTTATTTCTGCGATAAACCAAATTAAAAGCGGGCAAAGCCACGAGCATAGGCTAGAGTGTTCGTAAATTTAAGGAAAATAGGTAAATATTGTTCCAAGAGGAGGTGTTAACATGCTATTAATATTAATAATAATATGAACTACGACCGCCGATTCGCCTGCCAAATGTGATAATTACTATGGATCATTTAATTTAAATGTAGTCGTATATTCAGTTGTTTACATTTACGAGCTGGTGAATGTGACTCATACCTTACCTACGTTTCACTCTTTGCTGGGCAGATGGCGAACATTGACGGGCCCGACAATTTTGCGTCAACTATAGAGCTTATGGAATCCTATGCCACAACGCACTCTTTAGACAAAACGATCGTCCGGTGGAAACCGGTGGACACCGGCGATTTCGTAGCTACTGTGTCCACGGACAGCCGCGGGTAACAACGGGCAGAAGCGGGCTTTTTCTCCGGCGGCGGACAAAATATCCGCCGTCTGCGCAGCGCCTCACTTTCGCATCTTCCTGCCCTCTCTTCTGACTGTAGATCATGAGCGAATCAAAATCTGATTAATTATCACTTGCTAACGTAGTTAATGACGCAGGTGACGAAAAAATTTTGAGAAAACAAACCTACATACCTATAATATGACTGTATAATACTCTGTCAACTGTGGTGCTGCACCTAAAACCTCTCATTCAGAAAAAGGGCCCATGCCGAACAGAGTGAGAGGAATTGGCTAATTATACTAATACTGAGTGTATCCAACTAGTTTCGGACTCGGTCATGAGCTATTTAAGGTGGCTTCCCACCAGAGATAATATACTTACTTCGGGAGTCAAATAATAACACCAGCTTAATCCGATGCCGTCGTCCTTAATATCGTCCCCGCCGGCGAAGACCATCGCGACGTCCTCTCAGATGCCAAGAGTCCGACTCTCGAGAAATACAACCCGATGCAGCAGCGGCTGCCCGGGGGACCGGTGGCGGGATCCCACGCCCTGAGCCGAGGTCCGAGCTTCCCTTTGGGGACGCCCTCACGGTGTTGCAACAGGATATAATCTCGTCAAGCGAGACCGCTGACGCTCTAGAGTAGTACCTACGAGTATTTTTAACCGCCATGCTAGGATTAAGTCTCCGCCTGGGCGCAGAGTCTCGTCGAGAACCGCGATCCGTGAATCCCGCGTTGTTAACCCGATACATCGAGAGTCAGTCACTTTTGAGAAAACCCTTCCCGATGCAGCACTGGCTGTCAGGGGGACCAATGGTCCCCCAGCAATTCCCTAAGCTGAGGTCCAAGTTCTATGCTTGTACTATAGTTTCGAAATGTAGCATTATAATTAAATAAAAAAATATGAATTTTAAGGATAACTTCGTTTCGTTTGTATAAAATTGAATTGTGATTACAACCATTCTATCTATTTCTGTGGATTCAGCCTAGATAGACTTCATAGAACAATGCCATGCATCCACACGACGGGTATCGCTTGGCAGTGCACCAACTAGCGACAAGGTAACAAACATATCATGTTGAACAGAAATTTTATATCTCTACTCATTAATATTCAGCTGTACTATATTTAAGATTTGATATTGCTCTATTTATCTGTCGTGTGAATCATTTTAGGTCATTGATTGTATTTCATGAATTGCAGAACTAAAACTTTAAGTAATAATTACCACCCGCGGCTTAACTCCTGTGGTTTTCGATAAAAACCAGCCAATTGCAAGTCGGACACGCGCACTAAGGTCCGTATTACAGAACGTTCCTCAAGTACAGTTTGATCTTCAATCACCTGATCACTACTTAAGGATAGAATCGTTTACTTGAGTATCAGTCTTATTCCAATACGGCAATTATAAACTTCAATTCAACAACATAATATACTAATATAACCTGAAATAGTAAAGAAATCTCTACTCAAGCGTGGTCCGGACCACACTTGAGTGATTACAGATCAAATCTCTGCTCAAACTCCGAAACAGGTGACAGTGTAGAATTAAGCTAAACTCAGATGAACTGTGATCAATTAATCTATGCTTGAGGAATGTTCTAAAATTAAATCCCAGCTCAAAACTAGTTTTAAACAGAGATCAAAGCTTGAGGAACGTTATGTAATACGAGCCTAAGGGTTCCGTGCCACCCATTGACCTGTGAAACCTCGTAAAAACTGATATTATTTATGAGAGTTCACCAATTAAGCTACACATGTCTGTATTTGCATATTTTAAATTTTTTATGCACTAAAATTACGCCATTTTCGGCGCTTGTATATATAACCGTTTTTAAGATAGATCAAGAGCAAAATACGTAAAAAAAAATGTTCGAGGTTTCTTTTATGGGGACTCCGTTTGAGTTTTTATTTTTTAGTATTTGTCATGATTATAGCTAGATATTCTGATATTCATATTCATATACACATATTCTGTGAAAATTTCGGTTAAAAACATACAGCTCTGTTACAGACAGACGGATGGAAGGATATACAGACACAGTAGGCAGAGTAATAGGGCATTGCACTGTTTGGGTACAGAACCCTTAAAGTATCCTATGTATTAATCCAAGACACGGTCTATTTGAGGGCTCAATTCATCCAAATTCTTTCAGCCATTTCAGCGTAAATGAAGCACATACAAATATCCATACACCACATCGCTTCCATATACAAACATCCAACACAAGAACATCATAATATACTCTCTATTTATATAATCAAAATCCTATAAATGTCTATGATCAGAACTTTACACACAAACAAATTGGCAGGTTTGTCTAAAATAATAGAAGAAAGTAATAAAATATATTGATAGGTAGGTACATACTGAATGTTAAGTTAGGGCAGATAAGGCGCAACTCACAAACACGAACTGAACAGATAACTTAAGCGAATACACGAGAGGATTTTAGCCGAGCATATAATGTATATATGAAACCAAGTAATCTGAAACTACGTTAATATTTTTTGTTGTACTACCTAAATAAACAAAAGTCACTCTACATATATTATTTTTAAAGTAACAAGTACAGTTTTTAAAAAAAACATTGCTTCAGTTTGCGGCAATTTTGCCGCAAATAAAAGTTTGTTATTATTTAGTGTGTGTGGGTGCATTGAAAGAGCCTCCACGAGTGACGATATTTAACTGATCGTCCGGTGCACACTGGACAGTCAGCCCCACTACCAACCTGCATGAGCTATTATCATTATGTAGCTCATGTCGACACAATAGAAGGAAATAATCCCGCATCTAAAAGGCTGAAAAGCGCAAAAATCTTCTAAAATATTCCGTATCAACTTATGTGATTAAGTTTGATCATTGACAAAACCATCTATTCACTCAACACATATGGTGACTGAGCCATAATTTATCAAATTTATTTATTTGATAATTCACTTACAGACACAAAATTATTAAATGTGACTTAAAATAGGACTGCATAAAATACAAAGGAAGGTACTCTTAAAAAAAACTCTTACGGCAGATCTGCGAAAGGAGAATCAATAATATTTCTATCAAAACATTCAAAACCATGCATCTGAAAAACTGAAAATAAATAAAATATTTTAGGAAAGAATAAACAACTTTAAAAAGCCTACGAATTGACACGTATCATGTTAGAATCTATCAATTCTGATTACCTACTCAACAATACACAAAAAGGCGGGGCACATTGCTCGCAGAACGGATGGCCGATGGGGCAGTAAAGTTCTGGAGTGGCGACCGCGTACTGGAAGGCGCAGCGTGGGTAGGCCCCCCACGAGGTGGACCAACCACCTGGTGAAAGTCGCGGGAATCCGCTGGATGCGGAAGGCACAGGACCGGTCGTTGTGGCGATGCTTGGGGGAGGCCTATGTCCAGCAGTGGACGTCTTTCGGCTGAAATGATGCTGAATGATGATGTTTACAATATTGAAATCTTTTATTCTCCTTAAATTCACAGTTGAAATGATGATGATGATGTTGAATACACAAAACAATGACGTTTTATTGTTTAAAGTATCGTAAAAAGTTAACAAAACGTTGTGAAGCTTAGAAGATAAATTTTGATGTTCAACACGTGCCAATAATTTTAATTCCGCACTGAGGTGGATGACCTTTAGGCAATTTTTATTTCTTTTGAACCGCACATTTCAACGTTTAATGTTGTTTTCGTACTGTTACTCAGTTTCTATGCTTCTACGAAAACATTTCAGTCTCTCAAGCTCACATGACAAGACGTATAAGATACTTAAGCTCCTAGAATCCTCCGAGATTTTAGAATCTGAAACCTCAAAGGAATAAAAAGGCAGGTAAAGAGAAATTTCACAACATTCATTACAGATACAAAATTGACTCGACTGTCTAGATTGAAAGTCTTAAACTAGGTTAGTTAATCTGTAATTTAAAATACAAATTCTAAAAACCACTGAATTTATTAATATCAATCATTGTACTTTTGTTTTTCGACTGACTCGTTGGTCTAGTGGTTGCAAGCGTGACTGCTGAGCGTGGGGTCCTGGGTTCGATTCCCGGGTCGGGCAAAGTGTTATTGGGTTTTTTCATTAGGAAATTCTCAGTAGCAGTCCGGAGTCTGGATTTGTGCCCGGTCAATGGCAATAGGCTCGCCCCCTATTACATGGGACTATAACATAACTGGCGAAATGTGGGTGTACTATTACACCTCTGCCTACCCCTTCGGGGAAATACAGGCGTGATGTTATGTTATGATGATGTTATTGTACTTTTGTCTGTAATCAGTTTATGCTAGCCGGTAAAGTCTGACCACGCTATCTCTGCGTAGGTATTCTGGCAACACCCTAAATGACTTACAAAATCTCTGTAATGATCTTATTATTCCGATGCAGAGTTAGTTTTGTCAGACTAAGTAAGTAAAGACCAATAAAGTTTCTCTGCATTGGAATAATAAGATTAATACAGGTATTTTGTTAGTTATTGTTTACGGTGTTGCCATAATTCCTATGCAGAGTAGTGTTGCCTGACAATCGATAGACTATCGATTGTCTATTGATGGTATCGAAAAACCCCAAATCAATCATACTATCGATAGGCCTCTCGATAGTATCGATTGTTTGAAATCAAGCAATACTATCGATACTATCGATCGATACTATCGATACTATCGAACTATCGTTTAGAAAGTATTGCAATATAATTGTCGGTGTTCATTGACGTCATTCTTACATTGAATTTATCTTTTTGGAAAGTTCATTTTCCTACCTTCTGTATTGGCACATACCACACTGTTAGGGTGTACCTAATCAACCATTTCTTTAATAATCTTATACATCAATACTATCTAAACGATAGCACGATAGTATCGATAGTATTGCATGATTTCGAACAATCGATACTATCGAAAGTATCGTAACAATAGTTTGATACTGTCGATAGTATTGTTGGATACCTGCCAATCGATACTATCGATAGACATATCGATAGTATGACTGATTTTAGGGGGGGGGACTATCAATAGATCGATAGTCGATTTTTATGCAACACTAATGCAGAGTTAGCGTGGTCAAACTCTAACTGAGAATCCTAGAAATAGAAAAAAGCTACGCCAATATTTTCATTACATCCAGGAACGAATCCATTTAACAAAATAAGAAATATTTACAAAAGCAATACGACTAAAACAAACTCAGCAACACTTTTATTAATATCAAACAAATTGTGAGGGTTCAACGACTTTCGAAAGTAACTGAAATCATGATATTGAAGTAATTTAATTAAATTACTTACGTACAAAAATAGAATCTTTATTTTCACTGTTTGACTTTCGTTGTATCCACGATTTCTATTGGATTCTAATAAGTTACCAACTTACACTAAATTAAAGGTTATATGAGTAACTTGTCTAGACTTCACATGTACTTAGCATACCTATTTCAGTATACATTATCAGTCAGTAGTGTATCTTTTTCAATATTGCCCAAATTAAAAGAACTGATAGACTGACAGACTGCCTCGTTGGTCTAGTGGTTGCAAGCGCGACTGCTGCGCGTGTGATCCTGGGTTCTATTTCCGGGTCGGGCAAAGTGTTATTGGGCTTTTTCATTAGGAAATTCTCAGTAGCAGCCCGGAGTCTGGATTTGTGCCCGGTCAATGGCAATAGGCTCGCCCCCTATTACATGGGACTATAACATAACTGGCAAAATGTGGGTGTACTATTTCACCTCTGCCTACCCCTTCGGGGAAATACAGGCGTGATGTTATGTTAGCGTGTAATAATTACTACAACAGTCATTATTACACGCTGGTTTTTTGTGGCAATAAATGATTTCCTTTCTTTTTCCTTTTAAACGAATTTTCCCATGCAGGATAACATCATCATATTAAGTAATAAAATATAAATAAAAACATCCCATACACCCTGAAAACATTACACTCCTTTTTTTGGGTAGTCGTGTGATAATAAAGAAGGATAATATTAGTAGGACATAATGAAACGACAACGACTTAACTAGCTTCAGATGTGACACTTGAGTCTGCTCAATGACATAGAAGTGACATGACGTGGAAACTTCATTGAGATGGAAGGCAAAAGCCTGACGGTTATACGGGCCATAGTTCCCTTTAAGGGACTGATTTTAACGTTGTAGCCTTAAGCGTGTTATATGTCTGTGTATATTTTGCCGTGAGGGCTCCAAAGTTGCTGATAAAACGCATCAATGATATATCAATGGTGGAAGCAAAAAGCCGCGTACACACTGACGAACATTTTTTTAAATCTTTGTTGTTTATTAGGGGTTTTTTAATAAAACCATAGAAATCTAAATAGGTAATAGAAGTGGTAAAGGCGCGTGAACTTGTCGCCGCGTGCAGGTGTCTCACAGGACACCAGTGCGTGAATCGTTTGCTTGATCATCCGTGCTGTATTGGACGCAGAGTCACTAAAATTTTATTTTGCAGCACATCTAACAGCGATTATGGCATATTCCCCCTATATATGCTTGGGGGAGGCCTGTGTCCAGCAGCGGACGTCTTACGGCTGAAATGATGAAAAATGATGACATCTATCAGCGGATTTTTGGCTCAAATTATTTTGCATTGTTTTGTAACATGGTTGGCGCAATTGCGTATTTATGTGTTGGTAGCGAAAACCGGTGACATGCGTTCCAGTAGTAAAGGACAGTAGATAACATTTCTATTACATATTGACTATTATATATATGACGAGCAATAGAAATAATATTATTATATTATTTCTATTGCTCGTCACTTGGGGTTAACACTGAAAATCAGCGCTGTGTTGTGTGACTCACGTTACAACACAGCATCATGTTGAGTGTCAACCTCTTTGCCGCAGCTACGACATGCAAAGTTGGTCTTGGTATGATATTACAACTACGTAGGTATCCTGTAATTCCTAAAATTTACCATGTAATGAAGTTATTTTTTATGTGTACCTGCCGCATATCGTCTTGGTGTGGCAATAAATCATTTTTCTTTCTTTCTTTCTTTCTATTACCTTATTATTTAGATTTCTATGATCAAAACGGATATGCCAACCCCATAATAATTTTGTTGCGTTACATGATACGCAACAACTTTGTTTTCATGTGCGTACCACTAACGAACATCGAACACTGTGTTCGTCAAAAACATTCGTGGCGATCAATTTGTACGTTCTGTAAGGACGGTGTTCGGAGAACTTTGATAAACGTTACGTAACAACATTACTTCATCGCTGTCATTCATACAACGGCGGAGCCATGGCTATTGAGACAGAGTACATGGCGGTTGTGTGCGAACTCGATTCGAACTGTGTTTGTGTTCGCTGTGTTAATTTGCGTCAATACGTGTATGAACCAAATTTTCGTACTTGGTTTTCGTATTCGCGATTTTCGTGTTTGTAAGTGCGTCCACGGCTTTAAATGCCAGCGGAATATGGTTTTATAAAATTCGTTGTATGACAAAATAAGGCTGCCTCAGCGGTGATTTTCCCCATCTTTGGTGGCTGCGGATTTTATTATGCTATCTGGATGTTTTGCTTTAATATGGTTGACGTATCATGCTTTAGCTGAAACAAAAACGGTGTAAGTGGCCACGAGAAAACACGAGAAGATAGGAAATTTAGGGAAAAACAAAAAATCTCCTGCTTTGGTAACAAAGCAAGGTTCACCTTAATACGGCTCTTATTCTGCAAATGCCATTTACTTAGAATTTTACTTCTGCCGGCAATTCCCTCAATTGCTATTCAAGGGAGTTTTCTGGAATTGGAATCGGTAGCAAATCCTATCTGTTCCGATAACACTAACTGCCTTGATCAGATAGATACCTACAAGTTTAATATCGAGAATTGGCACGTATTACGTACGATAAAGGAAACCTTCGTTATACAGTCGCCAAGAAAATAAATTAAAAAAGATAGAAAGAAAGAAAAATATTTATTTGACACAACTGAGACACATACAAAAGAAACGATAATGATGTGCAGAATAGGAACTTAAACAATTATTATTTTGATTGACTGCTGACACGTTATGTTTACTTCAATCATCGTTAATAGCAAGAGCTATAGCCAAAACATCCCCATGAAACATGAAATCTGTCAACACCGCCATAATACCACTGTAATACCAGCTTCAAAATCTACTAAACTTCATATACATATCCCACACAGTTGACAATTCAATAAACATCAGGGGTACTTAAAACTGAGCCACTTACAGGAATAGCAGGAACAAATCCGTAACACGAAGGTAATATGGTAAAGTTCTCTCCAGTTGATTTTAGCTCGCCGTCAGCGCCCAGTGATCCGGAACGCCTGTGATTGGATAAAGGGTTCCGCACATTTTGAAGAGAACGAGAGTGCACGGACGGTCTTTACCGCAGAATTACGTGGGACACTCAGAAAGTTTTGCGAAACTAAAAAAAATTGTTCTATACGTACATATATTTTTATCAAATCTTTTCAAAGTACTTTCCACCAGCCTCTATACAAAGATTCATGTGCCTAAACCAGTTTTCAAAACACTTTTTCCAGTCCGCCGCAGACACCTCGTTTACAGCCTGCTCGAACGCAGCCAGCGCATCTTCCGGCGACGAAAATTGTATCCCTTTGAGCTGATTTTTTATTTTTGGGAATAAAAAGAAGTCACACGGTGCTAGATCAGGGCTGTAAGGAGGGTGACCCAGGAGTTTGACTGGCGTGCTGTCCAGGAAGTCCCTCGTTTTGAGTGCGGTGTGCGCAGGTGCATTGTCGTGGTGGAGCAGTAGCCCGCGGAGCCCTGTGTTTGGTCGCTTGTTGCTTATAACAGAGAAAACTTCTGGCAAACATTTGGTAGTATACCATTCGGCATTAATGCTTCTTTGATCCCGTAAGGGAATTGATACCAAGTGGCCAGTCAAATTAAAAAAGCTAGCGATCAAAATCTTACCCCCGCTTCTAGATCGCTTCACTTTGGTAGGCGTTGGCTCATTTTGAAACACCCAAACAGTCGACTGGCGCTTGGTTTCTGGGTCGTATTGATAAATCCAGGACTCATCACCTGTAACGATGTCGTAAACACGCCGAGACGAGCCTGCTTCAAATTTGTTAAGCATATCACGGCACCATTCCACCCGGGCCTGCTTCTGAGCATCGGTGAGGTTGTGCGGCACCCAGCGTGATACTATCCTCCTCACGCGAAGATGGCTGTGTAGAATCTCGTGATCGCTTCCCGATCCAATCTTCAATATGTGTTGAATCTCCTGATATGTAATTCGCCTATTGTCTTGGATTAAATTTTTCACTGCTAGCACGTTTTCTTCGGTAACAGCCGTCAAAGGGCGACCGCTTCTTTCGTCATCCCCCAAAGTTGGTCGACCGCGCTTGAATTCGTTATACCAACGATACACGGTTGCCTTGGAAGGGCCTTCATCCATGAATGCCATTTGAAGTCTATCGTACGATTCATCCGGTTTCAGGCGACACTTGAAATCGTATAAAATCATAGCTCTAAAATGTTCCCGGCGCAGATCCATATTTCAGTGAGACACAATACTTTGAATTAACTCGCAAAAAATGTGGAGGGAAATTTTGAAATTGGAACTTACTTATTTTTACTTATAAATAATCATATTTTCGAAAAACATTATAACTGGCCAGTCTCCCATATATAAAAACTTTTTTTCGCAATACTTTCTGAGGGGCCTGGTATTTATATTGCTATACGGGGCTCCTGTTATGTAGCATGAGATAAGGATGATGGAACAGGAATTATTTATTTTTTGTTGATGCAACATTTTAGAGCTGTTTGTGGTGTTGTGAAAAGAGCACGTAGCGTAGGAACAACATGAAGTGATATAGGTGTCCTTTTTAATCCAATTGTAGATGCTTCACCTACAGGGTAGCAATTATAGAAATCTGAATAATAAGATTATATAAATGTTATACCCTTACCCTTATCTCTTATCATGGGTGTCGTAAAAGGCGACTAAGGGATTCACCAGATGATGGGCAGCAACGTTCTCTGAGTATTTAAATAACCAACTGCGATCGCCAACCCGCCTGCTAAGAGTGGCGATTATGGTATATCCCCACTATTGGGGGAGGCCTATATCAAGCAGTGGATGTCTTTCGGCTCAAATGAATATGGAGTGATATAGGTGTCTTTTTAAATCCAATTGTAGATGCTTCACTTACAGGGTAGCAAACATAGAAATCTGAATAATAAGATTATAGAAATGTTATACCCTTACCCTTATCTCTTATCATGGGTGTCGTAAAAGGCGACTAAGGGATTCACCAGATGATGGGCAGCAACGTTCTCTGAGTATTTAAATAACCAACTGCGATCGCCAACTCGCCTGCTAAGAGTGGCGATTATGGTATATCCCCACTATTGGGGGAGGCCTATGTCAAACAGTGGATGTCTTTCGGCTCAAATGATGATGATTATGAGAAATGTTATGTATTGTATTTTAATACCGGATCGCGTGTCGCTGATTTTCCGCTACTAACACATAAATATGCAATTACGCCCACCATGTTTCTAGCATTCAGTGCAAAATAAATAAAGCTTAAAAAAATCCGCTGTTAGATATGCTGCAAACAAAATACTATTTTAGTGACTCTGCGTCTAAAACAGCACTGATAATCATAGTTAGTGTCTACACTTATGTATGGTAGTGAAAGTTGGGTATGGCAGAAGAAACATGAAAGCAGAATAAATGCAGTAGAAATGAGAGCTTTGAGAAGTATGTGTGGTGTAACTTTGAGAGATAAAGTAAGGAATAACGTGATAAGGGAGCGTTGTGGAGTGAAAGAAGATGTAGTGACAAAGATTGAGAAAGGTATGTTAAGAAGGTTTGGACATATAGAGAGGATGGACGAGAGGAGATTGACGAAACAAGTATACGAAGCGAGTGTGGATGGAAGAGTTGGAAGGGGACGACCTCGGCGAACGTATCGCGATCAAATCGCGGACGTTCTCAAAAAATGCCAGATTAAGAGTTCTCTAAACCGACGAGCATGCATGACGAGGTTAATGGACGTAGATGAAGCGAAAGAGGTGTGTCAGGATCGTAGCAGGTGGAAATCCATAGTCTCTGCCTACCCCAATAGGAAACAGGCGTGATAATATGTATGTATGTATGTATGTATGTAATCAAGCAAATGGTTCGCGCACTGGTGTCCATGTACGCGGAGACCAGTGGGGTAATTTTATTGTGTAGTGCATTCACATTGACATTAGCTTTCATTTTAAAATGACAGCAATATTCATTGCGTGGTACATAGTTGCCGTAAGACGCGTTGTCAAAATACACGGAGCAATGAACAATGAAATCTTATTGATTGCGATCGCGAGTGTGTTACGCAATTCGGCAGCAGTTCACGTCCTTTGCCACTTCTGTTACCTTATTATTTCGATTTCTATGGTAGCAAGTCAACACAGTCACGAATAGTCACGATATACATATACTTATTTTCAATTAAAATAATGTTCATTAAACAGAGTAATCCCTTTAATTTAAGAAAGTATTTATTAAGATTTTTCCGTTCCAGAAAACATTTTTTTAAGAATTAATTTAGAACTTTAAGTCTGATTAATTAAACTGTTATACAAAAAAGTGTAAGGTAAATGAAAAGTGTTGGAGCGTATTCCAAGACTAAACCCCTTTATTTATAGTTTTATTAATATTCAAATACTTTAAACCAATATGTATTTTAATTAAAGTAATACGATAAATTCTACATCACTGATTCATCGATATAAGTCGACCGCACGTCAGTGGTATGGTAACACTTGAATTACAAAAACCGCCCTTCATCATCATCATCATCATCATTTCAGCCGAAAGAGGTTCTCTGATGAACATAGGCCTCCCCCAAAAGGGGGATATGCCATAATCACCACGCTTGGCAGGCGGGTTGGCGAACCGCCCTTACTGTTTACGAAATAAAGACGCTGTCAAGGTTAAACTATTAGACGTGTGGTAGACTGTACGTTTGTTGTGGCTCGTGAACGGGTGCCGTCTGTCGGGACAGGTCAGCTTCTACATACTATGGCAACTCTTTTTACGTTTATTTCTAAAGGCAATATACTCACTTTCAAACTCTTGTTTATTTCTGACATTAACCTACATTGTACTCACATTATTTGAATAAATTAGATGTAATAAACAATAACCTATTTTAAAAAGAATTTATCCATGGTGTTTCTTGCCGGTTCTTCTCCATAGGACCCACAATTTGGAACCGTGCAACCAGAGCCTGACCTTTCAAAAGTGCCTGTAATTAGGTTTATTTGAAATAAAAAACATTGAAATTGAAAATTGAAATTCATGTGAACAGAAATGTAGGGGACAGCTGATATTTTTTTCGCGATTTCAGGTTTGGTTCCATAGTAAAAGTTGTTCGAGAGCATCGCCTGAATAAGCTCTTCAATTATGACCAGACATGAAATAAAAGACGTGGACACTGACAGTTGGGCTACTCCACAAATCAAGAACCGGAGTGACCGACATAGCTTGTAGGATCAGTAAGCTGAAGTGGCAGTGGGCTGGCCATGTCTGTCGAAGGACCGATGATCGCTGGAGCAGACGAGTCCTTGAGTGGAGACCGCGAATCGGCAAACGCAGCGTAGGGCGCCCCCCCGCCAGGTGGACCGACGACCTGAAAAACGTGGCTGGGGGGGACTGGATGACCGAGACAGAGGACCGAGTGTTGTGGGACTTGGGAGAGGCCTATGTCCAGCAGTGGACTGCGATAGGCTGAGTTGATGATGAAATAAAAAACATTGAAATTGAAATTGAATCAAAAAAGTGAAAGCAAAAAAAAAAAATATGTCCTATTTTATACAATCCGTAACAATCAATAAATTATAGTGACGAAACTTATTGTTCCAATTAAATACTACGATTTAGCTTCTTACAGTACAACATTGGGCCCTCTGCCAAGGAGTACGTTAAAATATTGTTGTCATGTGGACTAATAGCCCCCTGAAAACAGTATATTATTATTCTCATTAGGAACGATGTAGTATTCGCTAAAACGAGGAAGAATTTAGAGGACATTTTAAAATAAAACTGTGTATTTATATTTAGCTATTTATAATTTGGATGTCATGTAACAGAATTTCTCTCACACACGCGTGCATTCGCTGAATATTGTGCAATGCATTACGTGAATGTTTATTTGAATTCTGGACCAAGCGACATTAATTTTGAACATTTAGATACTTCTTTAAACAATTAATTTGGACCGACATTATCAAAACTACCTATCTAGTTTTTCGCTCCAAAATAAATAGCTAATTTTGAACACTATTTTCTTATTTATTACATTATAATATCCACAATTTTTTTACTTAAGTATCAACTTCAAAATATGCAAATTAAAAATCAAGGAAAATCCAGTGTGTCATTTGACCAGACTATTCCGGGCCGTCGACTCGGAATGCGTTCTCAACATCTGTTGGGCACTAACTCACTCACGACGTTCACCGTATAATAAACTGCGTCAACTCGTATAACTCTGGAATAACAATTGAAAACCTTTGGGAAATAATAGTAGCTGAGAGTAGGCCTACCACCCAACTAACTCTTACTCTCTCTTATTTCCACAAGGCCCCACCTATGATAAGAATTAGGCATCACGTTTTAGTGTAACCAGCAGGTCTAGCCAAGTTATTTATTTTTAGTATAGGATGGCGAAACGAGCTAAAGGCTCACCTGATGTTAAGTGATTACCTTTGCCCATAACAACTTCAATACCACCTATAGGCTGTTGCCTAAATGGTACCGCAAAGCGGTTCGCCAAACTGAGACATGAAGATGGAAAGTCTCATGTGATTGTAATTTCACCGGCACCCGTACCCTTCAGACCGAAATACAGCAATGCAAGCATCACTATTTGGCGGAGAAGTAGGTACGGTGGTAGTACTTCCCCGGACTAGGTCTTTCACAAAGGAGCTCTACAGTTACAGCTCTCCCTAGTTACAAACGTTTCTGATTTAATCTCTTTCTATAATAATCGTTGACTTTTTGACGTAAAAGATTTTAGGCTACGTCCGCACTTAGAGTTGGCTAGCTTAGCGCTTAGAGCCATCCATCACCATTAGTGTCGTCCATCTGGTTTCTTACCAGGATACACGGTGGCCGCACTGGAGATGGGTTGCATGTTGGGTCGCTAGGAGCCTACCGTCATTTGCATGTTGGCACATTAAGATACCACTAGCAATATTGAGGAGAAAACCAACACCATGGTCAAAACGTTGCAGGAACTGTCTCGCAAATTCTTTCCGCCACAGCGTGGAAGCACGTTGCCCAAGCTTTCGGCTGAGTCTCTCGATCTGATGAGGAAGAGACGGGAGATGTCATCCGCGCATTCGTCTTCATCAGATAGTAGGTCCTTAAACCTACTGATTAGGAAGCTGATGCGACGTGACCTCCGCCGCTCCAACACTCGCGCCATTGAGGCGGCGATTGAGCAAAATAGGGGGTCGAAAATTTTCGCTCAGCAGCTAGGGAGGACCCATCTGATGAAGTTGAAAGCTACGGATGGCAAAATTGTCACCTCTAAGATCGAGATGCTGGATGAGGTCGAATACTTCTATGGGCATTTGTATTCCACGAAAACGGCGAGACTAGCGGTTCCTAGCAATGACGACAAAAGAGCCCAGCTCACGAGCCATTACACCGAAGATCTTCCGGACGTTGACCAGGGCGAGATTGCAGCGGCCCTCGAGCAGCTTAAGAACAACAAAGCTCCGGGCGATGACGGAATTACCACTGAACTCCTAAAAGCAGGCGGGGCTCCGGTCCTGAAGGAGCTACAGAGTCTGTTTAATTCCGTCATCCAACAAGGCTCTACACCGGAGGCATGGAGCGGGAGTGCGGTGGTACTGTTCTTCAAAAAAGGGGGTAAACCCTACTGAAGAACTATAGACCCAACTCACTCCTGAGCCATGTGTACAAGCTGTTCTCGAGGGTCATCACGAATCGTCTCGCCAGAAGACTCGACGAATTCCAGCCACCAGAGCAAGCTGGGTTTCGAAAAGGCTACAGCACCGTAGACCACATCCATACCGTTCGGCAGATCGTACAGAAGACTGAAGAGTACACTCAGCCGCTGTGTATGGCATTTGTGGACGGAGGGGAAGAGAGAGGAGCACTTCGACTCCATCGAAACTTGGGCAGTTCTGGATGCTCTGCAGCGATGTCACATTGATGAATGGTATATAGAGATGCTGAGATGCCTATACAACGCTGCTACCATGACTGTTCAGCTCCAGGACCAAAAGACGAAGCCTATCCAACTGCACAGAGGGGTGAGACAAGGGGATGTCATATCCCAAAATTGTTCACTAACGCGTTGGAAGACGTCTTCAAGACGCTGGACTGGACTGGACAGGGTATCAACGTTAACGGCGAGAACATCTCACATCTCCGCTTTGCCGATGACATCGTTGTAATGGCTGAGTCGCTGGAACAACTGGGCGAAATGCTGCACAGCTTAAACGGAGCCTCTCGGCGTGTCGGTCTCGGCATGAATCTGGACAAGACCAAAGTCATGTTCAATAGGCATGTCATGCCGAGGCCGATATTCGTCGAAGGGTCGGCACTCGAAGTTGTAACGGAGTACGTCTACCTAGGGCAGATAATTCAGCTTGGTAGGCACAACTTCGAGAAAGAAGCCGACAGAAGGATCCGTTTGGGATGGGCAGCATTTGGCAAACTTCGCCGAGTCTTCTCGTCGCCTATACCGCAAAGTTTGAAGACAAAGGTCTTCAACCAGTGTGTCCTGCCTGTCATGACTTACGGCGCCGAAACGTGGACACTGACAGTTGGGCTAGTCCACAAATTTAAAGTCGCTCAGCGAGCTATGGAGCGAGCTATGCTTGGAGTTTCTTTGAAGGATAAAATCCGAAACGAGATTATTCGGAGAAGAACCGGAGTGACCGACATAGCTTGTAGGATCAGTAAGCTGAAGTGGCAGTGGGCTGGCCATGTCTGTCGAAGGACCGATGGCCGCTGGAGCAGACAAGTCCTTGAGTGGAGACCGCGAATCGGCAAACGCAGCGTAGGGCGCCCCCCCGCCAGGTGGACCGATGAACTGAAAAACGTGGCTGGGGGGGACTGGATGCGGAAGGCAGAGGACCGAGTGTTGTGGCGCAACTTGGGAGAGGCCTATGTCCAGCAGTGGACTGCGATAGGCTGAGTTGATGATGACATTAAGATGTCACTTTTAAAAATATCTCGTACACTGCTACTTAAAGTATACCATTCTACGGTTTTATCCGTCACCTTGCGTTCATGGCATAAAGGAGTCTAAATCAACTAATGAGGAGTTTAATGTGCATTTTTACGTAGATCTTATTTATTTAACAATTAGATTAGGATTCCACACAGGTTTTCTTTTAAAAAGTGCTGCAAATTAATGCTTCATCCATTTTTTACGTTAAAATTCCAAGTGTCTCGTGACAAAAAACAAACACGTTTGTTTACTTCCCTACAAGCTAAGCATCTAGCAAAGGTGGCTAGCCAGCAGTTCGGTCGGTTGCTTTAAAGCAGAATTAATTCTAGAACGTTTGTTTCACTTCGCTACTCGCCAGGTAACTCACTAAGCTCTAGACAGTCTAGACGCTAAGCAAGCCACTCGTTCAGTGCGGACGTAACATTAGGGTTCTGACCCCGTGACTTATACGTTGAGAGTTGAGATATGTCATTCCCATACTTTTTTTGTTTTCTAATAATAATGACGCTTGAAGTTTGTCAACTTGGTTAAGGTTGTGGGGCAGTGATATCATAGCGGTTGAACGTTTGCCTTCCATGCAGAAGGGTCTAAGTAGTATTTGTCGTGATAGGCACTATAGTAACACACATTCTGTGAAAATTTCAACTGGTTATCTATTACCGTTACAAAGATACAGCCCTGTGACAGACAGCGTAGCGAGAGTAATAGGAGGACCCTTGGCACCCTTTGGGTACGGAACCCAAAAAGTGCCAAAAGTAGCCGTTTTTCGCATTTTTTGTATCTACAACTATAGCAAATTATAATTAATAGAGTTAATAGTTTCTGATTAAACCACAGTACCTGTACATCAATTGTTAAAAATGAATTTTTGATAAATGATTTACTTAGCAAGTAATAATTTTTTTACTGATGGGGACTACTGGGGCGCCACTTATCTGTTATTAGCGCCTTAAGTAAACTAAAGCTTTACATGCTCTACCACTACTGAATTTTCTTTCGTCTTAGAATTGCAGAATTGCGTGATAGATCGCCTCCTAACTATTAAGTAATAAGAAAAAAAATACAATCAACAAGATTGCGTATTTGTGTACATATAATACTCATCATAGTATAGTGCGTCATTACAGCAAGTGCTGAGCATTAGATCTATAACGGTCGGCATTATTTAGTCTGCTAGTAATGCATCTCAACACAATTGAAAACGATAAGTGGCGAATTAAAAGCGTCTATGTTTACGTAAATCGAATTCTTAAATAAAACTATTGTGACTAGTCTTGTTCTCTTTAGTTACTATACCTATTTTATACGTAATACTTATGTAAGTAAGTATTTATTTTAAGAAGTATTTTTAATTCCATTAATCTTTCGAAAAGCTTTAAATTTTATGTATGCAGAGAATCCTTACATAACTACATCTACATTTTGATCGAGTTAGGTTTAGCTTCATTTGTGCTCATCATGTTTGGGGGGGATATGCCATAATCGCCACGCTCGGCAGGCGGGTTGGCGATCGCAGTTGGTTGGTCAAATATTCGCAGGACGCTGCTCAACCTCTGGTGAATCTCTTAGTCACCTTTTACGACAATCAAAGTTCTAGAGTGGCGACCGCGTACTGGAAGGCGCAGCGTGGGTAGGCCCCCCACAAGGTAGACCGACCACCTGGTGAAGGTCGCGGGAATCCGCTGGATGCGGAAGGCGCAGGACCGGTCGTTGTGGCAATGCTTGGGGGAGGCCTATGTCCAGCAGTGGACGTCTTTCGGCTGAAATGATGATGATGAGGTTTCGCTTATGTATGGAACAGCTGATGCATGTAGCTGCCGCGTACGTTCACACGTGCCGTTTTGCAGACCCTCGCGACCCCTCCCTTCTGTAAAAAATTCAGTAAATCATATGTTGTGCGATCAACTTGTTTACCCCGTACAGGCATGCCAGTTAACATATACACATGAAAGTAGCTGGCACGTTCAAGGAGCCGGTATGCAAGCGTGAAAGTTACAGCATGTGTATCAGAGGCTTTATGAACGGAACTTAACAGTAATACAATAACAATGGATACTTTTAATTCAATAAGTTGTAAACTCAAATTCTTAAGTGCATAGTCGGAGAGGATATAGATTAACTTCTTAGGTTTTCGCGATCACTACACATTATAATAAAACAAAGTTTAACCGGATTAAATCGCGTATATTATTTAAATTGGTTTCCCTGACGTTTCGAAAGCTTTGCAGCATTTCGTGGTCGCAGGTAGACTAAGATGACAAGCGTCTTTACAAATATTTCTAAAAAAATATTTTAATCTACCGTACAATATTATTAATTAAAATCGTTTTGATGCACGCAGTAATCACTCACAATATCATTATCTTTTACAGTGTTGCGTGCTGTTTGGGACTTGACTATTTTTAGGACTGGGTTCCAAACAGGTGGTAGCAAACGAAATGATTCCAAACGATTTTAATTAATAATATTGTACGGTAGATTAAAATAATTTTTTAGAAATATTTGTAAAGACGCTTGTCATCTTAGTCTACCTGCGACCACGAAATGCTGCAAAGCTTTCGAAACGTCAGGGAAACCAATTTAAATAATATACGCGATTTAATCCGGTTAAACTTTGTTTTATTATAAGGATATAGATTATTATAGATATATAGATTATGTTTTTCGAGATTTCTTGTGCGGTTTGGTTTTAGACTTTTTTTATTTTTGGTATTTGTCGTGATAGAGGTCATAGCAATACATATTCTGAGAACATTTCAACCAGCTACCTATTACCGTTCTAGGGATACAGCCCTGTGACAGACAGACGGACGGACGGACAGCGTAGCGCGAGTAATAGGGTCCCGTTGGCACTATTTGGGTACGGAACCCAAAAAATGTTCGAATGAATCGATTGATCTGAGCCAGTCTATAAGCAGCTTTAGGTTTAAAAAGGCCCCATTAAAAACTTCAAAGTATATAATCGTTTAAGGTACAAAGTATCGATTAACCTACTGATATCAAGAATAACATTGTTTACAGAAACATGTTCAGTGCGGGCTCGTAAAGGTCTGCACTCGCCAAACACTTGAAATAACTTTATTGATGGACCGCGCCATTAAAGTTTGATAGCCGCTGTCATAATAGCCTCTGTTCTGGTCGTGTTTACATTGTCGTACACATAAATTGTACAAGCGAACTGACGAACGGATTATTAATTATGTACTGCTACCGTGTATATTGCAAATTGGAATAATTATAGTTACGAGAGGTCGCCCAGTGGTCAAAATTCAAACGTCATTAATTTTTTATCATGGGTAGGCCACATTCAACGGTGGGAACCAGGAAGATGGGCCCAGGTCGTGACAAATTGGACCCCCAGAGATACTAAAAAAAAGAGAGGCAGACCATCCAAAAGATGGGAAGATCTTCTTCCCCTTCGTGTCGACATGAGCTACATAATGATAATAGCTCATTTCGTGGGGAAAAGATTAGCCAGATGGGAAGATGACATTCTGGAAATAACTGGCAACTTTTGGGCCAGAACAGCGAGAATATGCGATAGGTGGAAGCATTTGGAGGAGGCTTTTACCGCCTCAGGCGGTCCTTACATAGAGGAAATCCTTAGCAAGTTACTAACACACAGCACTAACATAATCTATCTTCTTATATATCTTCTATCTTCTTCTATATCTTCTTCTATATACTATAATAAAACTGTAAAGGTCGAAAAGTCTGTACATTGAGTTTTTTTTCGCGAAAATCGGCTAGGGGGACTAGAAATAAGCTATAGAACACCAATCAATCGTTTAAAAAATTGATGTCTGTATGTCTGTCTGTCTGTCTGCTTGTTACCTCATCACGTGAAAACGGCTGAACGGATCGTAATGAAACTTAGCATTAGTATTGGTATTAGTCTAACTTAAAATATAGGGTATGTTTTATCTGAATCGGTTGAGTAGATCCAGCTAAACAGCTTGACCCCTCTATTGTATTAAGTTGCATACAAAGTAGAGGTCATGATTGTTGGTTAAATGCAGGTTGCAGGTTCCTAAAAATACAACTGGATTCTATTAGTATTATAGAAAATATAGAATAACATAACATAGCCCATCACTGTCCCGCTGCTGGGCATGGCCCTCTTCTTGGAAAGAGAAGAGTTAAGGAACTGGATATTGTTAGTGTAATAGATTATCATAACATAATCAGCTCATTACCTACTGCCCCACTGCTGGGCACGGACCTCTTCTCGGAACGAGAAGAGTTAAGAAACTAGAAAATATAGAATAACATAACGTAGTCAACCCATTACTGTCCCACTACTGGGTATGGCCCTCTTCTCAAAATGAGAAGAGTTAATGAACTGGATATTATTAGTATTCTAGAATAACATAACATTACCAGCCCATTACAGTCTCACTGCTGGACACGGGCCTCTTCTCAGCATAAGAAGAGATGTGGTTAGTGTTATAGAATAACATAATCAGCCCAATTACTTCCCACTGCTGGGCACGAGCGTCTTCTCAGAATGAGGGAGTTTAGGGCAAATTCCATGAAATTCCATCACCTTAGCCGGTTGGTTGTAAAAACAAAATATAGTATGGTCGGTTAATAGTGTAATCGTCTGTGTAGGCGCTTATATGTATATATTTGAAGATATTGTGTACATAATTATGACACGATGTTATTTTCCGACATCCACCAGCCCGACCAGTTTCGAGCTCGAACGGAGCCCTTAATCATGAGCTGGTTAAGCGGCGGCTTCGCGCACCAAACTGTGGATTTAGAGGTCATAACCACAACGTGAGTGAAACCGTTTATATTAATAATTACTACCGTAAACAACGATTGTTTGTTTTTGCAGAGTAAAAAATTCGAAAACTACACAATGACGTCACGTAGTTCCTACAATATAACGTCAGAATCGACGTATAGCTTCAGCTCATAAAAGAGTTCGTATACTCCTTCATTCACTTTTATTTAATGGAATATGTAGTCGGACTACAACTCACGTAATGCCTAGTAATGGCTTTTTGTTTGAAGAGGAGCCAAGTGCAGTCATACGTTCTGTCAAAATTGTTTTGACCATTATTTCAAGCGTAGAACTCAATAACTGGTTTATAGGTATTCTAACAAACATATTGATTTTTCTCTAATACACGTGGCTAAAGTATGTAGAACTCACAGACATAGTAAAAAATTATTTTACTGTCTGTGGTAGAACTATATCAATACGTTAAAAGTAGTTATCTCAAACAGTGGTGCCCTATGATTTCAAGGATACTTCTATTGAAGAAGAATAAGTGTTTAATTTTATGTAGTAATACTAACCTATGCCCGCGGCTTCTCCTGCGTGGATGTGATTTATCGCGCATCCCTCGGGAACTGTTCATCTTCCTGTTTTAGCCTATATGTTACTCCAGGGTATGTTCTATATGTATGCCAAATTTCATTCAAATCCGTTTAGCCCTTACAGCGTTTTTGAGTAACAGACACCCAAACATTTTCACAAACATTCACATTTATAATATTAGTAGGAAGTATGATAGGAAATGAAATTTATTCTTATTAAAAAAAAACTGTCCCACTTTTTGCTGTCAATCCTTTTATTTCATTTAATTCCTGCATGCCGTTTGGGTGGATCGCTACTATTTGAGTGGATGGACTATACCGGTCTCTGTACAAATGACAAAATGCAGAAATGAAACTGTTTTCTTTTTGCATAAATAGCATCTCAGGAATGTACACACTACCTGATTTATGATCAAAACTAAATAGTAACGCATAAGTTTGTCTTGCTTGGTAAATAAAGCCACACACAACTCAATATTTTGAAATATTTAATGTGATAGGATTCGCGCTAACAACAACATTTTAATCGTGACGCAATAATTTCGCCTGACACTGTCTGTAGATTCTATTTTCAAAAACATTAGATCAAATGGATAAATAGACGCCCAAATAGAAATTTAAAGCCGATGATGTTCCACGATTAAATCTTTAAACGCACCACGACATTTTAAATATTTAATTTAAATTCTATAGTTTTCGAGCCTAGATGTTTGTGATAATTGAGGATTTCCGCAGTTTTTTTTAAAGATTATATCGCGTTCACGCGTTCATGAATTCGTCTAATTCTCAGTTTAAAAACAGTGTAATACAATAAACAAAGCTTTTTTCGTTGTTTTTTCTCCAAGGTCGTTTTTAGAACTAGCAGTGTGGAGATCACAAGTTAACAAAAACTAGGTATCTTATTAAAATTTCGCGAATTTCACTCATATTGAACTTTATTTACGGGACTTTTCACGCACAATTTTTTATTTTTTTATTTTATTGTATAAGATGGCGAAACGAGCTAAAGGCCCACCTGATGTTAAGCGGTTACCTTTGCCTATAACAACTTCAATACCACCTAGGCTGTTGCCTAAATGGCATCGCAAGTCGGTTCGCCAAACTGAGACATGAAGATGGAAAGTCTCATGTGATTGTAATAAAACAAAAAACATTTTAACTAACCTTGACGTTTCGGCCAAGTTGCGTTGGCCTTGGTCACGAGCAGATTCTCGCGTCCACGTGCATCTGCTCGTGACCACGGCCAACGCAACTTGGCCGAAACGTCGAGGATAATCAAAATGTTTGTTTTGTTTTGATTTCAATGTGCACGAAAAGTCTCGTAAATATAGTTCAATATGAACTATGTTTTTAATTAAGACATACATTACATGATCATGATAGGTAAGAAAACTAGTCAATGCGATTGCACAGTGTTGTTGATGACTTACGAGTGGAAAACATTACAGGTGCTGGTAATTACATAATATAGTATTGACATAGTGATAGATTGATTTAATGGATTGATTAATAGGACTAGCACAACAAGGCACGTCTTGACTTGATATTTTTTTAAATTGGCAATTAAGTATAGGTTTATAAGTGTTTGTGTTTGTCTGGGTGTTTCTTTGTATTATAATTATGTATTTACAAAAAAAATAAGTATATTAGTATTATATCCATTGTCTAGTAACCATAGTACAAGCTCTGCTTAGTTTGGGACTAGATGGTGCTGTCTAAGTCCCAAAAATATTTTTATTTATTTATTTATAAAACGAGGTAACATTTAATACGATAGTAAACTAACGCTTATACAACTTTATTCTTAATTTATTCTCAGTATCCTAAGGGATCATTCTACTCATCATTATGAACAACTTTTACTATGGGATCAACCCTGAAATCGCGAAAATGAAATCAGCTGATCCCTATATTTTGTCCATTTATGTGAACACAGATAGCAGTCAGCCCCGCTACCAACCCACTGACTGGCTAATCTTTACACCACGACATGAACTATTATCATTATATAGCTTATGTCGACATTGTCGACACGACAGAAGATCACCCATACTTTTAAAGCAGAAAAATCCTTAAAAAAAATTAAATACTATAAAACAGAGCTGACTGACTTCGAGCAACGCCTACGAGCATCATAACCTTTAAATATTATAACTTCCATAAAAGCAGTAGCTAACCCTTCCGAGGCTGGCAACCCTGGCTCTGTTTGTTTGAATATTTTAAACAAACATTTCTCGGACCATCCTTAGACACAGCTGAAGTGACGGTCACATGCTCAATATATTTATACGATATTTCTTCAGCGTTTGTCGTAAATCGTAATACGGCATGAAATATGATGCACTTACTATGCTATTATGATAGTCCATTGTTGAGAGATTTTGTTCTAGTTACTTCAATTTATTGGCAAAACTAGGGAAAAACAACTGTACATATGAATAATAATAAGAGCTAAATAGATCCTCGACCAACACCTTAAGAGCTCTCGTTAGGAAGTTCCTGTCTCTTGAGCCCTGACCACCAGCAGCGTGGACCCTGTTCCCGACGCCGATGGCTTATAATTATTTCATTTCTTAAATATATTCTAAAAGTTGTATATTCTAATCTGTACTTTAAAATTTAACTCCCGGCTAGCCAGGAGTCGCAGGTTCGAATCCTGCTCGTGAGCGATTTTTTCTTTCCACAACTTAAATCGTTAGATTTCACATCGCAAGCGTAAATGCGTTAAAAATAATGAAATAATAAAATTGATAGTTTGATTTTGACAGTTACGCGATGAAAAAAAGTAAAAATAAGTCAGGGTCTTGCCCCAATAAAATGTTTTATAGAGATATTTCATCAAGCACTGGACAGGGTATAAGCGATCTATTTAGTAGTTACTTTCTCTCAACCTTCAACGACCCTAGCGCGAGCGTTACAAACACAGGCATCGTGGATCTTAGCATCCCCCCCGCATTCAGCTGCCAACATTGCGTCAGTTACAGTGGACCCTGAGTCTGTACTAAAGATTCTGAAACACTTGGATTTATGTAAGTCGGGTGGCCCAGATCACATACCTCCAATGTTTATTACGAATTGTGCTGACAGTCTTTTGGAACCCATATGTATCATTTATAATAGGTCGCTTTCTGAAGGCTTGGTCCCATCAATCTGGAAATCCGCGTTCATCACACCAGTTTTTAAAAAGGGTGACATTACTAATGTAGAGAACTACAGACCCATCTCGAAGCTATGCTTGTTCGCCAAAGTACTGGAAAGAATAGTCTACGATCAGGTATACAGTACGCTTAAATGCACTTTTAGCGACGACCAACATGGTTTTCTCAAGGGTCGTTCGACAGCTTCTAACCTCGCACTCGCTAACGATTTTATAACAGCAGGCATGGAGGAGCGTGCTCAGGTTGACATAGTATACACCGACTATAGCAAATGTCAAAAAAAAATGTGAAAAATGTGTAGCATGTGTGTGTATGTGTAATGTGTGTAGTAAATATAGCAAATGTTTTGACCGCATCGATCATTTTACACTCCTGAACAAATTGGCCTCAGCTGGGATCCACGGCGATCTTTTCAGATGGTTTGTGTCGTACATAGATAACCGTAGCCAGGCAGTAGTACTAAGTGGCTACACTTCGACTTGGTCTCCAGTTCCATCGGGCGTCCCCCAGGGATCCTTGTTGGGTCCTCTGCTGTTCATAATTTTTGTAACCGACATAAGACACTGTTTTCACAACTCTAAAATCTTACTGTTCGCTGATGACATGAAGGTACTGAAAGTAATTCGTAATACTGATGATATTGTGGACTTACAGGCCGATCTACACAGATTTGAAATATATTGCTTTGTCAACAAACTAGATCTAAATGTATCCAAATGTTTCTTCATGTCGTTTACGCGCTGCCTAAATACTCTAGAATCCAGTTATATTTTGTGGAACCAGAGGTTGTCCAAGATTCAGGATATTAGGGACCTTGGCGTTATTCATGACACTAAACTTCTATTTGACAAGCATATTGATAGTATCGTAAAGAAGGCTTCCAAATCATTAGGATTTATTTTACGTATGTCATCAAATTTTCGGAATATTAAAACAATTAAAATCTTATACTGCGCCTATGTTCGAAGCCATCTTGAATACGCATCTCAGATCTGGAATCCTCAGTATAAGGTCTATAAGACACGCATTGAGCGTATACAAAGAAAATTCCTGAAATACCTCGACTTTAAATCTTATCAGCAATCTAGAGACTACTACCATAGATGTAGAAGGTACCACTTCTTGCCTCTTAAAATCAGACGAAATGTGAATGACATCTGTTATCTCATGAATATTGCTAATGGGAAAGTAGACTGCCCTGAACTGTTATCTAAAATTTATTTGAGAACAAACACCCTTCGTCTGAGAAAACGCCCACTTTTGTCTGTCCCGCTTGCAAGAACAGGATACAGAGTAAACACGTTTGTTTTGCGCGCTTGTAGATCTTTTAACCAATTGCCACTGGATATAGACCTATTTTGCTCAAGCACTTCTTCAGTAAAGAAACTTATAGCCAATAACTTCTTTGACACCACTACTGGTATTGCCTGATTTTAATTAATGCACACTTTGTAATTTGTACGTTTAAACTACTTACTACCCTCTTGATTGTACTATCTATATACTCTACCTGTGAAGATTTGTAAATGGCACAGGATTACCCATTTTCAGTATTATATAGATTCTGTTTGACTGTAAATCTTCCAAACTTTAAATAAATAAATATATTAAAATGAACCGCAACCTTTCGATTTTTTTCAAGTTTTATCATATTTAATTTATATAGGCATTTTAAAATAGGGATAAGAATTGAATGATCGGACTGCAATAAAACTATATTCAACCATATGTGTACGACTCGACACGTTAGTTTATTACACCAAAACACAGATTATAAATAGTAATTTATGGTAGCATTGGAGCACATTGGAGCAACAACAGACGTTTTCCGTTCACAGATTGTATTTATATTAAGCAAAAGATTAGCTTGCACGATTGTTTTATTAGCCGACTTTGTAGGTACAATAATGGCGAATTTGAACATTCTCATTCGATAAAGTAAATTTTCAACTTAACTCTTACCATCTTATTACAAAATCGTGTTTAGGAGTGATTCAGCTGTAACCAGGCTTAAATACCTATTTTTCTGAATGAAGTTTTACATTAAACTCGGTTTTAACATTTTCTTAATTTCGTATTTATTTTTTGTAATAAGGGAGCAGATGTCTAAAAATGATGATAAATAAATAAAAAAATAAATATCTTTTGGGACATTTTTACACAGCACCATCTAGTCCCAAACTAAGCAGAGCTTGTGGTATGGGTACTAGACAATGGATATAATACGTATATACTTTTTTTTTGTAAATACATACTTATAATACATAAGCAACACACCCAGACCAACACAAACACTTATGTTCATCACACAAATATTTGTGTCCTGTGGGAATCGAACCCAAACAAACAAACAACAAACTATAAATCAAACTATAAATTTGTCGGAGTCATATAGAACAATGACGTATTATACGCAATTCAGCTTTATTGCAGTTATACGTCATTCCTCTACTATGCTGAATTACAGATACGACTTTATTCTACGACTATGACGTACATACAT
Source organism: Asteroscopus sphinx (assembly GCA_949699075.1). Classification (NCBI taxonomy): domain Eukaryota; kingdom Metazoa; phylum Arthropoda; class Insecta; order Lepidoptera; family Noctuidae; genus Asteroscopus; species Asteroscopus sphinx. The sequence continues at coordinate 9,249,730 of OX453019.1, forward strand.
ACATACATACATCACGCCTATTTCCCATTGTGGTAGGCAGAGACTATGGATTTCCACCTGCTACGATCCTGACACACCTCTTTCGCTTCATCTACGTCCATTAACCTCGTCATGCATGCTCGTCGGTTTAAAGAACTCTTAACCTGGCATTTTTTGAGAACGTCCGCGATTTGATCGCGATACGTTCGCCGAGGTCGTCCCCTTCCAACTCTTCCACGACTTACTTACTTCTTCTTCTTTGACTATGACGTATTATATTATATTTTCAAATCTTGTGTCAATAACATAGAAATGATACAAGTGAGCCAAGATGTTTATTATACTCGAGGCTGGATTGCAGCCCGAGCCGAAGGCGAGGGCGTAATAAAGCATGAGAGAAAATGAACATTGCTCACGCGTTTCATACGACGTTTTTCAACACACTTGCGATTTTTTTCAGTGTAACGTAATTGGTTGTCGAAAATACGATCGAACCAATAAAATATCTGCCAGATAAAATTAATCTGCTTTCAAATGAAACAGATTAGTTTGATCAGAAATGAGGGATACAATTCCTCCTTTATGGTTATGTTCCCAATAACATTAAAAAATTAAGTGGAAGTATTTAAAATATAATAAATCTACATCTACTTAATTTTTGTCACTCGTTTACTTATTTATTATTAAAAAGTTATACGGTGAAAATTAGATAAACAGCCACCCTACATAAGTAAAAAGATAAACCCTGTGTACCTACAGTAGGTAAGTTGTGACGTTTTTGCGAGCATTAACCGCCGCGTTGGAGCGGTCACGTAGCGGGCAAGGATTAACGTAAAACGTAGGCTTAAAAAAATTGAATACAATAAAATCTTTGCTTTTTTCACACTTTTCATTTTGAAGCTATTAAAACGTGGAATGTTTTCTTTCGTTTTAACAGGCAGTGGAATTACGGTACCAATGTGATAAGATTTGATTTTAGATAAACTGGTGCTCTATAAATTGTTTCTACATTATGAAAAGTTAAGGAAATCATTGAACATTTTGGAGAAAATTCTCTCACAACTTTTATTATATCCACTGTTTTTTTTTGTTGTGATTTTCAATATAACCAGTTAAGACCGCATATATCGCACCCCCAGAACAATACTGCACTAAGTCAAAATAGCTCATTTTTCAGAATCGACGAAAAACCGTTATCTCATGTTACGTCAAAGTTATTGCAAATGTTTTGAACATTGCATGTGAAGAATCCAATGCGTATCAGCATTATGTAGTTCAGTCGATTCAAAACGCGTTAATAAAGCCAAATAATGCATTTTTTTACTTAATTCACTGTTGTGAAATGACTGAACAAAATAAAAAACAATTATTTCGAGTTACGTGCTTTTTACTGATTGATTCTGAAATAATGCACTATTATTCTACTGTTTTTTACTGAGATTCAATATACAATAACGGCCTAATTTATCACTTGAGAAGTATTCTCTTGTAGTTTGAGTTCTTAGGTAATGATACTCTATTCTAGGAACAGAATTTATGAAATTAGTCACACTATCTTTTATTTCAGAGTCTATTTTGCGGTGATTGGCGTGCATCAGATTTCATAAAACCACTATCTGTTTTCTTTGAAACCGCCGTCTTAATATCATAATTTCAGCCGGAAGACGTCCACTGCTGAACATAGGCCTCCCCAAGCATCGCCACAACGACCGGTCCTACGCTTTATGCATCCAGCGAATTCCCGCGACCTTCACCAGGACGTCAGTTCACCTTGTGGGGGGCCTACCCATGCTGCGCTTTCCAGTACGCGGTCGCCACTCCAGAACTTCATAGCCCCATCGGTCATCGGTTCTGTGAGCAATGTGCCCTGCCCACTACCACTTAAGTTTGGCATTTCTTCGGGCTATGTCGGTTACCTTCGTTCTCCTGCAATCTCCTCACTTCTGATTCGATCATGCAGAGACACTCCGAGCATAGCCCTCTCCCTTTGAGTGACTTTGAGCATTCTTATCAGGCCCATTGTGAGCGACCACGTTTCAGTGCCGTAAGTAAATACTGGCAATACACACTGATCAAAGACTTTCGTCTTGAGACACTGCGGTATTTTGGACGAGAAGATATTGCGTAGCTTCCCGAACGCTGCCCAACTGGGTTGGATTCGACAATTGACCTCTTTCTCGAAGTTGGACCTACCTACCTAACTGGACAGTTTGTCCTATGTGTTTTTTCGGTAATCGTCAACAACTTCGAGTGTAGATTCTCTTATGTTTAAGAAAGGAATTCGACATAACCTTTGTCTTGTCCATGTTCTTTTAAGACCTACTTAATATCATATCTATCACAGATTTTCAGAGTAGCCTTAAAAACTCTTTACATGCCCTAATCCTGTTGTTATTTATTTCAAAATAGTAATCCGGATTTGACACTCAGCGATTAGTTTTGTAAGGTTTGTTAAAGAAACATACGCTTTTCCTGTATTCCGCAAAGTTTTCTTAGCAATCTTACACTTCTAGCCAGCAGGATTTCTTATTCTCTTTCTACTTAACTTGGGTTCGATCACTGATGGAGCAGTATCAATGGCAGAAGAAGTTGATGGTGCGTTTGTCGGAGTAGAATTGGAATCTCCTTGAGTATTCGCTGTAGAATGACCCGCTCTATTAGATTCTTTATCAGATGAACTACTTGAGCTGCTGGAGCTTGACGATGGCGAGCTGGAGTCTGACGAGGAGTTCGAAGAGGAAGAAGAAGATAATCTTCTAGGGATTAAAAGAGGCCAAGGTATTTGTTTAAAAGGCAGAAAAAGTGTATCAGAGTAAAATATTCTTTTCTTCATCGGCTGATGCTGCCAACGCTGATCTTTCATCGGTTGATGCTACAATAGTTATCCTTTTCCACGCTGTTTTGTTGAACAGAAGGTCAGGTTTCTACTGTGGTTGCTTGCATTGCCTTTTTAATTAACAGGAGACCACAACCCCTCATCATCTGCCAAATAACAATTACAAATTTTTCAAATTCAACAATAGTGCATTATCTCAAAAAAAGATGATTAATCTTCTTGTAATTAAAGAACAACATAAATTGTAAATACATTTCTTTTAAATATAATTCAAGTAACAGTTCTGCGTATAAAAAATATATTTATTATGTTTTTTTAATAAAATTAGGACATCATTTATATTTACCATCAATAGTGCATCATTTCACAGATATTCACCTTTTACGAACAACACTGAACCATTTTGGAATAATCCAAAAAATCTGACATACCTTCGTCAACAACAGAGTACTATTTCGAAATAATATCAAATACGTTGTATAAGCACAGTCACCAATACTGAATTAAAACTAAATAATTCGGAGTAATTTTCGTACTACATTCAACAACAGTGCATTATCACAAAATAATTCACTGTTGCGTAAAGGGTATGGTGCTGTTCTCTAAGGTGGACAAGTTGCATCTAGAAATAGTTTTGTGTTCGTGGTATGATTCTGGCAGCGCGTCTTCACCAATAGAGAGTTAGCGTGCCATCTGTAGGACATTTTTGTAAATAGAAATACGCCTGTCTTCGTGGTATGCGCGGCAAATTTTTGGCTATTCGTCCATAGACATAACTCAATTTTGAGATTTTTCGACATAATACAGTGTTGTTCTGGGTGTGCGATATAGTAGGTAATATATGATATAAAAAGTTTCTAACACTCTCCGCTAATAATACCAAACTTTAACAAATGCGTTATGTATGCTACAAACGATTTTCAAAAACAGAATAAGATTAAACTTAATTATACTCAAATAAGCCAAAAAAGTTAAAATAACCGTTAGCCACGTATCTAAATACTTGCACAAACACATTCACAGAATAAATAATTAGACACAAATAAAATAAAGAGATAAAATGCAAATGAAGTTCCATAGCATATAAAGCATTCATTAAGTACCTACTGACTATACGCAAAATTAATGCAGTAAATAGAATTTTGCGCGCATTTAAAAAGAAGTGTCTTTATTTGTAATTTTCCTGCGCGATATACCGCATATTATATACGTATATTATAGATACATATGTACCTTTTTTTGTTTACGAGTGGAAATCCTCATGGATACCCTTTGTCTGGGGAAGGCGAAGGGGTATGTCGGACTGCTACCGACTAAAACCACACGGTGGCCGACCTCAGCACAAAATAGAGGAGCTCCGGGAACTCCTGTGGACCGCGCTGGTGCCCCTCTGGTGCTATGCCATTTGGCACGTCCCGGGAAAGCGGTACTTTCCACACCACAGCAGTACGCGACCACCTCGTACTACTGTCCTCCACAGGGTCGTGTAATGGGCGCCGTATCTATAGGATTTTTTGAAATACTTATTAGATATACACGAAACCAGCCCATTTCTTTCCCACTGCTTGCACGGACGTCTTCTCATTACGAGAAGGCCTTAGTCCACCACGCCAGCCTAGTGTGGGTTAGCAGACTACACACACCATTGAGAACTGTATAGAGCACTCTCAGGTGTGCAGGTTTCCTCACGATGTTTTCCTTCACCGTTAAAGCAAGTGATAATCGAATTCAGATCCGCACATGAATTCGAAGTCAGAGGTGTGGGCTGGGATCGAACTCACACTCTCCTGCATGGAAGGCAAGCGTTCAATCACTATACTAATCGCTTTATTTACACTTTTCTTTCTTTATCGCACTTTTTTGTTAACTAAATGAAGAGCAACATACTATTTATAGTTTTTAAATAAAAAAGTTAGTTTTTAGTTGGTCAAGAAGTTATTTCTTTAACTGTTAAAACTCTTTTGAGATTTTCTTGGAATCCAATATGATAGAAGATAATTAGGCACTGCAAAAACTACAAGCTCAATTAGCGACTTTTCAAGCAAAACAAAAAAACGAAAATTAAATAGTACGTTCGTAACGTATTCTTAGAAAACCGCTAAAAGCCCTCGATGGGGGTTTTATTTTATTTTAATATTATCATTTTCTTATTCAAGAACTCAAACTCGCGATCTTAATTTGCGACCTGTAACAAATTACACACTTTTTCTTAACAAAAAGTTGTTTTATAAAGAGCCTGGAGGGAGATTGATGTCCATTAGTAGGTAATTTCCTAAAAAATTTCAACAAAGGACACGGCGTTAATCGAACGAAGCATGATTATTCCATGTTTCTGTTGAATCAAAGAAAAACGTTTGCTTTGTTGTCAAAATGATTACCACCATTAATTAGAAACAAATCATATTTTACAGGCGCTATAGTTGCTAAGATTACGTAGTCTGATTCTTTCTTTTGTATTTCGTTGAATTCCAAAAATGTAACAGTATACAAAGTGGATATGACAATACGACATTAAATAAAACCACGTGCAAAGTATCACGTTCTCTGACTGTATACAAAACTCAATCAAATCCAGTTGATAACTCAAATAACTTATTTTATTTTATTTTCATAAATCATTGACTATTTAATTTGATATTATGTAATTTGGATCTCGATTTGACATTCAACAGTTTTTATTTGTTATTTTTTATTGTTTGTATATTGTATTGTGTGATTTATATGTCGGTGCTTTGACAATTATGTTCAATTTCTTATTTTTTCTGTGGATGTATACTTCTGTAAAACAATGTTAATGTCGATCCAAATTTCACTAAATAATGCAGGTATGAATTTGATTATCACTTGCTTTAACGGTGAAGGAAAACATCGTGAGGAAACCTGCACACCTGAGAGTGCTCCATACAGTTCTCGATGGTGTGTGTAGTCCACCAACCCGCACTAGGCCAGCGTGCTAACTAAGGCCTTAACCTTCTCATATTGAGAAGAGGCCCGTGCCCAGCAGTGGGACAGTAATGGGTTGATTATGTTATGTTATGTAATGTAGGTATATCGCTGTAATGAAAACATTTGCAGACCATTAATGGTAATACAGGAAGAACATTTTATAATAATTTGATCACCTTTTTGACCTGTTTTATGCAAATAAATGTATTTGATTGATTGATTGAAACTCAGCCAAAGGAAATTATTTTAATTTCATTAATTTTGAATGTAGGACCATTTTTCTAGGCAAAGATCGTTAGGTCAAAGACCTGTGCCAGTCCACATGATTTTAAACTCTCTTTATCAATGATTACAGATGATTACAAATGGTATTACTTATTATTTCGATGCTTTAATATTTATTTCGTTTTTTTAATGTTCGATAAACAACTTATTAATGTGTTAGAATGCTTCTATAGACTAGTAATAACCGTGTTTTTATTTATTGTGGTATTGTCATATCCACGTTATATAAGGGCCCTATTACACAACCAACCGGCGCAACCAGGTCAAACTGCCAAAAAAATTATACAGCTATAGGGAGGGTACCTATCGTCTGCACCAACGCGTATACAAACTGTTACTGGCGGCTCAACAGTCGTGCAACCAGTCAAATGAACAGTGCTGTATGGCATCTCACACCTTCGGCCGCCACGCCGCCAGTACACACATTACGGTTGAGCTACCCAATTACGTATCCGTGGCATCTCGATGTATTAGGATCCTAATTGAAAGAAGTAAAGAGTTTGCATACGTAGATTTTTCATCAACAGAAATGTTACAGTAGAGCTTTTTTAGGGTTCCGAAGTCCTACAAGGAACCCTTATAGTTTCGTCATGTCCGTCCGTCTGTCCGTCTGTCCTAATCCTTTACAGCTTAATAACTTCTACAATTATAAACATAAGTAAATGAAATTTTGTTAAAAAATAGTCTACATTTAGATCTCAATTTTAAAAGAATAAAAAAATCGTTTTTCCGTATTTTAGGTGTGGCGTCCATACATGTGAAATGGGGATGCAAATTTTTTTTTCGCTGCACCCCTTCGTGTGGGATATCATTGAATAGGTCTACTAAAATGAAGGTAATGTTTGATACACCACTTTTTTATCAGGTGTACCATCTGCGAAATATAGCCCGCCAAAGTGGCTTGCAATGTGTCCCCCCCCCCTGCCATTTCTAAACTATGCAATTTAGAAACTTATAATCTTCCACATTGATAGACCTTTGTGAAAACTCTCTTTTGAAATTATTTCGAGTATAATGTAATGTAATTTTGAGTTATAGAGAGAAAACTGAAAAATACTTAAAACGTCCTAGTTCAAAGGTCATTGACCTTAGAGAAAAATGATCATAGCAAATAATGCTCCTTTAGCTACTTTCTATTTGAAAAAATCACAAAAAGTAACTTTGAAATGACACTCTTCTTAAATTTGGCTTCTTGAATTTTTCGCTAAATGGCGCTACTAACAACACGCTCTGAGTCGCGAATGCTGCCGATTATTGCAAAAACTAAAATAGCCATGATTAATATTCGATTTGATTCGTTTGTAATTACATCTACTTAAGGAACCCTATAATACTGAGCATGGCCCGACATGCTCTTGGCCGGTTTTTAAAAAAGAACACAACTTTTCAGATTGTATTACCGTATGTCGCTCATTCAACATTCCTTCTCGTCATTCTTTCGAGAACGTTCAACGAGAATTATTTCGGTGGAATTTGTTAATTATTGTTGTAGAATCTGATCAGTCGGAATTTGTTTTAAACAAAATTCTTCTTCTGTTCTATTGTTTAAGATCTATAGAACGTTTTTCGGTACACTTCAGATTCCATAGGTGTCAGTTATTCGAAACGCACATAGAGAAAAGGAAACGCCTAATACAAAGTTGTTTTCTCAGTCAGTTTTGTTGCTTTGACAGTTGACCTCACGTCAGTGGTAACAGTTTGACCTTGTCAGCGTCTTTATTTCGTAAGCAGTAAGGTTGGTTTTAGTTATTCGAGTATTACCACTGCATGAGGTCGACTGTACGAATAGTTTGTCAATTCTGAACATTAAACCGGCCGGTCAGGCGAAAAGCCGCGTGTTACATTACAAAGGGTGTCGCTCACTAGACTTATTTTTATTTGTATTGCTCCTGATTGATAGAGGCCCAATTCTTTAGTAGTTATTTAGACTAGTAGACAGACACGTAACGCACGTTGTAAACAACTTTATTTTAGATTCATTATTTTAAAGTAGGTACTGTCATGTCATACCTACCTGGAAATCTGAGTTTCTTTTATAGTATAAATTGTATCCTCGAAATAGAGAATGGGAATCTGAGTTTCGGATTATTACTTTCAACCTCCAAATAAAAAATACCAAATTTAAAAAAAACTTCTTAACCAGTAAGTTCACAACAGAAAAAAAACGATTATTTATAATGAAATAAAACTAATTAGACCGTTGTGTGCCCCACGGCTACGCCAATTGGTTCAGTTTAGCATAATATATAAGTCGGACTAACTTATGCCTGTGCCTTTGCCCGCCTATAATTCGGTTTATCACATAAAGACGTTATCACGTATTCCTCGGGAGTGTTTTATTTTATCCGGAATATAAAGTTGCCAATATGTTAATCCAAGTTATGGTCTATCTGTGCGCCAAATTTCATCCAAATCCATTCAGCTGTTTCAGCGTGATTGAACGACGAACAAATAAACATCGATACTTTCGCATTAGAAATACACTAGGGGGCAATTAATCTTGGTTACTAACACGGAAACTAGGAAATGATAGCTTATTCACACAAAAAGTAGGTATTTTATAGACTATTTAAATAAAACAAAACGTTATTAATTTATATTTTTCAAGACCTTGAATATAGCTATCAATCTTTAGTTTCCCAGATATGTATTAATGTTTATGTTGGTATACAACCCGGATTCATTGCTTCTGAATGTGTCAGTAGGAAGTAGGATAAATATTTCCTGATGCAATGACAATGAGGTAACCATTTCAATAACAATTACAAGGCAGTCTCAACTGAAAAGACATTATAAACTACACAAATAACATCATCATCATCATCATCATCATCATTTCAGCCAAAAGACGTCCACTGCTGGTCACCAGGTCGTCGGTCCACCTTTTGGGGGGCCTACCCACGCTGTTCCTTCCAGTACGCGGTCACCAGTCCAGAACTTTACGGCCCCATCGACCATCCGTTCTGCGAGCAATGTGGCCCGCCCACTACCACATAAGTTTGGCAATTCTTCGGCCTATGTCTGTCACCTTCGTTCTCCTGCGAATCTCATCATTTCTGATTCGATCATATAACAATGATAAAAATAACAACCACTATCTAAAACCTCACTCGATCTGCGACACCATCTATACGGCGCATTGTATTCAACGTTCATTCGGCCCACATTCGGCGCCGTTTCCTGGCGATAACCCGAGCAAGCTTCGCATCGAAATTAATTTAAATAGGCACATCCTTGTCTTTCCGCTCCACGAAGCGCGATTCGATTTGCAATTCCTACACCCCAATAGTTCCGTTTCGTTCACTGCCTTAAAATTACTACGAAGTTTGGTACTCGCTTTTTATTTGTTTCGCAGTCGCTCGCTACGTAAGCTGAGTTAGTACTTATTTTTTAGCTTTCAAACCTCGTGTTCGGTGACGTAGAAAAATCGCGGCACCCCGTCTGTAGTAAATTACCTGCAAATAATGAATAGGTACTTTAATTATGTTGGTTGGATAAATATGTAGTAGTTTCTGTCGTAAGTGTAAACCTAGACAGTACCTACAGATAGTTTTTAAAATAGTGACTGGTGACACAGTGTAACCGTTTACTCGGATTGTTCAACCAGAGTTCAGAAGCAGGACGAGGTTTAATGCCCCTGTGTTGAATAACTATGTACCTAAAGGTCAAAACACAAAACTTCGAATCGGCACGATGCGAATTTGCAACGCAGACAACTGCAACGCGAATTATTGCGATGCGATGCGATTTCGTACGGCAAGGCGTTTTGCCGTTTTGCTAATTATAGTTCGGGTAACTTTGGTAACCATTCATATATAGCAGGAATGCGCGACATAAATCATGTCGCAAGCTGTGGTCGCAAGTATTTGCGAAGCGTCTTGCGAGCTCGTAGATTTCTGCGATGCAACGTCGCAAAACTCGCAACGCAGTTCTGTGTTTGGACACTAAAGTGACTGGGAGTAACTAGACAGTGAAGTGCTAAGTTAACGTTGCAATGAGAAAAGTCAACAAAAATAACAGTGATCATTAACTTCAATGACACCTGTTCCAATTAATTTTTAATTGGTGTAGAATAAAAATCACGCAATTCACTGACAAGTTGCTCTACGCACGTAGTGACATTTTACTAAAATAATATATACGCAAATGTCATCAGTTCCAAACAATGCGATTTAAAAAACATATTATTCTCGAAAGTTCCGTTAGCAAACCACATAAATATGTCCCTACAAAATATTTAGATGGGCTCGTAAATCCGTAACACAATGTTTTGAAAGCCGACGCGGTACCTACGAATAGTACAACAAAGTAGTCGCCAAATGTTTAAACATAATTTTCAAGGAAATGTCGTGTAAAACGGGACGTCATTTAGATGGATAGAACAAATGGAATCATGTCGGCGTACTCTCGGAGACGGCGACATTGAAAATCACATTAATTTTCAAATTTATGTTCCATGAAAAAAAAAAGTGTCAGCTGATTGTCATCCGAAATTCGTGCTTTGTTTGTTTTATTATTCTATTCACGTATTATACAAATCTTTTGTCTTAGGGCAGCTTTTTTAAAGCATCATAAACTCTGTTGAAATTAGTTAATAGTTACAGTTGTTAATCAATTATTTATTGTAGGATGCTTCATTTATTTATCCAAGAAGTTTGTACGTTCGAGTGAACGTAGGAAGATAACTGCTTTTCAACAAGCCATCCTTAGAAAGATAGGTCTCTATACTCATGTAGTTTCGAGCGTTCCTATTACATTATCTTGGACATCGTGTAGCCCACAGTTGAATTACTACCGGACCGACGTGGAACACGAAGTTTATCGCACATATGTGCATTGTGCATACATAATGCAGTTAACATTGTACCAAGTTAGCACTAAAGCTTTATTGCAAACATGCTTGACTTTGAACTTTGGAAACAAGCACCTAAGCTGCAAAGATGGATCGAACGTTAACTTTCCATATGACTGAAGTTAAAAAAATAACAAAAGACCAACTTTTAGAAATAAATCAGATGTAAAATAGATTTCTTTCTTTTTTTACACATTCAACGGAGGAATAGTCAGATTTTAATTACTTGGCTTTAAAAAGACAAGCTAGCAGAATTATTTGGCTGTCCGGCCATTAAACGTGTCGACATTCACAATTCTCTAAATAAGAAGTAGGCCGCCTATAACATTACTGTCTCCTATACTACAGATTGTTCTAAATATTTGACGGGCGCATACTCACTGGCGGACTCTCGCGTCATCTACGAATAAACACTAGTACGCACTGAAAATAAAATATTATGCGATCGCATTTGTAACGCACGTCCAGGAATAGCCCCGTGTGTCACCACAGTGTACACCGGCCTAGTATGGCAGGCGGGACATGATTGTCTCACACGATGATGCCGTATTCGAGACAGTGCGTGCCAATTTTGACCGCTTATTAAGATAATTGTTGTTACGCATCAATCCGCATGATGCATGATGCGTGATGCGTTCTACATTAATAATAGGTACTGATCATCTGTAAATCATCATCTGTGAATGATTGGGTAAAAAAATGCGTAAATTAATATTTCAGCAACTATAAAATTAATGGTGGAGGGGAGTAAGTTTATCGTAACTTTGTAAATTAGGCTACGTTCAGACGGAATTATTTTTCCCGCAAACCGTATACGATATTTTATCGAATAGAATAGTGATATTAAACGTTGTATTATATACTTTAAGTTGTTCGCACAGGATTTATCGCATTGGCTCTGTGTGAACAACTTTAAGTTTCTAATACAATATTTACTGTCACTATTCTATTCGATAAAATCCTGTATGCGGTATACGGGAAATATTTAATCGTGTGAACGTGGCCTTACGATAAGCATGATTTCTAATTAACGCATCTAAAGATTATCATGAAAAATTAAATAAAACCAAGTACTTAAATAATATTTTTAGGCCATTTTTGAATAAAATACCTATATATGATACTTTTATTACTTACTACACTGAAGACTCTTCTAAAATATGACAGAAATTATTTCATACTAAATAAAATAACAAATCTAAAGTTCAATTCACAAATCACCCGAAATGGCCTCAAGCTGTACGCTTTTACTGTTTCAATGAGTAATTCATCGTAAATCTCAGTATTATTATACACAGACCATTAATTTGCTGTCTCAGACTGTACCTACTTCTGCATTAATGTTACATTGTAACACAGTTGTCTGCAAGTTCTGCGACGGACTTCTGTGGCGCCTTTCGCAAAGTTTTTGTAACCTAGAACACGCCACAAAGTCGGACACTAGGTAAGTAAGGGAGCGCACACACAGTTTGTTTCCATGAATGAATGAATGAAAGAAAAATTTATTTGTTTTAAACATGAGTATACAATACAATGTCCAAGCACATGCATGTAAGGTGTTTAAATAGTAGGTATGGCAGCTACAATGTTTTGCCTAAATTACTTTTGATTCTAGGTTACATTGGCACTTGCGAAGACATAATGCAATGCATAGATACTACGTTTTTATTACCAAAAAAAACAGCAGTATAGACGCAGCCTTATGTGTGCTGTATTCATTAGTAAGCGACGGAGCTGTTTTAAAACAAGCAAGGCTATTTCTAGCTCAGAAATCCCAATTTATCTGCACGCTTTAACTGACTAAAGACCAAAAAGAGTATTTTTGTTACCCTCCTCTCTCCACATCAATTTTCTGTTCGAAATTTGTCTAAGCCTCTCACGGATTATCGCTTTTCGTACCCCAGTGAGCACTTAATAAATTAATAGTTACACGAGCTTGTAATGACGTGAAAAAGCATTCAATATTTTTAAAGCTAATAATATATTCATGCACGCTTTTATAAAGTGCCTAAATTCTTGATATTGCTTTTTGTTAGAGCTTGATCATGAACGAAAATGGAGTTTTCTGTGCAAGGGTTCTTTTTGTTAGAACTATGGTTAACGTAAGCCACAGTGAAATTAGTCAATAGTCATCCAATAAGTATATTATGTAGGGTGCTTTAAAAGCTTTTACGAAATAGCCGCCCTTACCTATGCAACGTTGAAGTAGGCATGATGAAGCTACCTAGTTGATATTCTGAATAATTCTCTATTGTTCTTTGTTGTTTTGCCTGCCTCGTTGGTCTAGTGGTTGCAAGCGCGACTGCTGAGCGTGGGGTCCTGGGTTCGATTCCCGGGCTGGGCAGTGTTATTGGGTTTTTTCATTAGGAAATTCTCAGTAGCAGCCCGGAGTCTGGATTTGTGCCCGGTCAATGGCAAAAGGCTCGCCCCCTATTACATGGGACTATAACATAACTGGCAAAATGTGGGTGTTACTATACACCTATGCCTACCCCTTCGGGGAAATACAGACGTGATGTTATGTTATGTTATGTCTCTATTGTTGTCCATAATAATCAAAGTACGAAAATATGCTTAACGAAAAAGATGATAGGTATACTTAGGTAATCAAAAAGTAATAAGTTGTTGGCATAAGAAACCGCGTATGTATGAAATTAGGCCTATTTATAAAATAAAAAAGACGCCTATTTCAGTATTAATTAAATACGAAAATGGAAACGTGGAAAAGATTTTTGCTTAGTAATGCTAAGCACCAAATTTATATTTAATTATACTACTTTCAGAGATATTTTTTCTCAGAAGCGTTCCAATTTTAGTTCAACCTAATGCCTAACCTCATAATTTTCCAATACCAAAGACCGTGGCAAAAGTTCTTTTTAATTTTCATGACGTCACGTCAAATCACTTCGTCTTCACGGGCGTCACATCCGTCCTGTCAACGTGACGTTAATCCATACAGTAGAAATTTATGACATGCTATAAGCTATGAACAGTTAAGAATAGTGTGTTGTTTATATCCTATCCCACTAATATACAACACCATTTTTTTATCACCAGAAAAAAATTAAGGGTCGTCTCTGCTCATAGATAAATTATGAACAAGTTTTGTTAAGAGATTAACCGTGAAATCTCAACAAAAATATCACCTAATCCCTAAATTTGTGTTCACATAAATCGACAAAATGTAGGTTATCAGCTGATATTATTATGTTTTTCGCGATTTCAGGTTTGGTCCCATAATAAAAGTTGTTTATAATGATGAGCAGAGAGACAGACAGGCTACCCTCGAAATTTTTCTGGTGATTTTAAAGTAGGGGTGTATAAATGCGAAAGTGTGTTTGTTGGTTTGTTCCTCTTTCACGTCGCAACGGAGCAATGCGATTGACGTGATTTTTCGATATAGATAGTTGATGCCCTAGAAAATAACATAGGCTACTTATATACAGGTATCCCATTGGAAAAGTATGTTTATTCCACTTTCACGCAGCAACGGCAACATTTCGACGCGATTTTTTGCATAGAGACTGTTTATAGACTGGAAAGTAGCATAGACTACTTATACAAAGTGGATATGACAAAACGACATTAAATAAAACCACGCACAGAATAGCACATCCTCTGATCGTATACAAAAAATCAATCAAATCCAGTAAATAGCTTAGCCACAGTAAATTATTTTAATTTCATTAAATTTGAATGTAGGACCATTTTTCTAGGCAAAGATCGTTAGGTCAGAGACCTCTGCTAGTCAATATGATTTTAAACTCTCTTTCTAAACTATTACAGTTGATTACAAATCGTGTTACTTATTATTTCGATGTAATACTTAATTTGTTCACAAATTTGGTTTTTTTTAATTTTCGATTGACAACTTATTTATGTGTTTAAAATGCTTCTATAGACTAGTAATAACCGTGTTTTCATTTATTGTCGTATTGTCATATCCACGTTGTATACAGATGTCCCATTGCGAAAGTGTGTTTGTCGGCATGTTCTTCTTTCACGCAGCAACGGATTAACGTGTTTTTATGCATTGAGATAGTTGAAAGTAAAATGCGAAAATGTTTTCCAATTCAGTAATAATAAAAATAGAGGTGTGAATGAAGGAATTGTGTGTTTTTATTTTGTGAGTAGATAGAAAATACAAACTCAGAAATATAGTCACCAAACGATTCTGGCAAAGATTCACTTTTAAACAAATCACCGGTCATTTTACACTTTATTAATGTTATATTTTAAGCAAGTTTACCTAGAATTAGAACAAACGCTTAAAAAGTATAAACAAGTATTCAATTGCTACGATTCTTTAAGAAATATACATCATATTATTTGATGTTCATCTCAATGCGGTCTTTGACGATAAAACCTTCTACGATGATACTTATTTACTTATTATGTACATCGATGAAAGGAATTTTCCACCGAAAAGGATCTATTTACGACTGTCTATCAAAACAGTCCCGCTTTAATCTTTTCAAATGGCGTATTTTCGGCAAAGATTGTGTAGGTATAGAATTACGTTCAAACATAGAATTGTGGAGGAAATTGATTTCATAAGCAGCTGTCTCTGAACATTTCCAACCTACATTGGCTGAGAAATAAGAAAATGCGAGTTCGGGGCGTCATTCATTCTGTGCGAACATCAAGTAATTAGGGTGATGTTTGGCGTGTGGAATATACGTGGCCTCCTATACAAGAAATATCGCAAGAAAATAATAAAACAAACGATTACTTACATACCTACGTAGTAGACCAAAAACCGAGTTATTTGGAGCGGGGGCGTCCGTGACATGCATGAAGCGTTACGAAGGAGGCCTCGGGTAAACCCTTTTCACGTCATTTCTATTCAGGCCCTGTGCTAGTATCACGAGACCTAAGTGCTTATAGTGATAACGGAGAGTGTTTCAGAGTCGGGCCCACCAATAACCGTGGGCCAATTATATTCCAGCCTTACTATTACTTGGTTTATTTTATCAGAAGGATCTCCGAGGGATTTTAATTGGAAAGTCAACAATGGAAACAAAATAAAGACTGTTTAACTGTTACCTTTTCTAACGGCTTTTATGGTGGTTCCGTAACCAAAGTGACCCAACAGGAAGCTATAACTATGCATACGTCTGGCCGTCCGCCCGACCATTCGTCTGTCGCAGTCTCACAGAGCGTCTTTTTAAATTTTTCACAGAATATGTGCCTCTTATATCATGGCAAATACTAAAATAATAAAAAAGTTACATCTAAAAGGAACTGCGAGAGTCCGAATCGCAATTGGTCATAGTCAACTCGTACTACTGCACTCTGTTTTTTCTTATTTGTCTTGTTTAGTAAACAATCTTGGCATGTCTTTTTAATGTAATTCGTCAATAATAAATATTAAAACATATTATGTTAACAATTTCATATACTAGGTAAATATATTTTTTTACCTCATTACATGTGCAGAACTAGTAATTATATTTTATCAGTTATTTGAATAAAGAGACATACCTACCAAGATTGTTTACTAAATAAGACAAGAGAGAAAAAACAGACTTTATATTAAAATTATTGATACGTGTACGAGCGTTCCCAGAATGTTAAATCTACTAGTAGCTTGCCGAAGATAAGCAGTAGTAAATGCTTGCTTCACGAAAACTCGAGGATATTAATACCCGGTGGCAGTTGGTACAGTAAAAAAAAACAATTTCGTAGGAAATAATATTACACGATGAACTTTTCGTATCCACATCGATTCGATAAAAATATGTATAAGAAAATCAGAATATAACAAAAAAAAAGTAAAAGAAAGTTTTAAAATTAATCAAGTTCATGGACCACGACTTTATCCAAAGTTCTCGTTACTATAAAAATTTAGATTGATATGGATATACCAGGCCCCTCAGAAAGTATTGCGAAAAAAAGTTTTTATATATGGGAGACTGGCCAGTTATAATGTTTTTCGAAAATATGATTATTTATAAGTAAAAATAAGTAAGTTCCAATTTCAAAATTTCCCTCCACATTTTTTGCGAGTTAATTCAAAGTATTGTGTCTCACTGAAATATGGATCTGCGCCGGGAACATTTTAGAGCTATGATTTTATACGATTTCAAGTGTCGCCTGAAACCGGATGAATCGTACGATAGACTTCAAATGGCATTCATGGATGAAGGCCCTTCCAAGGCAACCGTGTATCGTTGGTATAACGAATTCAAGCGCGGTCGACCAACTTTGGGGGATGACGAAAGAAGCGGTCGCCCTTTGACGGCTGTTACCGAAGAAAACGTGCTAGCAGTGAAAAATTTAATCCAAGACAATAGGCGAATTACATATCAGGAGATTCAACACATATTGAAGATTGGATCGGGAAGCGTTCACGAGATTCTACACAGCCATCTTCGCGTGAGGAGGATAGTATCACGCTGGGTGCCGCACAACCTCACCGATGCTCAGAAGCAGGCCCGGGTGGAATGGTGCCGTGATATGCTTAACAAATTTGAAGCAGGCTCGTCTCGGCGTGTTTACGACATCGTTACAGGTGATGAGTCCTGGATTTATCAATACGACCCAGAAACCAAGCGCCAGTCGACTGTTTGGGTGTTTCAAAATGAGCCAACGCCTACCAAAGTGAAGCGATCTAGAAGCGGGGGTAAGATTTTGATCGCTAGCTTTTTTAATTTGACTGGCCACTTGGTATCAATTCCCTTACGGGATCAAAGAAGCATTAATGCCGAATGGTATACTACCAAATGTTTGCCAGAAGTTTTCTCTGTTATAAGCAACAAGCGACCAAACACAGGGCTCCGCGGGCTACTGCTCCACCACGACAATGCACCTGCGCACACCGCACTCAAAACGAGGGACTTCCTGGACAGCACGCCAGTCAAACTCCTGGGTCACCCTCCTTACAGCCCTGATCTAGCACCGTGTGACTTCTTTTTATTCCCAAAAATAAAAAATCAGCTCAAAGGGATACAATTTTCGTCGCCGGAAGATGCGCTGGCTGCGTTCGAACAGGCTGTAAACGAGGTGTCTGCGGCGGACTGGAAAAAGTGTTTTGAAAACTGGTTTAGGCGCATGAATCTTTGTATAGAGGCTGGTGGAAAGTACTTTGAAAAGATTTGATAAAAATATATGTACGTATAGAACAATTTTTTTTAGTTTCGCAAAACTTTCTGAGTGTCCCACGTATACTGATTACAAAACTCAGATGGAGAGGGAAACCAAAGAAAAGATGGATGGATTGCGTGAATATAGATGAAAAGGGAGTAAATTATGAGAATATGACGGCTGATAGACAAAAATGGAAGAAGTATTAAGACAAAGGTTATGTCGAATTCCCCTATAGCACTCATTCCTGTAAATATCGGAGAATCTACACTTGAAGTTGTTGACGATTATGTATACCTAAGACAAACTGTCCAGTTAGGTAGGTCCAACTTCGAAAAAGAGGTCAATCGTCGAATCCGACTCGGTTGGGCAGCGTTCGGGAAGACGCAGTATCTTCTCGTCCAAAATACCGCAGTGTTTCAAGACGAAAGTCTTTAAGTGAAAGTTCTTCAGTGTATGTTGCCAGTAATTACTTACGGCACTGAACCGTGGTCGCTCACAATGGGCCTGATAAGAAGGCTCAAAGTCACTCAAAGGGCAATGGAGAGGGCTATGCTCGGAGTGTCCATACATGATTGAATCAGAAATAAGGAGATTCGCAGGAGAACGAAGGTAACCGACATAGCCTGAAGAATTGCCAAACTTAAGTGGCAGTGGGCGGGGCACATTGCTCGCAGAACGGATTGCCGATGGGAAAGTAAAGTTCTGGAGTAGCGACCGCGTACTAGAAGGCGCAGCGTGGGTAGGCCCCCCAAAAGGTGGACTGACGACCTGGTGAAGGTCGTGGGAATCTGCTGAATGCGGAAAGTGCAAGACCGGTCGTTGTGGCGATGCTTCAGCAGTGGACGTCTTTCGGCTGAAATGATGATGATGATGATGATGATGAGACGTATTACGCCGACCCCAAGTAATGAGATGGTGACTGATTATAAAACAAACAAACAAAGAAAGCGCTATATTAGTATGATTAGTGTCCGAAGGCACTTAAACGGCCGTTGAATTATAAAGCTATAATCACACTGGCACGCTCGCTTACACTGACCAGTGACAGCCGTACTCATATATTTGCAGCGTCGACTCGGTGGGCGGCGCTCTATTGTGTTTACGTTAGGGTTGACCGGCTTTTTTCATCATTTATTTTTATATTTTCAATGTTGCGGCGAGTGTGGCTCTGGTTTTTTCTTGCGGAAATAATAAAGTGAGCAATAAAATGTCGGAGAATGGATTGAAATGGTCTTGAACTAAATTTTAATTTGACGTTACTAATTTCTTGCTAATATTGGCATTGAAACTTAGCAATTCATAATCATAATTTTTTATTATTATTACTTTCATAATGTTTTATATATAAGTAGCTTCTATGCAGGCGCGGTTCTAGGGGGAGGGTCACAGGGGTCATGACCCCCCCAAAAACCATCCAAGCTGTACCTCAAAATTATCCTAACAACTAAACCAGAAAGTTTAAGTGTTATTTGAAATAATGAGTTGTCAACTCGTACTTAAAAAAATACTCAACATTATTTTGGAATTTTGTGTAAGTACCTACTAAAGTTCAATTTACAGCATGGGTAATGGGTATTATTTTGAAGCTTTGGAGGTGAAAAAATAAATAAGAATGAAAATTTCGCGCTCTGTTGTGCTACATTTTTATATTAAAAGGTTTATAAATATATAAATATAAATATCTTTGGGACATTTTTTACACAACACCATCTAGTCCCAAACTAAGCAGAGCTTGTGCTATGGGTACTAGACAATGGATGTAATACTTATATACTATTTTTTTTTTTTGTAAATACATACTTATAATACATAAACAACGCCCAGACCAACACAAACACTTATGTTCATCACACAAATATTTGTGTCCTGTGGGAATCGAACCCACGACCTTGTTATCAGCAGTCCGACACTCGAACCACTAGACCACAGAGGACGTCAGATCACTCGGCGTGGATAATAAATGGAATTGAAAATGGTGGCATTTTTATTCTATGTGTCTCATGCTCACACAATACTGTGAGCGAGGGGAAAATACAAATGCCGCCATTTTCAATCTAATTCTGTATCTGCACGAGTAGTACATAGCCTAAAACTCCAAAAAATACACTTAAATTGAAGTCAACTTTTCGCATGAATATGTAAAATTTCGCGCTCGCTTCGCTCGCGCTTGTTCGCGCCGAGTTTCTTCTTTATCAGCGCGCATTTTGGAATTAACTATTCTGTTGCATATTATACTTACTCCAAAATTTTTTGTTGTCATTGTTGCGTAAATTAAAAAAATTAAACAGGTTTTGCTGGTACATTTGGACCTTGAAACTGTACGTAAGCCAAGCTGACCCCCCCCAAAATCTTGGGCTGGAACCGCGCCTGCTTCTATGTGTGTGTGTGGGGGTGTGTGATGTGTGGGAATTATCATTAAACGTTTCTGAGGATATTATAAAGTAATATTAAGTAGAAAAATATTTCGGAGATAACGATTGCCCTACAAATTAATAATCTCTCGACCACACACATTGAAAATATATCAAACCTTACTAAAACTCTCTTAATACACGGACATACTTAATCTTCTTCGTCTTAATTTCTTTTAAAACGATTTATAGCGTATAAATATAAAACGATTTATAAAATATCACACGTTAGTCAGCCCTATAACTGACTCTCTGTCGTAGTGTCGCCGTTGGCCTACCGCCAGAACGAATGTGGAACTATGAGCAATCCCCTTAATAATCTGTATCGGTTAATCAACCCGATACGGCTGAGGTTGTGCAATTAGATCCGACTATCGTGTGCAAGTTACTGTCTCATTAATTCTTTGATTCAGAACATATTGACATCTATTGTTTCGTGGTCTCGTTTCAAAGGTAGGTATTGTGTTGCGTTTATTAATATTAGAAATAAATCATGCGACAAAAAATATATGCATTTTTTGAGAAAAAACCGGCCAAGTGCAATCCGGATTCACGCAGTAAGGGTTCCGTACCACCCATCGACCTGGTACCCCATAAAAACTGATTAAATTTACGAGAGTTCATCAAAAGACATCAACGCACCGTGCGCGAAATTATAATTTTTACATCTCTTTCTTACGCTGGTACCACCAAATTATCTTTGCCCAATTTTTAGTATTTGTTGCTAAACTAAATAGAATGAACTAAGTTTGACGCTGGTATGTATTACCGTTTTAAAGATTAAGAAAGACAGCGTAGCGAGTTTAATAGACTCGCTACGCTATCACCCTTTGGGTATGGAACCCTAAAAAAGGATGGACGACTAAGCTTTTATAGTACAAGATAATACGGACCCAGATAATGTCACTGACAGATTCCTATACAACGTGTATCAGAAATGCGTGGTCATATTTTAAGAGCTCATTCGGGGCGTAGCATAGAACAACTTTTACTATGGGACCTACCCTGAAATCTCGAAAAATACATTAACTGTTCCCTACTAAATCACAGATGTCGCTCGACAAAATGAAAGGAACAGCTGATTGCTTTTTTCGCGATTCCAGGGTTGGTCCCAAGGTAGAAGTTGTTCGACAGCATTCCCCGAATGAGCTCTTCAAATATGACAACGCATTTCTGATACACGTTGTATAAATCACAAGGTGAGTAACATTTTTCTCAAAAACAAACGTTTCAATATTGCTGTTAAGCACTAGATATATCTACCAATTTCTCAATAGAAAATGCACAATATTTTTCAGTCTCAATATAAATTCCTACCTCTTTCATTGGCACAACAACAACAATGGAGCAGATGACACACAAACAAAGTACGAGCATTCTCATGTTTTCATAAGGGCAGCTTGTTTTATTGAAAAACAAAAAATCGACAGCAATCGAGCCAAACACAAAAGCCATCTGAACGGAAGTGTTAAATCCTAGCATACTTTTATAATTCCAGAATATTGGCTACCAATCATGAAACAATAACAAAACGAAACAAAGCAATCAAAGGCAGACTTCACTTATTAAGCTTTTTATGTAAAATTGAGTTACTCGATGTGTGATAGTATTATTACATTAGTATAGAAAATCCGTTCATTAATGTGGACACCGTAATTACCAAACCCCAAAATAAGCCAAGATTTTCGAATTATGTTCTTTAGCCGAGAACTGACCTGCTTTACATACTGATAGCCCCAAATTTATCTAGGTAGTGTGACGTCACGTGCGCAACACACCACACGTGATACTACTGCAAATACCCCACAAAGCCTTTGGGATGTTCCACCAATCACGCTCACTGGCGCTCTAAGTACGTGCATACTAAATATTGGACGAAAAGCGAACGTGGTTCGGAATACGTGACGACCATTGAAAGGGGATTCGATTTTTGCGTACCTCTTTTTACTTTTTTCGAATTCAGTGAATATGATATCGTTTTTAATAATTCATGTCTCTGTTTTCGGGTTAAGGGTACAATGTTTGTTTATAAAACGTTGGCAGACGATGAATGATTTCTGCGAGCAATAAAGTTCTCGACGGATATTTGGCATTGGCCTCTGTAATAGATAAATGCAAACTAATTTACATGATTACCTGAAAGCAACTACAAATTATGATAATAATATGTATATTTCAAACGTTCGTGTACTGCTATATGCTATACATATACCAGGCCCCTCAGAAAGTATTGCGAAAAAAAGTTTTTATATATGGGAGACTGGCCAGTTATAATGTTTTTCGAAAATATGATTATTTATAAGTAAAATTAAGTAAGTTCCAATTTCAAAATTTCCCTCCACATTTTTTGCGAGTTAATTCAAAGTATTGTGTCTGACTGAAATATGGATCTGCGCCGGGAACATTTTAGAGCTATGATTTTATACGATTTCAAGTGTCGCCTGAAACCGGATGAATCGTACGATAGACTTCAAATGGCATTCATGGATGAAGGCCCTTCCAAGGCAACCGTGTATCGTTGGTATAACGAATTCAAGCGCGGTCGACCAACTTTGGGGGATGACGAAAGAAGCGGTCGCCCTTTGACGGCTGTTACCGAAGAAAACGTGCTAGCAGTGAAAAATTTAATCCAAGACAATAGGCGAATTACATATCAGGAGATTCAACACATATTGAAGATTGGATCGGGAAGCGTTCACGAGATTCTACACAGCCATCTTCGCGTGAGGAGGATAGTATCACGCTGGGTGCCGCACAACCTCACCGATGCTCAGAAGCAGGCCCGGGTGGAATGGTGCCGTGATATGCTTAACAAATTTGAAGCAGGCTCGTCTCGGCGTGTTTACGACATCGTTACAGGTGATGAGTCCTGGATTTATCAATACGACCCAGAAACCAAGCGCCAGTCGACTGTTTGGGTGTTTCAAAATGAGCCAACGCCTACCAAAGTGAAGCGATCTAGAAGCGGGGGTAATATTTTGATCGCTAGCTTTTTTAATTTGACTGGCCACTTGGTATCAATTCCCTTACGGGATCAAAGAAGCATTAATGCCAAATGGTATACTACCAAATGTTTGCCAGAAGTTTTCTCTGTTATAAGCAACAAGCGACCAAACACAGGGCTCCGCGGGCTACTGCTCCACCACGACAATGCACCTGCGCACACCGCACTCAAAACGAGGGACTTCCTGGACAGCACGCCAGTCAAACTCCTGGGTCACCCTCCTTACAGCCCTGATCTAGCACCGTGTGACTTCTTTTTATTCCCAAAAATAAAAAATCAGCTCAAAGGGATACAATTTTCGTCGCCGGAAGATGCGCTGGCTGCGTTCGAGCAGGCTGTAAACGAGGTGTCTGCGGCGGACTGGAAAAAGTGTTTTGAAAACTGGTTTAGGCGCATGAATCTTTGTATAGAGGCTGGTGGAAAGTACTTTGAAAAGATTTGATAAAAATATATGTACGTATAGAACAATTTTTTTTAGTTTCGCAAAACTTTCTAAGTGTCCCACGTATATGTATATTGTGGCATACACAATGGTTATTAATTATAACCATTGTGTGCTTGTCAGGAAGATCCTTTGGTAGACCAGAGTAGGTATAGGAAATGAAATCAACATAGACTCTCGACCACTGAGAGTGCATTTAATTTGTGTTTATGTTAGTCAAAGTCACCCCATTTAGTACAATAATATGAAAATATATAAAGACAAGAATTACGACCTCTAAGGCAATTCTCAACAATATAAGACAACTGTGTCAACTATAATAATACAATAGGTACGACCTCTACGGCTACTCGCAACAAACTGACCCCACCCCGTAGACGGAGAAAACTATTTCTCGGTCTACGCCCCACTCACTACGTCGAATGACAGTTATGTTGACAGCCGCTTCTATAACGTTCTCGATTGATTCTTAAAACAACTACCCTCTCTTATTTTCTAAAATGATTATGTTCCGACATATTATAAGTATGTGCTATGTATGAAAAATATTCAATTCAATTTCTAATCTTGGCCTTACATGAAAATCACAATACGTCACATGACTCACGTGACTGAAAAAAATACATAAAAGCTCTTTGAAATTTTCTTCAATAAAACCCAACATACAAATGAAGTAACTGATGTAGCATCTACTTGATTAATATGGTCGCAGTAAAATTACAACCGTAAACGAGAAATGTTACCAGTCAAATTACTTCGCGAGAGTGACTCGTCTCGGATCTTCATCCGTAATTTAGTCCGAGACGAACTTTTCGAAATTAATGTATTCAATTTTAAATGCGCGCCGCAAAATAAGCAAATCGAAGCCAACGCAGATAAATCTACGTCTCCTGTTCGGTGAGGGATCATAACTTTGTAAGCCACCTGTAATTGACTTGACCGTCTCAGCGTAATTTTCTCATTTTAATTCGGCGAAATATTAGACTGTCCTGTTTTACTAACTCGATCCATTTATTTTTAACTGCACTCCGTTTCCAGTGACGTCACTATGTTGAAGAGAGTATGTTATAAAATTTAAAAGTGGAACATAATATAATTAAAGTTAGGTAACATTTTATACAGACCTTGCCACATAAAAATATTGCAAATGCAAAATGGTACAAGTTCGGCCCAGAATTGCACAGAACAATCCGAGTCTCATTTTCGGTGGTTCTTTTTAGTGGCACACTTGTTATAAAAGCAAGGCAATTTCGCTTATCGCACTTTCCTTCTAAATGGATATGAGAATATAAAATAGACTTCACTACAATGCACCTGTGCGGCGCGAACATCAAAATGTGATTTTGTTTTGTCCCACGTTCGGATGTAAGTGCCATTTTCAGTCTAATACATTACCTTTATAAAAGCTGCTGGAAATTCTTTTTGGATTTTAAAATTAAGATTTTGAGGCTTTCGTTTCTGTATGTGAGGTAAGGTATTACCATAGAAACATACATATATATATCGTCCGCGTATCCTCATATCCCCCCCGCCCCTTTGGAGGCCTTTGTCCAGCAGTGGACGTCTTTCGGCTGAAATGATGATGATGATACATATATATATACATACAGTAGTAGTAGAGCTCCTTTGTGAAAGAGCTCGTCCGGGGAAGTACTACCACCGTACCTACTTCTCCGCCAAATAGTGATGCTTGCATTGCTGTGTTTCGGTCTAAAGGGTACGGGTGCCGTTGAAATTACAATCACATGAGACTTTCCATCTTCATGTCTTAGTTTGGCGAACCGACTTGCGGTACCATTTAGGCAACAGCCTAGGCGGTATTGCAGTTGTTATAGGCAAAGGTAACCGCTTAACATCAGGTGGGCCTTTATGTTATCTACTGTCTTTTAATACCGAAACGTGTGTTGCCGGTTCACCGCTACCAACACATAAATACGCAATTACGCCCACAATGTATCTAGCATTCAATGCAACATAAATTAAGTCTAAAAAAATCAACTGTTAGATATGCCTCTAAATACGCGCACTGGTGTCCTACGAGACACCTGAACACTGTGACAATTTCACGTCCCTTACCTTATTATTTAGATTTCTATGGATATTACAGTCCGTAGGTGTAGAATATTATTTACGTAGCCGTTTTATTTTGAGGAGCATACGAGACTGTGGCCCCAGTCCTTTGTTAGCTTTTGGGTTCATCATCATCATCAACATCATCATTTCAGCCGAAAGACGTCACCTGCTGGACATAGACCTCCCCCAAGCATCGCCACAACGACCGGTCCTGTGCCTTCCGCATCCAGCGGATTCCCGCGACCTTCACCAGGTTGTCGGTCCACCTTGTGGGGGGCCTACCCACGCTGCGCCTAAGAGTGGCGACCGCGTTCAGTACGCGTACAGAACTTTACTGCCCCATCGGCCGTCCGTTTTCTTTTGGGTTCACGCTGGCAAAATATTAATACTACACAAACATACTTTTTTACTAAGTTACATTTTTAAAATTCCACTTCGACCGATGTGCTTGGTTATTTTTCAAAGACCTCGGTCAGGAAAAAGTAAAGTAAAAATGTTTAGCGCGTGCGAGGCAAGGGTTCAGACCGCTAAAACATTCAGGCACGCGTGGGACGATCCATTGTTTTTATTATAAGCAAGCATTGCACGCGTTTTGTTCTTTTCCCTTGTTAGAATTATGATAATGGAACCTTTTGAACTGCGGGTGTGTTAAATGATTTAAAATAAAATGATGTATATTTTCGTGCTCCCAATGCAAATACAAGAACTCGGTATACACCGCGGGCTAGATACAGAGGCACAGATAGATATTTGTAGAACGAAAATAAACGACTTAATATTTAAGTAACCTTTTGAAAGTATATCTCATTATAAGTACACTGGAATGTAAAGACTAGAAAGAAAACCATTTATTTTCATTATTTGTTAACTGTGCAAGCGCTTTGGAAAAGATACGTTTGCGAGGTTAAGCCCGTGCCAACGTTGTCTGACTCTGTACGAGCCTTACTCTAGACTGTTATGCGATTCAGAACCACACGATAACCAGTTGTCGAACGATTCGGTTTGTGATCTCGTTTCGTCTTATGATTCACGCAACGAGAGAAAAAGAGATAACAAACCGAATCGATCGAGAACTGCTGCCTAATTGCGTAACTCACTCGCGATCGCATTCATTCGGATTTCAATGTTCATTGCTCTGTGTGTTTTGACAATCCGTCATATTGACAACTACGTACCACGTAATGAATATTGCTGTAATTTCAAAATGAAAGCTGATGTCAATGTGAATGCATTACACAATTACCCCACTGGTTATCGTATGGTTCTGAATCGGGGAGCTGGTTCGAGTTCTGAACCAAATCGAGCTACTGTCAATTCCTATAGGAACTGACAGTAAAACCTCTAAGGAATTGACATTAGCTCGATTTGGTTCAGAACTCGGACCAGTCGCTCCACTAAAGTATATAAAAGAGAGCTTAAGTATTGTGTGACATTGTAGCCTGCGGCGATGGAGACAACGGCAAACAACAAATTCAACTAAAGATGACGTAACTTTAAATCATAATAACCAGAGGCCTTACTCCCGACTGGTTCGAGCTCTGAACCAAATCGAGCTAATGTCAATTCTTAGAGGAATGCAGTACGAATTGACACTAACTCGAATTCAAATTCGATTGATACAGAACTCGATCCAGTCGGGAGTAAGGCCCCTGGTTGTTATGAATTAAAGTTACGTCATCTTTAGTTGAATTTGTTGTGTTGTCGTTAAATCTCTCATACTGAAATAATACAGTTGGGAAATAGAACGTCTATGTTGACACTCAATTTGTGACACACGGCCGTGAAGCTCCACAAATAATTTATTCTTCCTTTAACCTGACACTGCTTTGTCTCAAGGTTGTGTGAGCGAGAACAAATACTTAGTTATGGTTCCAATATTTTTTGGCCAATTTCTGTGAGCCATTTGTTACAACTAACGGGATATTAATTTTGTTTTGGCGTTTCTTTCGAGTCAAATAAGACTATACCTAATAGGTCGGTTATGAAAACATCATATTATTGCAATATACATGTATTGTATTACGGTAACATTTGATTTTCAATTTAAATACGGTAGGTACGTAAGAATGCTAGTCTGTATAATAAAATTTAATAGGAGTCAGTGACCCAATTATGGCAATGTGACAAAAAAAAATGAAATAACATACAACTCATTGTCAACTTTTCATTCTTACCGCAATCAAAGTTCCTAACTGTGGTATTAAGGAATTATGTTTCCGGGCAGCAATACAAATCTGTTCTCAAACTGTAAAGGGGCACAAATTTTACACAAAACGTGAAACACTTTTTCTAAAAAACAGACGATTTTGGAAGATTTTTGGTAGAATCTGTTGTTCTTTGGTCAAATTCATATCAAAATATATTATTTATTTATTTTATTATTATTTATTTATTTATTTCCACAAAAAAAACAAAATACATACATTTGGCAGATACAGTGTAGAACATAAACCAGTTTAGGTTTTTCTGTACACCGCTTGTATATATTTTTATACATTATTTTTTTCTAAATAACAGGTAGGTATTGCGAAGACAAAAATAACATATCAATTCCTAAAATAAAGTTATTTGAATTATTCTAGTCATTTTCCTATTTGCACAAATACATGCACATTATTTACCATAATAAATATTTAAACCGCTGCTATCTACGCTAATATCAATTAAATACAGTTTGTGGTTAACCAATACCTATTACACCTATTAGTTAATATTATAATAATATTATTGTAGAATCTATTTAATCTCACTAGGTATTATTTATACCTCAGGTTTGAAACGTTTATTGCTTGTTATTACTGATTTGTTTACAGATAAAGTAAAGTAAAGTTTTTATAAGTTCATACTTAAGTTAAAAATTGTGTTTTTTGTTTTAATGTTATCTCCGTCAAGCGTGGCGATTATGGTATGTCCCCCCTTATGGGGGAGACCTATGTCCAGCAGTGGACGTCTTTCGGCCGAAATGATGATGATGATGAATGTTATCTCCAATAGCAAATTATGTTTTATTTTTTGCTTAAATTTGCAAATGTTGCGCTCAGTTGCAATCGTGTTAGGAGTATTTTTTTACTTTACTTTAGTACCGTTAACATACTTGCCAATATTCTTTTAATATTTTCGCCAGTCTTGCTTAAAAGTCACTTGTCTAAGCAATCGCATACCAAGTAGCGCATGTGAATACAG
This sequence comes from Asteroscopus sphinx, assembly GCA_949699075.1. Classification (NCBI taxonomy): domain Eukaryota; kingdom Metazoa; phylum Arthropoda; class Insecta; order Lepidoptera; family Noctuidae; genus Asteroscopus; species Asteroscopus sphinx. Next base: position 9,278,830 of record OX453019.1, read on the forward strand.
ACAGATCTCGGATAATATGATTACTGCGTTCGCCGCTCTGACAGGCCATGAGTCACGGGTATAAGTGAATTGGCCGTTGGCGCGACGATCCGCCATATTGGAATATGAAATCCCTACGCGCCACGCGGCTGTGGCTTTTATTGCCCGACTTTTCCCGAAAAGAGTTGCCGATATCTACCCTCTTGATAAATAGTGTTGTTTTCGCCAAACCCAGTCCTGTTTGTGCCCGTGGTTGGGTTCCACTATCCCGTATCCACCTATTACAGAACGCCACAGTTAACAAGAAAACATCGTCGGCGCCAACATCTTTGTTTATGTCTGAAAGCCTCGATTGGTTTATAGCTCGGTTGATTTCAATAAAAAATGACAGAAAACAAAAAAAAATGGTGACACAAATAGGCTGTTTTCAGCGTTTACGGATACGACAACAATCGTAAATGGTATTTTTATCAATAAGTTATGCATGGTAAACATTTTTGTATGAGCTATAAATGGGGCTGATTAAGGGCTCCGGTTGAGTCCAAAACTAACTAACAAGATTAATGTATCTAATATGTTTACTCGTATCTCTTTACATGCGACAATTCCCAAATAAGATTTATTTAATAAACATTATATACCTACACACTTCACAATTTAATCCAGAATATAAAACAATGCAGAGAGAACACTTATTAAGCGCAGACTACGTTTTATCTCCCTAATTATCTTGGGATTACCAAAGTTTCACCTACGTATAGGCATAGTAAGAAAATTTAGTTTCTTAGCTCATAACGAGAGTTGCTAAAGAAAATGTCGGAATAAAACGATAATTACGAACACGGGTGTATATAAATAATGTTTTATATTAGGTGGCAGCACTAGGTACAATAAGATGGCGGTCTTGTGCGGGCGCTGTTGGGCGCCATAATGAATTTCATAAATTATCCGCTGCACGCGGTCGACACGCGAACGTTGTTCCAATTAATCTTGCTTCTTTTGCTTTACGAGAGTTATTGGAGATTTTGACAGTTCGGCACGTAGGTACGCCTACGTATAATAGAACAATTTAACAAGGAGTGAAAGTATGTGGTCTGGAAGGCTCTCAGGTAATTGAAAAGACGTGTGTGGTCCCAGGTTTGCGAGGTACATATTCCGCACGTTTCAAGAAAGCTGCGAAAGTCTAGTATTGCGAGATCTCATTTACTTTTGTTTACTCTTTGACAAAGTGCATGTATTTTTTTAACTTTGTAACCCACATGTTTACGTTACGTTTATGTCTCATCGTTCAATGAAGCGATTATACTATTATTGTTTTGAAAATTTATCAGGTGTTACGGTGTTATAGTAAAAGCCCCAGTTACCGACAGTGCCCCATTGTTCAATAAAAAAACAATCAACTTCAGAAGACCAATATTATAATTTGGTACACGGTTAAATATTATCTAATAAACATTGAACTGTTACATAGTGCACCACAAGTACATACGTAAAAAATTATCACGAAAACAAATTTAAAAAAGTCTTGTGATCGTCCCTTAAAGTGTCGATAATTGTCGATCGTTACCAAACTTAAAAAAAACTAAAGATAAAGATAACTTATTTGTAAAACATGAGTATACAGAACAAAATAAAGATTGTAATGAAGGTACGGTGTTATTAATAAAATAATTATGACCTGCATGTTTTGCTGTAAGTTATGGCGTACAATATTTTTTTTGAGAGTACTTACCTCTTAAAGTTAATTACATGTCAGATGGAACATTTTTATTGAATACCTATTTAAGTAATTAATATTAAAATTATACTTTACTATTATTGTTATTGTGTCTACATAAATTATAAATAAATAAATAATTGGATAAAATTTAACATAACAAAAACATCATAGTACCTATTAATAATAGTCATAAACATCATCATAGTATTAGTAACAATCCTAGTCTTAATAATACAATATTACTATTGTTCTATAATAAAAGCAAACAATCCCTAAGGAACAGAAACAGAAATGTCGTAATATTAGGATTCATTAAAAAAAAAGATTAAATTATAATAAGATTTATTTGATATATACCTTTTTAGGTGTTCTTTAAATTGTTTGTTATATTGATAGTATTGATTAAGTAGGTATATTTATTACACTATGTAAAACATCGGACTCGAACATTTATCTCTAAAACAAACTTTGTTGAAACTTAATCGTTTGTAAGTATTAAATAATACTCGAGTATCTTTTTGTTTGTTGAGAAAACAAAAAGGGACAGATCTATAATTAAAGGCCGGCTTTAATTAAAGACAGCTTGACATTTCAAAGAAGGAGGACATAGGTTTAATTATAATCGAACACAAATATCATTGGGGCAGCGTTGGCGTCGAGGGAGTGATTGCAGGTCGATGTGCGAAAGAGATAGACATACCAGACGATTTATTAGGGTTATCGAATGTCATTTTATGAGTTATGTTTTCTTAGGACAAAATAATATGTGATGTATTACAATATGACTGAGTTTTTGAGTCAAACGAATGTAGGTAATAAAAATTCATTGACAAAATTTTATGTAGCATAAAATTACTTCTCCTCGTCTTTATTTTTTTAGGTAGATATCTAAAAGAATGTAAATTCAGGAATGTTTTCACTCCTTCCAAACATATTTAAGAATATTGCCTGTATGCAGAGGTTGAAAAGCGATAGCCAAATGCTAATAATCCCTAAGCTTAGCAGCCCTATGCGCATGACAAGGAGCGATGTCAGGATTGCCCCAGTTTAGAAGCTATCAAAGCATTGTTTGTCGCGGCGGCTACGTAATGGGCACAGACGTAATGTCAAGCAGGTCGACGGAGATATCTTGTCAGACTGTCTGGAGACCGAAACTAGCGCAGTTTCGCCCTTTCGGGATAATCCGATACTAGCGTGTGACGTTTGTGACGCAACGCTGATGAATATCTACGCGTGTTCTAAATTGACGCAATTTTTAACGCCCGAATGATAACAAAATCAGTTTTTTGTTATAGTCTTTTATTTTTTATAGCGTAGCTGTCAATCTTTTTTAAATCGCGTGATAGGAATTCGTAAATACGTAGGCAGAATAATGATTAAGTTTGGTCTACAAAATAGGTAACGTTTTTTTGTCAACACTTTATTTTTGTAGTAAAAACATTTAATAAAATAATAATAAAAAAAATTAAAACTAAGTGAAGTACGAAGTTCGGTTTTCGTACCTAGGTACCTATGTAGTTCGTAGTGCATCAAAACATAGCGTCTGTCCAACAGAATTTTCAAATAAAGAAGGAACAAGCGAACAAGCAATCATTCGATTCGAATGTCTGCCTCGAAAATCATTCGTTCGAATTTCAAACTTACAAATTTTGCACCTCAATGCAAATAATTTAAATAAAAATGGGAAAAAAGCAGGACATTTAAAAATAGAATAGCAAGTCGCAGTCGCTCGCGGCTCATTGCATCTGACAGCAGCGGATAAAGGTTAATTATTTTCTTGAATAGATTCCCCCCGAGACTAGGAGAAAGCTCTGGAAAATTTTAAACATAAAAATTAATTCACAAGTGCCGCAATCAGACCGCCATTGTTATAGAACTCGTAAACAAGTTGCCATTTTTTATATTTGCGATTAACACTTCTGAATAACCCATTGAGTAGGAAACTTTTGTCGGCGCTCTTAATTTTTAATTGCGATACTTTTAGTTGAAATTTTTTGTTTATATTTTGCTATAAATGTTATAATTAATATTTGTTTCGTTATTTTAGAATTAAAATTTTTGCTGAAGTAGGTACTTTTGAGAACTTGAGGATAGACTAATTTTTTTACTTTGATTTATATACTTTGTAGGTACTTAGATGTTTCGTTAAATCAATATAATTAGTACCCAAACCATTCTATAAAGTTGTTCATAATGATGAGTACAATTACCCCTTAAGATGTTTAGTATAAACTAAGAATAAGGTTGTATAAATTTGTTATAAATAAATTAGCATACCAGTTTCTAGAAAAAAAAAATCTGCTGATCCATTTGTGTTCACACAAATCGACAAAATGGGATAAACCTTTTTTTTTCGCGGTTTCAAGGTTGGTTCTTTAGTCAAATTTGTTCATACTGATGAGTGGATTGACCCCTTAAGAGGTTTTCAGTTATTTCAATAACACGTATAACGAAAGTGAAGCACCGTACACCGTACCGAACTATGTAAGCGTACCTAATTTAGAAACGAAACGCCGCGTAACTGCGGTCGATTGGCGTACTACGAGGTAAGCGTGTGCGTGAGGCACGTATATAAGCTGGGTCAGCTTACTTAGGGTGCTTCACCTTTGTTAGTTGTAGCGCAGAGTCTTTCTTCTTTTTTTGCGACCGTGAACCGTAACCATAGCAGCGAAAACAACTCGTAACTCAAAACTTCTTTGAGCGGCACACTTCATCGCAATATTCCGGAGGGTATGCAAAAAACCGCCGGCATCCCACTGCAAACTAGTTTCTTACACGAAGCAACTTTTATAAACTAACTTACAAACTACATACTTTCTGTAACGGGATGTCGCGCCCGCAGCCGTATTCCATAAATTAAATCCTTCCATAGAATAAGTGAAACTGGAAAAAGCGTAAAAGAAGGCGAACATACACAGAATTCGTCATAACGCCCGGCGAAACAAGTTGGAAACTTGCCGAAGAATATATTAAAACTTTATCAAAGCTAAAAGTTCCATTTCCTCTCCAAGTGTCGTGAGAATCTTCCCCCCGAGGACTTGGGGGTACGTCTGCCAAGTACCCCACTCTGACAGGTGAAAATTAAATTAATCGGATGTCACGTTGCGTGTTTTTAATTATATCTCAGGCTATATCAAATAACTCTAGATTCATTTAAGCGCTCTGATTTGAACTTCGAAATTAGATATTCAAGATAAATAAACGTTAAAATTATACAACAAAACAGTTACACAACACTTTACAATTGAACTTTTTGATTTTAATTAATAAAAAATTGTACGGAAGATTGAAATATTTATTCATATTTTTTTTGAAATTATATGTGAAGACGCTTGTCATCTTGATCTTCCTGCGACGAGGAAAACCAATTTCAATAATATACGCGATGTAATCCGGTTAAACTTGTTTTATTTTAAATTATCCTTTTTAAACTTTTATACATTTTCAAAAACTCTATTCCACGAAGTATGATAAAGTGAAGCGAGTCAAACCACTGCACTGCATTCATAACTTGATTGAAGTTATTCATGAAAAAAATTTAAAATTATTTCATTCTATCCAGGAGCTCAAGCGGGAAACTCTTTGTGCTAACACTAGACTAATTAAATCTGTAATAAGGAATTCATTGATATTAAATATACATTTACAAAAGTACTGTCATATTTTAATAGAGACTTTACTCGGTTGAAGCAAAAAATATGATTGAAACTTAATTCCGCTTTCCTTACAAATATTCACTGTAGTATAAAGTTTCAATTGTATTACGCTTAAACTGGGTTATTAAACTGGGTGTATCAGTATTTTAAGGCACAGATAAGCGTCAATGACCTTGAGCATCTCCGTCTCCATCTCTCCCGTATCCGATCCGTAGGTCTGTCCTGTACCCGTCACCCGCGTACAATTCTGTAAAACTATTTACTTTTTAAGGAAATCGCGCTCAAGGCAGAGCACCGGCTAGATGGTCAGACGAGATCGATCCTCAGCAGTGAGGGAACGACGAAGAAGAAGAAGAAGATTTACTTTTTATTTAATACCATTGACTTAAAAAAATCTTACGTTAAAAGATAGTTGGTTAAAATGTCTTAAAAATTATGAAATATTCATAAAAAAAAGCTCAATAGGTTTTGTGCAATTATCGTTTTTATGTCCGCATTAAACATAGCTGTACACATTTATTTTGTAATGTAAATATAATAAAAAATATTCGTATATTACATTATTGTTTTTTTATTTATTTTTTAAATCAAAAACACTGCTCGGTTAGACGTGATCTCCAGTTTAAAATCATTCAAAGTCGTATATCGTCGCCTTAATGGCTTCAAAGTTAATTGATGTTCGCTACGTATGTTATGAGCGATTTTATGGGCATACCAATAACAGTTTTACGACTCCATCGTTCTGAGAGGAACAATCGACATAATAAAACTGCTGATCGTTTAAAACTGAAACGTTATGGAGGAATTTTTAATCTTTCGTCATTATACTTTAAACATTTTGTTTGAGAGTGGTTCATTAAATTTTATTGAGCTACCCCAGAAGCTGAAGTGCAACTTTCAAATATCAAATAATGTACCTTTTTCCTCAAATGATGTTCATTGTAGTGTTCTTACCTGAAAAAGTAAAAATAGAAATTGCGTTAAAGATCTTATTAATAAATTAATAACACATAACATCACGCCTGTATTTCCCCGAAGGGGTAGGCAGAGGTGTAATAGTACACCCACATTTCGCCAGTTATGTTATAGTCCCATGTAATAGGGGGCGAGCCTATTGCCATTAACCGGGCACAAATCCAGACTCCAGGCTGCTACTGAGAATTTCCTACTGAAAAAACCCGATAACACTTGCCCGACCCGGGAATCGAACCCAGGACCCCACGCTCAGCAGTCGCGCTTGCAACCACTAGACCAACGAGGCAGTCTAAAAAGAAATAAAGTTCTATAAATTAATAAAGTTTACTTATTCGTCTTAGATTTCGTCGATAGCATAGAATATTTAAATAGTGTTTTTTAAGCCCATAGCAACATAGGTGCATTTGATGTAATATTAATTTTCAACAGTTTTTGAACTGGCGCGGCAGTGACTGCATGAAACAACATAGTTGTATAGACTTAATTGACACATTACGGCAACATGCAGCACCGCCCCCCCGCCCACAAATAAATACACATGCAGAAGGTGCGATTAATGTCATTAATGTATTCTGCAATATGCGAACCAAACCAATACTCAGCATGTGTTTCACCCCTCTACGGACCATCTCAGTTTATTTTGATTGATGTTGGCGTTGTCGTCGTTGTTTCGGGTCTAAGCGATCGACGAGTCAACATCTCCTGAGGATGCTCCGTGGAGGGGCGAAACACGTGTCGAGTATTGGTTTGGTTTGCATATTGTACAATACATTAATCGCACCTTCTGCGTGTGCATTTATTTGTGGGCGGGAGTGCGATGCTGCAAGTTGCATTCAAGCTTGACGACCTACTGATTTCGCGGAATTAACACTTAATATTTTAACTTCATATTTTGTATTATGTAAATCATAATCATAGGTACAAAATATGAAGTTAAAATATTAAGTGTTAATTCCGCGAAATCAGTAAGTAGGTCGTCAAGCTTGAATGCAACATGCAGCACCACCCACATATATATGCACCTGCAGAAGGTGCGATTAATTTATTATGCATTAAGCAAACCAAACCGATACTCGCTCGCTCGCATGTAAACATGGGTTTTTTAACTGCAAATGCTGTAAAATAAATGGCTGCACAATTCTTTAGGGAGTGTAACTACATTAATGGACTCGCTACATTAAGATACCATCATTTTTATTGTAGAAATCTTAGAAGTTTGTGAAAACCGACCGGACCGATTTGAATAAATTCGTATTTAATTAAATAGATTCAACTTAAAAATATTTATAACACCAAGACAGAGTTCAAGGCGTCTATTAAAAATGTAAAATTATTTATTTTCTGACTTTGACATTTGTTTACATTCTCAGAAAATTATAAAAACTGTGTCATATTTCAAATTTAAATGTTTTCATTTCAGTATTTCAGTAACTACGACACCCAATTATTCATCAAAATGTTCACATCATGTTTAAATTTTATTCATCACATCTTATTTTAAATTTAAAAAAGAGAAATGGAAGAGCATGTCTTTAGACGATTAGAATAAAAATCAAATTCACGGTTCTTGAACTTTTCACCGCCAATGACACCTATAGAAGACAAGAAATTTCGAGCTCTTAGCGCCACGACTATACAAGTATACATACAGGGCGTCCCACGGATTTGCCACATGGAGGGAAAATACCTTGAATATTGTAGATGGAACATTTTACTGAAAGAAGACATTATTTGAATTTAAAAAAACAATTTATACTGCATTCATAGATGCATTAAAACAATTACATGGTTGAACCGGAAATCGAACCCGTTACATGAGAAAAATAATCAACCTGTAGCTTTATCATACCGATCGAAAGGCTTCATCATAAGAATTATTTTTTGCTAAATAACATAGTGTCACAAATAAAAGGAAGACCATGAATTTTAACTATACCCTATAATTTTGTACTAACGTCTATACAATATTAAATTTGTCTTCTATAGAAGACGTAGCGCTGAGGGCACAAAAAAAAGGAGATTTCATTTTATTTTTAATAGCAATTAATACCGCATTGATGATGATGAATAATAAATAAATAATAATAAATAAATTTATTGTGTAAAAAACATACATTATACAACTTAAAACTACATTACATTCAATTTACACAAATTTCATAATTTTATTAGAAACATTTGACTGCCTCGTTGGTCTAGTGGTTGCAAGCGCGACTGCTAAGCGTGGGGTCCTGGGTTCGATTCCCGGGTCGGGCAAAGTGTTATTGGGTTTTTTCATTAGGATATTCTCAGTAGCAGCCCGGAGTCTGGATTTGCGCGCGATCAATGGCAATAGGCTCGCCCCCTATTACATGGGACTATAATATAATTGGCAAAATGTGGGTGTACTATTAAACCTCTGCCTACCCCTTCGGGAAATACAGGCGTTATGTTATGTTATGTTATGTTATTAGAAACATCTGTGGCTGAAGGCTGAACTAGATAAGGAATATCTACCTCTGAGACAACAGAGCTCTTCCCTAAGTTGAAGCCACTTAAATATAGTTAGTCAAGACCTCTATACAAGCCTTACACGCTTTTACAATATAAGTGACGAAATTAATACAATAATTGGAATTCAATAAAAAAATATGAAAATTTAATAAAAAGTTTGAGTCAAATATTGTCCTCCCTATGTGTAAAATGTTGTTCCGTATGTTGCCAAACATAAAGAATTGCACTACCCTGTCTCTTCTCAGGGGTGTCGTAATAGGCGACTAAGGGATTCACCAGAGGATTGGCAGCAGCTTCCTCTGAGTATTTAACCAAACAACTGCAATCGCCAACCCGCCTGCCAAGCGTGGCGATTATGGCATATCCCCCCCTTTTTGGGGAGGCCTATGTCCAACAGTGGACGTCTTTCGGCTGAAATGATGATGATGACGTTTAAAATGGTAAATGAGCCGTATACTTACGGGCGCACATCAAATGTTTGTTATCAATATGCCTGAGCGCTTCATACATTCCTTCCTGCTAAAATTCTCACATATCCACACCGTCAAACATGACGGCAAGTTCAAAATGCATTCGCTTCTAAAACTATTCGAGTAACAAGCAAACATCATCAGTTAGAATTGTTCTACGTTAGTCTAAATTTATCGAGACGTAAACGGGCAAACAGGCGTCGTATAAAACCAGCCTTCGTCGCCCCTAATCACACACTCGGCTGCCTCTCAAAAGAGGGGAGGAGGCTAGAAAGTCGACTTCACGAATGTTTAATTAGACTAAGTACATACAATTATTTACTGCGGGCCATTGTAGTAAAACACTACCAAAACTATTATTTTTACTTATTGTTAGTGTCTTATGGTTCATAGTGGCAGTAAGAAAGATGCTTATTTGCACATTAAAATTATTAAAAAAAACAGTGTCTCTTCATATATGCAGCTCAATATACTACTTTCTTACATGAACAGAATTCCAAAACAATAAAGGGGTAATGTAACCCTATCTCTTCTCGTGGGTATTGTAAAAGGTGACTTACGGCCAAAATTAATGTCCAATCTATCTACGATCTACCCTACTAGAGATAGAAATTTGGCATATTTTGTATGGAGCTTATGTCCAATCTGATATCAATTTTGGCCGTAAGGAATTCACCAGAGGATGGGCAGCAGCGTTTTTTGACTACTAAACCAACCAACTGCGATCTGTAATCGCCAACCCGCCTGCCAAGCGTGGCGATTATGGCATATTCCCCCCTTTGGGAGGGGCCCATGTTCAACAATAGACGTCTTTCGGCTGAAATGATGATGATGATGAAAACGGTAATGTATGAAAAAATGTTTTAATACGGTACTGTCACAAACAATTAGATAGCCTAGGGCCAACAATTTGAATTTCATGCACTGGAATTACATTTATGTGTTAGTGACTTTTAAAAGTCATCATCATCATCATTTCAGCCGAAAGACGTCCACTGCTGGACATAGGCCTCCCCCAAGCATCGCCACAACGACCAGTCCTGTGCCTTCCGCATCCAGCGGATTCCCGCGACCTTCACCAGGTCGTCGGTCCACCTTGTGGGGGGCCTACCCACGCTGCGCCTTCCAGTACGCGGTCACCACTCCAGAACTTTACTGCCCCATCGGCCATCCGTTCTGCGAGCAATGTGCCCCACCCACTGCCACTTAAGTTTGGCAATTCTTCGGGCTATGTCGGTTACTTTCGTTCTCCTGCGAATCTCCTCATTTCTGATTCGATCACGCAGGGACACTCCGAGCATAGCCCTCTCCATTGCCCTTTGAGTGACTTTGAGCCTTCTTATCAGGTCCATTGTGAGCGACCTCGTTTCATTACCGTAAGTAATTACTGGCAACACACACTGGTCAAAGACTTTCGTCTTGAGACACTGCGGTATTTTGGACGAGAAGATATTGCGTAGCTTCCCGAACGCTGCCCAACCGAGTCGGATTCGACGATTGACCTCTTTCTCGAAGTTGGACTTACCTAGCTGGACAGTTTGTCCTAGGTATACATAATCGTCAACAACTTCGAGTTTAGATTCTCCGATGTTTACGGGAATGGGTGCTATATGGGAATTCGACATAACCTTTGTCTTGCCCATATTCATTTTAAGACCCACTCTATCAGAAGCTCTACTGAGGTCATCGAGCATTGTACCGAGGTCCTCCATGGTCTCAGCCATGACTACTATGTCGTCGGCAAACCGAAGGTGAGTGATGTACTCGCCGTTTATGTTAATGCCTAGCCCCTTCCAGTCCAGAACCTTGAAGACATCCTCCAATGCAGCAGTGAACAGTTTCGGAGAGATCACATCTCCCTGTCTCACACCTCGCTGCAGAAGGACTTTTAAAAGTGACTATCTAGAATTCTAGAGCATAGGTTTTTGTCTTAGTTTATTTTTTAGCAATTGAGCTTGTGTTGGACCGCTACCTCACCTGGTGTTAGGCGCGATCGTACAGTAGTAAAATAAATGATAGAAATCTACTATACACTCTAAAATTTTAATTTTTCTGAAAACAAAAACAAAGAATCTATATTTAATAGAATCGATTGGAAGTAATTTAAAAAATACCGTTATTGTTTCGAAAATCATAATTATTACCATTAATAATTAAACTCGAAAAAACTAGTTTAAATTTTGATTTTAGGGATTTTTTTATAAATTTTAGGGTTCCGTACCCAACGGGTGCCAATAATGAGACCCTGTTACTATGCATACACCGTCTGTCCATCCGCCCGTCTGTCTGTCTGTCACAGGGCTTATCTTTCTAACCGAAATAGGTGGCCAGTTGAAATGTTGTTGTTTCTATGGCCTCTATCATAAGTCATTTACATTCAAAATAAGTCACTTGTAATCCTTTAATGCGAAAATCTTCAATTTTCATAATTCCAATCAGTTATTTTCACAAACATAACCTCAAAATATTAAATATTAAAAAGTGCAAATTGCTGGTAGCCATCCAAAAACAATACAATTAGTTATATGGAAAGAACATTTTATTCTCCTTCGAATACACTGGGTTTGGTTGAGTGACATCGACTTTTAATGGGTAGACTAAGCCCCATACATTAAAGGGCATTGTCATTTCAGCGTGTATATATGTAATTTTTTAAAAGCTACACTGAAAATTACGAGAACCGAACTTTTGTACCTGTAACTTAAAAAATGTAACAACAACACCAAGATAAATACCTAAATTAATTTTTTTTTTTTCTTTAATGATTAACTGTTTTGTTAATTCAAATTAACATTTAAAACGCCTTACCAAATCATGGTTATTAGGTACCTAGTTACTGAAATAACTGAACTAGTTTGGTTAATAATTTTTTCAATATTTAAAACATACTTGTGATCGTCCCTTAAAGTGTCGATATTTGGGGATGTTACGTTACTGAAATAACCGAACTAGTTTGGTTAATTATTTTTTTGTAGTGAAGACATTTACCGAAACCTTTCTGTGAGAAATCAAAAGTATGATGACATACATAATGTGGTTTATGTTGATTAAAGTGGTTGATGGTTTCATCGTAATCCCACGTTAAAACAATTTATGATCAGCTTGCTCATCAAGCACCCCTTGCGTTAACGGTGTTCCTTATTATGTGTTAATTATAAAGTAATTACGCATCTCACAAGCCATGCCTATCAAATCTGTTTACCTTCCTAACCAGCTACAGGATGTACGCGCATCTTAACAGTAAATTAATTTCATACCTACTGTATAACAACATGTGTGTGTGTGTCTGTGTTTAATTTTGTGAGACAGAAAAATGTTCTAGTAATAATTTCTGTACCTCAGAGGTAACCTGTGTCAAGTTATAAATGAACAAGTTTACAGAAGAAACAAAAAAAGGTTGCCTTCCAAATTTTGTGTTGAAGAAGTAAGGTAATCCTTACTTCGGTTTGTTCAGAACAATTCCTAAACATATAGTTTTATTTTAATTATAATGAAAATGTCACCTTAAAATCCTAAAATATTAAAATGCCAGCTTAACTGGCAACATTATTGTCTAACTTTTATATTTTGCGTTATGGCAATAAATTTTGTCCCTTCCTGTTTTAAATGAGTTCGCTGGCGGTTGTGCTTCTTTGTTGTAAATGCAATAATTGCAATAACAGTAGTGTTTCAAGTTCCCACACATTTTTATTTCGTACATGGTTTGCTTTTCGAAAACCAGACACATTAAATTGTACATCATCATCAGCCCATTACCTACTGCCCCAGTGCTGGGCTCGAGCCTCTTCTCAGAATGAGAAGGATTCAGGCCTTAGTCCACCACGCTGGCCTACTGCGAGTTGGCGGACTACAAACACCACCGAGAAGAGGCATTCCAGGAACAGCAACTGCTTTAATAGCACCTGAGCGAATCGCAACTGCCATATTCCACGAACAGCTACATTCAATATTTTTAACGGCTGCTCTTCGTGGAACAATAAATTTACAAAATTTTACTACACGAACAACAACTACGTTACAGTCCCTTCTAGTGATGTGGTGTATTTCATTTCACCAGTATGTTTATAATCAACATAAATTACATGAAAATATATAAATAATACCACTAATATTATAAATGCGAAATTATTTGAGTGTGTATGTATGTATGTTTGTTTGTTCCACGAAGAGAATCCGTCAAAAATATTGAAAGTGGCTGTTCGTGGAATACGTCAGTTGCGATTCGCTCAGGTGCTATTCAAGCAGTTGCTGTTCCTGGGATGCCTCATAGAGAACCGTATGGAGCACTCTCAAGTGTGCAGGTTTCCTCACGATGTTTTCGTTCACCGTTATAGCAAGTGATAATCAAATTCTGATCCACACATGAATTCCTTCGCTTTGCTTGCCATCCGTGCAGGGGGTCTAAGTTCAGAACCGGCCCGTACCTCTGACGTTTTGAAATTGAACATGAATCAATAAAAAAACCGGCCAAGTGCGAGTCGGACTCGCGCAGTAAGGGTTCCGTACCACCCATCAACCTGATACCGCATAGAAACTGATTTAATTTACGAGGTTCATCAAAAAACATCAACGCACAGTGCGCGAAATATGATTTTTTGCAACTCCTTCTTATGCAGGTACATATATCTATGTTTGGCCTATTTTTAGTATTTGTTACTAAACTACATAATATGCATTATAATCCTTTTGGTTTTAGACTTTTTGTTTGGTATTTTGTCGTGATACCCCTCATAGCAACACATATTCTAAGAAAATTTCATCCGGCTACCTATTACCGTTCAAAACATACAGCCCTGTGACAGAAAGACGGACGGACGGATGGACAGCGTAGCGAGAGTAATAGGGTCCGTTTGGCCCCTTTCGGGTACGGAACCCTAAAAAAAGGAAAAAAAAAATCTCTCCTTTTATTACATTCTTGGTAGGTTTATTTAGAGTAGCATTAATTACCCTATTATTTTATATAACGCAACACATAATACAAGAGACAGTGATGACAGTGATAAATCATTTTATTAGATCGCAGTTACAGACTACATAGCTAAAGACTTCGGCATTATCTACGAAACACAAAGGCAGTTATTGTGTACAGAATCTCTCTTCATTCAAGTGTCCAATTACCCACTACTATACTGTTTATGGCACATTTTATTACAGTTATAAACCACTGTGTAAACGAAGGCGGTCTAAAGAAATGAAACGGCTGGCTCGGCGTGGACGCCTGATAGAAGCGAAGCCTCTACGCGTTTACAAGCTCGGGTAAAGCGCAAAACACACAGAGCGCGGGCGCGGTTCGGGCGCGGGACGGGTCGGGCCCGCGGCGTGTTTATTAACCTGTGGGGCAATTGTGTAATGTATTCACTTTGACATTAGCTTTTACTTTGAAATTAATGCAACATTCATTACGTGGTACGTAGTTGTTAGATAACATGGATTGTCAAAAAACACGGAGCAATGACCATTGAAATCCAGATGATTGCGATCGTCAGTAAGCTACGCTTTTTTTTTTTTTTTTTTTTTTTTTTTTTTCGAATGGGCTCTCGCAGGTGGGACCGAAGTCCCATTTCTGCTTAACCGGACTTAGTTGGCGGAGAGTCCCATGTGGGACTCCATTCGCCGAAGGTTTTTTCCCTACATACTTACAAACTAGATGCGCGCGGCATCAATACCGCGCGTAATCGGGCGGGCGCCCCCCAAGGGGGGGGCTCGAACCTCGCTAGGGCATTGCAGGGGGACCCCGCAGTTCCTATGTCCCCCTAGCAGCCGTTGCTGCATCGAATTGGTTACCTCGAAAGTAGCGGACTTTCGGTCCCTATCGGGTGACGTGCTAAACGCCGTGAAGCGGCAAGCCTCGCCGGCGAGGCTAAGACCTACCTAGAAAACCTAACCAGTGGCTACGCAATAGCCTGCTCCTAGGAACTACTCTAGAGCATAGGGCCGGTCTCGCGTGACGAGATTATCTCCGGTTGCTTACACCGTGAGGGCGTCCCCAGGGGGGAGCTCGGACCTCGACTCAGGGTGCAGCAGGGGGACCCCGCCACTGATCCCCCCAGCAGCCGGTGCTGCGTCGGCATGTGTTTCTGTTTCTCGAGAGTCGGACTCTCGGATTCTGTGTGTGTGTCGCGTCGGTCCTCGCCGGCGGGGACGATATTTTGGACGACGGCGTCGGAGTGTGCTTGTACTTTTATCTGACTCCTGGAGGAGTGTGATATCGTCATCGGGCTCAATGAGTGTGTGTCTGGGACGTCGGATTTTGCTGATAGCGGATGGCTGGTAGACGGTGGCCGCCACGACCAAGGGGTTGGGGTGCTTGGGAGCGGAATCGAAATAGCGTTTTGAGACACGCTTGAAAAACTGCTTGATGGTCGGCAGTTTGAAGTCTAGGTGGAGGTCGACGTTGCGTACGTACCAGGGGGCGTCTACAGCCCTACGCATGAAACGGTTTTGGATGGTTTGGAGCATGTGAATTCTCACCGGCTTAACGTGTGCGAACACAACGCTAGCATAGGCGAGTATGGGGCGGATACAGGTGGTGAATATCCTTACTTTGAGATGAGTGGGCAGCTTACTGTGCGCATTGAGAAGGGGGTGGAGACGTGCGAGGACGAGGGCGGCACGGTTTTTCACCCTGCGGATATGCGGACGGAAAGTCAGTCTACGGTCAAGGATCACTCCGAGATATTTGGCTTCTCGTTGCCATGGGATCTGTTTTCCGAACATTGAGACTGGTACGCTCAGTTCTTTACGGTACTGTGACAGGGGTCTCTTATCGAAGAGGACCGCTGCACTTTTTTCGGGATTTACTTCGATTCTCCATTTCCGGAACCATTCACCTAGGGTGTTGGCCGCGGATTGGAGGGTACGAGAAATAGCGACATGGGTCATGCCGGAGTAATAGATTGCCGTGTCGTCGGCGAAAAGGGCCATACGGGCTGCACCGCATTTTGGAATATCGCTGGTGTACAGCGTGAACAGTAGGGGGGAGAGCACGGAGCCTTGAGGCACACCGGCGTGAATGGGATGGGGGGAGGAGAGAGCCCCTTCTATGCGATAGCAAAAGGTACGATTCGATAAGTAGTCTCGGATGATGAGCACGAGACGATGTGGCACATTCATAGTGTACAGCTTATATAATAAGCCGTTGTGCCACACTTTATCGAAAGCCTTTGCTACGTCGAAAAAGAGAGTGCCGGTCATTTGACCGCGAACGAAGCCTGCACTGATGTGTTCTACAATGCGGTGCAGTTGATTAACGCAGCAGTGCTTTGTACGAAAGCCAAACTGCTCGTCGGGAAGGAGTTTATTTGAGTCGGCGAAATCTTTGAGTCGCTTATAAATAAGCTTCTCGTAGATTTTACCGAAGACATTGAGGAGACTAATCGGCCGGTAACTACTCGGCTCGGCTTTTGGTTTGCCCGGTTTGGAAATACCGATTACCGTAGCCTGTTTCCAAGCCTGGGGAAAGATGTTGTTTTTAAATGCCGCATTGAAGATGACGGTCATTAGAGCGATTAGGGTGGCAGGGAAACGTTTCAGCACCTTATTGGTGATGCCGTCTGCGCCGGGGGCTTTTTTGGGCTTAAGATCCTTGACTATAGAGAGAACTTCGTCAGGGGTGATCGGTGGGAGCGGGTCATCAGGGTCATCTATTGGGGGGGGGGGGAGGGCTGACCTACGCTCTACTTCTGAATTAACCTTATCAAGGTGGGTTTGGCTTACGGGAAGCGTACTGAGAGTGCATTGAGACTCCAAACTGTCGGCTAAGCATTCGGCTTTTTCGTCGTCGTCAAAGGCCGGCCTTTGATTGGGTCGATTTAGGGGGGGCATAGTTGCCGTGGTCTCGCATTTAAGTTTGCGTTGAAGGGCCCAGAAGGCTACATGAGACGGTTGGATTGCGCTGACTTCCTTGTCCCAATGATCCTCCCGTACCTGAGCTACACGTCTCTTTACAGTATTCTGTAAGGAGCGCATATGGGCACGATTGGCTTCATTGGGAAAAGCGTCATAGGCACGGATGGCCGCGTTCCTCTCGGTCCTCAACTCATTTACATCGTCCGGCAGTTTCAGACGCTGGTCATCCAGCATCGGAACCTGCCGTGAGCATTCGCCCACTACGGACTGCACATGGTTGGTGAGCGAGGTGATCGCGGCCACCGTGTCCGCGACTGTCTCAATGGAGTCAGGGATTGAATCTAATTGGGGGGATGAGGTAGATTTGAGGCGGTCCTCTAATCTCCTCCAATCGGTTATCGTTTTTGTTATGGGTGGGATACCGGGATCCGAGGGACCACCTCGGGGACCCAGTTGAATGATCACAGGGCGATGATCTGAGTCTAATTCTTGGATTACCTCAATAGAGCGAATACCGAGGTTTACGCGCTTTAAGAGGGCTATATCTAGGATGTCGGGCCGGTGCCCTACTGTGTCAGGATAGTGAGTGGGACGCATCGGGGCGATGACGTCGAAGGAAAGTTTGTCGCTAAGTGCTCCTAATTGAGTGCCAGCGGCGTTATTGGAGACACAGCTCCATGAACGGTGTTTGGCGTTTAAGTCGCCTGCAATAATTACAGAGTTACTAAGATCGAGTAGGGATTTGAGGTCGTCCTCGAGCAGACTCGCGGGTTTGTTTGCGGATCTATAGGCCGAGACTATGGTGATGGGCTGGTGCCCTGTCATGCCTAGGCGACAGATTGAAGCCTCCAGGCATGCTAGCTCTGGGGGATCAATGGGGATGCAATACAATGAATTTCGGTAATAGATGAGCGTTCCGCCTAGTGCGGTGTGTGCTCTGTCGTTTCTTATCAGCCTATAGTTGGCTATATTGGGATTACGACAATGGGGTTTGAGGAAAGACTCTTGAATGAGTAAAATATCGATTTGGTGCTCACGCAAGAAGACGGCTAATGCCTCGGGCATTAAAAAAGCCTAAAATTAGGGAACGGGGTTTGAATCTTTTGGGTGGGGCCGTATTATACATTATAATTGGAATTAAGTATTCTATAGATGTCTTGGTACTTGGTAAGTACCTGAAGGCGCTGCTCATGGATGCCTTGGGTAAAGGCCCAAAGTCTAGAGTAGGCGTCAATGCGGGATTCCCCTGATTGGGGTTCGAGGTATTCTCTCGGCAGGAGGCCGGGGGAGTTTACCGGAGGGGGGGTTCTCATGGGGGGGGGGGGGCTTTAGCTGCTGGTGCAGTTTTGGGCCTGAGAGAAGGTGCGGGGATGGGTATGTTCATCAGCGCAGGGGGCTCTGAGGCCGGGGGCGCGAGACGAGAGGGCGGAAGAGGTGGGAAATGGGGCTTTTGGTTACCCTTAAACCAGGGGTTGGGCCCGAGTGGGCCGCGGAAATTAGGGGAGGGCCCGAGTGGGCCTCTAGGGTTTGGTGGTTGGTACTGGTAGGGGGCTGCGTAGGAGGGGGCTTCCCTCGCAACGCGGTCGGAGGCGCGTTTAGCCGATTTGGCGTTGCACATTTTGGGGGCTTTGGGGCATCCGCGATAATTCGCTGGATGCCCGGCTTTGCCGCAAAGGACACAGCTAGGGGGCTCCGTGCACTGGTCCCTCTCCTTGGGACGCTCGCAATTGGAAGTCCCGTGATCGCCTAGGCACTTAACGCACCTGGGCTTTGCGTAGCAGTTACGCTGGGAGTGACCATACAGCTGGCAACGGTGACATTGACCAGGCTGGTTTGACTTGTGGGGGCGCTCGACCGTGATGCCTGATAAGTTGCATACGGTCTTTATGTTATAGATGTTTTTGGCGTTTTCGCCAGGGTGACAAATGACAAGGACCATATTGTAGGGTTCACCGTGCTTACCACGGAACATTCGGTGGGTTATTGCAACCGGGATCCCTTGACGATCGAGGTCGGCGTGCACTTCCGTGCAGCTGACTTCGGTCGGAATCCCTCGGATCACAACTCTAAGGAGTCGGTCCTCTGGGAGTGCGTAGGTGTGGAAAGACACACCACGCTCGCGTAGCAACCTGGTAAGGTTGCGGTAATCGGTGGGGGTGGGGACAACTACTTTAATGCCCTGCTGCGTGGGGCGGGCACTAGTAAAATTGATTTTATTTTGATTGCACCAGTCGGAAATTCTGGTCCAATATGCCTTATCCTGGATGAATAAGGGAGGCGGGATGGGTACCTTCTTCTGGGAAGATGAGGTATGTTCATGATCGTGAGGGGGGGCAGGCCTGTTATCCTGCGAGGAGGAGTAAGAGGCGGGACGGGGGGTAGGGGCCGGGGCAGAGTTTGCCTCGGAAAGTTTAAGTGCTTTTGAGGCGAGAGCCTCGGCCTTATTTGTCTTTCGGCTGCGTTTTTTACCTTTACCCACTACCGTGGTAAAGGCGTCGGCCTCGTCTGAGTTGACCTCACTGTCCGAAGACATCTCTTGGTCTGATGGGATCGGGGAGCGATCAGGGTATTGAGTGGGGGCTGGGGTGGGGAGAGGTGAGGGGGTGCGGTCCTTATGGTCCAGGCTGGCTGAACGCCTAGGCGGACCACGCGGAGACCTCGGCCTCTCCTCATCGCTGTCGGGACGGGCGGAGCGCCTATTCCTCTTTTGGGGTGGGGGGGTATCGGGCAACTCTGGAGAGTTGGGGGTTTCGGACGTTTGAGGTTTGACCACCTCATCGTCGCAAAAGAGGTTGCCATAATTGGCTAGGAAATTGGGGTCCTTGAGGAGGACGTTTTTGAGGATGCTCAGGAACTTGGCATCAGACACCATCGTACAGATGATGACTAAGCCAAGCCTAGCAACAATGAGAGGGGAGAAAAATTAGTGGCGTACTACCATGGGGGTTTGCTCCTCGGGTGGGTGTTCCCGGGAGTGTGTTCAAACCCTCCCCGTCGGGTATAGACGGGGAGGTTGTGTGCCTATTGGTGAGCCCTAAGCTTGCTCTCCTGTTTGCCAGTCTTAATGTGCAAACAGGTCCCTAAGTCTCTAGTGTGCAATGGGTGTAAACCCCTAGAGAGTGCTAGATAGGACGAAACGGGGTTAAAGCTAGGGAAGACTAGGAGATCCCCCAAGGCCTTCTGGTCCTAGCTTCTTCCAATTTTGCTTTGCCCTTAAGGAGCGCAGCTGGCGTGTCGGGTCAACGCCCCTCGGTTTGTTATCACCGTTAGGTATCCACCGAGAACCACAGTAAATAAGTGGGTTTTTCCTGAAGGGACACTACGTTTTTGACGAAACTCTGTCTAAAGAGACAAAAGCGCGCCCGCTGTCTTGAAAAAGACAGCGAATGTGCTTATCGGGCTGCAGTCGGCGGGGCGACTGCGGAGGGCGCTACGGTGAGCCGTAGCGAAAAATATTCGAGCACGTAATTCGGCACGACAGGACGGAGCAGGAGCAGCACGACCTCTCGGGGCGAGTGTCAGAGCGGGAATGTAAGCTACGCAATTCGGCAGCAGATTTTATATGGACGACATCACACACAGCGCGGGTGCGTGTCAGGCCCACGTCGAGTAGAGCGCGGTAGCCGCGCGTGCTCCCGCCACTACAGACAGAGCGCGGGGCGCGCTGTGTGTGATGTCGACATCACACATAGGCCCGACCCGCACCCGACACGTACCCGCGCTGTGTGTGGTTTGCGCTTTAAACACGCGAGCGAGTTTACCGTGACTTTTTTCTCGGTTTACTCTTCGGCTGCTCCGTCGGCCGAGCGTGCAACGTAGCTATAGAAGCTTTGCTTCAAAACTTTAATTAGATATTACAAAACAAAATCCGAAGAAATCTGAAAGAAAATCCTACTATCCTACGAATATTATAAATGTGAGTTTGTGAAGATGTTTGAACGTTTGGATGTTTGGATGTTTGGATGTTTGTTACTCAATCACGCTGTAAGAGCAGCCCCCCTAGCCAAGTTGACAATCTACACAATCTACAATCGTCAACGCTAATAGAAAGCAATCAAAATGTATGGGAATGACATATCTGAACGAATGATTTTTTCGTTGAGATATGTCATTTCCATACATTTTGATCGTTTGGGGCTGAACGGATTTGTATGAAATTTTGCGTACAGATAGAACATAACACTAATGAACATATAGGCTACTTTTTTATCCCGGGAAGATAAACAGTTCTTGAGAGATGCGTGATAAACGACATCCAGGTGGGTGAAGCCGCTTAGGCTAAGACACGACCAAAGACTTTGGCACCAAAGTTAGGCTAAGGATTCAATAAAATAAGGTCTTTCATGTAAATGAAAGACCACTTCATTGAATCCATACATTTACAGCAGTTTCATTTACTGCACTTATTTGTGTTACGTTGTGTGTAACTCAAAACAATAATCGTGTAGTGTAACTACAAATCATTACTAAGATGAACAGAAACAACAGAGTTCATCAGAAAAATAGATCCGCTGATATTTCAGAATCATAGAAATCTAAATATTATAAGGTAATAGAAGTGTCCGGCATGCGTCCTTACGCGTGAACAAGTCGCCGCGTACAGGTGTGTTGGACACCAGTGCACGAACCGTTTGCTTGATCATCAGTGCTGTTTTGGATGCAGAGTCACTAAAATTGTATTATGCAGCATATCTAACAGCGGTTTTTTTGGCTTAATTTGTTTTACATTGAATGCTAGAAACATGGTGGGCGTAATTGCGTATTTATTTGTTGATCGCGGCGAGCTGGCGATATGCGTTCCGGTATTAAAGGACAGTAGATAAGATTTCTATTAACAATTATATTTAAAAGTACAGATTATGTACCTAACAAAACAAACGAAAAAAAAACCGTACGCAGCGGCAGCACAATACACATAAACTAGTACGAAGTAAGTAAGTTGATTACTTCAAGTTACTTTGGCGTCATAATTGGAACACTTTCCGTACACACATGACGGCATTTTAGTTTTTTTGTCACCTTTCAAGCTTGGTGCCTTACCTGACGTGGATTAATAGAAAAACGTCCCAAATATGACGTTTTCGAGTCTTCAGATTGCGAGCGCTAGTAACATATCTGTACTTTTAAATATCATTTCTATTACCTTATTATTTAGACTTCTATGATCAAAATAAACAGCAACATTGTGATCAAAGTACAACTGAACTCATTTCCTTCTAGAACTCTGCTGACAACTTCATCGAGTTTTGTCAAAAATATGAGCAAAAAACAAAACACCTCAGCAAATAAACGTAATAGACAAGACATACCAGGCCCCTCAGAAAGTATTGCGAAAAAAAGTTTTTATATATGGGAGACTGGCCAGTTATAATGTTTTTCGAAAATATGATTATTTATAAGTAAAAATAAGTAAGTTCCAATTTCAAAATTTCCCTCCACATTTTTTGCGAGTTAATTCAAAGTATTGTGTCTCACTGAAATATGGATCTGCGCCGGGAACATTTTAGAGCTATGATTTTATACGATTTCAAGTGTCGCCTGAAACCGGATGAATCGTACGATAGACTTCAAATGGCATTCATGGATGAAGGCCCTTCCAAGGCAACCGTGTATCGTTGGTATAACGAATTCAAGCGCGGTCGACCAACTTTGGGGGATGACGAAAGAAGCGGTCGCCCTTTGACGGCTGTTACCGAAGAAAACGTGCTAGCAGTGAAAAATTTAATCCAAGACAATAGGCGAATTACATATCAGGAGATTCAACACATATTGAAGATTGGATCGGGAAGCGTTCATGAGATTCTACACAGCCATCTTCGCGTGAGGAGGATAGTATCACGCTGGGTGCCGCACAACCTCACCGATGCTCAGAAGCAGGCCCGGGTGGAATGGTGCCGTGATATGCTTAACAAATTTGAAGCAGGCTCGTCTCGGCGTGTTTACGACATCGTTACAGGTGATGAGTCCTGGATTTATCAATACGACCCAGAAACCAAGCGCCAGTCGACTGTTTGGGTGTTTCAAAATGAGCCAACGCCTACCAAAGTGAAGCGATCTAGAAGCGGGGGTAAGATTTTGATCGCTAGCTTTTTTAATTTGACTGGCCACTTGGTATCAATTCCCTTACGGGATCAAAGAAGCATTAATGCCGAATGGTATACTACCAAATGTTTGCCAGAAGTTTTCTCTGTTATAAGCAACAAGCGACCAAACACAGGGCTCCGTGGGCTACTGCTCCACCACGACAATGCACCTGCGCACACCGCACTCAAAACGAGGGACTTCCTGGACAGCACGCCAGTCAAACTCCTGGGTCACCCTCCTTACAGCCCTGATCTAGCACCGTGTGACTTCTTTTTATTCCCAAAAATAAAAAATCAGCTCAAAGGGATACAATTTTCGTCGCCGGAAGATGCGCTGGCTGCGTTCGAGCAGGCTGTAAACGAGGTGTCTGCGGCGGACTGGAAAAAGTGTTTTGAAAACTGGTTAAGGCGCATGAATCTTTGTATAGAGGCTGGTGGAAAGTACTTTGAAAAGATTTGATAAAAATATATGTACGTATAGAACAATTTTTTTTAGTTTCGCAAAACTTTCTGAGTGTCCCACGTATTACTGATTCCACACAACGTCGAACAAATAAACCCCCCTGAATGGAGACGAGAGCTCCTATGAGCTTCCGAACAGTACCAAAACAATAGCTGGCAAAAAGAAAACGAACGATCCTGTTAAAACCCTCGTGACGTCACCTGAACGAATTAAAACTTCCGTCCTTGTCACGCGCGATGATCCCTACAGCTCTCACTCTCGCACAGGAGGCAATTGACCTATTTTCGGGCGAGCGTGCAATAATTTCACGAAGGGCGGTCTACGTAGCTTTAGTTATAGATTTGCCGGCTTGCACATTCTTAGGATCGCATCGACCGAGTTATACTTTCAATTTGGCCGTAGCTTTGTAATCGTTATGGCCAATAACAGCACGGATCGCTGTTTACGAAGATTGGATACAAACTCGCCAGTAACTGCTTTTATTGCGTACGCAGTTCGCTCGTACAAATAGAATGTTTTCATACAACCATTCGTATATTACACTAACCGTAATCACTGTTGTTTGTTTAATCTGAAATTAGTTGCCGCTTATATTTCGCAGCGAGAGAACT
This sequence comes from Asteroscopus sphinx, assembly GCA_949699075.1. Lineage (NCBI taxonomy): Eukaryota > Metazoa > Arthropoda > Insecta > Lepidoptera > Noctuidae > Asteroscopus > Asteroscopus sphinx. Next base: position 9,303,128 of record OX453019.1, read on the forward strand.
TGGCCTGTTAATATCGTTTGTACTTGAGATAAAGGCGTATCTGCTTTCATTTATACATGTATAACAGTGCGTTTATTTCATCTACAATGTTAAACAAGAAGCGTGTTTATAAAGTTATTAGGTACTATAAGTAATAAGTAATGGCTTTTTACCGAAAGTTGTAGTTGTGTTTGTTCAGTACGGCCTTCTTGGTCCTCGAGGGATTCAAAGTCAAACATAAGGAAATAAATATTGTGAATTTTCCCGTCACTAAAATGGTGGAGTAAAAAGTTTTTTGATTGCTACCTTGAATTATCCTAAGACTATTATCCTAAGTCTTCATAGACATTATTATTTTATTTTCGTGGCACAAGAAGCCTACTACCCAAATTCTAGTCCTAAATAAACAATATATCCAAGTCTTGTCAAAATAAATTTAACTACTACCTGTCTGCTACGAATGCCGTTTTTCCTTCCCGTTCCCACGTACCGCACCTCAAACCAGGCCCGGTAGTACCAATACTGACCAATAGCAACGCTGTAAAGTGCCTTATGACGTAATTTTTTAACGGTCGACCGCGGTATTCTCGTAGCAGACAATAGTAACTATTGTCCGCACAAAATCCTGAAAATGAGCAATGTACCTTTTTGCGTAACAAAAAGGACTAAAGCTCAAGGTTTTTATTACAATCCTTATTGTATAACCAGCTGCTGAATTGCGTAACTCACTCGCGATCGCAATCATCTGGATTTCATTGTTCATTTCTCCATGTATATTGACAATCTGTGTTATCGGCAACTACGTACCACTCAATGAATGTTGCTTTAATTTCAAAATGAAAGCTAATGTCAAAGTTAAGGCATTACACAATTGTCCCACTGAAGATGTGACTGGAACACTTTTTACATTTCTAGTATAATAAATTCACCTCAAACTTCTATACACGAGTAGACTAAGTAGTTCCAATATCCCTTATCAATACAAACCGGATAGCACAACGTATCGCCACACAAAACCCGTCAAAGCCGCGGTAAGGCAGGCAATATAACGTTATATTTCAAATAAAATTCCTTCCCAAGGCCGTGCTATTGGGCCATTATTATATTTACATAATATACGTAATAAAAGGTAACTGACATTGCCAGTGAGAGCTGGGGCGGTGTTCCGCACGAGTGAGCCTGTGAGCCCGAGGGCTGAGCCTCCAACTAAATTGCACACCAATACTGCAAAGTATAATTGAGAAATAGTAGTATTCACCGTATTTTTATGTTGAAAACAGTTTCGTGTCTAGAAAATCTAAGACAATTTTAACAGCTTTAGATAGAGTTAATAATTATTAAGAATGTACCTATGCCATGTGTTTTTATCGAAACAAGTTAGAAGGTAGGGGCTGAATTTGTTGTTTTTTTTTTTGTAATTTTGTGCGTCACTCTACAGTATGAAACAAAAACCCTGTTGTTCCTGTGAGCTACGTTATCAGAATCGATATTCATACGTAAGGACACAACTCATTTGGAAAAACTCTACAATAAAGTAATCAAATTAAATATGAAATCATTATTAAAAATAACTTTCAATTTACAATTAATAATGATTTCATATTTAATTTGATTATTTTTATTCATATCATCACTGAGTGAGTGAGTTTTGAGTGATATAATTAATTTTACAACTAATAATGATTTCATATTTAACTTGATTATATTTATTGAATATTTTTTTCCGAATGAGTTGTGTCCTTAAGTATGAATATCGATTCTGATAACGTAGCTCAAAGTAACTCAGGGTTTTTGTTACATACTGTATACGCAAATAAAAGTTTTTTTCTTTCTTTTCTTTCTAGGTATAAGTAGTTTACTCCTGAAATACGTAAATGAGTAGTTATGTGTCCGAATTTTAGAGGGGCGTGCTGCTGTGTGGTGGAGAACATTGTTCTCCCTTCCTGGCATAGCAACAGAGGGGCACCTGGGTGGTCCACACGAGATCCTGGAGCTTCTCTTTTGTGAGCAAAGAACTGCCACCGTGTCGTTTAAGTCGGTAAGAGTCTGACTTCTCCCTTCGCCTTCCCCAGACGTAGGGTATCCATGCGGATTTTCACTCTTGTACAGTCGACTGCATGACAGTGGTAACACTTCAATTCAAAAAACGCCCTTACTGCTTACGAAATAAAGATGCTGCTAATGTCAAAGTGTTACCATCGACGTGCGGTCGACCGTACAAAAAAAATGTGCAGCAAAGTGTGTGAAGACAGATTTGGAAATTAGACACAGAAGTCATATTTATGTATATAGGTACTGACAAACAAATGAACAAGATTAAGAAACTAACAACATTTCATAATAATACAGAACGGATTAGTTTCATCAAACAAATTTTTAAATAAGTGTAACGGTCACAATGAATAGTTGGCACAAAGTCACCTGTTTCCCACTTTATAAACAGAAGTAATGGCGCCGGTGGCATATCCGCTTCACGGGCGGCAGTATGTAATATATAATAAATAAATATTTTGGGACATTTTACACATCACCATCTAGTCCCAAGCAGAGCTTGTGCTATGGGTACTAGACAATGGATATAATACTTAAATCGCCAACACAAGCACTCATGTTCATCACACAAATATTTGTGTCCTATGGGAATCGAACACTCGTGATCAGTCCGACACTCGAACCACTAGACCACAGATGTCGTCAAAATAAACTGTTTAAGCAATGTAATAAACTTATTATTTTTAATGTAAGGTTCTAAACTGTACTGCTTGAAACCATATTTCCACAATAGTTACAACTGTAGTAGTAATAATTGACTGATTACAGGAGTGACAACCTTTGACTACGGAACCTATCTATTCCTTTCTCAAAGGTGACAACCATAGAAATCTAAATAATAAGGTAATAGAAGTGTAATAGGCGAATGAACTTGTCGCCGCGTATAGTTGTCTCGTAGGACACCAGTGCGTGAACCGTTTGCTCGATCATCAGTGCTGTTTTGACGCAGAGTCACTAAAATTGTATTTTACAGCATATCTAATAGCGGAATTTTTATTAGGCTTAATTTATTTTGCATTGAATGCTAGAAACATGGTGGGCGTAATTGCGTTTTTATATGTTGGTAGCGGCAAAGCGGCGACACGCGTTTCGTTATTAAAAGACAGTGGATAACATTTCTATTACCTTATTATTTAGATTTCTACAGATTTCTATATGGTGACAACTGACAAATTTGCCGCCAATAGTTTTTCCAATACCGTTTACCGTTTTTCGTTATTTCTCGAATTGATTTCATCGAATTATAATGTTAAGATCTGATATTCTTGTGAACTTTAATACATTGAAAGTTTTTCCTTACTCCCGTATCCTAGTGGAACACAGGGTTTAGCTCCAGGCGATGCGCAACAACTCCGTACCCTTGTTTTGTTAACCCTACCCAATTTTCGTGTATCCGCCACATTGACAGCGAAAAAAAGATGGCGGCGTGCCTGCAACTAATAAATCTCCCGCACAATAATGGCAGATCTCTTTTTACTAAATCCAGTGCGCGTTCGTGTTGTGGTTTTGCTAATGCCCTGTTATCCTCGTTTATAAATCATTCACGTCGATGCCACGTTTTCAGCTTAACGGGGTTAACGGTAACGTATAATGGTGGCAGCACAGGCAGCGCTAACAATCGTACTTTTATAAGAGCCCGTAAATATTGGACGGGAGCGCTTTTATGTTTGAAGCGGCAATAACAACTTATGAGATTATTAGATTTAGAGAGAACATAGTTCGTTGTGGAAATCACTTTGTTTCTAACAAGTTTGTAAAGCTAATCAAACGTGAAAAAACGGTTAATTGGACATAAAACTGTTATTGCACCACTAATTGCTTTGTATCTATAAAATAAAATAGATAGTCGCTCGAAAGCATTCCTATATAGTGACACGTGGCCGTGACGCTTCCTTCCTGTGCTTTGTCGATAAAAAGTGTCCTATGTGTTTATCCAGGACATAGTCTATCTGTTGAGCCAATCTTGAAATTTTTCAGAATATAAATAAATAAATAAATAAATATTTTTGCGACATTTTACACATCACCATCTAGACCCAAACTAAGCAGAGCTTGTGCTATGAGTACTAGACAATGGATATAATACTTATATACTTTTTTTTTTTTTTTTTTTTAATACATACTTATAATACATAAGAAACAACCTATATATATAACCTATATGCTAGAATGTGTGTACAAAAAATGTTTTTTTTTTAATCCTCGATACCTCTCGCATACAGGAGTAAGAAGTTTGCAAGCGTGGCACGTATATACAAAAAAAAAATGTACTCTGTGCGTCGAACATTGCAGTGTCCACAGTAATTGAAACATATTTCAAAAATTCCCTTGTTCCGCGTGGTGCCGGAAGTAAACAATTGCACCACCCTATATCTTCTCATGGGTGTCGTAAATAGCGACTAAGGGATTCACCAGAGGATGGGCAGCAGCGTTCTCTGAGTATTTAACCAACCAACTGCGATCGCCAACCCGCCTGCCAAGTGTGGCGATTATGGCAAATCCCCCCCACTTGGGGGAGGCCTATGTCCAGCAGTGGTCGTAATTCGGCTGAAATGATGATGATGATGATGATCCTCGCTTGAACAAGTACCTTGTTCAACCAGTCACATTAGAATTTGTAATTACAAATTACTAACATCAATGGTAATCTCAGTACCTTAATAACGTCCGTTTACAACCAAATTCCTGTCACAACTGACTATTTAACATCAATCATGCGCATACAGTTATTAGCGTTACAAATTACACCTGTCTTCAGCTGACTGTAACGAATTCTGTACCTAATGAAAGGTATCTAATACATTTCATGTTTCCTCTCAGACGTAGGTAGGTATTTATAAACTAAGTTGATGTAAACCTTGCAGTATTTTAAGAGGAAAGACATTACAGGTATACCTTTACCGTTATTTTGTTTATTTGCAAGTGCATACATATACCAAAGTGGTCGACATAGCCCACAGGATAAGCAAGCTGAAGTTGCAGTGAGCCGGCCATTTTAGCCGAAGAACCGATGACCGTTGAGGTAGAAGTGTTCCAGAGTGGAGACCACATATCGGAAAACGTAGCGAAGGACGCCTTCAGGCTAGGTGGAGTGACGATCTACGCAAAGTGGCTGGTAGAAACTGGATGTGAGTGGCCGAGGATATAAGTCAGTTGCGTGCTATTGGAGAGGCCTATGTCCAGCAGTGGACTGCGATAGGCTGATGATGATGATGATGAAGTGCATATAATAGTACGCAACATGTACTTCTACGAACGTACTTCAGGACTCGATTAACTTTGGGATTAACCAGGTAGGGCTCCAAATAAAAAAAATGGTTTGCAAAGTGCCAGTAAAACTTAAGTACCTAATGGCATTTCTACTTTTAACGATAAATGAGTAACAGATCTTCATAATAATATACGTAAGTAATAAAAAACGTCGCAGTAATTTATTTTGGTCTATGAAAAGGTAAAAAATAAAAGAAAGAAAAAATATTTATTTGCGTCAAAAGTGACGCACAAAATTACCAAAAAATTAAAGAAGAACACAGAACAAATACAGGTACAGAGTCAAGAAGTGTGGTAAGATATGCGTCACATCCGCGCAAAACGGCCATCGCTCAGCATATTGCTGTGTCTCATGCACGGAGCAGAGCCACAGCGCTGGTTTTCAGCGACAGCCGGCCTCGACAGAAAAACGTCGATCAGTGCGGCATAATGTTCGTAAATAATGATAAAAAATAAATAAGCAAGAGTAAATACAATAATGAATACATACATACGCAAGATTGGGAATTCCTTCACAAAACTACACAACATGGCAACATTGTATGAAGTCGTCAAACAAGAGCCGATCGCGCAGCTGTCACGCGTTGACTATGGTTTTTGACACTAAGTAAGTGACATTGACAACGTTACGCAACGCAATAAATGCTACGATGAAAGAACCTACTTATAGTAAGCAGGTTCTTTAATCGTAGAATAAATGCCTCGTTGGTCTAGTGGTTGCAAGCGCGACTGCTGAGCGTGAGGTCCTGGGTTTCGATTCCCGGGTCGGGCAAAGTGTTATTGGGTTTTTTCATTAGAAAATTCTCAGTAGCAGCCCTGAGTCTGGATTTGTGCCCGGTTAATGGCAATAGGCTCGCCCCCTATTACATGGGACTTACAACATAACTGGCGAAATGTGGGTGTACTATACACCTCTGCCTACCCCTTCGGGGAAATACAGGCGTGATGTTATGTTATGTTATTTAAATGCAATAATGGACGCTCGATATTGTGTAATCGTTGTAATAAGTCAGGAAGGAATTCCAAGATTGGAATTTCAAGATTGGATTGGTTGCATTGGAATTCTAAGTACTTAAATGTAAAGGTACAATATCAATTATCATTTACGTGTATCGAAATGAATGTAAGCAAATAATTAATCGATTACGATTTCATCCTATTGAACGAGTTGCAAATCACAATAAGAGGAGAATATTTAAGGTAATTATTTTTGTCCTATCGGCAAAAAGCACCGCTGATACCTACACACTTGCAAAAACATCGCCCTCCTAATGCAATCAGTCAAAAAGATAAGGCCACTCAAATCAACTTAAAAGGGTATGTGATGAATGGAAGCCTTTAAAAACACGCCATCTATCTACGGAAAACGGAATTTCCTTGTTGACTCGTCCCTTGTAATACAATTATTGAGTGATCAAACAATTTGTGGCTAGACTCGCCTGACGAACGACAAATCCCGAAGAACTCACTTACGTAACGTAGGTACATTTATTATGGGAGAACCGTCTCGGAGCGACAACATAAATCATTAGCATGTCCCCTCCCCCACCGCTGTCGCATACCCTCCCCCCTCTGTACTGATTCATCAGGTCATCGTCGAGATAGATTTAGATGCTGTGTACTACAAATGATAGTAACGTCTGCATTATTTATTGCTTCCACGCTGGTCTATGTGAATAAAAAATGTCGGATATCAAATGCTTATCATATTGAAGTGTCGTAAAAGTCGAGTGAGGGAAAGGGCTTGTATTACGTTATTGAATAGGTTGAAAATTAACAGAAAAAACTAGTTTTGACACTTACAAACTTACAAAGTATGAAGTTAAAATATTAAGTGCTAATTTCGCGAAATAAGTAGGTCGTCAAGCTTGAATGCAACATGCAGCGCTGCCCTCCCGCCTATAAATAAATGGAGAAGGTGCGTAAAACTTACAGTATACCACTACATTTTTTCTTTTTCTGTAAACACAAATGTAGGGATCAGCTGATATTTTTTTCGCGTTTTCAGTTGTTCATAATGATGAGCAGAGACTACCGTTAAATTTTGACTGGTGATTTTAAAGTAGGGATGTAGAAAAGGTTATTATTGATTTATTTAGTGTTATTTGCCATACGAATATCTATGGCAGTCGTTACGGGTAGTCAGAAGCCCGATAGTCTGACAACTGATCTAACCTCCGAATGTCGGTATTACCCAGTAACTGGGGTTTCGGGGGTCTAATGGCAGTCGCTCCGTGTAAAATACTGTAGTTCAACCGCATCTGGTTAGACTGGAAGCCGACCCCAACATAGTTGGGAAAAGGCACAGAGGTTATTTCAAGTGGTTACAAAAAGAATAATTAATCATTCAAGTTCTATATCAAATACAACACCGTGCTATTTTCAAATCAAACCTTAAGGGTATCGAACACTAAAATGCCGTTGCAAGATTTATTAATGACCCTTATTGGCCGACCAAGCGTCTGTCTGTGTATTTGAACTAAAATAAATAAATAAAATAAATAAATATTTATAAATATTTTTGGGACATTTTTACACAGCACCATCTAGTCTCAAACTAAGCAGAGCTTGTAATATGGGTACTAGACAATGGATATAATACTTATATGCTTATTTTTTTGTTGTTGTAAATACTTAGAATACATAAGAAACACCCAGACCAACACAAACACATGGTCATCACACAAATATTTGTGTCCTGTGGCAATCGAACCCACGACCTCGTGATTAGCAGTCTGACACTCGAACCACTAGACTACAGACGTCGTCGAAATTTCCACAGTTTGTAGAGGAAAAAGTGAAGTTGTACTACTTGATTCACGGAAATTAATTGAGCCAAACTGTCTAGACCTTATTGGACCTATTGAATGTTGGCATTCGAACCACTAGACCACAGACGACCAAAATAATTTAGAATAACTCAATAATGTCCTAAAATAATCTAGAACATCAATAATTTGTTGAAACCTACATATACGATCCTGTATCATACACCTCAAATGATAAGGGTATCGAATACCAAAATGCCGTTGCAAGATTTATTAACGACCCTTATTGGCCAACCAAACGTCTGTGTATTCGATCATGCCCGTCACCTGTCATTTTATTATGGGAAATTTGAATAAGCGATTACCCAACGATAAAAGATCCGATACTTGCTCCAGTTTCGTAATGGCGTTTACATGGGGGTTTGTGAGGCGAAAAATAAATATTATGGGGAGAATCGGGTTTCAGAATGTTGTAGGAAGATAGTTTCGGAGTTTATAAGCCTTTTCCGTTTTTTAGTGTTTCCCGTTTTTTTATTTAAAGAACAAACTCAGAAAATTGATTTTTTTAGTTTTAATTCCAACAAGTTTCTAAACTTTTGTGGTGAGTCCCTTGGTTGTTATAATGTACCTATATTGTGCTTACAAAGGTAAGAATTAGAAAATTGACTATTTTAATTCGATAATATTTTTTTTTTTTTTTTTTTTATGGTATTGGATGGCGAAACGAGCTAAAGGCCCACCTGATGTTAAGTGGTTACCTTTGCCCATAACAACTGCAATACCACCTAGGCTGTTACCTAAATGGTACCGCAAGTCGGTTCGCCAAACTGAGACATGAAGGTGGAAAGTCTCATGTGATTGTAATTTCACCGGCACCCGTACCCTTCAGACCGAAACACAGCAATGCAAGCATCACTATTTGGCGGAGAAGTAGGCACGGTGGTAGTACTTCCCCGGACGAGCTCTTTCACAAAGGAGCTCTACTACTACATATATATATACAATTAAATAATTCCTTGTTTTTTTTTACTAAAATTATCTTCCTAACGAATTAATTTTTAAAAGGATCCATGTGCTGTGGTTTGTGCATCGGTTTTGAAAGCAAGAAGCAAAAGTCTTTAAATTTTCGCTGTTATGGACCAAACAACATTACAATTCCGTCAAATAGGTAGATATAGTTTAAAATAGATTCAATTACAAAGCGATGAAGATACCTATACCAGAAAAACTTCAAAATTAATAATCAGCTACAAGATGGACGGACAAGCATTAAAAATTCAAAGATATCCAGTTCCAAACTAAACAAGACGAAATCAACTTCGTAACAAACTTGGATCGATCAAATTTCACTCTCGCAAGTAATTAAATTACTGATCATTACAACTAACAGTTAATTAATGGATTTCAGAGTTACTTTTACACTTCAACAGAGTTTCGGAGTTCGTAAAAAGTAAATAAACCCTCTTCTAGTCTCAAGACTTTCTTGAAACGGTATCGGTACAAATATTTACCGTTATGTATTACTAACCCAGTCTGGAACTTTATTTTATTACGCACAAGTTTTTGCTAAGTCTATTTTGTTATTTCGCTATTTTGTGATCGTTACGTTAATATAGTTTTCTTGTTACAGTTCTTATTTATTTTTCATTCAAGAATTTATTTTTGTAGTAGGTATGTTTTTGAGCAATAATCTAACGACTAGATTCGAAAATAACGTGGTCCTTATGGTTGCATACCTAAATAACTTTAGTTAAAATTAATCCTACCTATGACGAACTTAATTTCACCGGCACCCGTACCCTTCAGACCAAAACACAGCAATGCAAGCATCACTATTTGGCGGAGAAGTATTAGGTAGCGTAGGTAGGTAGGCGGTCTTAAAATCCTACCCATGACAAATTTTTCAATTTACATGATGTGAATATTTAATCCTACCCATGACGAGCTTTCAATTTACAATTAGCAATTGACTGAGCACTGCTATGGTACCTATCGCTATAAATCTTCCAGTAATAACCCGTCTATAAAGATCTGTATCAGAACCACTACTACTGCTAACTTAACTATTCAGGGCATAAAATATCTGCCTGCTCATTCTTAAGACTTAGGCAAGATCTATACAAATCTTTATAAAGTACGCTGTTCCAAAGTGCAGAGGGCACCAGGACCAGCGGGCATAAATCATTGCTGTCGAACGCCCTCTATCGGGCTGACACCTAAATCGCAGGAGGCATTACTCATTGGGGACACGCTGCGAATAAATCCCAGTATTTTTCCTTTTTTCCTTAACGACATTCCACTTTGCGCCTCAGAGACGGTTTCGCGTAAGCGCTGATTTTATGTGTTGTCAAATGTAAGCAAGACGTTGGAGTTTGTCGTTGTGTGATAATGCCCAAGTTTATTGTACGCTAAGTGTGTATTTGTCCTTCGTAAATCATTTTATGGAGTTGTCAGCACTTCTTTTAGATGGGGAAGTTGGAAAAATCCCGCGGGAATTAACGCCAAAAAGACATATGAAGCTATTCTAACATATGTAGTACGGTCAATCACATAATAAAGGCAACAAAATCTTAACTAAACCAAAAACGGAACTAGCTTAGTATGTAAGTTTCATAATATTATGTTACCACGGATGTGCGGTTGACTGTACCTACATATAGGTAACTCAGTGCGTATTAATCAAAGACATTTTTATACTTAGGTCAGTATAGTAACTTTATGGTATTAATACAATTGAGAAATCTATTAAATCACAAATTAAGAACCCATCTAAGTATTTTTACAATCCAACTTTATTTCTCATTAGCTTGCAAAACAGTTGAAAACTTCGCTATGCATACAGATCTCGATATAAACAAAACGCGATAAGGCGACTGACAAACTTTTTTCATTTCAGCCATCGAAAGCCGGAGAATCCGACTCACATTTAAAATATGGTAGCCTTGGAAGCAGGCGCGAAGCCTAGAGCGATGGCCGTTTTGCCAACGAAACAAGTGCTTGCTCATTTTAATATTTCCAACTTTCCTTGAGCGTGGCGTCATTAAGCGAAAAAAGCGCTGTGGGCAAAAGTGGGCCAGCCGGGTCCTTTAAAACCTCTTCAGTCCATTGTTGTATTTTTTCCCTTTCAGTCTGCGCGGTTTAGGAATTTAGTTGCGGTGAAAATAATGTTTTCTTTTCAATTTTGCGAATACTCGATAGGTACTTTGTTTAGTTAGAAATAATGGCGTCGCATTTACTTAAAAAGAATTGGATAAGCGTTTTTAAATATATTTTTAAGGTTCTTATGGCCAATCAGTATTTATGAATAAAACTTAAGTATTTTGTCGACTTGAATACACATCGCAGTTACGTCACACCGGAACAACAAAATAGTACCGATAACGCAAACCCGTCATGCATAATTACTTGACTATTCAAATGACGTTAAACTCCAACGACTACGTAAAACATTCCTTCACAAACATTCAAAAACAACGCGTCATGTTAAAAAAAACATCAGTACACAACCGTGGAAACCTAATTTAGACGTGCCATAGTTAGGCTGAGTATTCACTAGAGTCTAGTGACTGGACGACAAAATGTTGGCTAACACTCATCGAAACAAAAAAATTACCTAAAAATGATAAATCAAATAATTAAATCAAACAAAAAAGCAAAAGACATGCTAAGCTATTAATTAAATTACTCAAACACATGATTTTAATAAATAGATATTGTTATTGGATTATCCAATTTATTTGCTTAAATCTGTAATAATGTATTTTTGTACGCTCTTATGATAGCAAATTTGTACGGTTATAAAGACAAAGCATAGTGATACTGGACTATATATAAATTAATAGTACCATGTCCGTACATTATAAATATGTTTGACAAATAAATAATTTTGAATTTGAAAAACATTGCCTTCATTTAGGCCAACATACCAGCCAACATGTTGCCCAACATTCCCCTCATGTTGGTCACACTTTTCTTGTGATGAAAACCCAGTGCTACACCGTCACTAAAACAAAATGGAATATATGACGCGGACGAATACGTTCGGTTTCGTTTTACGTAGAGATACAAAGAAAAGTGATTCATTCTGTAGTTACTTACGTCGTAACGAATGTGATGTATTTTATATTATTATTAGTACTAAGTGCTATTTTTTGTGACGTTAATATTAATTGTGTGACGAAAGTATGTAGTAAACTACGCAAAATTGGAAGAAAAACGCCGAAGAAATAATCTAGAGTTTAAAACTACATAAATGTCTAAGATGTTTTTTCTTATTAAAATTACTGTCCATATTTCGATATTTTTAATAATGAATAGGTTGGTCAGTTAATATTAAATAAGAATTGTTTTTCGTATTTAATATTTCGTAATTTTTATGATATTTTGTTGTCACGGAATACGAGAATGTTTTTGTCAAAACTTTGCTCTGCCGTAAGTGTTTGTGCCAACCAAGTTTGTGTGACTATTGTGTCAGTAAATGTCGGACTGTCAAAACTCCGCTTAATATTTAGTGTCTGTACATTTCTGCTTGCGAAGGACTGTTACTTCCAAGATTTGCTTACTTCATAACAGTGTGATGTGTAAGTGAAACGCACACATGCAAGTTTTATCCCTTCGTGTACGATAAGTTCGTTGCGTTCATAAATCAGGGTTGTCAAACAGCTTGGAACTTGCCAGATATATTGCTGTTGCGAGCTGTACTCGTCCTACAATGCTAGAGAGTTGCTGACGGTAGGTACGGTCAGATGAACAGAATAATCTGGAATAATCTACACACTAGTAATGGATATGAAGATAAAGTAATTTATATATGATGTGAATAATTTCGTGTGTTTTTGCGTATTTTCTGCTTAGAAATACAGATAATGATGACTAGCTTCCTCTACCTACGTTTTTTTGACGGAAATGATACCGTTTACTGAATTGGGTACACCTACGCATTTTACTAATGAAAACATGTTTTTGTAATGTAATAGGTACCTGATACCTACCTACCCAATATCATAAGTAACTTAAATAAAATATTTTAAATTAACACTTTTATTTTAAAACTCATGTTCAAACTTAGTTTAAAATAAATGTTATGCCGTGTCTACTCTAAATAAATACAAATGAACCTCTTTGCTGTTTTTAAATTGCGCTAGAGAAAAGCTCCCAATTTGAAGTCGCGCTTATCAGCATTAGCAAAATTAGATTTTCCAGCAAACGTCTTCTGAGTTACATTTATTACATTTAAAAGTTCAAAACGTCCAAATTATATAGTAAAATGACATCATTTTATATTTTTGTTAGAAATATTTCTAAAGGTCATCATGAATACAAACATAATGGAAGTATATGAGCCGTCAAAAATTAGTGGCCGACATATTTTTGTCTCTGCCGCCCACAGTTCATTTTCACCAAGCTGTTTTATTTATAAAACTCAAACCACTGATTCACGTTTCCTAATGCCTCTAAATATGACATTAATTAGCCAGTTTTTATTATAACACAGATTTCTTTAAAAATGTAACGCCTTACAGAAACCTCGTGATGAAGAAATTACTTTTTTCTTCTCAAATTAAAGTAAATAGCTGAGGCATTTTTTTCCATAATATTAAATTTATTTTGTCTGTACAGATTCATAAAAATGAACGTTATTATGTTTTGAAATCAAGATCTTATAAATTAAATAGCTATGAATTATACCTACGTTATTTTTACGGGAACATATTTATCTAAAGTTTTCTGTGATAATAATAATCTATCTTCTATCTATTCTTCTATATCTATCTATATCTATACATATAATAAGAATGTAAGTCTGCCGTGTCTGTACAATGTATATTTTTGCAAAAAAATTTATAGGGAGGAATAAGAATAAGTAATAAAATAAATTTCGAGTTTTTTTTAAATGTTTGTCTGTTTGTCTGTTTATCTGTTTGTTTGAACGCGCATCACGTTAAAACTACTGGATGTATTTGAAATAATTTGTAACATAATTATTGGGCATATTTTGAGGTTACACTTAGTCTTTATTTGATAAAAATCGGTTCACTCTATCAGAAGTTACCAGGCCCCTCAGAAAGTATTGCGAAAAAAAGTTTTTATATATGGGAGACTGGCCAGTTATAAGGTTTTTCGAAAATATGATTATTTATAAGTAAAAATAAGTAAGTTCCAATTTCAAAATTTCCCTCCACATTTTTTGCGAGTTAATTCAAAGTATTGTGTCTCACTGAAATATGGATCTGCGCCGGGAACATTTTAGAGCTATGATTTTATACGATTTCAAGTGTCGCCTGAAACCGGATGAATCGTACGATAGACTTCAAATGGCATTCATGGATGAAGGCCCTTCCAAGGCAACCGTGTATCGTTGGTATAACGAATTCAAGCGCGGTCGACCAACTTTGGGGGATGACGAAAGAAGCGGTCGCCCTTTGACGGCTGTTACCGAAGAAAACGTGCTAGCAGTGAAAAATTTAATCCAAGACAATAGGCGAATTACATATCAGGAGATTCAACACATATTGAAGATTGGATCGGGAAGCGTTCACGAGATTCTACACAGCCATCTTCGCGTGAGGAGGATAGTATCACGCTGGGTGCCGCACAACCTCACCGATGCTCAGAAGCAGGCCCGGGTGGAATGGTGCCGTGATATGCTTAACAAATTTGAAGCAGGCTCGTCTCGGCGTGTTTACGACATCGTTACAGGTGATGAGTCCTGGATTTATCAATACGACCCAGAAACCAAGCGCCAGTCGACTGTTTGGGTGTTTCAAAATGAGCCAACGCCTACCAAAGTGAAGCGATCTAGAAGCGGGGGTAAGATTTTGATCGCTAGCTTTTTTAATTTGACTGGCCACTTGGTATCAATTCCCTTACGGGATCAAAGAAGCATTAATGCCGAATGGTATACTACCAAATGTTTGCCAGAAGTTTTCTCTGTTATAAGCAACAAGCGACCAAACACAGGGCTCCGCGGGCTACTGCTCCACCACGACAATGCACCTGCGCACACCGCACTGAAAACGAGGGACTTCCTGGACAGCACGCCAGTCAAACTCCTGGGTCGCCCTCCTTACAGCCCTGATCTAGCACCGTGTGACTTCTTTTTATTCCCAAAAATAAAAAATCAGCTCAAAGGGATACAATTTTCGTCGCCGGAAGATGCGCTGGCTGCGTTCGAGCAGGCTGTAAACGAGGTGTCTGCGGCGGACTGGAAAAAGTGTTTTGAAAACTGGTTTAGGCGCATGAATCTTTGTATAGAGGCTGGTGGAAAGTACTTTGAAAAGATTTGATAAAAATATATGTACGTATAGAACAATTTTTTTTAGTTTCGCAAAACTTTCTGAGTGTCCCACGTATGTCAATTTAAAGTGTACCAGAAAGTAAGTTTGCTAACATGTAGCGGTACTATTACCCAATAACAGGTAGCGCTAAGGCTGAGGGCACGAAACGAGCGGTGGCCGGCGATGAATAAAATGGATGAATGACATTAGTTGTAAGAGGTTGTAAGTAATGAAATGTTTAAAATAATGTTAATATTAATTTTGAACGAATCCAAATTGACCGCAGCCACGCGCGCCCGCGTCGTACCGCGTCGCCTGTTCCGGCTCAATCTGGCGTGATTTGTGTTTTTTAGGGTTCCGAAGTCCTACAAGGAACCCTTATAGTTTCGTCATGTCCGTCCGTCTGTCCGTCTGTCCGTCTGTCCGTCTGTCCGTCTGTCCGTCTGTCCGTCTGTCCGTCTGTCCGTCTGTCCGTCTGTCCGTCTGTCCGTCTGTCCGTCTGTCCGTCTGTCCGTCTGTCCGTCTGTCCGTCTGTCCGTCTGTCCGTCTGTCCGTCTGTCCGTCTGTCCGTCTGTCCGTCTGTCCGTCTGTCCGTCTGTCCGTCTGTCCGTCTGTCCGTCTGTCCGTCTGTCCGTCTGTCCGTCTGTCCTAATCCTTTACAGCTTAATAACTTCTACAGTTATAAACATAAGTAAATGAAATTTTGTTAAAAAATAGTCTACATATAGATCTCAATTTTAAAAGAATAAAAAAATCGTTTTTCCGTATTTTAGGGGTGGCGTCCATACATGTGAAATGGAGAAAAAAAAAATTTTTTCGCTGCACCCCCTCGTGTGGGGTATCATTGAATAGGTCTACTAAAATGAAGGTAATGTTTGATACACCACTTTTTATCAGGTGTACCATCTGCGAAATATAGCCCTCCAAAGTGGCTTGCAATGTGTCCCCCCCCTTCCATTTCTAAACTATGCAATATAGAAACTTATAATCTTCCACATTGATAGACCTTTGTGAAAACTCTCTTTTAAAATTATTTCGAGTGTAATGTGATTATAATTTTTTGAGTTATAGAGAGAAAACTCAAAAATACTTAAAACGTCCTAGTTCAAAGGTCATTGACCTTAGAGAAAAATTATAGCAAATAATGCTCCTTTAGCTACTTTCTACTTGAAAAAATCACAAAAAGTAACTTTGAAATGACACGCTTCTTCAATTTGGCTTCTTGAATTTATCGCTAGATGGCGCTACTAACAACACGCTCTGAGTCGCGAATGCTGCCGATTATTGCAAAAACTAAAATAGCCATGATTAATATTCGATTTGATTCGTTTGTAATTACACCTACTTAAGGAACCCTATAATACTGAGCATAGCCCGACATGCTCTTGGCCGGTTTTTACTGTTAATTTGCTTTCAGGCAAAAAAAATACATTAGAGTAATACCAGGCAGGTATGTGCCAACGACTTAGTAATATCACAATTATTATTTACAAAAAAAATATAACTTTTGCGCACACCTGCAAGGAAACAAAAGCCGAAATTCAGTTGGACCTCCATTGTTTTAGATGAGTGGGTACGGTCATAAATTAAGTCGGTACTTTTGAGTGCATAAAACAATGACTACTTTACTTATCTATACATATAATAAAATCGCTATGAATAAAAAACTGAAAAATTGTTTTTTTTTATGATAATTGCTACGCTTACTAGGAACAATAAATTGCAATTTTTAGAGTTGCTGCCTGTTTTTAATAGATAAACGCCAAAACTACTGGTGAATTAGTTGAAATTTGGCAAAAATTACGGTTACACACCGGCTCAGGTTATTTATAGTCTGCAAATCATCACGCTTTTTTTCATGGGAGGTGATTTATACAACATTATGTCTATAAAGCTATGTCTTACAGCAAATATTATGATATGTTTCAATTTATATACCCATAATTGTCACCATTATGTTAAAAGAACCATTTTTTTAATCGACCGTCACGCTATATCTCAAGGGAGCTAACCAACAGTTTTTAGAAACCAGAACGCGTATTTCATAGGTAATTACTAATTTGCCTACCGTCCTCATGGATGTCCTGCGAATGTTTTATTCTGAGATCGAATCCCAGACTCCGTCTTAGTTTTTGGGTTTGTTAAGTTATGTTTTAGATTTTTTTTTTTTATCATTTTGTCTATTTTTGGGATTCACCAGAGGATGGGCAGCAGCGTTCTCTGAGTATTTAACCAACCAACTGCGATCGCCAACCCGCCTGCCAAGCGTGGCGATTATGGCATATCCCCCAATATATGCTTGGGGGAGGCCCATGTCCAGCAGTGGACGTTTTTCGGCTGAAATAATGGCGATGATCTGGCGCTATGTTTGCCGTTGCATTGAAGTTATAATTTGTAGAACAGCACCCGTCACAAAAAAAGTGAAGTCAACGACATGCCGAGGAAAAATAAAAAAA
Source organism: Asteroscopus sphinx (assembly GCA_949699075.1). Lineage (NCBI taxonomy): Eukaryota > Metazoa > Arthropoda > Insecta > Lepidoptera > Noctuidae > Asteroscopus > Asteroscopus sphinx. The sequence goes on from OX453019.1 coordinate 9,320,930, forward strand.
TCTATCACGAAACCCGCGCCTAAATCGACCAAAACTTCATAGCAATGCGTAAAGATGTCGTATCTATTGTTAGAATAAAAAAATCACATCAAATGGATAATAATTTCATGAAAAACATACAAACACAAAAACAACACAAACAAGCCGAAATAGATCATCATTAACCCAGCCTTTTCCTAACAGGTTGAAAAAAACTATTTTATGTGGCGCGACTTACTGTCTTACCTCCTACAATTCGATTACTTGGGGAAACCAATATTGTGAGTTTAAAGAAATACCTGTCGATTAATTCTTATGACTACCGGGACTGACAGTTTAACATACGTTTCTGGATTCAGAGAGATATCGATGTGTATGTAACAGTCAACCATCATCTGGCTAGGACATGAATACGCATTGAACGCGGGTTAGTTTGATAGATGTACAAGTTTTTCACCGGTTTCATTATTTAGGGTTTTTATTTGGAACAGCATTTTTCAATTAGAAATAAAGAAAGAAAATATATTTATTTGCGTCTAGAGTGACGCACAAACTTAGCAAAAATATAAAGATTGATAGATGTTCAATTTTGTCACCGGTTTCATTATTTAGGGTTTTTATTTGGAACAGCATTTTTCAATTAGAAAGAAAGAAAGAAAATATATTTATTTGCGTCTAGAGTGACGCACAAACTTACCAAAAATATAAAGAAAAAAAAAGAAAACAAATACAGGTAGAAATATTCAAGTGGTAAGATACCAGGCCCCTCAGAAAGTATTGCGAAAAAAAGTTTTTATGTATGGGAGACTGGCCAGTTATAATGTTTTTCGAAAATATGATTATTTATAAGTAAAAATAAGTAAGTTCCAATTTCAAAATTTCCCTCCACATTTTTTGCGAGTTAATTCAAAGTATTGTGTCTCACTGAAATATGGATCTGCGCCGGGAACATTTTAGAGCTATGATTTTATACGATTTCAAGTGTCGCCTGAAACCGGATGAATCGTACGATAGACTTCAAATGGCATTCATGGATGAAGGCCCTTCCAAGGCAACCGTGTATCGTTGGTATAACGAATTCAAGCGCGGTCGACCAACTTTGGGGGATGACGAAAGAAGCGGTCGCCCTTTGACGGCTGTTACCGAAGAAAACGTGCTAGCAGTGAAAAATTTAATCCAAGACAATAGGCGAATTACATATCAGGAGATTCAACACATATTGAAGATTGGATCGGGAAGCGTTCACGAGATTCTACACAGCCATCTTCGCGTGAGGAGGATAGTATCACGCTGGGTGCCGCACAACCTCACCGATGCTCAGAAGCAGGCCCGGGTGGAATGGTGCCGTGATATGCTTAACAAATTTGAAGCAGGCTCGTCTCGGCGTGTTTACGACATCGTTACAGGTGATGAGTCCTGGATTTATCAATACGACCCAGAAACCAAGCGCCAGTCGACTGTTTGGGTGTTTCAAAATGAGCCAACGCCTACCAAAGTGAAGCGATCTAGAAGCGGGGGTAAGATTTTGATCGCTAGCTTTTTTAATTTGACTGGCCACTTGGTATCAATTCCCTTACGGGATCAAAGAAGCATTAATGCCGAATGGTATACTACCAAATGTTTGCCAGAAGTTTTCTCTGTTATAAGCAACAAGCGACCAAACACAGGGCTCCGCGGGCTACTGCTCCACCACGACAATGCACCTGCGCACACCGCACTCAAAACGAGGGACTTCCTGGACAGCACGCCAGTCAAACTCCTGGGTCGCCCTCCTTACAGCCCTGATCTAGCACCGTGTGACTTCTTTTTATTCCCAAAAATAAAAAATCAGCTCAAAGGGATACAATTTTCGTCGCCGGAAGATGCGCTGGCTGCGTTCGAGCAGGCTGTAAACGAGGTGTCTGCGGCGGACTGGAAAAAGTGTTTTGAAAACTGGTTTAGGCGCATGAATCTTTGTATAGAGGCTGGTGGAAAGTACTTTGAAAAGATTTGATAAAAATATATGTACGTATAGAACAATTTTTTTTAGTTTCGCAAAACTTTCTGAGTGTCCCACGTATGTCAATTTAAAGTGTACCAGAAAGTAAGTTTGCTAACATGTAGCGGTACTATTACCCAATAACAGGTAGCGCTAAGGCTGAGGGCACGAAACGAGCGGTGGCCGGCGATGAATAAAATGGATGAATGACATTAGTTGTAAGAGGTTGTAAGTAATGAAATGTTTAAAATAATGTTAATATTAATTTTGAACGAATCCAAATTGACCGCAGCCACGCGCGCCCGCGTCGTACCGCGTCGCCTGTTCCGGCTCAATCTGGCGTGATTTGTGTTTTTTAGGGTTCCGAAGTCCTACAAGGAACCCTTATAGTTTCGTCATGTCCGTCCGTCTGTCCGTCTGTCCGTCTGTCCGTCTGTCCGTCTGTCCGTCTGTCCGTCTGTCCGTCTGTCCGTCTGTCCGTCTGTCCGTCTGTCCGTCTGTCCGTCTGTCCGTCTGTCCGTCTGTCCGTCTGTCCGTCTGTCCGTCTGTCCGTCTGTCCGTCTGTCCGTCTGTCCGTCTGTCCGTCTGTCCGTCTGTCCGTCTGTCCTAATCCTTTACAGCTTAATAACTTCTACAGTTATAAACATAAGTAAATGAAATTTTGTTAAAAAATAGTCTACATATAGATCTCAATTTTAAAAGAATAAAAAAATCGTTTTTCCGTATTTTAGGGGTGGCGTCCATACATGTGAAATGGAGAAAAAAAAAATTTTTTCGCTGCACCCCCTCGTGTGGGGTATCATTGAATAGGTCTACTAAAATGAAGGTAATGTTTGATACACCACTTTTTATCAGGTGTACCATCTGCGAAATATAGCCCTCCAAAGTGGCTTGCAATGTGTCCCCCCCCTTCCATTTCTAAACTATGCAATATAGAAACTTATAATCTTCCACATTGATAGACCTTTGTGAAAACTCTCTTTTAAAATTATTTCGAGTGTAATGTGATTATAATTTTTTGAGTTATAGAGAGAAAACTCAAAAATACTTAAAACGTCCTAGTTCAAAGGTCATTGACCTTAGAGAAAAATTATAGCAAATAATGCTCCTTTAGCTACTTTCTACTTGAAAAAATCACAAAAAGTAACTTTGAAATGACACGCTTCTTCAATTTGGCTTCTTGAATTTATCGCTAGATGGCGCTACTAACAACACGCTCTGAGTCGCGAATGCTGCCGATTATTGCAAAAACTAAAATAGCCATGATTAATATTCGATTTGATTCGTTTGTAATTACACCTACTTAAGGAACCCTATAATACTGAGCATAGCCCGACATGCTCTTGGCCGGTTTTTACTGTTAATTTGCTTTCAGGCAAAAAAAATACATTAGAGTAATACCAGGCAGGTATGTGCCAACGACTTAGTAATATCACAATTATTATTTACAAAAAAAATATAACTTTTGCGCACACCTGCAAGGAAACAAAAGCCGAAATTCAGTTGGACCTCCATTGTTTTAGATGAGTGGGTACGGTCATAAATTAAGTCGGTACTTTTGAGTGCATAAAACAATGACTACTTTACTTATCTATACATATAATAAAATCGCTATGAATAAAAAACTGAAAAATTGTTTTTTTTTATGATAATTGCTACGCTTACTAGGAACAATAAATTGCAATTTTTAGAGTTGCTGCCTGTTTTTAATAGATAAACGCCAAAACTACTGGTGAATTAGTTGAAATTTGGCAAAAATTACGGTTACACACCGGCTCAGGTTATTTATAGTCTGCAAATCATCACGCTTTTTTTCATGGGAGGTGATTTATACAACATTATGTCTATAAAGCTATGTCTTACAGCAAATATTATGATATGTTTCAATTTATATACCCATAATTGTCACCATTATGTTAAAAGAACCATTTTTTTAATCGACCGTCACGCTATATCTCAAGGGAGCTAACCAACAGTTTTTAGAAACCAGAACGCGTATTTCATAGGTAATTACTAATTTGCCTACCGTCCTCATGGATGTCCTGCGAATGTTTTATTCTGAGATCGAATCCCAGACTCCGTCTTAGTTTTTGGGTTTGTTAAGTTATGTTTTAGATTTTTTTTTTTTATCATTTTGTCTATTTTTGGGATTCACCAGAGGATGGGCAGCAGCGTTCTCTGAGTATTTAACCAACCAACTGCGATCGCCAACCCGCCTGCCAAGCGTGGCGATTATGGCATATCCCCCAATATATGCTTGGGGGAGGCCCATGTCCAGCAGTGGACGTTTTTCGGCTGAAATAATGGCGATGATCTGGCGCTATGTTTGCCGTTGCATTGAAGTTATAATTTGTAGAACAGCACCCGTCACAAAAAAAGTGAAGTCAACGACATGCCGAGGAAAAATAAAAAAATCTATCACGAAACCCGCGCCTAAATCGACCAAAACTTCATAGCAATGCGTAAAGATGTCGTATCTATTGTTAGAATAAAAAAATCACATCAAATGGATAATAATTTCATGAAAAACATACAAACACAAAAACAACACAAACAAGCCGAAATAGATCATCATTAACCCAGCCTTTTCCTAACAGGTTGAAAAAAACTATTTTATGTGGCGCGACTTACTGTCTTACCTCCTACAATTCGATTACTTGGGGAAACCAATATTGTGAGTTTAAAGAAATACCTGTCGATTAATTCTTATGACTACCGGGACTGACAGTTTAACATACGTTTCTGGATTCAGAGAGATATCGATGTGTATGTAACAGTCAACCATCATCTGGCTAGGACATGAATACGCATTGAACGCGGGTTAGTTTGATAGATGTACAAGTTTTTCACCGGTTTCATTATTTAGGGTTTTTATTTGGAACAGCATTTTTCAATTAGAAATAAAGAAAGAAAATATATTTATTTGCGTCTAGAGTGACGCACAAACTTAGCAAAAATATAAAGATTGATAGATGTTCAATTTTGTCACCGGTTTCATTATTTAGGGTTTTTATTTGGAACAGCATTTTTCAATTAGAAAGAAAGAAAGAAAATATATTTATTTGCGTCTAGAGTGACGCACAAACTTACCAAAAATATAAAGAAAAAAAAAGAAAACAAATACAGGTAGAAATATTCAAGTGGTAAGATACCAGGCCCCTCAGAAAGTATTGCGAAAAAAAGTTTTTATGTATGGGAGACTGGCCAGTTATAATGTTTTTCGAAAATATGATTATTTATAAGTAAAAATAAGTAAGTTCCAATTTCAAAATTTCCCTCCACATTTTTTGCGAGTTAATTCAAAGTATTGTGTCTCACTGAAATATGGATCTGCGCCGGGAACATTTTAGAGCTATGATTTTATACGATTTCAAGTGTCGCCTGAAACCGGATGAATCGTACGATAGACTTCAAATGGCATTCATGGATGAAGGCCCTTCCAAGGCAACCGTGTATCGTTGGTATAACGAATTCAAGCGCGGTCGACCAACTTTGGGGGATGACGAAAGAAGCGGTCGCCCTTTGACGGCTGTTACCGAAGAAAACGTGCTAGCAGTGAAAAATTTAATCCAAGACAATAGGCGAATTACATATCAGGAGATTCAACACATATTGAAGATTGGATCGGGAAGCGTTCACGAGATTCTACACAGCCATCTTCGCGTGAGGAGGATAGTATCACGCTGGGTGCCGCACAACCTCACCGATGCTCAGAAGCAGGCCCGGGTGGAATGGTGCCGTGGTATGCTTAACAAATTTGAAGCAGGCTCGTCTCGGCGTGTTTACGACATCGTTATAGGTTATGAGTCCTGGATTTATCAATACGACCCAGAAACCAAGCGCCAGTCGACTGTTTGGGTGTTTCAAAATGAGCCAACGCCTACCAAAGTGAAGCGATCTAGAAGCGGGGGTAAGATTTTGATCGCTAGCTTTTTTAATTTGACTGGCCACTTGGTATCAATTCCCTTACGGGATCAAAGAAGCATTAATGCCGAATGGTATACCACCAAATATTTGCCAGAAGTTTTCTCTGTTATAAGCAACAAGCGACCAAACACAGGGCTCCGCGGGCTACTGCTCCACCACGACAATGCACCTGCGCACACCGCACTCAAAACGAGGGACTTCCTGGACAGCACGCCAGTCAAACTCCTGGGTCACCCTCTTTACAGCCCTGATCTAGCACCGTGTGACTTCTTTTTATTCCCAAAAATAAAAAATCAGCTCAAAGGGATACAATTTTCGTCGCCGGAAGATGCGCTGGCTGCGTTCGAGCAGGCTGTAAACGAGGTGTCTGCGGCGGACTGGAAAAAGTGTTTTGAAAACTGGTTTAGGCGCATGAATCTTTGTATAGAGGCTGGTGGAAAGTACTTTGAAAAGATTTGATAAAAATATATGTACGTATAGAACAATTTTTTTTAGTTTCGCAAAACTTTCTGAGTGTCCCACGTATGCGTCACATCCGCGCAAAACGGCCATCGCCATTAGGTATGAGTATGACATTACATATCAGATATTGGGTGTTGTAGTTTGTTACGTCCTTAGTTCACTTTTTTTTGTAACGTTGTCTGCACAATAGAATTTCTCCTGTAATGTGTGTGCGTTTACAGGCACTACGTTTTATCCTGGAATCGAACTTGCCTTCAGTGGCAAGTACAAACAGTTTTTTTCCCTTTTCATCATTTGAACAAATTAAATGTAAAAGAGAAGGAATTAAATCATTTCCAATACAAAGGAAACATTTATTAGTTGCTAAAATGTTTTCCCAGTGAACAAAGTGTAAATAATATTATAGTGTTATATTATTTCGTATCAATCAATCAACTCAGCCTATCGCAGTCCACTGCTGGACACAAGCCTTTTCCGTATACCTACTAATAATGAATGACTATGCTACTTTACTACAAAAGTTTTCTAAAAAAGAACTAGAAGACATCAGTAGATAATTATAGAAAATTACGACAATGTTTATATGAATACGACATAGTGTTACTTTCCGACATCCACGCGGACGAAGTCGCGGGCACTGCTAGTAAATAAATATATATTCACAAAAAAGTGTTTTATATTTTTCACCTGTGAACTCCTTGATATCTGAGTTAGGTATAAGCTTGTGTTATAGAAGTCAGTGTCTTCTCCCATTAATTTTACAAATAATAAATTTTAATAAACACTGGGACAGTGAACTATTTTTCTTTTTAATAACAGTTTAAAAAAATAGGAATATTATTTAAATTGGTTTTCCTGACGTTTCGAAAGCTGTCCTGTGTTCGTGGTGGCAGGAAGACACACACGCACACACAGACAGTTCACAGATATTTCAAAAAATCATTTTTGATCTACCGTACTATTTTTAATTAATTAAAATCGTTTCGATGAATGCAATATTTACTCAGTGTTATTATGTTTTACAACGTAGCGTGCTGTTTGGGACTTAACTTTTTTTTAAAATAATATACGCAATGTAATCAATCCGGTTAAACCTTGTTTAATTAAATTTAAATTCATTCTATTTAAATTTGTAAGGTAGACTTGATGACGTAGTAAGTTTTAAATCGATATTTTACTCTATTTCTGCCTGGATTTGGGAGTGGTCAGGTCAGTTTTAAGAAAGTTACTAAATTATATGAATACGTAAAAGGCGCAAACATATTTTTACACACTATATATGAGAAAATATGTGTTTCGTTCATAAAATACTTGAAAACGAGCTCTCCCAACATCAAGTTCAGTATTTCCGGTGCTATCTACAATAAAACGAATTTCGCTACGTTTTCTGCAACCAAATATAAAATGGCGGTTTCATAGCAAATTTTCGCCGAGAACCATAAAACAGTTTTACGAGGCTAGAATGTAGTTAGTTATTACACACGACTCGTTCAACGGGAGACATCAGTCTGTTTTCATATTCCTGCATTGCGTCAAATTATGATTTAAATTTTACAGAACTATGAAATTGTAAAGCATGTTTCAAAGACATTTTCTATTTCAATTTTATTTATTTAATTATTTATGCACAACTGGGTATAAAGGCGGTTTTAACGACATAGGCGTTCTCTACCAGACAACCTTAGGGTAATGCATAGACAAAGAATAAGGCACCAGTAAAGTAGTAAAATAAAATAATAATTATAATAATAAAGTAATTTTAGTGTGTGCGTTGGAATTGCGCGGTCTAATTCCCCCAAGCTCTTTCCATCATCGTACAACCAGACGCACTGCTATGCGCCAAAGTGGTGTAAAAAGGTTTATATGGTAGACATTCCACCCTTACGCAAGAAGCGATTTGCTATTAATAGCTTTATCATGCGTACCGCTACGTAAATATTGGAATTGCTTGCCGCAGTCTGTGGTTTCCGATAAGTATAATGATCTGGTGGTCTTCAAGGCTCGAGTAAGTTTTTGCAGGGCAAATGTGTACCATCGTCGACCACAGCATCGCTTAACATCAGGTGAGGCGGCGGTCAAACGCAAGCCCATGATGAATAAATACATTTTTATTTCTTAACCGGCCGAGCTATAAGTTTTGAGGGTACCACGCCCACTAGCGTCAGGCACATGTGGCAGCATATAATCTCATCTCATTCATGTCATGGCATGAATTCTTTTATAAATAACAGTTATGTTTTTAAATCATCATTTTCATTACAGCCGAAAGACGTCCACTACTGGACATAGGCCTCCCCCAATTAAGGGGGGGATATGCCATAATCGCCACGCTTGGCAGGCGGGTTGGCGATCGCAGTTGGTTGGTTAAATACTCAGAGAACGCTGCTGCCCAGCCTCTGGTGAATCCCTTAGTCGCCTTTTACGACACCCATGAGAAGAGATAAGGGTGGTGCTATTCTTTAAGTCCGGCACCACACGGACCACCACACGGATTGTTTTTAAATATCACTTTATTTTTAAGTTAAATATGCTGTTGATTAATTAGACGTGTAATGCCTAGCGAAGGTTTTATATCACCTGTCGTAAGAGATCACAGTCATATATTTACCAGTGTATGTACTATCCTGTTGCCCTTATCCTAACTCATTTAGACCGCATTCAGGTAGAAAGAGATCAGTCGGCGCCAATCTAAAGGACGATGACGCTACTTAATGGAAGCTGGCAAAGGCCCCAAGTCATTAAAATATACTCTGGGCATCAGCCGTTTGTTTTTTTTTTTTGAATCGTAGCCGATTGGAGCTCGTCGGCACATTGGTGCCTATAAAGGCGCATTTTTGTCCCATACACGTAGTATGGAAACTGTATACGCCTACTACCGTCAAACAAATCAAAATCAAATCATATTTATTTACGTTCAATGTAGGTACATACATAAGATGGAGTACAAAAGACAATCATAAACCCTAGTACATTCTACCTTACGGCTTGCAAACTTCTCAATTATTTGTTAAAAATAATAATAAAAAAAATACATCTAATTTCAAGTTTAGTTTAAAATTCAATTATACCAATGCAATAAATACTAAAATTATGATCTGGTACTACCTATGATAGTTAATATTATTTATTAGTAGTGTTATTACATAAAATTAAATAGGTAGGTAATAAAAATAAATAAATCAATATCAAAATTAAACAGTTTACAAGTCATCATCATTTAAAAATTCTACTACAGAATTAAACTACTACTACTATTTATTAATTAGCAATGTCATTAAATTGTTTTTAAATGTCCTTATTGTCTGTTCTCTTATATTTTGTGGTATTTTGTTAAATAGAACCGGTCCCATTGACATAATACTTTTATTAATAATGCCGTTTTGTAGCAACCTGTATGAATTCATAATTATTAATATAAACGGTTTCGCTCACGTTATTTCATCGGGTGTGCCCGACCAGTTTCGAGCTCGAACGGAGCCCTTAATCATGAGCTGGTCACGCGGGCTCCGTTCGAGCTCGAAACTGGTTGGGCACACCCGATGAAATAACGTGAGTGAAACCGTTTATATTAATAATTAGCAATCTGTATCTAATAGGTTTTTGAATCGAGATCTTATGGGACCTGGGCGTATCCTAGTATCGGCTATTGAGGGAAATAAGTGCTTCTACCCCGTCTACCGTCTTTCTACCTGAACGCAGCCTTAATGTCGATTCAGAAAATCCCTTTACTATACTTCATGGTAACTTGCTCGATAACAAAAATTATAAAATTTATTAAGTGCTACGAAAGTAAATATGAACACTCTGTAACATGTCGCGTAGCAATTACTGATTTACGTAGCCCGCGCTACACCTGCTACGGCGTAGCAATGGTGATTGATAAATGACCATAAGTAGACCAGCAGGGCAATTGTGTAACTGCAACGCAATCAACAAAATGTCAATTTTGACGTTTGAATCCGGAAACATTATACAATTCGAATTGCGTAACTACAAAACTGTTGATTATGATGTCGGAGGGATTCATCATGAAATTGAATGAATGATAAAGCTTAAAACGCATACTTGCAGCAGCTTACTTGCTTAACAAAACGTGATCTAACATATCGCAAAGGATATCCCTCCTGAAGTCATTTACTTCATAATGAAGTCCCTCTATCTATGTTGTTACACAATTCCAATGTTTGATTGCGATGTTATAAACATCGTCTTCAATTTTACATCAAAATGAAACTGTCAAATGAGTTACGCAATTGCCCTGCTGAGAATAACAATGTCGTGACAAAATTATTTATAACACTTAAAAGAAAGATCAAGTAGAATAAACATAGTAAAGTAGAAAAACTTACCCTAACCTTTGACGCCTAAAAAAATTTACCTCACACTAACATAATAATATCATACTAATATTATAAATGCGAAAGTAAATCTGTCTGTTTGTTTGTTACGTCACCACGACTGAACACCAATGAACTGATTTTGATAAAACTTGAGTCATTTATTAATTTGTGTAATATAGGTACAAAAAACCATTTATATATTGCTCTTAAATACAATAAAGAATCCGCTATGTTATGCCAGAAGGCGTACAAATGTATTTTTAAAACCTAAATGAGAAATTTGATTTTATATTAGTAACATTATTTAAATAATTATCATACAACTCCAAAAAAAATTAGAAAATTTAAATACAGACAGACAAAGAGATAGTCTGGAATCTGTGGAAGGATGTAGACTAATTCTTTATTATTTTTAACTCATTTATGCATGCGAACCGAAATCTAAAGATATAAATTGTGGAAAGAAAAACTCGCTCACGACAAGATTCGAACCTACGACTCCTGGCTCAGAACGCCAGTACTTTAACCACTAAGCTACCGTGAACACTGCTCGTGGATATCGAATTTAAATTCCACTTACGTCTTTCGGTGACGTCAGCAGCATCCTATTGACAAACAGACCGTGTTCCTCAACCGACCCGCTGCCGAATTGCGTAACTCATTCGCGATCGCAATCATCTGGATTTCAATGTTCATTGCGCCGTGTGTTTTGACAATCCGTATTATCGGCAACTAGGTAGTCGGTACCACGCAATGAATGTTGCTTTAATTTCAAAATGAAAGCTAATGTCAATGTGAATGCATTACACAATTGCCCCACAGATTAACTTCCTCAACCGGTGCATCACGACCACGTCCACAACCACGAGCGGTATTTACAGTCTTCACATTTTATTTTAATTTTTTAATTTTTTAAATGTGTCAAAGATTTAATAGTTCAGAAATTAAATTGAGTTAGTTACATATAATAATTTTTATCTTTCCTTCTGTATGTATTATAAATATTCCATATTATTCGCTATATTATGTACTAACACCGATGATATTTAAAAAAGTACAGATATGTTGCTGCGCGCGCAATCTGAAGACTCGAAAACGTCCTAATTGGGCCGTTTTGCTACTAGTCTCCTTCAAGAAAGGTGCCGAGCGAGACGTGTGACAAAAAAAAAACAAAAATGCCGTCATGTGTGTACAGAAAGTGTACTAATTATGACGCGGAACTAACTAAAAGTAACTAACTTACTTTTCACTAGTTTATGTGTATTGTGTTGCCACTGCGTACGGAACATATTTTTCGTTGGTTTTGTTAGGGTATGACATATCTATACTTTTAAATATCATTGACTAAAACATAAACTAAAATAAAAACTGTTCAACCAAAATATTAGCATTTTTTTTTTCATGACAATTTCTTGGCAGTTTTATTTGACCGATCACTTTCATTATAAAAATTATTGTAAAACAAACGCTTTTTAACCATACAGTTACGTGGGACACTCAGAAAGTTTTGCGAAACTAAAAAAAATTGTTCTATACGTACATATATTTTTATCAAATCTTTTCAAAGTACTTTCCACCAGCCTCTATACAAAGATTCATGCGCCTAAACCAGTTTTCAAAACACTTTTTCCAGTCCGCCGCAGACACCTCGTTTACAGCCTGCTCGAACGCAGCCAGCGCATCTTCCGGCGACGAAAATTGTATCCCTTTGAGCTGATTTTTTATTTTTGGGAATAAAAAGAAGTCACACGGTGCTAGATCAGGGCTGTAAGGAGGGTGACCCAGGAGTTTGACTGGCGTGCTGTCCAGGAAGTCCCTCGTTTTGAGTGCGGTGTGCGCAGGTGCATTGTCGTGGTGGAGCAGTAGCCCGCGGAGCCCTGTGTTTGGTCGCTTGTTGCTTATAACAGAGAAAACTTCTGGCAAACATTTGGTAGTATACCATTCGGCATTAATGCTTCTTTGATCCCGTAAGGGAATTGATACCAAGTGGCCAGTCAAATTAAAAAAGCTAGCGATCAAAATCTTACCCCCGCTTCTAGATCGCTTCACTTTGGTAGGCGTTGGCTCATTTTGAAACACCCAAACAGTCGACTGGCGCTTGGTTTCTGGGTCGTATTGATAAATCCAGGACTCATCACCTGTAACGATGTCGTAAACACGCCGAGACGAGCCTGCTTCAAATTTGTTAAGCATATCACGGCACCATTCCACCCGGGCCTGCTTCTGAGCATCGGTGAGGTTGTGCGGCACCCAGCGTGATACTATCCTCCTCACGCGAAGATGGCTGTGTAGAATCTCGTGAACGCTTCCCGATCCAATCTTCAATATGTGTTGAATCTCCTGATATGTAATTCGCCTATTGTCTTGGATTAAATTTTTCACTGCTAGCACGTTTTCTTCGGTAACAGCCGTCAAAGGGCGACCGCTTCTTTCGTCATCCCCCAAAGTTGGTCGACCGCGCTTGAATTCGTTATACCAACGATACACGGTTGCCTTGGAAGGGCCTTCATCCATGAATGCCATTTGAAGTCTATCGTACGATTCATCCGGTTTCAGGCGACACTTGAAATCGTATAAAATCATAGCTCTAAAATGTTCCCGGCGCAGATCCATATTTCAGTGAGACACAATACTTTGAATTAACTCGCAAAAAATGTGGAGGGAAATTTTGAAATTGGAACTTACTTATTTTTACTTATAAATAATCATATTTTCGAAAAACATTATAACTGGCCAGTCTCCCATATATAAAAACTTTTTTTCGCAATACTTTCTGAGGGGCCTGGTATAATGTATTATTAAAGTAATAAAAAAAATGCGAGACCCGTCTCTGTATGTTAACGGTGACTGATCTCAAGAAATATTGGACAGTTCAAGAGCGATTGTCGCGAACTGATAGCACCCACAAAAATAATCTGGTACACAATATTACATTATTATTATAACTTTTGATTCCGTGCCAACATGAAAAATACTTTTTATTGTTGTATAAGAAAACAACCAAGTGCGAGTCGGAATCGCGCACTAAGGGCTCCGTACCACACATCAACCTGATCTGATACCCCGCAGAAATTGATTTAATTCATAAGAGTTAACTAAAGGTGCAGGACTGGGTTTTGATTTATTATATGTTTGCATTTCTTTCTTACGCAGGTGCCACCACACATGTCTGTGTATGCCTTATTTTTATTGTGAAACTACATAGTATACACTACAATCGCACAAGGTTCAAGGTTTTCAAAGCTTGTATGTATTACCGTTTTTAAGATACAGCATGAAGGTTTCGAGATTTATTGTATAGGGACCTATTTGGGTTTAGACTTTTTGCCAGGAGTCGCAGGTTCGAATCCTGCTCGTGAGCGATTTTTTCTTTCCACAATTTAAATCGTTAGATTTCGCTTCGCAAGCGTAAATTTGTTTTTTTTTTTTTTTTTTAACGGGCTTGCGTAAATGCGTTAAAAATAATAAAATATTGAGACTTTATTTTTGATTTTGGTCTTTTTTGCCATGATGGAGGCCAAATCAAATCAAATCAAACGTTTATTTGCTATATATACATTAATTATACAATGGTAAGATCTTATAGCCTAAATGTCATTGTATTCTGCCGTGCAAATATTTTAACATTATTATTATTGATTTATTCTTATTTTTACATTATTTCTGTTATGAATTTATAATTGTAATTATATACTATTATTACACATTCATTTACTATTATTGATACTAATTACATTTTGCTATTTTCCATAAATTCCTTAATACTGTGGAAACGAAATTTTTAAAGCCACTCTGTTAATTTTGTTTTAAACACATTACCCTTTTACAAACTAGTACATAAGTAACATTGTAACACATGTTATGTGAAAATTTTAACTGGATACCTACCAATAAAAAGTATACTGCCCTGTGAAAGACAGACAGACGGAATTTAGGTACGGAACCCTAAAAACTAACAAAGTGCGCCTATATGTTTTTTACTAAAATATGTAATGGCGTAAAAACACAGGTTGATATATTTTATTGGTCATAGTATTTTGTCGCGTCATAAACAGATCAGTAAATTGATCCATTAACAAAGAAATGTTGGTATTTAACGAGTGACGACGGGAGCCGTGGCTAGTTTATGGAGATGAAACATTTTAACGAGCTTTTTATTTGTTTTCGATTGTGGGTGTCTCAACGAACGTTATTTCTTGTTTTTGCTGTTTGTACAGTCGAACACTGAAATAATTACACGGTTTTTTCTCTCCTTTCTATTTATTAGAGCACATTGCTAAGTAATTTGTAAAAATCGTATCCGCGTTAAAATGTTTTGTGTATGTTATTGTGTACAAGTGTTGCAGTAAGAGGTATCATACAATAAGTAAAAAGTAATTAATTGGATCTGTTTGCCTGCTTTAATACCGACCAGAACATAGCTTTACGCGTATTGCAAGAATCGTGTAGAATTGTAGGGACGTTGAGGAAGTGGGGGTGAAATCTGAAATCACCACGCGGGCGTTCTGGGCCTTAAAACATTAAGTCATTTTTATTTCGCACTAATTCAATGTACAATCAGAAAATTTTCTGGTGCTTTAAAGATTAATATTGACGCTCCCGACCGCGGCTCGCGAAAACTGTGGGCGGAATAGTACTTTGCCATTTTGGCTTCGGTCGCTAGTTCTGCGTGCTCCATTTACCTTATTATTTTGGTGTGAGAACTAAAGTGACTTTTTTTGTAACCTTTAAAAATATTTATCTATCTACACACAAATCTAACAATACACTGACATTTATAAAATTAATGATTTTGTGTTTGCAGAAAGTAAACAATGACAAAATGGTGTTGTTGGCGACAATTCAACTTTAATTGATAGACCTAATGGATCTATTTCAACGGTCTGTGTAAGTACTACTATGTATCATCGATGTAAAAAAACTAAAAAGAACGATTTTAACAAAAAAAACCTTTCTCATTCTTATCAGGTACACGGGCACACCTAGTATTATTTTCATCATCATCATCATTTCAGCCGAAAGACGTCCTCCACTGCTGGACACAGGCCTCCCCCAAGCATCGCCACATCAACCGGTCCTGCGCTTTCGTTTTTTTTTTTTAAACAATTTGGCACTTCTCAAAACAAACACTTCTGTAGGCAAGCGTACAGCTAGTAACAATTTTCATAATGAATCGTACAAAATCTGCGTTCTATCTGTGACTGCGTTACAAAAGCGCATACATTAGACAATTTGACTGACAGAATAATTAAATTGGCAAATGTTCCAACAATTATTGTACAAAACTTTTTTTTTTTCTTAGTCCTAAATGACGGTTTCACAAAAACAATGTGACAGCTCCAAGGAAAGGTGACGAATCGACTGAAAGCCGTGTCTATTTTTATTTTGCATTTTTTCCGCTACACTAGCCTTGACTCGCGTGGACTGAACGGGCAATGAATAGAGAAATGGGTTTTTTGTTCTTACCTTGGTGTAACAGAGTTGTAATTTTGGTTTGACAGAAAATTCGGATAAAAATTTATGAGAGGATATTATTATTATCTTGATTTTATTCGTATTTTCTTTTCATATATTTTCTTCATATTAATGACTTTTCCACAGTCTACAACTTAAATCTGCTTTGCTCCAAATTGCTCGTGACCGCATAAATAAGATCCACGTGACGTGACGTGTGACGTCTCTCTAGTTTTCCGTCGAGACGTTGCATCTCTATGTATCCTCTATCGCATGTACAATGGGGAGTGCTCTGAGGAATTGTTCGACCTTATACCAGCCTCTGACTTCCAACATCGCCACCAACCACCCGCCATAAGCTTTGGGAACTCCATTGGACCGCACCGGTTCCCCTCTATTTAGTGCTAAGTCGATTTACTTATTTCAAGCACAAAGATTATTTTCAACCAAAATTCGAAATCCTTTACGGATTAATATACTTCATGTTGGAAGTGATTTCATTTGTTTGCTCTTACTTTACTAAGCTTAGACCTAACTTATACTTACCAGAGTTGATGTTTGGTCTAGTCTTAACACTGTAAAAGCTAATAAACCAGCTTTCATAGGCTTAAGTTATGAAATCAATAGTTAACTATTCCAAAATTAAACAAGGCGTATCTCGACACCGTGATGATATTTCAAATCACTTTTTACGTGTTAAATATATTTCTATTTTGATGCATACTCATGTAAGTGTCAAAGAGATTGACATAATTTCAGCCCTTTTTACGTAAGGTTTTTTTTAAATTCACATGCTATGTATGCGTGACATATAAATATTTTTTTCAGGACTGTATTGACTATTTTTTTAAATAATTTTAGTTATTTTTATCTTATAAACTACATATTTCTCATGTTTATTCGATGATTGGATAAGCTCATAGGAATCTAAATAATAAGGTAATAGAAGTGTTAAGGCGCGCAAACTTGTCGCCGCGTACAGATGTCTCGTAGGACACCAGTGCGCGAACCGTTTACTTGATCATCAGTGCTCTGTTTTGGACGCGGAGTCACTATCATTGTATTTTGCAGCATATCTAACAGCGGTTTTTTAGACTTAATTTATTTCGCATTGAATGCTAGAAACATGGTGGGCATAATTGGGTTTTTTTATTTTTTTTGGTACATTTTAGACATCACCATCCAGTCCATAACTAAGCAGAGCTTATACTATGGGTACTAAACAATGGATATGATACTTGTATACTTTTTTTTTTTTAAATACTTATGTACTTATAATACATAACATTAACATTTATGTGTTGGTAGCAGCAAACCTGCGACCCCCGTTCCGGTATTAAAAGACAGTAGATAACATTTCTATTACCTTATTATTTAGATTGCTATGGATGTGCTTTTTAAACACGAAACAAATCCATAAACACTAAAAACCGTTCAACAAGCATAAACGCTTCATCACACGACTGTACCAAAGAAATGCCCCACTGTCGGAGACGATAGGTCACTGGTGTATCATAGTAATAGAATGCGCCTTGGCAGTAGTAGTACACACGGCTACACATCAAGCTGTACATTTCCAGTATAAGCTGACCTCGCATTGTATAGGTTTTCCTTAAAACACGAGGTCAGCCTTTACTGGTTTTGTACAGCTTGATGTGTAGCCGTGTGTACATTACTCGTCCGCGATTTGGCCCGCACACAACTGTTAAAGCTGGAAACGACCGGCACTGAGCAATAACAACTGCTCGACGCGAGCGTACTTCGAATCATTATTCGTGTTTTTGGGCATTTATTTTTTGTACACACACGTTAACAGCCGTGAACTTTAGGGGTTGTCCGTGACTGTACTTTGTAGTTTTAATGTATTCTGCAAGGTCATGTACGGTATTAACGCTTGAAAAGACTAGTCAGGCGTAAATAATACTTGTAGGTAGACACTATACACGCTGAAATTTTAATGGTTGTTTTCCTGAATAGGGGTCATTGTACTCATCATTGTGAACAACTTTTATTATGGAACCAACCCTGAAATTGTGAAAAAAATATCAGTTGTTTTCGACATTTGTGTTCAATAAATCAATAAAATTTTGTGAACAGCTGATTTTTTTACGGTATTCAGTGTAGGTCCCATAGTAAAAGTTATTCATAATGATGACTACAATGCAATACAATTTCAGCCTGTATAATCATGCTTACTTTTAATTTTGTAAAAGGCATAGGTAAGAAGGCTTCGGATAATCGGTATGTCTACTCGTTACTTTATACATAGCATTAGTTACTGTAAATATAGAAATCCAGGACGACACCTATGAAATAAACTGGCTATTGTATCGTATTGCATTTTCGTTGGGTAAATTGTTATCGCCTATAAATTATAGTCTGATACAGGGTGTAACCAGTGAATATAGACACGTTGATATGTGCAACGAACAATTGTAGTAGCATGAATTCCATCGCAATACGGTTTATACCCACATCATGTGTAATTGTATTGTACGCATTATATTCAACATTAGGCGCCTATTGGGCTGTATGGTCGATGGCTGATACCTTATATTCAAATCACACGACTGCAAAACAAACCAATGTCCGTAATATTTTTGTTCTAATAACTCTTGTCGTAACATTATAATAATAAGCGTGCTTTACTTTAATCACTCGCCACCCTAATGGCCATAACTGAAATAACCCAGTTCTCCATGACACGTAATTACTTGCAGCTGAACTATAAAGTATATAAGTATTATATCCATTGTCTAGTACCCACAGTACAAGCTCTGCTTAGTTTGGGACTAGACGGTGCTGTGTAAGATGTCCCAAACATATTTGATTTATTTTATTTTTATAAATCTGAATGGCACACTCCGCTAATCGTTGCAATTGAAAAGTACGTGTAATACTTACAGGGATTTAAGTATGTGAAATGCGTGTATGTTATTGCACTCGTACAAAAAAATTGTAGAGTGCAACTTTAAAACCAGACTTACAAACGGCTTCGCCAGCGTTCTATAATATAGCCTATGATACTTCTGAATTAAGTAGCTTTCTAATGGTATAAGAATTTTATTGTTCTTCTGTTTATTGATTTATACAATAAATAATCCATTTAGAATTCATGTCACTTATCAAAAATAATAACTATACTGGCAAGCGCTTTATAACAAAATTATGAAAAAATAAGCGTTGCTGACATGGCAGACTTCGAAATTTTACATAATTAGTCACCTTGAAATACACATTTTATAAATCGGTTCAGTAGTTTCAGAGTTTATCGACTACAAACAAACAAATCTTCCCTCTTTATAATATTAGTATAGATTAATGATAATTACTTGCATGAACTGATGCAGTGATGATGAAAAATATGATATTTATATATAAATTATTTGTGTTATAATTTAATAATTGCTTTACTGATTGTAAAATTTATTTAATAAATAAGTATGGAGGGTTATTTACTTCTATACATATTTGGTAGTGGTTAAGTCATACTATGTTATGTTGATGCACCTTCTGTCTAGGATGTTGATGTTGTAATATCTTTCAGTCTTTCTAGTCTTTCACTAAGTGCTTTGAATAAAATATTACTGGAACTTAAAGTCCGTAATTTCAAAGTTTTTCCTATGAAAACCTCCTAGTCTTCCTAGTCCTTAGTAGTTTTGCCTAGTCTATACTAAAGACGGTAAAGAAAACGTAACACAAACATCGAGTCCGTGGAATCAGAAACAACACAAGATAATGTTTTGATGTGCTAATTCAACATGTGCAAATGCTACTAAACTAACAAATCGCTGGTTTTCAATTAAAACTATTTCGTGTCAATCAATTGTATGTTAAATTATCAATTGTAGTCAATTGTATGTACCTAGTTGGTTATTAAGTTAGTAGACCGCATTATAATGTCAATGCCAAAAAGCCGTAGGTACCTACTCGTAACAGCACGTCTGATTTTCAATGCATGTGTGGATCAAAATTTAATTATCACTTACTTTAAAGGTGAAGAAAAACATCGTGAGGAAACCTGCACACCTGAGAGTGCTCCATACCGTTTTCAATGGTGTGTGTAGTCCACCAACTCGTACTAGGCCAGCGTGGTAGACTAAGGCCTTATTCTTCTGTGGCCTTAACCTTCTCATTCTGAGAAGAGGCCCGTGCCCAGCATTGGGACTTCAAATATTTATTTGCGTTTAAATATGGTAACATGTACTAAAAAAACACACGCAACACTGTAAAAGATCATGATATTGTGAGTGATCACTGCGTGCATCGAAACGATTTTAATTAATAATATTGTACGGTAGATTAAAATAAATTTTTATTAGAAATATTTGTAAAGACGCTTGTCATCTTAGTCTACCTGCGACCACGAAATGCTGCAAAGCTTTCGAAACATCAGGAAAACCAATTTAAATAATATACGCGATTTAATCCGGTTAAACTTTGTTTTATTATAACATGTACTAGTTCAGTGACAATTTTATTCGAATGCAAATATTCATAAAAAAATTGTGATCTACGTAATAATACATATGCACACAATGGAACTTTCCTGAATGGGAGTTTCACGCGTTCTTCTATATTTATTTTTACCCCACATTGCTATGCTAATAACATATTTTTATGGCCAACTCCGGCGAAAAATGATAATGCTTTACATAAATCTGTCACTGGTATAATCATATAGGTAATAATTTGTATAACCTATTGCCCAGTTTTGTTTACTCTCGTAAATATGTGCGCGGTGTTATAATCTTTATGTGAAATATGTTAGTGACTGAAATAGCATACACAGTAATTTAGGGTTTAGTGATATTTATCGCTGTGCGAGTGGACAAATCGAATAGAATTATTACGTGTTGTAAAGGTGGGATGATATTATTTATGCGGTCATTCACTGATCTAATATTAGATGCCATAATTTTAAAGCCTACAGAAATATTTTTTAATAAATATACCTTAGAACCGAAGGCAAAACTTATTAACTATCAGTCTGTGGAAATAATCTATGGGAAGTCTGGTCTTACTTTAAACAAACTAGGTGATGAATACAAGCAGTATCTCTATTTTTTGTTGTGGTTTAAATCAAATAAAAACATGTACCTACATATACATGCTGAAATTTGATTCGCTTATTTCCCGAAAAGGGGTAATTGTACTCATCATTATGAACAACTTTTACTATGGGACCGACCCTGAAATCGCGAAAAAAAAATTAGTTGGTCCCTACATTTGTGTTCACTTAAATCGATAAAATGTAGGGACCTACTGATCTTTTTTTCGCGATTACAGGGTTGGTCCATAATAATGAGTACAATTACCCCTTTTCAGGAAATAAGCAATTCAAATTTCAGCATGTATTTGCGTTAAAAATCTCAAACCTGAAAATCGTCAAACCTCATCCACTAATTCCACTATTATGCACTTCAAAATTGTTATTATCGATAAATCTTTGCGATTCAATAGGTTTACTTTTATTAATATAGCGATCCTAATTACTACTAACTACTACTAACTAAATTGAATCAGATGTGAATCATTCACTACAATGTATGCAAACACAGTGTACATTTTAATGTATGTTTTCAATAACTTGTCTACAGGGAAATTTCAAATGTCATATAAAAGTAAATCTTTTATAACACACTATTACGTATGTCATTTGTCACATAGTTAGAAATAATAGTGATTTCAGTAACTACTCCATTTTAACTATTACAAGTTATCCGCAAGAATCATTTTAGTTTTTTGATACAACTGACTTGAAACCCACAATGAAATTAATCAAAAAGTAAATTAGAAGGAGTTTCGGACTACCTTATCCACTACTGAGCACTTCAATTGTTATTACTTCTATATTTTTGCACTGAAATAGTTTTACTTTTGTCATCGCGATCCGAAGTGCAAGTAAATTAAATCACATATGTGAATCATAAATTACAATGTAAGAAAATACTATGTAAATGTATGCTTTCAATAACTTGTCTACAGCGAAATTGCAAATGTCATATTGTAGCGTTGTGGATCTCAATAGTTTAGTCGAGTGAACGATATAAAACTTAACCGGTGTTGCGCATCCCTAAAATGTATGCACAACACTAGTAATCGCGTTGGTGTAACGTAGTGATTATTTTCTCTGTGGCCTCCACAAACTACTAAGAGAACACTACGGTGGCCTCTGTCACTTTATACACAGCAGCTTCATGGAAAGTAACTATTCCTTCTGGAATACATATTTTATCCCCAATCTCGGGTGAGTTCTTCATTAATCTAGCTAATATATTATAAACAGTGTATTAGGGAACTGATTCTATCATAAGATCTTGTTAATGTTTAATTTATAACATTTTCATGGCCGGCCACGCGGTCATGCTTACTTCCTGTCTCAAGAAGCTAAAATATGTGTAATTAACTGCTGCATCAGCTCTATGCTATGCCTCACAGTGTGCTGCAACCTATTTCATGTGCCATCAGCGAAGATCACTGTCCTTCTATGTTTTGCACGCCTCGTGTCACTTAACCTACAATTGTGCACCTGTCATATACTATGCTGTGACTGCACCCTTACTGCCTGTTAACCGCTGCGATGTGTGAGCTTTCCACTATCCTCCTTCATCACCGTTCCTTGTGTCACTAGAGGGTGAAGAAGCTACCACATCGCACGCGGTTGCATTAACCTGGCCGCCACTAACATGCGCACCCTTCTGCATGCTTCCTGGACTTCTACCTTCCGGCTGGAATCCTACGCTCCGGCTGCAATTCTACCTTCCGGCTGCAATTCTACCTTCCGGCTGCAATTCTACCTTCTGGCTGGAATTCTACGTTCCGGCAAGACTTGTACCCGCTGCAACCGTCTACCTGCGGTCCTGCTGCCCGCCGACCTGCCGTACCGTCCACGTGGCGGAGACGAGGGACGGTACCCTTTCCATCTTCCCTCCAAAGTGTGCGAACGCTTAGTGCCAATGAACAATAGCCTTACCCGCGACCTAGCCGAGTGTCTTATTAATATATGTATTAAATCTCAGTGTTATCTATTTATCTCTCAACACACTCCCTTATGTCACTGCGGTGCCTAACACCGTAGGGACACCTATAATCTTGTTAACGGACTGCGCAGCCTACCTGCCAGTCTCTACCGTTTCAATATAAAAGTTAAATCGTTCATAATACAGTTACGTATGCCATTTGTCACATAGTTAGAAATTTTAGTGATTTCAGTAACTACTCCATTTTAACTATTATAAGTTATCCGCAAGAATCATTTTAGTTTTTTGGTACAACTGACTTGAAACCCGCAACGAAATTAATCAAAAAGTTAAATAGGAGTTTCGGACTCCCTTATCTACTACTGAGCACTTCAATTTTTTACCGACTTCAAAAAAAGGAGGAGGTTATGTATTCGGTGGGGTTTTTTTTTTTCATATTGTTACCACTAATAAATTTTTGCACTTGTATAGTATTACTTTTATCATCGCGATCCTTATTTCCGAAGTGCAAATAAATCAAATCACATATGTGAATCATTAATTACAATGTAAGGAAATACTATATAAATGTATGCTTTCAATAACTTGTCTACAGCGAAATTGAAAATGATATATAAAAGTTAAATCGTTCATAACACACAGTAACGTATGCCATTTTTCGCATAGATAGATATAATAGTGATTTCAGTAACTGCTTCATTTTAATCTTAATTCAATTCTAAAGATATTCGCAAACATAATTTTAGTTTTTTCCTACAACCGACAGCCGCAATGAAATTCATCAAAAAGTAAATTAGAAGGAGTATAGGATTACCGCATCCCGAGTATAGTATTATTACAAATCTTTGCCATTTTATACTTTTACTTTTACTCCCACGATCTTTATTTCTGAAGTGCAATTATGTAAATCAGATGTGAATCGTTCACTACAATTTAAACGAATACAACGTAAAAAAATCGGACATTCATACTCGTATGTAAGCTTTCAATCACTTGTCTACAGCGAAATTACAAATGTCATCTAAAAGTTACATCTTCCATAACTCATAACAGAGCGTTACGTATACCATTTATTATATAGTTAGAAATATTAGTGATTGCAGTAACTGTTCTATTTAAACCATAATTCAATTCCATTATAAATTATCCGCAAGAATCATTTCAGGTTTTTTGTTCAACGTGCGAACGGGATTGGAAATAAATTTTCCTTCCAACTCTTTCTATTTTCTCTTCTAATTAATTTCTTTACGGGCTTAAAGTTTTAGAGTTCCTTAAGACTCAACGACATTGCTCAGTGTTATTGAGTCTAGCGTAAATCTAGTTTCAGGAATCACTGTTTAGCTGTCCATCAATTACTTACTTACTAATGAAAACGTAGGAACAGTACAATGTTTATCAACTTTTTACTCAACATGAGTAAGAAGTTATGATTTTGTTCACTGGTGGAGAATAGTTAGTAAAGTAACAAAAGAAAAAAAAACCTGATTAAAAACATCACGTCAAACCTTTGAAATGGAATGAAATTATTTATTTTACTAGCTTTTACCCGCGGCTCCGCTCGCGTTAAATTCTGCTAACCCACGTCAGTCCAGTCCAGTCCAGTCCATTCCAGTCCAGGCCACTGTCCCACTATCCCGCTGTCCCGCTGCCCCACTGCCCCACTGCCCCACTGCCCCGCTACCCCACTGCCCCACGGCCACGCTGCCCCACTGCCCCACTGCCTCACTGCCCCGTTACCCCACTGCCCCGCTGCCCCACTGCCCCACAGCCCCTCTGCCCCACTGCCTCACTGCCCCGCTGCTAAGCTGCCCCGCTGCCCCGCTACCCCACTGTCTCACTGCCCCGCTGCTCAGCGGCCCCGCTGCCCCACTGCCCCGCTGCCCCACTGCCCCGCTAAACCACTGCCCCACTGCCCCGCTGCCCAGCTGCCCCACTATCCCACTGCCCTACTGCCACGCTGCCCCACTGCCCCAATGCCCCACTGCCTCACTGCCCCGCTACCCCACTGCCCCACTGCCCCGCTGCCCCACTGCCCCGCTGCCCCACAATCCCACTGCCCCGCTGCCCCGTTAACGCACTGCCCCGCTGCCCCACTGCCCCGCTGCCCCGCTACCCCACTGCCCCACTATCCCACTGCCCCACTGCCTGCCCCGCTGCCCCACTCCCCTCCTGCCCCGAAGCCCCGCTACCCCGCTGCCCCGCTGCCCCACTACCCCACTGCCCCGCTGCCCCACTATCCCACTGCCCCGCTGCCCCGGTACACCACTGCCCCGCTGCCCCTCTATCACACTGCCCCGCTGCTCCGGTACCCCACTGCCCCGCTGCCCCGCTGGCCCACTGCCTCGCTGCACCGTTTCCCCGCCCCGCTGCCCCACAGCCCCTCTGCCCCACTGCCTCACTGCCCCGCTGCTAAGCTGCCCCGCTGCCCCGCTACCCCACTGTCTCACTGCCCCGCTGCTCAGCGGCCCCGCTGCCCCACTGCCCCGCTGCCCCACTGCCCCGCTAAACCACTGCCCCACTGCCCCGCTGCCCAGCTGCCCCACTATCCCACTGCCCTACTGCCACGCTGCCCTACTGCCCCAATGCCCCACTGCCTCACTGCCCCCCTACCCCACTGCCCCACTGCCCCGCTGCCCCACTGCCCCGCTGCCCCACTGCCCCGCTGCCCCACAATCCCACTGCCCCACTGCCCCAATGCACCACTGCCTCACTGCCCCGCTACCCCTCTGCCCCACTGCCCCGCTGCCCCACTGCCCCGCTGCCCCACAATCCCACTGACCCGCTGCCCCGTTAACACACTGCCCCGCTGCCCCACTGCCCCGCTGCCCCGCTACCCCACTGCCCCACTATCCCACTGCCCCACTGCCTGCCCCGCTGCCCCACTCCCCTCCTGCCCCGATGCCCCGCTACCCCGCTGCCCCGCTGCCCCGCTACCCCACTGCCCCGCTGCCCCACTATCCCACTGCCCCGCTGCCCCGGTACACCACTGCCCCGCTGCCCCTCTATCACACTGCCCCGCTGCTCCGGTACCCCACTGCCCCGCTGCCCCGCTGGCCCACTGCCTCGCTGCACCGTTTCCCCGCCCCGCTGCCCCACTTTCCCGCTGCCTCGCTGCCCCGCTGCCCCACAACCCCACTGCCCCACTGCCCCGCTACCCCGCTACCCCACTGGCCCACTGCCCCGCTGCCCCACTACCCCACTGCCCCACTGCCCCACCGTCCCACCGTCCCACCGTCCCACTGCCACTGTCGTACTGTCCCTCTGTCCCACTATCCCACTGTCCCACTATCTCACTATATCACTATCGTCCCGTCCCATGTCACATGTCCTGTCTCATGTCCCATCCTATGTCCAGTCACATGTGCCGTCCCACTGTCCTGTCCCATGTCCCGTCTCATGTCCCGTCCCATTTCCCGTCCCATGTTCCGTCCCCTGTCCCGTCCACTGTCCCGTCCCCAGTCCCGTCCCCTGTCCCGTCCCCAGTCCCATCCCCAGTCCCATCCCCTGTCCACTCCACTCCATCGTACATTACTATCCGCTCGTGCAAATGCATAGAAGCTTCGATCTGTCGGGTGAGTACGCAACCCACGAATTTTTTTTTTCTTTTTTTCTTTCTTTCTTTCTTTCTCAAAACCCATACCAGTTTTTAAGTCAGATCATCAGCTTTCAAACAAAAAAAAAAACATCAAAATCGGTCCAGTAGTTTTAGCGTGATGCTGGAACAAACAAACAAACAGACGTTTACAATTTTATAATAGTTAAGATTCTGCAAATTGGATACTAAAATCTTTTTACAAGTCGATTATTTTAAAAACTAGATGGCATTGGCATTTCCTATGTGAGAAGAAATACCAAAACAAACTAAGGGATCAAAGTCTCTTTTAATGTGTAGACATGTTATATTAAGTATAAATTATGTGAAGACAATGCAGGGGTGCTGACCAGAAAACCTCCACGTGTGCCTGACGGCTGCTTGTCCTTCTGGACACGTCTGGAGGGAACGGCAGCTGTTTGGCCGGTGCATCCTGGGTACGGGCAATAAAATCCTTTCGAGGGATTAACCTTCGGGGGATTTTATTGCCTGTGGCGAATATTCTGGCGCGTGAGGGGCCCGTTCTGGGCCAGCGGGGAGTTGCTCCACGTGTCCCTCTGTTGCCAACAGAAGGCACAGTGGAGAAGCAGGGGCGGGCCCGGTGTGCACTCACCCTGCCACTGGGCAGGCAGCGGGGGGACTATCCTTCCCTGCCCCCGTCAATCTCGTAACCCCAGGAGTGCCCGCTGAGTAGTGTTCTCGCGCCTCTTGGGACCGAGGGTCATGGCTTCACCGCCCAGACCGCAAGGAAGAAAACCTCTATAAAAAATTACGGGAGGTAGGGCCTGCGAGCAGCAGACTCGGGGTAGTCTGCTGCCCGACCAGCAGCTGGCACAGTCGGCATAGTTGGCGCAGCTGGTAAAAGCCCATAAAGTGAGGTGGCGTACAGGGTTCCATGTGCACCACCAAGGAGGGTGCAGCCAACGTTAGGCTGCATGGGTAGAAGGGGCTCGCCTGCTTGTGGTGGGCCGGTACCTGTCGGGGGTGGTTGTGTGAATACTCACGGGTTCCCACGCCCCCGGCTAAGGTAGTTGAAGGAACACCGTGGTGTGCGGAGTGCGTCCATGAGGATTTCCCCAGGGCAAAAAAAAATAAAAAAAGTTAACCACTGAACTGGACTTTTGAAAAAAGTGTCAAGTCGATTTGAGTTGACCTGTCTTAACTGATGGCACGCAAGCATCAGTTAGCTAGCTCAACCATATTTTTAACCGACGAAAAAAAGGAAGAGGTTCTCAATTCGACGCGTATATATATATATATATTTTTTTTTTTATGTATGACCACGCATAACTTTTTACAGAGTGGTCCGATTTTGATAATTCTTGATTTTTTTAATGGATAGGGTATATCTCGAAGTAGGTCCCATTTAAATTTCAAAATCCACCCCTAAGGGTAGTAAAAGAGGGGATGATTGTTTGTTCATCCACTGAATTCTTACCTGTTAACCGATTCTGTTGAAACTTGACACACATAAATATAGTTCTAGACACTACGACATAATGGAGACCTGGAGTTAGATTTTAACCACAAAAAAATTAAAAATTAAACTTTTTAACAAAAAATTAAACCGACGAAAACAGAAACTGAAAAGCGAAAAATAACTAATTATGAGTCGGCGCCAAACAACCAATCAACGAAGATCATTAAATTACTTTAAATAAATAATAAAAACAACGTCACATCAAATGCAACGTGAAATTTTCAACGATAAACAATAACTTTCCAAAAATGCGTTCTCCGCTCAGCCACTTGCAACTTACACGCACTTTGCTTGTTAAAAGTTCGTTTGGCGCCGACTCATAATTAGTTATTTTTCGCTTTTCAGTTTCTTTTTCGTCGGTTTAATTTTTTGTTAAAAAGTTTTATGTTATAACTATTTTCTATCATCATCATCATCATTTCAGCCGAAAGACGTCCACTGCTGGACATAGGCCTACCTCAAGCATCGCCACAACGACCGGTCCTGTGCCTTCCGCATCCAGCGGATTCCCGCGACCTTCACCAGGTCGTCGGTCCACCTTGTGGGGGGCCTACCCACGCTGCGCCTTTCAGTACGCGGTCGCCACTCCAGAACTTTACTTTACTGCCCCATCGGCCATCCGTACTATTTTCTATAACATTCCTATATCGTATGAATTCGTTAACAGGTAAAAACCGAAACCTACCATACGCAAAACATTCAGACTAGTACTTTTATGAGATTATTGCCACCAATTATGTAAAAAGAAAATATTACATCAATTGAAATGCTCAGTAAATTGCCCGTTACTTTTTTCTACACAATTTAATGGCTCTGGGAGTTAAAATACACGGGAGCAATCAACAGCTCGATTCGGTTGCACGACATCATGTACATCATTTTGGAACAACTCCCTCGGGACTGTCGAATTAGCGACCGTGTGTTTCTGCTTTTTCAAATGTATTATCAAGTATGTACAATTTATAGTGGCTTGTGTGTTAGTAGTCAACTCAGCCGATTTCAGTACACTGCTGGACATAGGCCTCTCCGAAGTTGCGCCACAACACTCGGTCCTCTGCCTTCTGCATCTAGCTACTTTTTTCAGGTCGTTGATCCTCCTGGTAAAACTCACAAAAAATAGGGATACATTTATATATATTTTTTTATCTACACTCGTATCGTAAAATTCGAATTATGAACTCGAAAGTAATGTCATAATGACATACTTTACGCACATGCACCTGTAATGAATTTAAAAAGTTTCATTACGATACAGTTTGCTGAACCAAACAATGCGGTAATTTTTTTTTTTTTCCATAACCGCAGACTTCAACCAGACTAAGGAGTTTTTAATGCCACTTCGACCCAACCAAAGAGTTTTCAAACCTTTTTTTTTTGCAGTCATACAGTTTGGCACCAATGAGTACACAAAATTCAGGGTGGCGCCACTAGTCATACATTGCAAAATTTTATCGTTTAAAATCGCGTTTTTGGCAGAAGTTTGGATTGTCATATTGCTTTTAATTATATTTAAGTGTTTACAGGCATATTTTTTGTATGATAAAACAGAGATTGACGAAATCCTGACAAGGATAGAAAATTAGTTCCGATTATAATGTTTTCGCCAGACTATATTTTATTATCTGTGTAGGCGCGCGCTAGGGCGCGTGCGCGGCCGCGCGCTATGACCTACTGGATTTGGTCATCCTTACTTGTAAATTTATTGTAATTTTTTACGTTATTATTATGGTTTTGTATGTCTAAAGTTTTATTCTGGGCAAAAATATCTGACTACAGCAGTGATACTGAACTGAGGAGAATATGACCCCGCCTGAATTTCTGGATGCAGCAACATAAATGACGAACAATCTTTTACCAGAAAAATCAAGAAAAACTACAACAATGTTACCATGATTTTGACTTTGGTATTTTATTTAAAATTGTATGAGTTTAGATAAAATAGTGTAGGAAACTGACATAACTAGGTATTAAAACACTCGTGTGATACTATTAAAAACCTCGCCTAGGGCTCGGTTTTTAAACTCACACTCGTGTTTTAATAACCCCTGTTATGCAACAGTTTCATAACCTACTATTATATATATTACATTTCAGTTTAACCGTGACCATTGCGCTTGTAACAGTGCCGAAAGATCGGGAAGTCACAGAAAAGTATTTACATGGTAAATATCACGTGAAATAAGATAATATACTGGGTGACTAGATAAGTTCAATATTTTTTTTATACTTTTTCTTCTTCTTCGTCGTTCCCTCACTGCTGAGGATCGCGACCACATACGACGCATTTCCAAGCTATGCGGTCTTCCGCTGTGTGGAACTGTGAACCGCTCGGTACATGCTGCCTCCGACAGCCCTCTTAATCGCGTCTGACCATCTTGCCGGTGCTCTGCCTTGAGCCCGCTTTCCTTCTATCCGGCCCAGTATCACGAGCCTTCCCAGACAATGCCTAGGTGATCGCATAATATGTCCGAGAAGGCTAAGGATACGCTCCTGGCATATTGTAGTTAGTCGTTTGGTGATGTTGAGCTCCTCCAGTATAGACACATTATTTCTCATGGCAGTCCATGGTATACGAAGTAATCTTCGCCGACACCTATCTCGAAGGTATCAATCTTGCTGCAATCGCGACTTTTACAGCTTCTTTTCTAGTAGCCGTAGGGAAGTTGTATTTTTTTTTACAAACCTTGATTCATATTTAGCACTAACTAACTTATCAATATGGGTGAATTTGCCAGAGACAAAATGTTGTTTTTTTTTTGTAGTTATATTTATTTATTTAATTCTTTATGCACAACAGGGTACAAAGGCGGTCTTAATGTTCAATATAATAGCTCATATGAAATAAACTGAGTACCTAGTCTGTTCAATTATTTATACTATTTTTTTAAGAAAATATCCGAGTGGTCTAGTGATGAGCTGCACGGTATTATGTACTACAACTTTTTGTTAAATCTGTCGATAGGTAGAAGGATAGAATGCGTGGAGGATATGGAATGAGTTTTGAGTGAAAAGTGTACTCATCGCACAACAGTTTATCGCTGGTAGTGTGAGTTTGAACGTCCTTAATACAAATGTTTTTTTTTGGACTTAAAACACAATACAGAGCACGAAGAATAACAGCAGGTTTTACAATCAAGTCTTAAGATTTAATGACAGATTTCCGGCCCCTAAACTAGGTACGCAGACTTGTATCTTAGGAGTCGGGAGTTTCTACGTCTTCAGTTTTATAATACAATCGTGACATTTCAGTTATTTAACGTTGACAACAGCAAGCGAAGTATGTGTTTGAGATTGGGAGAATTGACGCTGTGACAACTGCTGCTACTGTCCCGTAAAGGCAACTAGTCCAGAAAATGTGACCAAAGTGGAAAAATTACTAAAGGAAGATCTAAGTATAGCAAACCAAAATGCAAAATGCAATGCAAAGCATACACCAAATTCTTCATGATATCTTTAGAGTAAAAAAGGCATGAACTTGAACTGAAGACTAAGCAAAAGAATGTAAGAGTGAAGTAATGCAAAAAAAAACATTTCTTTAAAGAGCAGTGGCTTCAAAGTTCTTGACCAACCAGCGTGAAGCCCAGACCAAGCTCCCTGTGACTTCGCTTTTTCCTAATCATTCAGGATCTGTTGAAAGAAGGATGTGTGAAAAATTTACTGGATGTAGCCTTTAAGACCAACTTAAATTGTTTCACTCGGCGTGCAACTACTGCGGTTCAAAGCCTAACTATTATGGCTCGTAGCTAAGTAGCAAGAGTGTGGATTGTTCGACCTGCAAGGTTAAGCTGCACTAACCGCGGTCAGTCTGTGGATGAGTGACCGTTTCGTTACACATCGAGGCCCCTTCGTGCTTCGGAGAGCACGTAAAGCCGTCGGTCCTGCGCCTGATCTCTCTCCGGTCGTGTCGGATTGCCGTCCCATCGGATTATGAGAGTGAGGGAATAGAGAGTGCACCTGTGTTTGCGCACACACTTGTGCACTATAATATGTCCCGCGCAGATGGCTAGTCTCCATTGAGATTGGCCGCCGTGACCGAAATTCGGCCGGGAGGACATTATTATTATTATGGAATAATACAAACTAAATAATAATATAATACCGTCTAAACATAGGTTTAGACAGTCTTTCGTGAAGTGATGAAAGTGGAGTGAAGTTCCTGAAGTGTCATAGCACAACCGTCTATCTGCGATTTACGAGTACAGGGGTTCCTTTGGGCTTACAGATTATACATAAATATTTGACGAGTAAACACCTGTGTAGTAATATCTTTTTACATGTCATACTATGGCAATGCTACGCTGACCCGTTTTTGGAGTATCGAGAATAATCTAATTTCCCATGTCGTCATGTCGATTCTAAGTAATACCTCAAAAAGTACTTGCATTCTTTAGGAATTATACTGTGAAGGAAACGTTTAAATGATGCTAATATATAATTCAAATATAAATGTTTTGTATTACAAATAAACCTAATTACAGACACTTTTAATGTATGAAGTTGGGTATACTTCCAATCAATTCCAATTTCTATTATTATCGTGTAGGATATTACTGGCCTGTTATTTCGTTGCGTACGGAAAAGAGCCGATTGTTGTATTCTTTTTTTTGAATAATGAACCAATTCCGAGCAAGTGGGAGAAAACGTATTTTATAATGCCTGCATATCATATCCAGTTTCTTTTTCTCGTAATTTAAAGTAAGTAGAATAAGTTTTACTAAATCAACCAGGCAAAGTCCACTTATAATGTAGGCCTTATAACTACCTATCTATTATTTAATAATAATATTTAAAAACTTGTTTTCATCATAAATGTACAACCAAAACAATTTTTTAACTAATATTTACTAATATTTATCTAATATTTATTATTTCATCGTGTTTTAATCTTTTAGTGATAACTACACTGCTACTGCTACACTAGAAAGAACGAATGACTTTTTCGTTGAGATATGTCATTCCTATTCATTTTGATTGTTTTCTATAGCGTTGACGATTGTAGATTGTCAACTTGGCTAGTGTTGCTGTTTCCTTTTACAAAATAGCCTTTTCAATAAGCAACGAAGCTATTGTTTAGTTGCAGATTGCATCCGTGACATTGCATACATGATTGCATCGTATCCGCTTTTGATATTAATGATTATTGCATTTTTCTTGTGTATTTACAAAGTTCCTCAAGTGTTTCTTGTAAGTAGATTACATTTAATTACTTATCGGATTTATTAGGAAAATCTTGCTGTTTTATTAATTAGGTGAACTCCGCTGTAACAGTTCTTATACATATTTACAATCCCTCATGTATAAAAGACAGAAGAACGAAAAACGGAAGTTTAAATAATTTCCCGCGAGACATGAAACGAAGACTCATAAATAATAACTAATTTCAATGTACGCTCACACAAGCTGCTCTTATTTACAAGGGAAATGAACATTGCTCATTCATTCTTCATTTCACACAAGTCCTAATATTGAAGGAATGCCTGTTTGTTTGTAGACTCTAAAAGATGGATTAAATAAATTTTCAACACAGTTGCTCGTAAAGTGGCTCTTATTGCATCGCTTTTAGGTTCATAATTTGGCTTATAACGCACGCATGCTTTTTTCATTATATTATTGCACTAGTGCTTTTTACTTTACAGTTTATTTTTAAATCGCAGCAAAGAGTTTTTATGCCTGAACTAAATTTAAAAAAATTGGGAATAAATCAACTGTATTAATTAAAATATGCTATATAAACATTTCATTTCATCAAACTATTAATTTTTGTCAGCAAATTAATATTAATATGTGTTATAAATAAATCAAACATTTTATAATATTTTTATATTAGGCTGTATGGCGGTTTCCTTCGACCACCTGCGCGCGTATAGCTGTATGTCACCGTTTTTATAATTTTTCCCAAATTCAATATTTGTATAAAATGTGTAATTTATGTTTTTTTCCTCGCAAGTGTGTTGAAAAACGTCGTATGACACTCGTGAGCATTGACTATTATATCTCGGCTCCATTACGCCCTCGCCTTCGGCTTGGGCTGCAATCCAGCCTCGAGTATAATAGTCAACTTAGCTCACTTATATCATAATGTACTATTATCGTGTGCAAATAAAATCGATCATCGACAAGAAATAATATTATAAATACGATAAAAAGTATCCATCGAAGACTTTTCCCATTATAAAAGCTTTTGCTCGTATTTACAATATAATATTATTTCTTGTAGAAGATCGATCTAATTTAATTTTTATTACTCTTAAGGTGCTCATTTATTTATTACTAGCGAATGCCCGCGGATTTTTCCGTGCATAATTTGGCTTATCACATAAAGACGTTATCACGCATCCCTCAGGTGCTGTTTATTTCCCGGGCTAAAAATCCTATATGTTAAAGCGGGTTATGATTTATTTGTGTGCAAAATTTCATCCAAATCCATTCAGCCGTTACAGCGTGATTGAAGGACAAAAGTATGGCTTTTTTTTCGAGGTGTCTCGATACTAGAAGCCATAGTAAGACATGTTCTGTGAAAATTTCAACTGGCTATAACGGTTATAAAGATACAGCCCTGTGACAGACAGACAGACGGATGGACAGACAGCGCGGCGTTAGCTTATTTGGGGTTCCTTAGCACCTGTTAGGTATGGAACCTAATTTTATTTATTTATTTGTAGCATTCTGGAAAAGCTCTATGTTTTACAAAGTAAAATGTCACTTTCCGCGAAGTCCTTATTTAGTAAGTATTTTGTGACAGCCATTATTGATCACTTAGCTTATGATGTTTCATCACTTTTGTTGACAATTATATTGGTTTTATTACCGGACGTTCTAAAATGTAAGTTTTTTTATAAACTTTATTATTTACTCAACAATGTTATGGTTGGTCAGATTTTCTGTAGAAAAAAAGGTTCCCAAGTTGTACAACAAATTACCTAAAGCAATTATAGACATTCAAAGCATGTCATTATTTAAATGTAAGGTCAAAGGGTATTTGATACAGAAGGCCTACTACAGTGTTAAGGAATATTTAGATGAGATAATTTGACCATATGATAATTTTATACACTTGTGTAATTTGATATTACAATATGAGACTGACATTAATTATTTCGTTTATTTTTGGTATTATGACATTGCAACTTTAATTAATGTATTTGTATTAAATTTTGCATGCTTAACAGCAGAATATGGCATATGTAACCTACTTCTTTTTTAAATTACCATCTGATTTTTGTACCCATTTTCGCAAAATAAATGAATTGAATTGAAAATTATTAATAAATCATAGTTTTTTATAGCAAGGATGGCAAAACGAGATAAAGGCTCACCTGATGTCAAGTGGTTATATTTGCCCACAACAGCGGCAACACTACCTAGACTGTTGCTTAAATGGTATTGCAAATCATGATTGCCAAACTGAGACCCACATAAATAGATAGAATGGAAAAGTGGGCAGGGCGCGCGTGCCAACACTCTGCACAATAGTGCAACGCATTTCAAAGCCTTTCTCAGTACGCCTTATGACTTGTTTCTGTAAATACTGTAACAAAAACCCACAAAAACAGCTTATTGTGCTGTTTCTGACTGCAGAAACAAAAGCTGTACAGTACATTTGATAAAAGTTAGTTGAAAAAAATTAATGACGTTAATATGTAAGGCAGTCCATAGTCCATAGTCTCTGCCTACCCCAATGGGAAACAGGCGTGATAATATGTATGTATGTATGTATATGTAAGGCGTAGTTTGTTCGAAAGTTGCCACGCATGAATCGCAAGTAAAATTGTGATTACAACCATTCTACTCTATTTCTGTGCTGAGACCTAAGGTGGAAAGTCTCATTGAATTAACATAACATAACATAACATCACGCTTGTATTTCCCCGAAGGGGTAGGCAGAGGTGTAATAGTACACCCACATTTCGCCAGTTATGTTATAGTCCCATGTAATAGGGGGCGAGCCTATTGCCATTGACCGGGCACAAATCCAGACTCCGGGCTGCTACTGAGAATTTCCTAATGAAAAAACCCAATAACACTTAGCCCGACCCGGGAATCGAACCCAGGACCCCACCCTCAGCAGTCGCGCTTGCAACCACTCGACCAACGAGGCAGTCATTGACATGTGATTGTAATTTCAACGGAACATAGCAATGCAAGCTAATGCTTGCAAACAGTAATCTGTTTGGCAGCAGAAATAGATATAGCAGTAGTACCTAGGTCCCCGGACGAGCTCTCACAAGAAGTTCTACAACTTCTGCTTTCTTTCGTGCTGTAGTGACTATGTTGTAATTCAATTTCTCTTCCAGTTTTTTTTTAGTTTTTATTATTATTAATTAATATCACTGTCATCATCATCATCATTTCAGCCGAAAGACGTCCACTGTTGGACATAGGCCTCCGCCAAAATATGCCATAATCGCCACGCTTGGCAGGCGGGTTGGCGATCGCAGTTGGTTGGTTAAGTACTCAGAGAACGTTGCTGCCCATCCTCAGGTGAATCCCTTCGTCGCCTTTTACGACACCCATAAGAAGAAATAATATATAGTGTGTAATAACTGTTTATTCTGACACTGTCATTGATAACTTAGCAAAAAATACTATTGTCCACAGCTTCGGCTATTTAGTAACTGGCTGTTTGTAAAGACTGTTTTATTCTGACACTGTCATTGATAACTTAGCATAGCAAATATTACTACTGCCTGCCGCTTCGGCTATCATGGAAGAACAGAAACTAAGTAATTCATTTTCGGGGATAAGGCTTTCCAAATTAGGGTAGATTATTCTGTTACATTTAATTAATAATACTGTATATCATTTTTATATTATTATTTCCTAGCCTATGCCCACGGCTTCATTCAAATCCGTTCAGTCTTTACAGCGTGATTGAGTAACAAACATCTAAATCTCCCGACTTTATTCTGTGAATGAATTATTATAACTATCTTACAATTTATTTCTGACATCAACTGAGCTATGTGACACTATTTATTGAATTAGTATCTGTAATTGTCATATGTACGGTCACGATACTTCGCGGTGGTACATTATGTCGACAAAATCCCTTGAACGAATCCTGCTACATTACATGTAACTACGGCTGCCTTCGAACATTGAGTGCAAGCGATTTTAGCCTTCGTGTTGGTTTACCGGAAAGATTTTTTATTGTACCTTAAGTTTAAAATTTTATAAATTAATTGTAATTTTATTTGATTATTTTATCGGTATTATTGTTTTCGTCTGATTCTGACACCATGTATGTCAATCAAACATTTCACATAGGTACTCCATAGATGAGACTAACGTAAACTCATCATCATCATTTCAGCCAAACGACGTCCACTGCTGGACATAGGCCTCCCCCAAAAGGGGGGAATATGCCATAATTGCCACGCTTGGCAGGCGGGTTGGCGATCACAGTTAATTAACTTAAACTACCACGACTATTATGTAGGTACTTTATTTTTGGTGAAATAAATTAATCTGAATCAAACATCCAAACATCTTCACAACTTTCACATTTATATATTAGTAAGATAGTTACAGCTTCACGGCTATATTATAAGCTTAGTGGCAGGGTTACGGCCATTGGGTTCTGAGTTTGTTTCCCAGTTCGAATAACATTAAAACTAATGATTTTTAGGTACCTATGATTTTCTGTCTGATTAATTATAAGCGATAGGCTGTACTCTTTCAACGCTTATATGGTATATCATAAGCAAGTAATAAGCAGATCTTTATATTTTAATACGCTTCTCTTCTAAAAACACAGATTTTTAATAATGTTCTGTGAGTTTTTTTTACTTAATTAAACTGCAATAATCTTAATGATTGTTTAACAATAACAGTAAAACATACAACCTAAAGTAATGATGACTAAGTAAACTTAATGAAAAATGATCAAAAAGAAACACAAAAAAGCAAGACAAAGGGAAAGGAAACTAATTATACTTTAAATTTCGTCCAACGGTCTTGGTGTTACAGTCGTAAGAACAAAAGAAAATCGCGCGCTTTTGCCTCCAAGCTCTCAGTTCGCTTGATTATTGAATTTAGAGTTTTCAGAACTTATTTCTGTCATCATTTTTTTTTTATATATACCTATACATAGATTAAAATAAACGTATAGACCGGTATGATAAGAAATCTATTTTCCAGAGTTTTTCGGTTACCTACCTAATTCTTTCATATAAAAACTTACTACCAAATTTTTTTTAATTGTACCTATATAAATATAAATATGATTCTGTAGACAATACTAGCTATACCCGCGGCTTCACCCACATACTGAAATAAAATGTAGCCTAGGTATGTTAATTCTGGATAAAGTAGCTTTCTAAATGTGAAAGAATTATTAAAATCGGTTCAGTAGTTTCATAGTTTATCGATAACAAACAAACAAACATTTCCTCTTTATAATATTATTAGTATAAATTATACGTAGTGAGTAAACATATATATACAATAAACTAGACTTTTACCGCGGCTGCTCCCACGTGCTTAAATAAAATATACCCTATGTTACTTCTTAATAAAGAAGCTTTCTAATAGTGAAAGAGTGATTAAAATTGGTTCAGTAGTATCAGAGTTTATCGATTACAAGCAAACAAACAAATCTTTCCTCTTTATAATATTAGTATAGATAAAATACGAACTAAACATATTTAATTATCTTACCTTGCTAAAGTAGATGTCTCGTAATCGATGCATAAATAAGTCCAGTATATGCACTTGGTATCACTTTATAACACGACGTACGGACGATCACATCTCAATGAGAATGGAACTCCCAAGTTTGTGCCCCAGTTTTGTTTATTGTAGTAGTCACAACCTCACGGGAAATTATCCACGGCGAACTCCCGCCGACAATCTCTCAACGTTTGTAATGGAAAAAGAAACGCAAACACGACAACAGGTACCAACATATGTACATAAAATACTTAATTTTTCACTATTTATTTCGTACATACATAAATATATTTGCTTTCCTAGCGTTTAATCACAACTTACGGGAGTATTAACAACCAGATTTATTTGTAAGTCTTTTCAGGCCTGAACGAACGCACTCCGGTTTTCTTCACATTTAATTTTATCACAACCATTTTCACCCATCCGTCTATAGTCTAAGAGTCCACACTGAAACACGGCTACATCTCAATCAAGTTATAAACACTAATTTAATCTATATTCACAACACTGAAGAGGTAAACATTGAAACACGCAAAAATTTACATGATGTTAACTTCTCGTGTCTTTTCTTATTAATTCCATATCAATTCACGGTAACATCACAAAGTGGGAAGTGATTACGAAGTAATATCATATTTACAAGTGGTTTATTTGATCGTTTTTGGCACAGTTAAGTTTGACGGCGTTCATGTCGAACACGTGAAGTTTGCCACCGTTACGCGGGTACGCGCGCGTTTTCCACTAACTCCCGACCGGCCACTGAACACACGTCGCTACGAAATATGCATTTATAAATAGTTATATGTATCCACGTCGAAGTGTTTCACTAATACGCGAAGCCGCAGTAGTTCGGAGGATGACGGTGAATGTCAGGTGATGTCGAAGCTGTCAGTGAAACTGTGTTTTCGGTTTTCCAACGCGACGTGTGTTCCTCGTACTGTTTGTGCTCCGTTACTAGAGGCACGCGTTCTACTGCAACTGCTGAAAGGCGAAACCTGTTGAAATAGGACGGGTGACTGCGTGCGAAAGAGACGACACTACGCCTCACGACTCCGTGTCGAGTTTCAGGCGCTTATTTTGCTACGTTCGCGTGTGTGCGTGAAAAGTCGCGTGCTTACGACCGACGAATCAGTGTTAGTGAGTTGTGGAAAACTCTCTTTAGGACGCTTTCACAAGCGCAAGGATTTTCATGATTCCAAACAGCGCTTCTAATAGATTCTATTGAGCATCTCATACTTGGTGCGTATTCAGTTTTTTTATGGACAAATAAAATAATATATCCATCGTAATGGCTCACTATCATGTAATTTAAAGAAAATTACCAAAAAATTATGTTAAATTTCATATTTTTTCTCTTTTCTTTTAATTCTAAATGTACGACCTAGTTTATGAACTTATTTTTGAACTGAAAATAAAGTAGCCAAGACAATAAATAATTTGAACTTTTCAGGAGAAAATGTGTTAAAAAAACAGAACTTGTGTTTAGTTAATGAAAAATAAAATCAAATTTGATTTAACTTTTACAGAAATATATAATTATTCTTTTCAATGAGTTTTTGTCAACAAATTGTTTTAACAGGTTGCCTAATTAAGTTTACCGTAATTATCTTTACTCTATTGCCCTAAAAACAACTCATTGGTTTAGAAAAATCTCGAGCTTCTTTTTGAATACGTATCTAAGAATCGGAGGTGTCGTTGTAAGAATTAATCAATTTAAAGTGGCATCAAGTCCAATATAAACAAGAGGCCACACAGACGCGTGTCGTAATCAAATAGCACGCAACTCTAGTAGGCTGTGTAGGTCGGGACGAGATACGAGAGCGGTGGCGGCGGGAGAGCGGGCGAGATGACAACACGCACCGTAATGCGCACGCAGCGCTCGATACACCCCACGACCCTGTGGGGTGTACCCACCCCCCAACCAAATCTATACCGAAATGGGCGACCACCTCTGACAGCTCGCTCCAATGTAGCGATGTACCCTTCATTATATCGGGAATCAATTGACAAATGGGCACTGGGCGTTTGTGGTTGCTGGCCGCACACCACCACACAGCACGCCCTGCACTCGTCTGCATGACCACAACGACGCCGACGGTCCTTTGTTTATCTTTTTTAAAAGCCTTCTAATGGATAGACGTCGTGCCCCAAAATCCTTAAGGACTGTTGCTTTGACAACCGTACGTACCTAAGAATGTTTCGTCACAAATTAATTGAATGTCTTTACCTTTTGTATCTCCTTGATGTTACAACGAAACTCAAACACAACAAGACTTTCTTTTCGTCTCGTATTCTTTGTTATTGTCTTATTCATTTCATATTTTGAAGTCTTTGTAGAAGGGTTTTTGTCTGCTTTGTTGAAAACTGAATTGAATTTAAAAGTTGTCGTAAGCAACAAAAAAACTGGCAAAATAGGCGCCCCGCTGAGATGTTCAATTGTTCTAACATTTGAAAGAACTCGAATAATAATAACACTTTCAGCTCCAATGGCAAAAAGTAAATAAAAACATTTTCCAGTTTGTAAATAGAAAAGTTTTCAATCAAACAAACCTAATTACTTATTTTCACTGTCGAACAAAATGAATCAACATTCAGAATAACAAAATTCCATTCATCAAAACGAGCACTTTAAAACAAAGCAATCCTCGCTATCGAAAACAAATACTGCGATTTTTTATTGCTAAACTTTTTTATGGCCTTTTACTTTGGAAGCCTTATAGTCATGCTCAATTATGAGCAATTAGGCGAACATAAAAGCGATGCAGGTCATGTTACGAGACGGGGGCACAGCTCCAAGGGCGCCGCGAAAGCATTCGACTCGCGAATGAAAAAAGCCTTTCAGAATTATTAAATTTGACCTCCACGAGGCGCTCTGATTGCTTGTTTTGAAATATCAGGGGAGGACAGATAAAATTAACATTTAGAGGATCAGTACCTACGTCCCTTGGCTTGTCTTTAGAATTGTGTTTGTACTCTGAATTTTAAATTAGAATAGACTTCATAATTTTATGATTAGATATACCTATCAATAAATAATTGTAATATTCCTTAAACATGTCAACATCTCTCTATTGCTAAGGTTTGCTGTTAGAAAACTCATTTCTGAGCTTTCCTACTGTAAAATCATTTTGTATATGTGTGTACAATAAAGAATAAGAATAAGAAAAAATCTAGTGTTGCTTAGCATTTTTCAATGTCCCATATTTTCCCTATGTTCCTATATTTTCGTTAAAACTGTGCCATTTCTCTGAACTTGAACTTACACACCCACATGTCGCTTGCTATCGCCATCTGTAGTAAAGACTGCGAACTATTGACACCTCATGAATTCAGAATGCGGGACATTCTCGGTTCACACCCGTTCACACCAAGCAAACTTTTTCATTTTGAGTATAGAGGCCCGTGTCTAGTGTTGCTCAAAGTCTTGGTCTTGCAGTCTTATTGTCTTGCATTTCGCAAGACCAGTCTTGCAGTCTTATTGTCTTGCATTTCGCAAAACCGGTTTTGCAGTCTTGTGGTCTTGCATTTTTGCAAAACCGTGGGGCAATTGTGTAATGCATTCACTTTGACATTAGCTTTCATTTTGAAATTAAAGCAACATTCATTGCGTAGTACGTAGTTGCCAATAACACGGATTGTCAAAACACACGAAGCAATGAACATTGAAATCCAGATGAATGCGATCGCGGGTGAGTTACGGAATTCGGCAGCCGGTCTTGCAGTCTTGCGTTTTTGCATTTTTGCAAGAGACTGAGACTAAAACTTTGGACATCACCATCACATTCACTACCCATGCCCAGTAGTGGGACAGCAATTGGCTGGATATATGTTATGATATGCCAAGCAATTGATAATTTTTCATGACACTCACTCATGTATCGGGCTGACGCTCATCGATAACGTTACGGTATTAAAGAATGACAAATTAAAGAAAATGGGTTGATATAATTTGAATATTGTTGTTGAGTTATTTTGAGAGTTATTTTATACCTACACTTAAAACTTTATAGAACACTAGAGGTCGCTCGCGTCTTCACCCGCGTAGATGTCGTTTATCGAATAGGTGTTCCTCAGGAATCCTTTCATTTTCGACATGAAAGTAGTTTACGTCCTTTTTCGGAATCCAGAATATCTCTGTACCAAGTTTCATCTAAATTGGTTTAGAGGTTTAGTTGTGACGGGGTAACAAACGAACAGAGAGACGGAGTTACTTTCGCATCTAAAACGTTAAGTGAGTGTTTTTTTTTAAACGAAAGCATTTTAATACTCAACAAGTTGGATTTGAACCTGGGATGTCTCACCCTACAAAAATACATTGATACCATAACCATCATCA
Organism: Asteroscopus sphinx; assembly: GCA_949699075.1. NCBI lineage: Eukaryota > Metazoa > Arthropoda > Insecta > Lepidoptera > Noctuidae > Asteroscopus > Asteroscopus sphinx. The sequence continues at coordinate 9,364,132 of OX453019.1, forward strand.
CCATATATTATTATAATATAAACAACCCGTAAACGACTTCTGCTGTATATAATGTATTACTAAAGCTCCATACGATAATTATGTGAGGTCTTAAAAAAATACATAATAAATAATAATGTTTTTTTTTATTTGACTGTTTATTATCATTAGGTTTTTAATTAGTTTTATAATAATATTTTAATTTAGGTAATATTCTGTGACTTTATGTAATTATCTGCTTACAATAAATATGAAAAGAAAACAACAAAACCAATTCAAGAAATCACCTCGATTAATATCTTCTAGAAACTGCGGAAAATGCTGCTATATTTGTACTTTTGAAAAATAAAAATATAGATACACTCATAGATTATATCCTTCATGGATAGATTTTAATCCCAAACAAAAGCATGTAAACCCTACCATTCATTAAAAAAAACTGAGGGAACGCAGACCACGTCCATAAAACCAGCTAATGAGTCCGATTAATCGCATATGAGAATAAAATAACCTCTTAAAAAGTTGTCACCTTGCCAGCGACAACTCTAACTCACTCGGTTGGGAACCACGAAAATAATTAGTATGTCGCATTCCACTTCTATTGTTAGAGACACCATTATTTCTAAATTGTTATATCTGGTAATCATCCAATTAGTCGACTAGGGCGGGATTACACGCAGATTTTGAGCGCCTAGTGTTTCCAATTAGAAACTCATTAACACTGCGTGATTGAGCACGAATGGCAATGACGATGACGTTTTGTATGTTTGGTAGAGCATGTTATGGTTTTGATTGAACGTATTCGTCGTCAAAACTCCTAGTAGCCAGAAGAGAACTGAAGAATTTTGAAGTGCGCCAGTTTACTGCTAAAGGACACATTGAAATTGGGTGCGGATAGCATTTTTTTATTAGATTTTTTTTTTAAAGTTTGTATTGTTTCATAAAATAAATCATTTCAGATACTTTCTTAAACACAGTTCTACTAACAGAAATATAAAACTAAAACTAGTTATACCAAAATAAAAGTTTTGTTCTGTGACAAACCTAAACGATAAAGAGAAAAAAAACTCAATTTTATTTATAACAATTAAAACCGACAACCAAGCAAGATTATTCTCGAAAAATAAACCTATTGCAAATGCCTATTTACTGTGAACAAAACGCTTCCTCCTACAAACGGTGCATTCACAAAGATACATCTACCATCTCAAAAAAAATACCAGTCCCAAACAACACGCAACACATATAAAAAAATAAAAAAAAACTCTTGCCTGTACCGGGACTGAAATAATTTTTTTCTTTCTTTCTTTAATTACATTGTGAGTGATTACTGCGTGCATCGAAAACAATTTCAATTAATAAAAATTGTACGGTAGATTAAAATATTTTTTTAGAAATATCTGTAAAGACACTTGTCATCTAACGGCCGAAATTAATATCCAATCTATCCAAGATTTGCCCTACTAGAGATAGGAATTTGACATTAGCTCCATACAAAATATGTCAAATTTCTATCTCTAGTAGGGTAAATCGTGGATAGATTGGATATTAATTTTGGCCGTTAGTCTTCCTGCGACCACGAACGCTGCAAAGCTTTCGAAACGTCAGGAAAACCAATTTAAATAATATAGGTACTCGATATAATCCGTGTTTACTTGTTTTATTATAACGTGTAGTGATCGCGAAAACCTAAGAAACTATTAGATCTATCATTTATCAAATAGACGTCTTGCATGTCCAGTTTTAAATCAAAGGCGCCTAAACATAGCGACCAGTAGACTACCAGTAGTAGATATAGTCCGCAGATAGTTTATTGAGCGCATTCCGGCGTGCTCTGTACTGTGTTACGTGTTTCATCTCGATACATTCATCAAGTGTTTCCGGAGATGTGTGAAAAATTGCAGCGAGCGGAGCAACATCTGAAGGACTGACGCTGCTGTTTAGGTCGGTAATGTAGAGCTATTTGTAGACTGCATTACCTCGTTTCTAGTGGGCCGTACCTAAATTGCACGGATTTGGAATCATTTCGTGATCTTTTTGACTGTGTGGCTGTTTGTGGCAATCTTTGAGACCAGTGAAACACTTGTTTTTTTATTTTTATACATAGTTTAGGGTGGCGAAACGAGCCAAAGGCCCACCTGATGTACCTTTGCCCATAACAACTTCAATACCACCTAGGCTTTTACCTAAATGGTACCGCAAGTCGGTTCGCCAAACTGAGACATGAAGATGGAAAGTCTCATGTGATAGTAATTATGTTATCACATCCATAAAATATTTAATTATGATAATGGTTTTCAGTAAGCTTAGATTAGTTATTATGAGACAGTAAAGTAATAATATGGAAGGAAAATAAATATTTCAACAACTAATTATAAAATTATAACACTCTTTAGGTTTATAGTAAAACTAGCTGACACCAGATCCACGGGTTCGGTCCTCTTCCAAGTATACGTGGGACACTCAGAAAGTTTTGCGAAACTAAAAAAAATTGTTCTATACGTACATATATTTTTATCAAATCTTTTCAAAGTACTTTCCACCAGCCTCTATACAAAGATTCATGCGCCTAAACCAGTTTTCAAAACACTTTTTCCAGTCCGCCGCAGACACCTCGTTTACAGCCTGCTCGAACGCAGCCAGCGCATCTTCCGGCGACGAAAATTGTATCCCTTTGAGCTGATTTTTTATTTTTGGGAATAAAAAGAAGTCACACGGTGCTAGATCAGGGCTGTAAGGAGGGTGACCCAGGAGTTTGACTGGCGTGCTGTCCAGGAAGTCCCTCGTTTTGAGTGCGGTGTGCGCAGGTGCATTGTCGTGGTGGAGCAGTAGCCCGCGGAGCCCTGTGTTTGGTCGCTTGTTGCTTATAACAGAGAAAACTTCTGGCAAACATTTGGTAGTATACCATTCGGCATTAATGCTTCTTTGATCCCGTAAGGGAATTGATACCAAGTGGCCAGTCAAATTAAAAAAGCTAGCGATCAAAATCTTACCCCCGCTTCTAGATCGCTTCACTTTGGTAGGCGTTGGCTCATTTTGAAACACCCAAACAGTCGACTGGCGCTTGGTTTCTGGGTCGTATTGATAAATCCAGGACTCATCACCTGTAACGATGTCGTAAACACGCCGAGACGAGCCTGCTTCAAATTTGTTAAGCATATCACGGCACCATTCCACCCGGGCCTGCTTCTGAGCATCGGTGAGGTTGTGCGGCACCCAGCGTGATACTATCCTCCTCACGCGAAGATGGCTGTGTAGAATCTCGTGAACGCTTCCCGATCCAATCTTCAATATGTGTTGAATCTCCTGATATGTAATTCGCCTATTGTCTTGGATTAAATTTTTCACTGCTAGCACGTTTTCTTCGGTAACAGCCGTCAAAGGGCGACCGCTTCTTTCGTCATCCCCCAAAGTTGGTCGACCGCGCTTGAATTCGTTATACCAACGATACACGGTTGCCTTGGAAGGGCCTTCATCCATGAATGCCATTTGAAGTCTATCGTACGATTCATCCGGTTTCAGGCGACACTTGAAATCGTATAAAATCATAGCTCTAAAATGTTCCCGGCGCAGATCCATATTTCAGTGAGACACAATACTTTGAATTAACTCGCAAAAAATGTGGAGGGAAATTTTGAAATTGGCACTTACTTATTTTTACTTATAAATAATCATATTTTCGAAAAACATTATAACTGGCCAGTCTCCCATATATAAAAACTTTTTTTCGCAATACTTTCTGAGGGGCCTGGTATATAATATTCTATGTCTCTTCGCTCCCGTGGTGTCGACAGAAAAATGTTTCTTCGTACAAACTTTACCACCTATTTTTACCCCATTAGGGGATGAATTTTCAAAAATCCTCTCTTAATGATCACCTACGTTATCCAAGACACTCCTGTGCAAATTTTCATGTCCTTAGACTTACCAGTTTAGGCTGTGCGTTATATGTTAGTCAGTTTAGAAAAACTGTAGATTACTATCATATTATTCTGAACAACAAACTGAAATTCAAAAATGTAGGTATAAGCACGCAGCATTAACTATTATCAAAGTATTTTACGTTTAATACCCACAAAAGCTTTAAATTAAAACCCTATTGTCTATAACGATACAATAAAGGCTACAATGAACAATAAAAGCCAACAAAATGGACGGAACATTTAGAAACAATAGTTTTAGATCTCACCGTGGCCACTCCAACGACACAGAAATGGGTCAGTGTCGTGAAAGAAATAAAAATATCCACTTGTGTCTATATCGGACGTTACCCTTTTCATCTCCGCTAGTGTAGAAGTGAGATGTCACACAACTCGACAGGCAAACCGCTTCACTTCATTCACATATCTATTTATTTTTATTTTTATATTGTATTCAGAAAACTATATTAGGTATGAGGTGTTCCGTGTGGTGCCGGACATAAAGAATTGCACCACCTTATCTCTTCTCATGGGTGTCGCAAAACGTCCATTACGTGGCCTTTCTCACAAGTGCAAACACGACTATGATACGATATTCCATCATGGAACGCCAGTGCCTATCTTCCGGCTTCATCATCAGACCTTGAAACCTAATCGTGGTCAAAGTTCATTACAAGACTTTTCTAAGAAATCCATAACAGCTATGATACGATTTTCCATCATGAACTGGAAAGTTCATATCTTCCGGCTCCATCATCAGATTAGTTCGACAGTACCATATTATTGTATTGTCATCAGAACTACATACAGCTGCCAATTTTCATTACGCTACGACCCTTGGAAGATGGTTAAATTAGTTACCTTAGATTCCATTACATAGCACAGTGTTTTGTGGCCAGTGACTGTGAAAAAGCGACATCCCTTTTTTATTCCAGATTATGACCGATTTAACTATTTGAAATGCGAGAGTAAAACTCCCGCCTCGCTAATGTACATAGTATTCACACAAAAAAATTACAAAGTTTCGGTATTTTCATTACCGAAAAATCTCAAAAAAATAATATTTCTTGTATTAAGAGAAATATGAAAATTCCGATTAGACGTATGTATAAACCCTATTATGATACAATTTTGTGCAAAATATAAACCCCCTAAGTTGGACCACAGAGTAGTTATGCACATTTCCCAAAAAAAAAGTTTTTTTTTTTTCTCGGAGATAAAGCGGAACTGGGTCGTGGTAATCTACCAAAATGTTGATCAAAGCAACCTTAACACACAGTATTTTTTTCATGACCTATTTCCTTGTTATCCAAGAGTTATAAGCAAAAAAAGAATATTGTTCAGGGTTGTCAAATTCCGTATCGCAATTTTTTACCGGTATGGAATTTTTTTTGGGTTCTTTAGTATAATAATAACCTTTTATAGTTTTGCCATATCTGTCCGGATGGATGGACATCCAACCATCGCGATGTTACAGTCATTTTGCGCGGCACGTTTGATTAATAAAATTATAGTTGATGAAGACGTTGACATATTTTTTGATAGTTTGCCCAAGTTCATGGGAGTAGTACAGAGGTGTATAGAAAAAACTTTTTAACAAAAAATTGAACCGACGAAAAGTGAAACTGAAAAGCGAAAAATAACTAATTATGAGTCGGCGCCAAACGAACTTTTAACAAGCAAAGTGCGCGTAAGTTGCAAGTGGCCGAGCGGAGAACGCATTTTTGGAAAGTTATTGTTTATCGTTGAAAATTTCACGTTGTATTTGATGTGACGTTGTTTTTATTATTTATTTAAAGTAATTTAATGATCTTATGATTGGTTGTTTGGCGCCGACTCATAATTAGTTATTTTTCGCTTTTCAGTTTCACTTTTCGTCGGTTCAATTTTTTGTTAAAAAGTTTTATTTTTCATTTTTTTGTGGTTAAAATCTAACTCCAGGTCTCCATTATGTCGTAGTGTCTAGAACTATATTTCTGTGTGTCAAGTTTCAACAGAATCGGTTAACAGGTAAGAATTCAGTGGGTGAACAAAAACTCATCCCCTGTTTTACTACCCTTAGGGGTGGATTTTTATTTTGAAATTTAAATGGGACCAACTTCAAGATATACCCTATCCATTAAAGAATCATCAAAATCGGACCACTCTGTAAAAAGTTATGCGTGGTCATACATAAAAAAAAAAAAAAAAATATACGCGTCGAATTGAGAACCTCCTCCTTTTTTTCGTCGGTTAAAAAGGAATAGTACTGCAAACTGTTAAGTATTATAATTATAACTTTTTGTGTTATGTTTTGTAACATCCCCTTGGAAAGAATGAGCTCTGTTATGGTGATACAAAAATTGCCAATAAATAAATAAATTAATTAATTTTATTGAGAGAATACTAAGACTATAGCCCTGAAATTTGGTACACGTATAGATAATTATAGAGATGAAACGGATAGCTGTTTACCTGGTTACCAGATACCCGATATCCAGCCAAAGTTGAAGCCAGATATCCGGATATCCGGCCAACCTTGAAGCCGGATGGCTGGATATCTAGCCGAATATAGCCAATTGGCGCATTGTAACGAGCGAGCCCGCGTAAGTGGCGCACGTACGATCGGGCGGACTCGGGTGAATTCGGGTCTTTGCGTTCATGAGCGACGTTAGCGAGTGTTTCATTCACCATTTGTTGCCTCTTAATGCAGATAAATAGGTATTTATTCACCATATTGCCCTTAGTGCAGTACGAGTATACATTTTTTTGTTGTTGAGTATAAATATGGTGATTATATTTGCTATGTGAATAAAATAAAGTAATAAAATTTTATATTTCGCATTTTTTTAAATCCAGTATCCAGCCGGGTACTCGCTTATTATCCGATATCCGGCTGGATAGTAAATTTAGGCCCAATACCGGATAGTTACTGGATATCCTTTTCATCTCTAGATAATTACATCCGCCATTTCTTGTATATAAAAAATGGGGTTAAAAAAACTCATAAAAAAGAAAATATTTAATAATGTGTGATTTAAAATCGCATCAAAATCTATCAAATAGTTTGGAAGAAATAAGAAAATACACGAAAAAAAATACATTAAAATTAAATTAAATAATCATTTATTTCGGACATGACATCCATATAACAACACAGGAAGGTTAGTAACAAACAACAATAACTTAAAACTATGTTAGTAGGTATTACAGTGAGTGAAGAAGAAGTGAGTGAAGGTAGGTATAATAAATCACTTTATCTTACCTATCACTCTGTCCACCCAGTGTTTCTGGATTGGACAGTCGTGACGGGCTGCGATCATTTTCAGAATACTGTTGGAGCTGCCGCGCAATCGTGTTATTAGTGATGCAGCTTTTTTACGCATTATAGCGTGAAACCCGTCGACTTGCGCACTCGCGAACATATGTGACGCACTGAAATATCGCGGCAACCTCAACAGCATTCTGAAAGCATTATTATATTGCACACGTAGGACGTTGTAGGCTCGTTGCGTGTACTGAACCCACAGGCTGCTAGAGTAAAAAGATTGACAATATGTTACATTGTTTTATGCTATTCATGTAAGTGTAAGTGGTTAAGATTGTTCCAATGTTATATTAGTCATTTGTTATGGGTTGTGATTAATATCCCCACTAATATTATAAATACATAAGTTTGAACTTATTTTTGGTTCCCTTTTGACGTCGAAATAACTTAACTGATTTGAATGTAATTTTGTATTTGTTTGCACACAGAAAATTACATTTAAATCGGTTATCAATCCGGAAAATACATAGGTTACCATTTACCTCAAAAAAAAAAAATCTGCATGTAAAAACTATTACCGTTATAAAAATCAATTTGTGGAATTGACAACCCTAAGGCTGAAAATTCGGTAAAATATTAAAATTGCTTAAAACTTCTGGATAACAAGATATTAGGTCTCGAAAAAAAAAGGAATTTTAGGCTACTTTGATCAACATTTTGGTAGATTACCACGACCCAGTTTTGCTTTATATCTGAGATAAAAAATAAAATAAAAAATAAGAAAAATGTCCGTAACTTTTCCGTGGTTCGATTTAAGGGGTTCTTATTTTTTACAAAATTGTATCATTATAAGTATTACACATACGTCTTATCGAAACTTGTATATTTGCCTTAATTCAGTAAATATATATACTTTTCGATTTTTCGATACTGAAAATATCGAGACTTTGAATTTTTTTTGTGTGAATACTATGTACCTACAGTAGTGAGGTGGGAGATTTACTCTCGCATTTCAAATAGTTAAATCTGTCATAATCTGGAATAAAAAGGGGATTTCGCTTTTTCACCGGCCACAAAACACTGTGCATAGTTAGTTACAGGTCGACCTAAGAAAAGCGTGTTAATGATGATGATGATGATATTAGGTATTTTGTAAGACCCAAATTCACCTATTTTGTTATTTAGAGTACCTATTTTAGCTGCAAATATCTGTGTGTAATATAAATATATCTTTAGTGATACTCATAGCATAGTGGTAGAATGCTAGAGTCCTAGAGTTCGACCGAATCCCGTTTTCGGCCTTTTTCGACCAAAATAGTCATTTTCGGCAAGTTTCGTTGTACCGAAAATGATTTACGCGGACGTGAAATCTAATATTTAGTTCAGTGGGTCAACTTTATGTAGACATGTGCAGTAATTTATAGGAAGAAAATTGCTTTTCCTTGCCTAACAATCTGTTTTTGAGAAAAATATAAAATTAATATTCGTATGTTTCAAGTTTTAAAACTATGTACGACCATTTAATCATTAAATTATGTGCTATAATGATTAAAACATTGATATTTCATACTTTTTATTTTTATAGTACCTACTTTTACCAAACAAAATCCTATCGATATAAAAGAAACACGGGGTCTACTCGTGTTTGACGAACGACAAACAAAGTACGAACTTTCGTTCCGACTGACATACCTACACAATAAGTATAGGTACGCATATAAAAAAGGCACAATAAAGATTGACTATGGTTCATGTCATAGTCGTATGAAATTGACCGGAGATCAGTGAAACAAACGTCAACAAACGATCATCGCATGCGATATGAAAACGATAGTTGACCGGAGTAGCAAATTGTGCGTTGAATGGTACGATTAATCTAATATCCTCAAACGCGATTAGACCCCTATTGTTTTTATGTTATGTTTTTATACTTTTGAACTTTTTCGGTTTGTTTCGGTTTTTGGCCGAAAATATCGCTTATGCTGAATTTCGGTTTAGTTTTCGGCCGAAAATAAAAAATCCTATTTCGGTCGGTCTCTATTGAATGCTCCCATCACCCCAAGGTTGTCTGGTAGAGAACGCCTATCGCAATAAGACCGCCTTTGTTGCCAGTTGTGCATAAAGAATTGAAATAAATAAATAATAAAAAAGTCTTACCAAACCATACCGCAATAAGCTGCTAGACAGCAAACTGTCCGAGCTCTATTGAACGCAGTCATGAGCTTTAGTAGGTATCCATATAGGTACCCAGTTAACCTAATTTTTTTTACTGTAAAGTATCTCTAATATACTTTATTTGTAATAAAACAAAGTTTAACCGGATTAAATCGCGTATATTATTTAAATTGGTTTCCCTGACGTTTCGAAAACTTTGCAGCATTTCCTTACTTTATTTGAATTACAATCTGGCCTTGCGGCTAATAACTAATTTAATTTTAACCTAAATTGCTATGTAGACAATGTTCTAAGAATGCGCGTCCATACCGGAAAGTATGTAATTTATATGTATTTATTTAAGTATCGATTGCTTTATTAGAACTAATTTTAAGTTTCTTATCTTTTTATACACTGTTGTCTACATTTCTTATTTATTTCTCCTCTCTGCTGGTAGAAATTTCTTTGAAATAAGCAGTACCTACCTTTGTACTAAATACTTATAATGCTGTCTCCTTTTCATATGTTATTGTGTGTACATAAATTATTAATAAATAAATAAGGATTGTGGTTTTTTGTTAGTGAAGTGAATGTGAACTAACTTAGCTTGATTCAATCTAATTCTCAATTTTTTTGTCCGGGTAAATACTTGGTTGATGGCTACTTGGACCTTTTCTGTAGCTTCCACGTAACTGCTATCATGATGGTAGGAACCATCATGATAGAAGTATCATCAGCAAAAGTTGCGATGGAATTGTTCTCAGGCATTGGAATATCGCAAATGTATTAGATATAGGACCGGGCCTAAGACACTTCCTTAACCTAATAAATTCAAAATGTTTTTTTTCTAAATCCTCAAGGGACAATGTAGATCTAACTGCATATAGTAAACTTACTTATCGACTCACGAAGGATACAAAGCACTTACGAGTACACTCCCCATGAATACGTACCCATGGGGCAAGGATTAACTATTATTCCCTTTTCCCGACATTATCAATCGTCCCTGGGGAATATTCGATTGTACATAAAAACTAAGAAAACATCACAACACACATATCCATATTTTCGTGTTTTCTTAGAGAGATTTGTGTTTTCTGTTCGTTCCGGTCCGGTCTTGCGAATATGCAAGACTGCAGGACTGGTCTTGCGAAAATGCAAGACCGCAAGACTGCAAGACTGCTAATTTTACCCTTTTTGAAAGATCTCATAAACACTTTGCGAAGCGCATTTTAAACGTATTAAATTAAATTAAATTAAATATTCTTTATTCGGGCATCTAGGACCCATAATGTGTTAGTACAAACTTAACAACTATTGTTAGTAACAATTCAATAAAATACACTAAAATCTACGTTTTCTGTGGATTGTCTCCACATGCATCGCTATACAACGATTCAATTACAGAGAATCCAGACGGCTGCCTATCATAGCCATTACGCGATTGGGGCTGGCTCGCACTCTGCAGAGCAAGGATGCACATTGTTTGCGAATAGACAAAAGTAAGACTTGTGTGTAAGCTCAATCGTAGAGCAATCTCACTTTCTCAATGAAGTTACAATAGTGTTATAAGCATAAGTAGCATTTCTCAAGGTAACTATAAGATTAATACAAGAACAAAAGCGCTTATAGTGTGTGTCTAAATCCAGGCTTATAAACTTCCACAAGTGTACCTCGGACGAATAAAAAGGCGGACGGAATCTCGCTTAACAATAAGTGAAGCATCCATAGTATCGCTTAAAAGTACGGGCCGTCACGCACACATTCACATCCATAGTAGGCAAAAAGCCGCGATTTCCCAAAAATCTAGTGTGACGATAGTCATTTTTGTAGTGTCACAAATAAAATAACAGTAATCTGTGTTAAAATGCTTTCGAAATTATAGTGGGTTTACGAAAAAATTAAGTGCTACAGTCTTTTTTAGCGAGATTTTGTTTGCCTATTTTATTCGTCCTAGAAATGTAATGTAAGAGTAAAAGAAACTAGACTTAAGACAGTTATAAGGAAAATTTTAGCTAGTTGATGGTCTTGCAAAAATGCAAGACTGCAAGACTGGTCTTGCGAAAATGCAAGTCCACAAGACTGCAAGACCAAGACTGGGCAACACTAGGGAGATTAGGCAATGGTGCATTACATTTTCAAAATATCAAAGTTAACAAATTTTGTCATAAATTTTTATGTGATTGGATTTATAGGAATTACAAATATAACATTTATGTATTTACGTGCTAAATTACTTAGCCTAATATAGATAAGTGTTGGGTAACTGTAAGTACAGTAGGCAATTGGTAAAATAAATAAGCCCATTAAATCTAAAATTCTAAAACATAACCAATGAAGAAAAATATATAGGTATCCCAAGTCTTTATGTTTTCCGTTCATAAGTGATATAAAAGCTACCTAAGAATACCTCAGTAAGAAAAAAAAATTCTGTCTTCAAGTAAAATACTAGGATGAAAAAATGCTATCATAAACGTATTAATTAGTATAGAAAACTAAGAGATTGAATAACACAAGTGGCGGTTCTAGGGGGGGGGGGGGGGTCGTAGGGGTCATGACCCCCCCCCCCAAAATCGTACACGTCAAATTGACAAATCTCCTAAAAATAGACAATTTACAAAAATAAATTATTGACTTCGTAACGTCCAAAAGTAAACAATGAAATCAAAATAGGTAAGTACTACCTACTTACTCAAACACGACATTACACGACATCTACTTGTACGCCAAAAATACCTAACATTATTTTAGAGTTTTGTTTATGTACTGAAGGTCAATTTACAGCTTACAGCATAGGTATTATTTTGCTCAAAATAAAGTATGAATGATATTTCCAGTTTAATGACAAATAATATCATATATGACGGCGGTAGTTCATTTTGTTGAACGGTTTGCGCTACTTCACATGAGCCTGCCGTTGCGATTGGATACTCAAAGGCGCAAGCGATTGAAGCTTTGGCGGTGAAAAAAAAATTTGTCGCTCGCTTCGCTTGCGCTTCTTCATTAATATACATAGCCTACAATTCAAAAAAATATACTTAAATTGAAGTCAACTTTTCGCATAAATATGAAAAATTCGCGCTCGCTTCGCTCGCGTTTGTTCCCATCGTTCGTTTCCTCTTTGTTGACGTTCATTTTGTAAACTAAGTAACTATTCTGTTCATAATAAACTAACTCAAGACTTTACCTTGCTATTGCGAAAAAAAAAATTGGTAAATTTGGACCTTGAAACTGTACGTAAGCCAAGTTGACCCCCCCCCCCCAAAATCTTGTGCTGGAACCGCGCCTGAATAACACTCAGCGCCATCTATGGATGTAGCCTAGAACTACAGGCAGCGAAAATTCAGTGGAAGAGGGAAACTTATACGACTTTACTTTTAGTTACAACTTTTTGAGTTCTACTGATTTACCTTCGGTCTGGTACGTTAGTACTATTAGATATTTTGTGTTCTGGTACTTGATAAATAAAGTTTCTCCTATACTACTACATGTAAATAAAATAAAAAATAAAAATGAATTGAATTGAATTGTGGTGTGGTGTGGTATGGGTTTTCAATCAATTAATGGATTAGGTGGAAATATGGGCGGTGTTATCCTTCTGAGTGATAAACAGAAAATACTGCAATCACCAATCAGTTTTCCAAGCGTGATAATTGTGGAAATATTTCAGCATATGCCATCATCATCATCATTTCAATCAATCAATCAAATCATTTATTCGCCACAAGATATCGTGTACAATAATAATAATAATATATTACAATTAATTACAAGTCCGTCATATCTTGCCTTTTTGTAGGCATGCGAAAATTATGTTACATTTACAATAAAATTATATTAATACACATTACCTACCTACTATTGAATATTAAAAGTATTTATATACCTAATATCATACTATTTTATTATTTTCAGCCGAAAGACGTCCACTGCTGCACATAGGCCTCCCCAAGCAGTTTGGGGGTATATTCCATAATAGCCACGCTTGGCAGGCGGGTTCACGATCGCAGTTGGTTGGTTAAATACTCAGAGAACGCTGCTGCCCATCCTCTGGTGAATCCCTTAGTCGCCTTTTACGACTCCCATGAGAAGATATAGGGTGGTGCAATTCTTTTCGTCCGGCACCACACGGAACACATACTGCTTAGTTATTATTTGTTGTGGGTTCCACAGAAATCTAAATAATATTGCCTTATATTATTAAGATTTCAGGGGGCCTAATACGAGTTTGACACTTACGAATACTTTCATAGTTCTCGTCGACTTTCATTCATAAATCAGCAGTTCCTCCTCGTATCCGCGCTACTGATTTATGAATAAAAGTCAACGAAAACTATAAAAGTATTCGTAAATGTCAAACTCGTACTAGAATCCTTGTAGTAGGTGTCTACTAACCGCAAGCATTTTCACGTGTAATGTAATAGCTCAAGTTTGAGCTTAACATCAGTAAATACGTCGACACGTAGGTACGGTCACGATACTTCGCGGTGGTACATTTTGTCATCAAAATCCCTTGAACGAATTCCGCTACATTACACGTACCTACCGCTGCCATAAAACATTGAGTGCAAGCGATTTTAGCCTTAGTGTTGGTTCACCGGAAAGATTTCCGATTGTACATTACAGTACACAGACTTGGAATGTTACAACATCGAACATTGAGTTAAGCCGAGCAATAAAAAAGGTCCCGGCCCACCACAAGCAGGCGGGCCCCTTCTCCCCGTGCAGCCTAATATCGGCCGCACCGTCCCCGGTGACTAACATGGAACGCTGCGCTCCACCTCACGGTCCCCGCCATAACGCAGCTATTACGCTGATGTCACGACCACGCCAGCATCGCCAGCCACGGGGGCCACGCCAGCCACGCTAGCCACGCTGGCCTCGCAAGCCTCGCCAACCAAGCTAGCAACACTAGCCACGCCAGCTACGCCAGGCAGTAGACTACCCCGAGTCCGCCACCCGCACGCCCTGTTCTCCTGTAATTCCTGGAGGTTTTCTACCTCATCTCTCATTCTCCATTGTGCCCTCTGCTACAGTCACGATCTATTGGCCCAGATCGAGCCCTTTCCATACCAGAATATTCACCAGGGAAAATAAGATCCCCCGGTCGAAAGAAGAGTTATTGCCCGTGCCCAGTGCCCAGGGTGCACCGGCCCAACAACTGCTGTTCCCTCTAAATGAATCGAGAAGGACCAGCAGCCGTCAGGCACGCGAGGAGGTTTTCTGCACCCCTCAGAAGGCAACCCTAACTTGACCACTCTTTGCTTAAAACTCGTAATACCTCCTTAAAGAAAATACTCGTATTCAGCCAAAACTTCCTTCTGTTAAAAAAGCAGTAAATTCAGCTAAAACATAAAATCCAAAAAAGAAAAAAAGATTTGTTACATGTGAAAATCTAAAGGTGGTCTACCAATCACTAGTAAAACTCTGCTACCAATTAAACCGAGCAAATTTTCCTATACCCTGACTATCGCATTTATCGCTAAGGTTTTGTATGGGAAGTATTTTTTTTTTTCATCTAATAGGTATTTTGTTATCAGACACTTAAAACTCAGACCAATTTGGTCTGACATACCTACTTTATAGAGTTTTCCGACACCGAGTGAGTAAAACTTGTAGAACTAAAATAACTTGACGGTATAGTTCACGCTCAACGTAATAGATGGCGTTATAATACTCTCGTTGCCGCGTTGTCACATTGCAACACTATAGCAACATTACCTTTAATTTAAACATACATAAAAACATACAAGGACAATTATTGCCACACCTACTATAAAATAAACCCAATCTATCAATGTCAACTGGGTACTTCATTATTATGTACGCATGTAATTTACCTGTTTATTATTAGATGCGAAACAGTTATAAATAGAGTTATAAGTACTAACATACTAACTACCTACCAGATAAGCCATGTTTAAAATCTTGAGAAAGTCAACCAAAAAAAAAAAATTTTATAGGTAGGTAGGTACCTGATATGGAAACTAAATAAACGCATGTGTCAATTCATACGATAAAAACAACTTTGTCAAAATGATTACTTTTCTGAGAATTTTGATACAGTCAGATCGTTCGTAACATTTTAAAAAACAAAAATAGGCTATAGTAAATATAAATTAACCTTTTCGATTTAAAAGTGCAGGTAGCCTATCGACTTTAAGATAGATAAATAGGGTATACTTTATTGTTTGCACACCATAATAATTTGATAAAAAAGATTTTTTAATCCACGTTCTCAAAATGAAAGCGAGTTAATATTGCATTGTCATACAGTCCTGAGCTATGTTTAAAGTTTCGTCTTTAGCTCATCGAAAAGTTAGTTTAAAATCGATTGCAAATTTTGTAACGAACAGACAGACGAGTCTGAAACCGAGTTAATAAAAACGTGGTTAAATTAAAACTAAAGTTATATCAAACATGAGCACAGTGCTAACAATTGGCGGTTTTATCGCTTAAGGGGAATGTAGCAACCAAGTTGCGCCCCCATCAGTAAAAAAAAATCCCCTATCGTGTCGACATGAGCTACAGCTCATGCCGTAGGAAATAGATTATCCCTGGGCCCCGAGTCTGCTAATTGACAAACGCTTCAGTTGGGTGTCGGTAGAGTGTCGGTGGAATAGTTTTAGCCATTTGGTATTCTACTAGTTATTTTGAGACCAATGGCTTTCCAATGACTTTCCACTGAACTGCCATTGACTACAATTCAACTGCCATTGGACTATTTGCTATTCTGCTGTTATTTGACGTTTCCCACAATCGTCTTACGATGATTTTTTTGTCATCATATTTTTGTTTAATAATATTTTTTTGGTGATTTCAGCTTTGGTCCCATAATAAATGTTTTTCATACATCGAATGTGTACAATGACCCCTTAAAGGGTCATTGTACATATTCGTTTTTTTTTTGCGATTTCAGGATTGGTCCCTTTGTAAAAGTTGTTCATACAGATGAGTACAATGACCCCTAAAGCCATTTTCAAGAACACGTTTTATGTCTATAGTATTGCCGGGTAGTACCTACGCTAAAAACGTAAACGTAAAAGTTGTTCATACGGATGAGTATAATGACCCCTTAAGAGATTTCATTAACACGTCGTATGTCGATAGCATTACCGCGTTCCACGCTCAAAACGTAAACGTAAAAGTTGTGCATACGGATGAGTATAATGACCCCTTAAGAGATTTTCAATAACACGTTGTATTTCGATAGTATTGCCTCGTAGTACGCTAAAAACGTAAACGTAAAAGTACCAAAAGTTGCTCATACGGATGAGTATAATGACCCCTTAAGAGGTTTTCAATAACACGTCTTATGTTGATAGTGTTACCGCGTAGTAAGCTAAAAACGTAAACGTAAAAGTTGTACATACGGATGAGTATAATGACCCTTTAAGAGATTTTTAATAACACGTTGTATGTCGATAGTATTGCCGCGTAGTACCCTAAAAACGTAAACGTAAAAGTTGTTCATACGGATGAGTACAATGACCCCTTAAGAAGTTTTCAATAACACATGTGTCGATGTATAACCGCGTAGCGTAGTACGCTATCGTTATACGTGTTATTGAAAACCTCTTAAGGGGTCATTGTACTCATCCATGTGAACAACTTTTACTATGGGACCAACCCTAAAATCGCCAAAAAAATATCAGCTCTTTCCTACATTTGTGTTCACATAAATCGACAAAATGTAGGAAACAGCAGATATTTTTACGTTTGATGTGTTTTAATTATTTTATAGACATGAAAATTTTGTAGGTAATATCAACAAAATGCTTAATTTAAATATTCCATTGATAATAACTTAAAAAAGTTTGATAAAAAACAATACAACTACTAATGGTAGATTTAAATGGGCAACATCGATTTGAAAACAATTGATATCCCATTACCATTCTATTGCCATTCCGACGAGATTGACATTTAAGTTTTAGCAGAATACCCATTTTGTCACAGTCGTATAGGAGTGTCAGTAGGATGTCGGTGGAATGGCGATGGTTGGTTTTTATCAATTAAGGATTCACGTAGTTGCTTCATGTTCCAATAGTTACGTAAACGACGTAGCGAACTTCGCTTCAAGTAACTTAAGCTAAGTTGGCTATTTATTATACTCGAGGCTGGATTGCAGTAATGCGTAATGGAGCCGAGAGGATAATAGTCAATGCTCACGCGTGTCATACGACGTTTTTTAACACACTTGCGAGGATAAAAACATATGAACGTATTTTAGGCAAATATTGAATTTGTGAATAATGGCGAGCGGATCACTGTAATCGCACGGTGACGTAATAATTAATGTTAATTTGTTGACAAACATAAATAATTTAATTAAATTAAATGTTTATATAACACAAATTAAATAGTTGATTTATTCACAATTTTTTAAAATTTTGTTGAGACATAAAAACATTTTGCTGCTTTTAAAAAATAAACTGTAAGTAAAGTAAAAACTAAAAAGCACTAGTGCGATAATATAAAGTAAAAAACACGCGTGCGTTATTATAAGCTATATTATGAACCTAAAAGCGGTGCAATAAGAGCCACTTAACGAGTGTGTTGAAAAATAATTGAAACATTACAAACGTAAAAAAATCTGCTGTTCTCTACATTTCGTCGATTTATGTGAACACAAATGTAGGGCCGCGAAATCGGGAAAATGTAGGGAACAGCTGTTTTTTTTTCGCGGTTTCAGGGTTGGGTTCATAGTAAAAGTTGTTTATACTGACTTTAATATATATGTCGATAATATTGGCAGGTACCACGCTATCGATACTATCGATAGAGTAACTGATTCTCAAGGGTAGCTATAGATACTATCGAATCGATCGTTGCTATCGACCGTATTGATAGCTTTTTATGCAATACTATTCATAGCACTATTAGTGTCCAATACTACTATATAGACACTAACGATAGTATTGCTATAATATGTCGATAGTCAATAGTACATGCCAATCGATAGTGTAACTGATTCTCAAGGTCGCATCTCTAGTCTAAAATTGAATATTATCGTCGAATTAAATTACTACATTACACAATTCAACTTTATTTTACAAAAAAAAAGTTCAATTGTTACAACAATAACTGCAAAAAAGGTATGTTTGCAAAATGACCTCTCAGTTGTAGTTCGATGGCAAAAAGTCATTGAGAGACGATTGTCAGAAACGTCAAATAACAAGTAGACTACCGAAACTTAAGCCATCGAGAAGACATTGATACACTATTGGTTTACAGAATAGCAAATAGTCCAATGGCAGTTGAATGGTAGAAACGAATGGAATAAAAATGAAAATGCTATGCTGTGTTCTATAGGTACTATTTAATTTGTATGCCTTTCAAGGTTAAACATAAGTGTGACTTAATATTTTAATTTTCCACAAAGTTTTTAACTTTTACCTATGTTTCACAAATAAATTAATTTGATTTTAATTTTGATTTTGATTTTATGGTTGTCAATTATAATGTAGTTCAGTGGAAAGTCATTGGATAGCCATTGGTCTCCAAATAACTATTTTTCTGATGATGATGATGATGATGATGATGATTCGGATGAGTACAATGACCCCTTAAGAGGTTTTCAATAACACGTTTATCAATAGCTTACTACGCGGTAATACTATCGACATACGACGTGTTATTGAAAACCTCTTAAGGGGTCATTGTACTCATCCTTATGAACAAATTTTACGTTTGCGTTTTTTGTGATTTCAGGATTGGTCCCATAGTAAAAGTTGTTCATACAGATGAGTACAATGACCCCTTAAGAGATTTTTAATAACACGTTGTATGCCGATAGTATTGCCGCGTAGTACGCTAAAAACGTTAACGTGAGTTGTTCATATGGATGAGTATAATGACCCCTTAAGAGGTTTCAATAATACGTTTGTCGATAGTATTGCCGCGTAGTACGCTAAAAACGTAAACGTAAAAGTTGTTCATACAAATGAGTATAATGACCCCTTAAGAGGTTTTCAATAACACGTATGTCGATAGTATTGCCGCGTAGTACGCTAAACACGTAAATGTAAAAGTTGTTCATACGGATGAGTATAATGACCCCTTAAGAGGTAAGTAATATCAATAAAATCTTTAATTTAAATATTTCATTGATAAAAACTAAAAAAAAAGGTTGATGAAAAACAATACAACTAATGGTAGATTTTAATTGGCAACATCGATTTGACATTACCATTCTATTGCCATTCCGACGAGATTTAAGTTTTAGCAAAATACCCATTTTGTCACAGTTGTTTATGAGTGTCAGTAGGGTGTCGGTGGAATGGCGATGGTTGGTTTTTTAGTGTAATTAGCAGACTTGGGGCCAGTAAGCAGGTTGGTAGTGGCACTGACTGCCCAGGGTGCGCCGGACGATCAATTAAATATCGTCGCTCGTGGAAGCTCTTTCAATGCACCCCCAATGCAATGTAAAAAATTATTACTCGCTGAGTACCTACATAATTTATCGAAAATTCGTTTTTAACAGTTGAAGTATTAACTATGTAAATTATAGTTCGCTGTACCTAGTTGTAGATAGGAAAAGTGGAAAAAACGTCCACTTTTGGCACTTTTTCTATTTATAACTACAGCGAACAAGATTTTACAGAGTTAATAGTTTCTGATCAAACTATAGTACCTGTAGGTACTTCAATTGTTATAAACGAATTTTCGATAAATGATGTATTCAGTGACTAATAATATTTTTACTGATGGGGGCGCCACTTGGCTACTACATTCCCCTTAAAGCAAGAGAAAATATAACGGGCAGTTGGCAGTGTATTATACAACCTTATTCTTAGTTTATACTAAAGATCTTAAGTTTTCATTGTACTCAACATTATAAACAACTTTTACTATAGTACCAACCGTAAATCCCGAAAAAAATATCTGCTGGTCCCTACATGTTGTCGATTTATATGAACACAAATGTAGAGATCAGTTTTTTTTTTTTTCGCGGTTTTAGTGTCGGTCACATGGTAAAAGTTATTCATAATGATGAGGGGAACCTCTTAAGGGGTCATTGTAGACCCCTTAAGAGGTTTAGTATAAACTAAGAATAAGGTTGTATAGAGAAAACATGTAATAAATAAATAATTTCTTAGGTTTTCGCGATCACTTTATAATAAAACAAAGTTTAACCGAATTAAATCGCGTGTATTGTTTAAATTGGCTTTCCTGACTGATTGGATATTAATTTTGGCCGTAAGATGACAAGCGTCTTTACAGATATTTCAAAAAAAAATATTTAATCGGCCATACAATATTATTAATTAAAATCGTTTCGATGCACGCAGTAATCACTCACAATATCATTATCTTTTACAGTGTTGCGTGCTGTTTGGGACTTGATTATTTTTAAGACTGGGTTCCAAACAGGTGGTAGCTGCCAACCATCTTAGGATGTTTTTTTTAATTTCAATAACCTCACGGAGCATTCTAGGTACATATCGGTTTTCCTTTGCCAGAACTTGTGCTTTATCAAATCGAAGAAAATGGTTGGGTTTGTCTAGGGCATGTTCACACACTGCAGACTTTGTGGAGCGTCTGTTCTTGACGTCAGCTATATGTTCTTTAATTCTAGTGGTTATACCACGCTTTGTTTGCCCTATGAATGATAACCCACAATCACAATCAATCTTGTAGACCCCTGCTTCTTGTAAGGGAATGTGACACTTCACCGGTCTGAGGAGTTGGCTGATTTTTCTTTGGGGCTTGAAATAGGTTTTGATAGAAGCACGCTTCAAGATATGACCAATTCTGTCGGTGACCCCTTTGATGAACGGTAGAACAGCAGGTCGACGATCAACTGTGCTGGGTTACGGGCGGCGTTTATGATGGGGATGTGGAGCTCGCAAGTTATTATGCTTGAGAACATGCTTCACATGGTAAAGTTCCCCTGTCAGGTGGTCGGCCTCGCAGATGCGATGTGCTCTCTGTAACAAAGATTTGGCCACGGTAGGCAGCATCTACAGTTCACTCTTCGACTTGCACATGTATAATATAATACATAGAAAGAAGAAAAAAAACATTAAAGAAGAAAGTAGTACCTAGTCAGAGCCTTTGAATTCCCCACACACGCAAAACAAACACGTGTGGGAATTGTTTACCATAAACTGCGTTAGTATACTCCATCAATAATAATTTAATATTGTCCTTATTTAACACAAATTAATCATAATACTAATTCTAAATTAATTAGTCGAAAAACCCATGCAGTGTTATTATCTCATTACTGAATGGTGGCTCAGGGTACCAGGATAAAGTGTTTGTACCTACCTATAGGTAGTAGGAAATTATGAATGATGGTGATTTATACAACATACATTACGATGTTATTTGTATTGGCATTTCCTAATATGGAATATATTACTTGTAATAAAGTAATTATTAATTGTTAATTTTATGTTGGCATTTTTACAATTTCATTTTATACTGTTGGCATGGATATTAAGCTAATAATTTGAAATTTTGCATCAAGTATCTTTCAGGATCTGATATAGCTACTTACGGCCAAAGTTAATATCCAATCTATCCACGATTTGCCCTACTAGAGATAGGAATTTGACATAAGCATAACATAACCAGCCCATTACTGTCCCACTGCTCGGCACGGGCCTCTTCTTGGTACGAGAAGGCTAAGCCTTAGTCCACCACGCTGGCCTAGTGCGGGTTGGCGGACTACACACGCCATCGAGAACTGTATGGAGCACTCTTTGGTGTGCAGGTTTCCTCACGATGTTTTCCTTCACCGTTAAAGCTTAAGCTCCATACAAAATATGTTAAATTGCTATCTCTAGTAGGGTAAATCGGAAATAGATTAGATATTAATTTTGGCCGTTAGAGGTTATACTTGATTGTACAGAGGATCGCCCAAGAAAGGTATCCACCGAAGAGACTTTTTGGTTCTGAGCACAACAAGAATCTATCGAAAGCCGCATTTTCTGTTGTAAACCAAAAGTTCCATGAGGTGAATACTTATTTTGCAGCACCATGTTCCCATTTTCTTAGTCAGCTCACGGGAATTTCCTTGATCCACATAAGATGACCAAATAAATCTACATAGTATGATTTTGGGTAAACTTGGCACTAAAACTGGTGTTAAACATAATTCACTCTTATGATATCCATGTCATGTGATGTAGATAATCACTTCCTAGATCCCATAGCTGACTTTAGGCCCGTATTACAGAAAGATCCTCAAGCGTAGATCCCTGTTTAAAACTAGTTTTGAGTTGGAATTTAATTTTAGAACATGCCTCAATCATAGATTTATTGATCACAGTTCAGCCGAGTTTAGCTTTATTTTATACTGTCACCTGTTTCGGTATTTGAGGAGATATTTGATCTGTAATCACTCCAGTGTGGTCGAGACCACACATGAGTAGAGATTTCTATCCTATTTCAGGTTATATTCGTGTGCTATGTTGTTGAATTGAAGTTTATAATTACCGTATTGGAACAAGACCGATGCCCAAGTAACGAAGGTGATTGAAGTTTAAACTGTAGGTACTTGAGGAACGTTCTGTAATACGGACTTTAGAGTCCAACAGGCAACAGTAACTCCAAGACAGCCACAATCATTCATGAAATAGAGAAAATAATCTCTTTGTATGCAGCACAGATAATATAATACTATGTATGCAGTTAGAGTTGGAATGCTGTCCTTAGCTTAGATACTAGTACACTCACTAGATACCAAATTGATAGCGTAAAACCCACAAAAAACAAACAACGTAGAAAGTATCATAAAACATGCCAAATCATTACGGAATAAATAATAACACGCCAAAATAAATACGTTTAAATCTGTACAAAGTGAATGAAATATTTCCAATGATTGCATATGTTACTGTAAAAGCTCGAAATTTGGTGAATCCTTATATTTTCCAGTAAAACTTAAAATTTACCAAGTCTTTGGTAAAAGTCCAAATTTTTCTGTGATAATATCGGTAATTTTGGACTTTTACCTTTATTCACTCGATAAATCTTGGAGTCGTCAAAAAGTTCATGTCTAGCAGACATTATCGGCGCTTTGTCATACTCGCGGGCTGTCACCTTCATCCGCTAACTCCAAACGCCTCAGTCGGTTGACAGAGAAGACAATTTTATTTACAGTACAAAAAGCATTTTGAAAATGTTTCAAGATTATGTAGGCAACTTACCTGCAGCTATTTGACTCGTTAATATAAGTTTTAATAAATTTTATGTTATATTACATAGAGTACTTTTATATTATGGTTTTGTTCCTTAAACCAACATTTACTGATCTTCATTGGTAAAACCTATTATGTGCCAATCTCTAATGGTAAAAGCTCGAAAAATCGTCTTATTTTATATCAAACACAACCTAAGATTTACAAGTAAAACCAAAGATATATCAATATTCAGGCTTTTACAGTAACACATACACTCCGATGGTACAACATAAAGCGCTTCATTCAATGCGAGGGTCGAAATTATTTTGTTTTAACCGTAACGTGTTGGAACTATCCAGAGTATTCAGTCTGAAACACGGTGACCCTGCAGGGAACCAGGCTGTAATACCAGCTATTGAAATTATTTAATACCTTTGACAAGGGGATTTAAAATAGAACTTATATGCGCGCTATTTTGACTGAATCAGTTATTGCAGCATTATGTTTTGGTATTGCTATAGGTGTTGTTACCATTCATGATTGCATCTGTACTGATTTTAATTGATAATAATTTGTAATTTTAATCACATTTGTAAATTAGCATCGTATTTCTTTGTGTAAAGTCGTTTGTAGTAATGAGTGTACAAAGTTTCATGGGCGTTGTATTAATGATTTTTTGCATAGGTTTGGCTAAGGTGGAATGTTATATTATATAAGTGAATACACGAGGTGTGCAAGGATGTGCTAGCCTAGCGGTTGCGAACGCTTGCCTTCCATTCAGGAGGGTTTGAGTACGAAGCCGGCCGCGAAATTCCGAAAGCTATAACTATTTCAGACACGAGTCAGACTCTAACAGATGAGCTTTTGTTCGTGCAAATTCCTGAATATGTTTCAGTAAAAAAATCTGTAGTATAGCTTTCGAAATTTGGCAACCCAGCCCGCGACTCTGACTTTTCGAGTTCATGTGATCAGAATTTGATTATCACTGTCAAGGAAAACATCGTGAGGAAACCTGCAATGACCTGCATACCTGAGAAACCTTCACATAGTTCTAGATGGTGTGTGTAGTCTGCCAACCCAAACTAGGCCAGCGTGCAGCGTGGTGGACTAAGGCCATAGACTATATTAAATAAATAAATAAATATATTTTGGTCATTTTTACACAGCACCATCTAGTCCCAAACTAAGCAGAGCTTGTACTATGGGTACTAGACAATGGATATAATACTTATATACTTTTTATTTGTAAATACATAATTACAATACATAAGAAACACCTAGACCAACACAAACACTTATGTTTATCACACAAATATTTGTGTCCTGTAGAAATCGAACCCACGACCTCGTGTACAGCAGTCGAACCACTAGACCACAGACGTCGTCGTGTATATTACTAGCGTATCATTGACTAAGGCCCTAACCTTCTCATTCCGAGAAGAGGCCCGTGCTCAGCGGTGGGAGATGGGCTGTTTATGATTACGAGGTAGGTACTTACTACTTGAAATTTCCAGTTACAAAAAATTTACTCCATCAACTCAGCCTATCGCAGTCCACTGCTGGACATAGACCTCTCCCAAGTTGCGCCACAACACTCGGTCCTCTGCCTTCCGCATCCAGTCCCCCCCCAGCCACAAATAATAAATTAGAAATAAGAAATTTACTTATATACCCAATAAATAAGTAGATTTCTCTAATGAAATTATTAAAAAACTCATTCTATCAAGAGTTATGTTAGGTCCTGCCATGACCCTACCATAACAATTACGGTAATCCTGCTCAAGTATAAGTAGCTTTTATATCTATTTCAACTATGCAGATCTCATCAGACTCAAGATACTACAACGTAAGAAACCGTCATCTTACGTCAACTCCTTGATCACTGTTCTTGGCATCGACCATACAGCCCAATAGACGCCTAATGTTGAATATAATGCGTACAATAAATTCAGGCAATAGCTGAGGCGGGGTATTGCAATCCGATTGGCCCTACCAAGGCGGCTGTTGGCTAATCACTAACGCGGCAGTTTTGACGGACTCATTTATGTGATCGAAAATGATTTGATCATTTTAAGTAGCGAATAGTGGCGACCTACATTATTGAATTCCATAGATGTGTTGACAGACATCGGTCGCCTGTTATGAGGTGTTTATGGTCAATGGTTTTTGGTATTGGTAAGTATTAAGCAAAGTTTGTGTAATGAGGAGATTCGCAGGAGAACGAAAGTAACCGACATAGCCCGAAGAATTGCCAAACTTAAGTGGTAGTGGGCGGGGCACATTGCTCGCAGAACGGATGGCCGATGGGGCAGCAAAGTTCTGGAGTGGCGACCGCGTACTGGAAGGCGCAGCGTGGGTAGGCCCCCCACAAGGTGGACCGACGACCTGGTGAAGGTCGCGGGAATCCGCTGGATGCGGAAGGCACAGGACCGGTCGTTGTGGCGATGCTTGGGGGAGGCCTATGTCCAGCAGTGGACACCTTTCGCCTGAAATGATGATGATGATGATGAAGCAAGGTTTATTAAACGTTGATAAATTTGTTGTTACCACAAACGTTCATGACGCATAATTAGGTACCTATGGTATTAGTCACTTAACGACGCATAACTATCAATCCAGATTATTATGGCAATAACGGTTCAGTTGTCGCTTCGTGATTAGAAGAAATAAATTTTCCTTACAATAATAGTCCTAACAAGGCACTTTTATTGGGGATTTCAGCAAAAGTAACAATTTCGGACACTATATATATATATACATATGGATACATATTAGGCACTTTTAGGTGAACGGGTATAAAATACTTTCCTAACAATAATTTTACTGTCCTAACAAGGCACTCTTATTGGGGATTAAGAGGGAAAAATTAAAATTTCGAACACTTGTCCATACTGAGGCACTTTTGTGTGAACGGATGTAAAATGTCCGTACTGACCCCTTTTTTAAGTCATCTAAAGTTCAAAATTCAAAAGTTTTTACTTCCAATAGGCAATAGACTTTTAAAAAGTGAATTTAGTTGCACGGTTCCGAAAATTTATTTAAGAACCGTCGATAGGAAGAAATTATTGTTTCTGACTGTACTTAAGTTTGTATCTGTTATTTTCTGTTATTTAAATAAATAAAATAAAAATGTTAGTCCCATGTAATAGGGGGCGAGCCTATTGCCATTGCCCGGGCACAAATCCAGACTCCGGGCTGCTACTGAGAATTTCCTAATGAAAAAACCCAATAAAACTTTGCCCGACCCGGGAATCGAACCCAGGACCTCACGCTCAGCGGCGAAATGTGGGTGTACTATTACACCTCTGCCTACCCCTTCGGGGAAATACAGGCGTGATGTTATGTAATGTTAAAATAAAAATTGCTAAATAAAATAAATGTTATGGTTTCCTATAATTAACACACTGTTACACCTAGTGTCCCCTAAAACTGTTATAAAATACAATTTCATTGCACTGAAAAAACTGAGTGCAGAAGTCTCATACTTCCTTATAACTTCAGAAATAAATCAATAACATTATGTTTATAACGTTGTTATGTATATGGAGAAATCCAATAGTCACATACTTAAATTTCAAAGAACCCATACTTACGATCTTATTTATGTCATAATAATTGTTATATCATCATCATTTCAGCTGAAAGACGTCCACTGCTGGACATAGGCCTCCCCAAGCATCGACACAACGACCGGTCCTGCGCTTTCCGCACAATATGGACCGACGACCTGAAATGGTGAAGGTCGCGTGAATCCGCTGCATAATTGTTATGTGTCCTTCCTAGCCAAGTTGACAATCTACACAATCGTCAATCGTCAACGCTAATAGAAAACGATCAAAATGTATGCGAATGACATAATCTACAACGAAAAAATCACTCTTTCAGATATGTCATTCCCATACATTTTGATTGTTTTCTATTAGCGTTGACGATTGACGATTGTGTAGATTGTCAACTTGGCTAGGGGGGCTTAACTTTTACAAGCTTTTTTTATTATTTTTTATGTAGCAGGCAAGTTGCGTCCCCATCAGTAAAAAAAATATTACTCGCTGAATACATCATTTATCAAAAATTAGTTTTTAATAATTGTAGTACAGGTAGGTACTGTAGTTTAATCAGAAACTATGTATTAACTCTGTAAAATATAGTTCGCTGTAGTTGTAGATAGAAAAAACCAAAAGTGGCCGTTTTTCGCAGTTTTTCTATCTTTAACTACAGCGAAGTATAATTTAGAGAGTTAATAATTTCTGATTAAACTACAGTACCTGTATCGATAAATGATGTATTCAGCAAGTAATAATTTTTATACTGAGGGGGGCTGCTAAATTCCCCTTAAGTAGGTATTCCTGTGGTTGTTGATGGAAAATCAAATACTTAATTCCTCTTAATTTATGCTGCTAACGTTTGTTATTGTTATGAAAGTTATGACGACACGTACTTAGAAATGTTTTTGTTTATATTTTACAGATATTAGAGGTTTTAAAAACAGTATCAACTAACATCAGTATTAGTAGTAACAGCCTTTTATCGTATGTTTGGTTTTTAAATGTGCAATAAAGGGGTTCGTTACAGAGATCCTAAGCTATAGTAGTGTAACTGAGATTTTCTGCAAGGAAAACTAGTAAAAAAAACAGGATATGACATTTTTTACATAGCAAAAAAATTATTATGTATCTAATCTCTGTTTTTTTTAACATGTCTTATTTAGTAAACAATCTTGGTATGTCTTTTTAATGCAATTCATCAATAATAATGATTAAAAGGCATTATGTTAACCATTTCGCACACATTTTTTTTAAAACCTAATTACATGTACAGAACTAGTATTATATTTTATCAATAGTTATTTGAGTAAAGAGACATGCCAAGATTGTTTACTAAATAAGACAAGACCGAAAAAACAGACCGTACCTACCTATGTGCGTAGCAGAAAGTTAGTTTGCACAAGGTAGTTAGGTTAGGTTAGATTGCATATGGCGGCGGAGAGGGTTCAAGAGGCGATGACCTCTCTTCCCATCCGCAGGAGACGACCTGGGCGTCGTAGGAGGGCGTACGCCGACCTCCAGTCACCCTATGTGTGGACCTACGGGCGGCGGACTCGGGGTGGCCCGCCGCCCGACCAGTCAAGGAGTCAAGGCCCGTGACGGTGGCGCGTAGTGTTCCGCGCGCGCCAGTCGAGAGGAGGGTGCGGCCGTTGTGGTTGCCGCACGGGGAGAAGGGGCTCGCCTGCCAGTGGCGAGCCGGGACCTGCCGGGGATGGTTGGGCGAATACGGGAGTATTTCCCACGCCCCCGACCAAGGGTCGGTAGAGGAACACCGTGCACCGTGGTGGTTTTTAGTCGGTAAGAGTCCGACACTGGCTCCGCCTTCACCGGGCGGAGTGCGTCCATGAGGACTTTCCCCACGGAAAAAAAAAAAAGCTTAGATTGCATATACCTGGGGTGCTGGCCAGAAAACCTCCACGTGTGTCTGACGGCTGCTTGTCCTTCTGGACATGTCTAGAGGGAACGGCAGTCGTTGGGCCGGTGCACCCTGGGCACGGGCAATAAGTCTCCTTTGGACCGGGGGACCTTATTGCCTGTGGCGAATATTCTGGCACGGGAGGAGCCCGATGTGGGCCAATAGGAAGTTGCTCCGCGTGTCCCTCTGAGAAAGCAGAGGGCACTTTGTAGGAGCAGGGGCGGGCCCGGTGTGCACTCACCCTGCCACTGGGCAGGCAGCGGGGGTACTGTCCTTCCCTGCCCCCGTCGGTCTCGTAATCCCAGGAGTACCTGCTGAGTATTGTTCTCGCGCCTCTTGGGACCGAGGGTCTTGGCTTTACCACCCGGACCGCGAGGAAGAACACCTCTATAAAAATTACAGGAGGATGTGCCTGCGAGCAGCAGAGTCGGGGTAGTCTGCTGCCCGACCAGCAGCTGACGTAGCTGGCGTAGTTGGCGCAGCTGGCGTAGCTGGCGTAGTTGGCGCGGCTGGCGTAGCTGGCGTAGTTGGCGCAGCTGGCGTAGCTGGCGTAGTTGGCGCAGCTGGCGTAGCTGGTAAAGGCCCGTGAGGTGAGGTGGCGTGCAGTGTTCCGTGTGTGCCACAGAGGAGGGTGCGGCCGTCGGTAGGCCGCACGCGGAGAAGGGGCTCGCCTGCTTGTGGTGAGCCGGGACCTGTCGGGGGTGGTTGTGTGAATACTCACGGGTTCCCACGCCCCCGGTTAAGGTAGTTGAAGGAACACCGTGGTGGTTTTAGTCGGTAAGAGTCCGACACCGGCTCCGCCTACCCCGGGTGGAGTGCGTCCATGAGAATTTCCCCACGGGAAAAAAAAAAAAAAAAAAAAGATTGCATATACCTACATAAATGTTTTTATTGCTTTGTGGTTTTATATTAATACGTATTACTAACAGTCAGAAGTATAGTCATAGAGTTTAATGTTACTATGTTAAGTTTCAAAATGAATTTTCTCAGTAGTTACTTAATAGTTTGTTCAAATTATTATTATAAATAAACATACGATACGAACACAATACGAATACGAATAGATGTATCGTAGATATTGATATCTTAATTCACAAACCAGCTAACGCCACTTTGTACTTTCAAATCTTGGACGAATAAAAAAGGCGGACGGAATCTCGCCAAAAAAAAGTGAAGCACCCATAGTAAGACGGCTCGCTTAAAAGTACGGGCTGGCACGCACACATTCACACCCATAATAAGACAAAAAACCGCGATTACGCAACAAATCTCGTGTGACGGTAGTCATTGTCGTAGTGCCACAAATAAAATCTGGTGTGTTAAAATTCTGTCGAAATTATAGTGGTTTAGGAAAAAACTAAGTGCTTCAATCTTTTCTTAGCGAGATTTCGTCCGCCATTTTTTAGTCGTCCGAGTTACAAATTACGTTTTATTCGGAGCTCTTCTAAAAACCAGCCAAGTGCGAGTCGGACTCACGCAGTAAAGGTTCCGTACCACCCATTGACCTGATACCCCACAGAAACTGATTTATTTTACGAGAGTTCATTAATAGTAGTTTATGAAACTGTTGCATAACAGGGGTTATTAAAACACGAGTGTGAGTTTAAAAACCGAGCCGTAGGCGAGGTTTTTAATAGAATCACATGAGTGTTTTAATACCTAGTTATGTCAGATTCATACACTATTTTATCTAAACTCATACAATTTTGAATAAAATACCAGTCAAAATCTTGGTAACATTGTCGTAGTTTTTCTTGATTTTTCTGGTAAAAGATTGTTCGTCATTAACGTTGCTGCATCCAGAAATTCAAGCGGGGTCATATTCTCCTCATTTCAGTATCACTGCTGGTGGCAGATATTTTTGCCCAGAATAAAACTTTAGACATACAAAACCATAATAATAACGTAAACAATTACAATAAATTTACAAGTTATGATGACCAAATCCAGTAGGCCATGGCGCGCGGCCGCGCACGCGCCCTAGTGGTCGTCAACACAGATAATAAAATATAGTCTGGCGAAACCATTATAATCGGAACTAATTTTCTATCCTTGTCAGGATTCCGTCAATCTCTGTTTTATCATACAAAAAATATGCCTGTAAACACTGAAATATAATTAAAAGCAATATGACAATCCAAAGTTCTGCCAAAAACGCGATTTTAAACGATAAAAATTTTCAATGTATGACAAGTGGCGCCACCCTGAATTTTGTGTACTAATTGGTGCCAAACTGTACGACTGCAAAAAAAAGGTTTGAAAACTCCTTGGTTGGGTTGAAGTGGCATTAAAAACTCCTTAGTTGGGCTGAAGTGTGCGGTTATGGAAAAAAAAAAAATTAATCATACAAAAAATATGCCTGTAAACACTTAAATATAATTAAAAGCAATATGACAATCCAAAGTTCTGCCAAAAACGCGATTTTAAACGATAAAAATTTTCAATGTATGACAAGTGGCGCCACCCTGAATTTTGTGTACTAATTGGTGCCAAACTGTACGACTGCAAAAAAAAGGTTTGAAAACTCCTTGGTTGGGTTGAAGTGGCATTAAAAACTCCTTAGTTGGGCTGAAGTGTGCGGTTATGGAAAAAAAAAAATTACCGCATTGTTTTGTTCAGCAAACTGTATCGTAATGAAACTTTTTAAATTCATTACAGGTGCATGTGCGTAAAGTATGTCATTATGACATTACTTTCGAGTTCATAATTCGAATTTTACGATACGAGTGTAGATAAAAGACATGAACGCACTGTGAGCGAAATATGAATTTTAGCACTTCTTTTTTACGCAGGAAGCCGACCCCAATATAATTGGGAAAAGGCGCGGAGGATGATTTTTTTACGCAAGTACCACCACATATGTCTATGTTTACCCTTTTTATTTATTTTCAGCTAAACTACATAGTATGCACTATAATTAAACCAAGTTTGACGCTGGTATGGTTTACCGTTTTGAAGATACAGCAGGAACAAAAACTTTAAAAAAAATGCGAACCCTCTTTGGTTTTTTATTTTTAATATTTGTCGTAATAGGAGTCATAGCAACACATATTCTGAGAAAATTTCATCCGGCTACCTATTACCGTTCAAAAGATACAGCCCTGTGACAGACAAAAGAACGGACGGACGGACAGCGTAGCGAGAGTAATAGGGTCATGTTTGGCACCCTCTGGGTACGAAACCCTAAAAAGGATATATTGTGTTTGTTTTGTTTCTAGGTAGTATTTACCATGATAGAGGCCACAGTTACACATTTTATAATATCTATGTACGTACGTCCGTGCGCACTTACTAGGTAGCATCATAAAAGTAAATAATACAGAATACGGGAATTTACCGGGATGTCCCATAGGACTAATTTTTCCTACATCAATGAATGTATTTATCTGTTATTGTATTGTCCTTTTATAGGACATTATTATTTGTTGAATACACGTCACACTGAAAGTACTTCTATCGTGGATCCGCCGTCAAAACGCTTTAAAACTGCCTGCCTTTTAGTGTGACGTGTGCCGCGCTGCTCATGACATGCTTTTGTTTTGTATCTAAACGTATGATAAGGCTATACTAGAATGGTAGCGGTAATTGATAAGTTAGTTTGAATGCAAAATGATCATCGAATTTATGCAATGGGAAACGGAAGTTACGGAAGCATTGATAACTGGTGCCTGTGATACGATATCGCATGAATAAAATTTATTCTGGTGACGATATTATCCACACTCGCCTACATTATTTATGTTAATTCTACTTTAATACTGGTTTCAAATAGCTCAATCTCTCTATAGAGGAGAACTTTACCTGTAGACGGGTTATTGCAAAATCAAAACAAAAAATATCACTAACATGTATTTTTTTTTAATTTTTATAAACTCTTAACACTAGACTAAGATATAAATTGTAAACAGTATTATCAGTTTCAAGAAATAAAATGCTTTTATATTTTATTTTATTTATTATTTTTACATTATGTTGTAAATACTTATTCGAATATACAGGGTGAATTTTCGTTGGTTTTGGAAACGAAAAGGGGTAATTTTCTTCATCATTATGAACAACTTTTACCATGGAACCAATTCTGAAATCGCAAAAAAACCGTTGATCCGCGTATTTTGTCGATTTATGTGAAAACAAATGTAGGGATCAGCCGTTTTTTTTCGTGATTTCAGGGTTGGTCTCATAGTAAAAGTTTTTCACAATGATGAGTACAATGACTCCTTTTCGTTTCCAACACATAACACATAACATAACATCACGCCTGTATTTCCCCGAAGGGGTAGGCAGAGGTGTATAGTACACCCACATTTCGCCAGTTATGTTATAAGTCCGATGTAATAGGGGGCGAGCCTGTTTCGTTTCCAAAACCAATGAAAATACACCGTGTATATTACCAAGAGTTTAAAAAGGTAGGTAGGTATTAATGATTGCCTCGTCGGTCTAGTGGACGCAATCTTGACTGCTAACCGTGGTGTCCTGGGCTCGATTCCCGGGTCGGGCAAAGTGTTATTGGGTTTTTTCATTAGGTAATTCTCAGTAGTAGCCCGGAGTCTCAATTTGTGTTCGGAATCCGGGTAATGGCAATAAATAAATAAATAAATAATAAATATTTTTGGGACATTTTACACATCACCATCTAGTCCCAAACTAAGCAGAGCTTGTGCTATGGGTAGTAGACAATGGATATAATACATATATACCTTTTTTTTTTGTTGTAAATACATACTTATAATACATAAGAAACAACCAGACCAACACAAACACTCATGTTCATCACACAAATATTTGTGTCCTGTGGGAATCGAACCCACGACCTCGTGATTAGCAGTCCGACACTCGAACCACTAGACCACAGAGGTCGTCAAAATAGGCAATAGGCTCGCTATGTTACATGGAACTTATACCACAGTTTTACCATCATATTATTATGGTAAAACTGTGCTTATACCAATTGGCGAAATGTGTACTATACACCTCTGCCTACCCCTTCGAGGAATACAGGCATGATGTTATTTTACGTGTTAAATTATATTGTTAAATACTTATTAATTATGTAAATTAACTGATATGGTTTAGTGTAATTATATTTATTTGCTCGTATTAACCCGTGGCCTCACTATCGGGACCCATCCGAAAACCAGCGCTGCAACATTTCGGTGTTGTAGCATATGCTGAGATGGGGGCCTTCTTTAGTCTCATACAGGCATGTCAATTTTAAGTTTTTTGTTATTATGTTATTTTTAGTTTTTTTTTCTCTCGCCTGTACCGAGACTGAAATAAATATTTTCTTTCTTTTCTTTCTTTCTTTATAGTTTTTTAAAAATCTGGTATATTTCGGAAATTTAAAAGAAAGCGAGGCGTGGGACTTTATCGGCCAGGTAATAAAATGTTATATCTTACCTTATTTAGAACGCAGTATCGAGGCTACTGGATATCTTAAAAACTGACACGACAAGTTTCTCAACCATCGTCGATTATAAACACGAAATAATTTAAAGGTATAAGGAAAATACGATGTAAAAATCACAAGAATACACAACAAAGGTTATATTAAAAAACGACTTTTAATAAATAAATAAATTAAGTAACACTTGGAAGAGATATCACATGTCTATAAGTCTTATAAGGAGGCGAACAGTAAAGACGGTATCACATTAACTGCGGGTATGATGCGGCATTTTAGTAGTCATCATCAGGGAAGCAGAATCCACCTCGTTTCGTGTAGCCAAGCGGACAGGTGCCCACGCGGATCCCATGACGATTTCCGATGGTTGGCAAACTATCTGTAGACACCTCAAAAATCTCTTTCGACGATTTAAATGGAGCTTCAGGCATTGACATCACAACTTTCTTCTCTTTCTCGTCGATATCGATCTTGAAGAAGGACACTGGATGATTTCCTTGACCCTTGTTTTTCACCGTAATTTCCAAAACCAAGCCATCTGGTGACAATGGCAATTCGCGATGGTAACCGTCGATGCAAGCGACTAGGGTCAAGCACAGGGCAATCTTCACGCACATATTTGAATACATTTTTTGTAATTTTGATGTGTTGAACGACTGCTGGCCAGATAACAAATGATTGTGATCCGCTTCTGCGCGGTATTATATACTGGTCCTATTCAGGTTCGTTCGAAGAGTCTCCTATATTACGCATATTAACAATCCCCAGAGGTCGACGCTGCGGGTGAATCATTTGGTGACGAGCATCCAAGCAGAATTATGAAAAACCGCTCAAGTACGACTCCACGCACGTCATGGGTTCCGTACCTCCATTAAACTCCTATGGTTCAAATAATTATTTACTTTCGTACGTTCTATTTAACAGAGATGAAAAGCATGCATTTTTATTCAAAACCATAAATTAGAATCTTTTGGACATAAATAACTAATCCATCCGATAGTGAGGTTAAAAAAAAAAAAATTGCAGGTTTAACCGAGATTTAACCCATGTTACATTCATGAAAATAAGAATGAATATAAAGATAAAAAAGCAAATATATTAAAAGATAAACATAAAAAATATGGAAGATATTTAAAAAAAATTGAGAGTGGGCCAACTCGCAGTAGGCCAGCGTGATGGATTGAGGCCAGAACCCTTCTCATTCAGAGAAGACAAAGTAATGAGCTAGTTATGCTATTTGTTTATTTATTTCAAGTATAATGAACAACATTACAGTTTAATTAAAACTAATGCCTTTTTTCATATAAGTAACATAATATATAAACAATTATGTATAAAAATAGAAAATTAAATATCATAAAACCTTAGAAATAAAAATAATAACACTAATTTATTAGGCATCCATCATCTCACAAAAACATAAACATTCACGACACACATCTATCCTATATAACGTATTTAACGTGTTATTGAAATAACTGAAAACCTCTTAAGGGGTCATTGTACTCATCAGTATGAACAACTTATACTATGGAAGCAAACCTAAAATCACGAAAAAAATAACAGCTGTTCCCTACTTTTGTGTTCACATAAATCGACAAAATGTAGGGAACAACAGATTTTTTTTTACGAATTCAGGTTTGGTTCCATAGTAAAAGTTGTTCATACTGATGAGCACAATGACCCCTTAAGAGGTTTTCAGTAATTTTTCATTCAAGTGAGCTGATCACAGGTTGATATAGCATTTTTCAAGAAATATCAGATATCATAAAATTACAATTGTTTTTATGTACGAAAAAAGTAATTTTTGCGCGTCGCGGGGCCGTTGACCCCGTGATCAACTGGATATAGTTGAAATTATGAGTTTTGAAAACCATATTTTTTCTTGTTTTATTATTATTAAATATCGATACCCATCACAACAAGGAAAAACTTTCGCACTTAGTTACATTAATTTATAAATACATATATTGATTCTAACCGCCAGCGAAGGCCCGGAACTTACTTTGTACGGAACCCTTGATAGTGACACACAAGTTGTCGTATCTAATTAGAGCTTAGAACAGGAAAACCCCTTTTTTTTCAATGTTATCACCAGACTATATGCTGTCTTACTTATGACCAATTACTACGTACTCAATTCGTGAAAATGACTGTAAAGGATTTTAAGAATAAAAAAACCTGTGTCAATTTAGTGAGAAATCAAAAAGGTGAGTTGCATCCGGCAACTTTTGATGTTCGAATAATGTATGAAATAACATAATCATACATAATTCTGAATAAGCGTGTGTGAATGAACTCATTGGTAAACGAACTTCCCTGTCGAACATTGACCTATTAGGCCGCTCAGATACGCTGATGACCTTGAGCTAATAAAAAGTGATGGTGCTATTTGTCCCGTATAGTTTCATCTCTTTCTTCCCCGTCGCCCACGCTAAATCAACGCCGAGGATCAAATCAGTTGAATAGTTTTATTGTGCCATCAAAATAATTATTATTGAAAATTTTAAACAATAATTTAAAAACCTACATTTTTTCTATAATTTGATGAACATGTAATCAAAATCGCTTCGGTAATTTAGGAGTAGTAAGATTTTTTTTGGCGTTAATCATAGGTGCACTCAATTTTTTCTTATTTGTCTTATTTAGTACGCAAACATTATATCTTGCACTATGAACGGGGAATAATAGTCATTCAAACACCAGGAAAACACGTATTCAGGAAGTAAATATAACTATTATTATTGGGGAATACCCTCAATTCTATTCGGAGACTAAATAAATAACAACCGCGAGGATGATACGAGGGGACATACTGAGGGCTCGTGGCTAAGGCTTATATTCATAGACGAATCTAATGACTCTTTTAATGCAACCCCAAGGTTATATTAGTATATATATTTTTATTTAGTATTTTTCATATAAGTATGCATGTTATTATTTTTGTGTAATGCTTACTAAATTCGTTTCTTTATACAACGTGTATCAGAAATGCGTGGTCATATTTTAAGAGCTCATTCAGGGCATCACATAGAACAACTGTTACTATGGCACCAACCCTAAAATCGCGAAAAAATATCATTTGTTCTCTACTAAATCATCGATGTCGCTTGACAAAATGTAAGGATCAACTGATTTTTTTTCGCGATTTCAGGGTTAGTCCCATAGTAAAAGTTGTTCGATAGTATCCCCTGAATAAGCTCTTCAAATATGACCACGCATTTCTGATACACGTTGTATAGTGTATAACCCGAAATTTACAAGGTAACGATTTACATACTTACTTGGTATGAGTCACTTTTATAAATAACAATGTTACACGTAACATACATACGTAGATGAATTTACATATAGGTATACCGTATATAGTCTGATCGATGTCTTGTCACAATTTTCCTGATGTCTGTCATAAAAATTTGTCTCTTCTAATAGTTATAACAACTTGATTGAGTTCCAAGAGTAATGATCAATTTCTTGGTATATTTGTAGAAGTAGAAATTTTGTGTGTATATTTTAATGGGTTCCTGGATGGTTTGAAAATACAATTGGACCCCGGAATATATCTATACTAATATCACTAATATTATAAAGAGTAAAGATTTGTTTGTTTGTTTGTTTGTAATCGATAAACTCAGAAACTACTGAACCGATTTTAATAATTCTTTCACCATTAGAAAACTATTTTATCCAGAAATAACACTGGCTATATTTTATTTCAGTGCGCCAGCGAAGCCACGGGCAGTCTAGTAAGCAATAAATTTATTTATTTTCGAGGAAAAAGTTACACTTTTTAAATGTGACACTGTACCCCACACGAGGATACCCATATCCTCGGCTAGTTCTGATGGAAATCTTTACGGCGTGTTTCAGGTTTGCTCTGTTGGTACTAAAAATAAGATTGTGTAGATACACTTTATATTTTCTTCAATTTGATAAACCACAAGTCCTGGCGAAGGAAAACCGATATGTATCTAGAACACTCCGTGAGGCTATTGAAATTAAAAAACATCCTAATTTTAATAGAGAAGATGGTTGGCAGCTACCACCTGTTTGGAACCCAGTTCTAAAAATAATCAAGTCCCAAACAGCACGCAACACTGTAAAAGACAATGACATTGTGAGTGATTACTGCGTGCATCGAAACGATTTAAATTAATAAAAATTGTACATCAACTCAGCCTATCGCAGTCCACTGCTGGACATAGGCCTCTCTCAAGTTGCGCCACAACAATCGGTCCTCTGGCTTCCGCATCCAATCCCCCCCAGCCGGGTAAAATTGTACGGTAGATATTTTTTTTTTTATTAGAAATACCTATCTGTATCTTGTCATCTTAGTCTTCCTGCAACCACGAACGCTGCAAAGCTTTTGAAACGTCAGGAAAACCAATTCACATAATATACGCGATGTAATCCGGTTAAACTTGTTTTATTATAATGAGTAGATACACTGATTAAAATACAAAACATAGTTTAATTTAACAAACAAATGTATTCAATAAAGTCGTTGATGAAAGTGTCCACTTGTTCGGTAAGCAGAATCGACCTTGCCTCACTGAGCCCAGGGAAGAGCATGATTATGATTCAGCACCCCTAATGGAACTTCAGCCATTGACATCACAACTTTCTTGTCCTTTTCATCGATAATATAGTTTAGTTTAACAACAAATTATTTACTCAATAAATCACAGTTGATATCATATCGTTTTAAGTCTACGATTAAAGTGGCCACTTGTTTAAGCCTCTTCACTCGGTACGCAGTATTGACCTCGCCTCACTGAACCCCGTGCACAGCTGCGAACATGAATGTTGAAACGATTTTCCAAAGTTGGCACGGTATCCAGACGATCTCGATGATGATTCTGCACCCCTAGTGGAGCTTCAGCCATTAACATCACAACTTTCTTGTCCTTTTCGTCGATATCGATCTTCATGATAGACACTGGATGTTGTTTGTCTCCGTTGTTTCTTACTGTGATCTCCACAGTCATGCCTTCTGGTGATAAAGGCACTGTTTGTTGTTTCAACACGTAACCGTCGATGCTGACGATCAGAGCCAGGCACAGAGCAATCTTCACACACATGTTTGAATACATGATTGTATTTATTAATGTGTTGAACGACTGCTGGCCGTTTGAGGAGTGTATCGAGCCCAGGCAGGATGAGACTTTAAATACTACTTTTCATGACGTACAAACCGTTAGTTCTACGAATTAGATTTCCCTCAATTACGCATGAAGTTTTACATTCCTCATAGATAGGCATTGTCGGGTGAATAATTACGTGTATTGTTCAATTTAAGTAGCTTGAAACATACGGAAAGTCCAACTATATACTTAACTTCAAAATTATGTTAACATAAAAAAATGTAAAAACCGACTTCAAAAAGTTTTTTTTTTAACGCATTACGCATGCGTAGCGAAAATCTGACGATTTAAATTGTGGAATGAAAAAATCGCTCATCATCACCACC
Organism: Asteroscopus sphinx; assembly: GCA_949699075.1. Lineage (NCBI taxonomy): Eukaryota > Metazoa > Arthropoda > Insecta > Lepidoptera > Noctuidae > Asteroscopus > Asteroscopus sphinx. Next base: position 9,403,898 of record OX453019.1, read on the forward strand.
AATCATCATCATCGCGATTATTTTCTTTCCACAATTTAAATCGTTAAAATAATAAAATTTGTGTGAAACAGTTTAGGACGTAGGTGCTTTTGATTCGGTTTGGTTTAAGAAAAAACTGGCAAGTCGTCCTAAACTGTTTCACACAAATTTTATTAGTTTATTCTTTTTGAAGTCGGTTTTTACTTTTTTTTAAGTTTATTTAATTTTTATATTTTGAGTGGCATTAACAATAGAAAGAAAGGGGTGATTGCTTAAATCCCGAATGATTTGCTGTCATCCATTGAAGAGTTCCCTTCTTTATCTCCGAAGATCTTCATCAGATATTCACCAAATGATACTTTCTGAATGCAAATGCTTGATTTGTTGATGAATATACCAAAATCGTTATATGTATAAATAATAAATAAATAAATAATAAATAAATATTTTTATAATATGCTTTTAAAAGGACGAGACACTAGCCGATTCCTTTTTAACTAAACGAGGCCGTTAATTTATATTTCGGCCGAGACTTGTATAGTACTTTTTTTCTCATTTGCGAGGAAACAATACACAAATTAATTCAACAGTATCTAACTCTTATTTGCGCCAATTTGTGCGCGCGTGGTTCTTGTTCTATATTCAAAGTTTTGGAATAAAAATATGCACATTCAGGCTTTATAATGATATGTACCTAAAAACTAAAAACACCTCATTTATGTGTGTACTTAAAAACTTCTCTAGCATGATTTATAAAATAAAAACTGTCTAGCTATTTATATTATTGTCGTGTTGGATATTGCTGGCGTGTTATTTCGTTGCGCACGGAAAAGAGCCGATAGATGTATTTTTTTTTAAAATAATGAACCAATTTCTGAGGAAGTGGGAGAAATTATTTTTCTATTCCGTGGCGACCACAAACGCAAAAACTCGCTCGCAAGCCGTAGGATGGTTCTACGACCCAACACGAAAAGATTTATTCGACTTAAATAGTAATAGTCCTGCCCCCCTAGCCAAGTTAAACAAAACAAGTTAAACAAAACCCTGACCAAGCTTATACTTTGTTATTTAATCTAATAAATAGTCAATTTAGTAAGGTTTTTACCCCGAAAACTGTATCGGTTTGTGATCGCGTTACTTTTAGTGACTGGGCAACGCCAGGTATCTATAAAAGTAGGAAAAGGTTGTACGAATTATATTCTGAAAAGACATATAATCATGATGCAATCTTTCATGAATATGTTAAAAAATATTCAAAATATTTCAAACGGGCCTGTTCCTCTGCTAAATCCATACATTTAAAAAATAAAATGAAGTTATCTGGTAATAAAATTAAAACAACTTGGAATATTATTAATTCAGAAACTGGAAGATCCGCAGTACGTAGCCGGGACTTCCATTTGAAAATAAATAATGTAGACATTAAGACAGACATGGAGGTAGCAACTGAGTTTGAATCATTTTTCACAAATATTCCTGTTTTAACAACCAAAACCCTGTTGTCGTCTTCCACTTCTGCTTACTCCATACTCAAAGAATGTGTACCTGAATGTGACAGATATTTTGAATTTTCAGTTGTTAATGCAAAAGACATTGAAGAATCTTTCAAAAGTCTTGATGTGAAGAAAACTGCAGACCTATGGGGTTTGTCTGTAAAGATCATCACATCAATAATTAGTATAATCTCACCTTATTTAGCAACTGTGTTCAATTCTTGCGTCGCTTCTGGTGTTTTCCCTGACTTGATGAAACTAAGCAAAGTGATTCCACTGTTTAAGTCTGGTAGCAGATCTGATCCCACAAATTTTCGACCTATTTCAATTTTTTCGACTTAGTTCTGCAGCCTACGCTGTTAAGAAAATTCAGAACATTACTGATGTGGATACAGCCAGAATAGTCTATTTTAGTTATTTTCATAGTGTAATGACTTATGGGATTCTCCTCTGGGGTAACTGTGCAGACATTAATACCATCTTTGTTTTACAGAAAAGGGCTGTTCGAGCCATTTACAAATTGGGTCCAAGGGTTTCTCTCAGAGAAAAATTCAGAGAGTATGGTATTCTGACTGTAGCTTCTCAATATATTTATGAAAATTTATTGTATGTGCAGAAAAATATTTCAGATTTTGTTAAAATGTCCGATGTTCACAGTTTTAACACAAGGTACAAACACAACCTTGCTGTACATCGTACTCGTCTCCGTCTCCACAGAGTAAGCAACTCGTTCATGGGTCAATGTATACGTTTTTACAACAAACTTCCAATTGAGGTCCGTAATTTATCCCTTAAGAGATTTAAAGCTTTTATTAAAATTAAACTTTGCAATAAAGGATACTATAAAATTTCTGATTATCTTGATGATAAAAAAGCTTGGGACTGATCTGCTCGCTAGATACAGGCAATATTGTCTTTTTTTAGGGTTCCGAAGTCCTACAAGGAACCCTTATAGTTTCGTCATGTCCGTCCGTCTGTCCGTCTGTCCGTCTGTCCGTCTGTCCGTCTGTCCGTCTGTCCTAATCCTTTACAGCTTAATAACTTCTACAGTTATAAACATAAGTAAATGAAATTTTGTTAAAAAATAGTCTACATATAGATCTCAATTTTAAAAGAATAAAAGAATCGTTTTTCCGTATTTTAGGGGTGGCGTCCATACATGTGAAATGGAGAAAAAAAAATGTTTTTCGCTGCACCCCCTCGTGTGGGATATCATTGAATAGGTCTACTAAAATGAAGGTAATGTTTGATACACCACTTTTTTATCAGGTGTACCATCTGCGAAATATAGCCCGCCAAAGTGGCTAGCAATGTGTCCCCCCCCCCTGCCATTTCTAAACTATGCAATGTAGAAACTTATAATCTTCCACATTGATAGACCTTTGTGAAAACTCTCTTTTAAAATTATTTTGAGTATAATGTGATTATAATTTTTTGAGTTATAGAGAGAAAACTGAAAAATACTTAAAACGTCCTAGTTCAAAGGTCATTGACCTTAGAGAAAAATTATCATAGCAAATAATGCTCCTTTAGCTACTTTCTATTTGAAAAAATCACAAAAAGTAACTTTATCGCTAGATGGCGCTACTAACAATACGCTCTGAGTCGCGAATGCTGCCGATTATTGCAAAAACTAAAATAGCCATGATTAATATTCGATTTGATTCGTTTGTAATTACACCTACTTAAGGAACCCTATAATACTGAGCATGGCCCGACATGCTCTTGGCCGGTTTTTTTGACATGATTTATACACCGTTGTGACATTTTATTTATATACTTTAATTTGACAATTTGGTTTATATACATTTAACCATGCATATTTATTATATAACACAACAAACTTGTCTTGTCTTGTTGTCTGGACTTTAAAAGAGACTATGATCCCTGAGTTTGTTTCGGTATTTCTTCTCAGAGGTAGTCATACGTGGGACACTCAGAAAGTTTTGCGAAACTAAAAAAAATTGTTCTATACGTACATATATTTTTATCAAATCTTTTCAAAGTACTTTCCACCAGCCTCTATACAAAGATTCATGCGCCTAAACCAGTTTTCAAAACACTTTTTCCAGTCCGCCGCAGACACCTCGTTTACAGCCTGCTCGAACGCAGCCAGCGCATCTTCCGGCGACGAAAATTGTATCCCTTTGAGCTGATTTTTTATTTTTGGGAATAAAAAGAAGTCACACGGTGCTAGATCAGGGCTGTAAGGAGGGTGACCCAGGAGTTTGACTGGCGTGCTGTCCAGGAAGTCCCTCGTTTTGAGTGCGGTGTGCGCAGGTGCATTGTCGTGGTGGAGCAGTAGCCCGCGGAGCCCTGTGTTTGGTCGCTTGTTGCTTATAACAGAGAAAACTTCTGGCAAACATTTGGTAGTATACCATTCGGCATTAATGCTTCTTTGATCCCGTAAGGGAATTGCTACCAAGTGGCCAGTCGAATTAAAAAAGCTAGCGATCAAAATCTTACCCCCGCTTCTAGATCGCTTCACTTTGGTAGGCGTTGGCTCATTTTGAAACACCCAAACAGTCGACTGGCGCTTGGTTTCTGGGTCGTATTGATAAATCCAGGACTCATCACCTGTAACGATGTCGTAAACACGCCGAGACGAGCCTGCTTCAAATTTGTTAAGCATATCACGGCACCATTCCACCCGGGCCTGCTTCTGAGCATCGGTGAGGTTGTGCGGCACCCAGCGTGATACTATCCTCCTCACGCGAAGATGGCTGTGTAGAATCTCGTGAACGCTTCCCGATCCAATCTTCAATATGTGTTGAATCTCCTGATATGTAATTCGCCTATTGTCTTGGATTAAATTTTTCACTGCTAGCACGTTTTCTTCGGTAACAGCCGTCAAAGGGCGACCGCTTCTTTCGTCATCCCCCAAAGTTGGTCGACCGCGCTTGAATTCGTTATACCAACGATACACGGTTGCCTTGGAAGGGCCTTCATCCATGAATGCCATTTGAAGTCTATCGTACGATTCATCCGGTTTCAGGCGACACTTGAAATCGTATAAAATCATAGCTCTAAAATGTTCCCGGCGCAGATCCATATTTCAGTGAGACACAATACTTTGAATTAACTCGCAAAAAATGTGGAGGGAAATTTTGAAATTGGAACTTACTTATTTTTACTTATAAATAATCATATTTTCGAAAAACATTATAACTGGCCAGTCTCCCATATATAAAAACTTTTTTTCGCAATACTTTCTGAGGGGCCTGGTATAGGAAATGCCGATGTCATCTAGTTTTTATAATTAACCGACTTGTAAAAGTGATTTTTAACATCCAATTTGCAGAATAAATGATTTGTATTTGTATTATTTGTAGTTGACAATCTACACAATCTACAATCGTCAACGCTAATAGAAAACAATCAAAATGTATGGGAATGACATATCTGAACGAATGATTTTTTCGTTGAGATATGTCATTCCCATACATTTTGATCGTCTTCTATTAGCGTTGACGATTGACGATTGTGTAGATTGTCAACTTGGCTAGGGGGGCTGAATTTCGGGATAAGGAATGTTCACGGGACCTTGCAGTTCTTTTTCTGTAATTTCCCGATATTTCGGCACTGTTACAAGTGTCTGGTCACGGAAAATCTAAAGTATTTGCAGGTGGAACTCACAGAAAATGAATTACGACACCCGTGACATAATAATATAAGTGTTAGTTTAAAAACCCGTATAAAAAATATTGTTATTTTTTCAAATCGACTTTACCAATCGATTCTGCAATCAATATAGAGTCTATGGTTTCCGTTTACAACACGACTTACGTCCAAAATTAATAACCGATCTATCCACGATTTGCCCTACTAGAGATAGAAACTTGACATAAGTTCCATAAAAAATATGTCATAAAAATAAAAATATGTCACAGGCATAAAACCCCAGAGTCGATTAAGGTTTACATATGGATTGGTAGGGCATCAAAAGTAGATTACAAATGTGTAATTAGTTTTCCTTAAAACCATCACCAACAACACATGTCAACATTACCTTCATTTTAGTAGACCTATTCAATGATATCCCACACGAGGGGGTGCAACGAAAAATATTTTTTTTTCCCCATTTCACATGTATGGACGCCACCCCTAAAATACGGAAAAACGATTTTTTTATTCTTTTAAAATTGAAATCTATATGTAGACTATTTTTTAACAAAATTTCATTTACTTATGTTTATAACTGTAGAAGTTATTAAGCTGTAAAGGATTAGGACAGACGGACAGACGGACAGACGAACAGACGGACAGACGGACAGACGGACAGACGGACAGACGGACGGACATGACGAAACTATAAGGGTTCCTTGTAGAACTTCGGAACCCTAAAAACAACCAACTTCAGAAAATAAGAGCAAAATTATAATTTAGTATACGGTTAAATATTATCTAATAAACATTGAACTGTTACATAGTGCACCACAAGTAACTACGTAAAAAACGTCACGAAACCAAATATTAAAAAAAATCTTGTGATCATCCTGTTGGCGACGAACAATAGACTCGGTGCCAGTGAACTAAAGTGAAGTGATTATGCATGTGAAATGTGTTAATTATAATATAGATAAGTTAGTATGTAAGGTCGATTTATGTACTTGTTAATTTTCTATATCTAGTTAGTAAGTTATTTTCTAAATAGGTTATTTTTATTTGTCTTCCTTTTAATTAATTGATTTGTATTAATTTAGAATAGGTGTCTAGGGATCTCGCAGTATTGTAACTCACATATATTATGTAAATAACAAGTAGCCACATAGGAAACGTACGCTTTGTAGAATTTTTGTAACATATTTTGCCTTATTTTCCTTCTAGTTAAGTTTTCTTTGACCTGTAAATTTTTATTAGAAAGATAACGTAATTCTGCATAAGAATATGGCATAATTTGCTGTATTTCAGTCTGTAATTAATTATAATAATTAAAAATGTGTCATACCCATAATGAAAATGTAACAAAAAACACTGCCAAAATAAAGAGGTCCTCGTTACGGTTAAGAGTCCTAGAACGTTAGTAACCACGAATTGTACTAGGTCGTCACCTCAGTTCCCCGAATACAATAAATAAGAAGAAACAAGAAAAAGGGCTTTCTTTTCAAGACCCCAATAGAAGCTGGTCCTTCGGTAGCCGGATATCAAGAACTGAAGCCTGAAGCTGAAGAAACACGGCGTACTACGAGGGAACTCTACAGTAGGGAAGAAAAAATCTTCGCGTGAAGACCGCGTCGGACGGGCACACTGTACGATACTTGTGCCCCACCGAAATACTACTTAAGGTCCGGCGTTCTATGAAGATTGGAACGCACGCACCCAGACCGCAGCCTACGCGCCGCGCCAGCAGCAACACAGTGGTGGTGCAGCACCGGCGGGGCAGAAAGCACCAACAACACCCGAGGAGTACAGGAAGCACATCCTCGGGGCCGCTATCCGGGTCCTACAGGACGTTTTAAACGCCCTGATGACCGAACAGGACCCGGTACCTGTCATTCTCGCCGGAATGGCCACGCTGTTTACAGCCGGCTAAACCGACGAGAATGAACAGCAGAGCAACCGCGGCACAGCAAGGTCGCCCCCCTCCACTTCCACCTGCCGGATTGACGCCTGAGTAAGTCAAAACATGGCCTACACTTGACTTACTCAAACACAGAGCACTTCACACACATAACATGCACCCCAGTGCGCGACGTGTGCTAAGTTAATATAGGCACGGAGCGCACTATATACAGACATACATAACTATACATGCATCTATACTCTCCCGTAGAATGCGCGGGCGCGCATTCGTACGTAAACATTGGGCGGTGTACTCACAATACAATCCGTCCAAACACACATCACGGCCTCTTAGCTGTAACGTGATTGGCTAGTCCAATTGCGCTACAGCGGAGGCCGCTTAAGTCGACGCCTATGTCGCTGGTCGACCTCTGCTGGGCCTCCCCCGGGCAACCGGGGGTCTCACCCGGTAGGGTCTGACCGCCTAGGCGTCGTGAAGAAGCGCTCCCGTGAAGACGGCGAGCGCGACGCTCCTACAGGAACACTCATAGCAACCACTCACATAGCTGTGATGACCGCCAGCCGGCTGGCAGGCGGCACACAGCTACTTGGTCTTTGGAACCTGTTTCCGCCCCAAAGACACGCCCGTTTTTACGGGCGGAGAATGGATACCTCAGGAAAGGGGGTCCCACCCCCGAGCCTGATTCCTCGCGCCCCTTGCAGGGCGATGAGATGACCCCGAGGTAAAGATTGGAAGAAAAATTCAACTGAAGAGTTATATGAAGAATTAGTACGTCGTTTATTCGGGTCATCGTGGGAATTTATGAAGACACAAGTTGACGACCGCCGCCCCCCCCCCCCCCCGCGCTCCGAACATTGAAGATTGGATTTCAAGACGAAGTTGCTTGAAGACATTTTGTACGTGGCGCACCTACCACTACTTGTGCCTCGCCGTATTGCACCTAAGCTACTGCGCTCCTGTATGGGACCGGACTACAGTTAGAAGACTTGAAGATCCAATAAGAAACATTGAAGAGAAGCTGTTTGGCGTTAGCGGGGTCGTCGTTTACGTTCGTCCGTACATATTGCTGGGAAGATTGCGCCCCTCATACACTGCCGTGTGTATTGAGTTGAAGAAACTTGAAGATAGCGCCGTCTTACTCGAAGCCTCGTCGGACAACATTTGAAGAGAAGTTGATTCAAGATTGCGGGGTCGTCACTTACGTCTATTCGGACACATTGCTGGGAAGATTGCGTCTCATATACCGTCGCCGCGCGTAACAAGTTGAAGGATTTTGGAAAAGCGTCGTCTTGCCCGAAGCCTCGCCGGACAGCGATTGAAGAGTAGCTGTTTGGACCTGCGGGTTGCTGCTTACGTTCGTTCGGACACATCGCTGGGAAGATTGCGCCTCGTGCACCACCGCCGCGTGCATCGAGTTGAAGAATTATTAGGAAGCGTCGTCGTGCCCGAAGCCTCGCCGGACAACGATTGAAGAGTAGCTGTTTGGGCCTGCGGGTTGCTGCTCACGTTCGTTCGGACACATTGCTGGGAAGACTTCGCCTCGCGCGCCGCCGCCGTGTATATTGAGTTGAAGAATTGTTAAGGAACGCCGTCTTACTCGAAGCCTCGCCGAACCGCGATGATGACACGAAGCAAAATGGGGGATAGCACGCGCTCTACTACTGAAGAGGAAACAAGCACGGAAACAAGCACAGCCACCACCACGACATCGGGCGACACATCCGAGGAGGTGACTGATAGTAGCGCGCAGACTGAGGAGGTGACCATGAAGGAGAATACTGAAGCCACCAAGATCGAAGAAATCTGGTTCAAGCAAAGCAGCCAACAAGAAGAAAGAATTAGAAGCCAAACTGGAGTTGGAGAAACTGAAGTTGGAAGAAATCAAGGTCAAGACCAGGATGGCAAACACGAAGTTGGAGCTGGCACGCCTGAACGAAGACACTGACCTTAGTGAAGAAGAAGTGGATGCCGAAGCCGAAGCGGCCGCAGCCCGAGCTACTGCGGCCTGGAAAGCCCTTTTTCTTGTTTCTTCTTATTTATTGTATTCGGGGAACTGAGGTGACGACCTAGTACAATTCGTGGTTACTAACGTTCTAGGACTCTTAACCGTAACGTGGACCTCTTTATTTTGGCAGTGTTTTTTGTTACATTTTCATTATGGGTATGACACATTTTTAATTATTATAATTAATTACAGACTGAAATACAGCAAATTATGCCATATTCTTATGCAGAATTACGTTATCTTTCTAATAAAAATTTACAGGTCCAAGAAAACTTAACTAGAAGGAAAATAAGGCAAAATATGTTACAAAAATTCTACAAAGCGTACGTTTCCTATGTGGCTACTTGTTATTTACATAATATATGTGAGTTACAATACTGCGAGATCCCTAGACACCTATTCTAAATTAATACAAATCAATTAATTAAAAGGAAGACAAATAAAAATAACCTATTTAGAAAATAACTTACTAACTAGATATAGAAAATTAACAAGTACATAAATCGACCTTACATACTAACTTATCTATATTATAACTAGCTTTTACACGCGGCTCCGCTCGCGTTAAATTCTGCTAACCCACGTCAGTCCAGTCCAGTCAACTGTCCCACTGTCCCACTGCCCCGCTGCCCCACTGCCCCGCTGTCCCGCTGCCCCACTGCCCCAATGCCCCGCTACCCCACTGCCCCACTATCCCACTGCCCCGCTGCCCCATTGCCCCGCTGCCCGCTGCCCCAATGTCCCGCTGCTCAGCTGCCCCACTGCCCCGCTACCCCACTGCCCCACTGCCCCGCAGCCCCTCTGCCCCGGTGCCCAGCTGCCCCACTGACGCACTGCCCCACTGCCCCACTGCCCCGCTACCCTACTGCCCCGCTTCCCCAATGCCCCGATGCCCAGCTGCCCCGCTAACCCACTGCCCCGCTGCCCCACTTCCCCGCTGCCCCACTATCCCACTGCGCCACTGCCTGCCCCGCTGCCCCGCTACCCCACTGCCCCGCAGCCCCGCTTCCACACTATCCCAATGCCCCGCTGCCCGCTGCCCCAATGTCCCGCTGCTCAGCTGCCCCGCTGCCCCACTGCCCCGCTTCCCCACTGCCCCGCAGCCCCTCTGCCCCGGTGCCCAGCTGCCCCACTGACGCACTGCCCCACTACCCCACTGCCCCGCTACACCACTGCCCCACTAACCCACTGCCCCGCTGCCCTACAATCCCAGTGCCCCACTGCCTGCCCCGCTGCCCCCCACTGCCCCGCTACCCCACTGACCCACTGCCCCGCTGCCCCGCAGCCCCGCTTCCCCACTATTCCAATGCCCCGCTGCCCCGCTACCCCACTGCTCCACAGCCTGCCCAGCTGCCCCACTGCGCCGCTGCCCCACTGTCCCGCTGCCCCACTGCCCCGCTGCCCCACTGCCCCGCTGCCCCACTGCCCCGCTGCCCCACTGCCCCGCTGCCCCGCTATCCCACTGCCCGGCTGCCCCGGTAACCCACTGCCCCACTGCCACCTGCCCACTGCCCCACTGCCCCGCTAACACACTGCCCTGCTGCCCCACTATACCACTGCCCCGCTGCGAACTTCCCCACTGCCCCGCTGCCCCACTATCCCACTGCCTGCCCAGCTGCCCCACTGTCACACTGCCTGCCCAGCTGCCCCACTGTCACACTGCCCCGCTTCCCCACTGCCCCGCTGCCCCGCTTACCCACTGCCCCACTGCCCCGCTGGCACGCTGCACCGCTGCCCCACTTCCTCGCTGCCCCGCTGCCCCGCTGCCCCACTGCCTCGCTGCACCGCTGCTCCGCCCCGCTGCCCCGATGCCCCACTGTCCCGCTGCCTAACTGCCCCACAACCCCACTGCCACACTGCCCCGCTACGCCACTGCCCCACTGGCTCACTGCCCCACTGGCCCACTGCCCCGCTGCCCCACTGCCCCACCATCCCGCCGTCCCACTGTCACTGTCCTACTGTCCCACTGTCCCACGGTCCACTGTCCCACTATCTCACTATATCACTAATCACTATCGTCCCGTCCCGTCCCATGTCCCATGTCCCATCCTATGTCCAGTCCCATGTGCCGTCCCACTGTCCTGTTCCATGTCCCGTCTCATGTCCCGTCTCATTTCCCGTCCCATGTTCCGTCCCCTGTCCCATCCACTGTCCCGTCCCCAGTCCCGTCCCCAGTCCCATCCCCAGTCCCATCCCCAATCCACTCCACTCCATCGTACATTACTATCCGCTCGTGCAAATGCATAGAAGCTTCGATCTGTCGGGTGAGTACGCAACCCTCGAATTAATTTTTTTCTTTCTTTCTTTCTTTCTCAAAACCCATACCAGTTTTTAAGTCAGATCATCAGCTTTCAAACAAAAAAAAAATCATCAAAATCGGTCCAGTAGTTTTAGCGTCATGCTGGAACAAACAAACAAACAGACGCTAGACGTTTACAATTTTATAATAGTTACTAGCTTTTACCCGCGGCTCCGCTCGCGTTAAATTCTGCTAACCCACGTCAGTCCAGTCCAGTCCAGTCCATTCCACTGTCCCGCTGTCCCGCTGCCCCGATACCCCACGGCCCCGCTGCCCCGCTGCCCCACAGCCCCGCTGCCCCACTGCCCCGCAGCCCCACTGCCCCGCTGCCAATTAATAATTATATTAATATTAAGCGGTAAAGGATTAGGACAGACGGACAGACGGACAGACGGACAGACGGACAGACGGACGGACATGACGAAACTATAAGGGTTCCTTGTAGGACTTCGGAACCCTAAAAATGGGGACTAAAAACCGGCCAAGAGCATGTCGGGCCATGCTCAGTATTATAGGGTTCCTTAAGTAGGTGTTACAAACAAATCAAATCGAATATTAATCACGGCTATTTTAGTTTTTGCAATAGACGACATTGCATTGGCGACTCAGAGAGTGATGTCAGTAGCCGCTAGATGGCGCTATACAGTGCCAAATGTAATACACGGCACTTGACGGCAGCATTGGCGACCCAGAGAGTGTTGTACGACACCGCTAGATGGCGCCAAATTTAAGAAGTGTGTCGTCAACATAACACAAAGTTACTTTTTGTAATTTTTTCAAATAGAAAGTAGCTAAAGGAGCATTATTTGCTATAATCATTTTTCTCTAAGGTCAATGACCTTTGAACTAGGACGTTTTAAGTCTTTTTCAGTTTTCTGTCTATAACTCAAAAAATTATAATCACATTATACTCAAAATAATTTTAAAAGAGAGTTTTTACAAAGGTCTATCAATGTGGAAGATTATAACTTTCTACGTTGCATAGTTTAGAAATGGCAGGGGGGGGACACATTGCAAGCCACTTTGACGGGCTATATTTCGCAGATGGTACACCTGATAAAAAAGTGATGTATGAAACATTACCTTCATTTTAGTAGACCTATTCAATGATACCCCACACGAGGGGGTGCAGCGAAAAAAATTTTTTTTCCCCATTTCACATGTATGGGCGCCACCCCTAAAGAACGTAAAAACTTATTTTTTTATACTTTAAAAATTGAGATCTATATGCAGACTATTTTTTTACAAAATTTCATTTACTTATGTTTATAACTGTAGAAGTTATTAAGCTGTAAAAGATTAGGACAGACGGACAGACGGACACACGGACAGACGGACAGACGGACAGACGGACAGACGGACGGACATGACGAAACTATAAGGGTTCCTTGTAGGACTACGGAACCCTAAAAAGCTATAAATATGGGTGTTTTGCGGACTTGAACTTCTTGAGCTGGAAAAATCAGGTGTCTGTGTGGTGTGGTGTCAAATATTATTATTATCCACAAACAAAACTGCCAATATGAGTTTGACTCGTATTATAATCATAGAAGTGGGTAACTACAGGGTCACCAAGGGCCACTTAATAGGAAACTGTAAAAGCAAACATAGGAAGATTGCATTTGACAAAGAATTTTTATTAATTAATCACAGTTGTAGCAGGTATGTCACAATATATGGAAGAATCGTTGGAAATTTCCGATCGTTTAGTCCCGATCAACAGGTACGCACAAGTTTCCACCGCGCTTGATAGTGTCCACAGGACACTTGATACCACGACCAATCGCAAAACGGTCTTCTAAATTTGGCACGTTTTTGGAAAGACCATGATTATGATTCAGCACCCCGAACGGAGCTTCAGCAATTGACATCACAACTTTCTTGTCCTTTTCGTCGATATCGATCTTCATGATAGACACTGGATGTTGTTTGTCTCCGTTGTTTCTTACTGTGATCTCCACAGTCATGCCTTCTGGTGATAAAGGCACTGTTTGTTGTTTCAACACGTAACCGTCGATGCTGACGATCAGAGCCAGGCACAGAGCAATCTTCACACACATGTTTAAATACATGATTGTAATTTTTAATGTGTTGAACGACTGCTGGCCGTTTGAGGAGTGTAACTGGTTCAGGCAGCAAGGGGCCTTATATATTGTTTCATGACGTAAGTTTTAATAACTTAGATTTTAATTTTCCTTCTATTACACATTCAGTTCATTGTTTCACATAATAGGGATATTGATGAATGGATAATGATGGATTGTTTTAATGTCGATCGAAAGGTATAATTAGGAAGCTTCATGCATACGAAACACATATTGAACTAACTTTACGGGACTTGTCGCGCACAATTAAATCAAAATATAACAAACATTTTGACTAACCTCGACGTTTCGGTCAAGTTGCATTGGCCGTGGTCACGAGCAGACTGAAGTATGTGGGTGTCATCGTCTTGAGCGGCGGGTGTTTTCTCGAACTACCCGCGGTTGGTTTTTCGTAACGTCGCTGTCCGTAACAAGATATGCTGAATCACGACACACAATGCTGATAGTTTCGGCGGACATACATGTAGACATACCACGACGCGAACACTTCTCGATTACCGGATTCCACGAGGAGGACAACCTATATCCATCTTCCCGATTGAAATTTTTATATTTCTTTATCTCAATCGCTTCTCGTACAATTCTGGGATAGTAATGACGATCAGTGGAGAGGATTTTCGGGTCGTGTAGCTCAATCCTATGGTTTGGTCCTGAATCGAGCAAATGTTCGGCTATGGCAGATTTGTCCACTTGACGGCGCCTTACCGCTGTGATGTGCTCCTTCACTCTCTCCGCGATAGTACGCTTTGTCTGTCCAATGTAGGAGCTACCACAGCTGCAGTCAACCTTATATACCCCCGGTGTTTGGAATGGTATCACATCCTTCGCTGTCCTGACCTGATGTGCTACTTTAGATAACGGAATAAATACAGTCTTAATGGAGTAGTTTCTCAGTGCTGTTCCAACTTTATCCGTTATTCCTTTCACATATGGCATAAACACCGGTTGTCGGCTGACATCGAAGCCCGTTTTCTTATGGAATCTACGCCTAGGCTGCCTCCCAATTTACTTTATAACCATTGCGTTTTAGTACCTCCTGAACATGCGATAACTCCGATGGTAGGTTTTCAGGGTCACAAAGGTCATAGGCTCGGTCCACCAACGATCTCACAACAGACCGTAATTAGCGGGGATGGTGATGTGACGAAACACATAATTACAGCTTTCTCAAACTTCAAGCTCATAATTGGATGATGAAATCTGCTACTGCCGCTGAACATGAGACAGTAGCAGATCATCTCTGAATAACAACATTAACAGCCTAAGGACTGCATTCATCCTGACAGTATAATAACTTTAAGCCAAATCTTTCGATGTTGCTTTTATTTTACCATCTAGTTTTAATTTTAATTTACCAACACCGTGATTTTTTTTAGTTCGGAAATAATAAAACCGACTTCAAAAACCTTAACTACAAAATAAAAAATAATCCTTGTATGTATTTCTTAATCTTTTCATAACATTAGCTTCATTTCAGTAGACCTATCCAATGATATCCCACACGAGGGTGTGCAGCGAAAAAATAATGTAATCCCCATTTCACATGTATGGGTGCCACCCCTAAAATATATAATTACTTATTTTAAAATTGCGATCTATATACAAGATGTTACCTGTAACCGTGCCATATTTCTAGATCAAATGATAAATAATTGCTTAGTCATCTAGAAATACTAAACAATTCTACGATTATTTAATACCCAAATTTTCACTTAATTATAATTAGCGAGGGTTTGAGAATAAATCCCGAAGGACTCTGAAAATAAGTCATCGACGCCATTGTCAAAGGGTGGAAATACCTTTTTTTTTTTTTACCTGGGGAAATCCTCATGGACGCACTCCGCCCGGGGATGGCGGAGCCAGTGTCGTACTCTTACCGACTAAAACCACCACGGTGTTCCTCTTCCAACCATTGGCCGGGGGCGTGGGAAACTTATAGTCGTCCAAGTTTCCCACGCCCCGGCCAATGGTTGGAGCAAATATTGGTTATTTCGCACGCATCGTTTTTATATCGCACGCGTCACACGAGGATATTTTTTTAATAATAAATAAATATTTTTAGGATATTTTACACATCGCCATCTAGTCCCAAACTAAGCAGAGCTTGTGCTATGGGTACTAGACAATGGATATAATACTTAAGTACTTTTTTTTTTGTAAATACATACTTATAAGAAACAACCAGACCAACACAAACACTCATGTTCATCACACAAATATTTTTGTCCTGTGGGAATCGAACCCACGACCTCGTGATCAGCAGTCCGACACTCGAACCAGTAGACCACGGAGGTCGTTTGTTTACAAATAGGATTTTTTTTGTATTGATTTTTATTGTTTCGTGTTCAGTATCAGTGATATAAATATGGCACGAATACAGATCAACATATTGTATAAGCAATTTTTTTGCAAAATTACATTATGTTTAAAACTGTAGAAGTTATTAAGCTGTAAATGATAAGGACAGACGGACAGCCTGACAGCCGGACAGACGGATGGACATGACAAAACTATAAGGGTTCCTTGTTGGAACTTCAGAACCCTAAAAAGTCTGAAAAGTGGAAACTATGGTTATGGGTTATTATTATTTTATGCTTTTATTTTTTTCGTATGGTATGAACATCTTTTCGGTTCAAAAGTAATTGATTTTTCGACCACTTGCTAGAATCAAATTTTACTCGAATTTAGCATTATTATGTAAATTTGCTCAATAGGCTCGCCCCCTATTACATGAGACTATAACATAACTGGCGAAATGTGGGTGTATTATACACCTCTGCCTACCCCTTCGGGGAAATACAGGCGTGATGTTATGTGTTATGTTATGTAAATTTGGTGTGATGATGGAGCAAGAAGTTCGCCATAGGAACTCCTCAACGACAGAAAATAATTAATACCACAGTCTAAGGAACTCTAGCTCTGCTCTTTCATACTGTCATGTTTAGGCTCGTTTGATTTGTTTTGATGAGCACTATAAATAAATCAAGGTAATATCATAGGTTTGATGATGTTGCAGGAAGGTTGCCATGGGAACTCCTATTGCAGCAGAACATAACACTGTCGAGTTTGGGCTCGTGTCATTTGTTCAAACATACATAACATCACGCCTGTATTTCCCGAAAGGGTAGCCAGAGGTGTATGTGTATAGTACACCCTCATTTTGCCAGTTACGTTAAGTTACGTAAGTCCCATGTAACCCGGTCACAAATCCAGACTCCGGGCCGCTACTGAGAATTTCCTAACGAAAAAGCCCAATATGCCCGATCTGGGTGTCGAACCGAGAACCCCAAGCTCAGCAGCCGCGCTTGCGACCACTAGACCAACAAGGTAGTTGATTTTAATTGAATTGAGTTCAATTTATTTATTCGTAACAATAATTGTTACATGTCACTTTTAGGTACATTTCAAAATAATTAAATTACATGTATTTTACAACAGTTTTACCATTTTACCTTACATAACAATAATATATAAATTCATAATTTTTTTATTCAAAAGTCATAATTATCAGAGCAAAACATCCATGCTCCTAAATGTATACAATGTGTTATTAAAATAACTGAAATCCTATTAAGGGGTCAGTCCCCTTAAGAGGTTTTCAGTTATTTCAATAACACGTTGTATATAAAATTAAATAATTATTTAAAATCACATTATTCTCATAAATATTTTTTTTTCTATTGCGGTTGCTGTTCATAAAGATTTAAATGCTTGAAACTAAAATAGATCCGATAAGAGTTCACTCCGTGTGGTGTTGGACGTAAAGAATTTCACCACCCTCCCTCTTCTCATGGGTGTCGTAAAAGGCGACTAAGGGATTCACCAGAGGACGGGCAGCAGCGTTCTCTGAATATTTAAACAACCAACTGCGATCGCCAGCCCGCCTGCCAAGCGTGGCGATTATGGCATATCCCCCCATTTGGGGGAGGCCTTTGTCCAGCAGTGGACGTTTTTCGGCTGGAATGATGATGGTGATGAAGAGTTCACTGACCCGCGATCTATGACGCATAGTGCGAAAAAATTGACTTGAATACATAATCATAATAAAAATGTTATGTAATATAAATGTATATATGTGTGTACAATAAAGAATAAGAATAATAATTTCTTAAGTTTACGCGTTCACTCCAGAAATTTACTGCCCCATCGGCCATCATTTCTGCGAGCAATGTGCCCCGCCCACTGCCACTTAAGCTTGGCAATTCTTCGGGCTATGTCGGTCACTTTCGTTCTCCTGCGAATCTCCTCATTTCTGATTCGATCACGCAGGGAAACTCCAAGCATAGCCCGAAGGATGGAAGGCGCAGGACCGGTCTTTGTGGCGATACTTGGGGGAGGCCTATGTCCAGCAGTGGACGTCTTTCGGCTGAAATGATGATGATGATGACGCGTTCACTACACATTATAATAAAACAAGTTTAACGGCAACGCAACGCGATACAATCCGGTTAAACTTGTTTTACTATAGATCGATGACTTGAATACTATATTATTAGTACCCTAAAAACAGGTATTAGTTAATACCTATTATATGTTTTCGAAACTTAATGCGGATTTGTTCTTATTACCTACCTGGGTACCTACGCATCACGGGGAAATGTATGAAATTGTAGATTCTTGTTCTTTTAAAAAGTCGAACTACATCCATATACAGAACAGTTTGTGTTCACCATTGTACTCAATAAAACATACTAAACTGTATTTAAAATGACAATAATTTAAAAACACTCTCGCGTGAACCCGCGTCGAGCGATCCCTATGTCTAAGTGAGTTGTAGGGTCGCGGCCCGCGTCTCCCGACGCCTCGCAAGGCCCCCGCCGTTGCCCTGCGCAAGTACATTCGTCGCGCAACTGTATAGATAGTAAAACTGTGGTTATGTTGTTGAATTAAAGTTTATAATAACCGTTCTGGAATAAGACCGATACTCAAGTAACGATTCTATCCTTAAGTAAAACTGTACTTGAGGAAGCTTCTGTAATACGGGCCTTATGTCATGCCGATGGTGGTGTTAGTTGTTCCCTTCAATATGGTTGAGTTAAGCGATGACTGATGCTCGCGTCATGCTCGTGAACGGGTGCCGTCTGTCGGGACAGGTCAGCTCCTACATACTATGGCAACTCTTTTTACGTTTATTTCTAAAGGCAATATGCTCACTTTTAAACTCTGTTTTTTTTATTTCTGGCATTAATAGTACATTCCTGTCGAGGCCTGAAATGAAGTAATTTACGGCCGAGTAATATTGTGATTTTGAAAGGACGAGGCGTAAGCCGAGTCCTTTTTAACCAAACGAGGCCGTTTCGGCCAAGACTTGTATAGTACTTTTCTCTCATTTGCGAGGAAACACAACACAAATTAATTTAACAGTATCTCATTTTCATTCACGCCAATTCGCCCGCGCGCGGATCTTGTTCTATTTTCAAAGTTTTGAAAATGTATAATGCACATTCAGCCCAACGATTTAAGAAGCTTTATTCGTAGATTCAGGCTGTATAATGATAAATATTTTGTACCTAAAAACACCTAATTTATGTAAGTGTGTACTTAAAAACCTCGGTAGCATAATTTAAAAAATAAAAAGTGTCCAGCAATTTCTATTATTGTCCTGTTGGATATTACCGGCCTGTTATTTCGTTGCGTACGTAAAAGAGCCGATTGTTGTATTCTTTTTTTGAATAATGTACCAATTTCCGAGCAAGTGGAAGAAAACTACATTATACTCACATTATTTGAATAAATTTGATGTAATAAACAATAACCTATTTAAAAAAGAGTATACATCCATGAGAGTTTCTTGCCGGTTCTTCTCCATAGAACCCACAATTAGAACCGTGCAACTAGAGCCTGACGTTTCAAAAGTGCCTGTAATTAGGTTTATTTGAAATAAAAAAACTTTTGATTTTGTTTTTTTTATATTTATATGGTTTGGTCCCATAGTAAAAGTGGTTCATAATGATGAGTACAATGACACTTTAAGAGCTTTTCACTTATTTCAATACCTAACACGTTGTATTCTCGTATTCATTCGCATCAACAGCCAACAAAAATGAAAATCACCAAGTGAGCAATCATCATCATCATCATTATTTCAGCCGAAAGACGTCCACTGCTGGACAAAGGCCTCCCCCACAGGGTATGCCATAATCGCCACGCATGGCAGGCGGGTTGGCGATCGCAGATGGTTGGTTAAATACTCAGAGAACGCTGCTGCCTATCCTCTGGTGAATCCCTTAGCAAGTGAGCGTAATTAAAAGACTGTGAAGTTATATGTTTTGTAGTCACACGAGGTTGCTGTTCTTCCATCAACAATGTCGTTAAACAGTGACATAACCTATTCCCTGACGACTTTATGCCTTGCCCAAAAAGAATAAATAATTTAAAACCTCAAAAACATTGATTGAATTGATAGAAATTGTAATATTACTTAAACGTTCGGCTGCCCCAGTGAATTCAGCACCAATTAAATCGGTCAACAAAGTCTCGGAGACACCTCCTGCTTTTTTGGAATCGGTTAAAAAATATTTACGTTTAAAAAGTACTTGGGACCTAGCCTATATAACCTACCAGTACCTACCCTTATTACGTAATACACTAGCAACTTCAATCGCTTTGATTGTGACAATACCTACAAAAATAGTAATTGTGTGGTGCTTTTGTCGAAAAAAGCTATTTTGATTTTTGATGTGAAACATCTGTTGGCGCGCCTCGGGGGTAAAGGCTGACTCGTATTCCGTGATTGCGTCCGCCGCCGCTATCAATTTCGTTGTTTCACATCTACTGGACGTCTAATGACAGCCAATTTAAAAAAATCATATAATGAAGTGTAAGAGATATGTAGGTACATACAGTGATCAAAATACAAAAGATAGTTTAGTTTAACAAACAAATTATTTATTCAATAAATCACAGTTGATAATGATATCAACGAACGACTGAAACGTTATGAATCGTTTTAAGTCTTCGATGAAAGTAGCCACTTTTTTAAGCCTCTTCACTCGGTACGCAGTATTGACCTCGCCTCACTGAACCCCGCGCACAGCTGCGTGCATGAATGTTGAAACGATTTTCCAAAGTTGGCACGGCATCCAGACGATCTCGATGATGTTCCGGCACCCCTAGTGGAGCTTCAGCCATTGACATCACAACTTTCTTGTCCTTTTCGTCGATATCAATCTTCATGATAGACACTGGATGTTGTTTGTCTCCGTTGTTTCTTACTGTGATCTCCACAGTCATGCCTTCTGGTGATAAAGGCACTGTTTGTTGTTTCAACACGTAACCGTCGATGCTGACGATCAGAGCCAGGCACAGAGCAATCTTCACACACATGTTTGAATACATGATTGTATTTATTAATGTGTTGAACGACTGCTGGCCGTTTGAGGAGTGTAACTAGTTCAGGCAGCAAGAGGCTTTATATATTGTTTCATGACGTAAGTTTCATTAACAAAGATTTTGATTTTCCTTCTATTACACATTCAGTTTATTGTTTCTCATATATGGATAATTGGATATTGTTGAATGAATAATGATGCATTGTTTTATTATTGGTTATGTAGCTTTATGCATACGGAACCAAAGACATTTGTATACTGACGTAAGTATAGTAACTTTATGTACGGAACACTGTCATACAGCTTTCTCTAGTATTTTTGATAGTGACATTAGAAGAGATATAGGCCTGTAATTGGATACGACTGTCGCATAACCTGCTTTGTAAATCGGTCAAACATTTGCTATACTCAGTTGAGCTGGAACGACGACATGCCTAAATTGCATAGGTGTGTAATGGGAGCCACCAGACGGTGCAGTGTAAGTTTAAGTACACGATTTGAAATTTAGTCCCATCCTTTAACTATGGAACTTCATTGCTCAAAGGTCCCATCCAGGAGCGGAATCGTATTTAAGGCAGGTAATGATAGCACTAACTTCTGTTTCATCAGTTGGAATCATGAAGAAGGACTCTGAGAGATGAATCAGTGTCATCTTACGCAAGTACTAAATTAGCTAATTATGATTCTGTTTTATTTCGTTTAGATAAAGTCTGTTCAGCAAATTGTACTCCTACATCAGCAAAAAATTGATTGGCCATAATCAGTGAGCCCACCGGATCGGGATTAGTATTTGTTAGATTTTTTTATTTTTGAAGTCACATATTGTTTTTACTCTCCTATTTCTGTGGTTTTAACAGCCGCCCAGGTTTTCTTGCTGTCACGTTTAGAATTGTCTAACCTACGTCCTTTGTCTTTGACTGCCTCGTTGGTCTAGTGGTTGCAAGCGTGACTGCTGAACGTGGGGTCCTGGGTTTGATTCCTGGGTCGGGCAAAGTGTTATTGGGTTTTTTTTAGGAAATTCTTAGTAGCAGCCCGGAGTCTGGATTTGTGCCCGGTCAATGGCAATAGGCTCGCCTCCTATTACATGGGACTATAACATAACTGG
This sequence comes from Asteroscopus sphinx, assembly GCA_949699075.1. Classification (NCBI taxonomy): domain Eukaryota; kingdom Metazoa; phylum Arthropoda; class Insecta; order Lepidoptera; family Noctuidae; genus Asteroscopus; species Asteroscopus sphinx. The sequence goes on from OX453019.1 coordinate 9,425,739, forward strand.
CGAAATGTGGGTGTACTATTACACCTCTGCCTACCCCTTCGGGGAAATACAGGCGTGATGTTATGTTATGTTACGTCCTTTGTTATGGGCATTGATTTGATTAATTAACCGACTACGGCAAAACCAAAAGGAGGTTTATGATTTTAGCAGGCAAAATTATACACATATGTATATATGTATGTTCGTCTGTAGATCTGCTTAACTATTCGTCATATTTTGACAAATACTGAAATAAAATATAGCCAACTGTCCTTTCTTTATATTTTACCTATGTGTTTTTTTGTTTTACTTTCTTTGTAACCCCACCTGTTAGTTACCTGCTTGTGTTTATCACTGTTGTTTAAATGTTGCGCGTCGTTAACTGTGACAATAAAGCATTTTACTTTATTTCTTTCTTTCTATGTTATTTCTGGATAAAGTTACTTTCAAATGGTGAAATAATTATTAAAATTGGACCTGTAGTTTCAGAGTTAATCGATTACAAACATACAAACAAATCTTTCATCTTTATAATATTATTATTAAATATCATGGCAGACAGTGACTTGCCAACTCACTGACTGGGCCCCCTAAATAGCCGTTACTACAGGCAACCGGGAGCAAACCATGGTGTGAGCGGCTAAGGGTGTAGAGAGGTGTGGCCCCGGTTTCGCCGGCGCGAGTTTAAAAGTCCCGGAGTGGGTTTTCCCGCTATTACACCATAAGACACTTCCACCCCCGAGCAAAAGCTGGCGGCCCTTTTCTGGCCGGCTAATCAAGGCAAGCCAGAGATTAGAATTTTGCGGGCACTCTTGGGATTCCACTCCAGCTATCTAATAAAGGCAAACTGGAAACGAGGCCCTGACTGAGTCTTTGAGGCAATAAAGTACGCAGTGTCGCCGCTGACCAACAGCTCGCCGCAAGCTGCCCTGCGGTTTGTATGCTTTTCAATAGACCTCATGATAATATTTTTATTTGTTTATATTATAAGTTAAGTTAAGTTTTTCTTCCCTCCGGTTTTACGTTATTCTCATGATGAGGTAAATAACGCCTTTCCCAGAGGGGGTATTATTAAAAGGAAATGCGGGCAGAGAGACTACTGAAGATGAGGTATTTGTAGAAATTATCGCCGTCGCTTTGCCTCATGTAAGTGCGATAAAGATACCTTACTTTTGGGTCTGCATTACCCTAAGGTTGTCTGGCAGAGAACGCCTATGACGTTAAGACCACCTTTGTACCCAGTTGTGCATGAAGAATTAAATAAATAAATAGAGACAACTGCACTTCCGACTGAATAGCCTTATAGTGAAAAAGTCCTAATTCGAAGTCTGGCTCTCGACAATTTTTTCCTCTGAAACTGCACTAATTTGAAAGATATTACATAAACGAAATAAGAAGAATGTGTGCTGTGCCGCTATGTTTTTCCATTTTCATTAATAGAATTGTCAAATTTATCAGCCTCTGTAGACAGCGGTCTAAATAGGCACTTTAAAGATTATTGTAGAGTTACGCAATTATATTAGCAAGTTATGATTGCCAGTTTAATCTACATACCTCAGTGTCCAGTCCAGGGTTCATGAACTTGGATTACAAATGCGCAACCACCTTTTTAACGATAACAACATAAAATTAAGGGATTTAAAATTAACAAAAGAATGTTATATTTAACTTATGTTTTTATTAATCACGTTAAGAGGAAAAATATTATCACATCATTTGGAGATATCGGTGAAATGTCCATTTGTTGTTTAGGCGTCGTCAGTTGGAAAACAGAATCCACCATGTTTCACTGTGCCCTCAGGACAGGACCCACTCGTGATCGAGACACGGTCTTGCAAAGTCGGTACAGCATTGAGACGAGCATGAGGATGATTCGGCACCCCTAGTGGAGCTTCAGCCATTGACATCACAACTTTCTTGTCCTTTTCGTCAATATCAATCTTCACTGTAGACACTGGATGTTTTTTGTCACCGTTGTTTCTCACTGTGATCTCCACAGTCATGCCTTCTGGTGATAAAGGCACTGTTTGTTGTTTCAACACGTAACCGTCGATGCTGACGATCAGAGCCAGGCACAGAGCAATCTTCACACACATATTTGAATACATGATTGTATTTATTAATGTGTTGAACGACTGGTGGCCGTTTGAAGAGTGTAACTGGTTCAGGCAGCAAGGGGCCTTATATATTGCTTCATGACGTAATTAAGTAATAACGCACGACGTCGTCGGATGACGCTTGGAGCGCTTACTGGGCGTTCGTTTGTATGATCGCTCTGAGCAACTGAACGACAAAAGTACGCTCCGGGCGTCATCAGACGATAATACTGATCGCGGTCCAGAGTACCTACTTTTGTTCATGGTATAATAAGATGTTAAACATCTTATTATAACATGCTTTTGTTAAATGAAACTGACATGTCATGTCAGTACAAGACAAAATAAATTAGAAAATGGGTGAAGTGAAACAATAATTTATCCACCGACATGCATAATTTAGTCGAGTAATTTGTAAAATATAAGGGTAACAGAAAACAAAAATATTTTAGAATACCGACGTTGTAACTGATAAATTAGTTGGTACAATACAACTAAATTAAGAAATTAGGCTAAAAGTAAACAAACATTTAACCATGTTTGCGTCGGCGCACCTTCCTTTGAGCCTTCCCGGCTGTGCTTGCCGTCGCAACTTTAGGTGATGCTTGTTCATCAGATCGTGCAGCTTCGTCAGAGTCCACAAAACAGGTTGGGAATCGCGAAATCAGCGTTTGAAGTTCGCTCAGTGCTTCAACCTTGTGACGCTTTTGATCAGGAGTAGGTAATTATAGCAATCTTGCCCTCCACTGACCAGCAATTCGTCATACCGAAGTGTTTACGTGCGGCAATGAAAGTTTGGTGTCCCGCATGAGTAAGGAACTCTGTAATGGTGACCCCAGAGGCCTTGAGGGCTTTCTTACTCTCCCATATTAAATTGCGATGCTCCATGGTGTGCAGGCGAACCAGAATGGGCCGAGATTTGCGCTGAGAAAAACCCAGTCTATGGCAAACATGAATATTGTCTTTACATATCTCGGTGATTTTCATTTGGTTGGTTAGTATATTATGGACCACGTCATGCAGCTTTTGATTCTGCAGTTCCGCTACTCCATGAACTAGTAGATCTTTTCTTCGCATCAATGTTTCATGCTTGTCAAAGCCAAATGAAAGTAACTCAGTTTGTGCTTAGATTTTAGTGAGTGCTTGCTAAATAAATGTTTTAAATTCTGCAAAACTCAAGTGCAAGTGATGTCAGCTCAGGTGCCGGTCCAGGAACGGTTGCTGCCTTCTCCAGCTTCTCTTCATAGGTGGTCATCCTTGCGCTAAATAACTTCTCAAGCTCTCCTAAATTGCTAGCAAGTTTGCCGTCCATTGTTATTGTCGAAATATGTTAACCGTGCACACAGTAACTGGATAATAATATATAGTGAGTATATAGGGGGTCTTACTACAAAACTGCAATTCAATCCATTAAAAATTACGTTAAATAATTAATAATTAATTTTAAGTAGGAGTAATAAAAACAGATGTGTATGCAATGTGCCTACCCACATGGGAAAAAATACCCAACTTATAGTCTGATCTGATTGATGATACTGAAAGACATGTACCTATTTTGTTTCTATTACTGGAAATACTGATAAGTTTGTTTGTAAAGTATGTTAATTACAAAAGATTTAGATTTTTGTCTCATTGCATTGTAGAAAAGAAGTTCAAATTAGGATGTTGAGTCTTTATTGTAAACAGTTTTATTTAGTTACTAGCTTTTACCCGCGGCTCCGCTCGCGTTAAATTCTGCTAACCCACGTCAGTCCAGTCCAGTCCAGTCCAGTCCATTCCAGTCCACTGTCCCACTGTCCCGCTGCCCCGCTGCCCCACTGCCCCACAACCCCGCTGCCCCGCTGCCCCACTACCCCACTGCCCTACTGCCCCGCTGTCCCGCTAACCCACTACCCCACTGCCCGCTTCCCCACTGCCCCACTGCCCCACTAACCCAATGCCCCGCTGCCCCACTATCCCTGGCCCCACTGCCCCGCTACCCCACTGCCCCACTATACCACTGCCCCGCTGCCCCGGTACTCCACTGCCCCCTTTTTCCCGCTGCCCAACTGCCACGCGGCCCCGCTACCCCCTGCCCCACGGCCCCGCTTCCCCACTGCCCCGCTGCCAACTGCCCCGCTGCCCCACTATCCCATTGCCCACTGCCCCGCCGCCCCGCTGCCCCACTACACCACTGCACCGCTGCCCCACTATCCCACTGCCCCGCTTCCCCGCTACCCCACTGCCCTGCTGCCCCGCTATCCTACTGCGCCGGTACCCCAATGCCTCGCTGCCCCCCGCTGCCCAACTGCCCCGCTGCCCCGCTTACCCACTGCCCGGCTGCCCCACTATCCCATTGCCCCACTGCCACGCTGCCCCACTGCCCCGCTACCCCTCTGCCCCACTGCCCCACTATCCCACTGCCCCGCTACCCCACTGCCCCGCTGCCCCACTGCCCCGCTTCCCCGCTATCACACTGCCCCGCTGCCCAGGTAATTCCACTGCCCCGCTACCCCGCTACCCCACTGCCCCGCTGCCCCACTATCCAACTGCCCCGCTGCCCCGGTACTCCACTGCCCCGCTTTCCCGATGCCCAACTGCCCCGTGGCCCCGCTAACCCCTGCCGCACTGCCCCGCTGCCCCGCATCCCCACTGCCCCGCTGCCCCACTGCCCCGCTGCTCCGCATCCCCACTGCCCCGCTGCCCAACTGCCCCGCTGCCCACTATCACATTGCCCACTGCCCCGCCGCCCCGCTACCCCACTACACCACTGCACCGCTGCCCCGCTGCCCCGCATCCCCACTGCCCCGCTGCCCCACTATCCCATTGCCCACTGCCCCGGCACCCCACTGCCCCACTACACCACTGCACCGCTGCCCCGCTGCGTCACTATCCCATTGCCCACTGCCCCGCCGCCCCACTACACCACTGCACCGCTGCCCCGCTGCCCCACTATCCCACTGCCCCACTGCCCCACTGCCCCGCTGCCCCGCTACCCCACTGCCCTGCTGCCCTGCTGCCCCGCTACCCCGCTGCCCTGCTGCCCCGCTATCCCACTGCCCCGGTACCCCACTGCCCCACTGACCCGCAGCCCCCCGCTGTCCAACTACCCCTCTGCACCGCTACCCCACTGCCCCGGTAACCCCACTACCCCACTGCCCCACGTTGCCCCACGGCCCCGCTGCCCCACTGCCTCGCTGCCCACTGTCCCGCTGCCCCACTATCCCACTGCCACAGCCCCGCTACCCCACTGCCCCGCTGCCACGCTATCCCAATGCCCCGCTACCCCAGTACCCCACTGCCCCTCTGCCACCGCTGCCTAACAGCCCCTCTACCCCACTGCCCCGCTGCCCAGCTTCCCCACTGTCCGCTGCCCCACTATCCCATTGCCCCACTGCCCCGCCGTCCGCTTCCCCACTGCCCCGCTACCCCACTGCCCCTATGCACCGCTGCCCAATTATCCCACTGCCCCGCTGCCCCGCTTCCCCACTGCCCCGCTTCCCCACTGCCCCGCTTCCCCACTGCTCCGCTGCCCAACTGCCCCGCTGCCCCACTATCCATAGCCCACTGCCCCGCCACCCCGCTGCCCCACTACACCACTGCACCGCTGCCCCGCTGCCCCACTATCCCATTGCCCACTGCCCCGCCGCCCCGCTGCCCCACTACACCACTGCACCGCTGCCTCGCTGCCCCACGATCCCACTGTCTACTGCCCCGCTGCCCCGCTACCCCACTGCCCTGCTGCCCTGCTATCCTACTGCCCCGGTACCCCACAGCCCCGCTGCACTCCGCTGCCCAACTGCCCCGCTACCCTACTGCCCCGCTGCCCCACTTACTCACTGCCCCACTGCCCCGCTGCCGCACTACCCCATTGCCCCACTGCCCCACTGCCCCGCGACCACACTGCCCCGCTGCCCCACTATCCCACTGCCCCGCTGCCCCGCTATCCCACAGCCCCACTGCACCGCTGCCCCGCTATCCCACTGCCCCACTGCCCCGCGGCCCCGCTGCCCCGCTGCCCCGCTGCCCCGCTGCCCCGGTAACCTCACTGCCCCACTGCTCCGCTGCCCCACGCTTCCCCTCGGCCCTGCTGCCCCACTGCCTCGCTGCCCACTGTCCCGCTGCACCACTAACCCACTGCCACTGCACCGCTACCCCACGGCCCCACTGCCCCGCTATCCCACTGCCCCGCTGCCCCGGTACCCCACTGCCCCACTGCCCCGCTGCCACCGCTGCCCAACTGCCCCGCTTCCCCGCTACCCTACTGCCCCGCTTCCCCACTGTCCGCTGCCCCACTATCCCATTGCCCCACTGCCCCGCCGCCCGCTTCCCCACTGCCCCGCTAACCCACTGCCCCGCTGCCCAACTATCCCACTGCCCCACTGCCCCGCTGCCCCGCTACCCCACTGCCCGGCTGCCCCGCTATCCCACTGCCGCTCTGCCCCGGTAACGCGCTGCCCCGGTACCCCACTGCCCCTATGCCACGCTGCCCCACTGCCCCGCTGCCCCTCTGCCTCGCTGCCCCGCTGCCCCACTGTCCCACTGCACCACTGTCCCACTGTCCCACTGCCCCACTGTCCCACTGTCCCACCGTCCCACCGTCCCACTGTCCTCCTGTCCCTCTGTCCCACTATCCCACTGTCCCACTGCCCACTGTCCCACTGTCCCACTTTCCCACTGTCTCACTATCTCACTATATCACTATCGTCCCATGTCCCATATCCTGTTCCACTGTCTCACTATATCACTATCGTCCCGTCCCATGTCCCATGTGCTGTCCCATGTCCCATCCTATGTCCAGTCCCATGTGCCGTCCCACTGTCCTGTCCCATGTCCCGTCCCATTTCCCGTCCCATGTCCCGTCCCATTTCCCGTCCCATGTTCCGTCCCCTGTCCCGTCCCCTGTCCCGTCCCCAGTCCCGTCCCCTGTCCCGTCCCCAGTCCCGTCCCCTGTCCCGTCCCCAGTCCCATCCCCTGTCCACTCCACTCCACTCCATCGTACATTACTATCCGCTCGTGCAAATGCATAGAAGCTTCGATCTGTCGGGTGAGTACGCAACCCACGAATTATCTTTTTTCTTTTTTTCTTTCTTTCTTTCTTTCTCAAAACCCATACCAGTTTTTAAGTCAGATCATCAGCTTTCAAACAAAAAAAAAATCATCAAAATCGGTCCAGTAGTTTTAGCGTGATGCTGGAACAAACAAACAAACAAACAGACGTTTACAATTTTATAATCTAAGATTACTTGATAGAATGGTTTCAATCGAGGGGGAGTGTTAAGATGTTGATGTTAAGCGATTGTAACACTCTTTATTTTTTATCTATGGCAACTTAAACGGAACTTTAACTTATTGCTAAACGGAACTCAACATTCAGCATTGTCATTTAGGAATTCCAGGTCTGACATTACCTACTAATAATTGTACTTTTAATTTACATAACAGAGATCCAAAAATATGCACTAAGGATGATCTGTTGCAAGATAAGCTAAACTTACGGCCAAAATTAATATCCAATCTATCCGCCATTTGCCCTACTAGAGATAGAAATTTGACATAAGCTCAATACAAAATATGTCAAATTCCTATCTCTAGGGCAAATCGTGGATAGATTGGATATTAATTTTGGCTATTAATCTATTTCAGTATAAACTACAGCTGTTACGCAGCTACAGTTTATACTGAAATAGCAGCATTTATAGAGTAAATACCAATTTTTTGTGTACTCGGGATAATATGCTCCACATGTAAAAGCCTAAACTTAGAACTTTTTTTAAATTACATCTAGGTAGACCAAATTACGAGTCGACTCGATAAACCACATAATAGAGTGTTTGACAATTTTTGAAAATGTACGTAAAACTATGGCGAAACATCCAATTAAAGCATTCATTAACAAATAATTACTAAAATATGCTTGTAAAATTAAATAATCAATATTTTAAATTCTCTTTTTAAATTTCGCTCTAAAACGCTAAGTCACGTGACATTATCGTCAACCTACGTCACTGTTCTAGTTCCGATCAGTATTCCGGTCAGTGTTGCCGGAATTCCCATAAAAGTACTACACGCTTACCAAAAAGGTACGAATTTGACAAAAAGTAAAAATCGGAACGCGGTTTTTTTTGTCACATGAGACATGACTAAAACGTTTTGTAGTTTGTGTTTGAATCACGCACATACAAAACAAAAGCTTTTAAATTACGTTCAAATTTTCCTACAAATGCTGATTAGTTTAATTGTTAGTAAGTTATAAAGTACATAACCTGGCTCAATAAAATAAAAATGAACCTAAATTAACAATTAACATGAATATAATTATTAATAATATACCTACTCGTTGAAAAGCTGGTACATTTTATTTTTACGATCATGGCAACATTTAGCTCGCTCTACGTCGTACAGGACTATGACGTCACCCAAAATGGAGGCCAAGTCTCAAGACGTTTTGTATCATGTGATCAACAGATTAAAAAATCAAAATTTCAAACAGAAAAATAAAATATTAAGAATATATTTAAATTAACATAACTTAGTAAAAGTTAATCTTCAACCTAAAATCTACGTTGTGTAAATTTTTCATAATTTTTGGCAATACCTGTCAAAAACCCTATTAAGTAATTGAAGATATATTAATTATACGTCAATAAACTTAAGTTGTACGTAAACACAGACCAGTAAGCTTCAAGACTCCGCATAAACAAAGTTTTGTATTCGAATGCAGTCGTAAGACGTTGGTGGGGTCAGGGGGGCGAACGGCGCGTTATGATTGGCCGGCTCAAAAGTTCGGTGGTATGATTCCTTATGATTGGTGCCGCTCGCTGACTGAGTGACGTTCCGATTGGCGGAGGGACGTATGATATGCAGTGGTAGAGCATATGCGTTGTGACCGGGGGTGTCCAGCTAACCGGCGTCTAGAGGCTTACTGGTCTATGTACGTAAACAAACAAGGTAAACATAATAATAGGATACGTGCGCTACACATTAGTTTAGTAAACATTTAATGACTAATTGTTTTGTTATTGTACGGACGTAGGTGCCAGATGCAGGATTTTATTTTCCTTGCCACAGCTAAAATAATATCAGGCCACATACAGTATGAGTAATCATGTACTCATTTTGCATTCATTAGGAAAAACTCCCTGGGTTTGCGGTTGCTCTATGGGAAAAACTTAAACACGTATAACGATCACTAAAAAAGTAAAAAATAATAGTTTCGAAATTGTCGACCTTTAAATGCATCGGGGAATCGCTAAGTAAATCAACAAAATAGGTAGTTGTATTGTAGTAGGCCATCCTGGTGTTTTTTTAATCTTTTATTTAAGATTTGTAGCTTTTTAAACTTTACAATTATTGTAATATAAAGTAACATAACAACACGCCTGTATTCCCCGAAAGGGTAGACAAAAATTTATAGTAACTACCTATACACCCACAATTCGCCAGTAATGTTATCAGTTCCACTACGTTATTGGGGGCGAGCCTTTTGCCATTAACCGGGCACAAATCCAGACTCCGGGCTGCTACTGAGTATTTCCTAATGAAAAACCCAATAACACTTTGCCCGACTCGGGAATCGAACCCAGGACCCCGCGCGCAGTCGCGCGATTTCTAGACCAACGAGGTAGTCGGCAGTCAGACAATTATTGTATCTATTAAATAAGTAAAAAGTTTAATAAACATTCCATTATTTTATTATTTTAACGCATTTTACGCATGCGAAGCGAATTCTAAAGATATAAATTGTGGACAGAAAAATTCGCTCACGAGCAGGATTCGAACCTGCGACTCCTGGCTCAGTACGCCAGTGCTTTAGCCACTAAGCTACCGTGAACACTGCTCGTGGTATCGAAATTATCCTCCACTAAACGTCTTTGGGTGACGTCAGCGATATCTTATTAAGAAACATTGTTCCTTAACCGACTCGACTAACTTTACAGTTAAATCAAAGTCGTATAGATATGCCTACCCTTACTAATTATTTTATTATTTTAACGCATTTTGCGATGCATTTTATGTGAGCGATTTTTTCTTTCCACAATTTATATCTTTAAACATTCCATTATTTATGTCTGTGAAATTCTCACACCAATTCGGAAAAGCGCTCATAACTTTTAAACAGATTCTCATCAAATGCAGCTAAGAACCATTCCTATTAAATAAGGTTTCAATTCTAAAAAAAACCATTGAAATCAATCCAGGCGTTTGGGAGCTCTATGGACCCCACCCCACGATTTTCGTCCGGAAATAGATATCGTCAGGTAAGCTGCATGTACATACATGAAGGCTACCTAAAAAAACTTCTCAGTTGCATGTGTGTGGTGGATTGAGGCCTAAACTAAACCTTTACCATTCTGAGAAGGGACTGAGCCACAGATATAGTATAAAAAATATATTTAAAAATAAATTGTTTTACTATGGCTGTGGACCGAGACCAACAGTTCGACAGTACAGGGCTTATCGTATCGTATCGACGTGTCCTACGTAGATAAGGTCCAATTGCATTGCTGTGTTTCGGTGTGAAGGGTACGGGTGCCGGTAAAATTAGATTTTTTACAGGGATTGTATAAAGCCTAATAATGGGAATAAGATTAAAACCTGGCAAAAAAAAAACTGTATAAAGTGAAACAAACGGATAATTTGCTGCCTTGAATATTTCCGTCACTCCCAGTGTATCGTATGTTCACTGAACACTTAGCGTAAAATAGACTCCATCACAAAGTAATAAAGTTTTAATGTTACAGCTGGAATGGTGGCAAAATATAATACCGGGATACATGGGCGCCGGCAGAAATAATTTCCAGGTGGTGCAGATTTTAGTTTTCTTACAATCTTTGCCGTATATGATTGTTACTAGCTGCAGTTGCTTTTTAAATGAGAATTGTGTAATTACTGCCTACTAATTATTGTGAATAAAAAAATGATTTCCAACAGACGGCTTTTTATTTCAATAATTCCTGTTGATCCCGAGATTCCCAAGGGGTGCAAGTGCACCCCCTGGCACCCCGCTGCCGGCGCCCCGGCGGGATAACTTCAAAAACTTTGATTTTTGTAAGCCTCCCGGATATGATTTAAATATCCTGAAGCCCGTATTAACATAATGCTGTGACTTGCATTCGTTTGTACTTCAACTTTGTATCATCGAAACTATAAGATTATTTTAACTAATTTAATATAGTGCAAAATATAGGTAATTTGTGGGTGATTGATGTTAAAAAGTAGGTATACGTGTGGGACCTGTCGTTATTACGTTTATTACACAATCCATGTTGCATTCTGATAGTTTCTATCACAATTTGAAGTCTAACTATATCCGTAGAAAGCTGTTAAATATTACATAATTGTATCTTCGCACGACACTTGGGGCCTGAACAATGAAAATTTCCAGACTCGATGTTGAATAGTTACTTTATTTTAGCTTCTAATTATTTTTACAAAGGACCATTGACCATTCGGGTCAGAAACACGCGTCAAGTTCATAGAGCGTTTTTGTAAGGAAGAGACAATGTTGCCAGATTACATTCACCGGATGCGAAACACAGTTTTTTTTTGGATACGTTGTCGTGTGGAAACGTTATGCGGTTAAGGTGAATGCTACAGGGTAGCCCGCGAAATTCAAAAATTCTTGCGTTTTTTGCTAATTGTAGCTCTGTTTCGCGTTGTATATCAATCAAAATATGATTCGCGGTTGTTATAACAATATATCTACTGAATAATACTCATAAAAAATATAAACCTAGCTCTACAAGCTTTACAAGCTCAAAAATCTATAATTTGATCGTAAATTATTAAAATCGAGCTTGTACAGCTTGTAGAGCTAGGTTTATATTTTGTATAAGTATTATTCAGTAGATATATTGTTATTACTACCGCGAATCATATTTCGACCGATATACAACGCGAAATAGAGCTAGAATTTGCAAAAAACGCAAGAAATTTTGAATTTCGCGGGTTACCCTGGAGCATTCATCTTAAGCCGCGACAATAATAAAACATAACAGTTAAGGTGTCCCAGATTTTGCTATTTTTTTTATTCTACCTTTTGATTTAAATGTAACGCAATCAACTATTTTACCTATTACCTTTTTATAGTATCCTAAATACCTACATCTATTCTAAATTCTAAGGCAACTAAGGGATTCACCAGAGGATGGGCAGCAGCGTTCTCTGAGTATTTAACCAACCAACTGCGATCGCCAACCCGCCTGCCAAGCGTGGCGATTATGGCATATCCCCTCAATATATGCTTGAAGGAGGCCTGGGTCCAGCAGTGGACGTCTTACGGCTGAAATGATGATGATTCTAAATTCTCAATTGAACGTGTAATTTTAACTATTTACAATCTTTGAGTAACAAACACTTCAAAACTGATAGTGTAAATTAAAACAGTCCTCCGTACTTTGAATGTATTCCAAATTCGAAAAGCTAACATTCGGATGTAAAAAAAATTGGAATAGATTGGACTGTAAATCAAAAAGACGTGACAGCACTAGAAAATGTCAATATTTGTGATGCAACTGTTGTTGTTGCCAACAAAGCGACTTCGAACCACGCCACTCAAAGGGATTTCAATTGAGCAGATATTTTCTAAGCCAGGCATTGTATTTTTTGGTTGATTCATAGTAAGGAAATCGTGTATTTCCTTTCAAGCAGGTATGTATATATTGCCTTTATTTATTTTGATAAATACATAAATACATTTTACTGTAATTCTAATAAATAAATACCTAATTTCTTAGGTTTACACAATGACTACAAAAAACGTCCTCGTACTGCCTCGTTGGTCTAGTGGTTGCAAGCGCGACTGCTGAGCGTGGGGTCCTGGGTTCGATTCCCGAGTTGGGCAGTGTTAATGAGTTTTTTCATTAGGAAACTCTCAGTAGCAGCCCGGAGTCTGGATTTGTGCCCGGTCAGTGGCAATAGGCTAGCCCCCTATTACATGGGACTATAACATAACTGGCGACATGTGGGTGCACTACACCTCTGCCTACCCCTTCGGGAAATAGAGGCGTGATGTTATGTTATGTTACTACAAAAAAAAATAACGTTGGTTTTTTTAAAAATATCTGTAAAGACGCTTGTCATCTTAGTCCTCTTGCAACCACGAACGCTGCAAAGCTTTCGAAACGTCAGGAAAACCAATTTTAATAATATACGCGATGTAATCCGGTTAAGGTTGCTTCAAATAAATACCTACCTACATACAAAAAAAAACCTTATAAGACAAACAAACAGTCACATTTTTCAGTGAATCGGTTATTTAGGATTTATGCTGTGGCACATTCATTAAAAACCAACAGGTACATTGTGTGTATTCGAACTTACGATACGTTTCGTGGATCCATGCCATGATAACATTTTGATAAGATCCCAGAGTAGTATTCTCTTGTTTTCTCTCTGTTTTCTTCAAAAGACAAGAGAGCATCCCCATGGATGTGCCAATAACTACATGAGAATGAAAGAAGAAAGTAAGAAAGAAAAAATATTCTGCACAAGACACATAGGTATAGACATATATGAAGGTATAGGAAGGCACATAGACACCGACATTATTTAACAGAACAGAAAAAAATAAAGAATTAAAAGATGATGTGTGCCTAGCGACTGTGCCAAATAGGTCCAGTTTAGCATAAATGCCATGAGGCAAAAATTCTAAATGTTACGAGCTATAACATCACTATTGCAATCTCTTACCGAGGGTTGTGATGACGGAAACATTCTACTCCAAATATTTATAAGTCCTAGTACCTATTAGACCCGTGTTGCATTTTTGATTAAAAAAATTAAAGATGCTGTGTGACTGTGCCAAATAGACCCAGTTCAGCATAAATGCTATGAGCCAAAAAATCTTAATGTTACGAACAATAACATCACTATTGCAAACTCTTACTGAGGGTGTGAATGTTGTGACTTGTGATGACGGAAACATTCTCCCCCAAATATTTATTTTAAGTCCTGGTACCTATTAGACCAATGTTGCATTTTTGTACGTGAGCTGTTGACTATTGTAAACACGGTTATCAAAATAGAGTAGACAGAACGTGTAAACTAAAGCAATAATAAATGTTACGAGCTATAACATCACCATTGCAATTTCTTACTGAGGGTTATGATGACGGAAACATTATCCCCCAAATATTTATTGTAAGTCCTAGTACCTATCAGACCCGTGTTGCATTTTTGTATGTGACCAGTTGACTATTGTAAACATGGTTGTCAAAATAGAGTAGACAGAAGGTGTAAATAAAGCAATAATAAGGATAATAAAGATTCTATACACAGTAAAATTCAATTTACTATGGAATTGGAGACAAACAAATCCTTAGCTTTTCTTGATATACAACTTATCCATAATCCTGATCATTTTGTTAGTCATACAGTGTATAGAAAGCCTACCCATACAGACAGGTACTTGAACGGTGAATCTCACCACCATCCTTGTCAGTTAGCTACCGTGGCCAAATCTTTGTTACAGAGAGCACACCGCATCTGCGATGCCGACCACCTGGCAGGGGAACTTTACCATGTGAAGCATGTTCTCAAGCATAATAACTTGCAAGCTCCACATCCCCATCGCAAACGCCGCCTGAAACCCAGCACAGTTGATCGTCGACCTGCTGTTCTACCATTCATCAAAGGGGTCACCGACAGAATTGGTCATATCTTGAAGCGTGCTTCTATCAAAACCTATTTCAAGCCCCAAAGAAAGATCAGCCAACTCCTCAGACCGGTGAAATGTCACATTCCCTTACAAGATGCAGGGGTCTACAAGATTGATTGTGATTGTGGGTTATCATACATAGGCAAACAAAGCGTAGTATAGCCACTAGAATTAAAGAACATATAGCTGACGTCAAGAACAGACGCTCCACAAAGTCTGCAGTGTGTGAACATGCCCTAGACAAACCCAACCATTTTCTTCGATTTGATAAACCACAAGTTCTGGCGAAGGAAAACCGATATGTACCTAGAATGCTCCGTGAGGCTATTGAAATTAAAAAACATCCTAATTTTAATAGAGAAGATGGTTGGCAGCTACCACCGGTTTGGAACCCAGTCTATAAAAAGTCCCAAACAGCACGCAACACTGTAAAAGATAATGATATTGTGAGTGATTACTGCGTGCATCGAAACGATTTTAATTAATAATATTGTACGGTAGATTAAAATATTTTTTTTGAAATATTTGTAAAGACGCTTGTCATCTTAGTCTACCTGCGACCACGAAATGCTGCAAAGCTTTCGAAACGTCAGGGAATTCAATTTAAATAATATACGCGATTTAATCCGGTTAAACTTTGTTTTATTATAATGTGTAGTGATCGCGAAAACCTAAGAAGTTATTATAATAAAGAGCGTTTGAGATGATGAAAAGTGCATCATCGCTTTCCCGTATTGGTACTATTATTAGTGTTGCAATGATCCATGCATCCAATCCTTCTCAAACGTCATCTCTAGACACAATTAGTAATAAATCAGTTATATGTATAATTAAAACAAGTTATTAATATTATTATCTAGTAGCGTTACAAAGCGTCGTCATCATTTGAGATCATGGTTCCACGATCCAAGTCCACGTTTCATAATATGATTCAATATAGTTACACAAGATTTTAATGTAAGAAGGATTACTTACATATTAATATTATATGATGAAATATTACGAACAGTATTCCCCGGAGGAGATCCCCGGAGGAGATCCCCGAAAGGGTACGTAGAGTTCTAGGAATTTAACACGTGTGTCAAATTATTATTAGGGACGTGAAAACCCCAAAACATTCAGTACCGTTTGTTTGTAACAAAACACAAAACGTTTTGTATGTTATACATTGATTTGATCCACGTGGGTTCGATGTGTATACTCGATAAAGATGAAATATGGGCGGGTTACTCAGGTTATAGCAATAAATATTGCTGAAAATATGCTGCGCATCATAATAGGCACTCGACCTACGATCCCCGGAGATTGCCTTTATATAATATACTCGAATCATGTTGTAAAACTATTACGAGTAATATGGAGCGAGACAAGTACAGGGACGCTCTCATATTTTATGAACGGAACTCTTTGTGAATCCGATATTGTTTTTATCGGATTAACTTAGATACCTACTTATACCTACGTATGTAACAAAAAATATTGCGACGGTGAAGGGGCTGGTGCTGTACCATGGATTTACGGGTGATATATATACACGTATTATTCTACTTTTGTAACGGATAGTTGCTCTGATAAATTAAATAAGGCTGGTATTGCACACATTTTTTTATCCTTCATACATATCTGAGATATATCTATGGAAATCTACAATCATTTCATCTTTTTGTTCCATTGTCAGTCTTTTTGTGCATTTTAGCTTTACCTCCTACACCTTAAATAAAAAAGAGAGTATACACACATAGACATGCAAGATATTAAGTAAATTAAAATAAAGACAGTCATGTTGAGCCATTACAGCGTATACAAATATAGAAAAATAGATTTTTACATTTACAGACTGTGGTTTTCTTAAGTTTATATAAGTAGGTACGTGATTCAAACTGTATTCAGTGTTTTAAATCAAACATTAAACATTAAGCCGCGTCTCCTGCGACCATATTTTTGTTATTTCTAACATCTTTTTTTCATTTTTTTCCTGATTATAAAGAAGACGGTTCTTAATACATTACAATCTAGCCTACAAGACTAATAAGTAATTTTAATCAAACTTATTTTTTTCTTCTAACTAACATCTAACATGTTTTTCTAACAAAATGGGGGCGTGACCTAGCTGTTTGGCTACATTTGATTAGCCTAAGCAAAATGTAAACATGTTTTGTTAGATTTTCGTCGCAGGAGACACGGTTTTAGTAATATTATTACAGTAATTATATTATTAACTCATAGGGGCTCGTAGCGATGCAACTACTGCGCGGATTGTACGATCTGCAAGGTTAAGCTGCACTTGCCGCGGTCAGTCTGTGGATGGGTGACCGTTTCGTTACACATCGAGACCCCTCCGTGCCTCGGAGAGCACGTTAAGCTGTCGGTCCCGGTTGTCATACGAATATCTATGGCAGTCGTTACGGGTAGTCAGAAGCCTGAAAGTCTGACAACTGGTCTAACCTCCGAATGTCAGTATTACCCAGTAACTGGGTTGCGGGGGTCTGATGGCAGTCGCTCCGTGTAAAATGCTGATGTTCAGCCGCATCTGGCTAGACTGGAAGCCGACCCCAATATAATTGGGAAAAGGCTCGGAGGATGATGATATTATTAACTCATTGATAAACTACAAGGTGTTGATCTGTATCCGTACCATATACCACTGATACTGACCAGGAATCAACAAAAAAATCAACTCCAAAATATTAGATTTTTGTTTTAAATACCTATTTGTAAACAAACGAATTCCCCCGTGTGTCGCGCGCGAAACTAAAACTATGCGGGCAAAACCACCAAAAAATAGGCAGATTTTTCTACCTGTGACTTTTGAGTAGTTCGGGATTTACCTCAAACTCTCGCTAATGTTTCTAAGTGAAAATTTGGTTAGTAAGTAACCGAAGAGTTGGTTAAGTATTTTTAGGTGATCGAGCACATTTTATATTATCATTTGCTCTATAAATATGACACGGGTACAGATCAACAGCTTGTATATTATTATTAAATCAAGTCACTACAATATTATTACCATCATTATTTACAATAAAATTATTTACACAATTCATTTAGTATTGTACAATTAATAAAACTACAAAGTTTGAAGACGAAGGTCTTCAACCAGTGAGTCCTACCTGTCATGACTTCGGTGCCGAGACGTGGACAATGACAGTTGAGCGAGTCCACAAATTCAAAGTAGCTCAGCGAGCTATGCTTGGAGTTTCTTTGAAGGTTAGTTCACATTAGATTTTTTCATATCCTAGATAGGGTATAATACTTTTATGAACCCTTCCTATTAACTAAATACGCTTGTTAGGAGTGGGTTTTTCATCCGCAGTGCAACGGGACTGCGACCTCAATTGGCCATACTTTGTACGTCATACACACGATAGTTACCTAATTAGTTATGGAGCTACCTACTCATTGTGGTTGTGGCAGACTACATGGGGTCTATCAGTACAATTGCGTACAGCAGTATTTAACTATTTTCCTCTAATAACTTGGGTTATTGAAAATGCACTTGTGCCTACGCTCTTAGCTTTGCTATTTACGACCAGCATAATAAAATTAAGCTTAGTTTTGTGAGTAAGATGATGTTATCCAAAATTCATACGTATAAGCACCCAAAGCACATAAGTCTATACATTACATCCTAGATTTATGGTACAGCCACGAGAAGACACTTTACCTAAATCTTAAAAGTTTACAATGGCTTTAATAATGTCTATATGTACTATTGATGGGCATTATGAAAAAAAACTTCTGGAATAGACTTATGGCCTGTGATGATGGTAAAACATTCTGTGATGACGACTGTGATGTGAACGATGTGATGGTGAAATATTTTAATTAGTTGTGTGCTTCGTAATTTGCGTAATGTCTAGATTAATGAATTGATTATAATATTGTAAGCGGTGAAGGTACCAATAAAAAATAAATAAATAAATGACCGTTATTATTACTATACGTGATGTGGTCTACGATGAGTTAAGACCGGCCTTATACATCTGAAATGCCGTTCTAAATTTAGGCTGACTTCAGATTAAGAAACCAAAACGGCCAGAATTGGCAACAATGTTATGATACCTCAAACACTTTCTGATATAATTTTGTAGACCGATATTTCAGAATCATTCTGACCACAGATATAAATTCTATGTTGATATATCTGTGCTCAGAAATGGGTCAGAATGATACTGACGAACGTTAGGGTTGGCGGGAAAATTCGGAAAGAGAATGTTAGAATCTAAGTCCACAACATTCTTATTCCACAACTGTTATATTAATCTAAGTCTTAGATTAATATAACAGTCGTGGAATTTGTATTATTTTCAAAAAATTGTGTTTCTTTGAGTGGTAATGTGTAACAATGGTTAATTTTTAAATGTTAAGTGCTCGTTAACGTATATACAAGTGTGCGTAAACGGTACAAAGTTGAAAAACTTTTCATATTTCCTCACCAATCCCTCAGATACCTCTTATGAAAGTTTTCATCACTTTATTAGGATGTGTTTTACTAAAGACTTTTCTAAAAGGTCGTAGCAACGAGGCCATAAAACTACTCAAAAAAATATTACTTATTAGGGTTCCGTACCCAAAGGGTTCCAAAAGGAACCCTATTACTCTCGCTACGCTGTCCGTCCGCAGGTATGTCTGCCACAGGGCTGTATCTTTTGAACGGTAATAGGAAGCCGGTTGAAATTTTATATGATCAGAATATGTGTTGCCCTGTCCCTTATCATGGCAAATATTGCACATGCATTTTTTTCAACGTTATTGTTCCTGCTCTATCTTCAAAACGGTAATAAAAAAAACAGCGACAAACTTGGTTTGATTATACTATGTCCTTTAGCAACAAATAATAAAATTAAGTTAAACATAGACAAATGTGAAGGTACCTGCGTAAGAGATGCAAAAATTCATATTTTGCTCACGATGCATTGATGTCTTTTGATGAACTCTCGTAAATTAAATCAGTTTTTATGGGATATCAGAGTATCAGGTCGATGGGTGGTAAGGAACCCTTACTGCGTGAGTCCAACTTGCACTTGGCTGTTTTTACTTACATTTTCTAGGTGCAGGCTCGCAAACATAGTTTGTAATATAAGTGTTTGTTTATAATATTGTGCCTAATATTTTTGCGTAAATATAATAACAAAATTACGATTAGTATCAATTACCTCTTCCATATTTCATATATTTTTACATTCGTGTTGAATTCGAGTGACACATATACTTGACCCACCCGGAAACCATAAGACTATAGAGTAAAGGGGCTTTCTATATGTTAGAGGCTGTCTAACACTTCATTAGAGCCATCATTGTACAGTACAGTTGCAAGAAAGAGACTAAGCTATAATGATAAATAGCACAATCCCCCTTTTAAATGAAACAATGTGTGAGGCAAATATCCAATTCAAGGATTACGAATTTTGTCTCTGAAATTTTAGGCCAACCCTTGTACTTAAAACTCTTTTTTAAACAACTATGTTTTTTTTTTTATAAAACTTGATAAATAGGAGGTTCTGTATTCGACCCGTAGTACTTATGTATGTTTTCTATCCCTTTATGTATAAAAACAGTGATGCAAAATGAACAACATAACAACATAATATAACATCACGCCTGTATTTCCCCGAAGGGGGAGGCAGAGGTGTAATAGTACGCCCACATTTCACCATTTCGCAAAATGAAGTATTGTAATAATCTATAGTAAAACTAAAACCAATAATGTTAGATTAGATAAACCACTTATTTCCTTAAATGGAATACATAGTTATTGACAATATTATATTTAACACAAAGTAACCTACCGTAAATATTAATATTACCCAGATATTTTATGTAGGTATGTTAATAAATTTACAACTATTTAATAAACTATTGTTTTTTTCCTCTCTGGCTCATGAATGACACCTTATGATGTTAATTCATGAATGAATTAAATATAGGTTAGTTACGTATTCTTTGACGTCAAATTGGTTTCGTGGTATTAACAAAAACCTCCGTAACATTTTGAATTCAGCCATCATATAACACAGGGTTATTTGTAAAACATTAACATCCCTTTAAGGGATGATTGTACTCAGGGTTGTTAATGTTTTACAAATAACTCTGTATAAACAACGTATCTGCAGTATTATTTTGGATTTGTCCTTTTAGCTATTTTTACTTTACCAAAATATTAATTAACTTCATATATAAAAATGTTAAGTATAATTTATGAATTCTTATAGATCATAATAAAATGGGATTACACGTCCTATGAATTTATGTGAGTTATGATTAGTACTATTTATATCTAGCTAGATTCTAGTTACTATAGTTATTAAAACCACCAGCAAATAACTTGAGCTACTCACCGTGAGACTAACTTTTCCTAACTTGCATAAAAGAAGAGTCGCCATGACTTAATAGGTACCTATTACATCTTCTTACAATACTTCTTGGCCATTCAGATATTTTACAGTTACACCAGCTGTTATAACAGCGTCAGAGGGTTGTCAGATTTTCGGATCGGATCCGTAACGAGTCTCATTCATAAATAATTAAAGAAACAGACACTCCGCAATTCACCGTGGGGAAAAAATCCCCGACTAAAGCTGACCATGGCTGGGACTTTTCCAGTGGTAACTTAGCTCACTATTACTACTATTTGTTGTACTTTATTTATGCGAGCACGATTTGATGATAACCGATGATTAAAAAAAAAAAAAAAATCTTGTGTCTTTTGTTATTTTGTGTATTACCTTCGTGTATGAATCTTGTGTCTGCATTAAAAAAATATTTATTTATTTTACAACCCACCATAACATCCCTTTGGACAAAAAATTATGACTAACTGTGAGTTTGCACTGACGAAACATTCACATAAAAACATGTTGAAAAGTCAATTTTCTGTCAATGTATAGAATCGCGTTCGCATTATCACACAACTTGTTGAAACGAAACATGTATGACATTTCATAGTTTATTGACATGTTTCACAATAAATTTCGAATCAAAATGTCTCGAGACAAATCTTGCAACTCATCGAAAGATCTCATTTAGGTCGTATTTCACAAACATGGAAATCATTAATAGATCTGTGGAAATCATTGTCATAGTTCTATTAACTTCAAAGCACAGATAATATTAAGTGTCTGCTTTCGGCCATACATGTTTACCGACCTCATTGGAAAACACAAAAAACGAGATTTATACAAGTTATGAGACATGATTAAGCATCAGTGCGAACGTCAGCCGTGACAAATATAATAGACAAACATGTCAATGTATAAGTTTTTAGTCAGTGCAAACACAACCAACAACAAATCTTGAAATCTGTCAAAGAATTTACCCAGTTTTCTGCAGTGCGAACATAACAATCAACAAAACAGGTTGTGACATTAGTTTCATATGACAAGTTTCGAGACATTACATGTTAAATGTTTTTTGGTGCAAACCCACAGTAAGTACGTAACCACTGCCTAGAAATAATAACTAAATGACGCATTATGTCATTGTACTTTATCAATAATGACGCAAGGAGACGCGTGCGGGGCGTCATATTATTTAATTTACAGTTTTAAACTGCAAGTATTTCCCGTATTAAGGAAGATATTATATTTTATGTAGGTAGCTGGTAAATCGTGGGGTTATAGGACACCTACCTAACGCATATTATTAAAAACTAGTATCGCTTGTGGTCGAACGTTCATCAACATTAATTCTCTGATTAAACGGCCGATTACACGAAAAATTTGGGATTGTGGGTCACCAGTCGATTAACCAGAGAACATAGACAGTAAAAAATATAGACTATGTCTGTGCCAGAGAATTTCTATTGGTGAAATCAAGCATAATTGTGTCAGTAATGTAACGAAATTATCATGTGTGTATAAAGTTCACTTTATTTTATCTGCCTTAACGGCAACATACGTACAGTCGACAGCATGACAGTCAGGCGCGGTTCCAGCCCAAGATTTTGGGGGGGGGTCAACTTGGTACTTACGTACAGTTTCAAGGTCCAAATTCACTTTTTTTTTTTCGCAATGACAAGGTAAAATTTGTAGTTAGTTTATTATGTAACAGAATAGTTACTTACAAAATGAACGTCAACAAAGAGGAAAATAACGTCGGGAACAAACGCAAGCGAAGCGAGCGCGAATTTTTTTATATTTATGCGAAAAGTTGACTTCAATTTAAGTGTATTTTTTGGAGTTGTAGGGTATGGCTATGCATGTAAATTTAAAGTTTATTGTTAATATGTTATGTTTAGTTTTTTTTTCTCTCGCCTGTACCGAGACTGAAATAAAAAAATTCTTATTTTCTTTTCTTTATGTACGTTAATGAAGAGGTTTTTTTTTCACCGCCAAAGCTTCAATCGCTTGCGCCTTTGAGTGTCCAATCGCTACGGCTGGCTCATGTAAAGTAGCGCAAACCATTCAACAAAATGAACTACCGCCGTCGTATGTGATATTATTTGTCATTAAACTGGAAATATCATTCATAGTTTATTTTGAGCAAAATAATACCTATGCTGTAAATTGAACTTCAGTACATAAACAAAACTCTAAAATAATGTTAGGTATTTTTTGACGTACATACGAGTAGATGTCGTGTGATGTCGTGTTTCAGTAAGTAGGTAGTACTTACCTAGTTTTGATTTAATTGTTTACTTTTGGACGTTTAAGCAGGAAGTCAATAATTTATCTGTCTATTTTTAGGAGATTTGTCAATTTGAAGTGTACGATTTTGGGGGGGGTCATGACCCCTACGACCCCCCCCCCTAGAACCGCCACTGATGACAGTGGTAACACATCAATTCGCAAACCACCCTTACTACTTACGAAATAAAGATGCTGTCAATGTCAAAGTGTTACCACCGACGTGCGGTTGACCGTACATGATTTTTATATTATATAACATTACAAATAAACAGGCAGCAGTTTTTTGTGCACATCTATGGTGCAGCACCTTTCGAATGATATCAGTTTTATTTCCCTCCTTTTATAATAAATACTAAATCTCGGACGAGTACTAACGCTTAGATTATTATCATACTAAAGAAAGGTAGGTACGATGTTGGAGGAAATGCATAAACGTGATGCAGGTATGAGAGGTGGAACGCAAATTAACTTATTGACTTTTTACACAGATGTTTATAATCTAAGACTTTTTATATAATTCTATAATTTTAGTTAAGGCTCCGTCGCCGTGTCGTTATACCTAATGATGTTTGAGGTGCGACATGACTGTTGCCCGGACCCACTCAATAAAATTTCTGTAATTTTGTTGGATAGTAAGTATATAGGTTCAACCAAATTACTATTACATTACACTGTTGGCAGGTGTAACAATTAGTTTTTTTTTTTTTTTGTGTTTAGAAAGATTAAGTTGTTTTTATATTTGGTTTATTTAGTTTTAATTTTATATATTTTTAATATTTATATATTGTTTATAGTATAATATAACATACCTACCGAATGGATTCAGATTCTAGTGATGCAGAAAGTTTTTACTCTGTTAGTAGCTGCGATAGTTTTGTTAGTGTTCCTTCGCTCGCTGAGACTTTGACATCACTGTTCTCTGATGTTTCTGGGAACTTTAACGTCGTCCACATTAATGCTCAAAGCGTTCCGGCTCATTTCGCGGATATGCTGACAAGTTTTGACTGTACTAATATTCATGCCGTTCTTGTATCAGAGTCATGGTTAAAACCATGTTTACCATCTATCGCCTATACTTTACCTGGTTTTCAACTTATCAGAAATGACCGTCCTGGTGGTTATGGTGGTGTTGCCATATATCTTAGATCACATATATCTTATTCCATTCTTAGTATGTCAACACAGCCACCACCTCGCGATGCTGGCGAACATATATTTCTGGAAGTTGAACTCCACCACACTAAAGTTCTTCTCGGTGTATATTACTCCTCTTCATCAAAAATAAACTATTTCTCTTCTTTAGAACTTCTCTTAGAAAATTTCACTCCATCGTACAGTCAAACCGTCATAATGGGTGACTTTAACACTTGCCTTTTGAAAAATGACTCTCGTTCTACAGCTCTTACTTCTGTCGTGCAATCTAAAAACATGGCTATTCTTCCTCTCGGTGCCACTCACCATTTCCCTCATTGTGTTCCTTCACTACTCGACCTTATTTTCGTTTCATCCACTCATCATGTAGTTAAGCATGGTCAATGCTCAGCTGATGCATTTTCCTACCACGACCTCATCTATTTATCCTATAAAATTCGCCCACCTAAAGCCAAGCCCAAAATTCTAATGCAACGAAGTTTTCGTAATATGAACGTTTCGGATCTTCGTAGGGACGCCAGCAACATAGACTGGATAGAGCTCGCAATTGCAGATTCTGTTGACGACCAAGTCCGTATATTTACAAGTAAACTAGTCCAGCTTTATGACGTGCATGCTCCAATTCGCGCTATGAAGGTACGACATCTCCCGGCACCTTGGCTCAACGAAGAAATAAAATCACTTCAGGCTAAAAAATCATCAGCGAAGTCCAGGTACAAACATCGACCTAGCCCGAGAAACTGGAATAGATTCGTTGAGATACGTAATCACTGCAACAAGGTGTGTAGGTATGCTATACGCCGGCATATTCATAAATCTGTTGAAAATAATGATACAGCCCAAGTCTGGACATTTCTTCGAACGCTGGGAGTTGGAAAATCACGAGATGACAAAATTCCTAAAGACTTAGATATTGAACTTCTTAACCAACATTTCTCTTCTTCGTCTACATTTGATAAGACAACAAAATTAAATACACTCACAGATCTTTCGCAACTTCCAACTCCTGATCATTCTTCTTTTTCCTTTAATCAATTATCCGATTGTGATGTTAAGAAGAGTATATTATCTATCACTTCCAACGCCGTTGGAAGTGATTGTATCAGCCGTAATATGATCCTCCCTATCCTTGATGAGATCCTCCCTGTTATTTCCCATATCCTAAATTACTCCATATCTACTGCCACTTTTCCATGTTCATGGAAAGAGGCGCAAGTCACCCCATTGCCGAAAAAGTCAAATCCTGAATCCTTCTCCGATTATAGACCCATTTCCATACTACCTTTCCTCTCCAAAGTACTGGAACGGCTTATTCATAACCAACTCAGTACATTCCTCTCTAAAAACAAACTCCTTAACCCTTATCAATCTGGTTTTCGTCCCGGCCATAGTACCACCACAGCCTTGGTTCATATTACGGAGGATATTAGGTCTGGAATGGAACACGGCATGTTAACCGTTCTAGCCTTGCTAGACTTTAGCAATGCATTTAACACAGTCGATTTTGATGTTCTATTGGCGATACTGAGCTCTCTTAACATATCTCCAACGGTGATTGACTGGTTTCGTAGTTACCTGTTTGGTCGCCGGCAACGTATTCACATTAATAACGCATTCTCTTCTTGGTGCAATACATCCGCTGGTGTACCGCAGGGCGGCGTTTTATCCCCACTTCTTTTCGCAATATTTATAAATTCTATTTCCAGTCAGCTTACTTCTACCTACCACTTGTATGCAGATGATTTACAAATCTATTTAAGAACTCCCTTGGAGAGACTGACGGAGGGTGTCGATGCCATCAATCACGACCTGGCACGAATATGCCATTGGAGCAAAGCCCATGGACTCAAAGTCAACCCTTTGAAAACTCAGGTGACTATTGTAGGCAGTTCTAGAAGGATTTTGAAGGTTGACTGGTCTCACTTACCCCAGGTTCTATGTGACGGATCTATCATACCTATCAGTGATAAAGTTAAGAACTTGGGAATTTACATTGATAAAAACTTATCCTGGATCCCTCAATTACAGGAAGTGGGGCGCAAAATGTTTGCATCAGCGGGTTCCCTGCGAAGGCTCCGAAACTTTCTCCCCATTGCTACGAAAACTGCACTTGCTCAGTCTCTTCTTCTTCCAATTCTCGATTATGCCGATGTCAGCTATCCTGATCTCACCGAAGACCAACTTAATAAACTTGAGCGTCTCCAAAATTTCTGTATACGTTTCATATTTGGCTTGCGCAAGTATGACCATATATCACAATTTCGAATCAAACTCAAGTGGTTACCAATCCGCCTTCGCCGGAATGCTCATTTACTATCTCTTCTGTATAATGTGCTGTTCAATCCCTCAAATCCCTTTTACCTCAAAGAACGATTCGAGTTCCTAAGTGATACGCATACGAAGTCCCTTAGATCATCAGAGAACTTAAGGTTGAAAATGCCAACTCATTCCACAAACTTCCTCGATAAGTCCTTTACTGTGCAGGCTATTCGTTTGTGGAATGAGTTACCTGTAGGGATTAGACGTGCACAATCACTACCTATTTTTAAGCGGTTGGTTAAGGAGCATTATCTGTCCCAGTAATGACATGAGTATGTTGTTGTCCTATATTCATTTGGTATATATATATATATATAGCTATATTTATTTATTGTAATCGTGTGTAAGTTTATGATGTTATAGAGGATAATACATGTATGTATATTTTGGGATATTTATTTTATATTTTTTTACTAGTTAAGTTAGTTTAGTTTAAATTTCCGATATAATTTAAGTGCACCGGTAACTACCCTTTGTCTCTTCCATGACATTCCAGTCCATTCAATGGTTGTCTGGAAGAGATCGCCGTGGAGCGATAAGACCGCCAGTTGTACACTAGCGCATAAGTAGTTATTTAAGAAATTAATGTAATTTTGTTGTGCAATAAAGAGGATTTGTATTGTATTGTATTGTACGATCATTTTCGATATTCGTGTATTAATATACAACATGTAACATAATGAACGTAAGACCCCAATGTGAATATTATGAACACTATTCTGTATAATAATTTCATAGGTTTTCGCGATCACTACACGTTATAATAAAACAAGTTTAACTGGATCACATCGCGTATATTATTTAAAACAACGTTCGTTATCGCAGGAATATTAAGATGAAAAGTGTCTGTGATAAGTGTCTTTACAGATATTCAGAAAAAAAAAATCGTTTCGATCCACGCAGTAGTCACTCTTAGTATCATTGTGTTTTACAGTGAAGCATGCTGTTTGAGACCTGATAATTTTTTGAACTGAAGGCCAATTCTCATAATAAAAAACTTTCAAAACATAGTTGCAAACTAATCTCAATCTCCTTACAGTAGATGTCCCTGTTTGCAGTTTATTTGTGACACTTGGGTCATTAATGTCACCAATAAACGTCAATCGGCGAATTAGGGAGCGTTGTGGAGTGAAAGAAGAGGCAGTGACAAAGATTGAGAAAGGTATGGTTTGGACATAGAGAGGATGGACGAGAGGAGATTGACGAAACAAGTATACGAAGCGAGTGTGGATGGAAGAGTTGGAGGGGAACGACCTCAGAAAACGTATCGCAATCAAATCGCGGACGTTCTCAAAAAATGCCAGGTTAAGAGTACTCTTAAACCAACGAGCATGCCTGACGAGAGTTAATGAACGTAGATGAAGCGAAAGAGGTGTGTCAGGATGGTAGCAGGTGGAAATTCATAGTTTCTGCCTACCAGTGGCGAAGGGTCCATTAGCCTACCCCAATGGGAAACAGGCGTGATAATATGTATGTATGTAACAAACGTCAATCAGAAATATCTACTGTCAGGAGATTGACATTTAAGGCATTGAGATTCGTTTAGAAATATATTTTGAACGTTTTCAATTACGAGAATTAGCCTTCTGGGTTCCATGCAGGTGGTAGCCGCACGGTGGTCATCATCATTTCAGCCGAAAGACGTCCACTGCTGGACATAGGCCTCCCCCAAGCATCGCCACAACGACCGGTCCTGCGCCTTCCGCATCCAGCGGATTCCCGCGACCTTCACCAGGACGTCGGTCCACCTTGGCCTACCCACGCTGCGCCTTCCACTACGCGGTCGCCACTCCAGAATTTTACTGCCCCATCAACCATCCGTTCTGCCAGCAATGTGCCCCGCCCACTCTGCCGTGTCACTCGCAGGTCTGTTATCTTAAGATACACGAGTTACGCGTAACAGGTCTAAATCGTATTCTTTCTTGATCCTCTATCACCCAGTAAAATAATATTTTAATTAACTATTACCAATTAGTCATAATTGCCTATCACCTAACTCTTGTAACTATGATTTTGCCATATTTAGTTATGGTAAAATGCTGTATCTTAAGTTACATCAATTACGCGTGATAAGTTGCGAACGCATCGAGCAAATCATAACTCTGCTAACTACTAGATACAGTATTTAGCCGTGACTGTAGTGCGCGTATTAACTGATGATTATGTGGATATTATGAGAGCTTTACGAACAAATATGGTTCTAAAAGTAATAGCCCACGGCAACATGATAGTATTTATGGATCACCTGAAGAATAAATAGGTACCTACCTTTCCGAAATCAATAAATGGATTAAAAAATCGCGGCCAAATATGCAGGAGTAATGTTCATAAAGTTATTTTTGTTGGTTAGTATATCAGCTCGATGCTCCTCATTTATCAGGTTTTTGAACAGTGTACATTCCTCTTAAAAAATATTTCCAGAAGCCTTCAAAATACGCACTGTCTGTGATTGAATTTCCACTGGTTATTTTATAAAAATGTGTGTTAGTCAATTATTATTTTATTACACAAGAAATTAAAGTAAATAGGTCCTAAACAAGGCAATGAAAAGCATTAAATTATGGATTTCAGTCATGGTTTCAGAGTTTCATATAACTTCAGAACGCGCGAATTGTGCTTAGATAAAACCAGTTTTTATTAACTTTGTTGGTAGTTTTTACTGTTTAACGTTTATTTAATAACTACAAAATTTTTATAAAAAAGTTTAGTTAAATGCAATTTATGAAGATACCCTTTAATCGACAATCGACTTAAGTAATTACTTGAATTATCCAAAAAACTGACACCATTACCTTTTTTTCCAAATAATCACCTTAAGTTGCTTCGAGGCTAGTAGTTCTGGTCTATACTGTTCTTTTAAGTATTTTTTGGTCTTATTATTTTGTTGTCTTAGTTGGACCCTAGTTATAACAACTAATTTGCCTAAAATTTCTTACATGTCGGCCTCCTTTACATGAAGTGCTTAGCCGGTTGAGTTTTTGTTCGACTTAATAGGGCATCATCGGTACCTTTCTCTTAGATACCCTGGGAAATCAGAATTTACGACAAATATTGCTTCTTTTTAAAACATCTATTATCTAAACTATCTCTTTAATATTTCCCTATCGGTTTCTTACTATCAGATCCTATATCTTTTCGGTGTTTTGTGCTATAGTGGAAATTGATGGCTGTTTACAGTAGAGGACATATTCAACACTCTGTCTACCGGGATTTAATTCAGCTAACTGATTTTTAACTACAGTATCGGACGTGATAGATTTTCCCTAATTCCTTCACTATGTATTTTTGAGCTATTTTGGTCAAAATTGAAAA
Source organism: Asteroscopus sphinx (assembly GCA_949699075.1). Classification (NCBI taxonomy): domain Eukaryota; kingdom Metazoa; phylum Arthropoda; class Insecta; order Lepidoptera; family Noctuidae; genus Asteroscopus; species Asteroscopus sphinx. The sequence continues at coordinate 9,455,864 of OX453019.1, forward strand.
CAGACACGGACTGACAGCGCATTGTTGAGATTTTTTTTTTTCGAATGCAAGAAATTTTATCACCTGGCTCTGATTAAATCCTTCTAAGTCTGGAAGCAAAAGTAATACAACAAAGAAATTTTGCACAAAACCATCTGAAGAGTTAATGATTATAATGAAATCAAAAGTATTTCGATAGCATTATTATTTTTATATAAGACCGCAAACGTTTCAATCCACGTATTTAGGCATTAAATTTTTTTGAATTTTGAATATGCTCAACTTACATAGTCGTTAAGAAATCATACGATGAAAAATAATTCAAAGATTTGCATGTGTATCGCAAAAGTGTGTTGGACTTAGAAAATAAGTACCCCGGGATGTAAGGGGAAGGAGTGTAAGTACAAGAAAGAAAGCAGACTTAGATGCAGATGTAGATCTAGATGAGTTCTTACATATCTAGGATAAATTTTTTGTAGGTATCTAAAATCATTTAATAATATTAAATTCTCATTACAATTTTTATGTTAGTCATGAAGTTAATTAAGTTTATTTGTTTTCAAATGTGATCGAATTTTGTTTAGAAGAAGTCTGATCTTTCGTTTTACTTTTTGACTTACTGAAAAAGGATATTTTAATGCATTTTAAAATTTGAGTAGGTACTAGATAAGTCATAAGTCATTTATTCATTCGTTTAGATGAGTACTGTTTTTCTATTTCTTTATAAACTAATTTAATTTAGTACTAAATAATCAGTCAGACCAACTTTAGGTAAAGATACCTGTGTTTAGCAAAACAATCCATATTACACTTGTTGCGGCTAAGTCACGTATCTTAAAAAAAATAAAAAAAATAAATAAATAATAAATCATTTATTCAGGACCAAAACATTTTTACACATTGTATAAACCCGCCAAACTGTGTAACAGTTTGTCGGCGGGATTAGCGCTCGTTTTTAATTTGGTTCTTATTGCTAGTAAACATCTAACTTAAAATAAAGTGACGTGATGGTACGCACGGCCACACATCAAGCTACACAACTCCAGCACAAGCTGACCCCGCGTTGCAAGGAAAACCTATACAATGCAAGGCCAGCCCACATCGGGAACCTACAGCCCGATGCGCAGCCGTACTGTGTTACCGTGCTATTGTTCTCGTCACTTTCACAGCAATGTATGAAAATAACGAAAACAACAACACGATTAACCACATTCGCTTGCGGCAAATTCTGTGAGAAGCACATTTTTCAATTTTTTTTTTAGGGTTAATTTACTTATTCCGCCGTAAAGATTTCTTATACAATCAATTTTATTAAATAATGTGGGGATCAAATACTTATTAGTTCTTTCACCATAATAGTTTTTAACTGGTGCTCGGACTAACTTACGCTCTCTAACACAAAGAAAGATAAGATACAGAGCACCGCGTAACAACCAATGTATAGAGAGCTTGTCACACCTATCTCTGTTATAGCTAATAACTCTGAAAATTTCAACGTTTTCAAAAATCTATAAATTTCCCGGTTTTTCTCAGACTCTTATACAACCGATTGTGTAAAAATATTTCCCGAAAGTTTTGAAACATTTGAGATAATCGCAATTATCTGTAAAAAACTTTAAACGGTGATATCTCAAAACTAGGTTTCGTGAGATACAACAGATAGGCCTGACACGGCAGCACTGCCACTTGAGTTTGGTAATTCTTCGGGTTATGTCGGCTACTTTCGTTCTCCTGCGAATCTCCTCATCACGGTGGTAATAGTCACTATTTGGAAATTTTTTTATTTCAAGAATTCCAAAATTACACGTTTTTCAGAGATTAGTATGTTCCCGAGTTGAATGCTGGTTAGTTGCAGGATACTGTTTACATTCTACTGTTACTGTTCTACCTGACACACGGCAACCCCCTTCACTGGTCTTCCTGAACCTCAATGACCTACTCGGGATCCGCTATGGGACCAACCCTGAAACCGCAAAAAAACAGCTGGTCCCTAGAAAATCATCGATGTTGCTCGACAAAATATTATATATATCAGCAGATTTTTTTTCGCGACTTCAGGGTTGGTCCCGAAAAGTTGTTCTATACTATACCTTGAATGAGCTCTTAAAATATGACCACGCATTTCTGATACAAGTTGTACATATAACCCTGACTAAAAATTCATAAAAAAGTCTTTATTCACAATTACTTGACTATATTTAATACAAAAAGTGACTAAGCAATATGAATCAAAGATGAGTGATGACCTAAAAGATCCATACACATAGTATTCACTATAAAGGGAAAATCCTGAGTAGCAAGACAGTATTATTTTGTGACCTATACTTATGTATTGTATGATGTCACTTGATTTTTTTGCGTGGGGAAATCCGCATGGACTCCTTCCGCCGGGGGAAGACGCAGGGCCGAGTGAATTCTTCCCAATTAAAACCACCACCACGGTCAAACATCAAACATTTATTTGCAACTAATTATACAATAGTTCTTATTTATGTAAATTACATCCCATCAAAAACATGAAATGTACAAAAATGCCAAATCTCGCAACGCAATCCTTCCACCGTAAAAAGTTGTGAGATCTCATGTAAAGCCAAGTCAGTTATTTTAGTTAGTATGGAAGCACCTAATATTTTAAGTAGTATGGAAGCACTTAATCAACAACTGTCATAAATTGTTTCCTAATTAGTTACCTACCAACATTTAGTGTCTGTAACAATATTATACATCTGTATTTCTATAATAAATATAGTAACTTGGCAATCGCACGGCAACATAATAATTTAGATCTACCTAATATTGATTTCGGTGTCTGTCACACAGTTTATACTAGCACAGACACCCCGTTAATTCTATCTCAGTAAGATATATTTAAACAGTTAACTGTGTTTTGTTTCTTGTTTGTATAAGATAGAAAAAATTGTACTGGTTTCTGAAAATAAATAATAATATTTGAATTTGAATATTTACTAGCGATCTGAGAAGGCATTCCCATACAGCAGCGCTTTATTGGTGCTGTGACATAGTAACATAATATTTTACATCCACCTAATATCGATTTATTAGCGATCTGAGAAGGCATTTCCACGAAGCAGCATTTTATTTGTGCTGTGCGATTGCCAAGTTACTATATTATATAGGGTAAATCGTGGATAGATTGGATATTAATTTTGGCCGTAAGTCGATTACATTCAGCTATTGCAGACTCCTGAGCTTTGAAACTACCGAATTCGATCTTAATAAGATGTAATCCGCCTGAACTTGTCACTCTCGAAAGTGACTCGTACGCGTGACCGCATGTGAACACTGAAGATCCGATGTCCATCAGTGCACTGGTTCCCAATTCCCATACATAGAAAATGACAAAGAATCGAACAAACACGAACCATCTCCAGGTATAGGGACAACACGGTGTGGACGAGGATCGTCATTTACGTGCAATATTTCAGGTTTCATAGCAATATTCATTTTTACGGTAAATGGTTTATAATCAAAGATCAAAGATAATAACATAGTGATCAAAGATAATATAATCACTACGTTTTAAAGAGTTTCAATTCGTTCAAATGCTTATACATTAGAATTATTTTCATGTTGGCTATTTTATCATGTCACTTAGAGAAGGCAAAAGTCGATATTAGTGTTGTGTACCTATCGATACAATTTATCGACTATCGAGTATTTAGCACGTATATACTATTTATTAATATGTTTGTTAATACTTGAAGGTTGCAGATAAAACCAGCCATTTTCGGATAACATATTTTATTAACTGACTGCCTCTTTGGCCTAGTGGTTGCAAGCGCGACTGCTGAGCGTGGGGTCCTGGGTTCGATTCCCGGGTCGGGCAAAGTGTTATTGGGTTTTACATTAGGAAATTCTCAGTAGCAGCCCGGTCAATGGCAATAGGCTCGCCCCCTATTACATGGGACTATAACATAACTGGCGAAATGTGGATGTACAGTCTAACAAAGCAATTAGTATACAGGGTCGCCAGATATAGATGAAGATTTCTCAGGAAGTTATTATAGAATGGTTTAATTAGGGTTTTGTATAAATACAGTTTGACTTTGTCCGTTATTAAAATGATGTTTCACTGGAAAACATCCATAATCTTCTGAGAAAACTTCATTTATATCTCTCTACCCTGTATACCAATTGCTTTGTTAGACTGTACTATTACACCTCTGCCTACCCCTTTGGGGAAATACAGGCGTGATGTTATGTTATATTTTATTAACAACAACCAGACAACATCTGAAGTAACAATAAACAACAAACAAATGAATTATTCTGTACTTCCAACATTCCTTTTTCTACTTTGCTTGTGCCAGGACCAGAGGTAGCCAGTACAGGAGCTCAAACAAAAATATATACGTGGGACACTCAGAAAGTTTTGCGAAACTAAAAAAAATTGTTCTATACGTACATATATTTTTATCAAATCTTTTCAAAGTACTTTCCACCAGCCTCTATACAAAGATTCATGCGCCTAAACCAGTTTTCAAAACACTTTTTCCAGTCCGCCGCAGACACCTCGTTTACAGCCTGCTCGAACGCAGCCAGCGCATCTTCCGGCGACGAAAATTGTATCCCTTTGAGCTGATTTTTTATTTTTGGGAATAAAAAGAAGTCACACTGTGCTAGATTAGGGCTGTAAGGAGGGTGACCCAGGAGTTTGACTGGCGTGCTGTCCAGGAAGTCCCTCGTTTTGAGTGCGGTGTGCGCAGGTGCATTGTCGTGGTGGAGCAGTAGCCCGCGGAGCCCTGTGTTTGGTCGCTTGTTGCTTATAACAGAGAAAACTTCTGGCAAACATTTGGTAGTATACCATTCGGCATTAATGCTTCTTTGATCCCGTAAGGGAATTGATACCAAGTGGCCAGACAAATTAAAAAAGCTAGCGATCAAAATCTTACCCCCGCTTCTAGATCGCTTCACTTTGGTAGGCGTTGGCTCATTTTGAAACACCCAAACAGTCGACTGGCGCTTGGTTTCTGGGTCGTATTGATAAATCCAGGACTCATCACCTGTAACGATGTCGTAAACACGCCGAGACGAGCCTGCTTCAAATTTGTTAAGCATATCACGGCACCATTCCACCCGGGCCTGCTTCTGAGCATCGGTGAGGTTGTGCGGCACCCAGCGTGATACTATCCTCCTCACGCGAAGATTGCTGTGTAGAATCTCGTGAAAGCTTCCCGATCCAATCTTCAATATGTGTTGAATCTCCTGATATGTAATTCGCCTATTGTCTTGGATTAAATTTTTCACTGCTAGCACGTTTTCTTCGGTAACAGCCGTCAAAGGGCGACCGCTTCTTTCGTCATCCCCCAAAGTTGGTCGACCGCGCTTGAATTCGTTATACCAACGATACACGGTTGCCTTGGAAGGGCCTTCATCCATGAATGCCATTTGAAGTCTATCGTACGATTCATCCGGTTTCAGGCGACACTTGAAATCGTATAAAATCATAGCTCTAAAATGTTCCCGGCGCAGATCCATATTTCAGTGAGACACAATACTTTGAATTAACTCGCAAAAAATGTGGAGGGAAATTTTGAAATTGGAACTTACTTATTTTTACTTATAAATAATCATATTTTCGAAAAACATTATAACTGGCCAGTCTCCCATATATAAAAACTTTTTTTCGCAATACTTTCTGAGGGGCCTGGTATGTATCATAGTTATGTCTGTTAAAATCATCGATATATATGTACTACATACTAGATGTGCTGTTCAAAAGAACAACATGGTTACACAAAGTTGTGGTTCCGGAACCACACTGTCATACAAAAATATCAGCCTGTTTTTTTATGCCACCAATCGGCAGAGTCAATGATAAGGATTAAAACACTCCAACAAACATTTTGTGTCCTAGATTGAAGAAAAATCACAAAATCTAACATACCTTAGGTACCGTACATATCTATAAAATGATATCTAGGCAGCAAAAACACCACACATTTTATTTGTTGTTTGTCAATATATCATGGACTTTCTTTTATTTTAGACACTGTTATCCGTATTATTGATCCTATCAAGATCTATCAACAGAAGCCATAAAATACAAGATAATACTTCTTCGTAATTGTGTATGTTCCATTCCCAGCACAGGCACGAGATTTTTTAATAATCTGTGAATGCAGAACTTCTTTCAAGTAAAATTTTATATTTCCAATATTTAAAGTACTTTCCCTCCATGAAACAGCGATGGAACATCCTATATACGTTAATTATATATTAGTCTATGCGTTAATGTGCAGCATAACTCGGTAAAGTGCAGTGCAGATACCTGCTATTTTTATTTTTTTGCACTTTAACACATCGTAAATGATAGTCTGCGAGTTATCGGGTTAGTGTGCAAATTACCGTATTCCGCATTTTAACGGTAATATATGTGTAATTTCAGCCGATAATGGACAGACAACGAAGTAAGCTAAATAAAACCCGAAATCAACAAGATTTTATTTAAATGTCTGCATGAAATAAGGAAAAATCAAAAGAAACAATATGTTATCGTGTTGATAAATATTTATTGGTGAAGAAATAAAACAAGATTATCATTCAATGTTTTTGCTTAAAACTATGGAAAAATTATGTAATAAAATACGAGTACAACAATTTATGAAAATAAGTGTGATACTATTTAATAAATCACATCTAGGTGAAGCCTACAACATATACCTACATTTTACAATAAATTTTCGCAAGTGTATAGTAATCTACTAGGTGTACCCACAATCCAATCTAGGTGTACTCTAACGGCCAAAATTAATATCCAATCTATCCACGATTTACCCTACTGGAGATAGAAATTTGACATATTTTGTATGGAGCTTATTTCAAAATCCTATCTCTAGTAGGGCAAATCGTGGATAGATTGGATATTAATTTAGGCCGTATGCCTACAATATTATTTGCTGACTATACTCCGTGATGCAAACTTAACTTCGTAAATAAAAATTAAGATGGACAAACAATAACCAATGATAAGTATAAGAAAAATATAATGAAAATTTTCAAATGTCAGCGGCACATGTTGAGGTCTATAATGAGATTTACACTTTAACCACTCGTGGAAATATATATCTGAAATATACTTGTTCACCACACCTGTTGTTGCAATCAGATCTATGAAGTGATTTAAAGGACGAATCAGAGCAGAGCCGCGACGTAAAAATATTGTTCTCAATACACTCGTATAAGGTTCTTTCAGTCGGTACACTGCCATATTGCACTGATCGTCGGTCAGCAGCCATCTATAAACTTGATAGTGAGAATCTGAATTTAAGGTATAAAGAGACTTGTTTGGACAGTTTTTGACCTTCATTAAACAATTTATTCTACTTCCACAATCCAAGTGCCCTTCAAATTCGTAGCGATGATCCCATTCTGTAAATAAAACAGGCTGCAAGTCGCTTAGCTCTTCTGGTTCTTTCGGTTCATAACCACGAATCGGTTGAGTAGTCACACTGAATAAGTTTGCCTGAATCGCGTATGGTATTATAAATGCTAATACCAACAAACTTGTGAAAACGAGTGCCTGTGGCCATCCCGCTCGAGTTTTTTTTATAACATTTTTATTCAACAGATATCCAAACACTACTAGAACGTTATGAGAAATATCTTTTTCTCGAGCGGGAAATATTGATAGCAAAGTAGCTGCTATAGACAAAATTATGAACAGAAGACCAGTTACAACACAAGTGGTTAAAGACTGATATGAAACTGCAACCCATTGTCCTATGTAATCTGCGTGAGCAAGTATGAAAAACATGTGATCTATGGTCATTGGATAAACATGTGAATAGTTGCCAGCATACATAGACTTGATAGAGTATCCTCCTATAGCACCTTCCACTTCATTGGTCTCGACTTTTTTCAGCATAGTGTTAGTAATGTTTTCCACGATATTTCCATATCTATCAAGCTTTCCATACTCTATTAAATCGATTTGTACTCCTTTATATTTCTGAAATAATGTTATCAAATATTGTTCTATTCCTTTGGTGTTTGTATCAAAGTTGATGAACGGCCATACATTATGAGCTATGAATTTAAATTTGCAGTTACGAATACCTCCATAATTTAATATAGGTGATTTTTTCTCAATACGATATTCAGAGCACCCTGACAAGAACGTTAGATGACCGGATTTAATACAATAATCTGGTCTTGTTAAATTATATTTAAATATAGCGTAGTCATCACCTTTACGTGAGATTAAAGAAACTTTATAAAACATATTGTACGTGTGCAGCAGATCGGTAATATCATGTAAGCTATAATTCTCGTAACTTTTCAGGACGATAATGAACCTCGCTGAGGGATTCCAAAATGAATCTGAGGTGACTTTTCTTAGCCCACGTTCTAATTCTTGATAATCTTCACTCATTACAATATAAATTACATTACTAATATTATCAGTATCCCAAAAGAATCTTCTTGATATAAATCGTGAGCCTTTCACTTTATGGAGTGCTGATAATTCTAAATCATCATTCATGTTCATTAATGTAATATCCATGAGATTATTGTATTTCTTAAAATCAATTTCTTCAACGATTTTCACGACACAACTGGTGAGACTATTAACATTATCTTTATATTCATTTTTCAAAAAGGCACTAGCACTCATTAAAGTGCAGAATGTAGCGAAAATAGTCTTTAACATATTAAACCACGAATTAACCCTTCATTACCAACCAAAGCTTCAATAAAAATGACGAAAGAAAAGGAAATGTATTTTCATTGGATTTGGTGAAGCATTTATCACAATATTGGTTATTATCAGCAATCTCTCTAATGCAGTTAACAAACCATTGTTAAGTCCCCTAATGCTGTTAAGTCATTATTGAATGAAATATGGAAACACTTCCGGTACAATGGGAAATCATTTGCTATTTGTATATAATAACTATCGTGAGTCATATTTATGATAATTAAATATTATGGTATATAGTGAAAACAATTATGGGAAATCATGTTTAAACAAACAGTAAGTTTTTAGCACAGTAAGCTTAAACGGAGCCTCTCGGCGTGTCGGTCTCGGCATACCATCACCTGGACAAGACTAAAGTTATGTTCAATAGGCATGTCATGCCAAGGCCAATATACTACTAGCACCTACACATTCATTCACACTTACTATATCGAACATAGACATACATATACACTCCCACAGACTCCATATACCCATACACAACATACCTAACACACACATAACCTCACAAACAAGTTCTTTTCCTTTACTTTATTTTATTTTAAATAAATTATACCTATTAATTATTTCAATGCTACATCATCTTAACTATTATAAAATTGTAAACGTCTGTTTGTTTGTTTGTTCCAGCATCACGCTAAAACTACTGGACCGATTTTGATGATTTTTTTTTTGTTTGAAAGCTGATGATCTGACTTAAAAACTGGTATGGGTTTTGAGAAAGAAAGAAACAAAGAAAAAAAGAAAAAAATTAATTCGTGGGTTGCGTACTCACCCGACAGATCGAAGCTTCTATGCATTTGCACGAGCGGATAGTAATGTACGATGGAGTGGAGTGGAGTGGACAGGGGATGGGACTGGGGATGGGACTAGGGACGGGACAGGGGACGGGACTGGTGATGGGACAGTGGACGGGACAGGGGACGGAACATGGGACGGGAAATGGGACGGGACATGAGACGGGACATGGGACAGGACAGTGGGACGGCACATGGGACTGGACATAGGATGGGACATGGGACAGGACATGGGACGAGACGATAGTGATATAGTGAGATAGTGGGACAGTGGGACAGTGGGCCGTGGGACAGTGGGATAGTGGGACAGTAGGACAGTGGCAGTGGGACGGTGGGACGGTGGGACAGTGAGGCAGTGGGGCAGTGGGGTAGTGGGGCAGCGGGGCAGCGTGCCAGCGGGGCAGCGGGGCAGTGGGGTACCGGTGCAGCGGGGCAGTGGGGCAGTGGGATAGCGGGGCAGCGGGGCAGTGGGGTAGCGGGGCAGCGGGGCATTGGGGCAGCAGGGCAGCTGGGCAGTGGGGCAGCGGTCTATCGGGGCAGTGGGGCAGTAGGGGAGTGGGCAGCGGGGCTGGCAGAGGGGCAGTGGGATAGTGGGGCAGCGGGGCTGTGGGGCAGCGGTGCAGTGGGGCAGTAGGGCAGTGGGATAGTGGTGCAGCGGGGCAGTGGGGTAGCAGGGTAGTGGGATAGTAGGGCAGCGGGGTACCGGGGCAGTGGGGCAATGGGGTAGCGGGGCAGCGGGGCAGTGGGGGGCAGCGTGGCAGGCAGCGGGGCTGTGGGGCAGTGGGGCAGCGGGGCAGCGGGGCAGTGGGACAGCGGGGCAGCGGGCCAGTGAGATAGTGGGGCAGTGGTGCAGCGGGGCAGTCAGTGGGGCTGCGGGGCGGTGGGGTAGCGTGGCAGCGGGGCAGAGGGGCAGCGTGGTAGCGGGGCAGTGTGGCAGTGGGGCAGTGGGGTAGCGGAGCAGCGGGGCAATGGGGGGCTGTTGGGCAGTGGGGTAACGGGGCAGTGGGGCAGCGGGGCAGCGAGGCGGAAGGGCAGCGGGGCAGTGGGGCAGAGGGGCAGTGGTGCAGTAGGGTAGCGGGGCGGCGGGGCAGTGGGGGGCAGCGGGGCAGTGGGGCAGTGGGGCAGAGGGGTAGCTTGGCACCGGGGCAGTGGGGCAGCGGGGCAGTGGGTCAGCGGGGCAGTGGGGCAGCGGGGCAGTGGGACAGCGGGGCAGTGGGGCAGTGGGACAGCGGGGCAGTGGGCAGTGGGATAGTGGGGCAGCGGGGCAGTGGGGCAGCGGGGCAGTGGGCAGTGGGATAGTGGGGCAGCGGGGCAGTGGGGCAGTGCGGCAGTGGGGTAACGGGGCAGTGGGGCAGCGGGGCAGCGGGGCAGTGGGGCAGTGGGGCAGCGGGGCAGCGGGACAGCGGGACAGTGGACTGGACTGGAATGGACTGGACTGGACTGACGTAGGTTAGCAGAATTTAACGCGAGCGGAGCCGCGGGTAAAAGCTAGTGTTATATAAAATGAAAATGCTCTGTCAACAATGTGGCGACAATGTACGTGGGACACTCAGAAAGTTTTGCGAAACTAAAAAAAATTGTTCTATACGTACATATATTTTTATCAAATCTTTTCAAAGTACTTTCCACCAGCCTCTATACAAAGATTCATGCGCCTAAACCAGTTTTCAAAACACTTTTTCCAGTCCGCCGCAGACACCTCGTTTACAGCCTGCTCGAACGCAGCCAGCGCATCTTCCGGCGACGAAAATGGTATCCCTTTGAGCTGATTTTTTATTTTTGGGAATAAAAAGAAGTCACACGGTGCTAGATCAGGGCTGTAAGGAGGGTGACCCAGGAGTTTGACTGGCGTGCTGTCCAGGAAGTCCCTCGTTTTGAGTGCGGTGTGCGCAGGTGCATTGTCGTGGTGGAGCAGTAGCCCGCGGAGCCCTGTGTTTGGTCGCTTGTTGCTTATAACAGAGAAAACTTCTGGCAAACATTTGGTAGTATACCATTCGGCATTAATGCTTCTTTGATCCCGTAAGGGAATTGATACCAAGTGGCCAGTCAAATTAAAAAAGCTAGCGATCAAAATCTTACCCCCGCTTCTAGATCGCTTCACTTTGGTAGGCGTTGGCTCATTTTGAAACACCCAAACAGTCGACTGGCGCTTGGTTTCTGGGTCGTATTGATAAATCCAGGACTCATCACCTGTAACGATGTCGTAAAGACGCCGAGACGAGCCTGCTTCAAATTTGTTAAGCATATCACGGCACCATTCCACCCGGGCCTGCTTCTGAGCATCGGTGAGGTTGTGCGGCACCCAGCGTGATACTATCCTCCTCACGCGAAGATGGCTGTGTAGAATCTCGTGAACGCTTCCCGATCCAATCTTCAATATGTGTTGAATCTCCTGATATGTAATTCGCCTATTGTCTTGGATTAAATTTTTCACTGCTAGCACGTTTTCTTCGGTAACAGCCGTCAAAGGGCGACCGCTTCTTTCGTCATCCCCCAAAGTTGGTCGACCGCGCTTGAATTCGTTATACCAACGATACACGGTTGCCTTGGAAGGGCCTTCATCCATGAATGCCATTTGAAGTCTATCGTACGATTCATCCGGTTTCAGGCGACACTTGAAATCGTATAAAATCATAGCTCTAAAATGTTCCCGGCGCAGATCCATATTTCAGTGAGACACAATACTTTGAATTAACTCGCAAAAAATGTGGAGGGAAATTTTGAAATTGGAACTTACTTATTTTTACTTATAAATAATCATATTTTCGAAAAACATTATAACTGGCCAGTCTCCCATATATAAAAACTTTTTTTCGCAATACTTTCTGAGGGGCCTGGTATTAATGTATTTTTGTGTCATAAGCTCCTATGGCTGAAGACTAACCCCCAAGATACAGGTCCAGGCCTAGTTTGCGGGTTAGTATCAGATTTCTTGCAATACATAATATTTTACGATATTGACTGTAAAAATTTTTGAAGCATGTATTTATAGCGTCAAATAAACATTTTATTTATTTAATATTCGTCAAAGGGTCGTCACTTGAAGTTGTAACGGAATACGTCTGCTTAGGGCAGGTAATTCAGATTGGTAGGCACAACTTCGAGAAAGAAGCCGACAGAAGGATCCGTCTGGACTGAGCAGCATTCGGCAAACTTCGCAGAGTCTTCACGTCGCCTATACCGCAAAGTTTGAAGACAAAGGTCTTCAACCAGTGCGTCCTGCCTGTCATGACTTACGGTGCCGAGACGTGGACACTGACAGTTGGGCTAGTCCACAAGTTCAAAGTCGCTCAGCGAGCTATGGAGCGAGCTATGCTTGGAGTTTCTTTGAAGCATAAAATCCGTAACGAGATTATCCCGAGAAGAACCGGAGTGACCGACATAGCTTGTAGGATCAGAATGCTCTTAAAGCGATTGAAAGACTTCAACGTAAATACCTACGAGTTATTCAATACAAATGCCGTCTTGCACGCTTGTCCTATGAGGAGTCACTTAAACAGTTTAAAATGATTACTTTGCAATCTAGACGTCTACTGCTTCAAATAATGATACTTCATAGATTAGTAAATAATAAGTTTAACTGTATTGAATTAATTACTTACCTATTTAACATTGTACCTAGAACTGTAATTAGAAGAAAGGCACGCGTCTATCCGCTTTTTGCTACGACTACGAGTCGGACAAATGCTGGTGAACGCGCTCCACTTCGCAGGCTGGTAAAAATCTACAATGAAAACTTTGTTGACATAGATATCTTTTGGAGAAACACAGCAAACGGCAAACGCAGCGTAGGGCGCCCCCCCGCCAGGTGGACCGACGACGACCTGAAGAACGTGGCTGGGGGGGCGCCCTACGCTGCGTTTGCCGATTCGCGGTCTCCACTCAAGGACGACGAGTCCATCACGCGGCCATCGGTCCTTCGACAGACATGGTCATTGGATGCGGAAGGCAGGGGACCGAGAGTCGTGGCGCAACTTGGGAGAGACCTATGTCCAGCAGTGGACTGCGATAGGCTGAGTTGATGATGTTTATACAAATATACGTGAAATATGTTCGCGCTGGCGCCGTAAGCAAAAGGGTCGCATCTAGCTAAAACACCGAACAGAGGTGCTCTTCTCTTGGGGTTCTGGCCAGAAAACCTCCACGTTTGCCTGACGGCTGCTTTTCCTTCTGGACACGTCTGGAGGGAACGGCAGTTGTTTGCCCGGTGCATCCTGGATACGGGCAATGGAATCCTTTCCAGGGATTAACCTTCGGGGGATCTTATTGTCTGTGGCGAATATTCTGGCACGGGAGGGGCCCGTTCTGGGCCAGTGGGGAGTTACTCCACTTATCCTTCAGGGGTGAGCCCGGTGTGCACTCACCCTGCGACTGGGCAGGCAGTGAGGGTACTGTCCTTCCCTGCCCCCGTCGATATCGTAACCCCAGAAGTGCTCGCTAAGTAGTGTTCTTGCGCATCTTGGGACTGAGAGTCTTGGCGTCACCGCCCGGACCGCGAGGAAGAAAACCTCTATAAAAAATTACAGTAGGCGGGGCCTGCGAGCAGCATACTCAGGGCAGTCTGTTGCCCAACCAGTAACTGGCGTAGCTGGCACAGCTGGCACAGTTGGCGAAGCTGGCACAGCTGGCGTAGCTGACACAGTTGGCGAAGCTGGCATGCTTGCCTGGCGGTATGCTAGCGTAGCAACTGAAACAGCTGGCGTAGCTGGCACAGCTGGCGAAGTTGGCGCAGCTGGCGTAGCTGGTAAAGGCCCATGAGGTGAGGTGGGCGTGCAGTGTTCCGTGTGTGCCACCGAGGATAGTGCAGCCGACGTTAGGCCGCATGGGTAAAAGGGGCTCGCCTGCTTGTGGCGTGCCGGGTCCCACGCCTCCGGCTAAGGTAGTTGAAGGGAAACCGTGGTGGTTTTAGTCGGTAAGAATCTGACACTGGCTCCGTCTACCCCGGACGGAGTGCGTCCGAAAAGATTTCCCCACGGCAAACAAAAAGGTGTTCCGCTCTTTCTTTGGACTGTTGTACCATCTTTTTTCTCCTAGCCTCTTCCCAATTATACTGGGGTCGGCTTCCAGTCTAACCCAGATGCGGCTGAATACATGCTGAAATTTGAATCGCTTGTTTCCCGAAAAGCGGTAATTGTACTCATTATTATGAAAAACTTTTACTATAGGACCAACACTGAAATCGCGAAAAAAAAATCAGTTGGTCCCTACATTTTATCGATTTAAGTTACACAAATGTAGGGACCAACTGATTTTTTTTTCGCGATTTCTGGGTTGGTCCCATAGTAAAAGTTGTTCATAATGATGAGTACAATTACCCCTTTTCGGGAAATAAGCGATTCAAATTTCAGCATGTATAGTATTTTAAACGGAGTGACTGCCAGTGCCATCACAACCCCGCAACTCAGTTTAGTACCCGGCAATACCGACTAAGGTTAGACCAGTTGTTGTACCCGTAACGACTATCATAGATATTCGTATGACAACTCGGACCGAAACTCCAAGCCACGAACGGGTCTCGATATGTAACGAAACGTGGTCACCCATCCATGGACTGACCGCGGCTATTGCAGCTTAACCTCGCAGATTTTGCAATCCATGAAGTTGTAACTTCGCCACGAGCCCCCTCTATCCTTAAATTATATATAAATGTATGTTGCCGAGCTATCCCGAAATCAACATGGATTGTAAAAACTGTGCCCGAAAACCCGGTCACGGTACAATCCCTTCTTAAATTTAATTATAGCTATGATCTAGTTTTGACCGTTTTCGTCAGTCACAACTAGTTTTGACAGAGAAATAGTTTTGACATGTACATTATTTGGTTTGTATGTTTTTTTTTGTTTTGGCATTTTTACCTGGTGGTTATCAGGAACTGAACGAAAAAGTCATTCGTTGAGATATGTCATTCCCATACATTTTGATTGTTTTCTATTAGCGTTGACGATTGTAGATTGTCAACTTGGCTAGGGGGGCTGGCTTTGGGCCGAAATTAATAACATAATCTGCAATCTAAGCCGAAATCTAGTCTTAAGCATGAAAATCTCATCTGTTTAGTTTGATGCGGGCCCAACCAAAACCCATCAGCATGCAGATTGAGATTGCTATCTTTTCATTCAATCTTTTTCATAAAACTACGCTTCAAATAAAATCAGGCGAGATAAAATATTTTTTTTTTTTTTTTTTTTTTTTTTCGGCCGAATATAAGTAGGCAGATTTAGCTAGGTAAATGTTTATGCGAGTTAATTAGGAAGCACAGTGACAATATGTTCTTGTCTGTCCTTTCCGCACTCGTGCAAATTTCATATTTTTACCTCGTTCTTTTATCCCTCTCACCTCGTCGCGGAGCCTATCATTGCTCCCGATGCACCGTTTAGCCCCGCCCTCTCCTGTGGGTGCTAAAGACAGTACAGAAAAAATGGACGACAAGTGAAGCCGTACGCGCACGCCAATTAACATAATTAATTTGTTTCGTGAAAATCTCTGATTGACTGTTCTTAAAGTGTTCCACAAGCTAGCTGAGTGTTTCTGTGAATTGTTCCAACGATGAGGCCTCCCTACTACGAAAAAAGCAGCAAGGCTACGAACACTGAAAAAAAAACTTGATAACATTAATAAAAAAAATGTTTGCAGCAATCAAGGAACTTGTTTATATACGAGCACATAAAGTAATATGATTATGGCAATAAAGTTATCTTGATTAAGTAACAGACAAGTTGTCTTGATAAAATCAAACAAAGTAATTGTCAATACAATCAAGTTTGGTTATCATGCCAATGACTTCTGTTAATTGGTGTTATTAACGAACTTGGTAATGGTTATCAAGTATTTTAGTTGTTTGTAATAATGAATATTGTAAAGTTATTCAGTTATCTTGTTTAAAGCTATAAAGTACTTTTATTGAGACTATTAGGAAAGATATTTATTCTTATAAATCGTGTTATTGAAATAACTGAAAACCTCTAAAGGGTTCATTGTACTCATCAGTTTGAACAACTTTTACTATGGGACTAACACTGAAATCGCGAAATAAAAAATGTTACCTACATTTGCGTTCACAAGAATCGGCTAAATGTAGAGATCAACTGCTTTTTTTTTCGCTATTTCTCGTTTGGTCCCATAGTAAAAGTTGTTCATACTGATGAGTACAATGAACCCTTTAGAGTTTTTCAGTTATTTCAATAACACGTGGTATAATTAGATTAATCAGCATTAGATACGAATTATAAATTAAGATGTCTAAATTGCTTTTACCTAGCACTGACTATTTCTCAAAAATAATAATGACAGAAGTTATTATAAAAAGTTTTTATTTCTTTCTAAACAGAGATCAATATTTTTTCTACCTACACACTTACACCTACTATAAAGATATCTTGATACTGCTCAAGTCTTATATTATCGTCTAAATCCGACTTCCACATTTTCCAGCTGCGTAGAAATAGGGTTCTAGGCCTTAACAGAGGAATCATCTCTTTGATATCGACATCGGTAAGCGCAGAAAGCGCTTTCATATTCTGCAAAACAATCGTCGATTAATTGGTGTGAAAAACAACATATTATCATCGTTGCTAAAAGGGTAGTTTAGGTACTTACTGATAAAATTGGCACGTAATTCGGGCAGCCTCCAAGCCTGGAGAATTACGCACACTTCTTCCATCACAAACAGGAGTATAAAACCACTACGACGGCTACTGAGATTCACTCACAGCACGATTCACTGAGTTCATAGGATACCTTGGTGTGTTAATAACGATCAGTGGGTTTTGCTTTTGGGTGTAACCGTGCAATAACTTGAAATCTAAATAATTTACTCCGCGTAACAAAAGCGTGCCATGCTTAGGCTCACGAACGAACGGAATGAACAAGTCTAGACCTGAAACACTGACGACTCCGACCGACAACAAAGGGCGTGTTTACATTGATCATCTGACTTGATTAAATCTGTGATGTGCCATGTTTACACTATCTTAATCATGCTATCTTTATTCCTTGTATGAAGTGAATGATAGAGAAGAGTTGATCATTTTAACTTTATTGTGACAACAAACCGTGATTAATATATTTTTATAAGTTTTTGATTGCTTCATTCATAATTTTTTCTATCAAGCAAAATGTCATGCTTGATTGACCCGATTTTTTTTCAGTGTAAGAGGTGCCGCGTGCCGAAAAGGTGAGCTCCCAGAATTCCCTTATATTCCTCTTTCTTGTTGCTGTGCTTCAAAAATACAAAATTATCATCTATCCTCGTGTAACTCCGAACCAGCGCGCATTCATAGATTATTATTAATTTCGGCTTCATCTACTTTCATTACCACCTGCATGCTAGTCGGTTCAGCAAGTAATCTTAATCTGTCCTTTTTTGAGAACGTCCGAGATTTGGTTGAGGTATATTCACCGAGGTCGTCCCTCTTCAACACTTCGATTCACTCTCGCCTCATAAACCCGTTTCGTAAATCTCCTATCATGGCTATCGTCCATATATAGAGAGGTCTATTTGCTCCATTTTATCAGAAGGTGTGTTACGAGCTTAGCTTACGATCCTGATTATTTTGCGATCGTAGCGTAGTTTCATAGAAATCCATAGGTAGTAATTACTTCTTAGGTTTTCGCGATCACTACACATTATAATAAAACAAAGTTTAACCGGATTAAATCGCGTATATTATTTAAATTGGTTTCCCTGACGTTTCGAAAGCTTTGCAGCATTTCGTGGTCGCAGGTAGACTAAGATGACAAGCGTCTTTACAAATATTTCTAAAAAATTATTTTTATCTACCGTACAATATTATTAATTAAAATCGTTTCGATGCACGCAGTAATCACTCACAAAATCATTATCTTTCATAGTGTTGCATGCTGTTTGGGACTTGATTATTTTTAGGACTGGGTTCCAAACTGGTGGTAGCTGCCAACCATCTTCTCTATTAAAATTAGGATGTTTTTTAATTTCAATAGCCTCACGGAGCATTCTAGGTACATATCGGTTTTCCTTCGCCAGAACTTGTGGGATATCAAATCGAAGAAAATGGTTGGGTTTGTCTAGGGCATGTTCACACACTGCAGACTTTGTGGAGCGTCTGTTCTTGACGTCAGCTATATGTTCTTTAATTCTAGTGGCTATACTACGCTTTGTTTGCCCTATGTATGATAACCCACAATCACAATCAATCTTGTAGACCCCTGCATCTTGTAAGGGAATGTGACACTTCACCGGTCTGAGGAGTTGG
This sequence comes from Asteroscopus sphinx, assembly GCA_949699075.1. Taxonomy (NCBI): domain Eukaryota; kingdom Metazoa; phylum Arthropoda; class Insecta; order Lepidoptera; family Noctuidae; genus Asteroscopus; species Asteroscopus sphinx. Next base: position 9,474,589 of record OX453019.1, read on the forward strand.
CTGATCTTTCTTTGGGGCTTGAAATAGGTTTTGATAGAAGCACGCTTCAAGATATGACCAATTCTGTCGGTGACCCCTTTGATGAATGGTAGAACAGCAGGTCGACGATCAACTGTGCTGGGTTTCAGGCGGCGTTTGCGATAGGGATGTGGAGCTTGCAAGTTATTATGCTTGAGAACATGCTTCACATGGTAAAGTTCCCCTGCCAGGTGGTCGGCATCGCAGATGCGGTGAGCTCTCTGTAACAAAGATTTGGCCACGGTAGCTAACTGACAAGGATGGTGGTGAGATTCACCGTTCAAGTACCTGTCTGTATGGGTAGGCTTTCTATACACTGTATGAATAACAGAATGATCAGGATTATGGATAAGTTGTATATCAAGAAAAGCTAAGGATTTGTTTGTCTCCAATTCCATAGTAAATTGAATTTTACTGTGTATAGAATTTTGAATTTTCCATAGGTAGTCTTTGCCTACCCCAATGGAAAACAGGCGTGATAATTATGTATGTATGTGTGATTTCAGCCGTTAGGAATAGACATGGGTGCATTAAAAGAGTTTCCACGAGTGACGATATTTAATTGATCGTCGGGTGCACCCTAGGCAGTCAACCCCGCTACCAACCTGCCGACTGGCTAATCTTTACCTTACGACATGAGTTACTATCATTATGTAGATAAAAGAAGAAGAAGGAACAGACGAAGAATCAATAAAATCAAGGCTTGAAATAATGAAAAACCAGAAGATACATGTATCGCGCCGATAAATTTATATTGCTAAAAAAATAAAACACAATTAATTACCATTCTATGCTTTTGGTTGAGACTAAAACTTACGAAAAATACACTTCTCATCAAAATAAACGAAACACTTCCGAAATTTTCTTTGTAGTTTAATCAAATACAACAATTTATGAAAATTACCAAAGTGTAATAAATACTACTTATTTCATGAATCACATCAAGTAAAATCTACAACTTTTATCTGAATTTCACTAATTTTTTTACAAGTACCTATATAAACATCCACAAGGTGTACACACACATTATGTGCTATAACAATACTTCGTGATCCAACTTCAACTTCGTGATCCAACTTCAACTTCGTAAATACTTATAAATTAAGGTGGACAAACTATAACCGACGATACGAGTAAGTATAAGAAATATATATCATGACAATTTACCAATGTCAGCGGTATGTCTGTAATGAGATTTACACCTCAGCCACTCATGGAAAAATAAACATTACTTGTGGACCGCACCTGTTGTTGCAATCAGACCCTAAAGTGATTTACGGCCAAAATTAATATCCAATCTATCCACAATTTACCCTACTAGAGATAGGAATTTGACATAAGCTCCATACAAAATATGTCAAATTTCTATCTCCAGTAGGGTAAATCGTGGATGGATTGGATATTAATTTTGGCCGTTAAAGGATTAATCAGAGCAGAGCAGCGACGTAAAAATATTGTTCTCAATACCTACCTACACATAAGGTTATTTTACGGCCAAAATTAATATCCAATCTATCCACGATTGCCCTACTGGATGTAGAAATTTGACATATGCTCCATACAAAGAAGTCGGTTAATGGCGAAAATTAATATCCAATCTATCCACGATTTACCCTACTACTGATAGAAATTTGACATATTTTGTATGGAGCTTATGTCAAATTCCTATCTCTAGTAGGCCAAATCGTGGATAGATTGGATATTAATTTTGGCCGTTAATATGTCAAATTTCTATCTTTAGTAGGGTAAATCGTGGATAGATAGGATATTAATTTTGGCCGTTAGTCGGTACACTGCTATATCCAATGATTTTTTATAAGTATAAAATACCATTGGCTATATTACACTCATCATTATTATTATTTTGGAACATGATAGGCGCTATCGCCGTCAGGGCCTCACAGGAGATCTACTCGTGAACTTTTTTCGACACTTTTCCACTTTTTAATTGATTAAATTGTGCCAAATCCGGAAAAATTCCGAAAAACAAAAAAAAATCTCGAGTAATTTACAGTGAGTTTCGTATCTCGGGAACAGAATCGAATTGTAAGTAAGATAAGTAATATTGGTATTATACAGTATTGAAGCCCACAGTTAGGTACCTACTAGGTATACAGCATGTACCAAAAATCCTGTTGTTCTTGTGAGGTTCGTTATCAGAATCGATATTCATACGTAAGGACACAAGTCATTTGGAAAAACTCTTCCATAAAAATAATCAAATTAAATATTAAATCATTATTAAAGGTTTATTTTGTATTTAATTATATTATATCAATTTCAATTTGCAATTAATAATGATTAATTGAATTAATTGATTAATTATTTCAATTTGATTATTTTTATTGATATAATCATTGAGTGAGTGAGTTTTGAGTGATATAATCTCTTTCAATTTACAATTAATAATGATTTAATATTTAATTTGATTATTTTTATTGAAGAGTTTTTCCAAATGAGTTGTGTCCTTACGTATGAAAATCGATTCTGATAACGTACCTCACAGGAACAACAAGGCGTTTGTTACATACTGTAAGGATCATATTATCATCGTAAGACACGAGTGTACACCAGACCTTTCCAAAGCTTTTGATCATTATTTTTTTATTTTATTGTTTACAGCTGTTACAGTAAATCAATCAACCAACAGTGATCTCAGCACTACTGTGCACTGCACACCCAATTACAGATAAACACCGCTTGCAAAGTGTTTTACAAAAAACACTAAGATTTAATGAAATTTAATTTCCTACATGGATATCATGTCATTATCGCAACTAGGAAGCAATGACATAATTAGCCAATAAATAAAATAAAATATAAAATAATGACATAATTAAACTTAATCAATCTAGCGTTGTGGCGCAACTTAGGAGAGGCCTATGTCCAGCAGTGGGCTGTGATAGGCTGAGTTGGTGATGATGATGAATCTAGCGTTCTTCAACTATCATCTTGACGACGTCTGTGGTCTAGTGGTTCGAGGGTCGGACTGCTGATCACGAGGTCGTGGGTTCGATTCCCACAGGACACAAATATTTGTGTGATGAACATAAGTGTTTGTGTTGGTCTGGGTGTTCCTTATGTATTATAAGTAATAATATAGGGTAGTGGAACCAATAAATGAACGATTAAGAGACTATGGTAGGTTTCATTTTTTTTTCTCAGTAATTTCTTACAATGACTCTTGGAAATAATTTGTTGATGCTTCCTAATATACTCAACAAATGACAAGTTTAAATCAAACCTTATTATTTCTTACTAGGAATTTATAAAAAAATATTTTCTAAAAAAATATGCGTTTTGCCCTGAAGTTGAACACTGTGCCCTAATTATGAACATTCAGTACCCAATTGTTGAACTAACATTTTTCTTGGGAAATTGATTGACTGTAAAATACAAAAACTAGGATAATATGGTAGATTTTACGGTTGAATAATTTATTAAGGTCTTGAATTAAGAACAAAACTGCAATATTAATCATTATAGCTGTTTACAAGTTGTTTTGACTGGGTCGCTGGAACAACTGGGTGAAATGCTGCATAACCTAAACGAAACCTCTTGGAGTGTCGGTCTCGGCATGAATCTGGGCAAGAACAAAGTCATGTCCAACATACATGTCATGCCAAGGCCAATATTCGTCAAATGGACGGCGTTCGAAGTTGTACAAGAATACGACTACCTAGGGCAGGTTATCAAGCTTGGTAGACACAACTTTGAGAAAGAAGCGGACAGGATCCAGTTCAGCTGGGCAGCACTTGGCAAACTTTGCCGAGTCTTCTCGTCACCTATACCGCAAATTCGAAGATGAAAGTCTCCAACCAGTGCGTCCCGTCTGTCATGACCTATGGTGCCGAGCCGTGGATACTGACGACAGTTAGGCCTGTTATCAAATTATAAGTCGCTCAGCGAGCTATAGTTAGCTACGCCCGGAGTTTCTTTGAAGGATAAGATCCGCAACGAGATTATATGGAGAAGAACAGGAGTGACCAAATCGTTTATAAGATAAGCACGCTGAAGTAGCAGTGAGCTAGCCATGTTTGTCGGGGAACCGATGGCCGTTGAAGCAGACGAGTCTTTGAGCGGAGACCGTCAATTGGCAAACGCAGCGTAGGGCACCCCCTAGCCAGGTGGACCGACACCCTAAAGAAGGTAGCTGGGGGGACTAGATACGGAGGGTTGAGGACCGAGTGTCGTGGCGCAACTTAGGAGAGGCCTTCTTTACAATGGATATTCAAATAATGGCGGAACTGTTTAAATGCTATCAGATAAGTTGCGGAACACTCTTATACATTGTTTTTCCTATCCAGAAGTAACACCATATTCGCACAATATTATCTTGGCGCCAGAATTACTTTTATTTTAAATAGTTGTACAGTATACCTGTCTCGAAAAGATTAAAAATACGCTCAGGATGGTCCTTCGGGATGCTATAGATATGCTAGATGTCCGAGACAGAGATTCTTTTTGTTCTGTATCATTCCCACGGCCTCTTCAAGAGTGCTCTGCTCATATATGTCTTTATTTTTTACCTCAATACAATAAAATAAAGAAAACAATAGTAAGTAGAAGCAGTAGACGGCACCGGGCACATATTTGCCCAAGGTTTATAACAAGACCAAAATCCGAACTATGTTATTCATTTAGTTCAGATTCTGGGGGTTAATACCCAGCAGATGAACTAGTAAAACTTGAACAGTTTTTAAAGTTCAACTTTTAGGCATAGATCATAAAGATGAATAGTGTAAGTTTCCATACAAAAATAAAGTCTTAAAACTCTTTGATATAATTAAAAATATATGTTAACTTTTGGTTACTAAGTCAACAGTTACGTTATGATCGATTTGTGTATTTTAGTTTTTCTTTAAATGCAACAGATTTTGGTTTATAATGTCTGAAAAAAAGTTAGATTTGCCTAATAGTGGAACGCCGTTCAACTTTTGGGTTACGATAAAATAAATGAATCCATTACTTGAACAGTAAATATTACAGTTAATTTAATAAGTAACACAAATCTGCATCTGTATAATGGAAGAAATATTAATCAACATTTTAGTGAACGTAAAATTTCTTCAAGTGTACATCGAAGTGTTAAAGTCTTTGTATGAAAACGCCACTATGTCAGTCCGATTACAGGACCAAGCCTCGAAACCTATCCTTCTGCAGCGAGGTGTGAGACAGGGAGATGTGATCTATCCAAAACTGTTCACTGCTGCATTGGAGGATGTCTTCAAGGTTCTGGACTGGAATGGGCTAGGCATCAACATAAACGGCGAGTACATCACTCACCTTCGGTTTGCCGACGACATAGTAGTCATGGCTGAGACCATGGAGGACCTCGGTACAATGCTCGATGACCTCAGTAGAGCTTCCGATAGAGTGGGTCTTAAAATGAATATGGACAAGACAAAGGTTATGTCGAATTCCCATATAGCACCCATTCCCGTAAGCATCGGAGAATCTACACTCGAAGTTGTTGACGATTATGTATACCTAGGACAAACTGTCCAGCTAGGTAAGTCCAACTTCGAGAAAGAGGTCAATCGTCGAATCCGACTCGGTTGGGCAGCGTTCGGGAAGCTACGCAATATCTTCTCGTCCAAAATACCGCAGTGTCTCAAGACGAAAGTCTTTGACCAGTGTGTGTTGCCAGTAATTACTTACGGTACTGAAACGTGGTCGCTCACAATGGGCCTGATAAGAAGGCTCAAAGTCACTCAAAGGGCAATGGAGAGGGCTATGCTCGGAGTGTCCTGCGTGATGGAATCAGAAATGAGGAGATTCGCAGGAGAACGAAAGTAACCGACATAGCCCGAAGAATTGCCAAACTTAAGTGGCAGTGGGCGGGGCACATTGCTCGCAGAACGGATGGCCGATGGGGCAGTAAAGTTCTGGAGTGGCGACCGCGTACTGGAAGGCGCAGCGTGGGTAGACCCCCCACAAGGTGGACCGATGACCTGGTGAATGTCGCGGGAATCCGCTGGATGCGGAAGGCACAGGACTGGTCGTTGTGGCGATGCTTGGGGGAGGCCTATGTCCAGCAGTGGACGTCTTTCGGCTGTAATGATGATGATGAAAATTTCTTCAAAGGATAATATACACTTTCTGTAATTTGATCAAAACCTTAAATTTTCAGTGCATTACCTTAACTAGATTTCTTTTGTAAGCGAATTTTTGGTGGGAACCTCAGAAACAATGAATTATCATGAGCGCGTCGGTGGTCTAAAAGATAAAGTTTATTTTGAATTGGGTTCAAAAACTGTTGTTATTTCTGTAAAGTATTCTCAATATTTATAATTTTCGACCAAATGTTCATCTATTGGGGGGTGTTCATCTTTTGGTTCCACTACCCTAATGTATTTACAACTATTTAATAATATATTGTATTTATTTATTTATCTTGTCCACAACAACTTGTTAGAGAAGTTTCAGGACAACGGACAAAACTGACGATATACTGTTTGCATTAAAAGTTACTGCACCTATGTGTTTGCAATATCTAATCGGGCAAGAAGCAGGAGCTCGTCTAATGAAGATCTAGACTTAGAACGGAAGCGTAGGGCGTTGAAGATTCATTGAAGCATGCTGGCATGCAGGTTTGCAAGGTGTTCTGTAGTAATTAAGTCAACACTATTAGTAACGAGCCGATGATATCTTAAAAAGCAGTGGGCGGGGCAAATGCTTGGGGGAGGCCTATGTCCAGTAGTGAACGTCTTGCGGCTGAAATGATGATGATACCTCAAGCCTGTAGATTTTTATTTTTTTATTTGGTTTTCTATGTGTCATCGTGATTTTATACAAAAAATAAAAGGGGTACTTCTATTTGATACGGTGCTCTTCGGTCTAATGGTGGTAACGTTCTGTTGTGTCTTGTTTTTGGTTGTGCTTCTGTTGTCCTTAGTCGATCCTATTGTTTATTTTGGGTCGCATGGACTTTAGTCTCGGGCATTTGTCGGATGTGGCTTTGTGTTTGGTGTCGTATTCGCTCTTGAATTTTTTGTTAGGTCCGCGCAATTGACGCACTTGGGCTCGTCGTTTTTTTATTTGACCGGGCACTGTCTTGCTTGTGACATTCCTCCTGTAGCGTTGTGGATCTTAATAGTTCAGTCGAGTGAACGATATGAAATGTAACCGGTGTTGCGCATCCCTAAAATGTATGCGCAACACTAGTAATCGTGTTGGCCTCTGTCACTTTTAACACAGCAGCTTCCAGGGAGGGTTCTACCTTCCGGCTGGAATCCTAGCTTCCAGCTGGAATTCTACGTTCCGGAAGGACATTCTACGTCCCGGTCCGAATTCTACGTTCAGGCCTGAATACTACGTACTGTTCCTGACCGCGCTGCAACCACGAGGCAGCGAATACCTGCGTTCCTGCTACCGCCGGCCTGCCGTACCCTCCACGTGGCCAGACAAGGGACGGTACCTTTCCACCTTCCTTCCAAAGTGTGCGAACGCTCAATAAAAGTGCTAGTGAAGTTAAGCCTTACTTGCGACCTAGCCGAGTATAATAAATGTATTAAATCTCCAAGTGTTCTCAATCTCATCTCTCTACACACTACCTTATCTGTCAGTGTCACTGTGGTGCCTAACACTGTAGTGACACATACCTAACCACGTAACGAACTGCGCAGCCTACCTGCGTAGACTCTAACCGTTTCAAGTGATCACCAATCTTGTTAACGGACTGCGCAGCGTACCTGCGTAGACTCTAACCGCTACACTCCGCACAGTGAACACAGGGGTGTTCTTTGGTCTGGCACCTGTTCTTGGTATGCCCGAATTTCAGAAATTGCATACACCAAGCCTGTAGTAATCTACAGGCTTGGAAGAGCTGCTCTTTATAGCATCTTCAATGCCTTGAAAGTCCAGAACAAATAGTACAATTATACAACAAAGCTTTCAAGATACTGATGCATCAGTATGGTACTGCCTCGCATAAGCGTACTACATAAGTAGTACGTCAGCTTTGCTTACCAGAAGATACATGTATCGTGCAGATGCTGGTGTGGACGGTTTGTAAACCATTATGTCAGAGTCACTTATGCGCAGAGTGAAGAACTGTTCCAACATACCTAATAATTGTATTCTTGTGTTGTATAGGTATCTGTTCCAGTATTAAGAACTAAATTAATTAGAAAGCTTACAAAAATATAAGCTTTATAATTATTTTAGTTCTTAATATTAAGTGAACACACACATACTGTGTTCACACTGTGTTTGAATTAAATAATTTAATTTGAATCGATAAAATTTTACCTATTCAAAAACCTATTTTAGCAGGTGCAGCACTCACTCTTTATCGAAATTCAGCGGCTGAATGGATGTACGGGATCCAATATTATGTGCTTACGATAGTTCGTGATCCAACTTTAACTTCATAAATAAAAATTAATATGGACAAACAATAACCAACGATAAGTATAAGAAATATATAATGAAAACTTGCCAATGTCAGCGGCACATGTTGAGGTCTATAATGAGATTTACACTTTAACCACTCGTGGAAATATATATCTGAAATATACTTGTTCACCACACCTGTTGTTGCAATCAGATCTATAAAGTGATTTAAAGGACGAATCAGAGCAGAGCCGCGACGTAAAAATATTGTTCTCAATACACTCATATAAGGTTCTTTCAGTCGGTACACTGCCATATTGCACTGATCGTCGGTCAGCAGCCATCTATAAACTTGATAGTGAGAATTTGACAGTATAGTGTAAAGAGACTTTTTTGGACAGTTTTTGACCTTCATTAAACAATTTATTCTACTTCCACAATCCAAGTGCCCTTCAAATTCGTAGCGATGATCCCATTCTGTAAATAAAGCTGGCTGCAAGTCGCTTAGCTCTTCTGTTTCTTTCGGTTCATAACCACGAATCGGTTGAGTAGTCACACTGAATAAGTTTGCCTGAACTGCGTATGGTATTATAAATGATAATACCAACAGACTAATGAAAACGAGTGCCTGTGGCCATCCCGCTCGAGTTTTTTTTATAACATTTTTACTCAACAGATATCCAAACACTACTAGAACGTTGTGAGAAACGTCTTTTTCTCGAGCGGGAAATATTGATAGCAAAGTAGTTGCTATAGGAAAAATTATGAACAGAAGACCAGTTACAACACAAGTGGTTAAAGACTGATATGAAACTGCAACCCATTGTCCTAAGTAACCTGCGTGAGCAAGTATGAAAAACATGTGATCTATGGTCATTGGATAAACATGTGAATAGTTGCCAGCATACATTGACTTGATAGAGTATCCTCCTATAGCACCTTCCACTTCATTGGTCTCGACTTTTTTCAGCATGATGTCGGTAATGTTTTCCACGATATTTCCATATCTATCAAGCTTTCCATACTCTATTAAATTGATTTTTACTGCTTTATATTTTTGAAATAATGTTATCAAATATTGTTCGATTCCTTTGGTGTTTGTATCAAAGTTGATGAACGGCCATACATTATGAGCTATGAATTTAAATCTGCAGCTACGAATACCTCCATAATGCAAAATAGGTAAATTTTTCTCACTACGATATTTAGAGCACCATGACCAGAACGTTAGATAACCGGATTTAATACAATAATCTGGTCTTGTTAAATTATACTTAAATATAGCGTAGCCATCACCTTTACGTGAGATTAAAGAAACATTATAAAATATATTGTACGTGTGCAGCAGATCGGTAATATCATGTAAGCTATAATTCTCGTAACTTTTCAGGACGATAATGAATCTCGCTGAGGGATTCCAAAATGAATCTGAGGTGACTTTAGTCAAGCCACGTTCTAATTCTTGATAATCTTCACTCATCACAATATAAATTACATTACTAATATTATCAGTATCCCAAAAGAATCTTCTTGATATAAATCGTGAGCCTTTCACTTTATGGAGTGTAGATAATTCTAAATCATCATTCATGTTCATTAATGTAACATCCATGAGATTATTGTATTTCTTGAAATCAGTTTCTTCAACAATTTTAACGACACAACTGGTGAGACTTTTAACATCATCTTTATATTCATTTTTCAAAAAGGCACTAGCACTCATTAAAGTGCAGAATGTAGCAAAAATAATCTTTAGCATTTTAAACCACGAATTAACCCTTCATTACCAACCAAAGCTTCAATAAAAGTGACGAAAGAAATGGAAGTGTATTTTTATTGGATTTGGTGAAGCATTAATCACAATATTGGTTATTATCAGCAATCTCTCTAATGTAGTTAACAAATTACCATTGTTATGTTAATGCTGTTAAGTCATTATCGAATGAATAATGGAAACACTTCCGGTACAATGGGAAATCATTGGCTATTTTTATATAAAAACTATTGTGAGTTATATCAATAATTATGGGAAATCATGTTTAAATAAATATACCTACGCGAAATATGAAGGCGCTGGCGCCGTAAGCAAATGCGGTGCATCTAGCTAAAACACTCAACGGAAGTCCTCCTCTCTTTCTTTGGACGGCTGTACCCTGTACCATCTTTTTTCTCCTAGCCTCTTCCTAATTATACTGGGGTCGGCTTCCAGTCTAACCCAGATGCGGCTGAATATAGTAGTATTTTACACGGAGTGACTGCCATCACAATCCCGCAACTCAGTTAAGTACCCGGCAATACCGACATTCTAAGGTTAGACCAGTTGTTGTACCCGTAACGACTATTATAGATATTCGCAAGACAACTCGGACCGACACTCCAAGCCACGAACGGGTCTCGATGTGTAACGAAACGTGGTTACCTATCCACGGACTGACCGCGGCTATTGCAGCTTAACCTCGCAGATCTTGCAATCCACGCGGTTATAACTTAGCCACGAGCCCCTCTACCCTTAGATTATTATAAATGTATGTTGCCGAGCTATGCCTAAACCACCATGGATGGATGATAAAAACTGTGCCCGAAACCATAGAATATGTAATAATATAATAAATAGGTAAGTACTTACTACTCTGTCAAGAAAGTACCGGGAAAAGATTAATATTACACAAAATGTTAGTTATTCATCCAAATTTATTTTATCACCTTCAAAGTATGCTCCTTCAGAAACGATACACTTACGCCAACGAATAATTCAATCATCAAAAAATATTTTAAACGCTTTTTCCGGAATTGAACTGGTCTTGCCGCGAATTCTCTTATGTCATCTACCGAATGAAAACGGGTGCCACGAAGTGGTAATTTGAGTTTAGTAAAAAGAAAGAAGTCGGCTGGCGCCATATCTGGTGAATAAGGTGATTGCTCGGTAGTATTTGTTTAGTTCTTGGTCAAAAATTTGTTCAAAATGATGGCCTTGTGCGAAGGCGTATTCAGGTCTTTTGGGACTAGCCGAGCGGCAACATGTTTCATACCCAAGTGATTATTTAAAATAGTACGAATCGACTCGTGAGACACCGGCTATTTCTCTCAAACTTAAATGAGGTTTTTCAGTCACTATTTCCTTCACTTTTGCGATGTTAACTTCAGTTGAAGTCGTTGATGGTCTACCAGAGCTACGCAAATCTTCCATCACATCTCGACCGCTTTTGAACGCTTTGTATCACTCATAAGTACGTGTTTTTGTTAAAGTCCATTCACCGTAACCCTTCTGTAACATTTTCAGTGACTCCGAACACGAAATTCCATTGGCGATGCAATATTTAATACAAACTCTTTGTTCGATGTTTTTGTCATATTCAATAGGAGTCGATACAGACCACTTCCTGGTAGTTTGCCGAATGAGGGGTCTTTTTAAGAAATGGCGACATCGTATTCCGGAACCTTCGACGGTACTAGAAAGAATAAAAGTTGAGAATTTACAAGATGATGAGGTAAAAGAAGAGTTTAAAAGGAAATTGCGTGAAAAGTTTGACGGATCAGATGATGTGTGTGATATAGAAGAGTTATGGGATGTTTTTAAGAAAGGCGTCGTGAATAGTGCTATTGAAGTATGTGGAGTGACTAAAAGGAGAAATGGCAAACAAGAAAAGAATGTATGGTGGAATACGGAAGTACAGAAGGTAGTGTGTGAGAAGAAGAAAGCATGGGTAGACTGGCTGGCAATAAGAGCTGACCAGAGAATGCAAAAGGCGACGGATGAAGATGTGGCTAAGGCCAAAAAGGAATATAAGAGAATAAAAGAAATTGTGAAGGAAATTGTGAAAAAGAAGAAGGATGAGCAAAAGGATGATTTTGATGAACGGTTATCTGAAGATTTCCGGAAAAACATTAAGTTTTTCTGGAAATCCATAAAAAGAGCCAGAGGAAAATCTGCAACCTCGGAGCTCAATAACATCAAAGACAAGGATGGAAATATAATGAATGAGGAAGGATGCGTGTTAAAGAGATGGAAAGAGTATTTTGAAGGACTGTTTGAAAAAGAGGTGATGCAAGTATCGACGGTGATGGACGAAAGGGCAGACATTGAGGATAGGTTTTGTATGGATGAAATTGTAAAAGCGTTGAACAGAATGAAATCAGGAAAGGCTCCAGGGTATGATAGGATATCAGTCGAAATGCTGAAGGCTGGACAGGGCGTGGTGGCTAGTCTGCTGTACCGTCTTTTCAACTTGTGCTGGAGTAATGGCCTGGTACCAAAAGACTGGTGTAAGGCCGTGATTGTGCCGCTCTACAAAGGAAAAGGGTCACAGCAAGACTGCAAGAATTACCGTGGCATTAGCCTTTTAAGTGTTGTAGGCAAATTGTATGCAAAAGTTTTGATTGAAAGAGTGATGAAAGTAACTGATGAAAAAATATGGGATGTGCAAGCGGGATTTAGAAAGGGCATGGGGTGTACGGATCAGGTCTTTTCCTTGCGATGCATAGCTGAAAAATGTTTGGCCAAAGGTCAAAAAGTCTATTGCGCTTTCGTGGATTTGGAAAAGGCCTATGACAGAGTGATGAGGAATGAACTATGGTCTGCTTTGTCTATCTATGGGGTGAATAGCAACCTGATTCAAGCGTTGAAATCTCTCTATGCGGATTCTAGCGCTTGTGTCAGGATTAACGGCGCCTACTCTGACTGGTTCAGCATCGATAAGGGTGTGAGACAGGGATGTGTAGCGTCGCCGTGGCTATTCAATCTATTCATGGACAGTTGTTTGAAAGATTTGAAAGAGAGTGAAAATGGTTTAGAAATGAATGGGTTACTTGTCAAATGTCTCCTCTATGCCGATGATCAAGTTATCCTTGCATCGTCGGAGGGGGAGTTACAGAAGATGGTAACAATTATGGATGGTGCTTTGAAGAGTAAAGGAATGAAAGTTAATGTTAGTAAGACAAAAGTTTTGGTTTTTGAAAAGGAAGAAGTTATGACAGAGTGCAATATTTTGATAGGTGACGAAAAGGTGGAACAAGTGAAAGATTTTGTATACCTGGGTTCCATGTTTACGAGAGATGGCAAGCATGTGAAGGACATTGAAAGGAGAGTGAGTGCTGGTAATCAGGTGAATGGGGCACTACACACCTTCATGAACAGCCGCAAAGTGTCGGAAAAGGCACGGCTGGCTGTTCATGGGGGAGTGTTAGTGCCTACACTTATGTATGGTAGTGAAAGTTGGGTATGGCAGAAGAAACATGAAAGCAGAATAAATGCAGTAGAAATGAGAGCTTTGAGAAGTATGTGTGGTGTAACTTTGAGAGATAAAGTAAGGAATAACATGATAAGGGAGCGTTGTGGAGTGAAAGAAGATGTAGTGACAAAGATTGAGAAAGGTATGTTAAGATGGTTTGGACATATAGAGAGGATGGACGAGAGGAGATTGACGAAACAAGTATACGAAGCGAGTGTGGATGGAAGAGTTGGAAGGGGACGACCTCGGCGAATGTATCGCGATCAAATCGCGGATGTTCTCAAAAAATGCCAGGTTAAGAGTTCTCTAAACCGACGAGCATGCATGACGAGGTTAATGGACGTAGATGAAGCGAAAGAGGTGTCTCAGGATCGTAGCAGGTGGAAATCCATAGTCTCTGCCTACCCCAATGGGAAACAGGCGTGATAATATGTATATGTATGTATATGTATATTTATACTCAAAGTCATAATGAATATTTGTAAAGTCAAAGTAAGTCGTAAGTAAGTAGTAAGTTTGTAAGTCCATTATGAAATTCACAATACATACTAGATATTATGATCTAACTAAAAACAGCACCGTATTTAATCGAATCATCAGATGCAGCTCAAACTCCTCGCCAAAATGGAAAATAGTTGTGCCAATCTAACAACAAGCGTGCGCTTCAAGCTACCAACTGGCGAGATATCGCGCAAGATCGAGGAAAGTGGAGAGTTCTCGTTTCGGAGGCCATGACTCATTTTGGGTCGCTGAGCCAGAGGAGTAAGTTAGTAAGTAATCTAACAACATCAAAAAATCACAAAATTTAATTTGGAACCATAAAGAAATCATCCATTCCCGATACTTTTTTGACAAAATGTATATTATGGTGAAGGTCGCGGGAATCCGCTGGATGCGGAAGGCACAGGACCGGTCGTTGTGGCGATGCTTGGGGGAGGCCTATGTCCAGCAGTGGACGTCTTTCGGCTGAAATGATGATGATGATGATGTATATTATGGCATGGTATAGGTGAAACATCTTATTATACCATGTATTATGGTACGGATACCATAATTACTTATTAAAATTATTAATTCCTTTGTTAGTGTGATGCGGACATCACACTAACAAAGGAAGATGGTCAAACTCGGTCTCTGTTTAGTACAAGCTGAAAAAATACCTAAAAACAAGCAAGCAAGACGTAGGAGCTCGTCTAATGAAGATCTAGACTTAGAACGCAAGGCTTGCGTCGCAAGCGTAGGGCGTTGAAAATTCATTGAAGCATGCTGGCATACAGGTTTGCAAGGTATTCTGTAGTAGTTAGGACAACACTATTAGTAACGAGCCGATGATACCTCAAACCTGTAGATTAGCTATTCATAGGGCATCTTCAGTGCCTTGAAAGTCTATTACAAATAGTATAAAAATGCTTTCAGGATACTGATGGGACTGCCTCGCTAATGTAGCATATCAGCTTTGCTTTCAGATGCTAGTGTGGACGGTTTTTAAGCCATCATGCGTAAATGAGCAGAATCACTGATGCGCAGAGTGAAGGACTGTTCCAAAAAAATGTGTTGTAGGCATGTAGGTATCTGTATTTAAGAACTAACATACTTATAAATATTGAGGTACTATGTACTACGTACCTTATAAAGCTTATATTTAGTGAATACACACACACAGTGTTCACAGTGTGTTTGAATTAAATAATTTAAATCGAATCGATAAACTTTAACCTATTCAAACTACAGGTACCAGATAACCAACCCTATTTTAGCAGGTGCAGCACGCACTCAATATCGAAATTAAGTGGGTAAGTGGGTGTACGAGATACAATATTATGTGCTAATTATAGTTCGTGATCCAACTTTTACTTCATAAATAAAAATTAATATGGACAAACAATAACCGACGATAAGTATAAGAAATATATAATAAAAATTTGCCAATGTCAGCGGCACATGTTGAGGTCTATAATGAGATTTACAGTTTAGCCACTCGTGGAAATATATATCTGAAACATACTTGTTCAACACACCTGTTGTTCCAATCAGATTTATAAATTCATTTAAAGGACGAATCAGAGCAGAGCCGCGACGTAAAAATATTGTTCGGAATACACTTATATAAGGTTCTTTCAGTCGGTACATTGCCATATTGCACTGATCGTCGGTCAGCAGCCATCTATACACTTGATAGTAAGCATTTGACACCATAGTGTAAAGAGACTTTTTCGGACAGTTTTTGACCGTCAATAAACAATTCATTCTACTTCCACAATTCAAGTGCCCTTCAAATTCATAGCTATGATCCCATTCTGCAAATAAAACAGGCCGCAAGTTGCTTAGTTCTTGTAGTTCTTTCGGTTCATAGCCACGAATCGGTTGAGTAGTCACACTGAATAAGTTTGCCTGAACCGCGAACGGTATTATAAATGCTAAAACCAACAGACTCGTGAAAACGAGTGCCTGTGGCCATCCTGGTTGAATTTTCTTCACAACATTTTTATTCAACAGGTATCCAAAAATTACTAGAACATTATGAAAAACATCTTTTTCTCGAGCGGGAAATATTGATAACAATGTAGCTGCTATAGAAAAAATTATGAACAGAAGGCCGATTACAACACAAGTGGTTAAAGACTGATTTGTAACTGCAATCCATTGTCCTAAGTAATCCGCGTGAGCCAGTATGAACAGTATGTGATCTATGATAATTGGGTGAGTATATGAATAATTTCCAGAATGCTCCGACTTGATCGCCAATCCTCCCATAGCACCTTCCACCTCGTTGTACTGGACTTTATTCAGCATAATATTGCTAAGGTTATCCATGATATTTCCATATCTATTAAGCTTTCCAAACTCTATTAAATCTATTTTTACTCCCTTATACTTCTGGAATAATGTTATCAAATACTGTTCGATTCCTTTCTTGTTTGTATCAAAGTTAACGAACGGCCATGCATTATTAGCTAATAATTTAAACTTGCAGTTACGAATACCTCCATAATGCAAAATAGGTAAACTTTTCTCACTACCGTATTCAGAACACCAGGACCAAAACGTTAGATGACCAGATTGTATGCAGTAACCTGGTCTTGTTAAATTATACTTGAATATAGAAAAGTCATTACCTTCACGTGAGATCAAATGAACTTTATAGAAAATATTGTATGTGTGAAGTAGATCGGTAACATCACGTAAGCTATGATTCTTGTAACTTTTCAGGACGATAATGAATCTCGCTGAGGGATTCCAAAATGAATCTGAGGTGACTTTACTCAACCCACGTTCTAATTCTTGATAATCTTCACTCATTACAATATAAATTACATTACTAATATTATCAGTATCCCAAAAGAATCTTCTTGATATAAATCGTGAGCCTTTCACTTTATGGAGTGCAGATAATTCTAAATCATCATTCATGTTCATGACTGTAATGTCTATGAGCTTGTTGTATTTCTTGTAATCAATCAAAATGTCTTCAACGATTTTCACAACACAACTGGTGAGACTTTTAGCATTATCTTGGTATTCAGTTTTAATATAGGCACTGGCACTAACTAATATGCAAAACACGGGAAAAATTATTCTCTCCATTATAAATCATGAATTTGACAAACCGTTTCTATGTACCTTTATAATATAAGACCAAAGCTTCAATGAAAGTAACAAAGGTAGGGAATATTATATTTTGATTTAAATCTAAATAGCTATAACATTAATCATATGTATTGAAAGCTTTTATCAGAAATCTGTTAAATGCAGTCAACAAATTACCAATGTTCGGTCCCCTAATGCTCTTAAATCATTATTGAATGAAATATGGAAACACTATTTTACCAGTTACGAAACCTTTATTATTTTTTTTAGAAAATATTGCCGCACCTTTCTGTATAGGATTCACTGTAACAGATACAAATCTTTACGTGCAAGAACACCCAAACCCGGAACAGCGACCACACATGGTCGTTGACCCGGAATAACTCGACCCCGACACAACCCGACCCCGACAATTCGACCCCATCAAATCGACTCCATGACAATTCAACCTCATGACAACTCAACCCCGACAACTCGACCCGGCAACTCGACTCCAACAACTCGACCCGGACAACTCGACCCTGACAACTCGACCCTGACAACTCGACCCGGACAACTCGATCCCGTAAACTCGACCCATGACAACTCGATCCCGACAGCTCGACCCAGTAAACTCGTCCCATGAAAATTCAATAGGGGAACACATACATACATATGCCACATACCTCTGCTTAGTATACTAGTGTATACTTAGTATTAGTACACCCACATATTATAAAACTGTAGATGTAAAAAGCTCCTCTGCAAAGGTGTCTAAATTGCGGTCAAGAACAGATCTAAATCTCATAAAAAAAATGTATCTTTGTTTGTTTGTTCGAGCATCACGCAATAACTACTGGACCGATTTTGTTGAAATTTTTTGCGTTTAAAATCAATAAAAAGATTTAAAAAATTTAATGTATTTTTAACCGACTTCAAAAAAAGGAGGAGGTTATGTAGGTACACCGCGGCTTTTCCCACGGTGGTCCCATATAAATTTTATTGACTTAGGTTGAATAGTTTTTTAACCAGCTTCAATAAATCAGTTTATTTTAGCTTCGCCTATCTAGATGATCTGCTCATTGGTTCGTTTTTCTGAGAATTCTTGGCCTATATGCGTGTTTTTTTTTCACGATAGTGATTGGACGTTTGGAAGAACTGAGCGAGACCTTTGCCCAGCAGTGGGATAGCAAAGGTTAATAAAAAAAAAAATCTCAAATTGGTTATATAAACATTTATGAATCAACCCTCGCAATTTTCAACTAAAAAGTATGAAATAAAATTTTTTAACAAAAAAAAAAAACCGACTTCAAAAACCTTGACTAAAAAGTAAAAAATAATCATTGTATGTATTTTAAAATCTTAACATAAACCAAAATTTTGAAGGCGGCACGTGATTTTCATTTTTTTACTATAGATATTGCGCTCGACTGTACATTACATGACGCAAAGGGTCAATCACGCGCCGCCTTCAAAATTTTGGTTTATGTTAAGATTTTAAAATACATAAGTACAATGATTATTTTTTACTTTTTAGTTAAGGTTTTTGAAGTCGGTTTTTTTTTTTTTTTTTTTAATTTTTATATGATAAACAGAAAATGGGTTGCGTCGGGGGAGGCCCGACATAAGCTAAGCTTCTACACATTGGCAAGCGCGGATAGAATGTGCGCGCGAATGGTCAAAAATTGTGATGGCCATATCTCTCAAACCATAGGTGTTGGTGTATTCAAATGAAAGGGCGCAGTTTGGACCATATACAACGTGTTTTTGAAATAACTGAACAACTCCTAAGTAGAACGTAGTGATTATATACTCTTTGCTCCTAAGTGGTCATCACAGACCAAGTAGAGATGCTACGCATCAGACGACAATCTCCGAACAAGAAATTTGGTCAATAGGGAACCAAAGAGTAACCTCAATAATAGGAAATGACAAGCACAGATAATACATTTTTTTCAACTTCCAACCAAGCAAAAGGTTTTTAAATTTCGGCCTTGGATACAAGGCTTTTGCCTCTTATTCATGCGTAGGTAGGTACCTATACATGCATTGCTAATATTTTATTTATAGTGAAAGTGAAATAAAAACCATTACTTTAACATAATTTTTTTTAATAATTAATATTTTTCAATATTTTTAACATAAATTTCAATTTTCTCCTATAAACATTGTTTTTTTTCAGTTATTTCTAATCAGAATAAAATTCTACATTTTCTTGCTTGATTTGCATCCACAGGATCTTCCTAGCCACAGGAGTCATCGTCTTCAGTGTTGAAGGGACTGTTATTTGACTGTAGTACATTACCTGCAAGGAAAATTAAGGCTTTTAACTACTTGGTTTTACATTAATATCTACATTATTATCATTGCATTTACATAAATCAAACAAAATGAAAGAAAGAAATAAAATAATTATTTTAATCTTGTTACAGGCGAGAAAAAATAACACATCAACAATAAAATTAAAAATGATATGCCTGTAAAAGACTAAAAAGGCCCCCATCTCAGCATATGCTACAACACCGAAATGTTGCAGCCCTGGTTTTCAGATGGGTCCCGGAATGAACATTATATCCTAGTAATTTAAAGTATAGCCTAGTGGTTGAATGCTTGCCATCCTTGCAGGGGGATCTGAGTTCGTACCCGGCCCACACCTCTGGCTTTTCGAATTCAAATGCGAATCAGAAATTGATTGTCACTTTTTACTTTAACGGTGAACGAAAACATCGTGAGGAAACCTACCCACTTGAGAGTGCTTCATACAGTTCTTGATGGTGTTTAGTCCACCAACCCGCAGTAGGCCAGCGTGGTGGACTCAGGCCTGAATCCTTCTGAGAAGAGGCCCGTGCCCAGAAGTGGAACAGTAACGGGCTGATAATGATGAACCATTTTTTAATAGAAATGTCTTTAGAACTTTACCCTGCCTACCGTCATGCTCAAACATTTCTCAGTTGATTGTGACATTCACACACAGCTTACTTTGTTGAGGCCAACTTATAATATTATTATTCATATTATTTTGTTTTTAAATATAAATGCCATTAAAGAAAATGAAAAAAGCTGTTGCTTACCTCATTTAACCAATGATTTCCAACAAAACTGTATGTAGGCGGTGGCATCTCAGTATCTGAAATAATAAAAATTAGTTTTACAACAGCATTAATATTATTAAGATTCCACACCCGAAGGGTCCAAATGGAATCCTATTGCTGTGGCCAAGGGCAGATCCAGGTTTTGTTTCTGGGAGGCACAAGGGCCAGATTGGCAAGGAGTACTTAGAAGTTTCCCCTATAGTATTGCATTATGTGTGATATTTTATGATTTCCAACTTGCGGTAGCAGTATTTGTTTCTTTTTGCAAACATAAGTATACTACACTTATGTTTGCAAAAAGAAACAAATAATATTCAAGCGGTATTGTATTAATCTCCCAACTCCTAGTTTTATTTGAACCCTGGTGGGAAGGGCTTGTTTCCCTGTGTATCAATTCATTAAGCTTCGTTTGGCCCCCAGAAGCCTGAAATAATCGTTTTCTGTATTGTGTACTGCATGCAGATTGAAAAGTTCATTGTCAAATATTACACTTTAACATTGAAATGAAATATATTATTATTTGCTTACCTGATGTGATCATATAACAGTGGCTTGATGTGCTAGTGGCTAGTAGTAGACTTGTTTGTTGGGCAGACGTTAACAAACATTTCGTAACCGTAATTCGTAATGTACGTTTTTATTTAGTTATATTAAACTTTGTAGAAAACTGAATAGTATAGGCCTCCCCCAAGCATCGCCACAACGACCGGTCCTGTGCCTTCCGCATCCAGCGGATTCCCGCGACCTTCACCAGGTCGTCGGTCCACCTTGTGGCGATGCTTGGGGGAGGCCTATGTCCAGCAGTGGACGTCTTTCGGCTGAAATGATGATGATGATGATGAATAGTATATTTCAACTTTTAAATGGGATAGGTACATAGTTTAGACTGCCCATTTTACAAAGAGAATTACTACAATAATTAAGATTATACATGTATACTACACATAGGTATATAACAACAATATAAAGCCCAGAAGGGGAAGGCCGAGGGGGACGAAGTAACTGTCAAAATCTATTATTGAACCCATCTAGAATCATAGACATAACGTTGAATTTTTTTTTTCTAAGATTACTACCCGTGGTGGTCATTGCACTTATCAGTCAGTTAAACAACTTTTTCTATGGGACCAACCCTGAAATCGCGAAAAAATATCTGCTGTTCCTAGGGTTGCCAACCATACTTTATAATAACGTATACTACTTTATTTTTACTAAAAATACTTTATACTTTAGCATAAAAATAAAGTAAGTATGTGAAAATACTCTATTTCCAATCTTTACTATAATGCGTAATATGAGACACCTATATGTATAATTACTGAACTATTATCGACACTCTTCTAAGTTGAAACAGAACGCGATTGAGTACGATTAAAATTAAGAAAATCTAATAATTATTGAACGAAACGTTATATGTCATTTTCAATGTTACAAACCACAGATCTATTACCTAGTCTGAGGCAGAGGCTTTGATAACAGAGGTGACAGTTACATCCATACATCTGTCTCTGATGGATGTCGGACACCGAAAAATGAGTTGCTTGTTTATGTAAATTGGGAATTCCAAAATTTTTATCAGGTAATGAAAAACTGTTAAGAGTGTGCTAGAACACAAAAATATGTCTTCAAGAGAAGAAATAAATAAATAGCCTTAAGGTCGCATGAAACTTAATCGAATTAAAACTTGCAAATTTTACCTGATTATGGTTATTAGACCTATAATAAAGATAAGAAAAATATGCAATAAAATCGCAGTATTTTGTAATCTGAGATATTTAATGTATATTATACTATACTTTGCCCCTGATGCCAATAAATCTTATCTATTAGGGATGTATAGTATAATAGGCACAGTCACACTATTAGTCGCATTTCATGGGATGTTGTCTTACACAGATTACACTATAAAAATATAGTTCATGGCTTTTTGTTACAGAATATCACCAAATATGTAGTTTTTGGATTGCTTGATAAAATAAAACTAATGAAATATATGTTTATGCTTCAAAGTATAATGAAAACATGAGAGTAAAATGAAGTCTGTTACGAACAAATAACTGTTATTATTTCTTATTCGCCTTATTTGCTGAAATATTTTATAGGCTTCACGTCTGCTATTTTTGCGTACCGGTAACTAGCCTTCCAATAGTCCTTGTAAGATGGCCTAACAACCTCACCCATCAATATATTGGTAGCCAAAAATCTGTCACTTCCTCTTTTGTAACATTTATCGACCTTCCCAGTTTCTTGTAGACTGTACAAACATAACATAACATCACGCTTGTATTTCCCCGAAGGGGTAGGCAGAGGTGTATAGTACACCCTGATTTCGCCAGTTAGTCTACTTACTGTTATAGTCCCATGTAATAGGGGGCGAGCCTATTGCCATTACCGGGCACAAATCCATACTCCGGGCTGCTACTGAGAATACAACAAACTACAAACAAGACTGTACAAATTTGTGTGATTTGCAATATCAGCAATGAGATCTTCAGGGAAAAATCGGTAGAAATAATCTACCGCCGACCAATCAGATGGAACAGTTTCCGTGAAAACAAGTTCAGCTAATTCAGCTTCATGTTGAATCTTTCCGTTTGTCCATTCAAAAGTAAGTTTAAATCTTTGTATATGCTTTCTTTTTACCTTGTTGGTAGTAACTTTGAACATGTAATTTCAAAACTATTATGTATTGTTGTGATTTTCTTGTGTGCAATAAAGAATAAGAATAACTAACATTCCGTTTTCTTGGGACACGTTGTGCAAATGAAGATGATGGCGTAGATGGCGATGGCTGAACGGAGGGTAGCGATGTGATAGAAGGTATAGCATTATAATTGCATTGTGTATCGTAAGGAAACACTGTTGCTAGAACTGATGTAAGTAGAGGAGGAACTTCTGCGACTTCAGGAGCAGTTGAGTGTCTTGGAATATTAGTAAATATAAAGCCTAGATCGAGCGTTGATGGAAAATCTTCATTCAAGTCTTCTATACAGGAGTTACTAGATGAAACTGGGCTATTTGTTGTATCGTGTCTTTATAACCATTAATTTATAGATGGAGCAGGAGAAGAGTCACAAATGTTTACTTCGTCTTCATTGCTTGAACCGCCACTGACGTCGAAACTAGCATTGACTTCAGGGACAAACATTAGTATGCGTCTGCTCTGCACCGATCACGTTGCCCAGGCTATAATAAAATTGTTACAAACAAGCATCAATGCAAAACCCACACCATGCTATTTTATAAAAATAAAAAAACTGATTTTGAAAAAAAAAAAGTTGCAGCGTCACCGTCACCGCTTTGGTGGCAGTGTATAGAATAATATACAATACAAAGAAGACGTATTTTTAGGAAACGTTCGCAATGTATAGTATGCTATACACCCAAGAAAATGTTCGTAAAAGCGTCGAAAATTTAGTTGTTAGTTAGATATTTTAGCATTAGGATAGGCTTCAGATATCAGTATTTTGAATCCATAACACATATCACAGATTTTAGGAGTAAATAAGAAATAATATAATTTTCACTTTGGCGTGCACAAAATTTCTCCGCATTGTTTCACATTTACGTCACAACTGTCAAACTTTCTGCACATTATACATCGTTTTATTTATTTTTTATAAGAGGAACGTACAGAAACCACTTAAAGTGAAGAAAATTCTGTCAAAAAGTTTTTATGCGCTTAGCAGATTATTTACATTTTTGTGTATGGTATACTATACAAAATGACCTTAAGGGTTAAAATATACATGTTTTTTCCTTGCAAATACGTTTTTTTTTCTATTAAAAAAATGTGGTATGTTATTTTTCTCAAAAACAGTTGGCAACCCTAGCTTTTCCCTACATTTGTGTTCACCATAAAGGTATTATACTGACGTAAGTATAGAAATGTCTTTGGTGTTCACATAAATCATTGAATTAAGAAACCAGTCAATGACATAAATCGACAAAATGTAGGAAACAGCCATACAAAAACCGCAAAGCTCAATGGGAACAGCAAATATTTTTAGCGATTTCGGGTTATTCTGAATTGATTGATTGTTGGATTGTTTCGTATGCGTATATCGGTGGGACATGGAGATTCTGTATTTTTAAATAACTTCATAAATATCTTCATTTAACCTGTGTGCACGAAATAAATGAATTTGAATTAGAATTTGATGTGTCTAAGAGCTCAAATTTAGGAGTTATGGCGATCAGAAGTTTGGATCATTTATTTGACTAGACCTCATTAAGCCCTTTCATTTAAGTAGGTACATGGGTACACACACACGATGGGTCTAAGACCTATGATTCAGAAGATATGGCCATCAGAAGATTTGACCATATATTTGAGTAGAGTTCATCGATCCCATTTGCACGCTCATTCTATCCACCCTTGCAAATACGTAGAAGCTTCGCGTCTGTCGGGCAACCCAAGAAGCAACCATTTTCTTTTTCTTAAAATACATTACAATTTTTAAACCTAATAATTAGCTTTTAAACACAAAAAGTTACATCCAAATCAGTCCAGTAGTTTTTGAGTGATGCTCGAACAAACAAACAAAGAGACCTCTACAGTCTTACTGCTTATCCCTTCGGGGAATACAGGCGTGATTCGATGTATGTTTGTGTTCCCTTGTCAAGTTGTCATGAAACGAGTTTACGGGGTCGAGTTGTGGGGGTCGAGCTGTCGGGGTCAAGTCGTTCAGGCCGACTTGTCCGGGTCGTTTTTGTGTTGTCATTGGGTTGAGATGTCATTGGAGTTAAGTTGACGGAGTCGAATTATCGGGGTCGGGTTGTCTCGGGGTCGAGTTGTCGTGATACCAATTGAACGACCAAAGTACGCTCCGAGCGTCGACGGACGATAATACCCAAAGACTTTGTTGATAATACTACTAATACTAATCCATGAACGCACCCCAGCAGTAGACGTCTTTTGGCAGAAATTAGGGTTGAGCAAAATATATCGATATATCAAAATATTTATAGTTTTTCATAAAATAATCTATATTTATATATTTATCAGCGATATTTTTGATGTCGATATATCAAAAATGGTTTTTTTTTTCGAGTATCAAATTCGATCTTTTTTTAACGCAGCTCACATAGAATTACTACACATAGAAGGATAGTTTCATACATTATGCGCTAGCAATACTGATGCAAAAAAATCATTATGTGTTCTAGCGCTGATACGTTTACACACGCACACCACTATAAAATGGGGCTGCCAGAAAAAAGTACCTAGTTGTCCCCAAAAATTTTTTTTGGATGGTTCCTGACATTCTTCCTACGGATGAGATTTATTATTTATAAACAATTTTTCAGCAATAATTGGGTCAGTAGGACTTCTTTAAACAAGAACACGTAATAAACGTTATGATTAAAAAATATGATACAGTTTGTTTAGAGTTCAACTTTGAAAAAACACATTTTAGGGATATAAATGTTTTAACTTACTCACGTGCAGGCGACCGTACGTCAGTGGTAGCAGTTTGACCTTTATGGCATCTTTATTGCGTAAGCAGGAAGGGCATTTTTCGAAATTCAAGTGTTACCATTGTAATGCGGTCGACTGTACATATACGTGTGCGTATTACATACGTAAATATCAGTTACTACTTTATAAATTCATCAATCGGAGCAATTAACGGCCAAAATTAATATCCAATCTATCCACGATTTGCCCTACTAGAGATAGGAATTTGACATAAGCTCCATACAAAATATGTCAAATTGCTATCTCTAGTAGGGTAAATCGTGGATAGATTGGATATTAATTTTGGCCGTAAGACAGTTACATTAATGGTAAAATCATTTCTTTAATATCTTGCAACACTGAGCTTTTACTGTGTACGAAATGAAACGATTGTTTTTTTATGATTTATGAAACTACTGACGTGTAAATTGACTTTACAAATAAATGAATATGAATATTTGCTTAAAAGGTCAAAATACTAAAAAAATGTCAAAGCTTGATTGTGAAAAGTGATGTTACACTTTTTATGTATTTCCGATGTGTTGTGACACCATTTAATCGCACAAATCGTCAATTCGTCACATTTAATTATTTTATGGGCGATGCGTTCGACCGCGTTAACCTTGAACACTACGGAGCGGCCGGGCGTAGTCGCCCACCTGGGCGCCCTTTTTGCTGCATTAAATTGTGCGCGCGGATTAGGTACCTATCTTTTGTGTTATTAATCTAAGGCAGCTGAGTAACAACTGAGCTCAGTTCAGTTTTTACAAAATAAAATATCTTTTACAAAATAATATTATATTACTAGCTGTGCACCGTCGCTACCACAGACTAAGAAGTGTACTACCACAGACTACTTAGAGATACTACGTATTGTACTACGTGGCTACGCCCTATTCGCCGTGATTATTAGTTTTTTTATAGTATATATGGGCGCGCTAGTGTTGCCATCATTTTGTTTACACTTTTTTGAGAGAACTTAATATATTAATCTTTATTACTGGTCAGTATTGAATGTTTCTTCCTGGCGTTGGTTGAACATTGCGCCCTCTAGTGTAATTTGAGAGTAATATAGCTTTCCATAGCTTATAACATTAAAATATTAATTTATACTCGGACTCAGACTAATTAATGTCTATGCTATATCGAATATCGATGCTTACAACGCAATTGCTATTGCCATTTTGAGGTAACTAGTTGATGAATTACTTTTAGATTATGAAGTATTTTTAAATAAATATCCATTATTTCTAGAATTTGCTATGTAGTTTGCTGTTGTATTTGTTGTACTTTGCAAAGATCATCAAAGTTGTATTTGTTGTACTTTGCAAAGATCATCAAAGATCAAAGAAGATACCTTTTTGTTTAGCAAAGTTTAATATTTGATGATCCGTATTAATTAAATTAATGTTGTAAATAATGTTAATATTATGATAATTATAATTCGAATATTCTAATTAGATTAATGAAATGATTAATTTAAATGTTGTTAATTTAATTTTGTGGTTCTGATAATTCCGCTTTATATTGTTTCATATTTTAATATCTGGCATGATTTGTTGGTTTATATAATGTTTAGAGATTATCTAAATTAATATTAGTTTTATCACGACGACTGGTTAATTATTTTAGTGTTCATTTATAAATTAAAATGTATTTAGTGACTCCGTTGGGTCTATTTGATTGTAGTAATATAAAGATGGAGACACTGTGCTTTGCGCGGGCTGTCATTCTTGTTGTCAAACTTCTTCTTCTGGTCAGTTCATGTAATAATCGGAAAATACATAATTTGTAGTAAAGAGAAATTTATAGTTGCCCATAACAACTGCAAATCCAACTAGGCTGTTGCCTTAATGGTACTGCAAGTCGGTTCGCCAAACTGAGACATGAAGATGGAAAGTCTCATGTGATTGTAATTTCACTGGCACCCACCCGGGTTTCACCCTTCAGAGCGAAACACAGCAATGCAAGCCTCACTATTTCGCGGAAAAGTAGATATGGTGGTATTACTTTCTCGGACGAGCTCTTCCACAAAGGAGCTCTACTACTACTAAATGGTATGTACTAGTGTTTGAAAATATCGATACCATTCTTATAGTTTTTTTTTCACTTGCCCATCCCTAGCTGAAATGATGATGACATTCGGTCCATCACTAAATTCTATAGAATGTAACTGTAGTTATTACGCAAATCAACTATTATAAAAACTGATACATTTATGTTATTATGATGTCTTTATTAGGAAATAAATAAGATGATTATATAAGATTAGGTGGTTTACATTTTTCTTTGACTACGCGTTAACTTTTACACTTTTACGAAATCTAAAACAGTTACGTTCTCAAGCAGCTGTCAAAAGTTGATAATTTGCGTCAAAGACATTATAATACCTATAAGATTTGCGTAGATAATTTGCAAATAAATAGTTATTTACCATGAAATAAAGTTTAAAAATGTTGTTCACTGCTCGAATTATTTTGTCTCTTTCACTCATGCTTTAAATAGATTACGCTATCCTGTTGTCACTGAATCGATTGGTACCGAAACGCGAGCGTGAATCGAAATGGAAATGAATGTTCCCGAAAATCAAATTATAACTATGATCTCATAATTTTATTATTGCGGTTACTACTAATTCAATTCTATTCTATTTATAATAATTTTAATGTGACCTAGGTGCGTAAAGTTTTCTCGTGCAATTCTGTAACACCAAAAAAATGCAGCAGTCGCCTTTCGAAAATATTTTTAATATTATAGGAGGTATAACAGAAGGGAACGAGAAACCCATGAAACATGGGTTCTATAACGCTTTTGCCCTATTTATATTAGCAATATGTTGTGTGGCAGTTTATGTACTCTTTCTTATTTTGGAGCCCTTTTTTAAACCTCTGTTTTGGGCCCTGCTAGTTGGCTCTTTACTTCATCCGTTCAAATATAAACTCTCTAAGAAGCTGAAGTCATGGTTCGAAGATCTAGAGAAATCCAACACATCTGTTGTAGTTGGTTTGATGGTGATACCAGTGAATGTAGTGAACTTTGCTTCTGACACCGTTGGACAGCAGTTCATAGACCATTATAAGGTGAGTAAAACATTATCAGCCCTTTTTTTTATATTTGGGACATTTTTCCATAGCACCATCTAGTCTGAAACTAAGCAGAACATGTACAATGGTTACTGGAAACTGGATATAATACTTATATACTTTTTACTGTTGTAAATACTTACTTATAATATACAAGAAACACCCAGATGGCTAAGCTTTAGATTAATTGACGTTGAGTTGGAAGTACATATTTTTTTTACAGAAAGGTTGCATTATATAAGACTTCAAGAAATTTTTATTATTATATTTCCAGGAAATCAATAGTTTTAGCGAAAAAAATAATTTAAATTCACCAATAATTTCAGAAAATTTCCAATATTTTGTCATTTTCTATCACAGAGTCTACAGATTCCACAAACTATTGAAATCCTTCATGGGCGGCTCCGACTCTGATAGATTTAGGTTAGAAGGTTAAGGCTGACATTTGTTATAATTCATTCTGTTTCTCCTCGAATTGCGTAGAAAGTTGGTGTACCCCCATTGATTGTATGTGTGTACAAAAGGCAATGTTACTACTGTTACTAGGAGAACTTAGGATGCAAGAGCGAGCGAAGCGAGCTCGGGACTTGGGGCACTCCGACACGGACAGGTTAGGTTCGAAGGGGATGGTGGGGTCTAGTGAGTGAGCGAAGCGAGCGAACTCAGACCCCACCATCTCCTTCGTGGTTATACTTTTTTTAAACCATTGAGCCCCGCTAAGTGGGGCTCCGACTACGCCTTTTAAGCAACTTCTAGTGTTTTGAGGTTAGGTTAAAATAAATATTTTTTTTCTCACCTTGAAAATCCTTTTTTGAACCTCAAAAACTTGGGAAAAAATCTCGTAAAGGGGTGGGCTGAAGCCATAACTTAGAAAGGGGGTTTCGTTTTCCCCTTACCTCTTTCCCCCCCTGAAATCGATGTTTCCGACAGAAAATTCAACTTAGAGTAGAAAACAAAAAAAAAATTCTCGGAAGGGGGTGTTCCGCAACTTTTCCTTCACAGGGGGGTTCTACCCCTCCCCCGCCTCCCCCCAACCCCCACACGCCCCCTTAATTCGACGTCAATAAACCGAAGTCCTACCCGCCCAGACAACACAAACACTTATGTTCATCACACAATTATTTGTGTCCTGTGGGAATCAAACCCACAACCTCGTGATCAGCAGTCCGACACTCGAACCACTAGACCACAGATGTTGTCAACACTTTTAATATTTATTACTAAAAGGAATAACAAAGACTGTCCATGAACTCCAAGCTATAGCCATTATTAGCTTGGCAAACGGATTTGCCATTTCAATAAAGAATGCTGTTGGTTGACTTTTAGATCCTTAGTCACCTTTCACAACAGCTACAGGAACAACATTAATTTTTCCCAGTATCTAGTGAGTACCACTCTTGGTTTTTATAAAACCATGACAATGATAATAATTTGACCCAAGGGTTTAGAAGGATTTTGTTTTGGCAGGCAAGATAAAGCTGTAATAATGCTACATTGAAAATAAATAACCTTTTACCCTAATTAAGTAATCTTCGGATTCTTCACAAAACCGTTTCAGGACTTCACCTTTATTTAAATTTTTTGTTGTTTTATTTTTATCATGCAATCAGTTGACAGACCATAATTAGATGAGATAGAGTCAGGACTTCACCTAAATAAAATAATTTTCTATGAGGAATAATATAAAACAATTTTATTTAGGTACTCTTTGGTTTGAAAGCCCGAGCACCTGCTAGGGGGAAAGTTGCCCCGTCCCTGCCCATAACTGGGTATGCCCTTGGCAGGCTCATTTTACTAGACCATTTTGACAGCTGTTAAATTCATCCACGTAGTGAAGTGACCTAACAGTCATTTATCAATTGAAAATAGGAATCAATACATATAGGTATGGTCAGCACAAGTCATACACTAATGAGTTGATAAGATTGTGCTGTGTAACATGTTTTTTAATATTTTACTCATAAAACACATGCATTCAAACTAGATGATGCCTGTGGCTTCGCTTGACAGTGCCACCTATCAGGTTGAGTGCATTCCTATGGGTCATTTTGGTCCATAAAAATAGAATTTGTCCATAAAAATACAATTCTGTAAATCAAAATAAGTACTGTAATATTGTCTGTGTTGGTAAGTACAACAGGAACCTACCTAAATACAAAAAGACATTGTATTCATTGTATTGTTTGTTTGGCACCGACTCATAATTAGTTATTTACATTAGTTTAGTTAGGAGAATATTTTATTAAGACTAAAAGCTTAATTTTATTTTTCGCTTTTCAGTTTCTGTTTTCGTCGGTTCAATTTTTTGTTAAAAAGTTTTTTTAAGGCCCTGTCCCTGCACGAATTGTCTCGGGGTGGACTGCGGAGACTTCCATTTTTCGTCATCATTTCTTGAAGTAGGGAGAACGGAAAAAAAATATGGTGGAATTGAGTAGTTGATAAAAAAAAAACCAAACAGCCAATGTTTGACACTTTGAATTCATTTTATGGCGAAAATTTATATAGAACATGATTTTGAAACTTACACGATAAATTTTATCGCAAGCCAAGTTATCCATTTCAGAAAAAAAAAAAAATTAAATTACATTAATTTAATGTTTTACATAACTAATTGTTATCACGGGCCGGCGCGCCTCACTGCTCCAGCTCCCCACTGCGCCCCGCAGTCCACCCCGAGACAATTCGTGTAGGGACAGGGCCTTAAGACACAAATTATTATTTTCAGACTGTGATAGGGTTGCTATCAGCAATTTTTGTGTTACCATGGCTGTACAACTCTGTACCAAGGAGTTTCGTGTGCCTTTTCTGGCAGCTGAGCAGTTTCATAAGTTTTTCTACAACCTTGCTGATCAGTGTCTGCAGTTCTTATATTGTAAGTTGATTATTATTTACGAATTTATTGAATAAGTGCATTGTGATAGGAATTCGCAAACTTACTTATATTGTGGTTTTAAAAACTATTGCTTTTTTAAATAATAGCAAAGTTCTAGTATTACAATAATACAAATGGTAGAAAACTCTTCCAGTTTTCTTTAATAAGCCCAACCATTAAATGCCGTATAACAGAAAACGCAAGAAATCTGTGTTTTAAACTACTTTTTAGCATTGCAGATTTCAGTAATATGCAGTACTAGCCTATGCCCGCGACTTCGCCCGCGCGAATGTCGTTTATCGCGCATCCCTCGGGAACTGTTCATCTTCCCGGGATAAAAAGTAGCCTATATGTTAATCCGTGTTATGTTCTATCTGTATGCCAAATTTCATTATAATCCATAAATTAGTTTTTGCGTGAAAGAGTAACAAATATCCATACATCCTCACAAACTTTCACGTTTATAATATTAGTAGGATTTAATTAAAATTTTGTTACTGGCATAACACAGTTTTATTCATGCTGTAGTAAAATTATTTTGTAGAATATTCATTTAACAATCTTTTTTCTCGCCGCCATGTTGGTTTAACGCTAAAAAGCGGTAGGTATTTCAAAGTCCTGGATCTCAGTTACCTTTGCTATAAACTGTTTAAAAATAGAACATAATATTCGGAATACGTTCCCATTGATACAAAATTTATCACTTGAAAAAAATCTCCAGGCCAGCTAACAGACCACTTTGAAATACCAATTTTAAAACTCAATATTCTACTAAAATAAATAGTTAAAAAAAATATAGGTACCACATGAAAGTTAGACTTTTGCCAACATGACAAAATTTAAATATGGAAATAATTTAAAAAATCTAATCATAAACCCTTATGCTTGCGACTTGGACTCAGTACCACGCGATCTGGGCTCGGTATTGCGATACCTTATTCGGTAATGGATACTAAGATCTTTATATCTAATAGAATGAGAACAGCAAAAATCCACTAATCGTAGCATTTTTCGTAAAAAAAAACTAAGAAGGTTGTAAAGCCATCAATCAATCAATCAATGTATGTTGCTGTGCTTTATGACTTGAAAAAAAAATGGAACTTTGCTATTTAATCTGTTTTATTTTTTTCAGACCTTAACAATATTTTTAGCTTATGTTATCAGCGTTTACATCCTATGGACACCACAGAGGGCGACTATGTTTCGCATGACGGCACAGCTGCTATGGCTAGTGATCTCGAGCTTCATCGCAAGCCTCACAGGATACCTTCAAGTGTACACTTTTGCATTGCTTCAGGCAATCTGCATCACTGGCTTTGCTTTAGAAGTGGTTGACGTTCATAGGGAATTGTTGGAAAAAGGTATTTGCTTTTGAATTGTATGCAATTTTTTGCCCTAAACTTAGAACTTCATGTTAGTTTTTTAAGGAGAACTTAATAATATAAGTTATAAATTATTAGCTGTGGTCGTTTTAAAGGGTGAATGTACTCATCAGAATGAACAACTTTTAAATAACATAACATCATACCTGTATTTCCCCGAAGGAGTAGGCATAGGTGTATAGTACACCCACATTTTGCAAGTTATAAGTCCCATGTAATAGGGGACGAGCCTATTGCCATTAACCGGGCACAAATCCAGACTCCGGGCTGCTATTGAGAATTTCCTAATGAAATAACTCATTAACACTGCCCGACCCGGGAATCGAATCCAGGACCCCACGCTCAGCAGTCGCGCTTGCGACCACTAGACCAACGAGGCAGTCAACAACTTTTACTATTGGAGCAACTCTGAATTAAAAATAAAAACAGCTGTTCCATACAGTTTGTCGAGCGACATCAATGACTTCTTATGTGGAGCTTGGTACTCAATCAGTGGTCATACCGAACCGGTTTCTCGCCGCGCGGGCCGCTACCTCGCTACCCTGGCATCGGGCGTTGGGCATTCGGCCATTGGACCATAGAGAAAAATTATATTCCTTGAATAGAGTGCCCAATTGCGGCATTTTTGTGATCCCAGTTGGAACTAACGCCACCTATGACACCGCTCCTGAACTAAAATAAAAATAATGCAAAAAGATACATCTTCACTGATAATCAAACCTAAGGTCTTACCGAGTATCAACCCGACACTTGGCTCATCCTGCTACCTGTTCTTCAGAAATGAATTCGAATTTTGTCATTATATTCAAATTTAAATGTTTTTTATTTCAAATAAACCGAATTACAGGCACTTTTGAAAGGTCAGGCTCTAGTTGCTCGGTTCCATTGTATTGAACGACTAATCTTTTTGTAATAAAAAATAATATGCGATACAGTGTCATCTCACGCTTCACAATAAACTATTATGTTGCTTAGTTGTAAGAGCAGCACCAGACGGAGCCACTAACTTTTAAAAAACAAGCCAGTATAGTTGCCGGCACGAGTCGTGAGCACAGATTCCACTGCGTAAGTGGTCGAATCTCTGTTCACAGTACTACAGACTAGAAACAGGCACTTTCATTGCCTTAATTATATGATAATGCATAAT
Source organism: Asteroscopus sphinx (assembly GCA_949699075.1). Classification (NCBI taxonomy): domain Eukaryota; kingdom Metazoa; phylum Arthropoda; class Insecta; order Lepidoptera; family Noctuidae; genus Asteroscopus; species Asteroscopus sphinx. Next base: position 9,508,776 of record OX453019.1, read on the forward strand.
TGAATATACATAGAAATCGGAATACTAGAATACAGAGACTACCACACAGGTACAATTTGTGCTCACGTCTCGTGCCGGGAACTATAGGCTAGTGTCCCCCCTCTGCATTGGACTCGCTCTCGACGCCATCCCCGTGCACACGCATCGCGGCTTTCTGTTTACCCAGCAGTACAGAAATACAGTCATTATTATGGAAGCTTCAGTTTCATTTATTAGTCAAGACCCCCACCACACACCTGGAGCTTGGCACTCAAACAGTATGGAACAATTATTTTTTACGCAATTTCAGAGTTGCTCCAATAGTAAAAGTAGTTTGTTATGATTGATGAGTATATTCACTAACATTCACCCTTTAAATGAACCTCAGGCATTCTGAAAGCCTTATTTGATCAACATGATACTCCGATGCACTTTGTTAATGTGTTGGTGCGACAAGGGCAACCTTGTGGTTCATAAATGGTTGTGTTGTTCAATTATATTAAAATACTACCCTTACTTAACTAACAAGCGGACCGCTGTAGTCACAATGAATAAATTAATTTAAATTAATTAATGTTACATCTTAGTATTCGTAAAAAAATTACCCAATAAACATCAAACCAATATTTTTTTATATGATGAAATATTTTGTTTTATTTATCATCTTTATTTTGTTTTGCAGATCCAGAAGCTTCAATGATATTAGCATTACAAAAAGCCATTTCAAATAATCAGGAAACCGATAAAAATATTGTAGAAAAACCCGAAGAAGAATCTCTCGTAGAATCCAGTGAACAAGAAACTACCCCAGAAAACGATACTCCATCTCCCGTCACTCCTGAAACGGTGGTGAAAAGTGGAAGCTGGTCAGCCAACGAGCCGATCCAAAGCTCCCCGCGAAACCCCAAAATGTTATACAAAACGAGAACACTATCCGCATTGCCTTTATCGAATACGAAAATGAAATATGATTCTCGATTCTTAGCCGCGTTCAAGCAAAGGTCGCTCGACGAGAACTATTTAAAGAAAAACTTCGAGAATGATGAGGAAACGGCGTTATATTTCAAGCTTTTGTTCTTTGGATGCCTGTGCATGCTTGTTTGGAAACACATTTGGCTGCTGCCTGTGACATTGTTCTTCTTAGCCATCCATGTGCTGAAGAGATTGTTGGATTACTTTGGCGTGTGGCTGTTCTTTGAGAACCATTACAATAATGTTATGAACAAAGTGAAGGACTGGTGGAAGATGAGGTAGGAAACATACGAATCATTTTAAAACCGTGGTCCATGACTTAGATGTAGTTTTAAGGGTCTCAGTGGCGAACCCATCAGAAAAAAAAAAACTCGCTGAATACATAATTTATCGAAAATCTGGTTCTACAGGATTTTAGTAAAGGTACTGTAGTTAAATTTACATAGTTGAATACTGCCACATTTTGCACTTTTTCGAAATTTATATCTACAACTACAGTGAACTATATTTAGTTAATAGGTTCTGATCTGGAAAAATGGAAGAGAGACCTTTGCTCTGCGGTGGGAGACTACAGACAGATAAATTTAGCCCCTTATTGGATTATTTTTTTCACAATGTGTTAATCTTTTTCTCTGTCAACTGCTGGTTGGCCCTTTTCCAAAGTTGACTCGAAAGTCTTTAATGTATTTATACAGTGTCACTTAATTAATTAAAATAGTTTTGATGCATGCAGCAGTCACAGACCAGTAAGCCTCTAGACGCCGATTAGCCGGACACCCCCGGTCACAACGCATATGCAGTAGCACTGCATTACACACGCCCCGCCGCCAATCAGGACTTCAGACTGCCAGCGAGCGGCACCAATCATAGGGAATCATACCACCGAACTTTTGAGCCGACCAATCATACGCGCCGTTCGCCCCCCGGTTTTCGACATTTTACGACTGTGTTCTAATGCAAAACTCTGTTTATGCGGCGTCTTGAGGCTTACTGGTCTGTGTTCACTGTAAAATAATAATAATAAAAAAAACACAAAAACGCAGAACAGTTTGTTAGAAAACTCAGTTCTGAGTTAAGCTCGCCGATGTACATAAACTTTCCTACTGTAATATAAATGTATATCTGTGTGTACAATAAAGAATAAGAATAAATACATTTTTATTTTACAAAAAGTTTTACATAAAATATCTGTAAAGTCCCTGACTTCTGAGCTAGGTACAAACCTGTTACAGTTTTTTTTTTTTTAATATCTGTCAAGACGCTTGTCATCTTATTCTTCCTGCGACCACAGATGCTGCAAGCTTTAGAAGCGTCAGAAAAACCAATTTAAATAATATACGCGATATAATCCGGTTAAACTTGTTTTATTATAATGTGTAGTAATCGCGAAGACCTAAGAAATTATTAACCTTGAACATTTCTTTGTACTGATCCCCAGGCAATCAGCTTTACTCCCAGCCCACGTCCGCGGGCTTGGCAAGATGGCGTCCCTCTGCAATGCGAGCTTCAGGGACATGGCGTACAGTTCTGTGGACACTGTATCCACCTGCATCGTCATCGTCGGACTGATCCTCTTCTTGACCGTCGCCATCGTTTTTATATTCATACAAGTAACTTTTATAATAACTTTTTAGTTTTTTAATTGTTAGGGCAAACTAAATATTATTTCCAAAGACGAGAAAGACGTCCACTGCTGGAGATAGGCCTCCCCCAAAAGAGGGGGATATGCCATAACCGCCACACTTGGCAGGCGGGTTGGTGATCGCAGTTGTTTGAGTAAATACTCAGAGAACGCTGCTGCCCATCCTCTGGAGAACCCCTTAGTCGGCTTTTACGACAGCCACGAGAAGAGATGGGGTGGTGCTATTCTTGATGTCCGGCACCACGCGGATCTCCCACTTGTACTCTTATTATTTTATTTATTTATGTACACACAACACATTTTATAATAGATAACATACAGAACAAACACTTGAGCACAAAGGTACTGCTTATCTCTAAAAGAAATTATTATATTATTATTATTATATTTAAGTATATTATGTACGCACATTGCTCGCAGAACGGATGGCTGATGGGGCAGTAAAGTTCTGGTGGTGGTGGACCGACGACCTGGTGAAGGTCGCGGGAATCCGCTGGATGCGAAAGGCGCAGGACTGGTCGTTATGGCGATTCTTGGGGGAGGCTTATGTCCAGCAGTGGATGTCTTTCGGCTGAAATGATGATGATATTATGTACGAAACGTACATACTTTTACACTGTAACTGCCCACGATCAATTCCCATTCTTCTAGTCCAACCAAAGGTTGTCTGGAAGACGGCTGCCTTGTGCGATAAGACCTCTCATTGTACTTATATAATCTTTCTGTAAACCACTGTGTTTGTTTCCATTTGGTGTATTTACAATAAAGAACCAAACAGAACACTAACAGGTACGGTGTTTCGTTGGAAACCAAACAACACCTTATCAGACCTAAATACGCACTGATTGGCCTTCTTTCAAATTGGACTTAATCCAACCCCCAAAGATTTCATTGTGGACGAAATACAACATTTCTGGGACATTTTACACAGCACCATCTAGGTCCAAACTAAGCAAAGCTTGTACTATGGGTATTATATCCATCGTCTAGTACTCATAGTACAAGCTCTGCTTAGTTTGGGCCTAGATGGTGCTGTGTAAAATGTCCCAAAAATATTTATTTATTGTTTGTTTAATGCACCAACCATGCCCTCAACTACATTCAAATAATGAAAACAAAACTATGAACAGAATTTTTTGAGTGATTCACTTACCTTCTTATTTATTCCAGATATACTCTGAAGCGATCGTGGTAGTGCAACTAAGCGGCAGTCTCCTGAACAGTACGTACGTTCAGAACAGTGAACTGCACGCGTACCTCCCTGAAGGGTGGGAGGAGAAGCTTGACTCACTCATTGACAACGCTTACACATACGGGAGGGAAGGAATCTCTACAGCGGTTAGTAGTACATCTTCATTGATGATTTGGGACCGTGGATTGTACTGTGACGTGTTGGAGCTAACATTGCTCTATTGCAATAGGAGAGCGAAATTCGTCATGTATCGCTCTATCTCTCTCGCACATCGACACAATGGTAGCTGTAAGGCGACCCTAAAAAAAATTTGAAAAATGTGCTTCTCACACAATTTGCCGTAAGCGAATGTGGTTAATCGTGTTGTTGTTTTCGTTATTTTCATACATAGCTGTGAAAGTGACGAGAACAATAGCACGGTAATAACAATATGTGCGTGGTGCGCACGGCTGCACATCGGGCTGTAAGTTTCCGGTATGGGCTGGCCTTGCATTGTATAGGTTTTCCTTGCAACGCGGGGTCGGCTCGTGCTGGGGTTGTGTAGCTTGATGTGTGGCCGTGCGTACCATCACTTTACTTTAATTTAAGTTAGAAGTTTTACTAGCAATAAGAACCAAAACAAAAACGAGCGCTAATCCCGCCGACAAACTGTTACACAGTTTGGCAGGTTTATACAATGAGTAAAAATGTTTTGGTCGTGAATAAATGTTTTTATTTTTTTTGACGTTCCATCTGACATCAGTTCAATCCGTGACCTAGGATTGACGCCAAAATCAAAATACTTTGATATTTTTAACAATTAATCAACTCAGCCTATCGCAGTCCACTGCTGGACATAGGCCTCTCCCAAGTTGCGCCACAACGCTCGGTCCTCTGCCTTCCGCATCCAGTCCCCCCCAGCCACGTTCTTTAGGTCGTCGGTCCACCTGGCAGGGGGGCGCCCTACGCTGCGTTTGCCGATTCGCGGTCTCCACTCAAGGACTCGTCTGCTCCAACGGCCATCGGTCCTTCGACAGACATGGCCAGCCCACTGCCACTTCAGCTTACTGATCCTACAAGCTATGTCGGTCATTCCGGTTCTTCTCCGGATAATCTCGTTACGGATTTTATCCTTCAAAGAAACTCCAAGCATAGCTCGCTCCATAGCTCGCTGAGCGACTTTGAATTTGTGGACTAGCCCAACTGTCAGTGTCCACGTCTCGGCACCGTAAGTCATGACTGGCAGGACGCACTGGTTGAAGGCCTTTGTCTTCAAACTTTGCGGTATAGGCGACGAGAAGACTCGGCGAAGTTTGCCAAATGCTGCCCAGCCCAGACGGATCCTTCTGTTGGCTTCTTTCTCGAAGTTTTGTCTACCAAGCTGAATTGCCTGCCCTAGGTAGACGTATTCCGTTACAACTTCGAGTGCCGACCCTTCGACGAATATTGGCCTCGGCATGACATGCATATTGAACATGACTTTAGTCTTGTCCAGATTCATGCCGAGACCGACACGTCGAGAGGCTCCGTTTAAGCTGTGCAGCATTTCGCCCAGTTGTTCCAGCGACGCAGCCATTACAACGATGTCATCGGCAAAACGGAGATGTGAGATGTTCTCGCCGTTAACGTTGATACCCTGTCCAGTCCAGTCCAGCGTCTTGAAGACGTCCTCCAACGCGTTAGTGAACAATTTCGGGGATATTACATCCCCTTGTCTCACCCCTCTGCGCAGTTGGATCGGCTTCGTCTTTTGGTCCTGGAGCTGAACAGTCATGGTAGCAGCGTTGTACAGGCATCTCGGCATCTCTATATACCGCTCATCAATGTGACATCGCTGAAGAGCATCCAGATCTGCCAAAGTTTCGAAGGCCTTCTCGTAGTCCACGAATGCCATACACAGCGGCTGATTGTACTCTTCAGTCTTCTGATGATCTGCCGAACAGTATGGATGTGGTCTACGGTGCTGTAGCCTTTTAGAAACCCAGCTTGCTCTGGTGGCTGGAATTCGTCGAGTCTTCCGGCGAGACGATTCGTGATGACCCTCGAGAACAGCTTGTACACATGACTCAGGAGTGAGATGGGTCTGTAGTTCTTCAGAAGGGTTTTATCCCCTTTTTTGAAGAACAGTGCCACCGCACTCCCGCTCCATGCCTCCGGTGTAGAGCCTTGTTGGATGACGGAATTAAACAGACTCTGTAGCTCCTTCAGGACCGGAGCCCCGCCTGCTTTTAGGAGTTCAGTAGTAATGCCGTCATCGCCCGGAGCTTTGTTGTTCTTAAGCTGCTCGAGGGCCGACCTAATCTCGCCCTGGTCAACGTCCGGAAGATCCTCGGTGTAATGGCGCGTGAGCTGGGCTCTTTTGTCGTCATTGCTAGGAACCGCTGGTCTCGCCGTTTTCGTGGAAAACAAATGCCCATAGAAGTTTTCGATCTCATCAAGCATCTTAGAGGTGACAATTTTGCCATCCGCGGCTTTCAGTTTCATCAGATGGGTCTTCCCTAGCTGCTGAGCGAAAACTTTCGACCCCCTATTTTGCTCAATCGCAGCCTCAACGGCGCGGGTGTTGGAGCGGCGGAGGTCACGTCACATCAGCTTCCTAATCTGTAGGTTTAAGGACCTATTATCTGATGAAAACGAATGCGCGGCTGACATTTCCCGTCTTTTCCTCATCAGATCGAGAGTCTCGGTCGAAAGCTTGGGCATCTTGCTTCCACGCTGCGGCGGAAAGAATTTTCGAGACAGTTCCTGCAATGTTTTGACTATGGTGTTGGTTTTCTCCTCAATATTGCCAACAATCCAACAACATATTTTTAACAATCCATCAATATATACTATTACACGATCAATCTGACATCAATCTAACCAAGGTCGTGGATTAAATTGATGCCAGATTGAACGTCTAATGTTCACCTAGCCACCACCCACTACCACTTCATGGTACGGTCCCTTGTTGTAACCACAGACCAGTAAGCCTTTAGACGGACACCCCCGGTCACCACGCATATGCAGTAGCACTGCATATCATACGCCCCGCCGCCAATCGGGACGCCAGTCCGTCAGCGAGCGGCATCAATAATGCGGAATTATACGACTGAACTTTTGAGCCGACCAATCATAACGCGCCGTCCGCCCCCCGGTTTTACGACTGCGTTCTCATGCAAAACTTTGTTTATGTGTCGTATTGAGGCTTACTTGTCTGTGGTTGTAACACAACCATAAAACCCGATTATCGCCTTTTGCATCCAGTTTATCACAGTGGATTTCTGGAGCTCATTGGTAAATTATTATTATTCAAAAAGCATATAAACATTTTTGGGGAATTATTGAAATAATAAATTATAACAGCAGATTAGCCCTAAAATTCTCCATTCGCAAAGTTTTTATAACAGTAATAGCGGACAAGTAAACGAATTAGCAGACAGGGTGTGAGGAAATCAAAAATATTGTTTTACTATACAGGGTTATTGAAAAAATATCCGAAACATCCAAGTACTAACTTCGTATCGAATCGAGTTGTCCGGGTCGCGTCGAGTTGTCATGGAGTTGAGTTGAAGGGGTCGAATTGTTGGGGCCGAGTTGTCGTGATACCCTTCGTATCACGATCCTGAGTAACGTTTGTTCTACGACTTGGCTAAACAGATTAGCCGAAATTTTTTTTTGTTCATTTGAAGTGTAAAATTTGCGTATACTATAGCATATTATGCCGCAAGCCCAAGCGTGTTTGTACTAGCCGCGCCTCAAGTGGCCTCTTTTCGGCCGTCTAGAATATGCAATATACAGAGTATTTTCATATTTTTGTATGAAAAAAAAAAGTTAGTGCTAAGAGGTTTCGGGTATTTTTTCAATTACCCTGTATGAGAAGTTGATTTGTTTTTTAATTGTCATTAATTCATTATTTCCTTTTATGCTTCCATTTGGACAAAATAAAGATTGATAAACTTGTAAGTTTTCATTTGATAAAAATACACAGTTTATACAGGTGACTTATTTTAAATAAATATGTAGGAAAAATACGTTACTGCCTTACTGCTAATCCGGATTTTTTATTTTATTTAGTCCTACAAAATGGCATTTCGACGTAGCGATAGCATAGAAAGGGTATTAACCCTAATTGCTCCTTCATAATTATAACAACTCATCCTGCACCGTTCCGAAATGTTGTTTGTCATGTCGCTTCTAACAATCTACTACTCATATTAAATAGGTAAAAAGCATCTTAAAAGAAGGCGACCCAGAGAAGATATTTCGCGTGGAACAACAAATATTAGAGTTATGGGACCGAGTGTACCAGAGCTGGGTGTCGGGTCACTTCGCGTCGGCGGGCGGGCCGCAGGTCGATGGCTCAGCCATACAAGACTCGTGGGACAGCTTCGTCAACGACGTGTCTAACACTCCCGGTAACACATAGTAACTCGTATTAAGTTAGTCTTGGTGTGATATTACAACTACATAGGTATCTGCACTGTAATTCCTAAAATGTACCATGTAATGAAGTAATTTTTTTATGTGCACCTACCGCATGTCGTGTTGTTGTGGCAATATAGTAGTTTATGAAACTGTTGCATAACAGGGGTTATTAAAACACGAGTGTGAGTTTAAAAACCGAGCCGTAGGCGAGGCTTTTAATAGTATCGCACGAGTGTTTTAATACCTAGTTATGTCAGTTTCATACACTATTTTATCTAAACTCATACAATTTTAAATAAAATACCAGAGTCAAAATCTTGGTAACATTGTCGTAGTTTTTCTTGATTTTTCTGGTAAAAGATTGTTCGTCATTTACGTTGGTGCATCCAGAAATTCAGGCGGGGTCATATTCTCCTCAGTTCAGGTTCAGTATCACTGCTGTAGTCAGATATTTTTGCCCAGAATAAAACTTTAGACATACAAAACCATAGTAATAACGTAAACAATTACATTAAATTTACAAGTAACGATGACCAAATCCAGTAGGTCATGGCGCACGGCCGCGCACGTGCCCTAGCGCGCGCCTACACAGATAATAAAATAAAGTCTGGCGAAAACATTATAGTCGGAACTAATTTTCTAACCTTGTCAGGATTCCGTCAATCTTTGTTTTATCATACAAAAAATATGCCTGTAAACACTTAAATATAATTAAAAGCAATATAACAATCCAAACTTCTGCCAAAAACGTGATTTTAAACGATAAATTTTTTCAATGTATGACTAGTGGCGCCACCCTGAATTTTGTGTACTCATTGGTGCCAAACTGTACGACTGCTAAAAAAAAGGTTTGAAAACTCCTTGGTCGAGTCGAAGTGGTATTAAAAATTGTTGGGCTGAAGTGTGTTATGGAAAAAAAAAAATTTACAAATTACCGCATTGTTTTGTTCTGCAAACTGTATCGTAATGAAACTTTTTAAATTCATTACAGGTGCATGTGCGTAAAGTATGTTATTATGACATTACTTTCGAGTTCATAATTCGAATTTTACGATACGAGTGTAGATAAATGATTTTTGGCAGAAGTTTGGATTGTCATATTCACAGACCTACGTCATATTGCTTTTTTTTTTCTTTTTTTTCAATTTATTCATGACATGATGGATACATGTCCTTCAGTCGTAATCATTGAACATATTATACTTATATCCTAGTAAAGTGATGGAAACTTTACTAGGTTTCTGAGGGGATGATGAGATAATACGAAAGTAATGTTTTTCAACTTTGTACCATTTATCCACACTTGTACACGTTAACGAGCACTTAACATTTAATAATCCACCATTATTACACATTAACACTCGAAGAAACACAAATTTTGGAAAATAATAAAAAATCCACAACACGATCTTTACGAATTTTCCCGCCAACCATTGCTTTTAATTATATTTAAGTGTTTACGGGCATATTTTTTGTATGATAAAACAGAGATTGACGGAATCCTGACAAGGTTTGAAAATTAGTTCCGATTATAATGTTTTCGCCAGACTATATTTTATTATCTGTGTAGGCGCGCGCTAGGGCGCGTGCGCGGCCGCGCGCCTTGACCTACTGGATTTGGTCATCGTTACCTGTAAATTTATTGTAATTGTTTACGTTATTACTATAGTTTTGTATGTCTAAAGTTTTATTCTGGGCAAAAATATCTGACTACAGCAGTGATACTGAACCTGAATTGAGGAGAATATGACCCCGCCTGAATTTCTGGATGCAGCAACGTAAATGACGAACAATCTTTTACCAGAAAAATCAAGAAAATCTACGACAATGTTACCAAGATTTTGACTTTGGTATTTTATTTAAAATTGTATGAGTTTACATAAAATAGTGTATGAAACTGACATAACTAGGTATTAAAACACTCGTGTGATACTATTAAAAACCTCGCCTATGTTTTAATAACCCCTGTTATGCAACAGTTTCATAAACTGATAAAATTGCATTGATAAAATGATTCAAGAAATGTACCTAATTAAGTATTTTTTATGTGCACCTACCGCATGTCGTCTTGTTGTGGCAATAAATATTTTTTCTTTCTTTTTTTCTTTTCTTTCAAACTACTATTATCTTTCTTTGCTTCTTTATATTAAATCCAATAGTGCATGTAGTGCACGATCGTGGTTTTTTCTTTTTAATTATTTTTCAGAGACGTGAATGTCCAGCAATAGGCTTAGTAATTAAGAGGACTGTGTGCGAGATCATTAGGTATTGGAGAATATAATTGCTGTCTCTATCGGTCGCGAGACGTGAACACGCTCTGTGCGAGACAACAATAGTTTCGGAACGTTTTCGTCCGTTATATTAAATTTCTTAGTTGTTTATTCAACTATTATAGTAAAAAAAATATTTTTTCAACCAAGTGTCACATTAACTAATTTATCATCATTATTGTATTTTAGCTTTTCGTTGTTGTCACACATTTTTACAACCGAGAGGGTTCACATTACACATTGTTTGGAACTTTACTTTAATTTACGTTATGATATGTCACGTATTTTTGTGCTACTTTTTGTGTCACATATTTTTGAGATCGTTTTTATGTAAAGTACTCGCCTTTATGACCTTTTTTTAATAAGGCATATTATTATATACTCAAGTTTCGTTTCTTAACAGGCGTGTTCGACTACTCTGGCATAGTGTCCTGGGTGCAAGCGAACGTTGGCACTTTGAGTGCCATAGCAACGAGCATGTGGGCTCCGCTGGCCAGCAACGTGTCGCTATTGGCCGGCTCGGTAGGCGCGTTCACTTCGCTGCTACTATGCGGAGGCAGTGCACTCATCAACATGTTTATCAACTTGGTAAGTGTGACGTAAATATCTATGGTTTTATTTATGCATGTGTGAGTTTTATTCAACGTGTTGCTTTGCTATTGGTTGACTCGGTCGATACGTTCACTTCACTGCTACTGTGTGGCGGCAGTAAGCTCATCAACATCAACTTAGTAAGCCATCAATATATTTTCAAAGGTTTTGCATTTCCTTTAATAAACAATTCTGTAATTAAATCCGTAATCACCAAGCTGGACCAGCTAGTAAACACTAACAACGAGTCTGCATAACACTGGGAAAGTGTAGTCAGTCAGTTAGGCCAGATCGTCGAAATGTTAACCTGCCATCTCCTCATCTTGACCCGGTGTCATCCACTGCAAGGTGGCTTATACCTCCTTTCGTTTCTGCCAGCTTTATCGATCATGTGCGTCCCTAATCCAGGTGTTTCCTGCGGCTTTAGCGATACCATCAACTCAACACGCTTTCGGACGGCCCGGACCTGCCATTTATCGGTTATCAGGCAAATATCAGGCATAGTTTCGATTGTGTCAGTTGCTGATATGTTTCTTAGAAGTGAAAAATTTATACTTAATAAAAAGTTTTTTTTTTTCATGTAAATGTTTTTTTAATGATGGATGGGCAGCAGCGTTCTCTGAGTATTTCACCAACCAACTGCGATCGCCAACCCGCCTGCCAAGCGTGGCGATTATGGCATATCCCCCCAATATATGCTTGGGGGAGGCCTGTGTCCAGCAGTGGACGTTTTACGGCTGAAATGATGATGATGATGAAATGTTTTTTTATTTGCCACCAGGTGGTGTTTTTCACGACACTATTCTACTTATTAGCTTCAAGCAACGCATTATACAAACCAGTTGAAGTCATCACTCAGGTGCAAACCAATTTCGGACCTAGACTCGGCATCGCACTCTCCGTTGCTATCAACCAGGTAATTATTAATTTATTAACTATTATTGATGTAGCTAAGTTAAGACACGCTATTGCTCCGAATCTAGATTTTTTTTCGATGAGGTCTAAAACTCAAAACTGCTGACTTTTCCTTAGCTCAAGTAAGCGTCTCCCTTAAATGTTATTTCTTCGGCCCATCTGGTCTCTAGGGAAAATCAGTACCTGTGTGCCACACTTAAATTAACCGCCCCTTAAAGGCGGCTTTCCACCAGTTGTTCGAGAAAGCTGAGTGGTGCGAAGATGCGTAGTGGAGCTTTGTAATAGACTCTTCACTCAAGCTGTGCTGTTTAGTCTAGTAGCTCAATTAGCCACATCACTCCTCGTACTTATTCCTAGCTCCTATTCCTTGCAAACATCTCTCGCACGCAAACCTCGCACACATCTTACGCTCGGATTGTATGTAAAGTCCTCGCTCTGCTAAACTCTTTCCCGCAAGAACTGCTCTATGCGAGGCAAGGAAGATGAAGCAATAGTTTAAGGGATTTGTTCCTCGCTTACCGCTCAGCTTCCTCGCACAGCTGTAATGGAAAGCCACCCATGGCTTTCGCCCGGTGTAGGTGGCATGTAGCCGAGAGATCCGGGCTCCATGATAAGAAATCAACGGAATGTGTAGTTGTGAATGATTTCAAGTCAGATGTCCTAACCTTTAACTTTTGATATGATATAAATATTTCGATATTATATAAATTTTGGAAAATACGCGCAATATCCATGACCCAATCAGATTAGTAATTTAGGAAGCTTCCGTGAATAACAATATAGAAATGACATCATTTTAGAGTTCCATGAATCATTATTATAATTCCTATAGCCTGGTATCGTATCCACCAAAGCAGAGAGGAGAAAAACCGATTGAATTGAATTGAAATATATGTCGTAAACAACAATATTGCGTCCTATTGCGTTTCTAAAAAAGATTCCTTCAGGTAATCAGGCGGTGAAGAAAACTCGTGGATTAAATAAATAATTGCTGGTGTATTGAATCAGTTCTACAAAGATTGCAGCCCTACAAACCTACAACGGCATGTAGTAAATAGAAAATATTTAATAGGTGCTGTCGTTATTACGTAAAATTTGAAAGTGGTTCGTTTCAAACTGAAAAGAAGCATTGTCATGTTTTACAAAAAGATAAACGGCTCCGCACAAACGCCCCGCACGTCCGCCGCCAACTGCGGACAACCGGCGCGGTGCCGGCGCGGTCCAGTTCGTAGCAAATGAAACATAGCAATAGCAATATAATGAGCATCTGTCAAACATTATTTTAAGTGGACCGCACCAGCGTTAGATATAGGATTGCGATGAAACTAAGCAAAAAAAAAAGAAAATAACGCAATCCTATTGTTTGTTTGTAATATCTCCTCTCCTCTATCTGGTGGACTACAAACTTAGGGCTAGTTTTTATCATTTTATCAACCTTTTTATCTACAAATTCCTACCTTTTAGAAAAATAATCTTCACTACGATTATTTGAATAAAACATGTCTAAATTTTTTTGGAAGATACAGAACCCATTCAGAATCCAAGCTGATGTTTTACTGATATTTTAATCAATTGAGATTTAGTTCTAATTTGACAGCTAATTTAGGTTATCAATGTTGGACTTGGATTGCTGATAGCAAATAGCAAATAATAATCAAAATATTACTTTTATTACATACAATTTCACAGGCGTTTATAAAAATGTTTAGTCTACTAACCCGCACTGGGAGTGCGGAATTCACAATACCAAATCAATAGGTAGTAGGTGAAAAAATAGGGTATTCATTATGGAATGCATAGTCCGCGTCAAAGAAATCGGATCGGAACGAACGAAGGAAAAAAATGATGAACAACTGAAGAAATTAAATATTTCAATGGGATAAAATTATTGTCAGAATGACAGTTAGTGTGTACTGTGGTCATTCTGGAACAGCCCTTGTGTTATTGAGATAAAGTTTAATTTTGTTAGTTGTTCAGATAATTTTGAACAATTAGAAGGCCAGTTCTCGTAATTAAAAACGTTCAAAATATAGTTCCAAACTAATCTCAATGTTGTAAATCTCAATCTCCTGACAGTAGATGTTTCTGATTGCCGTTTATTGGTGACATTAATGACCTAAGTGTCACAAATAAACGGCAAACAGGAACATATACTGTCAGGAGATTGAGATTTAAAGCATTGAGATTAGTTTGGAACTATTTTTTGAACTTTTTTAATTACGAGAATTGGCCTTCTGTTCGTCCCGATATTTTTGACGCTCTCAAGTCAAATGGACTTTGCAAGCAGCGCCAACAAAAACACCAAATATACTAATAAGTGCACTGTGTACACGATATCTGCGTTTTGTCATAGTGAAAAAGTGCCCTGGCTGGCGTGATCGACTAAGCCTTCTCACTTTGAGAAGAGATCCAGCAGTGAAAAGGTCATAGGCTAATAAAATTATGCTAAGGATCCAAAAGCAATTCAGCTTTGCTCAAAGTGAATATATTTTCCAGGTGTTCAGGGCTTCGTTCAAAATGGCCTTGTTCTACGGTCTGTGGACTTGGCTGGTACACAACCTGTTTGGAGCCAAAGTTGTGTACTTACCATCAGGTAAGATAATTAAATTCATACATAATTAAAAGTCGGGCAAAGTGTTATTGGGTTTTTTCATTAGGAAATTTTCAGTAGCAGCCCGGAGTATGGATTTGTGCCCGGTTAATGGCAATAGGCTCGCCCCCTATTACATGGGACTATAACATAACTGGTGAAATGTGGGTGTACTATACACCTCGGCCTACCCCTTCGGGGAAATACAGGCGTGATGTTATGTTATGTGTTACATAATTAAATAAAGCATAGTTAACACTGAATGTAACGCTCGCTCATAGTCAGTCACCGAATTTGAGTAAGCTTTAGGGTTAGCAAACACTGACGGAGCGATGGCGAAAAGCACTTTACTGATCGCAAGGCACACCTAGCGGCGCCGCAACTAGTCTCGTATCGGCTCTTATGGATGCTTCTGGCCGCTTTCCACCACACGCTCTCCTAGCGCTCTTCGCGGCGATATAAGCCTCCTTATTTGATTTTATTTCGCTAATCAAATTTCAGTCGTATGTAGAAGAAGATAAGGTTTAATTTCAATTGTTACTAAATTAGTCGCTTCGCCGATATTCCGTTGGTGTGCCCTGACAGTCAGCGGCTGACGTTGGTGTTAATCGTCCTCAAATAAAAGTAATGTAATGTTGGTGCGTTTTTTAAGTATAAAATTATAAATTTCTAGTTTAATCTCACCTTATTTCTTTCTATCAAAAAATATTAGAAAAAGATAGAATATATTTTGATGACCTTTGTTTTTGGGGGAGGCTAGATTTTTTTTAACTAACTTATTTGACCGACGGTTTGTATACGAAAACAGCAATAGTCCAAGTGTTGACATTGCCTGTATGTATGTACTATGTAGAGGACTCTTGATGAATGATACACTGTCCTTTTATATGTATGTGATATACAGCATGTCCTTGTTATCTAAAGGCCAGGGACAGTGCACAATTTAAAATTAGGTGCGTATCAACAAACATGACCTTAGTATAAAATTACACGTGCCGATAAAACTTACAGACATTCCGTTACTGATTCCCTCGATACATATTACGAAATTAATTTACCTACAGCACCAGATTTGGTTATATCTCTTAAAACTGATGGTCAATTCCAAAAAAACACTATACTAAAAAAAACAAAAATTGACGCCTACCAAGTAGTTCGTAGAATTTTTTTGTTTCATTTATTGATACAAAAATGTATAGTACCCTAGTAGTAAACCCAGACAAGTCATTAAACTTTTAGATAAAATTTATGAATGTGGTTACGTCATATTAGTAGAGAATTATCTCGGGATGATGTTCATTCGTGAGCGAGATATTTTTACTGCGCGCGCCTTACAGTGCAAATCGGTGATTTTAGTCACGCGCTGGGGGGAAATAATAATGTGATTGTAATGGCAAACAGGAATATTGTGTTATTCGCTGTGTTAGTGCACTCGGCTCTGAGCATCAGGATCAACTTTACCAGCTGCCAAGACCCAGAGTGGAGCTGTGTGAACAACTTACCCAATGAATTAGTGTACAGTTGTGATGTCAGAAGCAGTGTGAGTATTTTTTTTTCTTTATTTTTTCGTTTTGCTTTATTATTGAAGAAGGTAAGTAAATGATACTTACCTTTTTTAATAAAAATGTTTTATCGATGCTAGTAAACACAATATTAATGTAAAATAATAACATGAAACCCAAAATAGTAAGATTTTTGGAATTTATTTATTCGCTGATTTCGAATATTGCTAACCTAGCGAATAACTTTGGGACTGATCTGGTCGTTTATTTTGTTCCAGGACTTCATAATACACCTGAAGGACTACTACACTGACCATATTACCAGCTTAACCGTGCAGAACTGCCGAGATTTACGAGTTGTGCTCGACTGTCCACTACTGCAGAAAGCTTCACAACTCCAGCGATTCAAAGTCAAAGACTGCGACAGACTCGAGTTCGTGTCTTTATCGGCTGATTCACTGCTACAGACACCTCCTGAAGTCACCATAGACAACGTGAAAGAGATCATCTCTTTACCAAGAAACATTTTCAAGTCACCAAGTACTACAACAGAACTTAAATGCCTTGGAGCACCAACATTGAAAAAAATACTAGTGACTAGCAGTAAAATAAACTCGATAAACGCTAAAGCTATTCATAATGTAACTGGTATAAAAAGTATTCAATTTGATAACGTTACAATAACAGATGTACGTAATCAAGCCATAGAGGCTATAATGGGCACTGACTCGGTATTTACAATCACTAATAGCAGAATCGAGAACATAGAATATAAAGGAATTACAGTACTGAGCACATATGCTAATGTTGTAAGGAGCACGTTTAATGATATAACTGGTGGTGCTATAAACATAACTACCCATTCCTTACTCATTCTTGGCAACAGATTCAAAGAAATAAGTGCAAACGGTCTGGTGCTTAAGTCTGTCAGCACAGACATAACTCAAAATGAGGTCACTAAACTTAAAACCAACGCTCTAAACAGCGTCAAATGTCTAAGAAAACGCAGCAACAAGAAACAGTTTAATTTTGCACGAAACAGAATTGAAAATGTTGAACCGCACTCCATTACAATCGACTACAACAGTTGCAAAACTGCTGGGACTACGGTTACGTTTATCAACAACAAAATGGACTGTAAATGCCGAAACATCGTTTTTCTGAACGCGAACACTGAACTAAACAACATGATTTTGGATACTTCCAATAACAATACTTGTTTGTACGCGCCGTGTACGCTGCCACTCGATGTCGTTAAGATTTTGCAAGAGAGTGATATGTGTCAGCTGTCGCTCGACCCGCAAGTAATATGTTTATTGTATAGTGATAGACATAGCACCATCGAGGTGACGACAGATGAAGACGTCACGGAACCAGCTCCCACGTTCTACCTGATTCGTCAGGCAAACTCGCCCAACGGTGAAGCAAGCGCCGCTTTGACGGCAGTGGACAAGGATGACCTTTTAAAAGACACTCATTTGAATATGACTAACAGGACGGCTATTAAAGTTGTGTTTGATTCCTCTAAAGATTTCGTAGAGACGCTTCGAAGTACGAGTTCGTCACACAAAAGACCTCAGGCAGAACCGAAGTCAGCTCCGAGGGAAGAATACGTGAACAATTGTGTCGGTGCACAATGCCGGAATAATGTCGCGTACGACAAACAAAAAGCTTTAGACTTCTACAAATACGTGTACGCGCAGTTGCGGCCGCCAAGACCTAATGATAATAAGAAAAAGAAAACTTAATTGTTGTTGATTCATAATAAATATTATTTCACCACTTATCGTTTCAATTGACCTGTAAGAGTTGTATCTTCAGATATCATAACATTGTATTCATGCGTGTATTATGTTTGTCTAAGTTTACGATATGAGCTCACGACTTGTTGCTTTAAAAACAAAGTATAAATAAGTAGTACAGTACGACACAAAAAATAAGGCGCGTCGTCAATCTTCGTTCGCGCAGACACGAAAAGACGACCGACGAAAACGCCCAAAACATTATAAAAATATAACCAACCGTATGCAATGGCTATAAGGTGTTAAAATTGATTGCCGTGACGTCTTTTTCAATTTCACTCACACGCTACCGTACGTTAACAGGCTTTTGGCGTGCAGCGATGGTTTTTCTGATTGGTTAACCAATTTCCAGCGTATTTAATAACAATAATTAAATTCTTTATTCGGACAACCAGATCCATTAGTATTTAAATTGTGTCATCTGCGCAGGTACATCGGTTGGCCATATAAAATGTGTACTACTGTACTTGCAAATGACACGCTTTACGAACTTCTCGAAATCCGTTGATCACTTAAAGATACAATGTCATACAAACTTACCAGTTCGATCGTAACCAAAACGAACAATAAAAGCCTTACGATTTATGTTTTTTATTTTCTTAAAACTCTTTAAAATTATTCCATGTGAAATCTTAGAGTATTATTTCAGTATTAGCGGCAGTGCTTGGAGCGGCTCCGTTCCTGGGTCCCTACCTAGCGGGCATACCAGCGGCTCTGGATGTTTGGCTGCAGGGCCGTCCTATGGCCGCGCTTCTACTGCCAATCGTACAGGCTGCGCCTATAGCCTTCCTCGACGCTGCAGTATACGCCGAAATTAAAGAGTGAGTATGCAATATGCATTAATTGACATTCTTCTTCTGTCGTGTCGACATGAGCTACATAATGATAATAGCTCATGTCGTGGTGTAAATAATAATGGTAAGTTATTTTAAGTTTCTTAACTTTTTACACACTGTGGTCTACATTTCTTACTTATTTCTCCTCTCGCAGGTCTGCTGGTAGAAATTTCTTTGAAAGCAGCAGTACCTTTGTACTAAATACTTTTAATGCTGTCTTTTTTATGTATTATTCTGTGTACATAAATGATTAATAAATAAATAATTCCAGTAAAGATTAGCTATTTAGATTGCGCAGGTTGGTAGCGCGGCTGACTGCCCAATTAATTAATTAATTGACATAAGGGAAAGCGACCACGCGGGCGATCACCTAGCCGCTGGTCAGACCAGCTGTACTATTCACAAACTTTCGAAAAGTTTCCGTTTCCGATGTGAAATTTGACCTGCAAACGAAACAAAAAGACCACTTCCTGCGACCACGAACGCTGCAAAGTATTTGAAACCTCAGGAAAACCAATTTTAATAATAATACGCGATGTAATCCGATTAAACTTGTTTTATTATGAAACAAAACGATTTGAGAATCGAACGGATTCTGAAACGCTATTGGCTCTCGGAAGAGTTTCCGTAAATTTCGCTTTGCGTTTCTGAATCCGTTCGGTTCCGTCCGGTCCGTGCAGTATACACCGAAATTTAAGAGTTTTACTGGATAGGTTATACGTGTGGCTACAGGGCCGCCCCATGGCCACGCTACCTCTGCCTATTGCACACGTCGCGCCTATAGCCTTAGACTCTAAGGCTATAGGCTAAGGCTTAGAGTATCAATATTGCCCAATAACTGCTATATTCAGCCACATCTAGTTGGACTCCGACACTATTAAGACAAAAAATATACTTGAAAAAAGACTTCAAAAAGGATAAAATAATTTGTGTGAAACAATTTAGGGAGTTAGTGCCTTTGATTTGGTTTGATTTAAGACCAATTATTTTATTCCATTTGAAGTCGGTTTTTACTTTTTTTAAAGTTTATTTTATTTTTCTATTTTTAGTGTCATTAACAATAGAAAGACAAACGATTGCTGCAATCCCCGATGATTTGCTGTCATCCATTGAAGAGTTCCCTTCTTTATCTCCGAAAATCTTCATCAGATTTTTGCCAAATGTCACTTTCTGAATGCAAATACTTGATTTGTTGATGAAAATACCAAAATCGCTATATGTACGCCTATAATATTTGAGGAGTTCCCTCAATTCTACATGGATCCCAATATCAGAACTGGATTTTGATAAAAAATGGGACCAATCTGGAAGTATATCCTTTCAAATAAAAAAAGAATTTACCAAATCGGCTTATAAATGACGAAGATCTGAGGTAACAAACATTTAAAAAAAATACAATCGAATTGAGAACCTTTTTTTGACGTCATTGAAAAAATAGGCAGTTGATTGAATGAATACCATTTTTTTTTCATTCCAGTGGGGGCCATCCATACGTGACCGGTCTCGCTATAGCTGGCGGTATATTCTACCTGGGCCCCGAAGGTGCGATCCTGGGTCCTCTGCTGCTGTGCTGCCTCATGGTCGTGCTGAACCTGTCCTCCACATTCCTACGGGACACCCCCTCCGAGGAGAGAGCGGCTCTACACTCGCGCGTCAGGTAAATCTGCGGCTTGTAAGAGAATCAGCTCTGTTTGTCCATGATAGACCAAAATTATCTAAACAAATTGAGGGTAAAAATGCTAAGTATGTAAAGGGCCAATTATTACTGATTGTATTTAATACGCACGAGCTGTCACGGGCGTATTTTCGGTAGATACGCAACCGATGAGCTGCTCACTAAGTGAAATTAGCGGCTAACTTTTTAACGAATGTTAGTAAACCAATTACAATTATGTAGGAATGACTTGAGCTCATCAAAAACTTAATATATTATGAACCAATCTTAGTTTTGAATTTGGATCTATTGTGGATGAAGCTTTAATATAATCTTATTTTCAGTCAATTGTGTGTACTGAGTGAGGACTGATTCCTTTGTTAATTGTTTTGAATGAATACCCAGTTTGGAATGAATACCCAGTTTTGAATTTTCCGATTTTCTCAATAATTTTGTAATCAACTACGTACTGACGAGTGGTTGTTATAAAATATACTGTTGAACTTATTTCTAAAAGTTTACAGTATATTTGTGAAATTTTTAAGGACTTATACACTCATCCAATGTGCTAATTATGACAATATCATATTATTGTATAGCCTTGTGCATAGCCTATATTCAGGAGTAGCACATAAGGAGTATAAAATCTGATGTACTTTAAAAAATGTCGTAAGTTCAACGGTGTACTTACAGCTAAGCGGTTTCCTACATTGAAATTATGTGTAAATTACATTTATCCCTTTAAGAATGTGCTAAATAAATTCCTTAAATAAACTCGCAAGTCTTCCTCTTGTTTATCGCATAAAATACTTATTTAAATATATCAGTTAGTGAACTTTAATGAACTTTAAGTAGTATTATCTACTTATGACTTTCTCTGATGTTTTGTTAATTTAGGTCGTTATTGGGATGTTTTTAAGATAAGGTGTGTATTCAAAGTGGTTGCTTGCTATTTGTTTGTGCACCGTATTTTTATTACCTCTGAAGCACCATTTCTAAATAAAAGTGATAAAAATATTAAATGACATCAATAGTTTGTAAAACGCCGTATTTAAACAGAAAAGAATGCTTGCTTTGTATGTTTCCTGTCGGTAAGTATTCACAAAATTATGCATGATAAAAAATATTTTGAATGTTGTTTGTCTTTGTAGCATGCTGTGTAAAAATATATATCTATGAACACGTTGAACTGGTATGCACGTATAGCACGTAAGGCAACTGTCTACCAAGTGAATGATGACCAATTTATAATTATAATAAAAATCGCCTCTATTTGTTCGAACAAGTTAAAACTTTGACCATTCATTATGGGAGACAGGCGCCTAGGATATATTTATTTATGCACTCTATGCTCGTTCCTACTCTATACTATTCTCTGGTCTATCAAATATTTTATTTATTTGTTTATTATTATTAAAAATTCAACTATAATGAGCTTCACGTTATATAACATTCAATACACTATTTTATATAGGTACATAGCTTATCCACCGAAAGTATAACAGTATATACTAATTTCTATATTATGTACTTATCTTCTGTCCATTATTATTTCTATACTTATAATAACTTTATATTTATCTGCTATAATATATGGATGTTTTTTACAGGTTCGGTGCTTATCTCTGATGGGCTTGCATGGACCACTAACTTGTAACGAGGTCACCCATTTGTCGATCGATCTAAGCAATCTGTGTAACAACAACACCAAATGTTAGGAATAACTTCACCGAACACTCATTTTACAAAATACGGGACAAATTAATGGATCACCTAAATTAAATGTGATGTTTATAATTAATGAGAATTTTCCATACAAATACATGAGTTCTAGAAGACAAAACTATACGAGATTTTTTGGGTAACTTTTTAGTTTGTATTTTAGTTTAATCGCTCGAAAAGCTTTTATGTAGATACACTAAGAGCTTCGCTTAATCCACGCGAGAAAATGAGCGAAAGGCATAAAAAGGTGTTCAATTTAACTTGTCCGTTCGTATATAAACAATATTAAAATATGTTATATATATTATTAATTAGCGACAAATCGCACGTAATGCACAGCACTAGTGCAAGTGCAAATAGCTACTAGCTGACAGCTATATACCTGTGCCTCAATACAAATGCCAAAGAGAAGCTAATGACTGGTCTCTCTAGCAACAATTATTGCATGATGCAAAGTGCTGTTTAATGTGCTATTATAATATATTATTATGTAAAGTGTATGTATTTAAATTAATAAAAATTAAGCATAGGTGTTCCCACGACACGACAAAGTTATGACACGAATTCGAACTGTTTCGATGAAGGCACGACGCGAGGCAAGTCAGACACGCGCACTAAGGTCCGTATTACATAACGTTCCTCAAGTACATTTTGGTCTTCAATCAACTGAACACTACTTAAGGATAGAATTGTTACTTGAGCATCGGTCTTATTCCAATACGGTAATTATAAACTTTAATTCAACCACGTAGCATACGAATTTAACATGAAATAGGAAATAAATCTCTAGTCAAGCGTGGTCTCGAACACACTTGAGTGATTAGGTGATTACAGATCAAATCTATGCTCAAATAACGAAACATGTGACAGTATAAAATAAAACCGAACTCAGCTGAACTGTGATCAATGAATCTATGCTTGAGGAATGTTTTAAAATTAAATCCCAACTCAAAACTAGTTTTAAACAGTGATCAACGCTTGAGGAACGTTCTGTAATACGGGCCTTAGACCACAAAACGTGTCGTGTGGCGACCTGTGTGAAAACGTCCTTAAGACGAGTTCATATTATGCTGGAGCCGCATTGGAATGTATGCTTCGAATGTAATGTAAGGCGAAATTTATTGTTCAAAAATGCACTGTAGTTGGGATGATAATTTAGTCTATTTACTCAAATTCGTGGATGTGCTGGGGTCCAGAATAATGTGTACTTTCCTTAAATAAAATGTGGAGATTATATAATATAAAATTTATAACTGTTGTGTAATCGTGTATTGTGATGTTATTGCGTATTATTTTGCTTTGTGTGTTCCTTTTTATAATTAAACAATTTGTTTCTACAAATCAACGTTACATAACAGTTAAAACAATTTGGTTATATTTATAATATTAGATATTTTGTCCGCCTTATTTTTGGTAACGATAAACAATGCAATACAGTTCAAATAAATAACCCACTCAAAAGTGGAATTGTTTTAGTCAGTAGGTATTTATACTGAGATTCGTAATATTATGTATGTATATGAAGTGATAGCGTTAGCAGTACCTACCTAAGTATTAACTTATATTTACTACAACAACGATGAAATGAATAATTAAATAAAACGAAATCATACTTGAGTTATAATAAAATTATAAATACCATACACTATCAATATATAAGTACCTAATACTTCCTCAAGGATCTAAATAAAAAAATCCACTCTATTTTTAATAATTCTAATCTTATTTGTAATATTATAATTATACTTATAATATATTTTTCCTACTTTGATGTTACAACAGTAATGTTGGCAAATAGAATTATAGTTTAAAAGCTTAATATTATATATAGTGACTGAAATGAAATCATCTCTTCCCTAGTCTTTATATTTAACTTATGGGCTTTATTTATATTATGAAATTGTAAGAAAGATACCATACATATTTAAGCTGAAAAATGAGAAAACAATATTTTACGTGGTTCAATTTAGATGCACGGCGATGTATCACTAATAGATAAAGATACCAAAATCATACATTTAAATAGGAATAAATAATGAAATGTTATTATATTCTATGATTAAAGTTTCACAGTGTAATTATTATTACAACATGAATAAAATTAATAAATAACATTAATTTACTATTATTATTATTGAACGCTTATAATTGAGCATGTTTCAGCACTTCTTAGTAATCTCATTATTATTCGATCGATAAAACCTTCGAATTCATAAGTTTATCTTATAATCCTACTAATATTATAAATGAAAAAGTTTGTAAAAATGTTTGGATGCTTGTTACTTAATCTCGTTAAAACGGCTGAACGGACTTAAAGGCTATTTTTTATCCCGGGAAAAATAACAGTTCCCGAGGGATGCGCGATAAGTCTATCTTTGTGTGATAAGCCGAATTATACGCGGGCGAAGCCACAGGGCAAATACTAGTGCCTAATATAACAATTATCAACATTATTACCTGTCCCTTAAGTTCTTCAAAAAGCTGGTTTTAATAATCCTGATACTGTATTCTTTGATCTCTAAATCATAACTAATAAGTACATAGGTTTGTCCAAACTTAAGGTCACAAGACGTTTTACATATTGATTATTAGACCGGGTCTTTAATTCGAGTCTATTTAGGGGGTCTACTCGCAAAAACGTAGATAAAAAGAATATTAATAATTCTGATTGGTGTCTAAATTCTTAACCTAATAAATAGATAGGTTTGTCCAAACTTAACGTCACAACGTCACAAGATGTTTTACATTTGATTATTTAGCCCGGGTATTTAATTCGTGCCTATTCAAGGAGTCTACTCGCAAAAACGATAATCGATATATCGTGACCAAATATGTATTAAAAAAAATACTTGTGATCGTCCCTTAAAGTGTCGATAATTGGGGATATTACGTTACCTAATTTCGTACCGAAAGGCATTGGTAAACAATCTCTCTTCTCGAGAGCTCCAACTGTCCCGAATTAAAAAATGCTAATAAAATTAGAAGAAAGTGTATTATTTTACAAGAAATATGAAAATAAATTAAAATTTAGTGTAAAAGTGGTGAAACAGCTTCCAAAATATGTGATGGTTAATTTATTAAAAATGGTGCTTTTTGAGTATACTAATTGTTACCTCGAAACGAGTCTCCGTTGCGAATATTTTTATTATGTACTTTTATAGGTAAGAGCCTTTATTTTGTTAAAAAGCAATAGCTGTTTTATCTATTTAAAGATTAGGTCTTAATTTTTTTGTATATTTTGAATGATATTATTTTTGCAGCAGTATTTTTGTTCATTATAAAGTATTTACTCAATGTTATTTATACGCCTGGACGATCAGTTAACTTAAATGTATATGTACAATATCAATATGAGGGTATACATGGATGACATCCTGGATCTATAATTCTGTTATAATCATTGTTAGACAGACTCGGACAATTTGTCAATTTTTTTATACAATGTATAATTGTACATACAACAAAGTTTATCGCTATAAATCAGAAATCACTCGACAAAAGATGTTTTCTGAGGATTGCGTCTTCATTGAGTTGCCGCGTTGGAATGTAAAAACTTTGTCATGTCAAAGTTCTACATATACAAATTCTAATTATATAAAAAGCCATACGAGTATGTTCTAGAACCTTCCAACCCAGTGTTTCAAATAATATTATTATGTTACTCTCATCTACTACGCTGATCTAGCTACCTATTTCAACTTGTAATATAAATCTACAAACTGTACTACAGACTATATAATTAATAAAAAGAAAAATAGTTCTAAAGTATTGGTATTAAAGATTAAATTATCAGCAAAGCCCTTACCAGTTCGAGAAGAATCGTCCAAAGATTAATTTAGATGCATCATTGTATTATATTGTATTGCAGGTATTTATAATTAGTTTGTAATTACAGCACGCATATTCGCATTGTTAACTAAAACATGTAATATATTGATTTGCTTTTTTATCACTT
Organism: Asteroscopus sphinx; assembly: GCA_949699075.1. Taxonomy (NCBI): domain Eukaryota; kingdom Metazoa; phylum Arthropoda; class Insecta; order Lepidoptera; family Noctuidae; genus Asteroscopus; species Asteroscopus sphinx. The sequence goes on from OX453019.1 coordinate 9,534,784, forward strand.
GTTTTATTTTAGACCCAGATTATATGCAACAATACACGCAGCTAAATCAAATATACGTTAAAGAATCAAGAACTATCTGACGCGACGGACTCCCGTGGCACAGATAATATAATACTATACTAGTCCCGTGGCTTTGCTCCCGTCATAGAATATATACTAACGACAAGAAGCGACGCATAAGCATGTGTGCTCGCGGCTATGTGTGCGGGCCGGAGCGAACGCGGGGGCCGTGCGCGGTGCGCGGCATGTGGAACGGGCAGTCTCTCGGCTGCCACGGCCAAGGCCTATTGCATTCACGCGCTCGCTTAAGGATACCGGCGAGTGAGCTCACACGTACACGGAGTGTAACCGCTGTACTCCCGTAGTATGTAAATAAAAAGTCCTAAATGTTAATCCAGGACATGTTCAATCCGTGTGCCAAATTTCATACAAATCCATTCAGACGTTTCAGCGTGATTGAAAGACAAATAAACAAACACCCATACTTTCGCATTTATAATGTTAAGTAGGATAAACTTACCTATACTATAAATACGTGTGTATGTTAGTTTGTTCTTCTTTCACGCAGCAACGGATCGACGTGATTTTTTGCATAGAGGTAGGTACAGTAGTTCACATTTTATATGGCCCACCGATGTAATCTCTTCTTATCTTGTCGATGGTTCAAATCAGTATAGGTCACAGTTTTGGTTAGATGTTTTTTGAATAGAAAGTGGCCACTTCAATGGCGTTTTAGTGGCGGCGAATGGGTCATCTCTTGTGTAGGTGTTCGGGCACACGGGACACGTTAGCAAGTGCGGCATGGATTGCTCTGGGTCACCGCAGTTACAGTGTGCAAGACTAGGGTCCCTAAACCCCCATTCACACATATTAAGTCTACAGCGACCAACTTGGGTGCGAAGGCGATTAAGTGATTTCCACACTGGCCACTGTAGATCGTGTCCTGGTATCGATGTAATGAATTTGAATACCTTATGGGCATTACATAAGTTTGATTAAATTTATTTTATGTTTCGGGTGTTTTCGTCGATCGTCTTTTCGTGTCTGCGCGAACGAAGATTGACGACGCGCCTTATTTTTTGTGTCGTACTGTACCTAGTTTACTTATTTGCCAACATGTAGGTACATCAACAATTGAAGATATTATAATCACATGAACCCTGCTAGGGCACTGCAAACATTGAATAGAAAAAGATCATTTCTAAGTGTTGAGTCACAATTTGTATTGTGGATAAAGAACCCACGGCAGCGAAGTCGCGGGTTAAAGCTAGTTATTTTATATTCTTGGTAAAATTAAAAGCGAGAAAACATTCCTTATTTTTTATTTAGATACTTGGTACCTATTAACTTTTATACAAATATGGCTTTTGTAAACATAGGCGGCGGCTGATCAGTTTGCGTAATATTGTAGCTTTATGGAATTCTGTAGAACCCGTGGTGGCACATGTTTATCACAAAAGAATTTCACAACACTTTGTGGCTCTGTAACAACGATTCCATTTTCTTCGAAGCGACCCTCAATTTCTGTTTCTAACCATAAGAACAACACTACTGTATCAACTCGTATGTTTACAGTGTATTCTAGATTTTCATGCCGTCGTCTCATAACGAAGTTCGCCACTAGTATCTGCAAATGAAGGGAATCGGTTTCAAATCATGTATCAAACCTTTGTACAATTTATTACTTGAAAAGAGTATATTCATGGAGTTTCTTGCCGGCTCTTCTCCATAGGACCAACTTTTTGGAACCGTGCAACTTGATTCTTAACATTTTGAAAGTGCATGTAAATACTTATTCGAAATAAAAACTTTTGAATTTGATTTTATTGTCGAGATTTCAATTACATTATGCCTCTTTGAAAAAAAACAAAAAATTTCGTAGTACCACTTCTGCAATATCTGTTATTATTATTACACTCTCTTGCAGTGCGTTCGACAATCACATTGTCAGTAACAATTTTTTTTTTAATATTTGTGCGATCAAAAAAATTTGTAACTAGTCTAAAACAATAGAGGTACTTATTAAAAAAGACGATCCAATAAATCTTAAAACTGACCTGAATGTTTGGTTTTCTCAAACCTATTGCTGACTTCAAAGGCACCGGAAAGATATAATTATTCGGCGGTGACTTGACACCAGGTGCTTGCAAGGAGAACTTGATAAATATCTGTTCTTTCTTGTAATCCATATATTTAACATCTATATCTTGTAATTTTGAGCTCAAAGCCTCTACGTTTCCAGAAAATTGTTTTGTACTGATCGGCGCCGCACTACTCCAATTATAAATATCTACAGTTATGCTGACGTCAGTTATTGGAACAAATCTATCGTTTATGAGAAAGATATCTATTTCGCCAGTTGGGTATAAGCGGGGTGACACTAGAACTGGTGCGAAGAACGATTTGGCGAAGTAATGCAACATCTTCCATTTGCCGCCGTATTCTGAAAATGCAGATAGGGCCTGATTAAGATTTCTTCTTCGTGTGATATTGACCTCACTCGTTGTCCACAGTATTATACTAGGTGTCCCCTGACGCCCAGTATACAACACTTTATTGGAATAACTCAAAACCTCAGACACCCCAACTAGTTTTTTATGATAATAAATTGATATGGAAAGTAATTATTAATTTTCATTTATTATTGTAGAAGATATTTGTAGTTTTTGGTATCATGGTTACTCTAATCGATTCGTAGCGCTAGATTCATTCGCGAGCGTGCCGCGACGCTACTGTGTCGGGAAGTGAATAACCTCTTAAAATTAAGTTATGTTTTAATAGTTTTGGGAAACAAATGTTTCCATCACACTTTTTACTGGTTCTCGCTCGCCTTTGCGCTCAGCGCCGCGTCGTCGTATGAAACATTTAGACTCGGCATAGTATGAAAATATGTTTTGATAAAAATTAACCTACCTATGTTAAAAAGTAGTGTAATGGATTCTACTCTCGATTCTGAACAAACTTGTTTCAGGTTTTGAGTTAATTCAATAACATGTTGTGTATATCTTCATATTGAGTGATAGTTTAAATTGTCCTAGTTCTCACTCACCGATTCCGGACCACGAGGGTGCCTGCCACACGTCATTTAGTTGCCAGTACAGTGCGCCCATTGTATACCATATAGATTGATCTTGTCGATATAACTCCGTCTCAGTCTTCACTGCCATCGCTTGTGATATCTACAAGAGGATACTTCATAAATTATCTCTGACAGGTAAAGCGAGGACACAACTGAGTCTGAAAGATCAGAGCCCCTTCTTCCTGGTTATGGCCTTGCATAAATCACTAGCAGTGCCCACGACTCCATCCGCGTGGATGTCGGGAAATATGACTATATCTTTAGGACATAGTATTACCCTAGTTTCCGAAAGACTGGTCAACGCAAAAATATAATAAAAAATACTAATCAGCTGTCAAATCTCAGGTCAAGCGTTGTGGTTGGTTGTTCACATTTTTGCCGGCCAATCACAGGAGCTGACATGAGATTTGACAACAGATCAAAGAAAAACCTTCCAGAAACTGGGGGATAGACTAGATAATGTCAAACGTAACACTTCAATTAATATGAGAGAAAAGTCGGTGTCATAAAACGAAATATTTACCTGACTGTAAAACACGAACTTCTCAAAATACTCAGAGTCTCCTGGATTCAATTTCATACGACTTGTCAGTTGCTCCTCGATGTAAGAGTAGCCGTTTGGACTATGTTGTCTATGTTCAGAATATTTACTATGCAGGCTAAAATCTTCGGGATTCTTCGCCGCAGTCCTCATTGTTTCTAGCGATGGCAAAGATTGGAAGCCATACTCGGATGCGAACCTCGTTTTGGGATACGTGTACATGTCCCAGTTATCAGCCAAGTAATTATAGTAATGTGTGTCTCCGTAATGAGGATCATACGGATTTAATGCTATGTAGTCCTCTTTTTCTGATTGAATACCGTTCGATGGGCTGGAAACTAGGTAGCGTCTGCCTGGGTCCAAGTCCTCAACGATAGGTTTTATAGTGTCCACATACAGTTTAATGTATTCTGCTTTGTATTTGTCGAAAAGAAGCCTAGTGCCATACCAATCCCCTCTTAGCGCGACTTCGTTTTCATTGTTACCAGCCCAGACAGCTATGGAGGGATGATGTTGGAGGCGCAAAACGTTTTGCTCTATTTCTTCCTGCACAGAGCTGGAATTATAATTTAATTATAGTCTGTTCAAGTTACTTTCCCTCCTTGTTCTATGAAACTGATCTAATTCGGTATTCAAAATAAAACTAGAAATAGTGCGTTGTTGCTTACTTAATAAATCCACTATCAGTAGGATACATAGAGCAGGCGAAGAGAAAGTCTTGCCAAATAAGAATACCGAGTTGATCGCATTTCTCGTAGAAGTAGTCGGACTCGTAGACCCCTCCACCCCACACGCGAAGCATCGCCATGTTGACGTCACGAGCAGCCAATAATAAGTTATCAACTAAAAAAAAGTTATATTTGTAGTAAGATTCAAAGGTTTGCTGTTCCTCCACATATAAAAACCAAGAAAGTGGTTTATCATTGGATACATTTTTATGTGTAAAAAAACGTATTTCGATATAGCCACATTTTGAAGGCAAAGGAGCTAAAAGTGTAAAACTGCAACCTTTTTTTTTCGATTAAAGAACAATATGGCTAACAAGAGCATGAAATATTTTGATCAACTTCTCCTTGTCATTTCAGCATACTAAATTTGGCCTACCAGGTTTAGACTCCTTAAATTGTCTCCAACCTCATCTAGCAGTAGATCAGTATTTAATTTTTACACTTTTTATAATTTCTTAGGTTTTCGCGATCACTCCACAATAATTAAAACTACTAACTAATTGTACGGTGGATTAAAATATATTTTTTTAGAAATATCTGTAAAGACGCTTGTCATCTTACGGCCAAAATTAATATTCAATCTATCCACGATTTGCCCTACTAGAGATAGGAATTTGACATAAGCTCCATACAAAATATGTCAAATTTCTATCTCTAGTAGGGTAAATCGTGCACAGATTTGATATTAATTTTGGCCGTTAGTCTACCTGCGACCACGAAACCGCTGCAAAGCTTTCGAAACGTCAGGAAAACCAATTTAAATAATATACGCGACATAATCCGGTTAAACTTAGTTTTACACTTTTCCTTACCATTAAAGTTTTTTTGTAGCCCCCATGACGAACATTTTTATAAACAAAGTTGAATCAACGAGTTGCTGTGTTGCTGGTAACACTCTACGATAAAAGAACCTACTTATTAAGTAGGTTCTTTCATCATAGGTAACACTGCGTACAGCGGAGTTGATCAATCACTGCATGTTGAGAAGGTCTTGGCCGACGAGCGTAAACGTTGTTGCGCAACAAATGTTTACCTTTTAACTTTTTATGTTCATACATACAGTACTTAATGCAAATGCAGTATAATAATAAATAAAAAATGCAGTATACCTAGTAATGGAGAACTGTTAATATTGTTGTTCTTCTTACGTACCAGTTTTTGTCTGACTTTCTCCCAATTCTGGAAGGATATTCGATGGGATCCAGTTAGAGCCCTTCATGAAGAGAGGGTAATCATTGACCCTAAAATAAAACGTGAGACCTTTTCCTGCAGTCGTATTGCCTGTAAATAATAGTTCTGTAATAATTATAGCCTATGTTAAGTCTTTGACCAGTGTATGTTGCCAGTAACTTACGGTACTGAAACGTGGTCGCTCACAATGGGCCTGATAAGAAGACTCAAAGGGCAATGGAGAGGGCTATGCTCGGAGTGTCCCTGCGTGATCGAATCAGAAATGAGGAGATTCGCAGGAGAACGAAAGTAACCGACATAGCCCGAAGAATTGCCAAACTTAAGTGGCAGTGGGCGGGGTACATTGCTCGCAGAACGGATGGCCGATGGGGCAGTAAAGTTCTGGAGTGGCGACCGCGTACTGTAAGGCGCAGCGTGGGTAGGCCCCCCACAAAGTGGACCGACGACCTGGTGAAGGTCGCGGGAATTCGCTGGATGCGGAAGGCACAGGACCGGTCGTTGTGCGATGCTTGGGGGAGGCCTATGTCCAGCAGTGGACGTCTTTCGGCTGAAATGATGATGATGATGATGAATAATTATAGCCATCAATGCCTAGGCATAAAAAGCCATAAACCTAAGGCATAAGCCTAGGCTTTTCAGAACACTGAGTAATAAAGAAACTAATGTGACGTCTATTTCAATCCAATTTATCTGTCTATCTATACTTAAAAAGATAAATATCCTGACTGACTGATTGATCAACGCAGAGCCGAAACTACTCAAGTTAGAAACATGAAATATGGACAGTAGGTTTCTTTTGTAACGTAAGCTAGGTTTAACTTAGTTCGTACTAAGTTAGGTTTAAAAAAAAAACTTATGGGTGAAATAGGGGGTTAGTTTGTATAATTTTTTTTTTCTCCTAGATCTATTCACACAAAACTTGGGAAAAAATATCTTTAAAATAAATAATTTAACACTTGTACACTTAAACTTAACGGGGGTAAAAACAGGGTGTTTTTACACCCCTTTTGCAATGTTTATATGGAAAATCTTCCTGAGATCACGCACACAAATAATAATAAAGTAATATCTACGTATTTTTCTTTTCCCAAAACTACGACGGGAAACATTACACGGGCCATGTTAAAACTTTTTACGCGGGCAAAGCCGAAACAACAGCAGTGCTAGTATTAATTTATATGATTTCGAATAAGAAACCCTATCGAACAAGACACAAACATCAGTTTCCTTTGCAACATGAATATTTTTAAGACCTTTTCTATGGTTTTGTCATTCTGAATTCAACTTAGTTTTCATGTGCGTAAAGTGGAAATGTGTGTAAGTGGTAATACATCAATTGTTATTTTGGATTGACATAGAGTAGATACAATGCACCTATCTTAGCTGTTCAGTAGTCAGTGTCGCTAGTAGTACAAACGAACTACTTTCTCGCTCACTCTCAGGCCGCTTTTTAATTTTGTCTCTTTTGTTCTAATAATGGCCGCCCTGAACAGTATGATTGGTGGCATTATTCTTGCTGTGCAATCATCATCATCATTTCAGCCGAAAGACATCCACTTCTGGACATAGGCCTCCCTCCAAATGGGGGGATATGCCATAATCGCCATGCTTGGCAGGCGGGTTGGCGATCGCAGTTAGTTGGTTAAATACTCAGAGAACTCTGCTGCCCATCCTCTAGTGAATCCCTTAGTCGCCTTTTACGACACCCATGAGAAGAGATAGGATGGTGCAATTCTTTATGTCCGGCACCACACGGAACGTCTTAATAAAATAGGAACGGAATGAACTAAAGAAAATAAAACCAACAAAATACCGACTTCTCTGGAAAAACTACTCACCGAATATTTCAGAGGCATTAGTTTCAACAACCTGCACTGTTCGGAATCCTACCATGAGGACTTTATGCGTGGGTTCTTCCGGGTAGTCGTCCAGAGTCAAGTCTAAATGCAACTCGTACAAAGGCTGTTCCCCGTAGCCGTTCGGCCACCAAAGCCTGATCTTATTCTGTTAAAATTAAAATAAGGGAGACTCAAACTGACATTCTTGTCATTCACGACTTCAGTCGTGAAAAATAATGCAAGTTTCAAGAATTTAAGAAAATTGTTGAGTGCTCCTCTCAGAGTATTTATCTGAGAGTGCTCCTAATACATCAATTAGTAATGAATCGTTACAAATTGCTTGGGTTTAAAGCTCGATGCTTGAACCTCGTCATCATCGTGGCTAAATAAGCCTATTCCTGATTTGAGTGTTATTTTTCTCAGTTTTCTTTGTCCACTACGTACTCAAATATTTTCAGGAGTCGGACGGGACGTTCACAATCGACAGTCGACCAAATAAATTCGGTGTACTATCGTAAAAGTTCTAAAACAATATAGATTAATTTTAATTACTTACCTCACTGACATTTACATTGATATCCACGACAAGAGTTCCGTCTCCTCCGGTCGTTTCATTGATTTGCTTCCACTCTTTTAACGTCTGCTTTCCTTCCACTTGTAAGGAAGCTGTTAGAACACCAGCAATTTGTGTTTTCTTTCTACTTGTCTCCAAGTACACTTTTATTTTTAAATTCCAATCAGCTTCTACTTTTTTAGTATGTGTTGTCACTGATCTTATAATCGCGCCATTGTACGTTTCGATGTACACTGGCTTCCTGAAACACATCGAATATCAATTCGATATCGGAGAGATAGGTATAAATTCTTGTAACATTTTTGTTTTTACAATGTGTTTGTAAACCATAGCAAGCAAGGTGATATAATCTGCTCATGATATCCAAGACTTAAAAAATGGATTAAGGAACTGTTTTTGAGTCGTGGACTCGTCAAAACTTGACTAAGCCTAACTGGATTGGGCTCCAAAATCCGAAACAACCAATGGCTCTTTTCAGCTGTGTCCGAAAATACAACGTGTATCAGAACTTCATTTGAAGAGCTCATTCAGGAAGAATCTAACAACTTTTACTATGGGCCCAACCCAGAAATCACAAAAAAAAACAGCTGATCGAACGATCGATGAACAGCTGAACATTTTGTCGTTTTAAGTGAATACAAATGTAGGGAACAGCTGTTTATTTTTTTCGCAATTTTATGTTTGATTCCATAGTAAAAGTTGTTAGATATAGCACTTCCTGAATGAGCTCTTCAAATACAACCACGCATTTCTGATACACGTTGTATATTAGTTATCTGTCCATGTGAGGAACGATATTTTTTTGAAGTAAAGAAATATAATCTCAAGTTTTTACCAAATTCCAACGGATGGGAAGGCAGGCCCCCAGTCCCAGCCGAAGGAGGCCTGCATCTTCCTGATCTGGTTAGCATGGCACTCTCCGTGGTACAGCTTGGGCACGCATTCAGGCGCCGCAAACACTTTATTAGAACGAATGAGCGCTGTTTTCACTGACGATATGAATATCACCCTCAATTCGTTCTCACCTGGCTGTAACAGGTTAGGGAGCTGATGGTCACTTTGAAAACAAAACTATTTAGTTTCAGTAGCAAATATTAGCAGTACAGCGCAGCTGATGTTTTGAATTCTCGATTGATTTGATACCTTTGACCTAGGTGATGGGAGGGACTCCCGATGCAATAATTACAACATTTGCTATATGAAATTGCGCATTTAATGACTTATTTGAACTTTTGAAGGTACTGGAAGGAACATTGTCAAGAAATGACACGCATGTTTTAGTGATTCATGATTCCATCATCATCGTCCGCGCCTTTTCCCAACTATCTTAGGGTCGGCTTCCAGTCTAACCAGATGCGGCTTAACATCAGTATTTTACACGGAGCGACTGCCATCAGACCCCCGCAACCCAGTTACTGGGTAATACTGACAATCGGAGGTTAGACCAGTTGTCAGACTTTCGGACTTCTGACTACCCGTAACGACTACCACAGATGTTCGTATGACAACCGGGACCGACAGCTTAACGTGCTCTCCGAGACACGGAGGGGTCTCAATGTGCAACGAAATGGTCACCCATCCACGGACTGACCGCGGCAAGTGATTCATGGTTCCAGTTATTGTTTATTTACCTGAAGTTTGTCTTTGACATCGAAAACGTATCGAACGAACATGTTATCGGTAGAACCTATAGGATTGTGGTCGTTTAGTATTATGAAGGATGATGTGTCCAGCCCTTCGAACACCAAATGTATGACTCTGGCCTCCAAGTCTTTACTTGACACTGAAAAAGAAAATTATTCAAATATACCTCTGAGAAAATAGTGAGATTACTGTACTGCCGGACACCAATTTCTTGATATTTGCAAAGGGCAGTTAGTGGGTTGATTGATCTCAATTTGTAGATACTCTCTGGTCTAAATTAGTCAGCAAGAACTTCAAGCGTTTTCAGATAATTTCTAGCATAATATGGATAGTATCAGTTACCAGTTAGAGAGACCATATTTACGCAACAGCCTGTACCTTACGCTGAAAACTGATGTAAGCAGTTCGCCGGTGTATAAATACTTAATAATTTGTCACCATCCTTCTTGATCCCTAATAAATAATCCATGACCCTGAGGACCTAGATAAAAAATTGAATAAAAATATGTACCATTGAACTTGGCTGTATATGTCCAAGTGTCGTAGGCCACCCAGCGCGTGCGCACGTCATTGTCGCCGGACAGGATGTCTCCAATAATGCCGGCGGCCTGCAAATCCGAGTACACACCGCCGGGCACCGTCGCCGCGCCCGTCACAGCTATAATAAAACAGAAGTGACATTATTATTTAGTGTGTTGTGTCTATTCGGCTTTACTTCCACTACGCTTTGGGATCTCGCCGAGTAAAGAGCTCCAGAAGAACACCGGTTGAGTCCAAAACTAGTCATGAACCTTAAACCATACATTTTACATGAAAGCAATTTTTCGAGTAACTGTGTGCGGCTCCAAGAAAAAACTTAATTAAATAATTTTATAACATGAATTCGCAGAGTTAATGTGGTAAGAAAACAAAGCCAAATATTGTTTTCATACATCTCATAAAATGTGCAAATTGTAGGTAATATTGATTTAATTTTGATCTAAGTTATTATTAGTAGGTATACCTACCTAATCAATATTACTTAATCAATATTATTGTGGAAAGTTTCCTTATCAGCGTCGGCAACCTAATTAAATTGTCCTGTTAGTCCTCATTTTAACTAAATAATGTAAATATAATAGTAAAAAAAAATCGTTTAAAAAATTTGAAGCTTACTTTTGTTACTATTCACAAAACTCCATGAAACATTTTCACTGGACGATAATTCAATGTTTTTAGGTTTAACTACTGATAACACGGAACACAACAAAACAAACGTCTTCATGATTCAAATTAATATTTGTACTGTTTGTTGACTGTTTGTATTACCACTGAGAGATAAATAATATTTAGTAAAGTCTTTAATCACTATTAACCTCTAGTCACTGGCTCCATTGTAATGATGCGCCTCGTTTGCTAAAGAGCTACTGTCGATAAGGAAACTTATAAACAGTCGTGCATCACTCGACTGGCACGGTATAAAAGATTATTCCATAATTCTGTACGAATTTTCTTATACGTTGATATGCAAGCGTAATGCGTAACGAAACATTATTTTCACTCAGTAAAATCTTACTGAGTAAAAATAATGTTTCACTTAAGATGAATGGAATTATTTTAATCAGCATAAACATTTATATTCATGAAGCAGTTTGTTTTACTGAGGCTACCTGCCCACAAAATTGTTTTATAGATGTATAAAAATCTGTGAGTGCTGTGCAGTATCCCGTGCGCTAAAAATCACCATGTTCCCGCAAAACCGTTTATTAAACCCTGGACCACCGGTCTATCAGCATATATATAACTTTTCCTGGTCAACTTGGAAGTCACTAAACCGACTTCGAACCCAAGTGGATGTGAAGTGAATTAAACTTGTCATGTGGGGCTATATTGAAAAAACAGCGGTGAGGTTGTGACACTGACCTGCAATCGATGAGTCATCTCTTATATTTACAGTAGGTACTTCGTGCGCCTACACCTGTCGCCTGTCCGACCTTTGCGCTGCCTTTGACATCGCCGTTGAAGTGGCAAAGTTGTTGGCTTGCCAAGAATCATCGACGCGAAGAAGACCGGTCTATCGGTAGGCCCATTTTCAGCAGTTGAGATTTCTGATTTGAGAGGTAGCTGTTATCATGCAGCATTGGGGGAGGCCTATGTCCAGCAGTGGATGTCTTTCGGCTGAAATGATGACAATAATTGTACTTGAGGTACCACCTGAGTATTGATTGGTTAAGGCAAAAACTGACACAAATTGGCTTGGTAAAAGGTTATGAAGAGCGTTAGTAAGTAGTACTTAGGTAGGGTCCAAAGGTGCAGGCCAGCTCCAGGCTATGATGCACTTTTACGCTTGTTGTCACCGGAGTGCAAGAATCTAAGCTGTACATTAGTCAAAACTCGCAATAGAAACGAAAAAATTGTGCCATAACCCCGCCTCCTTTGGTCATGTTGGGACACGGACATCAGCATCTTAATGTCAGCATCAATTAATGCTGATGCTGGTGCTGAATAATATTTGCAACAACCCTGGTAAGTATCTAGACAATTTGAGGATCATTTTCGTTAGAACCATAGTCTAGATCCATAATGGATCTATGGAGATTTATTTTTCCCTTTAGATCTAATTTTTAAAAAGTGGATCTATTTGAGAACTTTCTTTCTCGTTAGATCCATTGTGTAAATCAATAAGATCCATAATGGATCTATTTGGAATTATAGTGGATTGTTTTACTTATACAGTATACAGTGTATCAGAAATGCGTAATCGCCAAAAAAATATCGACTGTTTCTGTATTAAATCATCGATGTCGCTTGACAAAATGTATCATTGTCATCAGCCCATTACTGTCCCACTGCTGGGCACGGGCATCTTCTCAGAATGAGAATTTTCTCAGAATTTAAGGCCTTAGTCCATCACGCTGGCCTAGTGCGGGTTGGCGGACTACACACACCATCAACTGTACGAAGCACTCTCAGGTGTGCAGGTTTCCTCACAATGTTTTCCTTCACCGTTAAAGCAAGTGATAATGAAATTTTGATCCACACATGAATTCGAAAAGGCAGTGGTGCGGGCCGGGATCGAACTCGGACCCTCCTGCATGGAAGGCAAGCGCTCAACCGCTAGGCTGTATGGATCAGCTGATTTATTTTTCGCCATTTCAGGGTTGACCCCGTGGTAAAATGTCGATAGCGTTCCCTGAATAAGCTCTCCAAATATGAGCACGCATTTCTGATACTCGTGTATCAGCGATCTATATGTACTTTGGTTATCATTTGTTCTAAATGGTGAAGGAAAACATCGTGAGGAAATTTCTCGATGGTGTGGTATGGGTGTGGACTTACGCTTGAACGCTTCTCCAAGAGACTTTTGCACAGCAGTGGGACAGTACTGCATTGAGCTGATTATGTTTATGTTTTGCTTATTCACCCATAAGTCTTACGTACGGTCACGATTTTTCGCGGTGGTACATTTTGTCGACAAAATCCGTTGAACGAATCCTGCAGGGGACTTTAGCCTTAGTGGTAGTTCACTAGAAATATTTTTGATTGTACATACCAGATCAGTCATTCCTCACATTTTTACGTAGACGTAGGTAAAATTTTGGCTAATAATTTTCCATTGTGTTCTTTTTTAGGTAATAGGTAATCTTAAGTAGTCGTCGGCACAGATACATCACTAGGACTGAGCGATTATTTCCAATGATAGCGATCATATGGATCGTCCAGTTGTTGTTTGCGAGTCAATATTGCATCAAGGATTATTACAGGACCAAGCCTCGAAACCTATCCTTCTGCAGCGAGGTGTGAGACAGGGAGATGTGATCTCTCCGAAACTGTTCACTGCTGCATTGGAGGATGTCTTCAAGGTTCTGGACTGGAAGGGGCTAGTGTAGCGTTAACCCGCTACGGATAAAAACTTTTTGCATTTTTTATTACTACCTTTTTTTGTAAATTCTTTATAAAAAAATTCACTTTGCGTGTCATTTTTGAACTTCGATTTCGTAAATTTCTATCGTCAATTTTTTATTTTCAAAGCGCGTCATTGCAGATTTGGTAGCCATCAAAACTGGTTTTCTTCTTGTGTTCGTTCATTTACACCAAAATTTTGCTGATGTGATCATAATTGTCCGGTTTTACACCGTTGTTTGGTTATCCAGTCGGCTACATTTTGTACTTGTAAAAAGGTGTCGATGTCAGTTTGTTCTCTCCTGTTATTTTGACGTTCATATTAGTACACAAGCCGGGTTTCGGCTTCACCCCGTGGGACCAGCTGCATGGAGTCTGGTTTTGATCCGGCACCAAAGCAGTGTTGCTGAGGTTCCAGGACGGCAGATTTGAGGAAGAAAGAGCCAAATCTTCGTCGCTGTACTCCACCCAAATTGCCTTCCGGGAGTGCGAAATCCCTACCATCTTCACAAGGACAGCTGTTTATTTCAAGACCTCACTTTTATTTTCTGTTAAGACTAGGCTCCCAAAATGAGGTGACTTTTCGGAAACATATGCCGAGTCGTACACATGCCTGATGAATTTCAAATTTAAACATATGTTATTTTGAACCTTTATCTACCGTTTGACTATCCCAGTTACATGATTCGTTGTTTTTTTTTCGATGCTTTTAATTTTTCAAAATCATGCGTTTTTAGAGATTTTCCGAATATTTCTCCGTTATTATTTAAGTTAGGTATATAAAATTTATGGAGATAGGCAGATAATAAAGTATATTAAATACAGCTTTAAGGAAATTTCTATTGATTAATTATTATTTATGTAATAAACGAAAATTGTTTTGAGACTTACGGCCTTTACTTCCGCGGTAAAACGCGCGAGAATGATTTATTTGAAAGTGAGCTCTATTGCAGCTAACATAAAATTTACGAGAGCAAATCGCAATGCTCACCTTCAGTGCCGCGCATTGCGCTATAGAGGAAGGGTCTGTGTCTGTCGCGTCTATGCGTGAATTGTCACGAATTTACGAAAATATTTAATACCGTAAACAAAAAAGACTTTATAGCCATAAAACAAGCATAAAATATTTAAAAATCATTCTGACAGACGTTGACGTCTTTTACTAGTGTCATGGGTAATAAAATTAATAGAAAATATGTTTCAAAAAGAAAAATAGCTAAACGTTATAAAGAAGCAAGTATGATCGCTAGACAATCTAAAAGGTAAGCGCATTATTATCTATTTTATTTCTAAAAATGTATTATTATTATTTTAGCTTTAATAAAACTAAAATATAAACGTTTTCTTTATAGGAAGCAATTTACTTGTTCGGAACAGAGATACTACCGGAGTCGCCAGTTGAACTAATAAATTTACTTCTAGTTCCAGTATTATTACGTAAAGAAAAGTGGGTATGTATAGTGTAAAATTGTACAACTTGAGTAGGTATAACACACGAAATATTCGCTGTTTCCTTGTGGTCATACTAGTTTGTCATACCAGTATGACCACGAGGATATACATGTCCTCGTGGTCATACTGTACATAATATTTTCAGAAAAAAGATTTTGCTTCCTCCTGTATATATAAATACTTTTCCGCGTGTTGACTTAATAATATAACAGAGTTGTCAATTAAGAAAAATATATAAATAAATTGTCGCGGGAATCCGCTGGATGCGGGAAGCTGCAGGCCGGGATCTGTCGGGAGTGGCTGTGCGAATACCAACGGGTTTCCCACGCCCCCGGCCAAAGGTAGTTGAAGGAACACCGTGGTGGTTTTAGTCGGTAAGAGTCCGACATTCGCTCCGCCTGGGGAGGCGGAGTGCGTCTATGAGGATTTCTCCACGGCAAAAAAAGAAACGTACAGCACTGTAAAGTCTCATTAATAGCCGTTCAGCCGTTTCCACCTGATGAGGTAACAAACAGACAGACACATAAATTCTAAAAGCTATTCTTATTTATAGCTAATATATCTATGTATATATACTTTATTCACATATTATTTTTGTTTTACTCTATTTTTATAAGTGGAGACTTGTAATTGGCTGTCAGTCTAGCACATTGTTCTTATTCTGTTTTCTTTATCTGTAAGTCTTCCATACAAATAAAATAAATCATAATAGGTAAATAAATATTTTTGGGACATTTTTTACACAGCACCATCTAGTCCTAATCTAAGCAGAGCTTGTAATATGGGTATTAGACAATGGATATGATACATATATACTTTTTTTTTTGTATATACATGCTTATCTATACTATAATAAAACTGTAAAGGTCGAAAAGTCTACATTGAGTTTTTTTTCGCGAAAACCGGCTAGGGGGACTAGAAATAAGCTATAGAACACGAATCAATCGTTTAAAAAATTTATGTCTGTCTGTCTGTCTGTTTGTTACCTCATCACGTGAAAACGGCTGAACGGATCGTAATGAAACTTAGCATTTGTATTGGTATTAGTCTAACTTAAAATATAGGGTATGTTTTATCTGAATCGGTTGAGTAGATCCAGCGATACAGCTTGACCCCTCTATTGTATTAAGTTGCATACAAAGTAGAGGTCATGATTGTTGGTTGGATGCAGGTTGCAGGTTCCTAAAAATACAACTGGATTCTATTAGTATTATAGAAAATATAGAATAACATAACATAGCCCATCACTGTCCCGCTGCTGGGCATGGCCCTCTTCTTGGAATGAGAAGAGTTAAGGAACTGGATATTGTTAGTGTAATAGATTATCATAACATAATCAGCTCATTACCTACTGCCCCACTGCTGGGCACGGACCTCTTCTCGGAACGAGAAGAGTTAAGAAACTAGAAAATATAAAATAACATAACGTAGTCAACCCATTACTGTCCCACTACTGAGTATGGCCCTCTTCTCAAAATGAGAAGAGTTAATGAACTGGATATTATTAGTATTCTAGAATAACATAACATTACCAGCCCATTACAGTCCCACTGCTGGACACGGGCCTCTTCTCAGCATAAGAAGAGATGTGGTTCGTGTTATAGAATAACATAATCAGCCCAATTACTTCCCACTGCTGGGCACAAGCTTCATATATTTGAAGATATTGTGTTCATAATTATGACACGATGTTATTTTCCGACATCCACGCGGACGGAGTCGCGGGCACAGCTAGTAATACATAAGAAACACCTAGACCAACACAAACACTCATGTCACATCACACAAATATTTGTGTCCTGTGGGAATCGAACCCACGACCTCGTGATCAGCAGTCCGACACTCGAACCACCAGACCACAGAGGTCGTCAAATAGCTGGTTTTCGCGAAAAAAAAACGTATGTACCGACATTTTGACCTTCGCAATTAACTGTCATATACAAGGCGTCCCACGGATCAAAAAATCGACAGGGAGCGAAATAATCAAAAGAGTGCGACTTTGTATTCAATAAGACAAGAAGGGACTCATTTTGAGCATTTGATAAATTGATTAATTTTGTATTAAAAATGTTAAAATTTATGGTCTTAATTAGCACAAAATTATCCTTATGGTGAAGCCTTTCGATCGGTATGATAAAGCTACAGGTGATTATTTTGCTCATGTAACGGGTTCGATTTCCGGTTCGACCATATAATTATTTAAATATCTATGAATGCAGATTAAATTGTTTTTTAAATTCAAATAAAGTATTCTTTCAGTAAAATGTTCCATCTACAATGTTCAAGGTACTTTCCCTCCAAGGTACTTTCCTTTTTTCTTTTACTGTCCTTTCCTTCCGTGGGACGCCCTATATACCAGTGCGCGATTTATACAATGTGTTATTGAAATAACTGAAAACCTCTTAACCGGTTATTGTACTCATCAGTATGAACAATTTTTACCATGGGACCAACCCTGTAATCGCTGGAAAAAAACCGCTGTTCCCCTATATTTGTGTTCACATAAATCGACAAAATGTAGGTCAGCTGATTTTTTTTCCTGATTTCAGTGTTGGTCCGATAGTAAAAGTTGTTCATACTGATATTTACAATGACCTCTTAAGAGGTTTCAGTTATTTCAATAAAACGTATAGGTACACGAAAAGCCATCTATTGACCGAAAATGGTACAAACGAATACAATGATAAGTTCTTCTTGAACACTTTAAATTATTATTTCTTTTGATTGAGTGAACCGATTGTAATGAAACAAAAATTCAATGTTACTCCGACTGTACGCACAAAATTTGTCTACACATGTCAACCATATTGGTTCTGCACTTTTTACGTGAAGCGTGCACAAACAAACCGACAAAACTTCCAAAATATTATAGAAATGGGTTCTATTGGATAACCTCAAGGATAACCTATTACTCCACGACATTTTTTTTTTCAATATATTGAAACTCCACGTCTACAGATTAAAAAGTTGAGGATGTCATATGTTTAATCGAGCTTACACACGAAGAAATAAGTATTGTTTTTTTTTTTTTTAATTACGGTAATCCTAGATTTTGAGGTATTCGCCAGATCCGTTATTGTTGAATTAAAAATTTTTCCTAAGTTCTATCTAGTTATAATAAAACAAAGTTTAACCGGATTAAATCGCGTATATTATTTAAATTGGTTTCCCTGACTGTTGTTTCTATCTAGTTATTTATCGCTCTATATTTTTGTTTTCTTAAGGACTGGTACATTTACCTATTTGTTTTTCTTATAGGAGGTGTCGAAATATGAGTATGACTACGAGGACATGTATATCCTCGTGGTCATACTGGTATGACAAACTAGTATGACCACAAGGAAACAGCGGAAATATTGTATTAGCGGTTTATACAGCGTGAATTTATGGAATAGGTTAGGAGAGGGCCAAACTTGAAATGAAACTATAACTACTACTTTGACTACGTCTGTGGTCTAGTGGTTCGAGTGTGCGACTGCTGGTCACGAGGTCGTGGGTTCGATTCCCACAAGACACAAGTATTTATTTGTTGAACATGTTTGTGTTGGTCTGCGTGTTTCTTATGTATTACAAGTATGTTTACCTACACACGATTCTTGAATGTCTGCAAGACAAAGAAAAGGCACCATAGCCTCTGCCATTTTGGTCATTGTCATGTCATGGGTGCTTTACTGTTTGTTTACTTATGTAAAACCTTGGATGAATAAAAAAGGCGGACGGAATCTCGCTAAACAAAAAGTAAAAACACAATCGGTTGATTTGCTTACTCAATAAGGATTTTGACATAACTTGTGATAGGATTGAATAAGTTATGTCAAAACTCTTATTGAGTAAGCAAATCAACCGATTGTGTTTTTATTGAAAATGGCCATAACTCGTAACATATTTATTGAAAATAGAATAAAATCTCTACCTATAAACTTGTTCACATAGCATGGGTACGGTATCAGGTGTCAAATACATGTTTTGTAGTGGAGTCTCTTTTACCCTTATTCATAAGGCATCGTTTTGTCCTACTGTCATCGTACCCATGCTATGTAAAAATGATTAATTAACTTTTTTTAGATTGCCAGCATTGAATTTTGGCGCTAATCACACTGATAATATAATTGATCAAGGTGGAGACCTTTTTTTTCTGTTGAAAGACTCATGGTTTCCCTCCGTGTGGGGACGGCGGAGGGGTATGTCGGCCTCTTACCGACTAAAACCACACGGTGGCCATCCTCTGCATAAAATCGAGGAGCTCCGGGAATTCTATTGGACCGCGCCGGAGCCCCTCAAGTGCTATGCCTTTGGCACGTCCCGGGAAAACAATATTGTTTCCCCCACAGTAGCACGTGACCACCACGTACTGCTGTCCACCCCAGGGTCGCTTAGTAGACGCTTCGAGGCCCCCCCACTCTTAGCGTCCAATCATCACCAGTACTAGAAGCTTGTATATTAGGTACTTACTTTTTAGGCTACAATCGTTTTAAAATAAAATAGATTGAGTTTTTTGGAGATGTAGGTATGCACATCATTAGTTATAAAACATTTAATTTTAAGGCAAATGGAAATACAAGAAACGATGGGATCAAAGAAAATATTCTTCCTGAAACTGTTGAGAGGTATAATAAAATGGAGTTGTTACAGGATACGACTAACTTGGTATGTTTATAATTATATTTCTTTTCAAAGCAGAGTTGTTACGAAAAAAACATATGTTTTAAACACCATTGAATCTGATTAATATAACCACCAACTGATTTAAAACACGAGGGAAAAAACAATGTTTTTTTGCCAATGTGTTTAAAACATGTTTTAAACAAAGTATTATATTAACAAATAAAACAGCAATTATGGAACATTTAATTCAACTGATTTTCATTAGCGTTACATCAGGGACATCATACTGACGTTCTAAAATTAAATTATGAGTTATTATGTGAAAAATTATCGTATGAGTAAGTCAAAAAGGTCATCTCATCACAGTGGCCTAGTACGGTACACAGTGCTGGGCTTTTCCAGTGATTTCAAAGTAACAAACTTTTTTCAGGCCTACGACCAATACAACATAAACATCATGTTTGTATATTTGGATCATGTTGTCCGTAAAAAACAAGTATTTTTATTAATAATAGGTATATGTATGACGAGGTTAATAAACGTAAATGAAACAAAAGAGATGGCAGCCTACCCCAATGGGAAACCGGCTTGATAATACGTACTGGGTGTCAGGGAAACACTCCCGAAACTGAAAGGCTATTATTATACTAGGCTGCTAAACACAATCGAATACCAATAACCATTAGCCTTATACTCATTGTTTTAGTGATTTGGTATTTTGCAAACCCGAAATGTAAAGCGTACAAAACTCGGGATCAATGCCGCGCGTACCTAACATACCTACGTTCGCTACGACACGGACTGCGTATGCGAGCGGATGTCGTTCACCCCTAGCGCCAACTGATATTTTATTTGAATTCGGTTTAAAGAAATTTATTTTCAAGAAGAAAATATGCCAATTACATGAAAATAGTTTTAACATTTTAGTAAACTTATTCTAATGGTCGCCGAACACTCAGTCAATAGTTTCATAGCCTCAACAGGAAGGTGAAACATGTTCTATTATATATTGAGACAGTTGAGACTTAACACCACTAAATGAGCTCATTTTTTTATATTAGATGGCAATTTATTTTATAGCTTTGCTCCTTCATAGGTAATACTTTTTTTTTGCGAAGTTTGTTCTTACCTTTGGCAGTACAAGTAAGCTAGGTTGTCGAAGACTTCGTTTACTAATTTGTGATATTTTTACAAAAGACAAGTTAGTATGGATGGGTTTATCGATTATTTTCCTTATTAAGATGCAAGTATTATACATATATAGTTGTTTAATTACATTGCGAACTTAAAAAAAAGAAGTAAATAAATGAGGTTTTTTTTGCAAATCAGTTTTATTTAACTGCCCAAAGCTGGTTGGTTATGTATGAAAAATGCAAAAAAAAAGAGAAAAAATCTAAAAAAAGAATCGCTTCTTTTTGTGGTTTCGTATCACCAGCACTATTACCTATCTTCGTTTTCGGAAGCGTTTCCCTGACACCCAGTATGTATGTATGTATCTAGGGTATAGCGAGTGGGGTGCTGGGCCAGAAAACGTCCTCGTATCCCTGACGGCCGCTGGTCCTTGTCGATGCGGCCAACGTTAGGCCGCACGGGGATAAGGGGCTCACCTACTTGAATTGTGCCAAGCCGGGACGGGAAAGAAAGGGTCTAGCGTATATAATTTGTAGTATTTCTACGAAATGATTTTCAAACGTCATAATTATCGTACTTTTGCGTACGATGAGATAATTTTTTAAAAAACAAGCTGTCAATGTCTAACCAAGGCGAACGCAATATCCCATTCAACATAAAATTTCCTGTTTTTTGCAACTCTGTTTCAAAGTATCCAAGAGGGATACTAACTTTAATAATATTTCTTGTGATTATACTAACATCTACGCCTTCGTTTTAGGAAAGCAAAATACTAAGTGGGAGACGGATGGTGAACACACAACGTTTTTCGATAATTTGTAAGCTATCGCCGATCACGACGCCCTTTTTAACTGTGGGTTGAGTTCTGTTGAAGTGGTTTCTGAACGTCAAAACGGACTCTATTTGCGATTAAATTTAAATTGTTTAATCTGCAACAAAGAATTTAATATTGAATATTGATTGATTTGAGATTGGGACATAAATAAAGAAGCCGTAGCTGGAATTATGGCAAGTGGCGGTGGATATGCTCAATTAAAATAATTTACATCTGCAGTCGGCTTAAACGAAATAAACAAAAAAAAAATGCAAGACGAAATTGCAGAAGAATGGGAGAAAACAGCTTGGGGTGAAATGAAGAGGGCTGGTGAGACAGAAAGAGAAGTCGCTTTGAAAGAAGGTCGCGTCAGTAAAGATGGCATCCCGATGATTGAAGTCATAGTAGATGGGTGTTGGTGCCGCCGTTCATATCAAACGAATTACGCTGCCAAAGAATCAAAATGCAGAGCAGCCAGATATCGATCCAGAAACTTTCAAACTGTCAAAGGAAACTTTTATAGATAATTTGCGTAAGACTGAATAAGAACGTAACCGTATTAGTCAACATACAGTTTTACGAATTCAGTGCAGTGAGTGGTTTGAGCTTAGACGCAACTTATTGACCGTATCAAATTTTGGTAAAGTAATAAAACGTAGAAGGACTCAAAGCTGTAGAAATATAATAAGAAACATACTTTACAGCACACCAATTGCCCATGTCTCCTCCATACAGTACGGAAGACAATATGAAGCAGTGGCACTAGAGCAATTATCACAATTACAAAATATTGAAATTATGGAATATGGCCTCTACATAGACGAAAAATATCCCTTTTTAGGAGCCACGCCTGAAGGTATCATTGACGATATGGTTGTAGAAGTAAAATGTGCTCTAGCTCCTTTTAAAATGGGTAGTATTGATGAAGCAATTGACAAGAAAAGAACATTTCTGGAAAAAGGACAAAAATGGTCAGGTGAGTTTTTTTTTTTTTTTTGTATAATTATTCATTTAAATTTGTATATAGGCGCACTGAGTAATTTGAACACATAGTTCATTAATGTCACCAACAAACGGCAATCAGAAACATCTACTGTCAGGAGATTGAGATTAGTTTGGAACTATATTTTGAACGTTTTTAATTACGAGAAATGGCCTTCTGATGTTCCGTTCAAGTTTTAATTGTATACTATAAACAAATTGTAATGAAATTCTAATTTTAATGTGGTGTGAAAAAAAACATAAATATTAGTAGGCAATTCCATGGTTTCCCTGTTCTCTGTCTTGACTTTATATTTCAATATTAGCGGTGAGTGACAAGTGTAGCTAGCGGGTGGTGGGGTGTAAGGGAGGAGCTAGCGTGGGAACTATTTTTTCGGAGCGTCCTCTTAATGTAGTGATATTTAGCAGCGTATTTTTTCTTGTTTGTTCGGTTACTTATTTAAAATTGTTTTACTTTTTTCGCCATCCGCGGTATATAACATTTTATTTTATGTAAGGGAACGGAAAAACGAAACGTTGCATGCAATCTTTTATTTTTTTCGAGACAGTTTGTGTTTAGCTCGATTAACATCCCGGTCAATCTATATGTAAAATCTCGACTCTGCAGTGCCTTTTTTTCGAAGTATCTTTTTTTTACCCTTTTGTACATTTTAAAAAAATATTTCGACCCGTTATTTTTTACCTTAAATTAAACGTGTTTGTGATGTGAAAAGTGTTTTCTTCCATATTTTTTACGTTACACTAGGCATTAACATAAACGGCGAGTACATCACTCACCTTCGGTTTGCCGACGACATAGTAGTCATGGCTGAGACCATGGAGGACCTCGGTACAATGCTCGATGTCCTCAGTAGAGCTTCTGATAGAGTGGGTCTTAAAATGAATATGGACAAGACAAAGGTTATGTTGAATTCCCATATAGCACCCATTCCCATAAACATCGGAGAATCTACACTCGAAGTTGTTGACGATTATGTATACCTAGGACAAACTGTCCAGCTAGGTAAGTCCAACTTCGAGAAAGAGGTCAATCGTCGAATCCGACTCGGTTGGGCAGCGTTCGGGAAGCTACGCAATATCTTCTCGTCCAAAATACCGCAGTGTCTCAAGACGAAAGTCTTTGACCAGTGTGTGTTGCCAGTAATTACTTACGGTACTGAAACGTGGTCGCTCACAATGGGCCTGATAAGAAGGCTCAAAGTCACTCAAAGGGCAATGGAGAGGGCTATGCTCGGAGTGTCCCTGCGTGATCGAATCAGAAATGAGGAGATTCGCAGGAGAACGAAAGTAACCGACATAGCCCGAAGAATTGCCAAACTTAAGTGGCAGTGGGCGGGGCACATTGCTCGCAGAACGGATGGCCGATGGGGCAGTAAAGTTCTGGAGTGGCGACCGCGTACTGGAAGGCGCAGCGTGGGTAGGCCCCCCACAAGGTGGACCGACGACCTGGTGAAGGTCGCGGGAATCCGCTGGATGCGGAAGGCACAGGACCGGTCGTTGTGGCGATGTTTGGGGGAGGCCTATGTCCAGCAGTGGACGTCTTTCGGCTGAAATGATGATGATGATGATGATTGCATCAAGGATATCATGTTTCTTCACATCACGTTTGTCATCTACAATAAGTACTCCATAATATACACACGGGATAAGTATAGCAGACGTAAATAATTGCACCACCCTATATCTTCTCAATGGGTGTCGTAAAAGGCGAATAAGGGATTTTTTTTATATACTTAACGGGCTTGCGTTTGACAACCACCACACCTTGCTGTCGACGATGGTTCACGCTTGCCCAGCAAAGGTGAGAGGATGGCAGTGAAATATTTCGACCCATCCTCTCAAGTGGCTACACCGGGCATCGTACCGGAACACGACTAGGTCGCTTGGCGGCACGTCTTTGCCCGGTGGGTGGTCGCATGCCGTCGGCCGTGACCTACCACCAGTATGTCACCTGATTTGCACCACCCAGGGATCACGTGTAGGGATTCGGAAAAGGGGTAGGTACTCTCCTACGGACTTGGGTGATCGAGTCGCCCCAAAGTATGGGCAGCAGCGTTCTCTGAGTATTTAACCAACCAACTGCGATCGCCAACCCGCCTGCCAAGCGTGGTGATTATGGCATATTCCCCCCATTTTGGCTATGTCCAGCAGTGAACGTCTTTTGGCTGAAATGATGATGATGATAATGATGCGTATAGCAGTAACTGCTACACGTATCCCGTGTGTATGTGTATGTCCCGTCTAGGGTTACCAATTGTTTTTCGGGAAAACATAGTATTTTACAGGCCAAGACATGAAAAATATAATAGGTATATTAGAAGAAAATATAGTATTTTAAATTATTGTTAAAAGTAGCAGAGCGGATACAATTTTTTTTTTAGGTTTTTTGCGAAAACACGATGACCATTTTAAAAGCGTTTTAGGTTTTTTAAATTTTTTCTCTATACGAAATTACCTACTGTGGGTGTTTTTCACAAAATGTAACTTAGTTAAGTTTAAGGCTTATAAAGTAAGTTACCTACATAAAAGTGATAATTAGCTACATAAAACCTAAAAAAAAACAGAAGCACATTGTACTTATTATACCTTTGAGCAAAATATCGTATTTTTGCGTACTAGGTTTATCATTCTTCAACAGTATATAGTATATACCGTATATATTATGTATAGTATAGGCTGAAATATAGTAAAATACTATATTATAGTACGATTGGCAACCCTAGTCCCGTCCCGTGTGTAAGTAAACTATGTATGTTGTAGCGTTTTTGTAGTTCTTCAACATCAAAGCAGCTCTGAAATTTTCGAGGCCAATACGGCAAGACATTGAAGGTTTGCGGATTTCAAGATGTATCTTGGAGATGAACCATAAGAAGTACCTATGTAAGAATCGCAAAATGTGGTGTTCTGTAATGTAATTTCTCTGTCCATGGAGAAAGGACAAGATATTATGCATTTTTTCTATATCAGGTAAGTCTGCTTGTATGTATATTGCACATAGTCACAGAGGCAATGGGAGAGTTTGGTCTGCATTGAAGCTTCTAAGCTGTAGGCTCAGAACAAAACAATATGTATATTTTATGTGTGTGTGGCAAAATAAATGGTTTAAAAGAATTTTAATCTAATCGTATTCTTTTAGTGTGAGCCTGTTGGTGGACAAGTTAGATGCTTCGTTTTTAGGTTTCCGTACCCAAAGGGTGCAAACGGGACCCTATTACTCTCGCTACGCTGTCCGTCTGTCTGTCACAGGGCTGTATCTTTGTAAAGGTAATGGATAACCAGTTGAAATTTTTATAAAATATGTGTTACTATGGTGTCTATTACGACAAAGACATAAAAATAAAAAAAGTCTAAAACCAAAGGGGAACCATACAAGAAACCTCGAAAAACATTTTTTTTTTTCAAGATTTTGTTCCTGCTCTATCTTCAAAACGGAAATACATACCAGCGTCAAACTTGGTCTGATTATAGTGCATACTATGTAGTTTAGCAACAAATACTAAAAATAGGACAAACATAGACAAATGTAGTGGCACCTACGTAAGAAAGAGATGCAAAAATTCACATTTCGCCGACGTCGTTGATGTCTTTTGATAAACTCTCGTAAATTAAATCAGTTTATATGGGGTATCAGGTCGATGGGTGGTACGGAACCCTTACTGTGTGAGTCCGACTCACACTTGGCTGGTTTTTATTTAAGAAGTCAGGGCCTCACGATAGGCTATCCCATAGCTGGACGGTATATACAAAAGTACTCTGTGGCTGGACGTACATAAGTCTTGTATGTATTGTAGATGTTGAATATACAATTTTTACTTAAGTAAAACTGCGTTTCATCGTAAAACTAATAATAATTGAAAGCAGTAAGCGTGTAATGAGCGTATCTAATATCTTCATAACTAGAAATGTTTCAGATAAACACAACGATCGTGTTAACATATATTTCGTTGGATAAACAAGATACGGCTTGTTCTCACGCCCTGTTCTGGCAGCATTGTAAACCGTATAAGCGCGTGTAACATAACATGGGTTATTCCTGTTGTCCCCTAATCGTTCGCCCCCACTGGGGGGTGAATGGGAACTTTTTGAAGTAAAACTTTAGGCACGCTTGACTTGGGGAGTAAGCTGGTGAATGCGTTACGAAATGTGAGGCGAACGGAGGGGTAGTGCGGGACGCGAGGAACGAGGCGTGCGCGACGGCCGGCCACGACACAGCGCCGTCAGAGCAGACGCGCGCCGCGCCGCCATTCCTTTGTTCTCATTGAAATAGTGTTGAGGGACATATAAGTTAGGTAGTGAAGTTTTACTTCAGTCGTGTGGTCTAAAGCACACTTTTTTTTCCCGTTGTCCCCCAATATACCAACAATTTTTTGGGGTTGAACGATAACTACAATTTCCTGTTGGGCTCCGACCAAGTCAAGGATCAAGGAAGTCTCAAATAACATCATGTTCAAGCCCTTCTGTGGATATTTGTGGTATCGATCTATCGTCGTGGTAGGTACCCATTTATTGAATGAAGAAGATCGTACTTATTGAATGTTTTTTTTCTTGATTTCCGCTGTCTAACGTGAATCTGCAGGAATCTGTTAATATCAAAGACATTTCTATACTGACGTAATATAATACCTTTATGGTTAATATCGTCTTTGATATTTTATGCTGTCATCAAAGAGAATATAACCACTACGTTTAGCTGTCATAGAATAGCATTGATTCACAGACCTACCATTGATTGAATAGCATAAACCATCTTATTTAAAAAATTGATACAAATAAATCGTTATAATTAAAATGAATAGGGTCCCGTTATTTGAAGAGTACAGGCTGATTGAAAGAAGTGAGAACGAAATCAACGGAGCGTGGAAGGGTACCTACCAATTTTGTTGTTTGTTTATATGACAGATTTACGGCAATGGAAAATCGAAAGAAACATGCACACCTCCATAAAGTTATTGAAGGGGTGTGTGTAGTCCGCCAACCCGCACTAGACCAGCGTAGGTAGATGTGGTTTTAACCCCACTTATTATGAGAGGCCTGTGCTCCAGCCCCAGTGGTATGCTAAACCATATATTTATCCCAATGCGTAGGTACCTATTCTGAAAGTAGAATAACTATAGGGTACTTATTGTACTTAAAAGAACATGGCAAACTTCGCCGAGTCTTCTCGTCGCCTATACCGCAAAGTTTGAAGACTAAGGTCTTCAACCAGTGCGTCCTGCCTGTCATGACTTACGGTGCCGAGACGTGGACACTGACATTTGGGCTAGTCCAAAAATTCAATGTCGCTAAGCGAGCTATGCTTGGGAGTTTCTTTAAAGGATAAAATCCGTAACAAGATTATCCGGAGAAGAACCGGAGTGACCGACATAGCTTGTAGGATCAGTAAGCTGAAGTGACAGTGGGCTGGCCATGTCTGTCGAAGGACCGATGGCCGCTGGAGCAGACGAGTCCTTGAGTGGAGACCGCAAAACGCAAACACAGCGTAGGGCGCCCCCCCGCCATGTGGACCGACGACCTGAAGAACGTGGCTGGGGGGACTGGATGCGGAAGGCAGAGGACCGAGTGTTGTGGCGCAACTTGGGAGAGGCCTATGTCCAGCAGTGGACTGCGATAGGCTGAGTTGATTGTACTTAAATAGAATTGCAACCATAAACTTTGCCAGATCTTAGAAATACCTATCAGCAAAAATTCAAATTTCTGCAATAATTAGGTACCTACCCTATTGCATATACCCAATGATTTACGCTAGTAATATATATGTATATGCTTATGTCTTTTGACGACGTCTGTGGTCTAGTGGTTCGAGTGTCGGACTGCTGATCACGAGGTCGTGGGTTCGATTCCCACAGGACACAAATATTTGTGTGATGAACATAAGTGTTTGTGTTGGTCTGGGTGTTTCTTATTCTTATTATAAGTACTACGTATTTACAAAAAAAAGTATATAAGTATCATATCCATTGTCTAGTAACTCATAGTACAGTCGACTGCATGACAGTGGTAACACTTCAATTCGAAAACTGCCCTTACTGCTTACGAAATAAAGATGCTGCTAATTTCAAAGTGTTACCACCGTTGTGCGGTTGACCGTACAAGCTCTGCTTAGTTTGGGACTAGATAGTGCTGTGTAAAAATGTCCCAAAAATATTTATTTATTTTATTTTATTTATGTTTACCTCATAAAAATCTTAATAATAAGGTAATAAAAAAATCGGACGCAAGAAAACTGGAGTCTCTTCAAAGCAGCAAGAAATCAGTGCAATCAGATGATACGCAACGCTAAACGCCGTCATATCCTCGATAACATCTCTTGTTCCTCGTCCGCTGATATCTGGAAGTTCCTCGGGACTTTAGGTATCGGCAAGCCACGTGAAATGAATCTCCCGAGCACAATTGGTTTGGATGACATCAATAATCATTTCACTTCTTCTGTTAGCTTGAATCACCAAACCATTTGTAGGACGGTTGATTACATTGCTGGCCTATCTCGTTCTAATATCGATTGCTTCAACTTTTCTCCAGCCACCTTGGAAGAAATTAAGAAAATCATCCTTTCCATTAAATCCAAGGCCGTTGGGTACGACAATATAAGTCGTAATATGGTCATCACCATCCTTGACTATCTCCTAATCCCGATTGCCCATGTCATCAATTTTTCACTTGATTCCGGTCAGTTTCCTTCCCTTTGGCGCAAGGCATTAGTGCGGCCTCTAGCCAAGGTCACCAATCCTTCCCTTCTTAGCCACTTCCGTCCCATATCCATACTTCCTTTTCTGTCTAAAGTGCTCGAGGCCTGTGTACATAACCAGTTTTCTAGGTTTGTTCATTGCAACGACCTTGTAAGCCCTTTACAGTCTGGATTCAGGCCGGGGCATAGTACAGTTTCTGCTCTCCTTAAAGTGACTGATGACATTAGAGAGGGGATGCAGGGTACCAAAGTCACTGTACTCGTTTTAATAGATTTCTCTAATGCCTTTAACGCCGTCAGTCACGACATTCTCCTTTCTATCCTCTCCAACATCATGGTTTCTCCTGAGGCGCTGGAATGGTTCAATTCTTATCTTCGTGGGCGTCAGCAGTCAGTTCGCGTCGATAAAACCTCGTCGAATTGGCGTGATCTGCATGCTGGCGTCCCGCAAGGCGGTATACTTTCTCCATTGTTATTTTCTATTTTCATAAATTCCATTACTCATAGTCTTCGATGTTCGTATCATCTGTATGCTGATGACCTTCAGTTATATGCTCAAGCTCATGTAGACAACTTGCCCGAAGCAATTAACCAGCTTAATCGTGATTTGGAGGCCATAAACACCTGGTCTGTCAGGTTTGGTGTGTCAGTTAACCCCACAAAATGTCAGGCTATAATAGTTGGAAGCTTGCAAATGATGAGCAGAGTAGTTGTTGGGGCCCTCCCAGCAATTTTCTATAACGGCAGTGTCATTCCAATCAGCTCTAGCGTCAAAAACCTTGGTTTACATTTTGATTCTTCACTTAACTGGCACATACAAGTCACCAAGGTAAGCCAAAAAGTCAACGGTACGTTGCGTTCCCTCTACCGCCTGAGGAACTTTTTACCCGCCAAGACCAAAATAATGCTTGTGCAGACTCTAGTCCTTCCTATAATCGACTATGGTGACATGTGCTACTACGATTTGATTTCAGTCTTACTCAGTAAGCTCGACCGGCTGCTTAACAATTGTATCAGGTTCATTTACAACCTGAGAAAGTATGATCATGTTTCTTCATATAGGTCTGAACTTAAATGGTTGCCCATTCGTCAGCGGAGACAAGTACGTGCTTTGACTACGCTTTTTTCTTTACTTAATTCTCCTTTCCCCCCTCTTTACTTAACTCCCCACTTTCAATATTTATGCTCTACACACACAAGAAACCTACGGTCTTCTAATAATCGTCTTCTACATTGCCCTTATCATAGCTCTAATTTTGTTCACTCATCCTTTCATATTCAATCAATTCTTCTTTGGAATGAGCTACCTCTCGAGCTTAGGATGGCCACCAGTCGGGACTCTTTTAAAAGGAAAGTTCGGAAGTTCTTTCTAGATAAAATTTTGGCAGAATCATCTCATTAGTATTTTATCTATGACTATAATAGTATATTATTATATATATTTAGTACTTATTGTATGTTATATATATATACCTATGTATGTTTATCTATTGTTTTAGTGGTAATTTATTTCTCATCTTGTTTTGTTTCGTGAATCAATATTGCACCTGCCTTGTCATCTCTGTATCACCCTAAGGTTGACTGGGAGAGAATGCCTAAGGCATTAAGTCCGCCTATGTACACATGTTGCATGAAGTTTAAATAAATAAATAAATAAATAAATAATAGAGGTGGTAAAGGCACGTGAACTTGTCGCCGCGTACAGGTGTCTCGTAGGACACCAGTGCGCGAACCATTTGCTTGATCATCAGTGCTGTTTTGGACGCGGAGTCACTAAAATTGTATTTTGCAGCATATCTAACAGCGGATTTTTTTTGGATTAATTTATTTTGCACTGAATGTTAGAAACATGGTGGGCGTAATTGCGTTACGTGTTGGTAGCGGCGAACCGGCGAAACGCGTTCCGGTAAGATAGTAGATGAAAAGTTTACGCTAATAATATATCATCATCATCATTTCAGCCGAAAGACGTCCACTGCTGGACATAGGCCTCCCCCAAGCATCGCCACAACGACCGGTCCTGCGCCTTTCGCATCCAGCGTATCCCCGCGACCTTCACCAGGTTGTCGGTCCACCTTGTGGGGGGCCTACCCACGCTGCGCCTTCCAGTACGCGGTCGCCACTCCATAACTTTACTGCCCCATCGGCTATCTGTTCTGCGAGCAATATGCCCCGCCCACTGCCACTTAAGCTTGGCAATTCTTCGGGCTATGTCGGTCACTTTCGTTTTCCTGCGAATCTCCTCATTTCTGATTCGATCACGCAGGGACACTCCGAGCATAGCCCTCTCCATTGACCTTTGAGTGACTAGTAATATATATGTCTATGCAATTACCTTATTATTTACTTTTCTATGTTGTACCTATGTACTACTAGACTTGTACAGAACATATTTTTCATGAGAGACCTTACACTGCATACTCTCCAGGTGCCCACCTCTTGCTGTTCTTCCTGGCGTTCGTGTTCGGTTCGTTCTGCACGTTCTGCTTCCACATGCTGATGTACCTGTTTGACGAGAAGTGCGTGCTGTTCCCCAAGCTGCTGTCCCTCACGTCCTTGAAGCACAACGTCATCTATGAGTTCATACCTACCAACAAAGATCTTAGTGATTGTAAGGACATAGATTTTGTTTTAGAGATCTTATGGCATTTTTAAAGTAAAAAGATTATTTTCCAGTTATTTAAATTCTACATTCATTAGCGCCTTATAAATAAGTTAGTGGTAGGTATACGTGGCCATCAGGTGCTTTATAAACAGATCGATTGTAAAGGCGACTTCGATTAAACAACAGTTAGGTTCAATCTAATTATGATTTCCTTCGGTAACAAATCGAATTGCTTTCCTACTTCTTTCAGACCTTGTAAGTAGATCATAGATGTTGCGTTATAGATGTCGCTACAGGTTAAACAGACAAACCTACTTGTAATTGAAACTTCCTAAATTAACAGTGCCTGTGGACTTTCTAAGCACTCAGTGGGTTGAGAAAAGCACATGTTCTCTCCCGACGTATGTGCTGCTGGTCTCCGGGATCTTCGGCCTGGTGTGGACCACCATGTTCCTTATGTGTTCCACCGGGAGCAGGACTTTAACTGGGTAGTATTTGTTCCATATTTATCTACACATTTTTTTTGTATTCCAAGCTCTTTTATCTTTAATCGACATAAACTTTGAGATGTTAGTCCCTTAAAAAGTAATTCCTACATAATTATAACAAACAATACGTGCAATCTAACTTGGCCGGCCTGAAGTTAGGCACTGCCATGTTTTCCCCGCCCTTTGTCACCAATGACACCCATAAAACGATTACTGCGACGGTCTTATGACAAATTCAGGCCGGCTAACTTATATTGCGCGTACTGTATCTACCTACGAAACTTGGATATTTAGGTAAGTAGGTACCTATGTGAATATTTAGATATTTTCTTTTTAAATTTCATATTGAATCCGAATATTACACTGAATTTTGACTAGGTACATACACGAAATAATTATTATTTATAAAAAATATGAAATTTTCTAGTTTGCAACGTCCATGGCGAGTGTTACCCCCTGTGTTTGTGTTTTCATTAGCGATGGGTGGTCTGTGCATTTACTCTTCTGCGGTCACACATTACGGGCTGCAGGAACTCTGCCTCAAACTAGGAGAAATCACTGGCAGTTCCACGTACGTACATCAAATATGGAATTACGAGTGGAATGTATTTTGTTTTATGATATAGGGTGACGAAATCAGTTCAAGACTTACATCTCCTGTACCTGTGCCCATAACAATTAACTGCAATACCTCTGCTTTTGCCTCAATTATATTGCAATTCCTGTTCGCCAACCTGAGACATGAAGATGAAAATGTTCATGTGATTATAATTTCCCGGGCATTTGATTAATAGTATTATATTATCTGTGATACAACCTTATTCTTAGTTTATACGGGTACTCATCATTATGAACAACTTTTAATATGGGACCAAACATAAAATCGCGAAAAAAAAAAACAATAGTTTTTTGTCGATTTAGGCTTGATTTTACCAATGATTCACAATGATCTGGTTAAATGACGGTATACCCCAAAGACATTTCTATACTAACGTAATAGACCACTACAGTGTGCGACTGAGATACCGATCTTTACGAAAAAACCTATATGCTAGAAAGAGACATAATAAAATGTCAGTAGAACCGATTTTGAAAATTGTAATCTCCCATAGCGTCCCATCAAAATATAATCTCGTATTATTTTATGATTTATTTCACAATCGTTCTGTATTTTATCCAATTAATATCAATAATCGTATTGGTGTAGTGTTCTGTGTTATACTGCTGTGTAATTTACATTATTAACCTAAAGAAAGAGATGTTTCACAGGTAAGTATCTGCAGGACAATACAACTTTCATAATGCTTATTTTCATAGAAGTTATTCTTTAAATCATTTAGTAATGCATTAATAACATGCAGTAAATACCGTATTTTCTATATAATATGTTATTTTAAATAATTATGTGTTAGATAAAAAAATATTGTGTACGTGAAAATGAAACCGTTTCGCATATGGATTGCTCAAAATATATCGATATGTCGATAGTTTCAATTATATATTTTTTGTACTACCTAGCACCATACATGTAACAAGTTAGTGTCCCTTACTGCTTTAAAAAAAATACAATCGAATTGAGAACCTCCTCCTTTTTTTGAAGTCCGTTGAAAGTATTGAAAGGTTGATTTAGTCCGGCCGCACATTGGAAGGAAATCACAATGATTCATTCATTGATCACAGAAAAAATCTGACGCACCTTAACCTATACCATGGTTGTACTTTTACGATGTTATAATAGTATGTTGTACGTCTATGGCAAAGAGACGTTTCACAGGTAAGTATCTGCAGGACAATACTACTTTCATAATGCTTATTTTACATTTATACAGTTAATTTTAGTACCAGCCCCGCAGACTGACAGAATTTTCCGAATCGTATGTCTGCTTTCGACATATTAAAATGTAAATACGGTGCTATTTTATGACAATGTGCAGCCGGGCTAAAAATGCTGTAAAATATTGACCGGCTAACTTCATAACTTCCAGATTTCCTGTAAATGCTGTTATTAAAGAACAATGGATGGGCACAAATGTTAAAACGAATAAGCACCGTATCTACTATTCTCCGCCAAATAGTGATGCTTGCATTGCTGTGTTTCGGTCAGAATGGTACGGGTGCCGGTGTAATTACAATCACATGAGACTATCCATCTTCATGTTGTTTGGCGAACCGACTTGCGGTACCATTTAGGTAACAGCCTAGATGGTATTGCAGTATTGCACCATATGTTAAGCGGTTACCTTTGCCAATAACATATTGGCAAAGGTAACCGCTTAACATATGGTGGGCCTTTAGTTAGTTTCGCCATCCTATAAAATAAAATAAAATATAAAAAAAGCTGAAAGCCTCGAAAAAATTACAGGGTTTGCAGTAGATATTTTAAGGATAACTGTATCGTTTAATGAAATCACCAACGATCCATACCTACGGTTTGATTTGTTGCTAATTAAGTTTGTTGTCATGTTGCATGTTTACGTAAGTGTAAGATAATATACATATGTATGAGCGCATCTCGACGTTAAACTTATAGTTTGGTGAGTTTTCTAATAAATTAAAGCTAAAGAAATTGTTCCTGTGATTGAATAAATAAAATAAATAAAAACTCATCATAACGAACAACATTTACTATGGGAGCAACCACAGAGTACATTATTATAACTGGAGCAACCCTGAAATCGCGAAAAAAATCTGTTGTTTACTACATTTTGTCGATTCGTGTGAACACAAATGTAGGGAATAGCTGTTTTTTATTAGATTTCAGGGTTGACCTCGTAGTAAAAGTTGTTCGATAGCACTCAATAAATAAGCCCTTCAAATATGACCACACACGTATATCGGGAGATCATCAGTATTAACGGCGCGCGAACTGGGCTCTTTGGTCATCATTGCTAGAAACCACTGGTCTTGCTGTTCTCATGGAATACAAATTCCCATGAAACTTCTTAGAGCATCTTAATCATGGAAGGGACTAGATTGCTATCCGCGGCTTTAAGTTTGATCAGATAGGTCCTTTTTACTAAAACAAATCTCATAGATACAAAAAATACAACAAAAACGTTTTATACACTTATTTTTTATGTTATATGATGGCGAAACGAGCTAAAGACCCACCTAATGTTAAGCGGTTACCTTTGCCCATAACTACTGAAATACCAACTAGTCTGTTACCTGAATAGTACTGCAAGTCGGTTCGCCAAACTGAGACATGAAGACGGAAAGTCTCATGTGATCATTCAATTTGTAAAAATATACCATATTTAGAAAATGGGTTCTTGCAAATGCTAGATTGTCAAGTATGCGAATGCTAAGAGATAGATTCTTAGCCGGTTGCAAATTTAGCCTGCCGCTGAGAAAACTCTTTCTTGAGCTGACGCGGACTTGATTTTATATGATTCGGTCGTCTGTATCGAATCGAAAATCATGGCCAGGTTCTTGCTCCACCTCCAATTTCATCCTCAGAATTTAGTTGCACGATTCCAAAAACAAAGATCCTATATCTTTGTTTTTGTAATCGTGCAACTAAATTCTCGACATTTAATTCTTTGCCTATTTGAAATAAAAACTAACTAATAACTAGAAATTATCGAAACACTGATGTTTCTAAATCTAAGTCGATAAAATTATAATGTATAAGTCTGATGTGTAACTTAAGTTGACTGGACAAAAAAACTTGTCAAGTTCATAGATATTGTAATTTTTCATCAAAATTCAATAATTTGACCAATTCCGGAATCGTGTATAGGAACTTAGTTCCGGGATTGAAAACCTTTCTATACACCTAATTAAAACTAATATGATTAATTGTAAAATGTTCCGTGTGGTGCCGGACGTAAAGAATTGCACCAGCCTATATCTTCTCATGGGTGTCGTAAAAGGCTACTAAGGGATTCACCAGAGGATGGGCAGCAGCATTCTCTGAGTATTTAACCAACCAACTGCGATCGCCAACCCGCCTGCCATGCGTGGCGATTATGGCATATCCCCCCAATATATGCTTGGGGGAGGCCTGTGTCCAGCAGTGGACGTCTTACGGCTGAAATGATGATTAATTGATTTTTTTATTTCTTACTTATGTATTCCTTACCTTCGTGACATTAATAATGTAATTATAATATAGCCCTTAATTGCGTAACTCAATCTTTTAAAACAAATAAAATTATGTCTCGAATATCTGTAATTTTAAAACAATAGTTACTTAATAGCTTAGCAGTTTTAAAATACTACCACTCCTTAAAAGTAAGACCGGTTGAACTATATCGATAATGCGGAAACGTCCATGTCACATCACTAAAAATCACCCATACACGTGTCAATTTCGCACATAAACTCATTTTGCTTTCGGTGACGTGATAATGAGGTGACAGTGTCTCTATTACGTCAGTATAATACCTTTATGGTATACCCACAATTCCAGTACATTTCAAAGTAATCGGCCGTTTAATCAGATAATTAACGTTGATGAACACCAGCCTTATGCGAAAACAAATGTAGGGATCAGCTGATATTTTTTTTCGCAATTGTAGGGTTAGTCCCATAATAAAAGTTGTTCATAATAATGAGCAGAGACTACCCTTAATTTTTTTCTGGTGATTAAGAAATAGTGTTGAATAATATTATGTCATAACTCATAAGTTCTCTCGGTCCGCAGTTGCACATACACAGTGAACGTGGCGACGCTGACGTATGAGCGTCGCATCCGCGGCGTGTACCAAGCCACGCGGCTGACGATCCTGTCGGCCTGGCTACACACGGCTTGCTGGCTACTCTCCGCCTTGCTGGCTCTCGTGCGCGTCCTTCTGGCCGTAGACTTCCAACTGGTGCGTGTAAACGTCCAACTACATGGAGACATCGAAAAAATACTGGTTGGTTTCGTGTCATTCATTATTATTCTCATTTAAAATATAAATAATGTAACATTTATTTTATTAATTCGCTGACGCCCTTCGCTTCAGTGTTTTCTTCATACCTAATTTACCCCTTAAACCCTTTTCACCTTAGTGCACCTCTAGGGTACTCAAGGATTATTTCCTCCAAATTTCAAATCTCCAGGTATGTAGCCGGTGATGTCACCGGCTTCGGCTGTGCGTTGTCTGTCAGTCACCAGTCAGTCAGTCACGTTACTGTTTTATAGGTGTAGATAGTAGTACCTACCTAAGATACTTACGCATATTTTGTGATTCAGGAGAAACAAGAGGTCCAAATACGAACTGTTTCGCCTGAAGTTTGGGTTAACGATGATGCCGAAATTCAAAGCGACATGGAATCATCTGATAAAGAAGAAAATAAAATTCATTCCGAAGAGAGGGATAAATTAGCTGAATTAGCGGAGTCAGTCGATGCTAAAAGTGAAATACTGTATTTTGCAAACCGCCCAATGGATATTTCTGAACTTTCATTAATTCCAGAAGAAAGAAACAGAATAGCTAGAGTAGAAGCTTACAAAACTGTCCCTAAAAACAAGACATTCATTGTCAAATGGCTATATGACCTAGTAGAAACATTACGCATCCCTGAACTACCTGACAAAGAGTCTGAAATATCTTTGCCTTTATCTAGTTCCTCAGGCGATGTGAAAAGCCTATCGTTACTTATTGCTAGACAATTCGGACAAGCAAAGATTTTATCTATGGATGAGATTTCAGAAGTTGTACAAAACCCTGACGAGCCAGAAGCCCAAAAAGTCGATGTAACTGATGAACCCGTAGTTACGCAATCGCTTGGGAGAGTTGATAGCCTTATATTACACGAATATAAAGTTAGAAAAGTAAGAGAGTCAATTGATTTTCGTTCTACTGATGCCTCAAGTCCAAAACCTTCCACGTCTAAACCGCCACGTGACGAATCAGTTTTAAACTTAACTGCGGATATGAAACGTGTTTTAGAAATTGCCGCCTCTTCAAAGAGTAAAACTCTTATGACGGAAGAAAAAGAGAGTATATATAAACACAAAATTCAAAAAAAATCTAATCTAAAAAACATAGGTGTTCAAACGGAACAGAGTAAGCAACGCAAACGCAGTTTGCGTGTTCAAATATCAGCAAAGAGTGTCAAACCTGGATCTGACACTGATGACGAGCAAACATCAACGGCTAAAACAGAGGATGTCGATAAGGAGACGCAGACACGGGAAAAGGAAAAACAAGATTAAAGACATGCACAGTCCGACGTCGGCACCGAGTTTTAAAAAAAGCTTTTGACATCACCGCGTCCCTAAGTGGATAGAACTTATACAAAGAAAAATTTAGGTAATGTTTTTTTGATGATTTCTCAATTATTCAATGAGATGAGTCAGTAAGTGTTACTGTAAATTAATGTTCGTCAAATAAAAGACAACCAAAACAGTCAATATTTAACTTTAATAAAATAATTATTATTTATACAAACGTGTAACTTATTCCTAATTGTTATAAATCTCAATTTTTTCCAAATGGAAAGATCTTCGAGTAAGGCCTTTAATTATTTGTTTGAACAGCTGATTACTCGAAAAATGTCCTACAATTGTGGGCTTACCGTTTACGGTCGTTTAATCAGAGAGATGTTGGTGTAATCGAGCCTGATAAGTATCTAACCAATACTAGAGGTCGAGAATAAATATTTGAATCAGCAGAAAACATATTTTATCACTGCAGCTCTCAAATTAACCATACATTATCCATTCAGAGATACAATCAACTTTATTTTCCTATACTCGTACATTCTGCGGTCAATAGTTTCTGGAATACAAACTCGATCGAATCTGCATTAGTTGGTAGGCAACCTAGATGACGCACGTCACTTGTTAGATTTTTGAATCGAGACGAGAACCAGCATGGTCTTCAGCTTGTATTGTGTTGTTATGTTGATCGAAATATTAAAATGTATGCAGTCCTGTGCGAAGAAGTCCATATAGTTGCACTAAACAAACACACTTGCACACTGCAATGATCGCAGGTCGCAGCCGTTCATTCGCACTTGCTGTATCTTCTTCAAAGTCGATGCCCATACTGCAAATAAAATCAAAAACTTATCGCACAGAAAACATAAAAACACACACACACACACGTTATAGAAAACATAAATTGAATATTATTCGCCATTTCGCTGCTCTTGATTAAAATAAAAGTTGATAGGTACCTAACTACAATATAATGCTTTTATTTTAATCACAAGTTTCAGGGTTCATGACAAGTAATTATCTGATCACAAATTCACAATATGTTTATCACTGTTTTTTCTTACTTGTCTTAAACAATCTTGGCATGTCTTTTTAATGTTAACATAAAACATAACATAACATCACGCCTGTATTTCCCCGAAGGGGTAGGCAGAGGTGTAATAATACACCCACATTTCGCCAGTTATGTTATAGTCCCAAGTAATAGGGGGTGAGCCTATTGCCATTGACCGGGCACAAATCCAGACTCCGGGCTGCTACTGAGAATTTCCTAATGAAAAAACCCAATAAAAATTTGCCCGACCCGGGAATCGAACCCAGGACCCCACGCTCAGCAGTCGCGCTTGCAACCAATAGACCAACGAGGCAGTCATTGATTTATTTTAACTTTTTTATGTTGATTTTTTAAATAACTTCCGTTAAAATATAATTACTAGTTCTGCACATGTAATTAAGTTTAAAAAAGTTTTTTAGTACGTAAAATTGTTAATATTATGTCTAAGTAATTATTAATGACTAATTGCATTAGAAAAACATGCCAAGATTGTTTATTATTTAAGACAAGTGAGAAAAAACATAGTTTAAGTCGTTTAATACTTGTAAACCGGTGTTCATCAACGTTAATTATCAGTTTAAGCAGCTGATTACTCGTATAATTTCTGGAATTGTGAGTAAACGGTCGTTTAAACAAAGAATTATCGTTGGTGAAATTAAGCCTAAGTCAACAAAGAAATACAGACTGTGATTTATCAGACTTCTGATTTATAAGATTTTTGTGATAGGTATTTTGTGGGTTTTTTTAACCGACTTCTTTGTTTATGGGTCTGACCCGTAGCCATTGCATCTTTGAAAATGGAAACTGTCTGTCCTGCTCTAACGTTTGTTTATGCAATATATTTGTTTCACCTCCCTGAAGTTAGCGTTGGCAAAGGCGAAAAAATCGGTCAGATAGTTATTCGTGAGATAAATGACAATTGAAAAATAGAGAACCAATAACAGACAGATACCTAAACAGCCCGTTAACTTTATTCGTTAGTTAGTTATCCAACATTTATATCTGAGGATTGAAAAACCGGCCCTAAGTGTCATTGGTTTTGGCCGATACATTTAAAGTTGAAGTAAATAAATCAATGAGGAAGGGCAAAGATTACTTCATTTTTAGGGTTCCGTAGTCCTACAAGGAACCCTTATAGTTTCGTCATGTCCGTCCGTCTGTCCGTCTGTCTGTCTGTCCTAATCCTTTACAGCTTAATAACTTCTACAGTTATAAACATAAGTAAATGAAATTTTGTTAAAAAATGGTTTAGATATAGATCTCAATTTTAAAAGAATAAAAAAATCTTGATAACGTATTTTAGGGGTGGCGCCCGCCCATACATGTGAAATGGAGATGAAATATTTTTTTTCGCTGTACCCCCTCGTGTGAGGTATCATTGAATAGGTCTACTAAAATAAAGGTTAAAGGTAGGTTGGTTGTTTCATACATCACTTTTTATCAAGTGTACCATCTGCGAAATATGGCCCGCCAAAGTGGCTTACAATGTGTCCCCCCCCTGCCATTTCCAAACTATGAAACGTAGAAACTTGTAATCTTCCACGTTGATAGACTTTTATAAAAACTATCTTTTAAAATTATTTCGAGTATAATGTGATTATAAATTTTTGAGTTATAGTGAGAAAACTGCAAAATACTTAAGACGTCCTAGTTCATAGGTCATTGAGCTTAGAGAAAAATGATCTAGGCAAATAATGCTCCTGTAGTTACTTTCTATTTAAAAAAATCACAAAAAGAAACTTTGTGTTGTATTGATATGACACACTTCTTAAATTTAGCGCTAGGTGGCGCTCTTGGCAAAACTAAAATAGCAATGATTAATATTCGATTTTATTCGTTTGTAATTAGACCTACTATAATACTGAGCATGGCCCGACATGCTCTTGGCCGGTTTTTTTAATACTACTTACGTCTTCTACGTGTCCAGTCTTCTTAACTTGAGCCAGACTCCGCCTTGAGCCGCGTATACCAGCGAAGAGTTCTTGATCTTCATTGGCACCTCTGTTCGCTCATCCAGGATTAATTCATACTTGTGAAGCACTTTAATCAACGCCATCTTTGACTGGATATATCCTTGCCTTACACCTGTTAATCGAAAGTTTTACCATTACCTACATTAAAATATATTGATCCAGTTGATAGCAATAGGCTCGCCCTCTACAACATGTTGATCTGTATTCGTGCCATATTGATCCAGTTGATAGCAATAGGCTCGCCCTCTACAACATGTTGATCTGTATTCGTGCCATATTGAAGGAGGTGACTATACCACTGATACTGAACACGAATCAATAAAAAATCAATAGCAACAATTTTTTTAAAAATTTAAGTACCAATTTGTAAACAAACAAATTCCCTTCGTGTGTCGCGTGCGACACAAAAACCATGCGTGCGAAACCACCAAAAAAAATTGCATACACAAAAAAAAAAAAAAAAAAAAATTGCCACAGAGGAACAATGCCACCGATGACTTATTTTCAGAGTCGTTCGGGATTTATTCTCAAACCCTCACTATGTTTGTAAGTAAAAATTTGGGTATTAAATAATCGTAGAATTTTCTAAGTATTTTTAGATGACTAAGCACATTATTTATCATTTACTCTAGAAATATAGCACGGTTACAGATCAACATCTTGTATTACCTACGTGAGAGTTATAACCAAAGACATTTTTATACTGACGGTTATAACATAACTGGCGAAATGTGGGTGTACTACCCCCCTCAGCCTACCTCTTCAGGGAAATACAGGCGTAATGTTATGTGTAACATTTATTGAATCACAATTTCTTTATCATCATCTTTATTCGTGCCTATCCACTAGTCACTGCCTAGTGTTGTGCATTTGTGCATAATTTTTTCTGCTTTTTGTCAAGGACATAAACAAACAAATAGATACCTAAGGTAATTCAAAAAACACTATTTTTTAATAAAAAGTGTAGTTTTAATAATCATAAGGTTTTTTTTATTCCTACTCGTAGAGAGATATTTTTATTTTATTTTATTTATACATTTTCTCAAAAATGGTCTTAAATTATGTATACACTGTAAATAGATTGTTGTTTATTGTATGAACAAAGACATCGGCATACCAATGAACTTTGATTTGAATACATAACTAAGACCAAACAACTTGGCTATCTGAACACCTTCCTCTAAACTAAGTAAGACTTGTAAAAAATAGAAGACAGAGGTCTATAGATCCAGTCAGTTGTGTCCTTTCTTTCTCATTTTAGATGGTTCCAGACCAGATCCTGTACGTACAAATGATAGATGGGGAACTACAGTCAAGACAGTTTAGAAATAAGTTTAGACGATAAACATAATTATATGTATATATATCTCCATTATTCAAATAACAAAAACCCAGCCATGTACTTAGGTATAGATTAATAGGTATTGTGTAAAAGTGCTAATATCATATTATGAATACTGCGGTTTATTTGTACTCGAAAAACTCAGCCTTAAATAATGTGGTTTTAAGACACGCAATGTTGTGAAAACCTAGGTGTGTCAGACCCAGTATTACTGTATTATTTCTTATTACTTCTTACGTTACGTACACTCTTATAGGTATGGCACGAAAAAATAAAACAAAATATCTGACACTGCAAAATAAACTTTCTCATCTCTGTACCTTTTTTTTTGTCGTGGGGAGCCAGTGTCGGACTCTTACCGACTAAAACCACCACGGTGTTCCTTCAACTACCTTAGCCGGGGGCGTGGGAACCCGTGAGTATTCACACAACCACCCCCGCGACAGGTCCCGGCCCGCCACAAGTAGGCGAGCCCCTTCTACCCGTGCGGCCTAACGTCGGCCGCACCCTCCTCAGTGGCGCACACGGAATACTGCACGCCACCTCACCTCATGGGCCTTTACTAGCTGCGTCAACTACGCCGGCTGTGCCAGCTACGCCAACTGCTGGTCGGGCAGGAGACTACCCCGAGTCTGCTGCTCGCAGGCCCTACCACCCGTAATTTTTTACAGAGGTTTTCTTCCTCGCGGTCCGGGTGGTGAAGCCAAGACCCTTTGTCCCAAGAGGCGCGAGAACACTACTCAGCAGGCACTCCTGGGGTTACGAGATCGACGGGGGCAGAGAAAGACAGTCCCCCCGCTGCCTGCCCTTCGGCAGGGTGAGTGCACACCGGGCCCGCCCCTGCTCCTACACTGTGCCCTCTGTTGGCAACAGAGGGACACGTGGAGCAACTCCCCACTGGCCCAGAACGGGCCCCTCCCGCGCCAGAATATTCGCCACAGACAATAAAATCCCCCGAAGGTTAATCCCTCGAAAGGATTTTATTGCCCGTGCCCAGGATGCACTGGCCAAACAACTGCCGTTCCTTCCAGACGTGTCCAGAAGGACAAGCAGCCGTCAGGCACACGTGAAGGTTTTCTGGCCAGCACCCCCTCATCTCTGTACCTTGGTTTACTTATTGTTTCAATACTTTACTTCATAGTTAGGTAATAAATACAATTTGGTAAATGATTTAATTTATTTCCAACATTTTCTAATGTCGCGGTAAAAGTATAAATAACTACTGATCACTGATCACACACACGTAGAGATGTTATGTTTATGTTAAATGACGCGAAGTCGTGTCTAGTGTCGATGACACGACTTGCTTAAGGCTCAAACATACAGCGAGCGTGACGGAACGACAGCGGAGCCTCGACGTCGGTTACCCGAAGGTCCGGACGGGCCATGCATGTCACACTACCGACGGATCATGCGCGGGTCTGGATGGCGGCAGAAAGATGGTGCCAGAAGAACACGCTCCGCTGCCTGTGTGATTACTAATATGTGTTAATATATAATACGTCAGCGTATTTGTCGTGCACCGCCCACCTCTCGCCTACGCTACGCCTGAACGGCGGCGTAGTCTTACCGCTCGACGGGCGGGGCAGCATTGGATCAGTCTCGCCGTCAAAACGCCCAATGCCCAGTAGGATGCCAATTCACGCTGTATGTTTTATCTAATACAGATCAGTACATTACAACTTATTTACAAAACGACGAGGTCTGCCGGCGCAACGCTTCAGTTCTGTCCCGCTCACTGTGTGTTTGCAGCTTTATGCTAGCTATTCAAGCCGGTACTAGCGGGTCAAGAACAACGCCAATACTATGCACAAGACTATTGATTTACTATAACTTGGTTACCCAATCTAATATACATCTATACCTAACTTCTAACCAATTTCGGTCATGGCAACCGCATCTGCTGACTCCCATCTGTGGACCTACTAATATTGTAAAGCTTTGTTTGTTTGTATGTAAGATCTTGGATATTACTGACT
The DNA here is from genome assembly GCA_949699075.1 of Asteroscopus sphinx. NCBI lineage: Eukaryota > Metazoa > Arthropoda > Insecta > Lepidoptera > Noctuidae > Asteroscopus > Asteroscopus sphinx. The sequence goes on from OX453019.1 coordinate 9,579,545, forward strand.
GAGTAAAATTATTTTACCGCTAGGGAGCTATACGACAGCAAATTGTCGACCGCAAGTCGGTGGTAACACTTTGACATTAGCAGCAACTTTATTTCGTAAGCAGTTAGGGCGGTTTTCGAATTGAAGTGTTACCACTGTCATGCAGTCGACTGAACTATGGGTACTAGACAATGGATATAATTTATATACTTTTTTTTGTAAATACATACTTATAATACATGAGTAACACCCAGACCAATACAAACACCTATGTTCATCACACAAATATTTGTGTCCTGTGTGAATCGAACCCACGACCTCGTGATCGAACCACTAGTGTAACGCCGGTTGGTAGCAAGATTGCAGCACGATAGCTAATTGAAGAAAAATCTGTAGACTTCCAGTAATAAGGTTTATCGTGTTCCACCGACAACAGAAGAATGAGCGCGTTTTAACCATAAAGGTATATACAAAGTCTTTGGTTTTAACGTTACCACCACAATAAATAATCAGCGGTAGTGACGTCACAACGTTTTCGAATAACATAATTATGAAATGATTATAATACCTACTTATTAAATGTTGATATTTAACTCAATAATAAATAACTATGGATGAATAAATAACCTTAATCAATATTACTTCTAATCACAAAGTATTGTAGACATTTAAAATGTAACCTATTTGTAGGAAGTGTTAGTGGCGGGATCCGGAAGTTGTAACACTAGGCCATAGACGCCGTCAAATAAAGATATAAATTGTGGAAAGAAAAAAATCGCTCACGAGCAGGATTCGAACCTGCGACTCCTGCCTACCGAGGCGTACTGTACCGGCGGCGTACCGTAGCAGCGTTCCGTCGCCAGAGTTTAGCCACTAAGCTACGTGAACACTGATGCTCGTGGTACCGTGGATGAGGAACACGGTCTGTATCTCAATGGGATGCTGCTAACGTCACCGAAAGACGTAAGTGGAAGTTAAATTCGATACCACAAGCAGAGTTCACGGTAGCTTAGTAGCTAAAGCACTGGCGTACTGAGCCAGGAGTCGCAGGTTTAAATCCTGCTCGTGAGCGATTTTTTCTTTCCACAATTTATATATTAAAATCGTATGTTAATTTCTCAAAAATTAATAGAGTGAGGTTGGTGCGGGCCGCTGGTATATTATTTCACCACTTCTTGAGAATTTTACAGAATAACTATAAAACTAATAATGCAGCTTTGCAACAGTATAATTTGAATGCAACTGGGTAAACGTGCCGTACAAACATAAACGAGCTTGCTAATGTATACAGACAGCTGACGTGAATTTAAGGTATTATAAACGCGGCTTTGACCCAAACCAACAACCGCATACCCACTACAAAGTTCAAGCTCTGATTTCATCTCGATGTAATAATGATGATGATATTATTTAATAAGCACGTATTCTACACAATCTTGTGATTTTCGTCTTAGGCGATGTATATCGCATATTTTTTTAGAGGCGCCATGGCTTCCCCACCTACCGGCTGACGCAGATACTAAAGATATACATTTGTGGAAAGAAAAATTCCCGCTGGCACTCTTTGATTACGGAACCTTAAAAACAAGCAGAGCGCTTGGTGATTATGTTAGTAGCCTTACCCACAGATAATATAATACTATAGTACCTTACCTAAACATTTCTTTGGTCCTTCTCCAAAGGGCATCCAGTGACACGGATGCAATTTTGCCTTATTTTCTGGTGAGAATCGTTCAGGATCGAACTTCTCTGGGTCGGGGAATATGTCGGGATCCATGTGTATGGCGTGTATGGGGATGAACACCATCGTGCCTTTTTCTATCACCAGCTCACTGTTGGGCAATTTGTAGTCCCTGTTGCATCTTCTGAATAGAGCGCGCATTGATGGATGCATACGCATCGTTTCTGGTATGACAATATACAATTTTAATGAGGAAAAAATTTAAAATATTATCCCCGTAAAAATATATAGTAATAACAATACCAAAAAACCCGACTGCGTGTAAATATAACTGAAAAGATGTAAACAAGACTATATCTGAAAGTATCAAATCAACACGCAGTCGGAGGCTACGTATGTTTTTGGACATTAATTACATAAGTAGTTCATAGGTAGCCTCCGCCTGCGTGTTGATTTGATACTTTCAGATATAGTCTTGTTTACATCTTTTCAGTTATATTTACACGCAGTCGGGTTTTTTGGTTTTGTTAATTAACTTTTTTATTTCAAAATTTTTAGTTCTGTCATGTTTTATCGCGCTATTAATGTAATTTTTTTTAAGTCACATAAATATATAGGGTATCCAATTCATTTTTAACGTTGAATATTTTGTTGTTTTTTAGCATTTCTCATTCCAAATTACATTAAACAGTTGTATATATTTTTGTAAAGCATTTATAAAACCCTTTATTTTGATACCCCACTCAATAGGTATTGATGAAAAAAAAATTGTTGATGACGTAATATGGCTCCAAAAAGCGGCCATTTTGATTTTTATAATTTTGATATACCCAGTGTCACTCTCACAATTAAGACGAATCTAACGACACCTCTCCAGCTAAAATCCATCAAGCCGTTTAGGCCACAGAGCGTGCCAAAGAAATATACATACAAACATACATACATACATACACTCGAAAAACATAACCCTCCTTCTGGCGCAGTCGGGTAAAAATTCACAGTCCTTGTACACGATCCAATCGTTACACTTTTTGTTAGCCATGACTTACATTCTTAATAATTTTACGTTATTAAAAATCCAGTATACGTTGCTGCAATGGCTTGTAACCTTAACCTAGTGATGTATTGTGGTAGGTACACTATTTAGCAGCCTTTAGATTAACGCTTAATTTAATGCACCAATCTAGACTAGGTTTCGGAGGATAGGTCTTTACATTGGGGAATTTAGAGCATCTGATCTACGAGTACGTATTACCAAAGTACCTATCTAATTCAGTTATTGCACATCATATAAAAACCAGGATACAAGTGACTCACCATCTAAAACCATATTTAAATACACCATTTCGTTCTGAGCTTCGTACGTGCACTCTCCGCCGTGCTTAGCGAGCACCACGTCCACCTCCTGCCTGGCCCTGGCTTGTATGCGAGGGTTCAGCGCCAACTGGTAAGCGGCAAATTGACCTGTGGTGGCCGATGTCTCGTAACCGGCAATCATGTACAACATCGTGTTTGCCGCCACATCCGTCATTGTGAACGGGAAATCTGTTACTGAATATTTCACTTCGCCTGAAATGTTTATTTGTTATTTTTATTAAATGTTATGCCCCTCTATAAATTTTCATTTACTAGTAACACTACTCGATGGTGTGAAAATATATGGATTAGATTTATGTGTAGATTTGATAATATTAGTTGCCTGACCACATTACACCCTTTACAAAAATATTGACTGAAAAATATTCTTTTCAAAAGTTACAATATTGAACCGTCATAATCAAATAATATGTGTATGTATAAATATACAATTTTCTCACCTACGTACCTTTTTCGTCAACTACATGCCCATTCTTTAATTCGATGAGTGTTTGTAAGAAATCATTTCGCATCACAGAATGCTTCTGACGGTATTCGACTGTCTTTTTCACTATCCCACAAAAGAAGTTCTCTATTTTAGAGCTGATTCGTCTGATCTTAAAGCTATCAAATGTGTCTGGGGCGAAGAACGCAAATGCTCGGATAAGTCTCCTAAAAAAATAAACAACGTTAAAAACATATACCTATATTTAAAAAGTAACTAAAAAGTAGTTTAAAAGTACTAAGCACGCAAGCTACATGCAGTAATCATCTAACCATAACACATAATGTGCTGATTTTATGTACTCAATTAAATATGGAATACAATAAAAAACAGACTGCCTGTATAAAAAGTTCATTGAGCTAATCTCAAAATATAAGTGCGCGGGAAAACCTAAAGCGTTCAGCCAGAAAAAATATTTAAGCCCTTCATACGGTCTATGTTTTCGTTTAATCTCAAATGGCCAGCCAGCCTAATCAGCCTATTCAACTTCTGATAACTATACGTAATACGATGGATATTGAGAAATTGTTTGCGGTTCACCTGCGTCCTAGCAAGAAATGTGTGCTCGGGTTTGACATCAATTAGAGAAATGCACAAAATACAGATTTGCAATAAAACTTACCAATAATGTGATTGATGATCAAAGTATTCGTGTCCTCTTATATAAAATTCCGATTTGGGATTAACGAAACCATTACACTCCACACCGAAACCAACATTTCCAATTATCTCCATCGCATATTTCGAATAAAAATCAGAAAAGTTAATCGTCTCCTCATTTGAGTTTAGTACATCTACATAACTTAAAGCTTGATTCGCTATACCTTCAACGATCGGATACATGGTCTTCAGTTTTCCAGGAGTGAAAGTCGGAGTCATCTTTAATCTTAAACTTTTCCATCGCTTTCCGAAAATATTGAAGAGATTCGCTGCCAAAGGGTCACCAACGCCACCGGCATACGTACCCCGCGATTGGAAGTAATCAAAGTCTTTGATCAACATCAGCTTGGCTATATCTGGGTCATGAATAGACAGCACCGGTTGGTGGAAAGAATACATGCCGATGTAAGGTAAATGCTTATATTTGAAGTAATTGTCGAAGTAGGGCTGGAAAAACTGTTCTTTTCTTTTGATCACTTTTTTAATATTTCCAAATAGGAATTCTGGTTCCGGACCTTCAACACCTCTTTTCGCCCAGTACGTGAATTTGTATCGAAACCATAGAAAAATATAAATAATAGTGACCATTACACATATTAATGTTTGCGGATTAAACACTTGCATTAACAAAAATGACATTTTGGAAAACTATTACTTAAACTCATTTGAATTTCAGGTTCGAAGTCACACAACACAACCAAAATAAGTATAATATTATAATATAGTTTATCGATGTTAAGAACTGGCCAATATTTATAGTTTTATATTTTTTATTAATTTAAATTGACGTTATTCGCGTGCGCTTACGCATAATCAATGACCGGTATTACTCCGAAGCTCTGTCCGTGAAGGCTATGCACAACATACATAACACTAAGCACACACTATTTCATAATGTAAAATGTTATGCCACTATTTTCCAGCTAGCTCAGAAAATTTTAAATTTTAATGTACTTGAATTCGGCTGGAAAGTTATTTCCTTGTTTTATAATAACATACACGAGAAATTTATATGAAAGCTTTTAATACTAAACATGTATGTTTAACAAAATAATAAATGGTTGTTTTCAAACTTATTTCTAAACACTTAATACACATTAATTATCTTATTTATGAGATACATCAATGGAACTATCCGTATTGCCGCTCTCTGCTTTCACCACCTCTCTTCTTAATTGTACTAGATGCTGTAGATACTCCTTTGGCCTTCGTGTCGTACCTTCAAAGCCATCAATGTCCATACCCTCTTTGTTATTTGTAACATAATTTTCATATTTATTAACTGACTCTTCCAGATTACTACAAGAGTCCAATAGTTTTCTCTCAATGCTCTGAAATTGGCTCATATCATCGTAATTGTAATCAGTATCACGGTTATAATGTAACTTATCCTCAAAATGTGTTTTACGTCGTCTCCTTTTATATTCAGATGCATTAACTGTTTCTCGACTGTCGCTAGAACTAATGTCTCTAATATTTTCACGTGTTTCATAGTTTCGAAACCCTTTTTCGTTTCCTTCATATTCCATCCCTTGATAGTCTTTGAAAACTCTCGCTTTCGTTGATTTATATTTAGAGCTCTTGTATACAGGCACGTAATTCTTTCTTAAGCTTCCCATGGGACTATTACCATTTTTCCAAATAAAAGAATCTGTATCCACTTTACTAGATTCTGTAGTATCAGAATATAAGCTCTCATAATCGTTGTCCTCTGGAAAATCTTCTTCAGGTGTTGTCATATAGAAAGTAGATTGATATTTATTTGTTGTTCTATTGTTCTTCTCAAATTCTTTGCTAGTTTCTGAAGCAATAGCAATTGCTTGATCTACATAATTGTCTTTAAATTTTACGATCCGTTTTGAATCTCTTTCTTTTGACGGCGAAAGTGTTATATTGTACGGATAAATATTGTCACTGCGTCCCAATATCATATTTTTTATGTCTGCAGAATTAGCTTTTCTAACAGAATTAGGGCTCACTCTTGGTAGATTAAAATAATCTGTATCAGGAAATTCCTCGCTATGCCTGCTGGGATCCGCAGGTTTTGCTTCAATATCTTGAATTAATGAAGGAGCTTTTGCATCTTCTGATACGTTAACTAAAATACTTAGCTCGTCTTTTCCTATATTTATAATCTTTTGTGGGTCAATTGTACTATGGTTTGTTAACAAATCTGGAGTCGTTGTCACAACACTTGACTTACTATTTGTTGTGTTTAAATTCTCTGAATTATCATCAGAAGTTTGAGATTCTGAGTCTACAGGGTATACTTGTGATATGTTTATACTTATAACAGGAGCTGTAGAACATTCTTCAGAAAAATTACGATTTTCATTACTGCAAACGTGTTTCGATACATTTGACGCACGTTTCTTTCTTCTAGGCGGAGGGATAACTTGCGTTTGAGTGCATCGTTCACTTTTGATTACTATATCAGTCATCATAAGGGAATTCTTATAAACCACTCTTTTAGTTTCTGTTGACCTGTCACTAAAATCAAGAGATCCTGTCGGCCCGACAGCTATCTCTTTACAGCGTGGTGTCATCGGTACTGTCTCAGTAGCTACATCTCGGTAGTATATATAGGGGCACCTATTTATCGACATATATGAGTATAGGTCTGTTTGCACATCGATAGCTTGATCTCTGACTCGAGTTACCGTCATTCTGGTCTGCGTGTGCGCTGGTATACCAATTCTTCTTTTATTTCTAATAGCTCTCTGACTCAACTCCATTAGTCTTTGGCGTGCATTTGTACATATTTTTAGTTCACTTAGTGGCTCCATTATTTTTCTATCGACCATTGACTCCACTTTAGAAACTGCAGCTTCTTCTTTCTTTTTTAGTTTCGAGTATAGTCGTTCTGTTACAGAAGCGACAATTTCTGCTCTTTGATTATCATGCAGAATGATTACATGTGGAGCTTTGGGTTTTTCTGGGTTTGGAACGTCATTTATTTGCATTTCGCTTTGACTTGGCAGTATATTTGCCAAATCGTTTGTTTTGACTGCCACTGAGATCTCTTCTAAAGGTAAAACTTCTTGAGATCTACACTGTCTTTTTTTATGTCTAAGTGGGGCTACTACTTTCAAATCGTACCCGCTGCTAGCTCTTTCCAAGGCTGTTCCAAATAATTTATCCATTTCCTTATTAATCTCGTTTGTAATCTTTGAATTCTTGTCCATCGTGTTGACAACATCCGAACTGCCGCTAGCCACCGATGACGTGGTGGACTCTGAATTGTTAGCGTCAGTTTTCGGACGTGTAAAATTCATAATGTTGCCTATGTTTGCTGCTTTGCTTAAATCTTTAAATAGTAAATCATTTTCATTTGCTCGTAATGCCCAATGTTCGTCATCAAATGTTATTTTTCCGCTTTCCGGTACCTGTAATAATACAAGTAATATTAACAAGGAGGTAAGCTGTTCTTATATAGTGTCGATACGAAAATGTTGAACTATAAATAATAATAAATAAATATCTTTGGGACATTTTTACACAGCACCATCCCCAAACTAAGCAGAGCTTGTGCTATGGGTACTAGACAATGGATATAATACTTATATACTTTTTTTTTGTAAATACATACTTATAATACATAAGCAACACCCAGACCAACACAAACACTTATGTTTATCACACGAATATTTGTGTTCTGTGGGAATCGAACCCACGACCTCGTTATCAGCGGTCCGACACTCGAACCACTAGACTACAGTGGTCGTCGTTACTCTTCACTCAACAAACTCTTACATATCGGATATGGTTCCTAGTAAGTTCAGCTATGAGTTGATTGAGCTGTGCTTGTAACGCAGCTCGTGAGGTGACGTGAGAGCCACAGCTGACGGTGCGAGGTGTGGGCAGCTGGCGAGCTCGGGCAGCCCAACGTAGAGTCGACGCTGACTCGCCGTAGCATGCAACACTTGGCGAAACAGCTGCATAACATTGCGAAAATTATTATGTACACCGCATCAATAGATAATATTCATACTTATTACCTACATCATGGCTTCAAATTGAATTATTTATAGGTACTCATAAAATAAATAAATAATTGATTGACGCTCTACTTTTAATAAGAGGCATAAAGTCAAGGTCAGGTCGAATTTCGTCACTAATTTAAACTCTGCTTAATCTGACAAAATCACACATAATAATTTACATATTATGTGTGCCAAGGTTTATCTCATGAGAGCTAATAGTCATAGACCTCGAAGCTTACCTAACATTCTAATTAAACAAAACTATTCTATAATTGATTTATGCCGCTGTACTCACTAGCTATGATAAATGTGCTGGCGCCGCCTGTGAAGCAGTCTTTTAGTAGCCAAGTGAGAGCTGAGTCGCGATATGGGACGAATCTGCCGCGTGTTGCACCTCCACTAACTAGTAAATAAAAGTTATGCTTAGGGCCTGTTTCACCACCTCCTAATAGGCACTATCTGCCAGATAAATTAAAAAATATAACAAAATATATTTTTATGAAATTATCTGCCAGATAAGTTAGCCGGAACTTATCAGGAGGTGGTGAAACATGCACTTAAACAAAGGAAGAAAGGGCTGCAGTGGGACAAAATAGAATTGTTTTACAACCCTTTTTAGGGTTCCGATGTCCTACAAGGAACCCTTATAGTTTCGTCATGTCCGTCCGTCTGTCCGTCTGTCCGTCTGTCCGTCTGTCCGTCTGTCCGTCTGTCCGTCTGTCCGTCTGTCCGTCTGTCCGTCTGTCCGTCTGTCCGTCTGTCCGTCTGTCCGTCTGTCCGTCTGTCCGTCTGTCCGTCTGTCCGTCTGTCCGTCTGTCCGTCTGTCCTAATCCTTTACCGCTTAATAACTTCTACAGTTATAAACATAAGTAAATGAAATTTTGACAAAAAATGGAATAGATATAGATCTCAATTTTAAAAGAATAAAAAAATCTTGATTACGTATTTTAGGGGTGGCGCCCATACATGTGAAATGGCGATTAAAATATTTTTTTCGCTGCACCCCCTCGTGTGGGGTATCGTTGAATAGGTCTACTAAAATGAAGGTAATGTTTCATACACAACTTTTTTATCAGGTATACTCTCTGCGAAATACAGTTCGCCAAAGTGGCTTGCAATGTGTCCCCCCCCCTGCCATTTCTAAACTATGCAACGTAGAAACTTATAGTCTTCAACATTGATAGACCTTTATAAAAAATCTCTTTTAAAATTATTTCGAGTATAATGTGATTATAAATTTTTGAGTTATAGTGAGAAAACTGAAAAATACTTAAGACGTCCTAGTTCATAGGTAATTGACCTTAGAGAAAAATGATCGTAGCAAATAATGCTCCTTTAGTTACTTTCTATTTAAAAAAATCACAGAAAGAAACACACTTCTTAAATTTAGCTTCATAAATTTAGCGCTAGGTGGCGCTGTTTGCAAAAACTAAAATAGCTATGATTAATATTCGATTTGATTCGTTTGTAATTAGACCTACTTAAGGAACCCTATAATACTGAGCATGGCCCGACATGCTCTTGGCCGGTTTTTGTAATTAATAATGAGCGGTGATTGCCTCTCCGCATTGATGAAGCTTGTTTCTTGCAGCATTCGGGAAAGTCCTGTATATGTATGCTAAAATTTTTAAAATTATGCATGAATAAAATAGGTGAACATTCTTACCGAGTGCGGAGATGACGTTGCTGAGAGCTACCAATGACTTATTTATATTGGCGCCTTCCTTCTGCCTGCTGCCACCGCAGCCTTCCCAGCTCGCTTTCTCGCTAAATAGAATATATGGAAATCTGTATCTATTCGTACACAAAAATCCAAGCACTTATTAAACTACTCGTATTTCAATAATATGACCTAAAATACTTTAAAAAATAACATGAATGTAAAAAAATTGGTTAACACTTTATAACCAAAGAGATCTACCTAGAACCTAGCTACCTAGGCTATTTGTCTCATTTCGTCAACTTTTTTATTTCATACAAGAAATCCCATTTTGTAAACTTCAAATTATTTTTTCTAAGTAAAAGTCAAGTGAAGTTGTAGGTAGGTATGTTTACCAAATGGAATATGGCCGTATTTTTGTGCGAAAGTAAATTAACTTTTCATCCCGTAAATAAATTGACGGAAATCATACTTTCTTAAACTTAATAATATCAAAAAATAAGTAATAACGAGTCCTATAAATAAATATAATTAGGTACATCGAAATTAGCAATGGCAAATGAATTTAACATTAGGTACCTACTACCGATTGTATTTAGTTGGAGACATAACTGTAAGACTTCTACAATCTACAGGTGCATCGAAGCTTAACCTAGTCGATGGATTAGGGACATTAGTCCACAATTCTTTTATCTTGTAAAACATAAACTTCACACCAGTTTCCCCGGAAAGGGTAAGCAGTGATGACACTGAGCTGATTACACTAGTTTACAATGTATCTGTTGCCGGGAAAATGTGAGCTGAATTGCTGACTATATAATTATGGTATACTAAGTTCAAACACATTCCTACTTGGAATTTTTTGATCAGATCTGGTTTTTGAGTTTTAGATACCTAAATTCAAACCAGAAAAAACACATGTATTAACTAAGAAAAAAAAAATACTACACACATACACATAATAGTTTAGTTCAGTGGTTCCCAAACTTATTTTGTCTACTGCCCACTTTGAGAATACATTATTTTTTAGCGCCCCCATTTTTTCACCTACTTAAAAACCACTATAACTTCAAATTAAATTAATTAATTATTGTGAGCTATATTAGCGGAGATTAAACATTCATTCTAAACGAGACTTTTACTATAACCCGCAAGAGTTAACTTGAGACCTAAGCGCAGTAGGTCTGTAGTACACAACGGCGCTCAGGTCTCAAGTCTTACGGGCTACGCCTGCCAATGAGAATGATTATTGAAACGCAACTTTATAGTATTCAGACAGAGTATCTTTTATTCAAAACAAAACAAACATAATCGATTCTTATATAAAAACTAAAGTGAAGGATGATGCTGTTTAATAAGTTTGTGAAACAGAGTGACCGATTGACATGATTTTTATTTTATTTATTCAATAAAACAGGACAGATAATATGAACAACGCGGAGAGAAATATCGAACCAAGTTTGAGCAAGCAATCTATTAATTAATATTAGTTGATGTTTACAAGTTGTAGTCGAAAGTCGACAGTTCAGTCGGTGTCTAAGAGTCCTCCTAGCTAGATGAAATTACAAATCGCCCCCCAAGCCTTAACTCAACGCCCCCATTTTTTCTGGTTCTCTTACCGTCCCCCTTTAGGCCAGCAGCGCCCACAAGGGGGCGTTATCGCCCACTTTGGGAAAGGCTGGTTTAGTTTATCTTTCCACCGTACCTACATTTTGATTTTTATAAAGATCAATACCATAGCTATTTACTATTAGCCGCAATTGGAAATTCTAGATGACCACTGAAAATCTATTTAACAGGAAAACAAAAATAATACTTACTTGAAATTTTACCATCTTAGACTAAGATTTTTTTTTATGTCAAATAATTATAATAGTATCGCCCAATCTAATTTTAAATCATGGCTTATACCGCTTGTACAGTAACGGCCCAAATTAATATCCAATCTATCCACGATTTGCCCTACTAGAGATAGAAATTTGACGTAAGCTCCATACAAAATATGTCAAATTTCTATCTCTAGTAGGGTAAATCGTGGATAGATAGGATATTAATTTTGGCCGTAAGGCTACACGAAACCAACATAGTGCTCCAAAAAAATGCCGTTGACTTATTCAAATTCGTAGGAAAGTCTGCCAAAAGAATTAATGTTTTACGTCAGAAGTATTTAAAACATTACTATTGTTACGTCTTAACTATGAGGTAAATTGTGGTTTATGACCGTAACTTATAATTGCTCTTACAAAATATAGGTAGCATGGGCATGGCTACTGTAAAGTTGCGTCATGCATGCGTGTACAATAACTATAGACAAGCGTGATATTGCATTGAATTTATCTTAATATGCCAATCCCATAACAAATACCTTGTAAGGAGGTGAGTGATTATGTAGTTTTTTACCAAGTCTTCAAAAGCTACAAATATAATATGTAAGTATGTCTGTTTGTAGCAGTATTTAGCATACCAATGGATTTAAGTTTCGGTCGGACACAATTTTTTTATGATCTTCTGGACATACGATTCGATCTGGGTGAAAATCGCATCCTGTTGAGTTGAATCGAATAAAAAAATCGATAGATCGTATTGCCAGATCGGCATCCCTACCAGGAACCCTTCTCATTCTGAGAAGAGGCCCGTGTTACGTAATGGGCTGATTATGTTTTGTGTGTATGTGTGTTGGTACTATGTACCTTCCAGCTAAATCAGCGAGGTGCAGCGTGGCGTGTGGTGTGGCGATCTCAAGCAGCGCGTGCGATCTTGAGGAGGTGGCATTGCGTCGAGTGGAAGCTGTGCGGCGACGTCGAGCCCCTTCCCCCACCAGTGTCAGAAGCGCTTCTGCGTCCTGTACTGAAACGCGGCGAAGATCTGCTCGCGAGGAATGAGATGATGTGGCTTTATGTATGGCTGAAGAACGGTTCTTAACAGTCAGGATAGGTAGCTTAGTTGGCAACTAAAGATAATGTGTCATGGTATGGATACATTTTAACCCTTTCCCTGCCCCATTGAATCACATTATGATTCACAGCGATTGTTTATTTAACTGTATTGTGTCTGCTTCGCGGACAAGGAACTGGTTAAAAGTTAAAATCAATCTCCCTCGTCTCTCTAGTCTAGATGGTTAATAAGCCTCCAACATTGTGGAAGCCATAGAAATCTTAATAATAAGGTAATAGAAATGTTATCTACGTCTTTTAACACCGGAACGCGTGTCGCCAGTTTGCCGCTACTAACACAAATACGCAATTACACCCACCATGTTTTCTAGCATTCAATGCAAAATAAATTAAGCTAAAAAAAACCGCTGTTAGATGTGCTGCAAAATTCAATTTTAGTGACTCTGCGTCCAAAACAGCACTAATGATCAAGCAAACGGTTAGCGAACTGGTGTCCTACGAGACACCTGTCGCCTTGCCGCTTCTAGTACCTTATTGTTTAGATTTCTATGCTAGAAACACATTGATAAGCTATACGAAAGGTGTTACAAGTGTTCAATAAGGAAGCATGAAACTTACTTTGCACGTAGGGCCCTTTGGAGGGGTGTTCTCGCACGCGCAGGTCTTTCCTTGCGTTGCCTCTACGCCGCGGAAGCGAATGGCAGGGCTGGAGCTGTACCTCTCCAGACAATAGGTCGTGCACCCGCTCGTTGTAGATCTCCAGAAAACTGACATTATAATAAAAAATATACTAATGCAGGATGCTGAAAATCAAGCATAGGTACTTAGTATTATAGGTAGTATTTACATGATAAAGCATCACCTGGTATTTGACCGGATAATTACTGAACAACCTGGTTTCAGGTTTGATGATAGTAGTGGTCTTCTTCTTCTATCGTGTCGACATGAGCTACATAACGATAATAGCTCATGCCGTGGGGAAAAGATTAGCCAGTCAGCAGGTTGGTAGTGGTGGTAGATTTTCCGTACTGACGGAATTAAAAAATACACTATAATTTCTTAATATCTGTAAAGACCCTTGTCATCTTGGTCTTGCTGTTACCAGGAACGCTGCAAAGCTTTCGAAACGTCAGTAAAACCAATTTAAATAATATGCTATAGGTACATACGCGATGTAATCCGGTTAAGTTAAACCTTATATAATTAAAAATACATAGTTTTTACACTTGCTAGGGTGGGGAATAGGATTTTCCAGCATATTCTATGCCCTAACAAAGGCGTTGTTAGGGCATAGAATATGCTGAGAAATCCTATTCCCCACCCTTAGTCCCCACCCTAGCAAGTGTAAAAACATCTCAATTTGTATGTCTTTTGATTTTGCCCCGCTTCGAAACTAAAATAATGAAAAAGTAGGTAGATAGATAGATAGATAGAACATACTTTATTGTACACCATGAAAATAGTAGTAAACAGGAACAACGTATAAATTACTCTTTATTCTTAGGTACCTAGGTCTTTTCGCAAACGTTTAGCAAAAGGAACTTTTATTGTGGTTTTATCATTGAATCTGTTATAGTCTTGCTCGAACAAATAAATTAGAAATTAATAAACAATACTAATTTTCGGCAACAAACTGTCCACCTGTTACAGTAAACTGTGGAAAACTTTGGCTCGAGTTAACGTTGCTTAGTCACGAGCTTTCTAATTACCTTCTAATAAATCATCCTGCAATTTTCACAAAGTGGAAACTATGCCTAAACTTTGTTTTAACTATGTGGAAGTTTGTTTGACAGAGTTAGACCTGTTTGCGAAATTTTCTACTGGTTATGAAATGAAACTATCCCAAAATGTGAATAATTTAGAAGCATTTACTTCTAACTTAGGACAGAAAATATGTAGGAGACAAGAATTAAAACCAAAATTGCATACGACTGCACCAGATTAAATAATTTAAATTTCTATTTTCAAACTATTCTCAGTTAATATAATCTCCAAAAAATTATTTAAACTTTTGCACATAATACTAGGTTCAGTGTTTCTATTCGCAAACACAGACAGTAAAAAATATAGACGAAGTACTACGAACAATCATAGTGAAGCCTAAAAAAACTGTGCTCCTTCGTGTACAACCAGCGCTCAAGCACACACCGACAGTCCGACACCATGCACCTCAAACCGTGCTCACCCCTCTCAGTACACCATGTCGCGACATCGTCCAGTAAGCATCGCGAAAGCAAATATCCTTCAGGTCTTCAGGTGCATGGTGGTTGTACACGAAGTAGCACAGTTTTTTTTTGCTTCAGTATGATTGTTCGCAGCACTTCGTCTATATTTTTCACTATGTCTGTGTTCGCAAACAGTTTGTTTGTAATAATCTGTTATTACCATTATAATCTAAGGTTATTACGGGGTGGGAATGAAACAGTTCAAAACCCGTAGATATTACGTGAGGGCGGGACCGACGGCATCGTCAGACACCTCGTACGGTGTGATACAGACATAATAAAACAACTCGCCACCGCAAAACTAACGTAGGAATACCTAGAAAAATTATTTACGAAAACATAGAAAGAAACTTTGTATGCTTTGTAGTATTTTTAATTTAACTTTTTCTATACAATGTGTTATTGTAAAAACTGAAAACCTCTTAACTTCATTGTACTCATCATTTTGATCAACTTTTACTATGTGACCAACAATGAAATCACGAAAAAAATCAGCTGCTCCATACATTAGTGTTCGCATAACTCAACAAAACGTAGGCAACAACTGATATTTCTAGATTGGTTCTATAGTCAAAGTTGTTCATATTGATGAGTGCAATGAGCCCTCAACACAGACAGTAAAAAACATAGACGAAGTGCTGCGAACAATCATAATGAAGCCAAAAAAAAACTGTGCTCCTTCGTGTACAACCAGCGCTCACGCACACACCATACACCTGAAGGATATTTGCTTTCGCAATAGTTACTGGACGATGCCACGACATGTGTACTGAGCGGGGTGAACACGGTTTGAGGTGCATGTGTGTGTAAGCGCTGGTTTTAAACGAAGGAGCACAGTTTTTTTTGGCTTCACTATCATTGTTCGCAGTATTTCGTCTATATTTTTAATTAAGAGGTTTTCAGTTGTTTCAATTAAACGTTGTATACTTACTAGGTATTAGGAAAATTCATGTCCTCCTGAGTAGGGCATGCATTCCAAAATTCCGGAATCTCGAAACTCCGGAATCTCGGACAGATTTTTACGAATTTTCAGTTCCGGAATTGAGAGACACAATATCGTAATTCCGACAATCATAATTAATTAACAAAGTTACTTTTCGGCTATGTGTTTATAGCACATATCTTGTATGCAATATTTAAATCAAATAAGCCTATCGAAATCTTCTGCTGGACATAGACATCTCCCAAGTTGCGCGACAAGACTGAATTTTCCTCCTTCTGCATCCAGTACAACTCAGCTTTATTCAGGTTGTTTGTTCATTTACCTATATGGTCATACGCTGCGTTTTTCACGGCCTCCTTTAAAGGGATCGTCTGCTCCAACGGCCATCGGTTCTTCAACAGCCATGAGTCTATGACACGACAGACAGGACGTACTGCGACGAGAAGATTTGACGATGGTTGCTAAACTCAGTGGGCTCCTTTCTCGATGATGTGTCTACCAAGCTGAATAATATGATCTTAGTGCCCTGACATATTCCTGCACATTTTCGAGTGCTTTCTGTTCGACAAGAACCGACCTCAGCGCAAGACCTTCTTGTCTAGATTCATCCCAAGACCAACAAGCCAAGAGGTTCCATTTATGCTGTACAGAATTTTGGTTAGTTGTTCCAGAGACTGCTGTAGCTGACTGTTGCAACCATCTCATCGGCAAGCGGAGTTGTGAAATGTTCTCGCCGTTTACGTTGATACCCTTTCCAGTCTAGTCCAGTGTTTTGTAAACGGCCTGCAAAGCTTCAGTGTATTTTCGGTGATATTACATACCCCTGTCTCACAAGGATCAGCTGCTGTTCAATGTGGCATCGTTTAAGAGCATTCAGAAAATCCCGCAGCTCTTCTTTCAAAAATGCCATATAAAGCGGCTAATTCAACTTTAGCTTTAGTTTTATAAAAATTTGCGTCTTCTGTACGCTCTGCGGTAGAGAATGGTTGTTGTTTACAGTGCTGTAACTTTTTCGACACCTGGCTTGCTTCTGTGGAATTCGTCGAGTCTTCTGACGAGACAATTTGCTTCTAGAACAGCTTGTATACATGACCCAGGAGTGAAATGCATCTGTTTTCCTTCAGCAAGGAAATTTCACCTTTCTTGAAGAACAGAACCACCGAACTCCCGCTCCATGCCTTCTGTGTAGTGCCTTGTTGAATGACTGAATAAAACAAATTAGCTCTTTCAAAACCAGAGCCACGCTTGCTCCCCTAAAAGGAGTTCAGTGGTAATACCGTCATCATCATCACCCGAAGGTTTTTTGTTCTTTATCTGCCCAAAGGACGCACTAATAACGCACTCCTCAACCTTTTTCTTGATATTCTTGAGATTCTTGAAATGGCGCGTGAATGTTGCTAGAAACCGCTGGTCTTGCTGTTCTCACGGGAAACTTTCAACTTCATCAAGCATCTCAATCTTAGAAGGACCGATATTTTTATCCGCGGCTATAAGTTTGATTAGATGGGTACTTTTCACTAGTGTAATTATCATAGATACAAAAAAAAGTACTTACGATATCTAGTTTGGTAAAAATCTAGCTTATATTATGGGATTTTGTTTCTTGTTGAAAATGGGTTCTTGACATCGTTAGATTTTCAGTATGCTGCTTCTGAGACAGATTCTCAGTCAGTTGCGAATTCGGTGATTTAACATGACACGGCCGTGTTTCTTTAAATAAAGTCGAATCGAAAATTTGAACTTTTTAAAACGATAATTTTTCGAAATAAATGAATTGTAAAAAAATATACCAATTCCGGAACTAGTTCCGGAATTCCAGAGTTCAGCACCCAATATCGGAAATCAGTTCCGGAATTGGAAACCTTCCGATATTGCATGCCCTACTCCTGAGACGCATGAATAAATGTTACTATATTGTCTTGTAAATAAATTAATGATTAGATATTGACCTGTAAGCAATGATATTTAAAAGTACAGATATGGTACTAGCGCTTCCAATCTGAAGACTCGAAAACGTCCTAATTGGGAATTATATTAATCCACGTCAAGTAAGACGCCGAGCGTGACCGGTTAAATATCATTGCCTGTCAGTAGTTCTGCTCATAATTTGATTATATTAACTCAGTTACCATATTTTGCTTGTATTGTGTTTGAGTATTGTGAATTGCTGTAGCAATAAAATTAATAATTACTGGACATAGACCACTGTGTAATAAAGTCGTTTGGATCACAACCGTCGAATAAATTGGTGGCTGGATGTTGGCTTGGCTTTTGGACTGTTGCCGTTAGCTAGCATCCGCATAGGGGATGGACCCCATAGGGATCCTTACTAGTCCTGAAAATATCTTAAATAGTTGTTGCAGAAGCCTAAAAAATTTTGACAACACCTTACAAAACTCTTGCCAATGAACTGGCTGTCGGAGATGCACGAAAACCACAAATTTTATAACACCAATAATATTAAAAACAGTATTAGATATTGGAAGTAATGGCCGATTTTTTTTTAAATAATAAGATTGTTAGGCTGTCTGAATAGAAAAACTTTTAGCATTGCCCAACATTTTTATAAACTCTACAACTATGAGCTCTATTACTAGTATTAGTAGAGCTCCTTTGTGAAAGAGCTCGTCCGGAGAAGTACTACCACCGTACCCACTTCTCCGCCAAATAGTGATGCTTGCATTGCTGTGTTTCGGTCTGAAGGGTGCCGGTGAAATTACAATCACATGAGACTTTCCATCTTCATGTCTCAGTTTGGCGAACCGACTTGCGGTACCATTTAGGCAACAACCTAGGTGGTATTGCAGTTGTTATGGGCAAAGGTAACCGCTTAACATCAGGTGGGCCTTTAGCTCGTTTCGCCATCCTATATTATAAAAAAATATATACTGGGTGTTAGGGGAACGCTTCCGAAGGGTGATGTGGGGAAGGTGCTGGTGATTACTGATACGAAACCACGAAAAAAAAATGCGATCTTTTTTTAGATTTTAAATTATATTTTTTGCATTTTTGATACGGTTATGTATTTAGCTTATTATTATGTATTAGCTTCGGGCAATTAAATAAAACTCATACATAAAAAAAATAATTAAAAATCTGAAAAAAGAAACGCATTTTTACGTGGTTTCGTATCAGTAATCACCAGCACTATCACCTGTCTTCGTTTTCGGAAGCGTTTCCCTGACACCCTGTATATATATACAATCACCAATCACTGTAGAATTATTGGACTCATGCCGTCTACAGAATCATATAAATTCGAAATAAATAGGTAGCTGTAAATTAAAAACTATTTTACCTCGAATATATTCCTGAAACACTGACTATCTAACGTTTTGTGTCGAGTGGGGCGGGCGGGAGTTACACGACGCGACTGCGGGACGGCGACTCGCGAGCACCCCGGGAAGACTGAAGACTGAAGCCTTACTAACTATACTGCCACAGAAATATTACTCACCTCGCTCCAAAGCAAAGGGAACTACGTTATTACTTTAACTTTTAATTCCTAGCTATCACAATTTTTCATTGAGAAAATTATACTAATTTATCTAAGGACAATTCCAATGACACACTCAGGTGGGTTACTGCTTCGTTTTATGGCATTTTTATTTACCTTAATAATTAACAGAAACCCTTTGGTGGTTTGGTGAATAGGACTGCTTATCAAACACTACTAAAATCATTAGGACCTAAATCTCTTTAATTATTGAAAAAAAAAACGTAAACGTAATCAGTCTCTTTTACTGTCCCACTGCTGGGAACAGGCCTATTCCATAGAATAGGTAACCTATTCTAAGGATGGGAAGCATGGGAAGGGTCACAGAAATAGATAGAATGGCCAAGTGGGCAGAGCGCGCGTGCCAACACTCTGCACCATAGTGCAGTGCATTTCAAAGCCTTTCTCGGTACGCCTTATGACGTGTTTCTGTAAATACCAAAGACTTTGTATACTGAAAATACTGTAACAAAACCCCCACAAAAATGCCTTATTGTGCTGTTTCTAACTGCAGAAACAAAAGCTGTAAAATAAATTTTATAATTTTTTTTTTAAATTAATGACGTCAATATGGGAGGCGTAGTTTGTTCGAAAGTTGCCACGCATGAATCGCAAGTAAAATTGTGATTACAACCATTCTATTTCTGTGGGAAGGGTCCTGGTTCCACGCCAGCCTGCTGTGGGTTGGCGGAACAGAAATGTTAATATGAGTTGATCTCTACTCTTTCTCCTTTTCTGGGTTACGTCAATAGGTTAGGTACCTACCTTACGTTAGGTATATCAATTATATTCAGGACTAACAATAAGGATAACAGTGCTGAAAATCCTCCATTTTCGGCGAAAGCGGGGATAATTGGGATAATTATTGGGAAAATTATTCTTCTTCTTTTCAATGGTAGGTACAAAAATTTACTGATGGTGGCACAGTAATCAGATGCTGCTGGCCCAGAAAGCTACCATGTTTCTTTCATTGTCCGTGGCATTATTGAGGTCGGTCGCTCAGTATGTAAGAGCTAGGACCACAGATGTATCTTTTTTCTGTGGCTAGGACATTAATTAATTGAGGATCTATTAGATACCAGGCCCCTCAGAAAGTATTGCGAAAAAAAGTTTTTATGTATGGGAGACTGGCCAGTTATAATGTTTTTCGAAAATATGATTATTTATAAGTAAAAATAAGTAAGTTCCAATTTCAAAATTTCCCTCCACATTTTTTGCGAGTTAATTCAAAGTATTGTGTCTCACTGAAATATGGATCTGCGCCGGGAACATTTTAGAGCTATGATTTTATACGATTTCAAGTGTCGCCTGAAACCGGATGAATCGTACGATAGACTTCAAATGGCATTCATGGATGAAGGCCCTTCCAAGGCAACCGTGTATCGTTGGTATAACGAATTCAAGCGCGGTCGACCAACTTTGGGGGATGACGAAAGAAGCGGTCGCCCTTTGACGGCTGTTACCGAAGAAAACGTGCTAGCAGTGAAAAATTTAATCGAAGACCATAGGCGAATTACATATCAGGAGATTCAACACATATTGAAGATTGGATCGGGAAGCGTTCACGAGATTCTACACAGCCATCTTCGCGTGAGGAGGATAGTATCACGCTGGGTGCCGCACAACCTCACCGATGCTCAGAAGCAGGCCCGGGTGGAATGGTGCCGTGATATGCTTAACAAATTTGAAGCAGGCTCGTCTCGGCGTGTTTACGACATCGTTACAGGTGATGAGTCCTGGATTTATCAATACGACCCAGAAACCAAGCGCCAGTCGACTGTTTGGGTGTTTCAAAATGAGCCAACGCCTACCAAAGTGAAGCGATCTAGAAGCGGGGGTAAGATTTTGATCGCTAGCTTTTTTAATTTGACTGGCCACTTGGTATCAATTCCCTTACGGGATCAAAGAAGCATTAATGCCGAATGGTATACTACCAAATGTTTGCCAGAAGTTTTCTCTGTTATAAGCAACAAGCGACCAAAAACAGGGCTCCGCGGGCTACTGCTCCACCACGACAATGCACCTGCGCACACCGCACTCAAAACGAGGGACTTCCTGGACAGCACGCCAGTCAAACTCCTGGGTCACCCTCCTTACAGCCCTGATCTAGCACCGTGTGACTTCTTTTTATTCCCAAAAATAAAAAATCAGCTCAAAGGGATACAATTTTTGTCGCCGGAAGATGCGCTGGCTGCGTTCGAGCAGGCTGTAAACGAGGTGTCTGCGGCGGACTGGAAAAAGTGTTTTGAAAACTGGTTTAGGCGCATGAATCTTTGTATAGAGGCTGGTGGAAAGTACTTTGAAAAGATTTGATAAAAATATATGTACGTATAGAACAATTTTTTTTAGTTTCGCAAAACTTTCTGAGTGTCCCACGTATACAACGTGTATCAGAAATGCGTGGTCATATTTAAAGAGCTTATTCAGGGGATGCTATCGAATAACTTTTACTATGGGACAAAACCTGAAATCGCGAAAAAAATATCAGCTGATCCATACATTTTGTCGAGCGACACCGATGATTTAGTAGGGAACAGCTGATCTTTTTTTCGCGATTTCAGAGTGGATCCCATAGTAAAAGTTGTTCTATGCTATGCCCTGAATGAGCTCTTCAAATATGACCACGCATTTCTGATACACGTTGTATAAGATAATATATTTGATAGAGAGAATAACTGGTCGGTGGCTAAAACTCATCGGTGAGCGTGGCTAAAAATCATGCTATTTCGCCCGGCGCTTACCCGCAGTAGACGCGTAAAGTGAGACGCATAATAATTTTTACAGAAAACAATCGCGCAAGATTTATGAGTCGACCTTTGGTTCTTGGGTGTTTATAAAAAAACTACTGCATGTATTTATTAAAACGAACGTTATTCAACATATTGACTAACTAAGCTATGTTTCTATGCAAATTATTTTGGAGATTTCATACTTCTTATCTCGTTTATTTACGTCCAAAAAGCTTTAAAATTCGTGTTAAAATGTTTTGAGGCTCATAACTTTCAAGTCAATTATCTTTTTAGTTTTGGACCTGTAACCTGTAACATCAATTATTGGAGTAATTTCGACTTTTGTATGGAGAAGTGACCTGCTAATATGATTTTATTTTAGACAAATGTTTATACTTAGACCGTCCACGGAAAACTTGAAATCTCTAATAACAATAAAATGAGTTCATGGAACGTTATTTGTAGTTTATCTATTTTAGTTACCTCCCGGAAGGTTTATTTTCAGGAATAAATATTGTTATAATTTAGTGGCGCGTCGCTGTCGTTCCACCGTTGACTACGACGACACCACGACGACACTAGGTAGGTACGATTGCTATAAGTGGACGGATTTTTTTTACTTAAATTCTAAAATGCTAGACCTTATTATCTGACACTTACATTTAGCATATCATTACTATAACAAGAACTTTTACCCAATAAATACATTCCGACAAATGTATTTTTCTATACTTTCTAAATTTATCCCTTTCTTGTATCTACTATTAGTAAAAGAGAGCGATAGTTTAAAATAAGTTTAGTTATGAACAAGAGAATCGACACCAATGCTTTTCCAATCATTCTTGTGTACACCATATACCATCATGTACACATGTCCATCGTGTAGGGAGATATTAGCGCAGATAAAGCCATGATCGCAGGGTGTTAAAGGCTCGCGTGTTGTTCCAACCTTGAGGTCAGGAAGCCACTGTGCCTCTCTTTATAACCATTCAAACTTAATCGAATACAACCGACAATATATTACCCGAGTGTTGGAAACACAATAGTAAAAAACTTTTAAACAAAAACACGCGTTAACTCAAAAGAAAATTTACCTCATACACACTAACGCAACTGACCGTAGCAAAGATCGAAAAACTTTTAAAGTAGGTATAGGACTTTCTTGCAGACGAATCTCCCTTATTTTGGTTAACCCTTATTCGTCTTTAGACTGCCTACCTCAAGGCAAATAAATCCATCCTGTATTTATAATTTTTTCACAATTGATTATAAGATCTCACTAGCAAAAGTGACAACCTGAATCCGCAGTGAAAAGTTGTCATCATCAGTCCATTATTGTCCCACTGCAGGGCGCGGGCCTCTTCTTAGGATGAGAATGTTAAGGCCATAGCCCACCACGCTGGTCTAGTGCAGGTTGACTACAGACACACCATCGAGAACTTTATGGAGCACTCTCAGTGAAAATAAAAAAAATACGATAGGTATAAAAGATTTCACTGCGGATCAGAGACCCTAGCATGAGTTTTGTACTATCGTGTAGTGTAACTATCGACTTGGTATGGGATTGTTTAGTTCAAAATATCCACACGGTGGCGCTGGTAAAATTCCCATACAAAATTTGTCGATAACTACCTACACGATAACGTTAACTACACGATAGTTCAAACACTCATACTAGGGGTTCAGAAGTGAGTTTGCTAGTGAGGTCTCAGAATAGCCAGGCTGTTATGATTTTGTACGAGTGGGGGATGCATTTACCTATGTTAATTTCTATGGATGCTTTCCCTGCGTTAACTACGCGCGTAAAAGCCAAGAAATTGTTGTAATTTTTCGTACCGTGTAGATATGTTGCTCATCAGCTGTGTTTCTGCGAAATTAATACGAAGACGGTGCTCAACTGTGTATTGAGAAAACTAAGTATAACTATACAGCTAGCTAAATTCTGAACTCAGATTCCTATGCGCTAAAGCTATCTGCTGAAAACCAGGCACATTGGTGCACATCCAATTCCTTGAGTTGTGATGTATGTAATTTATGAAAAAAGATAGCAAATTAATAATTAATTATTATTAATCTAGTATGCAGGTATATTTTATCAAGAAGGAAACACAAAAACTTTGTGATATTACCGTAACTACCTAAGCACGTCATTACTACAAACAATCATTTCGCGTGAAAAAATTGGCGCCTGTGAAATAATGACGCGACACCCATTTCATTTTGACAATCGCATCGCGTGCCTGCCACCTATGGCTCCTTCACACGGAATGCATAAATGATAGAAACAATTTACTCGCCGAAAACAAATTGCTATAAGAAATATACGTTCCTATACAGAACAAAGATCACGGTAGATAATGGGTTTATAAAATATCAGAGATAGAAGAACTCCCTACGTTTTGACTTGGATAAAGATCTAAAACAATTTGTTATTGGTATTGATTCTCTTGATAACAAACTAAACCTATTCTAAACTATAGCTCTCTTTTACTAATAGTAGATACAAGAAAGGGATGGCAACAATTTTAGAGCTGTTAAATTTTTATTTTATGTTTTTGAGGATTTCGGGTTTTCCTCTTTACATATGGAATGTAATCCAAATAAATAAATGCATCACAATAATTTCTTACAGTATAATAATATGCCAAGCACGTAGAGGAAACCAAAGTTGTATATGTATACCAGGCCAGGCGCGTCCTGTGAGGGCTGAAAAACGGGATGTCCCGCCAAAAGCAGGACTTTGGCAACACTTTTTGGTAAGCAATAGCCTTTTTATTTTGCTTTCGGTACCTACGCCTTCGTGGACTCGCGGGGTGGAATCGAGAGTAAAAAGTATTTTTAGAAAGGGAGGGCTGTCAAGAATAAAAAACCGGCCAAGTGTAAGTCGGACTCACACAGTAAGGGTTCCTTACATACATACATCGACGATTTAATTTACGAAAGTTTATCAAAAGACCAACGATCGTACGCGAAATGTGATTTTTTTCATCTCTTTCTTACGCAGGTACCACCACATAGGTCTATGTTTGTTCTATTTTTAGTATTTGTTGCTAAACTACATAACATGCACTATAATCTGACCAAGATTGACGCTGGTATGTATTACCGTTTTGAATATACATACAGCAGGAACAAAAACGTTGAAAAAAATGCATGTTTTCTGAGGTTTCTTGTATGGGGTCCCCCTTTGGTTTTAGACTTTTTTTGTTTTTAGTATTTGTCGTGATACCCCTCATAGCAACACATATTCTGAGATAAATTTCAACTGGTTACCTATTATCGTTCAAAAGATACAGCTCCGTGACAGACAGACAGACGGACAGCGTAGCAAGAGTAATAGGGTCCCGTTTGGCACCCTTCGGGTACGGAACCCTGAAAAGCACAACTTTGTCGTTCAAAAAAAAAACACAGGACAATAGGTACTGCCTTGAGCGACTGGGGCGCTCGGTGCCCCCTAAAACCCTGCGTCCGTGTGCGCCGCACACCCTGCACCAAAGGCACAGACCACTTACTGGTCTGTGACCAAAGGTAAAGCCGGCCCTGGCTGTCAAATTAGTTTACGTGTCACACTTCTTCGTATTTTAGCCGAGATCACTACTAAAATATATGGATATATGGAAATTTTAATTCCGCTTACTTTGAAAGCACTAAAATTGTTACCCTCCCTTTCTTGTATCTACTATTAGTAATAGAGAGCGATACTGATACATCAAAATAAGTTAATAACTTACTAAAATAATCAACACCATCCACTAATGCAGGGCTTCCCAAACTTATTTTTACTGTGACGCCCTTGGGAGTTTGCCGATTTTTTGTGACGCTCCCCCCCGCCCCCATCTGGCCAAAAAGTACCTACCAGTGTGTAGTTCTAGTCTAGTAACAAGTTATCAGCAAAACCTCGCGACATCCTTGGAATAGTGCTGCGATGCCCCAGGCGTCGCGACGCACAGTTAGGTTAGCCCTGAACTAATGGAAAGTACGACTGAAAAAAACTATAGTCACCTGATAGTGATATCCAACGGTTGCTGTTCATACAGCGCCTTACAGAGTCGCGGGATCAGGCCGGGCTGCGCTTCGGTCCCCATCATGGTGTGCGTCTTGCCCGTCGCACTCTGCCCGTACGCCAGCACACATGATGAACAGCCTCGGAAGACGCTTGCTATCACTTCCTGGCCGATGGCTTCGAACACCTAGCATTGGTACAATTTCTCAGTTATTTGTTTTATTAAAATGGTAACTTTCATGTTAACATTCTTAAGAAAATAAAAAGGAAAACGATATTTTTATAGTTTTACGCAAGGGCATGGGTCAAAGTACTCCAACGTACCTAAAGAAATTTAATCTAAAATGTGATAAGATAATGATGATGTGCAGTGATAGCCTAGCGGTTGAACGCTTGCCTTCCGTGCAGGAGGGTGTGAGTTCGATCCCGTCCCGCACCTCTGACTTTTCGAATTCATGTGCGGATTTATATTCGATTATCACTTGCTTTAACGGTGAAGGAAAACATCGTGAGGAAACGTGAGAGAGTGCTCCATACAGTTCTCAATGGTGTGTGTAGTTCGCCAACCCGCACTAGGCCAGCGTGGTGGACTAAGGCCTTAGCCTTCTCATACTGAGAAGAGGCCCGTGCCCAGCAGTGGGACAGTCATGGGCTGGTTATGTTATGTTTATGTGATAAGCCTTGGACCTCTTGAATTACTTTTATAGATACATACTTTCTCCTGTGAGGCGTAAGACGGCTGCGTTATTGGGCAGAAGCTGTCGAAGGCATAATCAGCATAGTATCGACGAATGCGCTCACGACTATCGCCAGCACCTGATACGCTCACCTACGCAAATAAATAAATCTAAAAGCAAACGAAGTATTTGTTTTTTAAAGCTGCTGACTAAAAATAATACTGTAGGTATCAAAAAAGTCTCGCCAAGTGCACGCCAGTTAATTTTTTTTTTTTTTTTTTATGAGATCTAGATCTGCTCCTGGCTGCAATCTAGACAGCTTTGTCAAGATGTGGTCGACGATGGAGCGAACAAACCTATTAGGTGCCGATTCACTCGGTTGTAAGTGCCGATAATACAACATGTAACAAAAACCCTGTTGTTCCTGTGAGCTACGTTATCAGAATCGATATTCATACGTAAGGACACAACTCATTTGGCAAAGCTCTTCAATAAAAATAATAAAATTAAATATTAAATCTTTATTAAAAGTTATTATAACACTTTTAATTAACAATTACCTAATACTAGTAATATGTAGGTCTATGCCTAATAATGATTTAACATTACATTATAGTACATTATGACACAAGTGAGCTAAGTTGACTATTATACTCGAGGCTGGATTGCAGCCCGAGCCGAAGGCGAGGGCGTAATGGAGCCGAGAGTATAATAGCCAATGCTCACGCGTCTCATACGACGTTTTTCAACACACTTGCGAGGACAAAAACATACAAATACATATTTTAGACAAATATTGAATTTGTGAAAAATGGCGCGCGGATTACATTACTGTAATCGCACGGTGACGGCTATGGGCTAGCAGGTGGTCGAAGGAAACCGCCAAACAGCCTAATATTAAAAATATAATAAATAGATATTTTTTATTTATAACACTAATTAATGTTAATTTGTTGACAAAAATAAATAATTTGATGAAATGAAATGTTTATTTATCATATTTTAATTAATACAGTTGATTTATTCCTAAAAATGTTTTATTTAGTTCAGGCATAAAAACTCTTTGCTACGATTTAAAAATAAACTGTAAAGTAAAAAGCACTAGTGCGATAATATAATGTAAAAAGCACGCGTGCGTTATAAGCTACATTATGAACCTAAAAGCATTGCAATAAGAGCTACTTTACGGGCAAGTTTGTTGAAAATTTATTTTTATTGATACAATCACTGAGTGAGTGAGTTTTGAGTGATATAATCACTTTCAATTCACAATTAATAATGATTTAATATTTAATTTTATTATTTTTATTAAAGAGTTTTTCCAAATGAGTTGTGTCCTTACGCATGAATACCTATTAATTCCGAAAACGTAGCTCACACTCTCACAAGAACAACAGGGTTTTTGTTACACATTGTATACAGATATCTAATGTAGTACGGTCGACCGCACGTCGGTGGTAACACTTTGACATTAGCAGCATCTTTATTTCGTAAGCAGTAAGGGCGGTTTTCGAATTGACGTGTTACCACTGTCATGCAGGCGACTGTACTTGCCGGCAGCATTGAATTAAGAAACCTATGGAAGTGGCCCATTCTTCTATATCCACCTAGTTTATACAAATATCTATTAAATCGTTATTGAATTATGAAACTATTCTTTGTCTCTTGTTAACCAACGTGTTATGTCGTCTGGTGAAAGAAATCGCATGCTATTTGTATATTCTCTGTTTGGCAACATCTTTACGGGATGTCAAAATACCTACGCCGCGTGGCAACCCCGCTTACCCCGCAATGTGGCCCATAGTACATGAGCTGTCAAGTAAACAAACTAGGGCTGTTGATATTTTTTAAATATCAGATCTATCGATATTTTTAAATATACAATCGGAGTTCGATATATTGAAAAAAAAAAAGAAGATATTTCGATATATTGACCAAATTTCATGATTCTAGGTCAATGCGAAGTACCCTATAGGTTTTTTATGTGAGTTTGCGAGTATCAAAATGTGATATAGCCGTATGATTGCCTTGACCTAGAAGCTTGATTTTTATGTCCTAGGGACAGCCGAACTTAGTATTTGATATAATTGCATTATTTATTACTACTTGAAAATGATTTTAATCAGCACACATCTCTGGTACGAAACACGAGCATCGATATCGATACTTTTTAGTTTTGATTATTTACTTCCCTAGCTATGGCCACCATAACGGTGGCCCGGATATTGTAGGTATAAGTATACCACGCTTATTACGTAGGTATTACTGGTCCATAGGTACAAGTCAATGGCCGGCAGTGACTTCCACAACTTCGCTGTGCGCATTATGAAAGACTTTTCAAAGCGCTTGATCCTGATAGTATTGATTTCTACCAAATGTGGATGATATCCTGCAGTGCGTCTTGTAGTCCATAAAAGAATATGATGGCGGAATAAGCTCATGGAGCTCATGCGCACATTCTCCAAAGTACAGCCTGTAGAACATCGACAAACAAGCAACTGTGCGTCTATGGGCTAAGCTTTGTAGCTTAGGTTTTACTGGCAGTAAAAAATAAATCTTCTAAAAAAGTACGTCCAATGCACCCTAGGCAGTCTGGCTAATTTTTCCACTACAGCACGAGCTTAATATTCTCGTACGTATAGCTCGTTCCGACACGACAGAAGGTGTGTTAAAACACCCGATTCTTTGCTTTTTCACATCCAGGGGCCTCACTTCCGACTGGTTCGAGCTCAGAACCAAATCGAGTTAATGTCAATTCCTAGAGGAATGCAGTACGAATTGAAACTAACTCGAATTCAAATTCGATTGATCCAGCACTCGATCCAGTCATCGGGAGTAAGGCTCCAGTGCCCCAGTTTACTGTTATGCAACACAGTACCTACACACATCAACCATGAACCACACCAAACCCGTACATCCTACGATTCTGCGATTGGCAGAATCAGATGGCACTACAATCGACAAAAATGTAACGGGCTAAGAATGTTGCTGGTGCGATTCTATAGACAACACATAGAGCACAGAGTTATGTGCTCGATGGGGCAGCAGGAGCAACATATTTCATACAATCATACCCAAAGGTCTGCGTCAAAGAGAATATAATCACTACGTTCTAGCGTCGTAAACGAAACGATTCGTTTTTGACCAGGGGCCTTACTCCCGACTGTTTAGAGTTCTGAAACAAATCGAGCTAATGTCAATCCCTAGAGGAATATAGTAGGTATACGATATGACACTAACTCGAATTCAAATTCGATTGATACAGAACTCGATCCAGTCGGTAGTAGGGCCCCACAGGAAGCAATTAATATAAATCCACAAATCCACTTACTTTAATGTTTGTAATTGTAACTGTATTATTATCCATTACGTCAACAACCGGCACACGATCCTTTTCAGACCTCAATTCCCTGTAAAACAACAAACACACTTTATTAAAAACCTTTTCATATTCTAATACTATATTCTGAGTCTAATATAAATACTTAAGTTTTTGTTTGTGTCATTATTCAATTAAGTACCTTTAACAAGTTTTTAACTTACTTTTCAGTGAATGGCCTAACTCGTATTGCAAGTTTAACGTTAGACATTTTATAATTTTAATAAGTTGATACTACTTTTACAGCTGTAACGTTAGGTAGGTACTAAATTTTTACTTATAGGTACATAAAATAAATCAGAAAGCGACAAGACGTAAGCTAGTGCAAACTGGTAAATATAATGAACAGATTCTTCGGAAGTTCTGTGTTGTTGGACAAAGTTATTTTGAGATCGACTCACCCTTCCTGTAGCGCCTAAACACAAGGAAAGCTTATTTAGCTTAAAAATAGATCTTGTTTACTATTGGTACTTATCAATCCTACTATCGATCGTTAGAGCATTCAATTCAAACTTTTTACCCGACTGCGCCTGGAGGGTTAATTTTTTTCAAGTGTTATATAGGTAACTAGATATGCATTTTTAATAACGTTGAATATTTTGTGGTTTTTTATTTAGTATTTCTAATTCCAAATTACATTTAAACATATAAGTTGTATATATTTTAGTAAACAATTTTTAAAAACCTTGATTTTGATAGGTACCCCACTCGATAGGTTTTGAGACAAAAAAAAATTTGAAGACATGTAATATGGCGCCATAAATCGGTTATTTAAATTTTTATAATTTTTATATACCCAGTGTCACTCTCAACGACACCTCTCAAGCTAAAAACCGTCAAGCCGTTTAGGCTACAGAGCGTGCCAAAGAAATATACATACATACATACATATGTACCTACATACATACATACATAAATACTTACATAGCTACATACACTCGAAAAACAAAACATAACCCTTCTTCTGACGCAGTCGGGTACAAACAGACTTTATGTATAAACATGGAATTACTATAATATGTTAACAACAGCGATCTCTCGCTTCCCGCCGTTGTTCTGTCTATGGACGGGACTGGGAGCGAGAGCGCTTGGGAAGGCGTCGTCTCCTTCTGCGAGGAGGTGATGCTCGCTAAAGTGGTGGCGGAGAGGGTTCGAGAGGCGACGACCTCTCTTCCCATCCGCAGGAGACGGACCGTGAGCCGCAGGAGGCGTATGCCGACCTCCAGCCACCCTAGGAGTGGGCCTGCGAGCGGCGGACTCGGGTTAGCCCGCCGCCTGATCAGTCAAGGCCCGTGACGGTGGCGCGTCGTGTTCCAGGCGCGGTCGATGTTGGTGCCGCACGGGGAGAAGGGGTTCGCCTGCAAGTGGCGAGCCGGGAGCTGCTGGGGATGGTTGGGCGAATACAAGTTTCCCACGCCCACGGCCAAGAGATGGAAGAGGAACACCGTGGGCGGAATGCGTCCATGGGGATTTCCCCACGTAAAAAAAACCCATAATATCAATGGAATCGAGTGGAAATATTTCACACATCGATCATCATGTTATCATAATAAAATTACGCAATTTCTTTTATTTTTATCCTTATCATTTCTGCATACTTTATTAGGTACCTATAGGATTTTCAAACGGTACATGAAATTTTTAATAATAAAATCGACTAGGGTTTTTTATATATTTCATCTGTCTGTCTGGTCAGGTAACAAGAGTGTCCCGCGATAATTTCAACTTGGCTGTTTATAATCCCTTTAAAATTTTTAATATTTTTAGGTAAGGTTTTTTTTTTAGGTACACCCATGAAGTTGGAGAAAATATCCATCTTCATGGGTATTACTAAATTGTTAAGCAATGGTGTGTAACGGTTACATGAATTATTAAGCCTTTGACATTGATCTCAATGTCATTTATTTTAGTTGAAATATAAGTATTAGGACTACCAGTGACCATAACCCCATGTTCGTTGACTTTGACCTTGATCTTTACATTTGAAACCTTCACCTTTGTCTGACGTGCTGGAACTATGTGTTAAACAGACTCAGCTCACTCCGACTGCACGTGGTCAGATTCAGTCTTACCCCTAGAGTGTTATCAAAAGTACTCTGTGAGTGTTATTTAAATTCGTGGATTCAGAACATAGGTACATCCAGAAGCTCGTGAAGGAGCTCTGAGTGTATCATGGAATTAATGAATTAATGATAGTAATGATGATAATAATGGGGTGCATTAAAAGAGCCTCCACGAGTGATAATATTTAATTGATCGTTCGGCGCTCTCTGGGCAGTCTGCCCCGCTACCAACCTGCTGACCACAGAACATTATGCTGCTGACTGACTAATCTTTTTCCCACGGCATGAGCTGTTATCATTATGTAGCTCATGTCGACGCGACAGAAGAAGAATGAATTAATACTATAGGAATGCTGACAAGTGCCGAAAACATAGACCCAGTAAACTTCGCCGAAAAGTTGGTCTTGAAAGAGAAAACTTATACGTAGTGGTGTTCTTTTCTAAGGTGACCATACATTTGCTTGAAAAGTAGGACACGATGGAAAAGCTCAGGGGCCGTATTATATGTTATTAAATTAAAACCATCATTGTTCCGGTGCAAAGAAGGATGGCGATATACGTCCTGTATAGCTTTGTCTCTCTTTAGCAACGGAACAATGATGTTTCTAACACTTGATAAGGGCCGCGTTCAGTATTATCGTCCGACAACGCCCGGAGCGTACTTTGGTTGTTCAGTTACTCAGAGCGATTATACAAACAAACGCCTAAGGAACGCTCCGAGCGTCTTCCGACGATAATACTGAACGCGGCCAAGAACATTACCTACGTTATTAATGGAATGTACTTAGGTAATTGGAAGAAAAAATAATGAATTTTCCTTTACCAGGTAAGCGCGGGTACACACCTTCGGAATTTAATTTTAGAACTTTCTCATTCATAGATTAATTGATCACAGTTCAGCTGAGTTTAGCTTTATTTTATACTGTCACCTGTTTGGTATTTGAGCAGAGATTTGATCTGTAATCACTCAAGTGTGGTCGAGACTCGAGACCACGCTTGAGTAGAGATTTCTTTACAATTTCAGGTGTACCTATATATTCTATACCTAAACGAGTAGGTATATGAGTAACGTAACCTCTTTCTTTCTCTCACTAATTAATACTAGGGAAACAAAATTATATTAGGTATTTAAATAACAAAACAGAGATTGTGTCAGCGTTTCTTCTTAAGTTCACCTACAGCTAGAAAACGCCAAGGCCTTAAAATATTGTTGAAAGCAACCTTCAACGTTTTTCCAAGTCACAATATTTAGATTTACTTACACAAAATATATTTAGATTTTTGGATTATCTCATAATAACTTTGTTCAAGCACAGTTCAAGGAAGCTCAATAATGGTAAATATATGAAAAGAAAGTTGAAAACTACTTTTCAAATGGCAGGCTTAAAATGGTAGGGTGTGATGTTTTTGCTAACGCCAAAAAAGTTTACGGCCGCTTCGCTCGCGCTACTGTACGAGGTAATTTATGACTTTGTCCCATATTTTAGGTACCTAAATGTTCTGTTTTTTCATAATTTACTTAATAATACTCAACACACATTGCCAACTTAAAATACTGAAATTAATATAAAAGGTAACTTTTCTTAATAAAAGCACATAAAGGGTTACTTTTGATCACTCTCTGGCACAGACTACATAGAGATACTGCTCTCTGGTAAATTTTGAAACAAGCGCGTTGGCAACACTTCAGACATAGACAATTTTACTGGTTGGTGGGAAAATTCGTAAAGATCGTGTTGTGGATTTTTTATTATTTTCCAAAATTTGTGTTTCTTCGAGTGTTAATGTGTAATAATGGTGGATTATTAAATGTTAAGTGCTCGTTAACGTGTACAAGTGTGGATAAATGGTACAAAGTTGAAAAACATGACTTTCGTATTATCTCATCATCCCCTCAGAAACCTAGTAAAGTTTCCATCACTTTACTAGGATACATGTATAATATGTTCAATGATTACGACTGAAGGACAAGTATCCATGGTCATGAATAAATTGAAAAAAAAAAAAGACAATTTTACTGATTTGACATTTTGAAGAATTTGATTGAATTAGTGATGGGACTCGAGTCCAATTTTACCACTCAAGTCATTCGAGTCATTTTATAATTTTACTCGAGTACTACTCGAGTGGTCGAGTCACTCGAGTGGTTCACGAGTCACTCGATCACTAGCCTCTATCGAGTCACCTGTCACAATCCTTGAATTAATTATTTTTTATTTTGTCAATAAGTTGAGGCTTAAAACATAGTAGACATAAAATGGAAAAGCGTTCTTAAGAATAAAAACACATCGTTTCGCATGTCTCGGCGAGTGACTCGAGTCCGAGTGAACTCGAGTCGATATT
Organism: Asteroscopus sphinx; assembly: GCA_949699075.1. Lineage (NCBI taxonomy): Eukaryota > Metazoa > Arthropoda > Insecta > Lepidoptera > Noctuidae > Asteroscopus > Asteroscopus sphinx. The sequence goes on from OX453019.1 coordinate 9,614,121, forward strand.
TTTTTTACTCGCGTCCATTTTTTTTCGATGTCTCTCGAGTCACTCGAGTAAAAGTGGATTCGAGTCTCATCACTAGATTGAATTGAAGTAAAAAAATATTTAAGACTGTCTGGCGGTCAGCTTTTTCTTCTCAATTTGTTCTGTTTATTATTTTAATGTGCAACGTTGGATTAAAATACATATAACATCGTAATATACGCAGAAAGGTACTGTTCCTCTTACATAATTTCTCTTATTTTTTCCAATTCTTTTCAAGAAGTATTCTCAAGATAGTATTACGCTAGACAGCAGATTCTCCAATTCTTTTCAAGAAGTATTCTCAAGTTAGTACTATTGATAAACAGCAGATTCCAGATTTGTAATCCTATACATTTAAACAGCAAATGCTGATAAAAATAACATCATCAGTACTACCGAAACTAATTTAGTACCTAATTTAGTAAGCAAAGACATACTTAGTGCATGCTTAGTGGTTTCAATGTCAATATTCCCCATTATCATAATTACTTTACTATATCCTGATTTCTAATGGGGTAACATTTTATAACCATGCAAATTGTTACATATAAACTACAAATATTTATAATCATTTATGCTAGATAATACATGTTTAAAAGTTAATAACAGTATAAGAAGTGTCACATCGAGTTCCATTGTCAATCAAGTGTTTTTTTTTATTTTCATTATAAGTGTATTTTTTATTTATAAATTGTAAACAGACGCGTTTCCAAAACTCTTGACATTGGCAGAATTGTCGACATCGGCATTACTTGCCATAAGAAGAAGAAGAAGAAGAAGAACAGTATAAGAAGTCAGAAGATGAAAATCAAATGTATTCTTTAGTACTTCATACTGCATCATCATTTCAGCTGAAAGATGTCCATTGCTGGACACAGGCCTCCCCCAAGGATCGCCACAACAACAGGTCCTGCGCTTTCCGCAACCAGTGGAATAGCATATTGCATAATGATATTGAATTGTATGTGATAGATAGAATGGAATGGAATGGATCATAATAATGTGTAGTCCAATGATACTAGTTTGATTTTATATTTTAGTTTGATACAAATATTATCTAGGATAATTTGATGACATTTGTTCTTTAAAAAAAAAAACTAATGTTTTTTATTTCAAATAAACCTAATTACAGGCACTTTTGAAATGACAGGCTCGTTGGGATACAGGGAACAGGATAGTTGCACTTTAATATAAGTACCATGTTTTTATAATGAGAGTGAGCTAATATTGCATTGTCATCCAGTCCTGAGTTATGTTTAAAGTTCAACTCTCTAGCTCATTGTGAAGTCCACCCCTAAGGCGACACTGACCGAAGTTTGTTGAAAATAATTTTCAATTTGTACTGAACAGACAGACAAGAAAGCAATTTTAGATATTTCATTAATTATTCATTGGCTTTAATTCATATGTAAAATACTGAAAATGAAAAATACTCTCACACAACATACCTACGTATATGGTTATTACACCATTGTAGTTCATAGATTGACATCTTTTGTATTATCATGAGAATACCCAGTGTCATATTAAGTTGAACTTTCAATGTTCTAATAATCATTCTATGTTCAGTCACGCAAGATGTTAGTACGAAGGCTAACAAGATCCTTATGGAACACGGTGCGTGTGGAGAAGAGGCTATTGGCTTCAGAGCCTTTAAAACCACAGCCTGAAGAAAAAGAGAGTGTTGAACCAGTACAGGTGAGGCTTTTTTAAACAAGACTGATAGTTACTTCAATAGAGTTTCTTAAAATACATGACTTGTGTTATATTTGTGTTAATAACATTCACCTTTTCTATTGGATCATTCTTGTTAGATCTATAATACAGATTCATGATTTGACGATGTCTGTGGTCTAGTGGTTTGAGTGTCGGACTGCTGATCACGAGGTTGTGGGTTCGATTCCCACAGGACACAAATATGTGATGAGCATAAGGTTCCTCTGTGGCATAAGTGTTTGTGTTGGTCTGGGTGATTCTTATGTATTATAAGTATGTATTTACAAAAAAATAATTATATAAGTATTATATCCATTGTCTAGTACCCATATTACAAGCTCTGCTTAGTTTGGGACTGCTATATAAAATGTACCAAATATTTCATCATCATCATTTCAGCCGAAAGACATCCACTGCTGGACAAAAGCCTCCTCCAAAGGTATATCCCAAATATTTATGATGGTTTTATTGAGAATTATTTTTCTCATTAGATCTAAAAGAAAAACTTTAATTCAAACTGGATACAGTGAGAATTTTAGTGAAAGCAATTAATAAAATTGCCTACTTAAGGGCAAACACTACTCATATACCATCTTATACCAATACAGTCCATTTCCATTCGTGAAAAACCTTGTAAGATGAAACAACCTTGTTTTTCTTATTATTTATGGCAATTACATATGTAGTTATGTACCTATATGTAAAATGGTGGTCTTAGTTTAAACTTTAAAAACATAGTTTGACACTGTGCATATGAATGCATATCTAATTGGAACTAATGAGTATTCACACTAAATAGCAAGAAATTATCACAGACTCTATTCATGTTACAATCTTTTTTAATCATATATACATAATTATATGACTACCTTGTTGGTCTAGTGGTCACAAGCGCGACTACTAAGAGACCCACTCTTCCTAGGTTCAATTGCTGGGTTGGGCAGTGATTGGGTTTTATAGTTAGGAAATTCACAATAGCAGCCCGGAGTCTGGATTTGTGCCTGGTTAGTGGCAATAGGCTCGCCCCCGAAATATAAAAATCTCGTGTCACGGTGTTTGTGGTTGCACTTCTCCGGACTGCACAATTTTTATGAAATTTTTGATATATAAATTGGGTAGGTATGAGAATAGGTCGTAATAGTAGATTGTTACACAAGGGTCGAAAGGAATCAATTCCAATACGAGGTATTTAGATGCCCGAGCGCAGCGAGGGTGGCTATCGTCCGAGTAGGAATTGATGACTTTCACCCGCGTTAAACACTCTACTTTTCATTTCGAATATAAGGAAAGTAATAAATAGTAGTTTTTTCTGAAATACATATTTTATTGGATATTCGCCACTTCATAAAATCATTGTATGTACGAGTTAATATCCCGGCAAATTATGTAGTCTTTTTTAAATATAAAATATGGAACACACCACGTCACCACCGGCGGCGCCAGGCCATCCCGAAGGCCATCACTGACACGAAGAAGGAAAGTAATAAATAATAGTTTTTCTAAAATACGTATTTTCTTGTATGTTAGCTACTTCAGAAAATCATTGTATGTATTTAAGTATCGTTACTTGAAATTTCTGGCAAAAGATTTTCGATTACTGTTTTTGCCTCGTATTTAACCGAATCTGGGGTCAACATTTCAGAATCGCTTGAACTCATTTTTAATCAAATATTAGTCTATAAAACTGAGATTTTGAATTTCGGTACCAACAAAGTTAGTATCCCGGCAAATTGTATAGTCTTTCTTAAATTTTAATTATGGAAAACCCCGCGTCACTACCGGCGCCGGGCCGTCTTATAGGTTTTTTTTTAATACACACTGGCTGTTTATAAACTCACAAGACCGCGGCATTTTTTTTCGATTTTTTTCTTAATTATGAAAATAAATTCGTACCGACCATGGTATAATAACATGTTTCACCAGGTATTCTCTTCCCGCAATGACAGCGCGATGCCTCCAAGCTACGTCACGATCAGTGCTGCCATTGATTGATATCTTCAATATACTTAAGGAGATTTTTGTTCATAATGAATATAAAATAAATTCCTAACTAGCCTAACTATTTGTTATCTCGTGTTATTCATCTAATTAGTTAATAAAGGAAACTATATTAAATTACTAGTTAAAAAGTGATTCTTTATAGAAGAAAGTAAATGAAAAAATGCATTTTGCTCGGGTAATTTATTTTCACAAAGTGGCAGCACATCAAACTGACAAGTATCACGCTAACAGCCCGCTATTGGCTCCACGGCCGATGACGTAGTACGGAGGCAATCACGTGACCTAGCTGTCACGGGAAGAGACTACCTGGTGTTATTATACCATGGTACCGACTATCTATAGTTCTATCTATTTTTAAAATTCATTCCCGCCCTAGGGAGGAAAGCAATTACTATGAGTCTTTCCCAAAGACGTCTTTCCCGCCCTAGGGAGGGAATCAGCGTTTTCCACCCGCTACTCGGATCAAACAAACACTACTTTCAGAGTATGAGAAATGAAAAGTATATTTCATACCGCTAGGTGATTAGGGTGTCCCTATTCAGAAATAATTTATATGGCAAAACAATGTTTGCTGGGTCAGCTAGTAATATGAAACATTATGTATATTGCGGTATCAACAACATTATATTATTCAAAAACTCAATGTATCTTTATATCCATGTATGTTTCTTCCAGTTGGAGGCTCTAGACAAGGATATATGCCTTTTAGTTGATGAGAAGGACAACTTCCTTGGGACGGCCACTAAAAGGGAATGCCACAAAGTAGGAGAAGATGGCAAAGTGCTGCTCCATCGTGCCTTCAGTGTGTTCCTGTTCAATAAGAGAGGAGACATGCTCCTACAGAGAAGGGCCAGCCAAAAAGTAATTATATTATAAAATTGCAATTTTTCTAGGTATTTGTCACAAAATTATAATGTGGGTATTTATTTTGTATATGTTATTTATAGTATGACCATTTTCTACCTCATAATAATATGTATGGATTATGTAAAAATTATAAAGTCAGTGGCAGAGATTGATAGATTTTCATAAAATTATTTTACCTTTATTATTATTTCTTATGATAGAACTATTTATTCATTGTTTCCACCAATCTTGACTAAGTTCAGATATTATAAGTTATGTGTTTCATGTTCTAGGTTACATACCCAGACTACTACACAAATGCGTGTTGCAGCCATCCGCTGTTCATAGACGAGAAGGCTGAAGATGTCATCACAGCTGCAAGGCGCAGGCTAAACTATGAGCTAGGAATTCCTTTAGATCAGGTAATACTAACTTTACATAATTAGGAAGTCAATGCATGTTTTAAAAAAATGTACAGTAAATGAGTCTGGTTATTGACCTCTAAATTAACATTTTATATTCTGTTACTATGAGTATTCATGATGATTCTGCTACCCATATACACATATTCTCAGTCAGAAAATACATCGCCTACATAAGGTCAGCACAAACAGACGGAGTGGCAGCGAAGCGACTTATTTTGTAACAATTGAAATTTAACTTTATTTGCTTCTGCATAAGACTGATATTTTAATAGCGAAATAAAATCACAAGAAGCTCCAAGCGCCGCGAAGAGAGGTCGAGTGGCCACAGCCACAAGCGTCTATATGAGCCGATCAATAAGAGTTGATTTGCCTAGCAAACAATGAACTGCTCTTCGCCGCTAATCCATCGGTGTGCACTGACCCATATCACAGAAAACATAACATTACAGTACGGAAACTACGTACAAACCCTCGAAGCGACGCACTCACAGACTCACGCGTCAACAAGACCCCTAACTGGGTGTTTGCTCTGACAGTACTGCGACGTCCGCTTAGGTTCTTGTCGAGGCATGCGTTTGTGTGAGTGATTAAATCCGGAGCGTTAGCACGTAGTTTCCGTACTGTATATTATCTTTACAGTGCCCACATGCACCTGTGAATCTGCGAAGTATCAGGTTTACAGATAACCTGATTTGATCCCATCATGCTATCAACAACTAAATGGATGAAAGCGATGGACATAAGAATCCTCTCCTTGTATTTCAAACATAATTAATTCAATTCAATTGATTGTATATTGTGATATAGGTATTTACAGTTGTTATAACAGAAAAAAGTGCTGCTATGACCAGCCATATTGATAAAATCTCTAATAATGTTTGTTTTGAAAGATCTGAAAAAAGGTACTGAAGGTCGATATCATGTAAAAGATATAATTAAATTTTAATTTATTTTGGCTCTCAAGCTTAGTCTTCATTTTCGTTACTTTGTTTTGAAGCACTCCTGATTGACGAATGAAAGGAGCTCTGAAAGAATATAGCATGTGATGAATGAAAGGTAATAGTACTCTGAAAGGAATGGTATGTTAGGAAACTTCTTTTCAATTTATTGAATTCGGGTTCTAAACTTTCTAAAAATAAAACTTGGGTAATTTTGGATACTTTTTTATTGAATAACCTCCACCCACATATTATTACTTACATCAATAGATCTTATTTCCTTATATGTCTCACATCCCAGTATAAATAAAAAAATATTTTTATTTTATATTATTACATTTGGCATACAATACATTTAAGTTGACATATAAAACACAGATATGGATTTTAGATCAATAATTATAATTTGTCAAAGAGGTATAAAAACACAGATATAGATTTTAGATTCAATAATTATAATTTGTCAGAGAGGGTGTAAAAACACTGATATAGATTTTAGATTCAATAATAAATTATAATTTGTCAGAGAATTAATCATTAGTAGTATAATAACATGTCGTTAAAAGTATTTTTTTAACGTGATTTTTGAAAATATATAATTATAATGTGTGTGAAAATGTCTCTAAATAAAGAAAAAAAAAATCTTTTGCGCTTTGAATATAGCTAATTATGATTCCTAATATAAGTTGTTTGTATGTAGATGGACCCGGAGCTGTTCACGTACATGACACGCGTGCACTACCACGACCCCGGCGACGGCGTGTGGGGAGAGCACGAGATCGACCACATCCTCTTCTTCCAGAGCGACGTCAAGGTCAAGCCCAACTCCAACGAGATCTCCGAGTACTGCTTCGTGCCTAAAGCCGAGTTTAACGCGTAAGTACATCTATTGGGTTCGATTCCCACAGGACAAATATTTGTGTGATGAACATGAGTGTTTGTGTTGCTCTGGGTGTTTCTTATGTATTATAAGTATGTATTTACAAAAAAAAGTATATAAGTATTATATAATAATAATAATCGATAAATCGTAACATTTAAGCTAAGCCAGTGCTTTCCAAACTGTGGGTCGCGACCCCCTAGGGGGTCGCTGACACCTTACAGGGGGGTCGCAGTCGATTAGAAATTAAAAGTTTTTATTGTTCTTAATATTATGTTTATTAAAAAGCCTTACTGCCACCGCCGCCGCCGCAAAGAGCGAGTCCAGGGCATTTCTTTTTACTAAAGGGGGTCGCGCTTTGGAAAAGATTGAAAAACACTGGGCTAAGCTATTAAGCTAACTAGATGACATGAACGACAGATCAGTAGCTCTAGCACGAACAATTTTGACGTCTCGAAACGTAAATGTAACTGAATTTTGGATCTGAAATACTCGTTTGAGACATAATGTCATAATGTTCTTCTGAAGTCGCAATAATAGTACATTACTGTCGAGGCCTGAAATGAAGCAATGTACGGCCGAGTAATATTGGAAGTACGAGGCGAAGCCGAGTCCTTTTTAACTAAACGAGGCCGTTAATTGCTATTTCGGCCGAGACTTGTATAGTACTTTTCTCTCATTTGCGAGGAAACACAACACAAATTAATTCAACAGTATCTCATTTTCATTCACGCCAATTCGCCCGCGCGCGTTTCTTGTTCTTTTTTCAGTTTTGAAAAAAAAATGCGCATTCAGCCTGTATAATGATAAATATTTTGTACCTAAAAACACCTAATTTATGTAAGTGTGTACTTAAAAACCTCGGTAGCATAATTTAAAAAATAAAAAGTGTCCAGCAATTTCTATTACTGTCCTGTTGGATATTACCGGCCTGTTAGTTCGTTGCGTACGGAAAAGAGCCGATTGTTGTATTCTTTTTTTTGAATAATGAACCAATTTCCGAGCAAGTGGAAACAAAACATAATTATTATAAATAAAGAAAAAAATGAATTATGAATTTCGCCTTGCCTGAAATAAAGAAATTTAATTTAATTTAATTATTATTATAATGTTCAAGATTTTAGACATATATCTCTGTATGATACAAAGTGCGCATTATGCATAAAATTAAATCAAAATGTACTGAACTGTTGTATGTTACGAACTGTTGTATTTTTGATTTAAAAAACGCTTACATACGTCACGTCGCTTACGACGTTTCGATACGTCAGAATTGTTCATGCTAAGCACAGACATAGTAAAATATATAGACGAAGTGCTGCGAACAATCACAGTGAAGCCAACAAAAACCATGCTTTTCGGTGTATAAACCAGCGCTTACACACACAACACTTCAAACCGTTGTCACCGTCAGTGTACATGTCAAAGCACTGTCCGGTAAGCATCGTGAAAAATATATCCTTCAGGTGCATATGTGTGCTGTGCGTGAGCGCTGGTTTGTATACGGAGGAGCACGGTTTTTGTTGGCTTCACTATGATTGTACGCAGCACTTCGTCTATATTTTTTACTATGTCTGTGGTACTAAGGCTACAGTATGGGTAACAAGCGAAATCTATACTTCTATCCTAATATTAATGGGGTGCATTAAAAGAGCCTCCACGAGTGACGATATTTAATTGATCGTCAGGCGCACCCTAGGCAGTCAGCCCCGCTACCAACCTGCTGACTGGCTAATCTTTTCCCCATGACATGAGCTGTTATCATTATGTAGCTCATGTCGACACGAAGAAGAAGAATATTAATGAGGAAAGATTTGTTTGTTTGTAATCGATAAACTCTTGAACTACTAACCGATTTTAATAATTGTTTCACCATTAGATTGCTACTTTATCCAGAAGTAACATAGGCTATATTTTATTCCCGAAATTCCCGCGGAAACGGGAAAAGCGGAATTTCACGCGAAGTCGCGGGCGGAATGCTTGTCGTTTATAAATTACAACTTCGGGATAAAATTCATGTTTTTTTTAAATTTTTTCATGACCATGGATACATGTCTTTCAGTCGTAATCATTGAACATTACTTGTAAAGTGATGGAAACTTTACTAGGTTTTTGAGGGGATGATGAGATAATACGAAAGTCATGTTTTTCATCTTTGTACCATTTATCCACACTTGTACACGTTAACGAGCACTTAACATTTAATAATCCACCATTATTTTACATTAACACTCGAAGAAACACAAATTTTGGAAAATAATAAAAAATGCACAACATGATCTTTACGAATTGTCCCGCCAACCAAAATTCATGTTAATTATCCAGAATTGCCATGTTATCCCGCACGAACAACAACTCCTTTTAACAACTCCTTTCTCAGAAATCATTAATCTTAACTATTATAAAATTGTAAACGTCTGTTTGTTTGTTTGTTTGTTTGTTCCAGCATCACGCTAAAACTACTGGACCGATTTGGATGTTTTTTTTTTTGTTTGAAAGCTGTTGATCTGACTTAAAAACTGGTATGAGTTTTGAGAAAGAAAGAAAGAAAGAAAGAAAGAAAGAAAAAAAGAAAAAACTTAATTCGTGGGTTGCGTACTCACCCGACAGATCGAAGCTTCTATGCATTTGCACGAGCGGATAGTAATGTACGTTGGAGTGGAGTGGACAGGGGATGGGACTGGGGATGGGACTGGGGACGGGACAGGGGACGGGACTGGGGACAGGACAGTGGACGGGACAGGGGACGGAACATGGGACGGGAAATGGGACGGGACATGAGACGGGACATGGGACAGGACAGTGGGACGGCACATGGGACTGGACATAGGATGGGACATGGGACAGGACAGTGGGACATGGGACGGGATGATAGTGATATAGTGAGATAGTGGGACAGTGGGATAGTGGGACAGTGGGCCAGTGGCAGTGGGACGGTGGGGCAGTGGGGTAGAGGGGCAGCGGGTCAGCGGGGCAGTGGGGTTGTGGGGCAGCGGGGCAGCGAGGCAGCGGTAAAGTGGGGCAGCGGGGCAGCTGGGCGGGGAAGCGGGGCAGCGAGGCAGCGGGGCAGCGAGCCAGCGGGGCAGTGGGGTACCGGGGCAGCGGGACAGTGGGATGGTGGGGCAGTGGGGCAGTGGAGTAGCGGGGCAGCGGGGCAGCTGGGCAGCGGGGCAGTGAGGAAGGGGGCAGTGGGATAGTGGGGCAGTGGGGCAGCGGGGCAGTGCGTTACCGGGGCAGTGGGATAGTGGGGCAGCGGGGCTGTGGGGCAGCGGGATATTGGGGCAGCGGGGCAGTGGGGAAGCGGGGCAGTGGGGTAGCGGGGCAGAGGGTTTGCGGGGCAGTGGGGTAGTGGGATAGCGGGGCAGTGGGGCAGCGGGGCAGTGGGGCAGTGGGTTAGAGGGCAGCGGGGCAGTGGGATAGAGGGCAGTGGGGCATCGGGGCAGTGGGGCAGCGGCGTGGGGCAGCGGGGCAGTGGGATAGTGGGGCAGCGGGGCAGTGGAGCAGCGGCGTGGGGCAGTGGGGCAGCGGCGTGGGGCAGCGGGGCAGCGGGGCAGTGGGATAGTGGGGCAGTGGAGCAGTGGCTTGGGGCAGTGGGGCTGTGGGCAGCGGGGCAGTGGGGCATTGGGAAGCGGGGCAGTGGGGTAGCGGGGCAGTGGGAGAGTGGGGCAGCGGGGCAGTGGGGTAGCGGGCAGGCTGTGGGGCAGTGCGATAGTGGGGCAGTGGGGTAGCGGGGCAGTGGAGCAGCTGGGCATCGGGGCAGTGGGGCAGCAAGGCAGTGGGGCAGTGGGGTGCAGCGGGCCATTGGGGTAGCGGGGCAGCGGGGCTGCTGGGCAGCGGGGCAGTGGGGCACCGGGGTAATGGGGCAGTGGGGTAGCGGGGCAGTGGGGCAACGGGGCATCTGGGCAGCGGGGCTGCTGGGCAGTGGGTCAGCGGGGCAGCGGGGCAGCGGGACAGTGGACTGGACTGGAATGGACTGGACTGGACTGACGTGGGTTAGCAGAATTTAACGCGAGCGGAGCCGCGGGTAAAAGCTAGTAATAAATAAAATTTATTGACACCAAAAAATTCTTCCGTTACAGACATTATGGTTATATGACTTATAAGATAAAAAGCTAATATGAAAAACAATGCAACATGGGAGCATCTGCAGCCGAAGTAGGTGAAAAACCTGTATCTCGGCATTATTTATACAGTTATTATCAAAAGTTCACATCCCAACGTTTCCCAATTGAAGTTTGCTAGCAGCTAAAAGGAGATATACATGCTGAAATTTGAATCGTTTATTTCCCGAAAAGGGGTAATTGTACTCATCATTATGAACAACTTTTTCTATGGGACCAACCCTGAAATCGCGAAAAATAAATCAGTTGGTCCCTACATTTGTGTTCACTTAAATCGATAAAATGTAGGGACCGCCTATTTTTTTTTCGCTATTTTCAAAATCAAATGTTTTTTTATTTCAAATAAACCTAATTACAGGCACTTTTGAAACGTCAGGCTCTAGTTGCACGGTTCCAAATTGTGGGTCCTATGGAGAAGAACCGGCAAGAAACTCCATGGATTAACTCTTTTTTAAATAGGTTATTGTTTATTACATCAAATTTATTCAAATAATGTGAGTATAATGTAGGTTAATGCCAGAAATAAACAAGAGTTTAAAACTGAGAATATTGCCTTTAGAAATAAACGTAAAAAGAGTTGCCATAGTATGTAGGAGCTGACCTGTCCCGACAGACGGCACCCGTTCACGAGCATGACGCGAACATCAGTCATCGCTTAACTCGAACATTTCAGGGTTGTTCCCATAGTAAAAGTCGTCCATAATGATGAGTACAATTACCCCTTTTCGGGAAATAAGAGATTCAAATTTCAACACGTATGTTGAAGAATAAAATCTTTTTCTTTCTTTTATGTTCAGCTTTGGATGATTATTACTAAACCTATAATAATTATTAACTTTTTTGTCATTAGGTATTTACCAACTCTGGAAGGCCCCATCACGCCATGGTTCAACATGATCCGCCGACATCGCTTGAAGCTCTGGTGGGACAACCTCCACCGCCTGAAGGAGCTGGCTGAACCCGATAAGATACAGAAGTTCATGAGCGAAAACAAATAAGCTTACTATGTCGCCTTATCGTAGCTATAGATCATCAATTGTTTAATTAATATCAGAGGAGAATGAAAACGAAGTGGTTGCTGGTACTAGTATAATTTTTTCATGGTTTTCATTTTAATACGTGGCGTATTTAAGTTGCAATGTCTTATCTGTTTAATATGTGCGCAAGAGCTCAATAGCTTATTCCGCCATCTCCATTCTTTCATTGGACTACAAGACGCATTGCAGGATATCATCCACATTTGGTAGAAATCCCTACTATCAGGACCAAGCGCTTTGAGAACTCTTTCATATTGCGCACAGCCAAGTTGTGGAATTCACTGCCGGAATCTGTATTTTCGGGCACTTATAACCCTGACGCATTTAAAGCTGGAGTGATCGGCACCTAATAGGTTTGCTCGCTCCATCGTCGACCACATCTTGACAAAGCTGTCTAAATTGCGGTCAAGAGTAGATCTATATATCATTTAAAAAGAAAATAGCTGTTAATATTAGTTTACGTCACTACCTTTGCGAATAAATTAAAAATGCTTTTATTATGTTAGGTTCATATAAGAGATAAGCAGTCTGATTTAAAAAATCAATTATTCTCCTTTGTTTCTATAATTTCGTTATTCATGATATAAAGCTGTACATAGCCGATTCTTCTATTATTAATGACGGGTGCTTTCAAATGTTATAAGATTATTTTATAAGAGAAATACCCTCAAAAGATAAAGATATGTGTAATGCTGTGTACATTTTCTATAAAATGTAACAATAAAATATTTATTATTGATATGATAAATGGATTTGTTACTTAACCTTAAACCCCCCTAAAGTTTACCCGCAGACGCATGTGCGGCTAGGTGGTGAATTTTGAGAGTTATACTGCAGCCGCATCTGCATACAATTGTGAAATGGAACGGCAGGGAAAATTTGTTTTGATACATGGAGGTTGGATCTGCTTAAATGTAGGTAGGTACAAAAATGAGCCTTTCCGGTGATTTTTTAAAACAAAATTCTTTGAACGACTACGGTACGATGGGATATGGGAGTGCTAGCACAGAATATCTAATAGTACTAACGTAGTGCTGGTCCGCCCACATTTCGTTTCCGCCAGTTAAGGAAGTTTTAGGAAGCAAGAAAGATGATAACTGATGCTCTTATTGAACTATGTTTACGGGACTTGTCGCGCACAATTAAATCAAAATATAACGAACATTTTAACTAACCTTGACGTTTCGGTCAAGTTGCATTGGCCGTGGTCACGAGCAGACTGAAGTAACAATCATCATCTTGACATCGTCTTGACCGGCGGGGTTTTCTCGAACTACCCGCGGTTGGTTTCTCGTAACTTCATCGACCATACTCTCCATAGACGCCTCATAAAGGCGACCGATGTCTGTCAACACATCTATGAAATTTCACTAATGTAGGTCGCCACTGTTATGAGCATCTGGATTGAGTGATCTTTTTTTTGTCAGTGATATAATCAAAACGGAAATTTAGTCTAAATACGCAACTTGAAAACTTCAAACCTCCTCAGAATTTATTGTACGCATCATATTCAACGTGGACCGACGACCTGAAGAACGTGGCTGGGGGGGACTGGATGCGGAAGGCAGAGGACCAAGTGTTGTGGCGCAACTTGGGAGAGGCCTATCTCCAGCAGTGGACTGCGATAGGCTGAGTTGATTATATTCAACATTAGGCGTCTATTGGGCTGTATGGTCGATGTTTGACTTTCATCATACGACATTGTACTCATTGTAGAACATAATATTACCTACAATATATAAGTCTATGCCTACAATAAATTCTGAAGGTTATCAATGTAAAATGCAATACAGTTAGGTACTGGAATAAAAATTAATGTTATGAATATGAATTATCATAATAATGTAAATACCAATGAAGGTTTTTTTTGTTACACGAACTTAATAAATTCATTTTTCGAATATTTTTTTGCCATTTTACTCGATCATACTTGCTGCCTAATTGCGTAACTCACTCGCGATCGCATTCATCTGGATTTCAATGTTCATTGCTCCGTGTGTTTTGACAATCCGTCAAATTGACAACTACGTACCACGCAATGAATATTGCTGTAATTTCAAAATGAAAGCTGATGTCAATGTGAATCAATTATCCCACTGTTTGTGAAACTATGTTGGGACGAAATAGCTATCAAAAAGTTTCTAACAGTAGTTAGTGTGGAATAATCCGAACAAAGTAGACAGAAAGTTTGTGACTATATGAACGGCATAATGAACCAATCTACGGAGACAAAAGATGTTACGGATATACAGGTAGGTATGCTTAAGATTTAATTATGTCCTTGTTTCATTGGACTAGTATGGTCGCATGAGCAGCTGCCTAGTGTGATTTACTGAAGCAGGTCGGGCTAGTATGTTACTTAGTACGAGTACCTACCAATTATAGTTACCTTCATAAAATAGGTACCTACTGACAATAATAATGTGACTTCAACAAGAAAAACCAGCGAACCAGTAGGCAAGTTTTAAAATGTATTTTTCAGGCTGCAGCCTTGGACAATGACTTGTGCTTGTTGGTTAACGAGAGGGACAACTTCATCGGGTCGGCCACCAAGAGAGAATGCGTAGCATCTCTACTTGGTCTGTGAGAGAATGCCATAGAGTCGGTCCCAACGGCATGGTCCCACTCCACAGAGCTTTTAGTGTGTTGATATTTAACTGGGCTGGAGAACTGCTCGTGCAGAAGAGAGCGAGTCAAAAAGTAAGTTATCGACTACGTTATTTATATTTAGATCAAATCTAAAGCTCAATTTTAACGCGGAAACTGAACTACACGTTTACATGTTGGCGCTAGAGCACCAGAATACATCTTACCCGGGCTCCACACGTTGGCGCCAACGCTATTCGCCAACGTGTGGTTCGGGAAAATGGAGTTAGGCCGAACGTTGGGGCGAGCATTGGCAATTAGCTGTGGCGTGTCGGTTTTATCAAAGGAATTATGCGCCAACGTTGGCGATGCGTCCACGCGTTGGCGGTTTGCTCAGTCTTGCCGCAGCACCAGTAAGGTGCATCGAATAAGCTTATTCCTACGGTCACCGCGTCTTAAAAATGTCATCCGCATGGATGGACGCAATAGTTATAGAATTACTATAAAAAATACGTTTGTTTATTAACAAAAATTCATAGTGATAGGTATTCTCTTGTTTGTCAGTTTGTTATTTTAATTGACGTTTCAGCTCTCGATAATCTTAAAGTGCGAAGTGCAAAATCTATTTCAGACGTCTTTACATTGGCTCTGTGGCTCTGACGGAACTAAACTAACATTATCTCCAACATGTGGACGCTAGGCATAATTACGGGCCAACGCTTGTCCCCTACGTTGGGGCCAACGTGTGGAGCCCACCTTAGAAGAACCTATAAACTGGGCCTTACTCCTAGCTAATGTCAATTCCTAGAGGAATGCAGTACGAATTGACACTAACTCGAATTCAAATTCGATTGATACTCCTGATTTCAACCCTTAGTCGCCTTTTACGACACCCATGGGTAGAGGGGGGGTGGTCTATTATTTTTATTTGCCGGATACCACACGGCAAGAAAATATAATATTTATATTTATTATATAATAACCTAGTTGAATTAAGAATGTTTGACTTTTAACTTTTTGCCCCCGGGGCCCTTGGTTACATAGCTACGCCACTGGACCTGAGTACCTTACCTTCCGGTTCCTTACCTTATCTTGCGGTACCTTAAGGTGACTGACATGAATATTCACTGGATGTGAGCACAGCAGCATACAGCGAGCCGAGCAGCTCGATGGCGAGCGCGCTCCACCCGGCTGTCGGATTTTTGGCGAAAAGGTATTACAGTCACGGTCCTTCCCGGTGATACATGATGATGATACATTTTGTCGACAAAGTCCCTTGAAAGAATCCCGCTACATTACACGTACCTACGGCTGCCGTCGAACACCGAGCGCAAGCGGTTTTAGCCTTAGTGGTGATTCACCGGAATGTTAGCTGAAAGCAGTACCTTTGAATGTTCACTACAAGTCAGTCACTAGCGCGAGCAGCGCCGCATCTTTTACAGATGGAGCACAGCCAAGGCAGGGGGTAGGGTTTTAGGGGTTCAAACATCCCCCACCCTCCCCCAAATGTCTCGAAACTCTCAATACTCGTGACGCTATCTGTGTCTAATGAAGTTTCTACTTCAATAAGTAATTCACTTCGGGGCGGGTCGAACTCCGGACCAGAGACAATTCTCTGGTCCAGAGTTCGACCCGCCCGAAGTGAATTCCTGGCTACGGTTTTGAGCACAGCCGAGCCATATTCGAGACGAACATTCAGGTGTCGTGAGCATTTTCTCACAACGAACAAAATAATTGCTCGATGTGAATATTCACATCGAGCAATTATTTTGCACCTTTATGTGTACTAACACGTGTGTAATGTTTTACCCAACAGTTTCATAGAAACCGTAGAAGACCCAGTGACGCCATGGTTCAAGCTGATTTATCGCCACATGCTGCCCTACTGGTGGGACAATCTCCACCGCCTTAAGGACATCGCATCAGAGCCACACATAATACAATCGTTTATGAATAAAGTATAATTTAATTTCACATCTGTTTTATAAACATACAATAAAATTGTAGTTAATGTCCTCCCGGCCGAATTTCGGTCCTGGCGGCCAATCTCAGCGGAGACTATTATATAGTGCACAAGTGTGTGCGCAAACACAGGTGCACTCTCTATTCCCTCACTCTCATAATCCGATGGGACTGCAATCGGACACGATCGGAGAGAGATCTGGGGTGCAGGACCGACGGCTTTACGTGCTCTCCGAGGCATAAGGGTGTAGTACTGCCAACTTCCTGACTCCGAACTGCTACTGAGAAGTTTTTCTGACAATAACACTTTTTGCCCGACCCGGAAATCGAACCCAGGACCTCTCGCTTAAGTTGCGCTTGCAAACACTAGACCAACGAGGCATTATTCTAAAATTATTAGGTAGGTAACTAATACCTACCTAACAACAAATTGTATGCTTACTAAAGTACTTATTTATATTAATTCATTATTCTCAAAGTTCAAGGTAACCTCGCACTCTTACTCCTTATGGTTGGCGCTCACTACCGCCACGGCATCGGTAAGCTGAAATAATTTTAAATATTATTTTAATGGACTTAACGCTCACATTTCGTTGATATCGTTACAAGGAGACTTGATCATACGGCGGCCGTTGGTGAGCTCCGACCGTTAACCCTATGAAAGTTATTCATAAATAGGCTTCAACAATTCGTCTGAGCTGTTAACATCTGAAGCTGATGACGTCACATATCGTTTCTTGCCACGTCTGTACGACACAGACACCCAATGCAAGGTGCGTGCCTGACGGAACTTCCTCTTCTTAAACACTTTCTTTCTAGCTGGGTTCTTCGGTGGTTCCGTGTCGGTTAGGGACCGTAAAAGGTAAGCTTTGCAAGTAATCTGGTTGCCAACGTGCAATCCGCTCCTATAAGCTGTATGGAGATACCGCACTGCTATTACTTGAATAATCTGTGTAAAGGACATTTGATTAATAAGGGTTAAAAAGGGCTATGAGGCAATTGTGTATTATTTTAATAAAATTAGGTAGGTACTTCAAAATAATGAGTGATCTAGTGAACTAATACTTAGGTGATTTGGAACATAAGGTTTCCAGTATTATGTAGAATGGGACTGCTCCTCTATTTCCATAAACTAAGGAATTAATTTCAAAGGAATGTTCAGCAGCATTTTTGCGCTCTTGTTCGTTTGGTGCGCGGAACAGCTCTCTGATTTCATCAATACATTTGGTGAGCATGATTGAAGACAAAGACAATACACTTGTAATGTCTTTGGTTGAAGACAACATCGGTGACGCAAACTGGATAAGGAAACCTGCACACCTGAGAGTGCTCCATACAATTCTCGAAGGTATGTGTAGTCCACCATCCTGCACTAAGCCAGCGTGATGGAAGGCGGCCTTTCAAGCCTAATTTAGGCCTGAAACCTTGACATTCTGCGAGGACCGTGCTCAGCGGGGGGACAGTAATGGGTTGATAACGAATGTTAGTGATATTATTCGTAGAGTTACTCCTACAATCCTCAATTCCTTACCATTGCTACGATTATAAGAGCCATCACGGCATTGAACCGCCACGAGACCGACATCATCTCGCTGATCAATTTTTCCTCACAGCCAGCGTTCCATATCGTTAGTTGTTTCTGAAAAGATAGGCTGAATGTATTCGTAGCAGTGCGATGCGAAATTCATCCACTCAAAGATATAGAAAAGAAAAGATATGAGGGCTTACCTACTCGCGCTAGCGCAGAGTACCTAGGAAGAAAAATGTCATGGATGGTCGGTCAACCATAAATCAACCACTGATCGCCAGGATTATCGATTTTGCTTTGACGTCGATCGACAGCATCACAGCAGTCAACTTGCACCTTTAATTATTACCGAGATAGGTTCTACATCACTAAATTCGCAGTCCACTGGCCATAGGCCTCTCCAAAGTTACGCCACAACACTCCTCTGTCTTCCGCATCCACTCCCCCTAACAGCTACCTTGTTATAAAGGGTGCGAATTCTTCTAGTTTGAAATATAATGCAAAGCAGACAAATGAGTTCAGAAAGTCGGAACCTAGTTTATGCTTACTTATAGTAGTTTCTACCTACATAGCTCTCTAATCAGTCAATCGAGATAATCATAACACTAACCACAGGATTGTACTTATAAATTGTACCCATTTGCGTGACTCCGTGGTGTATACAGGGGTACAGCTCTTCCGTGGAGCAGCAGCTGTAAGGGACGTTGTCGGACACGAACTTATGGTTCGAACTGTTGAGTTAAAATTTATGTGTAGTAGAGGACTAGAGGTACCTACTATTGCATCATACAACACAACATGCATAGTCTCGCTCTCGCTATTTGCCGACGAAGTTCCAACATCCAGCAGATAGCGAGACTACGATCAAACTAAAATCTAAAATGATTGTTTTTTGCACTGATAACAGATGGCTCTGCGATCAGTCCACATGTTAGGTACTTAAACATAATGTATATAATAGTTACATCGTTGTCCATAAATATTGCTTGGGTACTAACAATGTTTTAGAGTCGATATTCTCCCCATTCATGTACCATGGGATGAAGAACCACTCCTGGAAGTTTACGCGTCCGCAGCAGTGGAACCTGGTTTGCAGTCTATCTATAGCCACCTTGGACGGCAGATGGCTTGAATATCTGAGCATGGCTTTTGTTATGCCACCTTTTATTTTGGCTGTGACAAAATTCGTCTTGTTAGAATATGGTAATGAAACCAAACTGAATCTTGATTAGGTAGGTACGCCAGGTTGGGCTTTTATAAAATTACGATTTTTTCCGAAGAAGTTGAGTGATTTAATATTCGATTTCTGACGAGGATAATTTTGAATATTTTCTGAAGTAAATAGGTAGCTACAACAACCTTAAAATTAATGTAAATTATGTAACCTCGTATTATAGTCGACTGAAGTCCAGAGTAAAACATGATTGCAAGAAAAATTATGATCATTATTATAAGTGCCCAAACGTAGTAGAAGAGGCCATTAGTAACGTCGTGCTCTCTCTTCGGTAGACCCGCTTTGAATAACTGATACAATCCGTAGAGCTGATGGACAGTAAAATTGTAAAGTGTAATGAATTTGTAATTATAATACCCTAGGCTACATAGCTGGTAAACTCGCAGAGAAAAACTCCAGCAGCCTAAGGATTTGATCTAGATTTAAGTGACCATACAGCATGACTAAATAAACGAGGGACATATTCAAGAATATGGTAGAATGAAAAAAAAATACGATAAATCACGGGAACAGTAAACAAATCTCGTGCACGCTCTGACTGTCTAGTGGTGTGGTGGGTAGTATAAAAGGTGGAGAGGGTGGAAATATACAACGTTTTATTGAAATAAATGAAAACCTCTTATGGGGTCTTTGACAGACATACACATCAGTATGAACAACTTTTACTATGGACCAAACCAAACCAAAAACCAAACCAAACCAACCAAACCTGAAACCGCGAATAAAACGGTTGTTTCTGGTTGTTCCCTACATTTAGTCGATTTATGTGAACATAAATGTAGGGAACAGCTGTTTTTTGTTTTCGTGATTTCAGGGTTGGTCCCATAGAAAAAGTTGGGCATACTGATGAGTAGGTACCTAGAATAATCTCTTAAGAGGTTTTGGGTTATTTCAATAACCCGTTGTACACGGACCGATGGACATCAGGATGGCATGACAATATGTGCATCACCTGACCGCATCCAACTCCGTCCACAGTAGGTAATTGATGAAATCGATTGGAAAATATACCACTTTTTTATATAGGTATAGATGTGAAACATCTATTGGCGCGCCTTGGGGGTAAGACTGACTCGCGTGCTCTGTGCGTCTTGACGGCAAACGGCATGACGCTCTCTTATGCCGTCATGCATGCCCCCTCTCCGCCGATGTTTCACACATCTGCCGGGTGTCCCGTAACGGCCATATTTTTTTGTAACGAGAATCAAATACTGATCGTCCTCCATCAATAAGTCAGTCCTTCAACTACTTCAACCCTGTATAGGAGACGATATTATAAGGTAATGAATAGAAGGAGTCGTCTGCGAAAACAGCTTTGGATATAATAATGACGTTTCGAAAGCTTTGCAGCGTTCTGGAAAACCAATTTAAATAATAAACGCGATATAATCCGGTTAAACTTGTTTTATCATAATGTGTAGTGATCGCGAAAACCTAAGAAATTAGCTATGGATAACTCAGAAAGCGCGGAGTCAAGTTGAGTGGTGGTGGTGGTTTTTGGTACCTACCCCGTTTGGAGCCCATCAATGAACAATTTTGGTTGAAATGGAATGGATTATGGAACTTTAAGTTTATGTACCTCTATAACAACTGCAATAACAGATCCACAAGCAATAATAACTGGTATAGCATTGCCATCGGGCCAACACACGAGATCCAATAAAGTTCCCTCTTCACTACGTATTCCTTCAGACGTGTTCACCAACCATATAAGATAGAATATTACCACAGGCATGCATGCCATCATAAGCATCCTTATATTGTTGAAAGAAGCCCATGTTAAATACATTATTAATGTTTCTATCACAGTCGACTTCGTACATACAGACAAGTAATTGGAGAACGCCCCAGATCATCCCCAGACCCCAGATGAATTGAATAGTGAATGATGAATTCAAAATTCATATCATCCACATATCATCGTATATTCAAAGATAATATAATCGCTACGTTTTACTTTGGTCGTTGTCGCCAGAGACATGACATTTAACGGTAAATGTCATGTCTCTGGTTGTCGCAGAGAAAATTGGTCGTTGTTTGTGTCAGAATCAGAACAGAAGGTCAAAGATAATCACTGCGTTTTAATGCTATGAACAAAAAGTATCTTTGAGTTATTCCTCAGAACAATAAGTTATTCTGTAGCCAGGGTTGTTGCTGATCCAGAATTTTATCACATCAGCGGATGCTGTTGCTGATTTTTGACATTGACATCAGCGGTTGCTGATGCTGATGCCGATTTTTTCGAATTGGAAATGTGTAGTGATCCTTATGAATTTATATAAAAATATATTTGAATTTATTTATTATATTTTTTTATAAAAATCGGATATTGGTTAAAGGCTAAAAATAGTGCCTTTTTTAAACCTTTACGGTGATTAATCAAATTTTAAAATTAAGGGCAAAATAATATAACAAACGAAACTTTATTATTTTTTCATAGAGCCCTAGGAAAAAAAAAATTGCGACCCTACATTTTTCTTTACGAATTATTAACTAAAATCTGGTAAATTATGAAAAACATAACATGAACATTGAAAATGTACATGAGACAAACCCTTAAAGAAACCTGCAAATAGCGCGAGCAAAGCGAGCGCAAATTTTTTTAGGATTACCGAAAACGTTACTCCATTTTAGGCGCATTTTAAAAGGAGTTTTAAGGCTTTTATTTTATATAAAAGCATTTGAGCTTTCTTTCACTATGCTTAAACAAACGAGATATAAATATACAAAGTTTTTGCATATAAAGAAAGAAACATTTTATAAGTGAAATTATTTAAACTGGATATACTTTATTCTGTGTGGTGCCGGACGTAAAGAATTGCACCACCTTATATCTTCTCATGGGTGACGTAAAAGGCGACTAAGGGATTCACCAGAGGATCGACAGTAGCGTTCTCGTTCTCTGAGTATTTAACAAACAAACTGCGATCACCAACCCGCCTGCCAAGCGTGGCGATTATGGCATATTTCCCCAAACTGCTTGGAGAAGCCTATGTCCAGCAGTGGACGACTTTCGGCTGACATGATGATGATGAATGATATAATAATATATCTACGAACTTTCGTTCCGTCAACGATAGTCAGGGGGACAGTCTTTATATTGTGGAGCTTATAAAGCTAGGATGTTATACTACTAGTACTAAATACCTACTACTTACTACTCACTAAATTATTACGATATTATGATTATTGTCGCGAAAAATATTCCGATCAATAGGTATATATGGGCGCGCTAGTGTTGCCATAAATTTTGTTTACACTTTTTTGACAGAAGTTAATATATTAATCTTTATTACTGGTCAGTATTGAATGTTTCTTCCTGGCGTTGGTTGAACATTGCGCCCTCTAGTTTAATTTGAGAGTAATATAGCTTTCCATAGCTTATAACATTAAAATATTAATTTATACTCGGACTCAGACCAATTAATGTCTATGCTATATCGAATATCGATGCTTACAGCGCAATCTATTGCCATTGTGAGGTAACTAGTTTATACAATGAATTATGAAGTATTTTGAAATAAATATCCTTTATTTCTAGAATTTGCTATGTAGTTTGCTGTTGTATTTGTTGTACTTTGCAAAGATCATCAAAGTTGTATTTGTTGTACTTTGCAAAGATCATCAAAGATCAAAGAAAATACCTTTTTGTTTAGCAAAGTTTAATATTTGATGATCCGTATTAATTAAATTAATGTTGTAAATAATGTTAATATTATGATAATTATAATTCGAATATTCTAATTAGATTAATGAAATGATTAATTTAAATGTTGTTAATTTAATTTTGTGGTTCTGATAATTCCGCTTTATATTGTTTCATATTTTAATATCTGGCATGATTTGTTGGTTTATATAATGTTTAGAGATTATCTAAATTAATATTAGTTTTATCACGACGACTGGTTAATTATTTTAGTGTTCATTTATAAATTAAAATGTATTTAGTGACTCCGTTGGGTCTATTTGATTGTAGTAATATAAAGATGGAGACACTGTGCTTTGCGCGGGCTGTCATTCTTGTTGTAAAACTTCTTCTACTGGTCAGTTTATGTAATAATCGGAAAATACATAACTTTTAGTAAAGAGAAATTTATTTCGTGATCAATCCTGATGAAACCTTGAGCTACGCGCGGACATATATAACGTGAAATATAGCTACAGCTTGCAAAAAACGCAAGAAATTTTGAGTTTCGAGGGTTACTACGTCGCAATCACCAGTATTGCCTTCAATTATAGGCAGAAAATTCTGAAAATTTATCACCGTAAATCTGCCGTATTTCTTACCGTATTCCTGGTAATTTTGACCCACCGTGCACCGTATTTTCGTTTCATCGATCTGGCAATACTGCGCCCATGTCACAGTGACAAGTTGTCTGACTGGCACGTAATGACAACTGACAAATCTGACAATGATAATTTGAGATAACATTTCATAACATTGTCAACAAAAAATGTGTGAGAAATCTTCTAATTAAAAGAAGTACAGTGTATTTTTGTTTCATTTTATTTTTATTTATAGATACACGAAACCATTACTTCTAAGTGATCTAAGTTACTATGAATGAACAAACTTTACGTAAACTATGGGTGATAAAGTTTTGTTTGAAAGTTGTCTATCCAAAGTACAACTACTACTGTTTCCTCGTTTTTCTCTCAATAAAGTTTAGAATTTGGTGCCAGAAACGGAATAGAAAAGATATGGATACATATGAAGTAAAGACTATTCCTCTTCACATTGTTAAATCTCTTATAGAAGAAAGATTAGAAGACAACTTGCCAGTTCTTATTAATAAATGCATAGTTATATCAAAAGAACAATTTATCCAGCTGGGCAGTGAAAATTTATTCTACCTAGACAATGGAGTACTTTGGGTGGCATTAAAATTAACTCCAAATGAAAGAAGAAAGCATCAAGATAAGAACAATGGCAACAAAGAAATTAAATTTAATCTTCACTTTATGACGTCAGAATTGCACAAAAAGCTTTGGTCTGACACAGCACAGAATAGTGTTGATAATATAAGAATAGTGCCAATAATTGGGTCTAAACATGTTCCAGAAAAAATTGCATTTACTAATGAAAATGAATTTTACAACATAACAAAATGTTTTGGCTTGAATATTTGTAAAGATGTCAGTGTGACATTCCACCCAGTACCCAGTTTAGATAGCTCACCTAAAATAGCGGCAATAGCTGAAGTGAGCCTTATAGTGAATGACTATGACCTAGCTAATGACTTCATCAAGGAGGTTTTAAGCAACCACTTTGAAACACCTAAGTTAGTGAGCACAAATGACATATTTAGCATAGACCTAACTCCAGACATGACTGCAAAGTATCATTTTAAGTACTTAGATCTAGTAGAATCAACTGGAAGACTTTATTTTCAATGTAAAAAGTTGTCTAGTGATGTTACCAATATGAGTATTGAATCTAAGGATAAAGTAGTCCAAGCATTTTTTATAATAAAAGGTGTAACTCAGCTTACTTTAGGAGAAAACATTCATAGTCTTAAGCCGAAGGATGAATTCTTCAAGCCACAGCTTAAGAAAACTTTGAATATGCTGCAACTATGTCCAACGGGATTGAAACACAAATTTGATCAGATTCAAGAAACAATACACCCTTTTCTGACTGGAGAAATGAGTAATGTATTTTTTAAATATTTTATTTGAATAAATAGTATGTAAACCTTTTTATTATTACCAATACAACTTGAGCTTTCCTACAAAATAAAGTAAAGAACACTTATGATTAGATATCATGGGATATTTCTTCGAAATTCCGATGTTTCAGCACTTACAATCACCATGGTTACGGGTAAACTGAAGTAGGTGGATGTTTTTGAGCAGACAAACCAATCTACCGATATAGGTGTCTTAAAATTTTATCTACCTAAACTCTGTACTAGAGAAGCATAATACTGTAACCCCCAGTTTCTGGAAGGCTGATCAATTTGATCTATTGTCAAATCTAATGTCAGCTCCAGTGATTGGTCAGCAAAAATACTAACAATCAATCACATCGCTTGACATGAGATTTGATAGTCAATTAGTAAATTTTTGTGTTGATCAGCCTTTCGGAAACTGGGGGTTAGTCCCATAATTGAGTACACATAAATCACAGTAATGCACAGAAATATTACATAGTCCAATAGAGAGCCTACGTAAATTAGTGTTTTGCTTCTCAAATACAGAACTATCAAAATATAAAATTAAATATCCAACTAGAAAAAGAATGATTTTTCTGTTGCAGATGACCTGCTATCATCTATGTCAAGCCCTATCATTCCTATGATGCTGCTCACTGGCTCCACAGGATCCGGCAGACATCTACTTGTCAAAATATTAGCTAAATACAATGGTAAGTACAATACAAAGTATTACAACTGTTAAAAACATTCATTGTTGTATGATTACTTCACTTGGCGTATTTGCAAAAATATTCCCACTATTTTGCTCCTTCTTATATTGTGTCTAAAGATAATAGTTCATCTCAACTGAGCATATCTCAGTCCACTGCTGGACATAGGCCTCTCCCAAGTTGCTCCAAAACACTCGATCCTCTGCCTTCCGCATCCAGTCCCGTCCAGCCACGTTCTTCAGGTCGTCGATCCACCTGGTGGGGGGGTGCCCTACGCAGCGTTTGCCGATTCGCGGCCTCCACTCAAGGACTCGTCTACTCCAGCGGCCATCGGTCCTTCGTCAGACATGGCCAGCCCACTGCAACTTCAGCTTACTGATCCTACAAGTTATGTTGGTCACTGCAGTTCTTCTCCGGATAATCGCGTTACGGATTTTATCCTTCAAGCCGCTCATGCCATGGGAAAAAGATTAGCCAGATGCGCCGGACGATCAATTAAATATCGTCACTTGTGGAGGCTCTTAATGCATCCCATGCTATTTTGCTACTACAAAATTTACTTTATTCTAATAAGAATAGAGTATATTTTGTTTTAATCAAATAACGCAAATATTAGGAGAAATACGCCAAGTGAATGCCACTGTCATAGGTAGCTTTTCTTTTATTATTATATTGCTCTTGATAGACAAAAAGCAATGCAAAATTATGAACTCTTAAAATTCTGAATTGGAACTAGGAAAACGGCTTTTATTGATTGTACAGTCAAATGCATATTGATGATAACAAAACCAAATAGGCAGAGCCAGCCTTGTATGAAACATACACACTAAGTCAGTTCCGCTTATAATGGTTTTGTTACCAGTGATATGAGGTTCACCGTTCTATGCTGGTGGCTCTGATGAATGCATTAATACCATAAAAGTCTTTTTTTTTTTTGCTGAGTCAGCAGAAGCTGTTTAAACCATATTCTTCAATCAATTCCGTTATAAATTAACACTTCTTTAGCTTGCTTCAGTTTTGCACTAACCAAAAGCCCAATGATTTGTTGTCAGGAATGAACTGCCTCCCAATAGACTGCAATGCCCTTCAGAGTTCAACGGCTAAACAAACGGAGAGTAAGATAAACTCTACTATACAGAAGGCTAAAGCTGCGGCCCCTGTCATTGTCGTGCTAGATAACTTTGAGGTATGTTAAAGCATTGTTTTGTTATTAAAAGCTTCTGTCTATCATGGCCGGAATACACATGCCTGTAAAATTGAGTAGTACCTGGCATGCCAGCTAACGGCATATGCAAGTAACTGGGACACTGTATACATTTGAAAGTAAACTTGCAAGCAATTTGCTTACTTGCATGACGTATACACAAGCCAGTACGCCACGCTACCGACGGCGACGTTTGACAGCACATTTTCTAGTTTTTACATCAACGGAAAGCATTCGAAGTGAATTAAATAGTGTCATATTGTTGCCCAGCAGTGGGACAGTAATGGGCTGATTATGTTATGTTATATTGTTACTAGCAGTAGAATGTGTATCTAAATTAATGAGACAAAAAAAAAGAGAAGAAGAAGACGGATTTGGGTGACATTGGCATGCCTGTAGCATGCGCGTACGTACACACGTGCCGGTTTTGCAGCCCCCCGCGCCCCTCCCTCATATTGCATTCCAGTAATTCAAATGTTGTGCAATCTACTTGTTTGCTAGGTACAGGCATGCCAGTTAACGTATACACATGAAAGTAGCTGGCACGTAGAAGGAGCCGGTATGCAAGCGTGCAAGTTACAGGCATCTATCTGTATCAGAGACATCAAGCCGACATTCGTTCAATGTAAAGTCTGGCAAATTCCAAATTCAAATAATTCTGCAAATTGGATGTTAAAAATAACTTTTACAAGTAGGTTACTTTAAAAAGTAGATGACAACCGCATTTGCTCTATGATTACCTCTGATAAGAATTCTAGGCGTTTCTGGCTAATTGTATTTTATATTTCATTTGAGAAAAAAAGTCGACAAAAGCAATTGGAAGAACTTCGAAAACTACAACTAGACAACTCTAGACTTTTTTTTAGCAATAAGCCATTAAGTATTATATTATCTGTGCCATTACACAAAAGTTTCATGGTTCACACCAGCTTTAGTGTCCGGGCATGGTCAATACTTTATGAAAGTACTCTTACTACTTTTCAGGTATTTGCTGTGGACCCCGAAAACAACGAAGACTGTAGAATTCTAGAACACTTTATGAATACTATAACAGATTTATACCAAAACTACACTAAACACCCCATCATATTCATAGCCATAACCGAGAGACAGGACTTGAAGCCAAACGTGTTGAGAATGTTCCTAGATAAGTTCCATATTCCTAGACTAAATGTCCAGCAAAGGTACGAGATGCTGGAGTGGTTTGCGACCGTGATGAATCTACATATAGATGGGGCAGAACACCTATCGTCGAACCAGCTAAACACCGATAAAGAACAAGTCTCCTTAAGTAAATCTTCGAGGGAAGTTTTGCAGAGGGTGGCTGCGAAAACGGAGACGTTTTTGTACGGTGACTTAGATACTCTACTTCATTTCGCGATTAGGGAGTCGTATTTAAAGCAACACAATAGTTATAATCAGTTGCCGCCAGTGCCTGACTTGCATTTAGTTCAAGAGGAAGATTTTAACTCTGCTCTTGGTGAGTTCTCTAGGCAAATATTTCCCATACATTTTCTTTACATGATATAGGTTGTTTTTCAATGACCTCAAGTTATGTTTTCTAGAGTCCATCAGAGGCCTGCAGAGTCAACATTTGGATGCTCCTAAAATTCCAAAAGTGTACTGGGATGATATTGGTGGTCTACAGAAACTAAAGAAAGAACTATTAAAGACTATAGAATTTCCTATCAAATATCCACATTTATTTAAACATTCTAGTTTGAAGAGATCAGGTGAGAAATTCCTTTATAATGTTTTTATTGGATACTAGCTGTGCCCGTGACTCCGTCCGCGTGGATGTCGGAAAATAACATCGTGTCATAATTATGAACACAATGTCTTCAAATATATACATATAAGCGCCTACACAGACGATTACACTATTTACCGACTATACTATATTTTGTTTTTACAACCAACCGGCTAAGGTGATGGAATTTCATGGAATTAGCCCTAAACTCCCTCATTCTGAGAAGACGCTCGTGCCCAGCAGTGGGAAGTAATTGGGCTGATTATGTTATTCTATAACACTAACCACATCTCTTCTTATGCTGAGAAGAGGCCCGTGTCCAGCAGTGGGACTGTAATGGGCTGGTAATGTTATGTTATTCTAGAATACTAATAATATCCAGTTCATTAAGTCTTCTCATTTTGAGAAGAGGGCCATACCCAGTAGTGGGACAGTAATGGGTTGACTATGTTATGTTATTCTATATTTTCTAGTTTCTTAACTCTTCTCGTTCCGAGAAGAGGTCCGTGCCCAGCAGTGGGGCAGTAGGTAATGAGCTGATTATGTTATGATAATCTATTACACTAACAATATCCAGTTCCTTAACTCTTCTCATTCCAAGAAGAGGGCCATGCCCAGCAGCGGGACAGTGATGGGCTATGTTATGTTATTCTATATTTTCTATAATACTAATAGAATCCAGTAGTATTTTTAGGAACCTGCAACCTGCATCCAACCAACAATCATGACCTCTACTTTGTATGCAACTAATACAATAGAGGGGTCAAGCTGTATCGCTGGATCTACTCAACCGATTCAGATAAAACATACCCTATATTTTAAGTTAGACTAATACCAATACAAATGCTAAGTTTCATTACGATCCGTTCAGCCGTTTTCACGTGATGAGGTAACAAACAGACAGACAGACATACATTTTTTAAACGATTGATTCGTGTTCTATAGCTTATTTCTAGTCCCCCTAGCCGATTTTCGCGAAAAAAAACTTAATGTACAGACTTTTCGACCTTTACAGTTTTATTATAGTATAGATAGATAAATATAGATTGATAAAATTGATCTTCACCTACGATTAAACTTATTTGTTCCAATAGGGATTTTTTATTTATTTCAAGGGAGGTCAAACGAGCCTGCGGGTCACCTGATGGTAAGCAATCTCCGCCGCCCATGGACATCCGCAACACTAGGGGAGTTGCCGATGCGTTGCCGACCTTTTAAAAAGACGTATGCTCTTTTCTTGAAGGCTCCCATGTCGAATTTGTTTAGGGAAAACCGCTGACAGAAGTTGGTTCCACAGTTTTGCTGTACGAGGCAAAAAATGGAGTGTGAAACGTACTGTAGTTGACCACCAACCATCAAGATGGTGAGGATGGAATTTAGATTTATGGCGGATATTTATGTTGTAGGCATACTCCTCTATGGTCCTCCGGGTTGCGGTAAGACACTGGTTGCCAAAGCCGTCAGCACAGAACTCAATGTAAGCTTCCTGAGTGTAAAGGGTCCGGAGCTACTCAACATGTATATTGGACAGTCTGAAGAAAATGTTAGAAAAGGTTTGTACTCTCATGACAGAACAAAAAGTGTAAGTGGCAATTCCATCAATTATTACTTTGGGTTGGCATAGACTTATGCATAGTGTGCCAGTTCACATCCCACACATCCCATTAACTAGCATTCAGCTACTGCTCCATTTTACAGGCATGTGTATTCCCGCCTTTAAGTTAGTTTCGCTACCATTTAACGTTTTGGTTTAAGTGTTCGAGGCAGCTCGGGCTTCATCGCCGTGCATAGTGTTCTTAGACGAGTTGGACGCGTTGGCTCCGCGGCGCGGTGCGGCCGGAGACTCGGGCGGCGCCAGCGACCGCGTCGTCAGCCAGCTGCTGGCCGAGCTCGACGGAGTCAGCAGCGGAGAGGGTTAGTTCATGCTTCTTCTGGTTAATACTCAATTAGACTTACTGATTGTTTAAGAAACTCTATACTGCGTTCCAAAACACAAATTGCTGATGTAGGCCAAACAGCTGCCAAGCTTAAATGAAACTGGGCTAGTCACATCTGCCGCATGCCGGAGGAGCTATGGGCGAAAACAACCACATAGTGGGTTTCAGACAGCAGCAATCGACAACGCGGCAGGCCTAGAAGGAGATGGCAAGACGAACTTGACTCCTATCTGAAGGATTGGCCCCAGACGGCAAAAGACAAGGACAAGTGGAAAAAGGGAAGGGAAGGTAGCGTGGTTATGTGGGGCACCCACCATCCCATCCCATGGGATTGCCGTCCCATCGGATTATGAGAGTGAGGGAATAGAGAGTGCACCTGTGTTTGCGCACATACTTGTGCACTATAATATGTCCCGCGCAAATGGCTAGTCTCCGTTGAGATTGGCCACCGTGACCGAAATTCGGCCGGGAGGACATTATTTGGGGCACCCACTAAAAACTCCGCTGTGTGCCTACTCTCGCCTTAGCTGGATGAGCTGCGAGAACTTCAACGCATGGCAATTTCGACCCTTCAAGAACAAGCCGGCAAAGACATATAGGACTTAAGCTGCTTCACTGACTGATAAATTACTATAAGAAATAAAAAGTTAGCGAATTAGCCTGAGAGTCCTGTATTCCAATATTTTAGAAAAGAAAATTACCAAAACTTTTGTTACCAACATCAAAAACACGTCTTTGGTTTGGCGCTAAAAATAAACATACAATACAATCAGCGGCTGATATTCATCATCCTGGATATACGAAACACAATAAGACTTCGGGGTCAGGGACAGATTTGTTGATAGTCTAAGATTTCTTTACTACTGTTTTCATTGTACCTACCTATTGTAATACGATTATTTTTGTGATATTAAAATTATTTATAAGCTTCTTAATTTTAAGATATAGTTCATAAGTTAACGCGTCTGACCATAGGCGCCGGCAGCAGGGTGCTGCCCCCTGTCAGGAAATAATCCATCGACTACAGAGATTATGTATGCTTTCGTTGAGCGAAATATATTCAATCAAATACCCGCGCGATTTGAATTTGATATTATATTTATCTACATGTATAATTCTATATTTTATATTAGTAAATAGTATAATGTGTAGATGCAGATGCATCTTCTTGAAAGTAATCCTGGCGGCTCCCATGCGTCTAACTGAATTTTACCCATTCCTGGCTGTAGGGCGCCCTACGCTGTTCCACTTAAGGACTGGTCCGCTCCAACGGACGTCATTGGTCCTTCGACAGACATGGCCAGCCCACTGTCACTTTAGCTTTCTGATCCTACAAGCTATGTCGGTCACTCTGGTTATTTTCCGGATAATCTCATTACGGATCTCATCCTTCAAAGAAACTCCAAGTATAGCTCACTCCGT
Organism: Asteroscopus sphinx; assembly: GCA_949699075.1. Lineage (NCBI taxonomy): Eukaryota > Metazoa > Arthropoda > Insecta > Lepidoptera > Noctuidae > Asteroscopus > Asteroscopus sphinx. The sequence goes on from OX453019.1 coordinate 9,646,093, forward strand.
AGCTCGCTGAGCGACCTTGAATTTATGGACTAGCCCAACTGTCAGTGTCCACGTCCCGCCACCATAAGTCATGACAGGCAGGACGCACTGGTTGAAGACCTTCCTATTCAACCAATGCGGTATAGGCAGGCGATTATGATCTACAAATTACGATTGGAACGCAAATAAAACGATTTAAACTATATTTTAGCTAAAAAAACGAGCGAGCCTTTCTTACAGTAGGCGCATATCAGTGGCGGATTTAAACATTTGCCGCCAGTAGGCTATTCAAATTTTGCCGCCCCTACCGACCTCTACAAGTATCAGTTCATGGATTATTTTTACAATCCAATGATTTAGTTAAAATGTCACAAGAAATAGTTTTTTCGTATATTTCTGAGCTAATAAAAACTCAATCATGTACTGATAATAAGGCGGGCTAAGGTATGATTTAATATTACTTGAATATTAATGTAGGTACATAAAGTAAACGCAATTAAATTATTTTGATTGCGCTTACTTACAGTTTAATAACAATAGGTAAGTATATTGAATTATCTGGTAACAATCCGGCTGATGATGACGATGAAAGTCAGTTAAGTTCTGAAAGCTTTACATTTTCTTTTGAATAAATATGAACACCTATTATGGAAGTACACATGAATGCAATAAAAAGTTTCGAGTTTAAGTTTGAATCTTTTTAATTATTTTCTGTAAGACGAAAAAAAAATATTGCCCCAATTTTGCCGCCCCTAAACTCTGCCGCCCTAGGCTCCAGCCTACTCAGCCTGGTGGTAAATCTGCCACTGGGCGCATATGTAACTTCTGACATCTCACTTGCATTTTTTATCAATGATCTGCACTTTTTTAGACACTTATTCATCATCATCATTTCAGCCAAAAGACGTCCACTGCTGGATATAGGCCTCCCCCAAGCATATGTTGGGGGAATATGCCATAATCGCCACGCTTGGCAGGCGGGTTGGCGATCGCAGTTGGTTGGTTAAATACTCAGAGAACGGTGCTGCCCATCCTCTGGTGAATCCCTTAGTCGCCTCTTACGAGACCCATGAGAAGAGATAAGGGTGGTGCAATTCTTTATGTCCGGCACCACACGGAACAAGACACAAGACACTTATTATCGACGGTAAATACATATTTTATTAATAAAGTTTACACATATAAATTAGTTTATATAACAGCACCCTTTATACACATCACTGTATGTTAAGCGCACAGCTGATGGCTGACAGTATCAACCTCTCGGAAAATAGGTTGGTACACTTGGTACCATCTGACGGCCAACTCTAGCACCGTGCTCGCTCATTGGTCAAATCAAATAGCGCGCGTTTCCCGGCTTCCTGTTACACACTTCCGTCCCTTTTCACGAAATCACTCCCACAGATTGCAGGAAAGGGAGAGGGAAGCTGTTACACATCAAAAAATCATTTCAGATGCAGATGTATCGAGTTTCGTATTCATAATGGGTGCGACCAATCGGCCTGACTTACTTGAACAATCGCTGCTGCGTCCCGGCCGCCTCGATAAGCTCATATACGTGGGCCCGTACTGCGGACTGCAAGAGAAAACCTGCGTACTCAAAGCACTTTGCAGAAAGTAAGTATTCATACCATTGAGTGTAACAAATAAATATAGTTTGTATAACTCGCTGCCATCTGCCGGTGAAACTCTCCCTCTCCTAACTCCTTAGTTGTATTGAAGATGTCCATCAATGGCACCACTGATCGTGACGTAGCCTTGGGCCTTCGCGGGAAGAGAATATCTGGTAAAGCATATACCTATACCAGTGGCGGCGTAGCATAGGTTGGCACCCGGGGTGGTTTCCTATTGAGAACCCCCAAAAATAAAACAAGAACTAAACGTGCATACGTGACTTTATTGTGCTAAAATATTCAATGACATTATCAAGGTTAGTCGCGCTTGGCTCATTGCGTTTAGAAAAGCTTTTTTACATTAAGCCACCGAAACTACAAATCTTAGATATATCACTAGACTCGAAACAGACTCAGAATAGTCCCATTTTACAGAATAATCGCAGAAGCTCCAAGGTAGTCCACTGGACCGCCACTTAGGAAGAAATACGGGTGGCTTCCAAGTGGGGTTGGTGCCGCACCCATTTGTCACCCCTCGGTGCTTGGCACCCGGGTCGGACCATCCCCACCGCCCCCCCCCCCCCCCCCCCCCGTTACGCCGCCACTGACCTATACCAAGGTTCTACCCATATTATGTAAAATGATTATAGTCATTTGTGTAGGTACTCTTTTATGTCAAACTGTATTTCCGTGCAGTTACAAGTTGCGGGACGAGGTGGACTTGCAGGCGGTGGCGGCTGCCTTGCCCGACAGCTGTACGGGCGCCGACCTGCTGCAAGTGGTGTCCACCGCGAGGGCGGCCGCCGTCCGCGCACTCGTCGCTAAACTACATGCTGGTAAATATTCATCATCGTTTTCTTCATTGAACAGATACATTTAAAAAAAAACGAATACAAATGTTTTTTTTTTTGACGACCCCTGTGGTCTAGTGGTTCGAGTGTCGGACTGCTGATAACGAGGTCGTGGGTTCGATTCCCACAAGACACAAATATTTGTGTGATGAACATAAGTGTTTGTGTTGGGCTGTTGCTTATGTATTATAAGTTATAAGTAAGTATTTACAAAAAAAAATTATATAAGTATCATATCCATTGTCTAGTACCCATAGCACAAGCTCTGCTTGGTTTGGGACTAGATGGTGCTGTGTAAAAATGTCCCAAAAGGTATTTATTTATTTCAAATAAACCTAATTACAGGCACTTATGAAATTAAAAAAAAGTGAAGTCGTTCAAAGTGACGCTAAACCAGTCCGCAAAGAACCATGTCCACCCGTATTCTTTATTATAATATTCTGTGAACCAATACCGTTGGTTATCTAGACTTGGCTAAAGTGGTAAATTTTTTTGAAGTTCTACACTACTCATTTCCATGCATATAGCACGACTGTGATCTATCTATTTGTAGCATGTACAAACGAACTATAACGTGTTATTGAAATAACTGAAAGCCTCTTAAGGGGTCATTGTACTCATCAGTATGAACAACTTCTACTGTGACCAACCCTGAAATCGCGAAAAAAATGAGCGGTTGCTGTTCCCTACATTTGTGTTCACATAAATGAATCGACAAAATATAAGGAATAGCTTTTTTTGCGATTTCAGTGTTGGTCCCATAGTAAAAGTTGTTCATACTGATAAGTACAATGACCCCTTAAGAGGTTTTCAGTTATTTCAATAACAAGTTGTGTGTAAAAAAAATACGTTACCGTATAACGGGGACAATAGGGACAAAAGTGGGCAAGGATTTTAACATTAAAATAAGATATTTTGTTGCCCACAAAGAATTTAGAATGTTAACCAAATTATGACTTAGTGGGCAACAAACTATCTTATTCGAATGTAAACATCCTTGCCTACTTTTGTCCCAATTCACCCCTGCATCCCTATTCACTCCGTTTTACCCGGTGTAAATAATTTCGGTTGTTTTAGGTGCCGTGAAAGAAAGTAAATTAAGCCCTGATTCAGTTATACTAGGAGTTTCGGAACTACTACACGGAGTGGAATCCTTCCGACCGTCAGTTACCGACGAAGAATTAACGTACTATGAATCACTGAAGTCTCAAATGTAGTTCTAACCATAAATCTAGTCTGTTCAAAATAAATTATTGGTTCAAACCGCTAATACCAAAAAGTACAATATACATAAACTTGTTATTTAATTAGGTAATAATTCATAAACCAGGGACTGAGGTATAGACGAAGTGGGAGCTTTTATAAATAAAGGTAAATTGTTTGGTTTTAATAAGTTGTTTTATTTAATTCATAGCACCCGAGAACATAGCCGGCAAGAAGGGACCCAAGTCTGCTAATTACATTAAAATGCCCAACCATCGCCATTCCAGCGACACCCTGCTGAGACTACAATAAAATTGTGACAAAATGGGTAACTAAAACTTAAATGACCCCTACATTATCATGGTATAATAACACCAGGTAGTCTCTTCCCGTGACAGCTAGGTCACGTGATTGCCTCCGTACTACGTCATCGGCCGTGGAGCCAATAGCGGGCTGTTAGCGCGACACTTGTCAGTTTGATGTGCTGCCACTTTGTGAAAATAAATTACCCGAGCAAAATGCATTTTTTCATTTACTTTCTTCTATAAAGAATCACTTTTTAACTAGTAATTTAATATAGTTTCCTTTATGAACTAATTAGATGAATAACACGAGATAACAAATAGGCTAGTTAGGAATTTATTTTATATTCATTATGAACAAAAATCTCCTTAAATATATTGAAGATATCAATCAATGGCAGCACTGATCGTGACGTAGCTTGGAGGCATCGCGCTGTCATTGCGGGAAGAGAATACCTGGTGAAACATCTTATTATACCATGTACATTATAATGTACTCTGTGATGGAATCACAGATCACTATATAGTAGCTAGATGGAATCTCGTCGGAGTGGCAAATTGGCAATAGAATTGTAATCTTAGATTAAAAGGTCTGTGATTGTCACAGACCAAGTAGAGATGGTGATTGTAACGGATTTCAAATCGATGTTGCCCATTAAAATCTACCATAAATAATTATATTATTTTTAATCATCCTTTATTGTTTTTCGTCAATGTAATCATAAATTAAGGATTTTATTGGTATTACGAAATTGTCACGTTGATAAAACAATCAAACGTATGAAAAAAACCGTAAAAGTGGATATTGATGTATAGCCTGTGGCACGAAATTATTAAAACTAAGGCCCGTATTACAGAACGTTCCTCAAGTACAGTTTAATCTTCAATCACCTGATCACTACTTAAGGATAGAATCGTTACATGAGTATCAGTCTTAGGCCCGTATTACAGAAGCTTCCTCAAGAACAGTTTAAACTCCAATCACCTGAGCACTACTTAAGGATAGAATCGTTACTTGAGTATCGGTCTTGTTCCAGAACGGTAATTATAAACTTTAATTCAACAACATAACACACGAATTTGACCTGAAATTGAATAGAAATCTCTACACAAGTGTAGTCTGGACCACACTAGAGTGATTAAAGATCAAAACTTTGCTCAAATACCGAAACAGGTGACAGTATAAAATAAAGCTATACTCAGCTGAACTGTGATCAATAGTATAGTATAACGGGCTGGTTTCCGCAACTCCACGATCAAGCGTGTATTTTGCGTACGGAACTGTGATCAATAACAGAGATTCAGCTGAGATTTGATCTATAATCACTCTAGTGTGGTCCAGATTACGCTTGAGTAGAGAATTCTATTCTATTTCAGGTCAAATTCGTGTGTTATGTTGTTGAATTAAAGTTTATAATTACAGTTCTTGAATAAGACCGATACTAAAGTAACGATTCTATCCTTAAGTAGTGATCAGGTGATTGGACTTTAAACTGTATCTACTTGAGAAAGCTTCTGTAATATGGGCCTTATTCCAATACGGTAATTATAAACTATATATACCTACTATAAACAACATAACACACGAATTTAACCTGAAATGTAATAGAAATCTCTACTCAAGCGTAGTCTGTAGCGTAAAAAATAATAGGTAGTATGGTAGTATCGATAGCTTACTAGTAGTATCGATAGCTTACTACGCGATAATACTATCGACTTATAAAAATACTATTGATAGTATAATCGCCATGCTTGGCACGTGGGTTGATCGCAGTTGGTTGGTTGAATACTCAGAGAAAGCTGCTGCTCATCCTGTGGTGTATTCCTTAGTCGCCTTTTACCACACCCATGAGAAGAGATAAGGCTTTACGTCCGGCGGCACTACACGGAACATAATATGACGGTCGTTCCGAAAATGACGAGAGATCATTTAGATTATAACACCTCCCAAAGCCCAAGCCAAGCTCGTTGGGGAGGCCCAAGCAAGCCACGAACCAACTATAAAATCAAGTATTGCTTCGGGGTTTGAGGATTTGATCTTATCCAGATGAGATTGTAGGGCCTCCAAGATGCACTGCATCACATTGGCATAGGATATGAACGAAGTGTATCCTGTCTGAGTGTTTGTTCAGTTTGTAGCACAGTGACCTGTAAGGGTTCTAGTCAGGGTTCAAGTAGTTTGTGTTCAGTGAAAGATGGATTAAAGCGGTTCTTTCACTGGTGTAGATCTGATTTTTACAATGAACGCACTTAAACATTCGAAAACTGAAGATCTACAAAAAAACGATGTTGAAAAATAACATAAGAAACCATTTATAGCTTTGTTTCATAGACAAATAAAGACTATTATTTAATGGATATTGTTTTTATAAATGATATAAAGCCAATTAAAAATTCACTATGCCATTTTTTTAATACCTAGAAAAACAATTCAGAATTTGTTTATTAAAATGTATAAGCTGAGCTTTGGAACGTAAAATATGTCAGAACGATTGAATTCATAGACAATATTCTTCAACCAGTGTTGCCATGTTAGGGTAATTTACCTTAGATTTAGGGTAAAAATGTTGCATCAAGGTAATGTTTAAGGTATTATTTTGTCGTAGGGTTTTTTTGGGGTAATACATTAGCTTAAGTTATTTTATGGGTAAGTATTATGAAGCAATGAATAAAATAAAGGATTGAACTACGTAAATAAAAGATTCTATAAGAATATTATTTTGATGTCTTAGGATGGACTTGGACAAGGACATAATTGAAGTATCTTCGAATCCGATTCATAGTCTTCAAACAGCAGTGAATCCGATGACATAGGTAGACAAAGAACTTTTACGGAGCGTGTTAGGTTGATACGCGATATAATCATCATCATCATTATTTCAGCCGAAAGACGTCTACTGCTGGACATAGGCCTCCCCCAAGCATCGCCACAACGATCGGTCAATAGTAGCCCACAGGCATCAGCTACCAAGCTACCGGTGGTCAGGGCCTCAGAGAGGAACCACCTAACTATACGCACCGTGTCCAGAAGTACTGCTTTCTGTATCAAGCCCTTGACCCAGCTGCTTAATGAAAGCCTCTGCAGATATAATAATCATAATTATTAGAATATAAAACTTTGTGACCTTTAAAAAATTACTTGTGATGACTACCTATAATGAACTAGATTGTAGCATCCCACTGCTTGGAAAAGGCCTCCCCTTTTGATTTCCAATATAAATGATTTTGTACTAGTGACAGTAGTATTGTCGTCTAGCTCGTCCCTCCATCATCGCTTTCGTAGAAAGATATACATATATAATATCAAGATTCATGCTAGAAGAATGAAATATTGTAGATGGTATAGCTATAGATTACAGACTTCGTAAGCTGTGATTACACCGTTGGCAGGTAAAATATATCAAATTAAGGTCCGTATTACAGAAGCTTCCTCAAGTACAGTTTAAACTCCAATCACCTGATCACTACTTAAGGATAGAATCGTTACTTGAGTATCGGTCTTATTCCAGAACGGTAATTATAAACTTTAATTCAACAACAAAACACACGAATTTGACCTGAAATATAATAGAAATCTCTACTCAAGCGTAGTCTGGACCACGCTTGAGTGATTACAGATCAAATATCTGCCCAAATACCGAAACAGGTGACAATATAAAACGAAACTAAACTCAGCTGAACTGTGATCAACAAATCTCTGCTTGAGGGACGTTCTAAAATCAAAGCTCAACTTAAAACTAGTTTTAAACAGAGATCAACGCTTGAGTATCCTTCTGGAATACGGGCCTTAGTATCAATTTGTCTATGAAAGATAAAACTACTACTGAGAAAACTTTTTTAGGGTAAATTTTCAAAATAATGCATAATCTAGGGTAAAATAAGATAAAGGATAGGGTAAAGTGGAAACAATACCTGGCAGCACTGTCTTCAACCTTCTTTCCGGTTTCAAGATGGTGAGTGAATAGGCTATCGTCATATTATTTTAGTTTTTCACTAATAATTTCGTTACTATTTGCCATAATGCAACGATAATTTCATATAATAATCTTTAAAATATCGTGTTACCTAAATTAGACCGAGTTTTGTGTCAACGAGTAAATTATTTCTTGAGCATTTGGCATGGCACCTCGTGGCGGAGCTTGTTGTCACCAATGTTTTTATAATTTCAGCCGCCCAAAAAGGATACAAAGGCTTCGGCCAAGCAGCCCCAGAAAACACAGAAGAAGAAGGAAGGATCCGGTGGTGGCAAAGCCAAGAAGAAGGTAAACAATTTGCGAACTCATAAAGTTAGGTTATGTGCGTGTGACAGTGACTCCTTGATAAAGTGAATAATAAATGATCGCATCTTCCGTAAACTGTTTTGGGACATGTAGTCAGACTTTATAATTCTAAAAACAAAGTAAAAATTCAGTTTCTATAGTTTCTAATCGTCTACAGCAAAGATTACTTGTCTTGCCTGTACATATTTATTGGATTGAAAGTCGTTGAAGGAAAGTGTTTCGCCATATGATTATAACCTTATACTTGAACCCTGTGAGAGTAAAATTTACTGATATATTGAGTCTGATGGCAACACTTTGCACCCTAACTGAATTCTCCATTAGCTTACATAGCCTTTACTTTTTGCTTTTCCTGACATCTTAAATTTTTCACCTTGCAGAAGTGGTCCAAAGGAAAAGTCCGTGACAAGTTGAACAACCAGGTGTTGTTTGACAAGCCCACATATGAGAAACTGTACAAGGAAGTGCCCCAGTACAAGCTGATCACACCCGCCGTTGTCTCTGAAAGGTTGAAGGTCCGAGGCTCGCTTGCAAGACGGGCACTCATCGAGCTTAGAGAAAAAGGTATGTTGTTATATAAATCTTTCTTTTTAAAGTAAATTAGTAATGATTGGATGTCTAGTACAAACTTTGGTCAGAGTGTCGCCTTAGGGGCTTTTGCAGTTCGCCTAACTCATATTTATTCATCGAACAAACAATTCCAATGTTCTACTGTCCAGTTATTTATATCCTTTAACCTTGAAAATTGTATTACTTAACAGTAATACAATTACCGGTAGGTTAGGTTAGGTTTTCAAGGTGAAGCATTTTTGCATTTCAACCACTCAAAACTATTCAAACACTTCTCTTGCTTTGAACTTTGAGTGACCCCTTCTGGCTCTTGTTATCAGATGTAAACAGCAAAGTTTGACAAGAGACAAATAAAACGTCATTAACCCTTGTCCATTAGTAGGCAATAAGAAATTTATTGTTTGCGCTCCCAATCTACCATTTCATAAGTTAATTAACAGTCAAAATTAACTAATCTATCCAATCAACCAATCCATCCATGATTTGCTCTACTAGCAATAGAAATTTGCCATAAGCTCAATACAATTTATGTCAAATTTCTATCTCTAGTAGATCATGGATAGTTAGGTTATTAATTTTGGCCATAAATTGCAGATGTAACTTCTTAATACCTACCTACCTTCAATAGATGTTTCTAGCTTGTATTTTCTGTGTGAAATAGACATATGCTTTTCTATATTTAAATAAATATAGTTCTAATAGCTTTTCAGAATATTCGTTGAAGTGATATCAAAATAAAGTTCAAATTCTGCATAATTTTGTAAATTCATAGTGTTGGTTAACATATTTTTTTTCTTACTTAATATACCTATGATACATTTACATAATGCAACCTTTATATTATTACAAATAAACCAAGAATATCCAACATAATAATGCATTCAGGGCATTTTTGGGGCTGCCACGCTATTGTAGTGCATCGGAAATGTTTGCCTAAGCGCCTACTGACATATTCAATGCCGTCTGGCGTAAGAAGTCCTCCTCACTAGTGCTAGCTAGCTTTCAGCGCAGGCAAGGCGGCAACCCTGCACCATCCTGCATGCAATAGACGCCTGGGATGCTGACTTTTGTAGGCACTGGTCAACCGGACCAAATACTAATATATTAAGTTACATTGTTACCAATGCACCTGACCCATTGTTGTCTTATAAATAAATTATTATTAAAACTAAAATATTGTAATGATGTACCTTTTTACTGGATAAACCATGACAGTTACAAGCTGATATATTGAGTCTGAACTTCTTTTCTATTTGCAATATCCATTTAGTGTAACAACTCAACATGTATTTAATATTTTTATTCTATTGTTTCAGGTTTAATCAAACAGGTAGTCCAGCATCACGGACAAGTGATCTACACGAGGGCCACCAAGGGTGATGACCCTGTCGCATAAGATTATGTATAAGTAAAAAATAAATAAAAAAAATCACAAAATTATTTAGTTTTATATTTATTATCCTCTGACAAAACATACGCTTTTGTAAAAAAATAGACCCTTTATATAAAAATAGTTCGGCAGTCTCATCGCACAGAAACTTTGTGTTTGTCATCTAGATCGATGACCGCAAATCTAGCGGCTGGATACAGATCGCGCAGCCGATCCTTAAAGTTAGACGCGTGCTCCTCATTTGCTGTCTCGACCACCACATTGGCCTGAAACCAGCACAAGTTAGTACTATGTATGCCGATACTAATATTATTGTAATAGCACATTGGGCGTAATGTCGCCTCACAGACATTGCTGAGTGTGGCTGTGAGACCTATATTCAGAGACCTAACAGATTGCTGCAATGAATCATTGTGAAGACAATCACTGCTTAGGAAATCATTGGCAATTATTTAATTTATACCTATTGGTTATTTAATAAACGCGCTATTAAAAAATCTTCATCCGGTCGAAAATTGTTAAAGGATATACCTATATTTCCTCCAAGGGATGCTATTTCAGAAGTCCATTGTGACTCAAATATGCACATACATACAAGTCACTCTTGTGTCGAGAAAACAATCATCATCATCATTTCAGCCGAAAGACGTCCACTGCTGGACATAGGCCTCCCCCAAGCATCGCCACAACGACCGGTCCTGTGCCTTCCGCATCCAGCGGATTCCCGCGACCTTCACTAGGTCGTCGGTCCACCTTGTGGGGGGCCTACCCACGCTGCGCCTTGAATCGAATCAGAAATTAGGAGATTCGCAGGAGAACGAAAGTGACCGACATAGCCCGAAGAATTGCCAAGCTTAAGTGGCAGTGGGCGGGGCACATTGCTCGCAGAACGGATGGCCGATGGGGCAGTAAAGTTCTGGAGTGGCGACCGCGTACTGGAAGGCGCAGCGTGGGTAGGCCCCCCACGAGAAAACAATCAACATCACCAACTCAGCCTATCGCAGTCCACTGCTGGACATAGGCCTCTCCCAAGTTGCGCCACAACGCTCGGTCCTCTGCCTTCCGCATCCAAAACGAGAAAACAATACCATGACATAATTGCTCATTGTTCGTCTGTAGTGTACACTAGCCAGGCCCGGATCTAGGGGGGGGCACACTCCTCGGGCGGTGAAGTCTAGGGGGCGGCCACCCCTGCTGGCTGGCCGTGCCCTAAGCGCCGAAGAACGAAGGCTGGTGGCTGGCCACTTGGCCCCCAGTCTGTCTGTTTTACAGGAACCTTTGTTTTGATGTTCTAAAGATTTGTTAAAAAGTCTCATGTAGGTACATAATCTCGTGTCTACGCGGCGTCTCGAAATATTCAAGGTCAAAGGGTAACAAAAACTTTGGAAAATCGTTTTTCTTTCTTTCAATTATCACATTTCCTGTGCACCATACTAGATTAGTCTAAGGAAAACTTAGATTATGGGATTTTGTACGAATAATTTTGATCACTCAAAATTATTCGTACAAAATCAGAATTTAAACTAGATATTACCTATGTGAAAATTTTAGTATTTTTTTAGTTAGATTTTTTTCCTTTGAGGACGTGAAATTGGCATGGTGCCCCTCCCAAAACTTTAGGTCCGGGGCTGACACTAGCTAACAATACCAAATAAATAACACAATAGAAATCTAATACCTATATTCTGATGATATTCAAGGCGAATTTAGTGGGCGGTTGCCACTAATGTAGATAATAAATTGACTCGTTACAAACAGTAAATTCAATAAGATTTTCCAAAAATACACTGTTAACATAAATACCCAGGTGGTTCCAACATCGCTGTGCACCCACATCTGCTCGGTGACCAGGCTCTTGAGCACCGCGCTCTCGTCGGATATGGTCTTGGCGAGTTGTTCGAGGCCGCTGCGGTGGTCGGGGACCGGGACGGCGAACCTCATGAGTCGCCCGCTGGCGCCAAGGCCGCGTTGTATCGTGCGAGCAAGACGACTGGAGTCAATGTTGCCCCCGCTTACTATGCACACGGCACTGTTCAGAACAGATTCTTATCAGCAAGGCCGTAGGCGGGGGGGGCTTTCGGAGCTCAAGACCCCCCAAAATGCCTTAGCCAACCCTCCGTTTTATACATACCTACTAGGTAAAATATATTCGACTCTTTCGAATCGAAATTTTATGTTTGTAGTTTATAAATTAAATTAATTACGAAGCTCTTTCGTCGAAATGCATTCTATTTTAATAAAATAAAGTACATTATTGTCTCTGGTCCAGAGCTCGACTCCCCTCGAAGTGAATTCCTGGCTACGGCGTTGCTTATCAGTTCACACTTTTTTCAATGGCAAGAATGCAGTAACGCAGTAAGTAGGTACCCCTACCCATGTAGTTAGGTATTACCTAGTAGCTAGTAGGTCCAAAAACATGCTGTGGTGCGCACACATTTCCTCCATTTTGACATCCAATCAACTTCGGCAGACGTGCTTCAGTCTCTGCCGTATATGCGTCTGACGCTCTTACTGTAACTGGCGGGATTCTATTCTACTTGTTACGATCGTTGATTGGCGATGCCCTACTCAAGAAAAACATTGCTGGTAAAATATCAACGATGCAGACGCATAGAATAGGTAATAATTTCTCTTTTCTTATGGCACACGTACCGTTTTCCCCTAAGCTCTGGCACAAGTCCCTGCATGACAGCGGCGATGGCGCACACGCCGGCCCCGTCCGCTACCAAACGCTCGCGCTCCAGCATCGATATCAGTGCCCGGGCTATAAACAACTCGTCTACCACCAACTGCAATGACATCAAATTGCATCAGAACAATCTACTGACTTCTTGAAACGGTACGTGGTATTACAACAAAAGCACAGAATATCGAATAGTACTAACATTGAAGAATAAACACCCGAGTTGGTTAGTAAAGTCAGAAAATTTATAATTAAAATCGTGATAACTATATCACGTCTATATCCGTGTTCCATGTGGTGCCGTTCGTAAAGAATTGCACTACCCTATATCTTCTCATGGGTGTCGTAAAAGGCAACTAAGGAATTCACCAGAGGATGGGCAGCAGCGATCTCTGAGTATTTAACACCCAACTGCGACCGACAACCCGCCTGCCAAGCGTGGCGATTATGGCATATCGTGGTCATATATGGACGTTTTTCGGCTAAAAAGTTGATGATTATATGAATATCGTAGGTAATTAAGATAAATGCAATGACAGTTATACGATCAGTTAATAAACCCGCCGAACGTAAACTGGAAAATGCGGCGTTGATAAGAACTAGTTGCTTACCATTCTATCAAGCCTGCCCTTGATAGTAGTTAAGGCATTGATGCCAACAGTCGAGGCGTTTAGTCCATCGGCCAGGTTGGGCACCACGGTTACTGACACCGGTCGCCCCGCCTGAAGAGCCTTCATCATCTTGGGCACCTTCGAACACTCTGCACCCTGCAATCGCGCGTGATGGAGCTCAAAATGCAAGCAGTAAAATTATCATATGATTCTAATTTTATTTGGTATAGAGCCCCAGTGATCCAGGCTATCCGGAACTGTGCCCAAGGAGCCCCCAAACAAGAAGATAAAGGGCCCTTCGATCACCGTAACTACCACCAAGGCAGCCGGTGCAGTACCCCAGGGCACCAGAACAAGAAGAAATAGGGCCCCGGCCCTAGAGTCCAAACTACAACTATGTTGCACTGTGTGATGACTATAATAACTTATAGGATGAGCCTTTCTCTCAAAAGCTCACATAAACGAGGCAGGAGCACTTGAGTTTCTTGCAGGCGACGAGCACGCTGGCGAGCAGCCCGCCTACTCCCACCGGCACGATCACAGCGTCCGCCTCCGGCAGCTGAGTAATGATCTCCACGCCCACCGTGCCCAGACCCGCCATTACCAACGGATCATCGGATCTGAAAAGATATGACGACGATAATGCTTAAGCTATCGGAAGAAAATTTGACAAGTATATAAGCAAGCAAAACAAGTTTACTCAAGTAAGATCTGTCGGCTGTCTCGGTGCACTTTGTTGGCGTATGAGACGGCGTCGTCGAGCGTGTTGCCACACAGCACCACGTCGGCGCCCAGCTCCGAGCAGCGCTGCGCATGCGCCGGCGGCGTGCGCTCCGGCAACACCACCGTCACCTAAACTTCGTTTAGAATTGTTAAAGTAAACGTATTCAAGAACGTTGCTTAAGCTAATGCTTAGTTAATTGTGTTAGTTCATTTGTCGACAACTTAAGTAGGTAATCTATGAAATGATAGTTCTTGAATCTAGATTTATGCTTGAGCACCGTTTCGTTATTAAGCAGGTACATATTTTTTGTTTAAATGTTAGAGAATGTAATAAAGCGTATGAAAGTATAATTGCCACATGCATAGGTGGTGGGATGTTACATTGTCTAACTACCTACTTATTTGCTAATAAGTACAGTCAGAAGATCTTCCTTTCGACGGTTTTAAAATCGCAAACAATGGCTATCTGATTATAGATAGAGTGGATAAATATGTGTCTTATGTATAGAAGAGATCGCCCTATGAATATACATAACATGAAAATGGGTAGTAGGGCCTACTATTACCCATTGGTCGATTCTCTTATTCACAAACTAAACTTATTTTAAACTATTGCTCTCTTTTACTAATAGTAGATACAAGAAAGGGATTGCAACAATTTTAAGCTGTCAAATTAGTCGGAATTAAAATTTCCATACAAGTTTAGTCGTGATCTCGGAACGTGCCGACTAAAATGCAAAGAAACGTAACACGTAAACGAAATTGACAGCACCAAAAACTGTTGCCATGCCTTTCTTGTATATACTAATAGTAAAAGAGAGCGATAGTTTAAAATAAATTTAGTAGTAGAAGAGCTCCTT
This sequence comes from Asteroscopus sphinx, assembly GCA_949699075.1. Taxonomy (NCBI): domain Eukaryota; kingdom Metazoa; phylum Arthropoda; class Insecta; order Lepidoptera; family Noctuidae; genus Asteroscopus; species Asteroscopus sphinx. Next base: position 9,661,158 of record OX453019.1, read on the forward strand.
TGTGTAAAAGCTCGTCCGGGGAAGTACTACCACCGTACCTACTTCTCCGCCAAACAGTGATGCTTACATTGCTGTGCGTCGGTCTGAAGGGTACGGGTGCCGCTGGTGAAATTACAATATAATAATAATAGTTTATTTCCAAAATAAGTAACATGTTACAATTCAGATGAACGTTGATCCCCAAACTAGGTTAAGGCCCTGTCCCTGCACGAATTAAAAAAAAAATACATTGTTTCTTTCCATTTTTCGTCATCATTTCTTGAAGTAGGGTGAATGGAAAAAATATATGGTGGAGTTGAGTAGTTTATGTATCCATTTTGAAAGATCGATACACAATTTAAATAACTTCACTTGATAGAAAAAAAATCCAAACAGCCAATTTTTGACACTTTGAATTCATTTTATGACGAATAGAACATGATTTTGAAACTTACACGATATATTTTATCGCAAGCCAAGTAATCCATTTCAGATTACATTAAAAATTGAACCCACGCGCCCCGCAGTCCACCCCGAGACGTTTCGTGCAGGGACAGGGCCTTAACCTGTATCTTGGGAACCACCTTCCTTAGTTAATTTATACAAATCGTGACATAGTTTACATTAAAACATAATAGATACATAGTTTGACATTAATTTGATATGACAAATTTATTAATAGTAATGAAAGCATGCAATGCAACTATAGGTGTCATGTATGTATGTGCGTGTGTGGAGTGTGACATGTAAGAGTCGTGTAGATGTGAGAGTTGGGGGTGTTGGTGGGTGTATGTGCGTGTGATGGGATGTTGGTGCGTGTAATAATAATAATGTCCTCCCGGCCGAATTTCGATCACGGCGGCCAATCTCAATGGAGACTAGCCATCTGCGCGGGACATATTATAGTGCACAAGTGTGTGCGCAAACACAGGTGCACTCTCTATTCCTCACTCTCATAATCCGATGGGACGGCAATTCGGCACGACCGGAGAGAGATCAGGCGCAGGACCGACGGCTTTACGTGCTCTCCGAGGCACGAAGGGGTCTCGATGTGTAACGAAACGGTCACCCACGGAAACGGAAACGGTTGGTGCGTGTATGTGCGTGCGATAGTGTATGTTCGTGTTTGGTTATGTTTGTTACAATCACATGAGACTTTCCATCTTCATGTCTCAGTTTGGTGAACCGACTTGCGGTACCATTTAGGCAACAGCCTAGGTGGTATTGAAGTTGTTATGGGCAAAGGTAACCGCTTAACATCAGGTGGGCTTTTAGCTTGTTTCGCCATCCTATACTAGAAAAAAATGAAAAAAATAAGTTTAGTTCGTGAACAAGAGAATCGACACCAGTGTCATATTATTATATTCATTTGCGTGGCTTGGGTCGGACATATATTATGGGCAGTTTTCCGTCGATAGGCAGATATTATTGCTTTCGAGTGTACAGTGGTACCGGCACGCCGAGGGTGCCGCCGTGGTAGGCCGCGCCCAGCGCCATGTTGATGTGTGACGGCACGATCACGCCGCGCTCGCTCACCTCCGCGCCGTACGCCAGCAACGCGTTGCGGACTCCACGCTCAGCGCAACTTTATTCATCCATTCAATTTAATCATAACAAAAACTTTATAAAATAAAACTTTTAACAAAAAATTTAACCGACGAAAACAGAAGCTGAAAAGCGAAAAATAAAATAAAAATAACTAATTATGAGTCGGCGCCAAACAAACAAGCAAAGTGCGTGCAAGTTGCAAGTGGTCGAGCGGAGAACGCATTTTTGGAAAGTTATTGTTTATCGTTGAAAATTTCACGTTGTATTATCAAATCCAACGTGAAATTTTCAACATCAGTTATGTTGTTTTTATTATTTACTAGCTGTGCCCGCGACTCCGTCCGCGTGGATGTCGGAAAATAACATGGTGTCATAATTATGAACACAACATCTTCAAATATATACATATAAGCGCCTACACAGACGATTACACTATTTACCGACCATACTATATTTTGTTTTTACAACCAACCGGCTAAGGTGATGGAATTTCATGGAATTAGCCCTAAACTCCCTCATTCTGAGAAGACGCTCGTGCCCAGCAGTGGGAAGTAATTGGGCTGATTATGTTATTCTATAACACTAACCACATCTCTTCTTATGCTGAGAAGAGGCCCGTGTCCAGCAGTGGGACTGCAATGGGCTGGTAATGTTATGTTATTCTAGAATACTAATAATATCCAGTTCATTAACTCTTCTCATTTTGAGAAGTGGGCCATACCCAGTAGTGGGACAGTAATGGGTTGACTACGTTATGTTATTCTATATTTTCTAGTTTCTTAACTCTTCTCGTTCCGAGAAGAGGTCCGTGCCCAGCAGTGGGGCAGTAGGTAATGAGCTGATTATGTTATGATAATCTATTACACTAACAATATCCAGTTCCTTAACTCTTCTCATTCCAAGAAGAGGGCCATGCCCAGCAGCGGGACAGTGATGGGCTATGTTATGTTATTCTATATTTTCTATAATACTAATAGAATCCAGTTGTATTTTTAGGAACCTGCAACATGCATCCAACCAACAATCATGACCTCTACTTTGTATGCAACTTAATACAATAGAGGGGTCAAGCTGTATCGCTGGATCTACTCAACCGATTCAGATAAAACATACCCTATATTTTAAGTTAGACTAATACCAATACAAATGCTAAGTTTCATTACGATCCCTTCAGCCGTTTTCACGTGATGAGGTAACAAACAGACAGACAGACAGACATACATTTTTTAAACGATTGATTCGTGTTCTATAGCTTATTTCTAGTCCCCCTAGCCGGTTTTCGCGAAAAAAAACTCAATGTACAGACTTTTCGACCTTTACAGTTTTATTATAGTATTTTATTTTATAGTATAGATTTAAAGTAATTTAATGATCTTCGTTGATTGTTATATAAAAAAAAATATATATAAATATATAAAATATAAATACATAAAAATAAATAAAAAATAAAGATACGCGTTGAATAGAGAACCTCCTCCTTTTTTTTCGTCGATTAAAAAACGAGTGTGCTTTAGATCACACGATTGAAGTAAAACTTCACTAACTTATATGTCCTTTAATACTATTTCAATGAGAACAAAGGAATGGCGGCGCGGCGTGCGTACATCTGCCGGCGCTGTGTCGTGGCGGGCCTAGCGCGCGCCTCGTTCCCCACGTCCCGCACTACCCACCCCCTCCGTTCGCCTCGCCCGATCACACTTTTCGTAACGCGATCACACTTTACGTAACGCATTCACCAGCTTACTACCCAAGTCAAGCGTGCGTAAGATGTTTTACTTCAAAAAGTATTTCTTAAAAAAAATTTTTAGAGTTTATTGAACATTATTGTAGTGTCATCAGAACTACATGTGTATGCAATTTAAGGCTGTTTGGATAACAGGAACAGGGGCCTTACTCCCGACTGGTTCGAGCTCTGAACCAAACCGAGGTGACGTCAATCGCTGGCTACTGTTAAAATATACCAACATTTTTATGTTATTTAAAAGAATGTACAAAAACGACAACGTTGTGAAAATAATAATAAAATCCATGAAAAAATGAAAGAAATACACGCTTTTAAGTTTTTGGAGGGGGCATTTTCTGTCCTTGTCGTGCTAAACAGACATTGTACAGAGAGATGTCAAGTTTCTATGGTTTTGAACAATGACGCCATTCCTTGATAGCGCTGTCTCTGTCTAGTGCCAATTAAAATTGCTTATAACTTGGATATTTATTGAATATTTTATAGATTTTTTCACTGTTGCAAATTTTTCTTGAAAAAGTTTCGAGTTTTCTAATAAAAACGATAAAAAAAAAAATTGTAACCTTCCCTATTCCTAGAGAAAAGCAGTACGAAATGACACTAACTCGAATTCAAATTCAATTGGTACAGAACTCGATCCAGTCGGGAGTAAGGCTCCTGGCTTAAAATTGGCTTCAAGATTTGTGGCAGATAAAGACAACAAAGCAAGCTAAATAAAAGCTTACAGAAACAGAAAGGATGATACTTGCTACGACGTAGCGGGCGTCACGGCTCACGGCTATGGAAGCTACATGTTGTAGCATCTAGCTTCACTTGTAGCAAATAACTATACCGCATCGCTACGCTCACTACGCCGCGCCGCTACGTCCACTACGCCGCGCCGCTACGACTACTACGCCGCCGCCGCGCCGCTACGAGTTGAGTTCTTGGAGATTTTTTGGAATAAAAATTGTGCATTTACTGGTTTTTGCTGGTCATTTAATTTTAACATTTGTTGAACAGAACATTTACCACCTTATTGCAAAATCGGGTTTAATAATAGGTCTTGTTTAAGCCATGCTTAAACACCTTTTTATGTATGGAGTTTGACGTTTAAACCGGTTTGTAATAAGGGGGTTAGCATCTAGGAATTAGGTACACTCTGCTAAACAACTGCCTACAACTTCGATCAACATAAAATTACTAAATAAGATTATCTAGATCCCAACTTACCTGCCCGTGTATTGTAAATTCTCACATTTCAAATAGATATTGTAGTCCATATATTTACTGATTTTTGCCTCCTGAAAAATCACGTTTCAGGTAATTGATTATTTAAAATACCAGCTTCGATTTCGATAGAAATAATATGTGATTCGTAATACAATTAGGTCACTAACACAAAGGGGTGTATGTATGATGCCTCCTTCAATCCTCTCGGCAGCTTGTTTGATTTCATTAAACGATAAAGTGTGTGGACGATCATCCTTTAGATGATTTAGATCCTTTAGTATTGCCTCATCCTGTAATGAAACGGACAAAAAAAATACATTGCTATTGCCCATCGATATATATGTACTACGTACACGTACGTATATTGACGTTGTTGCTATTGCCACATTTATTTATTTTATTTATTTATGTCCATACAACAACACATTTTATCTTTACATGTTGTTCAACTTACCATTTTTGCTGTTATCTTCAGTAAGTTACTGGAATTTAAATTTTATTTGCTGAAATATATATGATTATTTGAAACAATTTGAAATGTATTATTTGTTCGTCATTTTAGAAATTCAGATTGACATTATTCTGTGATGCGTGACGTGCGTGACGGCTATGAGATATTGGCAAAGATAATATAATCACCTCAGATTAAAAACCTCCAGATAGTTAATCACCTGTGTTAATCACTTCTTAAATCGTTGTCTAATAACTACGTTTCTACGTTTTAAAATTTGGCTGACGACAAGATGTAGTTTTATACTAAGAAGGATAGTTATATAAGTAGCCAGGTACATTATGCTTTCCCGTGTACCTTCTCTGAATAACAAGACACCAATATCTTTCTCTATAATAATTAGCTTCTTAAATCGTTGATAATAATATTAATCCTTTTGCCAGTTAGTTTCGGCGATATGACCCTTTCCCTCACCTGCTCATTACAAAGGCAAGAGAGCAGTTGACTGTAAGCTTAGCTTCTTAAATAGGCTTGTGGTTAAGCACTGGTGTGCGACTTTACTTTTATATAAAAGTCCATCAATATACTGAAGCAGTTCCAATTTTATTTCGCTTTTTTGAAGCGAAGCTTCTATAGCCTCGTTGCGCGCTCGGCAGCTTGGGAGTAAAATGAGAAAAAACGTACCTAACCGAGAGATGCATAGATCCTATCAGTATAATGGCCACTCCGTTTTCAATCCCGCCCCTTACAAAGGGGACTTATTTTAAGACGTTAACCTCGAGCCCTTACATTTGAGTACCTAGACTAACACCTTTTAGGAGATATGGCCATCGGAATTTTTGACCAGCTCTGCGTGCGCATATTCTATCAGAGCTTGTAAATGGGTAAGCTTTTCGCTTCTGTCGGGCGTCTTTCGACGCCACCCGTTTTTCACAATTGAGAGTGAAGATGAGACGAAACACTTGTGCAAAGTATAGCTTGCACTTAACCGATTTTCATCTCGAAGGGCCCTTGTTCGAGACGGTTTCTACCCGGACATGTGCCGGCTGAGTTTGTTCACAGACACAGATTGTACCCGGCTTGTAGCCGAAGACTAATAGCTGGCTCTGTGCGTCTGTCTACAATAAAAAGCTCTCATGTCTCATAGACTGTAATACTTGACTGTGCACCGGGCGTATACACACGGCATCGTGTCCGGCACCAATAGACGGACTGGCTCTAGCGCCCGGCCAATGAACATAACTGCTGACGACGTAATTTATGCGCCGCGGTTTACAGTCATCTGTACTGTAGCCACGGCAAAAGAGCCCTAACTTCACTGCTACAACGGCGTGCGGGGGCTGCATGGACGACATCCATCTACCTAATAGATATCTATTATCTATACTCTTTGCGAAAGGCCTAACACGTATTAACCGTAGCGCACTACAACTACAGGTTGACTAGCAGAGGGTAGGTATAAGTAAAGGATCGATTAATATTAAGTCATATTTGATAGGAATAAATGATTTATTGTCATGAATATCAGTATGAATAGTGAGCGTGATGGATAATATATGTAACATTTACAGACGGTGACGAAACTAACGGGTCCAACTATAACATAATAAAATGGGAGTGTGGATAGTCCTTCACCAATTTCTTCTCCAACTCCTTGGCGTGATGCAGGTCGCTCGTTTCTATCAGCATGTTTACCTGGAAGTAAGAACTGTTATTATAGGTACATGTATCATATATTAGGGTGGTATGCCACTGGTCAAATTTCTTTGTCCAATCTCTTTGCCCAATCCAATTTATTTAATGATCAGTGATAAAATACATACAACATTTGATGAAAATCATCCGATTTCTTTGATCAAAGTCACATTGGACAAAGAAATTTGAAGAGTGATCCTTTGGTATTTTTTTCCTAGATAGGTACCCATTTATTGGAAAAGATTTGCTAGGTGAACGTTACAATACATTACGTGGCTTCCTTCTTCTAGACCGTCATGGTCCAGAAGGAGGCCGCAGAGCGAGATCGGGAGTGGGCAGACTCCGTTCGCAGACGAAGGCAACGGCAAGAGGCAACCGCCCCGGCGCAAAGCCCAGATAGGGCGAAAGGCCGCATCCCCGCAGCCAGATGATGGCGGGGAACCTTTGGGATCGTGAGCGCTAAGAGTAAGGGAACTCAAGGTGTCCTTTAAGTGACCCTGAGGAAGACAGTAGCATGTGGTGGTAATTGTGCTGCTGTTAGGGAAACATTGTCGTTTTCCCGGGACTTGCCAAAGGCGTAGCACTGGAAGGGCACCGGCGCGGTCCATTGGAGTTGCCGGAGCTCCTCCATTTTGTACTGAAAACGGCCACTGTGTGTCGTTTTAGTCGGTAAGAGTCCGACATTCTGAGATACCCCTCTGCCTTCCCCGGACGGATAGTATTCATGAAGATTTCCAACGTTACATTAAAGGTGGATATTACCGCTCTTCAAGTCCATCTGTTAGGTACTGCTGTCGATAATCCACGATCGAATTTACAAACAAACTCTTAAGAAACCTTCGTAAGAACATACAGAAACAGTAAAGATATCTCGTCTCATCCAAGCGCGTTCGGGAACAAAACTCTTGACGTCAGCACCATTGTCCGTAACCTTGGCCAGCACCTTGGCCATGGCGCCCGGTACGTCGGGCAGCGCCACGCTGAACTTGACCAGGCGCCCCTCAGCCGCCATGCCGCGGTCAATGACCCGGGACATCCGACTGCTATTGATGTTGCCGCCAGACAAGACACACACAATGCTGTAACAAACATACCTCTAAATTTAAGTCAATGGCAGTCCTTACTACGAAGGCCTTCTCAGCAAGGATTATCACCATCATAGGTATAGTCACCTCGCTGTTAAAGCGGCTTGGGCACTAGAACTAGCTGCTGCCAGTAGGTAGCCTGATCGATAGACCTTGAAGGCCTAAATACCTTGTTATTTAAGGGCCCCACAGACTAACAGTCCGCCGGCAGATATTAGCCTGTCAGTTAATCGTAATAGGCCATACACTAACCGTTTATCTGAAGATCTGAGACAGCATCTTTTTGCAAACCGTAAGTATGTGGCGCATTTCGATACTGGCCTATCAGTCCGCGTTTTGACAGGTCTCGGCCGGACAGTCCGTCACCTCAAGGCCGAGTCAAACACACGTATGCTGGTAGTCGGCCGGCGGCCTGTCGAGCGTTGATGCAAACTGCCATACCTACGTAATCTTGTGTATGTAGGTGGTGCTAGCATTTATATTGTATTGAGTGGCCGAGGTGTGATCTGATACTAGGTACTGTTGGTACTTACTTTTTGCCACGAAGCTCAGGAACTTTCCCCGCCATCACCGCAGCGACCGGGCACGCCGCTGCTCCTTCCACTACCATCTTCTCTCGCTCCAGAATATTGATCATCGCACGCGAAATCCACACCTCATCAACTGTTATCTAATAACATAAAAATCAAGCAAGATGTTTTAAATCGACTGTTAGATTAGCCAATCAGCGTTCAAGTTTTGAATCATCCTAAGCAAATTGGGATTTTTGCATTAATAATAGTTTGTACGAAAAAAAAAAAAACTACGATTACGATTAGATGTGATTACGTAAAACTTTCTTAAATTCCAATAATCCGGTTCTTTGGAATCGTCCTAGGATTTTCGCAAAGATTCAATTTGTCTGATTATCCTACGACGTAATTATACAAAACAAGGTGACACGTCGCAAGATGTGTGATGAAACCCTTAAATAGTTTATAGATAGTGTGATAGGTAAATGTTCTCCAAACCATTCTATCTAGGTATCCCCTAATAATGTTGAAAGCGTTATTGCTAGCGATGACGCTACAGAGACTGTCGGCAATGGTCGGGTTCAGCTGGATCATAACTGGCTTCTTTTCTTGCAACGCTTTAGTCATTGTGGGGGCAGCCGAACATTCCACGCCCTAGCAGAAAAAGCCGTTTTATTAACTAAATAATCGAGCACAGAAATAGATGGATAGAATGGTTATAATCACCATTTTACTTGCGATTCATGCGTGGCAACTTTCGAACAAACTACGCCTCCAATATCCCATAATTTAAAAAAAATAACAATAAAATGTACTTTACAGCTTTTGTTTCTGCAGTTAGAAACAGCGCAATAAGGCATTTTTGCGGATTTTGTTACAGTATTTACAGAAACAAGTCATAAGGCGTACTGAGAAAGGCTTTGAAATGCCTGCACTCTGGTGCAGAGTGTTGGCACACACGCCCCGCCAACTTTTCCATTCATCTGTCTATTTCTGTGTTATCGAGTGAGAGGAGAATAAGATAGAGGTTAAAATAGAGAATGGACTATTATTACACGTACCTACAAAAATTCAGTAAAACCACACCCTGACGGCCCTGACCCAATAACCCAGGCGCAATAGGGCAGCGCTCATCAACTGCATGTTTAGTAGAGAGCCCGCAGATAAAATATAGGAAGCATCATGCGCCTAGTGGTAAAGCTTCTTCTATCGTGTCGACATGAGCTACATAATGTAAATAGCTCATACTGTGGGAAAAATATTAGCTGGTCAGCAGGTTTGGTTGGTAGCGGGGCTGACTTCCGCAGGTGCGCCGAACGACCAATTAAATATCGTCACTCGTGGAGGCTCTTTTAAGCAAAGAAAAGGAATAATGCTATTCTGCCGCAAGATGTAAGCTTTTAAAATTTGGTTAGGTTATTTTTTAAATAGTGAATAGTTTTTATAACGGCAGACTGACACAAAAGGTTATTCTGACACAAGTAGATACAGTCGTTGAAAAGTGTTACTTACGGCTTTGAGCTTAAAGCACAAATTTCATATGTGTTTGATTTTTAGAAAATTGGCTAATAGTTTGTGGTGATGTGCGATGTTGTGATCATTGTTCTAAGTAACATAATTTAACCTAACTAGCAGCTATCTGCCGTCAGTTTTTTCTTATTACCGAACCCCATTTGGGGCCACGCCCCCACACACGTGCCCCCTCGTGGGGTCTTTAAGCTTGGCACCGAAACCTCTTGCGGGCGGTATCGGTCCTCGAATGAATTCAGACCCAAATACCCTAGTTGGGGGCTTCAACTCCGTTTCTACATTTTCACGTAATCCATCTTATAGAATTTTTTGTTGTAACCAATAATGGCAGAATAGCATTATTTCATAGCTTACCAGTGGTGGCACGATATTCCTTTTTACTAAACAGCTACTGGTGGCTAGTCAGCCGCTTCCTAAAATATATCTCTCTTTCGGAAAAAGCCTATTATCCACTCAACCCTCAGAATAGGTACAGGTATTTATTTGTGCTGAGGTTCAACCAGATGTTCAACGATGGTCCCATTCGTAACACGCTAAGTAAAATATAAGCCTTATATCATACGTATATCAAGCAATTAGGCTTCAGACTCTTTACAGCCAGCACGAGACTCGCCACGAGGCCACCGCTTCCAACAGGACACAAGATAGCATCCATCTTGTCCATCTGTGTCAGCAGTTCCAATCCCAATGTGCCGTAGCCCGCAATTAGGTCCAATCGGTCTGACCTGTACATTAAAAATATAAAATAGAATTTGTTTGGATGGCCCCTAATCTCAGGCATAGGCGTGAATTCTACACGAACGTCGGCGTCATGTGTCGTCGAAAAATATACAACTTAATATAGGCGCCTGCTTGAATCTACTCAATCCTGTAAATTAATAAATGAGTAGAAATAATAAAATAAACACCTACCGAAAACAAAATACCTACCTAATTATCATAAATTTTGGGGAAATAAGTATAAGAGTTGAAAAAAATATCCTTTATGCACAACTGGGTACAAATGGGGTCTTAACGCCATATGCGTTCCTTACCAGACAATCTTAGAGTGATGCAGAGACAATAATAAAATACAAAAATAATAATAAAAATTATATAAATTTATAAAATATAGGCGGCGCAGCGTGGTTAGGCCCCCCACAAGGTGGACCGACGACCTGGTGAGGGAATTCGCTGGATGCGGAAAGCGCAGGACCGGTCGTTATGGCGATGCTTGAGGCCCTTGCTTGGCCGTCCATCAGTGGTAGTCTTTCGGCTAAAATGATGATGATGATGATAAAATAAGTGTTCAATTACCCGTGCACGTAATTAGAGCCAATTTCATCACAATAAGTGAGGGCATGTAGACTGGCATCATTCAGATCATTGCCGTGCACCTTCACGATCGCGAAGTTCTCTTTGTATCGATGCTTATCAACGAGTGGACAATCCTTGGGCACAATCACGTTGATGGGCACGGACTGTCGGAATCCATAATATGTCATAGCGCAGAGATAGTTGCGGCCCCCCGACACAGTGCAGCCTTTGCTCTTGTCTGAAGGTGACATACTGGAGATAACGTTGCAAGCTCCACGCGCTTTAAAACTATAAATTCAATGATTTGAAACTACTAATAAGGCTACTAAAAGGTAAATAGGCAATTCGGACCTTAAGATGTCATAAGCCAAAGTGCATTTTTTTTTTTACAATACAATCTTCTTCTATACTTATTAAGACAGATGTCCTGACTGACTGATTCATCAACTTAGAGCCGAAACTACTCACGTCAGGAACATGAAATTTGGACAGTAGGTTCCTTTTGTAATGTAAGCACCCATTACGAAAGGATTTTTGGAAATTTTAACCCTTAGGGGTACCTACAATGGCTACAATGCGGGGTGTTAGGGTTTGTATGAAAAATCGTTTCTCCTGGATCGATTCACTCAAAACTTGGGAAAAATAATCTTTAAGGAAATAATGTTTTACTTTACTTTTTCCAAAATTACTCCTAGAAGAGGGTGCAATAGGCTTGTGTCGAAATTCGGTAAAATTATTAATCTTTAAAGCATTACGTGTTCTTGAATTTTTCTGAAATTAAACTCAACGGGGGTAAAAAAGGGGTGTTAAAGTTTCTATGAAAAGAGTCACTCTTGGCACGAATACTCTTCGAATTAAATAGTAAGAAATAAATAAATAAATATTTTTCTTTGGCCAAAACACAGATAATATAATACTATAGTATATTTTGAGACTATAGTACCCAAAACTACGACGGGAATCATTATACGGGGCATGCAAACACTTTTAACGCGGCGGGCAATGCCGCAAGAGTAGGTACTGCTAGTTTAGAGATATACTTAATAGGTCAATAGTAGGTACAGTAGACTGCATGACAGTGGTAACACTTGAATTATAAACCGCCCTTACTGCTTACGAAATAAAGACGCTGTCAATGTCAAACTGTTACCACTGACGTGCGTTCGACCCTACAATAATTAGTTTTGTTTTTTGTTAAATTGCAAACGTACCTTCCTGTGTTCTGTAAATTCTCGCATTTCAAGAAAACATTGCAAAAAGTTCTTCCTATATATTTTGCTCCCTGAAAATTATAGTTTTCATTAGTACCGAGTAGGTACCTATATGTTCAGCGCATCTTCCACTTTGCTGATACCTATAGTCACCCAGGTGTTGAAATCTTTTTTAAGATAAGTTGTGACGACCGTCAGATAGCGGTATAATCATTCAACTTACCAAAGCGCAACGTACACTGGCTCTCCAGAGGATCTTTTCACCCTTACACCTGACGCCACCATATGGTTAAAGAATCTCAATTTGTCATTGTGAATAAAATAATATAGATGTTTAGATAGCCTATAAATATGCCATACGATTAAATAAATAAACGTACAATTACGGACGTTGTTGGAGCACCGCTAACAGTGAAGAAGCATTGCTTTACCCCATTGTGGCTTCCAGATTAATCCGCTTGCGCTTGCCCAACAAGATTGATTACTACTAGATTATGTCTTCTTTTTGGAAGGATGTTTAGCTGTTGACTCGCTAGCCCATTGATGATTCAGCATTATAAACTTACGATAATTGGTGTAAAGACAACGTCGTTCTTGATCCGATTATGAGCATCCTGTATATCTTGCAATTTTAATTTAATTTTACTTATGTTTTCCGTTTTAGGTTTCTTTTCAATTTCCTGGATAATAATAACGTTTAAGTTTTAAATATTTGTCCTACTCTGACGAAATGTATCAAATTGTGCGGGGGAGGGTTTATTGTAATGAATTATATACACCCCTTTCCGGGTGTGGATGTCGTAAGAGAGTGATTATGCCAAGGTGGAATAGGCAACAGTATCTTCCTTTAATACACGCTTATATTTCAAACTGCGACCACAAATCTGTTTGATAAGCATGGTTATTATGGCAATGATTTCTTAAAACTAAAAAAAACTAAAAACTGGGCATTGTAGCTGCCTATGAGACCTGCGTCTAGCAATAACTGTAGTGTATAATGATCACAAGCACAACTGCAACAAACCTAGGCGCCAAAGCATACAGTAAACATAGTCGGCGGTTGAAGTAATTAATTTATTTTACTGCGCTATAAGGTCCTACACAAATCCTGAAGTCAAGGGCCTTACTTCCGACTGGTTCGAGCTAATGTCAATTCCTAGAAAAATCCAGTACAATTTGACACTAACTCGAATTCAAATTCGCAGCACTCGACCCAGTAGGGAGTAAGGCCCCTGTACTTTTGAAAACGAGTTTGCTCGTCCATCGAACGTACTTGATGATGATGATGATGATGATGATGTCCTCCACGACGTGTCCGTCGTAATGTTGAGTAGGACACGGTTTTAAAATGAGTTTGTAAGAGTAGCCTCTTTTTTGTAATGAGCCAGTACAATGTCCCACTTCAAAAGAGTCAAGGCGTTTTGAATTTAGACGGTTCGCGGTACAAATGAGGAGAGACTACAAACCTATTTATTTCGTAGGTACATGCGAGTTGAATCTTACAATTGTATGACTTTTTTATAATGTAATGTACTTGACATTGAAATTTTTGATTATAGAAAACGAATACTAATGAATGAAGATGATTATTTTGAAAAGTGTTTACAGTCCGGAATAACGTCTAAAAACTAAACTTTTTTTTAATCTTAGTCAGTCCCTGTTTTATTATTCTATGAATGAGTCTGAATACGCTTTATTGCATTTAAAATTACTATAACTATCCAAAAAATCTATAGTGTCCGCTACATGTAAACATTATTATTTCATTCATTCATACATGTCCATGCGTGTCGTTTATCGTCCTGTCCCAGTCATCATGTAGTATTGTGTTGCTATGTAGTATTGTGTTGCTCTGTGGTATTGTAGCGAAATGAAGTCGCAACCGTCAACTGGTGGATAGAACGCGACGCTTTCCTCTTTCGCTCTCATCTACTCACTCACCTTACACACAAAATAGAAGAGCAGCGCGACAAAAATATTGAAGTGGTACATTTTATAAAGTTGAGCCGTCATTACAATTTTCTGTCATGTACGGGACAAATGTACTGCCTCTTGTAAGTCCTACTCAACACTAGTCCGTCGACGGCGACATCCAGTTAGCGCCTGGCATGCGCTCGTGTATGACTTACAAAGCCAAACTTGGTCTTAAATGTTCGGTCACAAAGAAAGCAGCATAATTGCCCGCTGTCATTAAATGTGTAAGTGTAAGAAGGCTTAGGGCGGGTTTTACGATGTTGGCGTTTGGTGTCAAGGGCTTCGAGGCGTGAGTGCTCAAAACGCTAAATCGAACGTACTTAACCTGCAGTTGACACCTTATTGAGTTCTCACCAACCGCAACGAAAGGGTTAAGAAGCCACAATTAAGAATACCTATTTATACACCGCTATTTAATGAAAACATAATTAAAAACAGATATCACTTTCTCCTAGTCATGATATTAGAGCTAGGACCAATTCCGTTATGTTCTCTTACTACTCAGTCCGTGTGGTGCCGGACTTAAAGAATAGCACCACCCTTATCTCTTCTCATGGGTGTCGTAAAAGGCGACTAAGGTATTCACCAGAGGATGGGCAGCAGCGTTCTCTGAGTATTTAACCAATCAACTGCGATCGCCAACCCGCCTGCCAAGCGTGGCGATTATGGCATATCCCCCCTTAATTGGGGGAGGCCTATGTCCAGTAGTGGACGTCTTTCGGCTGAAATGATGAATGATGATGATGATGTTCTCTTACCCGCCCGCACTGGATGACCGCGCCCGGCCTGACCCCAACCCCAATGCATAAAATTAAACAATTTGTGCAAAGTACTTAAAGAAACCCATAACAAATTGTAGTAGCCTGTTATTTTACGTAATATTTTGAGACCAAACTTCGTTCTCGATAGCAATTTGTCACCATAGAAGGGAATATCAGAATTTTTGATTCAGTAGGTACTAAAATCACCCCACAACAAGTTTGATAGATTTTTCACTTGAAGCTTTTGCCTATCCGGATAAAATTTGGCAAGCAAATGGTCAATAAAGTAGAAGTTTTGAAGTTTTTTTTTTTCATCATCATCATCATCTCAGCCGAAAGACGTCCACTGCTGGATATAGGCCTCCCCCAAGCAACGCCACAACGACCGGTCCTGCGCCTTCCAGCGGATTCCCGCGACCTTCACCAGGTCATCGGTCCACCTTGTGGGGGGCCTACCCAGGCTGCGCCTTTTTTTTTAATCAGTGTGAATTTTGAGTTAGGCCTCCTACTAGAAGTTAAGATCGCAATATCATCCAAATAAAACATGCACGTTTTTCGCTTTTTTAAATTAAAATAAAGAAGTCTCAGTTTCAATCTTTATCTTATTTCTTAAATGCCTTTTAGTTGTTTGTGTTCAAGAATAAATGCGCGAACTCCGTTAATAGTTTGTGCGCAAAATATTTTTTTGTAGACACTGTGAGATAAATAGAAAATTGCGATTTTCTCGAAAACTGGCGATTTTCGCGGAACATACATGAGGGTAGGTATTTTCGATAGCCCTTGGTGCCTTTTATTAATGGTTTTAGTTTGGACCACGAAAAACGTGACTCCGTGTATATAGTATATACCGAACTGATAGAAATGTTGACATATAATAAACAACTCGTTACAGAATTTTCAATAATCACTCCTGCAAAGGAGTTACGTACTTAAACTAATAAAATAAATAAATAAATATCTTTGGGACATCATTACACAGCACCATCTAGTCCCAAACTAAGCAGAGCTTGTGCTATGGGTACTAGACAATGGATATAATACGTATATACTTTTTTTTTGTAAATACATACTTATAATACATAAGAAACACACCCAGCCCAACACAAACACTTATGTTCATCACACAAATATTTGTGTTCTGTGGGAATCGAACCCACGACCACGACAAATCAGACAATCGACGACGCCGACGAATCTTAATTAAATTAGCTAAGTAAGTACCCAAACAATTGGGATATATATTATATTCTTTACCCTGCTCCAGGTTAGTCATTGTACAGCTACACTACTGTTTACTTAGATACCTAATAGGTACATACTCGTACCTCATGCATCTCATATTGTTTCGGAAAACTGTCGCCGAGGATATTCCACGCAGGAGACGGCGACATAGGCTCGGCTTCAACTAATTGAGACATGTTTTAACGAGGATCCTGTCTAATACTATTATAAAAAATAATATAAAAATTATACGTTCTTTTATATTTTCCACCTTCATTTAGTTCACAATTCACTTTCTTTTTTAATTTTGCATTTTATTGTTGATGGATGTAATTTTCCTATTCTTTGATTCTTGTTGACTTTAAAAACGTCTATTCTGACAAGCTGCTTTACGAAACTTTTTACTATTTTATGACATCATAAAATAGCAAAAAGTTTCGTATCGTTTCATAATTTATCGTAGCTAGCAATAATTGCTAAAAGAACCTACTTGTAGTAAGTAGGTTCTTTCATCGTAGATTTCTAGCTGTAGGCTATAGGTCAATGTTTCTAGCCTGACGACGACTCTGGAGGTTCGAGGGTCGGATTGCTGATCACGAGGTCGTGGGTTCGATTCCCACAGGACACAAATATTTGTGTGATGAACATAAGTGTTTGTGTTGGTCTGGGTGTTTCTTATGTATTATAAGTATGTATTTACAAAAACAAAGTATATAAGTATTATATCCATTGTCTAGTACCCATATCACAAGCTCTGCTTAGTTTGGGACTAGATGGTGCTGTGTAAAAATGTCCCATAAATATTTATTTATTTATTTTGACATTTAAGGCGGCAAAGATAATAAAATAATCAGTAAAAATACCAGGCCCCTCAGAAAGTATTGCGAAAAAAAGTTTTTATATATGGGAGACTGGCCAGTTATAATGTTTTTCGAAAATATGATTATTTATAAGTAAAAATAAGTAAGTTCCAATTTCAAAATTTCCCTCCACATTTTTTGCGAGTTAATTCAAAGTATTGTGTCTCACTGAAATATGGATCTGCGCCGGGAACATTTTAGAGCTATGATTTTATACGATTTCAAGTGTCGCCTGAAACCGGATGAATCGTACGATAGACTTCAAATGGCATTCATGGATAAAGGCCCTTCCAAGGCAACCGTGTATCGTTGGTATAACGAATACAAGCGCGGTCGACCAACTTTGGGGGATGACGAAAGAAGCGGTCGCCCTTTGACGGCTGTTACCGAAGAAAACGTGCTAGCAGTGAAAAATGTAATCCAAGACAATAGGCGAATTACATATCAGGAGATTCAACACATATTGAAGATTGGATCGGGAAGCGTTCACGAGATTCTACACAGCCATCTTCGCGTGAGGAGGATAGTATCACGCTGGGTGCCGCACAACCTCACCGATGCTCAGAAGCAGGCCCGGGTGGAATGGTGCCGTGATATGCTTAACAAATTTGAAGCAGGCTCGTCTCGGCGTGTTTACGACATCGTTACAGGTGATGAGTCCTGGATTTATCAATACGACCCAGAAACCAAGCGCCAGTCGACTGTTTGGGTGTTTCAAAATGAGCCAACGCCTACCAAAGTGAAGCGATCTAGAAGCGGGGGTAAGATTTTGATCGCTAGCTTTTTTAATTTGACTGGCCACTTGGTATCAATTCCCTTACGGGATCAAAGAAGCATTAATGCCGAATGGTATACTACCAAATGTTTGCCAGAAGTTTTCTCTGTTATAAGCAACAAGCGACCAAACACAGGGCTCCGCGGGCTACTGCTCCACCACGACAATGCACCTGCGCACACCGCACTCAAAACGAGGGACTTCCTGGACAGCACGCCAGTCAAACTCCTGGGTCACCCTCCTTACAGCCCTGATCTAGCACCGTGTGACTTCTTTTTATTCCCAAAAATAAAAAATCAGCTCAAAGGGATACAATTTTCGTCGCCGGAAGATGCGCTGGCTGCGTTCGAGCAGGCTGTAAACGAGGTGTCTGCGGCGGACTGGAAAAAGTGTTTTGAAAACTGGTTTAGGCGCATGAATCTTTGTATAGAGGCTGGTGGAAAGTACTTTGAAAAGATTTGATAAAAATATATGTACGTATAGAACAATTTTTTTTAGTTTCGCAAAACTTTCTGAGTGTCCCACGTATAGTAGATACTGAAATAAAGTACCTACCTAGCTTTCTTATTAGAAAAAAAAAAGGAGAAAGGAAGGTTATTAGTAGGGAAAGAATTATTAAAATCACTTCAGCACCTACCTAGGTTTCTTATTAGAAAAAAACCGACGAAGAGCATGTCGGGCCATGCTCAGTATTATAGGGTTCCTTAAGTAGGTGTTACAAACAAATCAAATCGAATATTAATCACGGCTATTTTAGTTTTTGCAATAGACGGCAGCATTGGCGACTCAGAGAGTGATGTCAGTAGCCGCTGGATGGCGCTATACAGTGCCAAATGTAATAGACCGCACTTGACGGCAGCATTGGCGACCCAGTGTTGTTAGACGCCGCTAGATGGCGCGAAATTTAAGAAGTGTGTCGTCAACATAACACAAAGTTACTTTTTGTGATTTTTTCAAATAGAAAGGAGCATTATTTGCTATGACCATTTTTCTCTAAGGTCAATGACCTTTGAACTAGGACGTGTTAAGTATTTTTCAGTTTTCTCTCTATAACTCAAAATTTATAATCACAATATGCTCGAAATAATTTTAAAAGATATTTTTTACAAAGGTCTATCAATGTGGAAGATTATAAGTTTCTACGTTGCTTAGTTTAGAAATGGCAGGGGGGGACACACATTGCAAGCCACTTTGGCAGGCTATATTTCGCAGATGGTACATCTGATAAAAAAGTGATGTATGAAATATTACCTTCATTTTAGTAGACCTATTCAATGATACCCCACACGAGGGGGTGCAGCGAAAAAAAAATTTTCATCCCCATTTCACCTGTATGGGCGCCACCCCTAAAATACGTAATCATGATTTTTTTATTCTTTTAAAATTGAGATCTATATCTATACTATTTTTTAACAAAACTTCATTTATAACTTCGTTTATAACTGTAGAAGTTATTAAGCTGTAAAGGATTAGGACAGACGGACAGACGGACGGACATGACGAAACTATAAGGGTTCCTTGTAGGACTACGGAACCCTAAAAAAGGAAGAAAGGAAGGTTATTAGTAGGGAAAGAATGATTAAAATCGCTTTAGCAGTTTCAGAGTTTATCAATTACAAACAAACAAATAAATCTTTTCTCTTTATAATATTACTAGCTTATGCCCACGGCTTCACCCGCACGGATGTCATTTATCGCGCATCCCTCGGGAACTGTTCATCTTCCCGGGTTAAAAAGTCTAAATGATAATCCGGGTTATATCCTATGCATGTATGCAAAATTTCATCCAAATCCGTTCAGCTCTTACAGCGTGATTGAGTAACAAACATCCAAACATCTTCACAAACTTTCACATTTATAATGTTACTAGGATTATAGCACCTATACATTAATTTGCAATACATTTTGCTTTGAACCATATTATCCACCTTATGCCGCTAATTGCTTATGTTTGGCTAAATGTTAAACTCTATACATAAAAAGGTTTTTAAACTGGGCTTAAGAGTCCACCATAGCAGCGCTACGAGATAGATTTCGTCTCTTCCCTTCCCCTCACCACAGGCCTTACGTCTCTACGTGCGCGTACGCGGAACCGCAAATGCTACCGAGTGCGCGAGCTCGAGTCGTGGAGTCGCGCATCAGAGGCAACGCGTTTTAGCCGGCTTGTACTCACATTCACATCACCTCAGCTCTACGCACACACATACAAATGCTAACGCATTGTGCATGTACACGACAAATACAAGTAAGAATAAGGTGCGCTCGTTTTTATTAAAAAATATCTCTGCTAGGTAATAGGTGTAGATACCTAAATGAAATGATGATGATGATGGAATGATTGTAGGTACCTATGAGCTATGTTCTAATATAAAATACTCTGGAGACCTGGGGATATTTTTGACTAACAGGTACCAGGTAACATAAGTAGCTAAATGTACCAACATTACATAACAACATAATATAACATCACGCCTGTATTTCCCCGAAGGGGTAGGCAGAGGTGTATAGTACACCCACATTTCGCCAGTTATGTTATAGTCCCATGTAATAGGGGGCGAGCCTATTGCCATTAACCGGGCATAAATCCAGACTCCGGGCTGCTACTGAGAATTTCCTAAAGAAAAAACCCAATAACACTTTGCCCGACCCGGGAATCGAACCCAAGACCCTATGATCAGCAGTCGCGCTTGCGACCACTACACCAACGAGGCAGTCTAAATGTACCGAAATAAAATAATGTCGGTAGGTAGGTCAGTATATACCTACCAATGATTTTTTTACCTACTTATATACCTACAGCTAATTCACAACTTTCTACTATACACACAGTAGGTACAAATATTTATTAAAATATTTTTTTTTAATCTGGTAGGTACCTACCTTGAAACTTTTGGCCGCAATTATGCTTATTTTTTTTGTTTTTGGGAATATTATAAGACGGAACGCATAGCAAACTTTGCCATTATATTTATTACTACCAAACGCTTTGAATTTTGGAATTTGGCACCCCGAAATAGAAAATTATCTGAAAAAAGTGATAAAAGAGCCGGGCAAAGTTACCTGCAAACCCAACATTGCTCACCTTTGATTTTTCTGAAACTATCAGTTTTATGGCTCTGGTAATAAGACATGTTATAACATAACATGACATCACGCCTGTGTTTCTCCGAAGGGGAAGGCAGAGGTGTATAGTACACCTACATTTCGCCAATTATGTTATAAGTCCCGTGTATAGTATAACGGGCTGGTTTCCGCAACTCCACGTCCAAGCGTGTATTTTGCGTACAAGTCTCATGTAATAGGGGGCGAGCAAATTGCGGGTTGGATCTAATATCGTTTGGCAAGAGTTCGGGGGTAAAAGGGGTTAAAGTTGGTAGGGGTTGGGTCCCTGATTATACAGGTGCTCGGCCAGATTACCTCCTCGTGTGCCTGACGGCTGCTGGTCGTTCGATTCCAAAAAATTGGTACTATGGAGAAGAGCCGGCAAGAAACTCCATGGATACACTCTTTTCAAATTATAAATGGTACTATCTTCGTTACTTACATGATATATAAATATTTGTGTAAGAGAAATGTAGGTGAATGGCTGAAACAAATTCACTGAAGAAAACTAATTAATGATTTATAATGATAGATGCTTATATGTGATTTCACGGAAAAACAGTCAATTGAATAATTTGTTATCACTTTGGGCAATGTTATGCAGTAAAAACTTGCTAAGTAGTCGTTTATAATCAAGTAGTAAGTCAGATATCACCACTTTGACTTACTTATGGCAAATTAAATACTAAAGTTTACTACTATTAAATTAGAAGTACTAAGTATAGTATTCATTACACATAAATAAGTATAGTAAGTTTAGTATTTATTCCGTTTCGTTACACATCGAGACTTCGAGACCCCTTCGTGCCTCGGAGAGCACGTAAAGCCGTCGGTCCTGCGCCTGATCTCTCTCCGGTCGTGTCGAATTGCCGTCCCATCGGATTATGAGAGTGAGGGATAGAGAGTGCACCTGTGTTTACGCACACACTTGTGCACTATATATAATATGTCCCGCGCAGATGGCTAGTCTCCATTGAGATTGGCCGCCGTGACCGAAATTCGGCCGGTAGGACATTATTATTATTATTATAGTATTTATTAATTACATGTCACATTAATCATTATTGCCATGCCTTGGGAAAACAACATTTTATATTTACTTTGCCAGGTGTGGGTCAAAGTGGTGATAGCCGCCTTTTATTATAAATGACTCAAAGAGTTTCATTATTGCCCACCTGTACTTGTGCATAAACTGTCAAGCTGTCATGTAACTCTATATTTTTATCAATGAATACCTTTCTTTCCATCAGAAATGAGGATTCGCAGGAGAACGAAAGTAACCGACATAGCCCGAAGAATTGCCAAACTTAAGTGGCAGTGGGCGGGGCACATTGCTCGCAGAACGGATGGCCGATGGGGCAGTAAAGTTCTGGAGTGGCGACCGCGTACTGGAAGGCGCAGCGTGGGTAGGCCCCCCACAAGGTGGACCGACGACCTGGTGAAGGTCGCGGGAATCCGCTGGATGCGGAAGGCACAGGACCGGTCGTTGTGGCGATGCTTGGGGGAGGCCTATGTCCAGCAGTGGACGTCTTTCGGCTGAAATGATGATGATGATGATGACCTTTCTTTTGTATAAAAAACTTTTCCGTTACTTTGATTGTGTCAACCCTGTGTGATTTATTTCATAGTAAGGAAATTCCTGAAAATATATACATAAAAGTGTATCCGCCACAGGTATACGCCCCAACCTCGAAACACCCCGACGATGAGGTGGAGACCATGTATGAGGATATATCCAGAGCCATGCATGGCTCTAAAACTCAGTTCACTGTTGTCATGGGAGACTTCAACGCGAATCGATGGTCGGGAGTGGGAGCGCTTGGGAAGGCGTCGTCTCCTTTTGCGAGGAGGTGATGCTCGCTAAGGAGGCGGCGGAGAGAGTTAGAGAGGCGATTACCTCCCTTCCCTCCCGCAGAAGGCGACCTGGGCGTCGCAGGAGGGCGTATGCCGACCTCCAGCCACCCTAAGTGTGGGCCTGCGGGCGGCGGACTCGGGGTGGCCCGCCGCCCGACCAGACAAGGCCCGTGCCGGTGGCGCGTCGTGTTCCGCGCGCGCCAGTCAAGAGGAGGGTGCGGCCGATGTGGGTGCCGCACGGGGTGAAGGGGCTCGCCTGTTAGTGGCGAGCCGGGACCTGCCGGGGATGGTTGGGCGAGTTAAGTTTCCCACGCCCCTGGCCAAGGGTCGGCAGAGGAACACCGTGGTGGTTTTTAGTCGGTAAGAGTCCGACACTGGCTCCGCCTTCCCCGGGCGGAGTGCGTCCATGAGGATTTTCCCCACGAAAAAAAAAAAAAAAAAAAAAAAAAAAAAGACTTCAACGCGAAACTAGGCAAGCGCTACGATGATGTGCTGCGAGTATTTTGGATATGGATATCGGAACCACCGGGGTCATCTACTGGCCGGCTTTATGGAGAAAGAGTGGCTCTATATGATGAACTCTTTCTTCAGAGCTATTGAAGGAGGTCGAGAAGTTCTATGGACAGTTATACACATCCACCCGGAAACCCGCTGCAATCCGGGCTAACGACCCAAGAGCTCGATTGACCCGACACTATACCGAAGATATCCCGGACGTCAGCCTGTATGAGATTAGGATGGCTCTGAAGCAGCTCAAAAACAACAAGGCACCGGGTGATGAAGGACTTACGGCCGAACTCCTGAAGGCGGGTGGAAAACCGATCCTTAAGGCCTTTCAGAAGTTGTTTGATTCCGTCATTTTCGAGGGAGGAACGCCACAGGCATGGAGCAGAGGTGTGGTGGTACTTTTCTTCAAAAATGGCGATAATGCACTACTGAAGAATTATAGGCCCATCTCACTTCTGAGGCATGTCTACAAGCTGTTTGCGAGAGTCATTACGAACCGTCTTTCGCGCAGGTTTGAGGACTTCGAGCCTTCCAAACAAGCCGGATTCCGAAAAGACTTTAGCACCGTAGACCACATACATACTCTGCGGCAGGTTATACAGAAGACCAAAGAGTATAACATGCCTCTTTGTTTAGCGTTTGTGGACTACGAGAAAGCCTTCGATTCGATCGAGACTTGGGCTGTACTACAGTTAGGGCATGCAATATTCGCTCGATTTGTCAAGTTGATCAACACTATTCGAATTTTACGAATAGTGTTGATCAACTATTCGAGTTTTTCGAGTTTTACGAATACTTTTTAGATTTTTTAAGATAAAATAATTAATTATTATTTATTTACTGTTGCATTGGAGGATGTCTTCAAGGTTCTGGACTGGAAGGGGCTAGGCATTAACATAAGCGGCGAGTACATCACTCAACTTCGGTTTCCCGACGACATAGTAGTCATGGCTGAGACCATGGAGGACCTCGGTACAATGCTCGATGACCTCAGTAGAGCTTCTGATAGAGTGGGTCCAAAAAATTAATATGAACAAGACAAAGGTTATGTCGAATTCCCATATAGCACCCATTCCCGTAAACATCGGAGAATCTACACTCGAAGTTGTTGAGGATTATGTATACCTAGGGAGGCCTATGTCCAGCAGTGGACGTCTTTCGGCTGAAATGATGAATGAATGATGATGTATACCTAGGACAAACTGTCCAGCTAGGTAAGTCCAACTTCGAGAAAGAGGTCAATCGTCGAATCCGACTCGGTTGGGCAGTGTTCGGGAAGCTACGCAATATCTTCTCGTCCAAAATACCGCAGTGTCTCAAGACGAAAGTCTTTGACCAGTGTGTGTTGCTAGTAATTACTTGCACTGAAACGCGGTCGCTCACAATGGGCCTGATAATTAGGCTCAAAGTCACTCAAAGGTCAATGGAGAGGGCTATGCTCGCAGTGTCCCTGCGTGATCGAATCAGAAATGAGGAGATTCGCAGGAGAACGAAAGTAACCGACATAGCCCGAAGAATTGCCAAACTTAAGTGGCAGTGGACGGGGCACATTGCTCGCAGAAAGAATGGCCGATGGGGCAGTAAAGTTGACAGTGGACGTCTTTCGGCTGAAATGATGATGAAAAGTGTATCCACAGTGTTGATACAACTTTGCCAGGTGTGTGTAGATTCCACAGGTGCCCAGCAGCATAGCTGGCGGGTGAGCCGCTGGCTGGTGGTACCTGATGGAAATTGGCGACAGGCCGGTGGTAAAGCCGGTGGTATATGTCGATGCTCCATAACATTGCCCACTTAGTTGGAACACATAGCGAAGTCATTGCGTGTATATTGTTAATGGATTTAATATTTTTGCCTATCGGTTTATGTCGGCCTCAAATACCAACGTTCTAAAACTAGAAATGGATTGAAAATGTAATTTTTCAAAGTAAGATTTTTTACCTATACATATATATAAATAAACTCGTTCTTAGTTACATTTCTCATGTTGTTATTCACTCGATTTATGTTTATTAAAACACTACGTATCCAGTGACGCTGGCGTTGTACTATTTCCCGCCATCCACGCGATGTCCAACCCCGGGTGCGCTTGAGCGGGCTCATTCGTTGCCAGATTCACAAGTTCAATGAATGAATAGGTAGTTTAGGTTTTACTGCAAATATTTGTCGTATTTAGTACAGTCGACCGCACGTCAGTGGTAACAGTTTGACCTTGACACTGTCTTTATTTCGTAACAGTAATTCAAGTGTTACCACTGCAGTGCGATTGACTGCACTAGCATTCTGCTGATATCACTACCCCCCCCCCCTTGCCTTGCCTTCCCCTTTTAGGATGGAACTTATTATTAATTTTTTTGGAGCATAACTTATTATATTTGGAGCTGCTGCGCCCCCCCCCCCAAGGTTGCCATAACTACGTCCGGAGATTTCCGGACATGTCCGGAAATTTGGTTCTTTGTCCGGAATGTGGGGTTAAATCTAAGGTGTCCAGAATGCGGGGGTTATTCTAAGGAGTCCAGAATTTCTTCACCCTCATCTCAACTTCCGCAACGGTCGCAAAATTAGAAATTTCAAAGAAAATATATGGATTTTACTGCAAATTTCCAGGAGTTTCTCCGGATTTTCTTATTTTGATCTAGCAACCAACCCTACCCATGGGCCACTTTATGCGCCCCAATGGTTGGGAACCCATGTTACAGATATAATGTAGGTAATAGGTAGGCACTTCTCTCTTTCTCTCATTTTACGCGCGAACATTCAAATATTTTGCATAACATTAATAATATTATTTTGCACACATTTTTCTTGGCTTCCCTATCTTTAAATAGGTACACATTTTTTTTCTTTTACCTTCACTATCAAATGGTGTGTATAATAAATGTACTAATATCGTAAATGCGTATTCTATTAGTATTCTGTCTGGACCGCAGCCGAGCGCAGGTCCACCTCGTACAAATGCCGCAGCAGACTGATTGAACGAATTGAAAGAGACAGCGTCCAACGAATTCCGCGCGCTAAAAAGGGACAGCGAATGTGAGCGTGCGAGTATTTTAAAAGGTCATAAGCACCGAATCATTTACTTGTTTATTACACGAAAACTACTCAATAAATCAAAAAATTGACTTGCACAATTGAAGAAATAGTTATTACCTACATATCAAAATAAAAATTATATTGAAATACCGTAGGGTGTCTGAGATCCTGGACAAAACGTGTGCAAAACAATGAATTTTCATGTTATTTTTCCGTCGAGATTTTTTTTTCCAATCGTGTTTTTACGCTTATGCGATCAAAGAAAAAATGGCAAAATTTAATTTTTTCAAAACCTCTAACTCGTAGCTTTCGTAGATATACGAGTTGTGATACGACTTTGGTGACCAAATCCGTGCTGCGGCCTCTTAAGCATATCTCTTGAAAAAAAACAGCCATGTGGGAGTTGGACTCGTGCACTAAGGGTTCCTACCAGGGTTGTTGCGAATATCAGCATCAGCATCATCATCCGCTGATCATCAGCATCATTTTCAACATCAGCATCAGCATCCGCATTAAATGATGCTGATATTTATGCTGATGTTCATGTTGTAACGTGGCCGAAGGGGGAGGGGCTTATGGCACATTTTTTTGTTTTTCTTGTGAGTTTTGACCACTAGTATAATAAGTTTATGGTTTTGACCAATCATTGCACAGATTATTGTACTTTGGTGATTTTTAGCAAAACCAAAACAAACTTGTCTATTACGACAAATGTTAACAGCAGACAGTACAGTAAAGAGGCGTTCTAACAAAAAGGGCAATGGTGTCGATTCTCTTGTTCACGAACTAAACTTATTTTAAACTATCGCTCTCTTTTACTAATAGTAGATACAAGAAAGGGATGGCAACCATTTTAGAGCTGTCAAATTAGACGGAATTAAACTTTCCATACAAGTTTAGTCGTGATCTCGAAACGTGCCCACTAAAATACAAAGAAATGTAACACGTAAACTAATTTGACAGTTCTAAAGTTCTTCAGTTGCCATCCCTTTCTTGTATCTACTTTTAGTAAAAGAGAGCGATAGTTTAAAATAAGTTTAGTTCGTGAACAAGAGAATCGACACCAATGTGGAGCTATTATAGTCGACTGATAAAAAGCCAATGATGAAAATAATTTCAGCTGGATTGCCTTTGCTGGATATAAATAATCAAGCTCTTCATTAACGAATGCAAATAATAACAAAAACATTAAGATAATAAGGGGATCTCTACATTTTTTTAAACCAAGAAATATTGGCGTTTGCGTTCGCGCTGCTCTTTTGTGCGCTCAAAGTAGGTCAATCATTCATCATCATCATGTCAGCCGAAAGTCGTCCACTGCTGGACATAGGCTTCTCCAAGCAGTTTGCGGGAATATGCCATAATCGCCACGCTTGGCAGGCGGGTTGGCGATCGCAGTTGGTTGGTTAAATACTCAGAAAACGCTGCTGCCCATCCTCTGGTGAATCCCTTGGTCGCCTTTTACGACACCCATGAGAAGATATAAGGTGGTGCAATTCTTTACGTCCGGCACCACACGGATAAAAGTTGGTCCAGTTTAAATAATTACACTTTACTATCTACTAAAAGGTTTATTTCCTTATATGCAAATCAACTCAGCCTATCGCAGTCCACTGCTGGACATAGGCCTCTCCCAAGTTGCGCCACAACGCTCGGTCCTCTGCCTTCCGCATCCAGTCCCCCCAGCCACGTTCTTTAGGTCGTCGGTCCACCTGGCAGGGGGGCGCCCTACGCTGCGTTTGCCGATTCGCGGTCTCCACTCAAGGACTCGTCTGCTCCAACGGCCATCGGTCCTTCGACAGACATGGCCAGCCCACTGCCACTTCAGCTTACTGATCCTACAAGCTATGTCGGTCACTCCGGTTCTTCTCCGGATAATCTCGTTACGGATTTTATCCTTCAAAGAAACTCCAAGCATAGCTCGCTCCATAGCTCGCTGAGCGACTTTGAATTTGTGGACTAGCCCAACTGTCAGTGCCCACGTCTCGGCACCGTAAGTCATGACTGGCAGGACGCACTGGTTGAAGACCTTTGTCTTCAAACTTTGCGGTATAGGCGACGAGAAGACTCGGCGAAGTTTGCCAAATGCTGCCCAGCCCAGACGGATCCTTCTGTTGGCTTCTTTCTCGAAGTTGTGTCTTCCAAGCTGAATTACCTGCCCTAGGTAGACGTATTCCGTTACAACTTCGAGTGCCGACCCTTCGACGAATATTGGCCTCGGCATGACATGCATATTGAACATGACTTTAGTCTTGTCCAGATTCATGCCGAGACCGACACGTCGAGAGGCTCCGTTTAAGCTGTGCAGCATTTCGCCCAGTTGTTCCAGCGACTCAGCCATTACAACGATGTCATCGGCAAAACGGAGATGTGAGATGTTCTCGCCGTTAACGTTGATACCCTGTCCAGTCCAGTCCAGCGTCTTGAAGACGTCCTCCAACGCGTTAGTGAACAATTTTGGGGATATTACATCCCCTTGTCTCACCCCTCTGCGCAGTTGGATTGGCTTCGTCTTTTGGTCCTGGAGCTGAACAGTCATGGTAGCAGCGTTGTATAGGCATCTCAGCATCTCTATATACCGCTCATCAATGTGACATCGCTGAAGAGCATCCAGAACTGCCCAAGTTTCGATAGAGTCGAAGGCCTTCTCGTAGTCCACGAATGCCATACACAGCGGCTGATTGTACTCTTCAGTCTTCTGTATGATCTGCCGAACAGTATGGATGTGGTCTACGGTGCTGTAGCCTTTTCGAAACCCAGCTTGCTCTGGTGGCTGGAATTCGTCGAGTCTTCCGGCGAGACGATTCGTGATGACCCTCGAGAACAGCTTGTACACATGACTCAGGAGTGAGATGGGTCTGTAGTTCTTCAGAAGGGTTTTATCCCCTTTTTTGAAGAACAGTACCACCGCACTCCCACTCCATGCCTCCGGTGTAGAGCCTTGTTGGATGACGGAATTAAACAGACTCTGTAGCTCCTTCAGGACCGGAGCCCCGCCTGCTTTTAGGAGTTCAGTAGTAATGCCGTCATCGCCCGGAGCTTTGTTGTTCTTAAGCTGCTCGAGGGCCGCCCTAATCTCGCCCTGGTCAACGTCCGGAAGATCCTCGGTGTAATGGCGCGTGAGCTGGGCTCTTTTGTCGTCATTGCTAGGAACCGCTGGTCTCGCCGTTTTCGTGGAATACAAATGCCCATAGAAGTTTTCGACCTCATCAAGCATCTCGATCTTAGAGGTGACAATTTTGCCATCCGCGGCTTTCAGTTTCATCAGATGGGTCCTCCCTAGCTGCTGAGCGAAAACTTTTGACCCCCTATTTTGCTCAATCGCAGCCTCAACGGCGCGGGTGTTGGAGCGGCGGAGGTCACGTCGCATCAGCTTCCTAATCTGTAGGTTTAAGGACCTATTATCTGATGAAAACGAATGCGCGGCTGACATTTCCCGTCTTTTCTTCATCAGATCGAGAGTTTCAGTCGAAAGCTTGGGCATCTTGCTTCCACGTTGCGGCGGAAAGAATTTTCGAGACAGTTCCTGCAATGTTTTGACTATGGTGTTGGTTTTCTTCTCAATATTGCCAGTGGTTTCCAGCGAGTCGAATCGATTTTGAAGTTCCGCTTGGAACCTTTCGGAGCCCAAACTGGTTTGGAGCGGCGAAGGTCGGAGACTAGACTTAATCATGCGCGTTCTTTCAGCTCTAAAATTGATATTTAGAGTGCCTCGGATAAGTCGGTGATCGCTTCCGGTGTTGAACCTATTGATCACAGAGACATCTCTAAATATGTGCTTCTTATCCGTCATGATAAAGTCTATCTCGTTCCTTGTCACCTTATCAGGGCTTTTCCAAGTCCATCTTCTTTGGGGCTTCTTCTTAAAGAAGGAGTTCATTAAGAAGAGCCCCTGAGACTCCAAGAAGTTGACCAACATTTGGCCCCTGTGGTTTCTGCGCCCCAAACCGTAAGGTCCGATTTTCGATTCGCCGCGTTCTTGTACTCCCACTTTAGCGTTGAAGTCCCCCATAACAACGTTGTAGTGAGCCTTAGCGGTACTATTCATAGCCTTAGCTATGTCTTCGTACATCGCTTCGGCTATATCGTCAGAGTGTGTCGAGGTCGGCGCATATACCTGCACTATTTTCAGCTTGTACCTATCATTTAGCTTTAGTACAAGGTACGCTACCCGTGTCGACACACTACCGATTTCCACAACGTTGTTCACGAGGGCCTTATTGACAAGAAAACCAACACCACCTTGGGAGAGCTGATCACCTTCGCGGAAGTAGAGTAAGTGTCCTGACTCCAGGGTTATCGTGTCCTCCCCCTCTCTACGGACTTCGGATAACCCCAGTATATGCCATTTTATATGACTTAACTCTACTTCAAGCTCGGCGAGGTGATGGTCCAGTCTCAACGTTTGTCCATTATACGCTGCCAGATATAGTCGTCGGTTTTGGTAGCCTGCCGTAACCCGGGGATTCTTCGCACCCCCCGTCCCACCGTTACCACGACCGCTACCGTAGTCGGGAATAGAGGGACCACCGGGAACTGGGGGCCGTTTTTTTGGTTGTGCGTTCATTGGGATGTATGCCCATAGTCACCACGCTGGGCAGGCGGGTTGGTGACCGCAGTGGGTGATGTTGCACAATGTTAGTGCACAGAAGGACGCTGCTGCCCATCCTCCTGATTTCAACCCTTAGTCGCCTTTTACGACACCCATGGGTAGAGGGGGGGTGGTCTATTCTTTTTATTTGCCGGATACCACACGGCAAATATTATATGCAAAAACATTGTATATTTATCTCTCGTTTGTTTAAGCATAGTGAAAGAAAGCTCAAATGCTTTTATATAAAAAGAAAAGCCTTAAAACTCCTTTTAAAATGCACCTAAAATGGAGTAACGATTACGGTAATCCTAAAAAAAAATTGCGCTCGCTTCGCTCGCGCTAATGTGTAGGTTTCTTTACGGGTTTGACTTGTGAGGATTTTCAATGTTCATGTTAATATGTTTTTCATAATTTACCAGATTTTAGTTAATAATTCGTAAACAAAAATGTAGTGTCGCGATTTTTTTTCCTAGGGCTCTATGAAATGAAAACATGAAAATGTTTCGTTTGTTATATTATTTTGCCCTTAATTTTATAATTTGATTAATCACCATAAGTTATAAAAAGGCACTATTTTTAGCATTTAACCAATATCGGATTTTTATAAAAACATAATATATTATAGTAATAAATTCAAATTAACTTTTTATATAAATTCATACGGATCAGTACACATTTCCAATTCAAAAAAATCAGCATCAGCATCAGCAACCGCTGATGTCAATGTCAAAAATCAGCATCAGCATCAGCATCCGCTGATGTGATAAAATTCTGGATCAGCAACAACCCTGGTTCCTACCTGATATCAACCTTGAAAAAAAACAGCCAAGTGGGAGTTGGACTCGTGCACTAAGGGTTCCTACCTGATATCAACCTGATACTCCGTAGAAACTGATTTAATTTATGAGAGTTCACCAAAGGTGCAGCACATCCCGTTGATGTCTTTCATATTTGCATATCTTTTTTAACCAGGTATATACCACCATGCATGTCTGATGTTGACACTGGTATAATCCAAAGAGATAAGTACTACTTACTTGCCTAAATTGTACTTACACTTTTAATTCCATTTTATCCTTTAATTATGGTTAATGTATTACAGAACAAAACACAATTACAGACATAACTTGACTAAACCAGTTCTGATCGTAATTATGTTTAATGGTCTCTTGAACATAAAACATGATTACAAGTCTAAACTGCATTCTTTATGATGCAAGCACGATGCAAGTACCTGCAAGTGTCTAGTTACTTAATGTCAACTAGTTGGTTAATATTGGTGAATGTAAGAACACTTACGGCCGGTTTCTGATTTGAGAATTTCAGCTTTACTTAACTAAGCGGCGCTCAAAAATTGAGTTTACTTAAAACGAATATTTAAGTATTTTGTGTTTCACATGTTGAAAAATTTTCCACTCAAACCTCCATTAACTAAGTAACTACTTAAGTCTAGTGCCAACGTTCAGGTTAACATTTCTACGTTTCGATTCATGTGCGGAAACCGGATATGAAACGATAAATTAAATCATATGTAAGTCTAAAGAAAAGAGTATCGACATTTAGAATTCAATAATATTATGCCGAAATAATTATAAAATGCTACAAAAATAATTATAATCACTATTTTTTTAACAAAGTATGATGTATAATTTTAGAACGCAGCGGCACGATATGCCTAGAATGGATTGCACTTCCCAATCCCAACGTCAACAATTTACGTCAACAATTTAAAGAAAACCACGGTATTTTAATTTAGTGTATCATTTGTACCTCTATTGATTTAAATACATACATCAATAGAAATTAAATTATTTCTGCAGTAGGTATTCGTATCTTGTCACACAAGAAACGTGTGAGAAATCCAGCAATGATATAACTTCGTTAAATCTTAACCTGCTACCTATAACTAGTGACTGGAATACGAACTTACTATTAATTAATAATAAAATCGTTATGTTGGGGTCGTTGGTTGAATTATAACATAAATTTATTATTACTGGATTACAACCTTGCATTGGTTGATTCAATATGTGAGATAGTGGACATATGCCGTCACAGATTTAGTGAACTGCGAAGATGAGACGCGAAGAATCAATCTGCAGGCCGTACAAGCATGTTTGTCTTTCGAAGGAGTACATGCTGATAATATCTCATTCCTATTAAAACATCAACCAATATTGAACCAGCTTCTTCCAGTCTGCGCCGATCGTGATAGATAAAATAAATGTCTCCAGCTAGGCAGATGGTAGTGCTTATATTATCTTTGGGCATCTGCCCATCTGTTTGTCCATCTGGACTACGTAGGTGTGGACCCGAGTACACCAAGGATTGGGATTGTCTACCAAGGATTGGGAAAAACCAGTGATAGTGTCAGTAAAAGTTACAATCATAAGTTAAAACAGTTTAATGTTATATAAGTACCGAATGTTCATAGTTTATTTATTCTAATACCTACTTATCAGATCAAAGACATTCAAGGTATCTATCATAAATCTCTAAACTGTGAATTTTGTTCCAACAAACATGTGGAAATAAAAATGACAGACTCATAGTGTGTTTTTTCATTCATCAAAACAATATTATGTTTGTTCCATGTGTGGTTCCATGGATGTATGACCTAATGGTTCTTAGTTTTTTCCATAAACATTGGTTTTTTCCAAGTATTTTCATATAGATTTATTTACATAATTTTTCAATATTTTTGAAGTCAACAAATGTATCACCATGACGACGTATGGTTTGTTTTTTCTCGTTTTTAAAGGTGGCATTGATTCCATAAAATACCTAAAGAGGTTGCATAACAATATTCAAACAAAAAGTTTTGTTATTAACTTTTCGTTTTACCATAGAATACTGACTTCATTCTTACGAGGTATTCTATTTTACATACATTCATAATATCACGCCTGTAAGTATTTCCCTGAAGGGGTAGTCCGAGGTTTATAATAGGTACACTCACATTTTGTTAGTTATGTTATCAGTCCCATAGGGGCGAGCTTATTGCCACTAACCGAGCACAGATCCAGACTTCGGACTGCTACTGAGCATTTGCTAATTTAAAAAAAACCTGTGCGGTCAGGGGACCCTCGGTCAGGAACGATTCCTCACGCACACAAACAGACATACTAGAAAGAAAAAGAAAGAGAGAACGTGCGGTGTGCGTACATGCCTGCACATATCACAAAAATCTTACGTGACGTTACATTTCCTCCAGAATCACACCTACTGCAAGCCTCGTTAAGGAACTTCCTTCGAAAAACTCAAAGCTGCTCATTTTTTTTCCGTGGGGAAATCCTCATGGACGCACACCGCCCGGGGTAGACGGAGCCAGTGTCGGACTTTTAGCGACTAAAACCAACACGATGTTCTTTCAACTACCTTAGCCGGGGGCGTGGGAACCCGTGAGTATTCACCTCCGACAGGTCCCGGCCCGCAACAAGCATGCGAGCCCCTTTTACCCGTGCGGCCTAGTGTCAGCCGCACCCTCCTCGGTGCCGCACATGGACCACTGCACGCAATCTCACCTCACGGGACTTTACCAGCTACGCCAGCTGCGCCAGCTACGCCAGCTGTGCCAACTACGCTAGCTGTGCCAGCTACACCAGCAGGCGTAGCATGACCACTGTAGACAACCGATTTGTCTACGGAAGAATCGACAAAACTACATTGTATAGAACTTTATCTGTCACTAGCTGTGCCCGCGACTCCGTCCGCGTGGATGTCGGAAAATAACATCGTGTCATAATTATGAACACAATGTCTTCAAATATATACATATAAGCGCCTACACAGACGATTACACTATTTACCGACCATACTATATTTTGTTTTTTCACCAACCGGCTAAGGTGATGGAATTTCATGGAATTAGCCCTAAACTCCCTCATTCTGAGAAGACGCTCGTGCCTAGCAGTGGGAAGTAATTGGGCTGATTATTTTAAGTTATTCTATAACACTTACCATCTCTTCTTATGCTGAGAAGAGGCCTGTGTCCAGCAGTGGGACTGTAATGGGCTGGTAATGTTATGTTATTCGATAATACTAATAATATCCAGTTCATTAACTCTTCTCATTTTGAGAAGCGGGCCATACCCAGCAGTGGGACAGTAATGGGTTGACTACGTTATGTTATTCTATATTTTCTAGTTTCTTAACACTTCTCGTTCCGAGAAGAGGTCCGTGCCCAGCAGTGGGGCAGTAGGTAATGAGCTAATGATGTTACGATAATCGATTACACTAACAATATCCAGTTCCTTAACTCTTCTCATTCCAAGAAGAGGGCGATGCCCAGCTACGGGACAGTGATGGGCTGTGTTATGTTATTCTATATCTTAACTATTATAAAATTGTAAACGTCTGTTTGTTTGTTTGTTTGTTCCAGCATCACGCTAAAACTACTGGACCGATTTTGATGATTTTTTTTTGTTTGAAAGCTGATGATCTGACTTAAAAACTGGTATGGGTTTTGAGAAAGAAAGAAAGAAAGAAAAAAAGAAAAAAAAAATCGTGGGTTGCGTACTCACCCGACAGATCGAAGCTTCTATGCATTTGCACGAGCGGATAGTAATGTACGATGGAGTGGAGTGGAGTGGAGTGGACAGGGGATGGGACTGGGGATGGGACTGGTGACGGGACTGGGGACGGGACAGTGGACGGAACAGTGGACGGGACAGGGGACGGAACAGGGGACGGGACAGGGGACGGAACAGGGGACGGGAAATGGGACGGGACATGGGACAGGACAGTGGGACGGCACATGGGACTGGACATAGGATGGGACATGGGACAGGACATGGGACATGGGACGGGACGATAGTGATAAAGTGAGATAGTGGGACAGTGGGATAGTGGGACAGTAGGACAGTGGCAGTGGGACGGTGGGGCAGTGGGGTAGTGGGCTAGCGGGGCAGCGGGGCAGTGGGGTAGCGGGGCAGTGGGGCAGCGGGGCAGCGGGGCAGTGGGACAGCGGGACAGTGGGACAGTGGACTGGACTGGCGTGGGTTAGCAGAATTTAACGCGAGCGGAGCCGCGGGTAAAAGCTAGTTTTCTATAATACTAATAGAATCCAGTTGTATTTTTAGGAACCTGCAACTCCCAACAATCATGACCTCTACTTTGTATGCAACTTAATACAATAGAGGGGTCAAGCTGTATCGCTGGATCTACTCAACCGATTCAGATAAAACATACCCTATATTTTAAGTTAGACTAATACCAACATAAATGCTAAGTTTCATTACGATCCGTTCAGCCGTTTTCACGTGATGAGGTAACAAACAGACAGACGGACAGACGAATTTTTTAAACGATTGATTCGTGTTTTATTGCTTATTTCTAGTCCCCCTAGCCGGTTTTCGCGAAAAAAAACTCAATGTACAGACTTTTCGAACTTTACAATTTTATTATAGTATATAGATAGATTTTGTCTATTATTTCGTAGACAAAACGCTTGTCTACAGTGGTCATGCTACGCCTGCAGCTGCTGGTCGGGCAGCAGACTACCCCGAGTCTTCTGCTCGCAAGCTCCACCTCCTGTAATTTTTATAGAGGTTTTCTTCCTCGCCGTCCGGGCGGTGAAGCCAAGACCCTCGGTCCCAAGAGGCGCGAGGACACTACTTAGCAGGCACTCCTGGGGTTACGATATCGACGAGGGCAGGGAAGGACAGCATCAGAGGGACACGTGGAGCAACGCCCCACTGGGCCCACATCGGGCCCTTCCGGTGTCAGAATATTCGCCATAGGCAATAAGATCATGTCGTGCTCGTGAACGGGTGCCGTCTGTCGGGACAGGTCAGCTTCTACATACTATGGCAACTCTTTTTACGTTTATTTCTAAAGGCAATATACTCACTTTTAAACTCTTGTTTATTTTTGACATTAACCTACATTATACTCACATTATTTGAATAAATTTGATGTAATAAACAATAACCTATTTTACAAAGAGTTTATCCATGGAGTTTCTTGCCGGTTCTTCTCCATAGGACCCACAATTTGGAACCGTG
Organism: Asteroscopus sphinx; assembly: GCA_949699075.1. Taxonomy (NCBI): domain Eukaryota; kingdom Metazoa; phylum Arthropoda; class Insecta; order Lepidoptera; family Noctuidae; genus Asteroscopus; species Asteroscopus sphinx. The sequence goes on from OX453019.1 coordinate 9,698,101, forward strand.
CAACTAGAGCCTGACCTTTCAAAAGTGCCTGTAATTAGGTTTATTTAAAATAAAAAACATTGAAATTGAAATTGAAATTGATCCCCTGAAAGTTAATCCCTCGAAAGGATTCTCCAGACGTGTCCAGAGGGACAGGCAACCGTCAAACACACGTGGAGGTTTTCTGGCCAGCACCCGACCCACAGCTGCTGGTCCTTCTCCATACGTCTGGAAAGAACAGCAGTTTAATGACCCGGTGCAACCCGAGCACGGAATAACTCTTTTTCGGTGTACTTTATTTTCCGTGGTGAATATTCTAGCACGAGAGGGGCCGTATCTGGGCCAGTGGGGCGATGCTCCGCGGGTCCCTCTGAAGTTAGCAGAGGGCACAGTGGAGGATGCAACGCACGGTGTGGTCTCGATGTGCAACGAAATGGTCACCCATCCACGGACTGACCGCGGCAACTGTAGCTTAACCTCGCAGATCATACAACCCGCGCAGTTGCTATTGCTACTTAACCACGAGCCCCTCATAGCAACGTCACATTTCATTCATAAATTAAAAATTAATTATTAATAGTTAAATTCATTTAGAAATATACCTATAGACCAAACCACGGACGGGTTTAATTATCATTTATTTAATAAAGAACCGTTAATACCTATTCAAACCTAACCAATAGAAAACTTTGTTAGAACTACTAGAAAAAAAAACACTACTGCAACAAGGTGTTGTATGGTCAATTCTGGACTATAAAGACTGTTTTGAGAATACCAGCTACACTTAACAAAGCGGCACTCAAATTTTGAGCAATACTTAACTAATTTTGTGTTTCACACGCCAAAAACTGTTCTGCTCGCTGGTTCTGCTCAATCGTCCATCAACTAAGTATTTCTCAAACTCTGCCTGGGTGCAGTACCAACGTTCAGGAAAACATCAATGTACGTTTCAATCAAAGAGGATGTAATACTACGTATAGTTTCAAACCACCCAAATCGAAAACGATTTGAAAAAATAATAATTACATGTTAGTATAGCAATCGATACATCGTTTTTTTATTAATATTATTCCAAAACCATTGAAAATTTCTATAAAAAGGTGTTCATAAAATAAATTGAATGCACAATGTATGAACTAAATGTAGTATATTATATACTCTTTGGTATGTACCTCGCCGACCTTGTTTCGTGCTTGGCCAGTTTGGCTACGTCAAACCTTTGCGTCAAACAGAGAAAAAAATCACTAACGCAGTGTTGCCAATGCTACGGCAATTACCGTGTTCTACGGTTTTCAGGCTAAAAAACTACAATATCTACGGCCTACGGCCGTAGCAAAATCTACGGCTTTCAGTCACGGTAATCATGTTTTAGATAAATATATCACTCCATGTATCCAAATGTATCTAGTGCGTGTTCATCTTTGCTTGTAAATCCGAATTCCAACTTTGCAAAGTAATTGTGAGTGAGAGTGTTATGGACAGGTATTTCCCGATTAGATTACCCATTTAAAATGAAATGTTGTTAATACGTTTTTTATTAAAAAGAAAAAAGAGAAAAATGGCGAACAATTAAATATGCACGAAAAACTTAAATTAAACAAAGCGCCATTTGGTTGATGCTGAAACGTATCTCCTTTTTTTTGGCAGTGATACGCAAAGTACTCTGTGGTGCTTCGGCCGACCGTTGATCTTTTCCCTATAAACACGGCTTTTCTACCAAACGTACACAGCTGTCTAAAAATTATTATTGGCACCACTGCACTAACGTCAAAAATTCAAAAAAACAAAAAAATGTCAACTGCAAAATTCTATAATTTTAACACGAATAGTTGAACTTATTTGAATTAAAATAATATAAATTAAATTATTTCTACAGTACTCGTGTACGCATAGTAGTATCTACGTCTATTATAAGCTACGTGTGAAATCGAGCAATATAAGATTAATTACATGAAAAATGTACGTCTTACGAAAGTCTATAAATTGGAATACGAAATAATTATTGTAAAATAGAATTACAACCATTGGTTGATATGTGAGAAAGTTATCCCATGTTATTGCAGCTATAAATGCGACGCGAATTCCGTACGTTGTTGAGCAGTCTGATTATACCTGCCTCTGGGCAGTATACATTGCTCATTTTTATTACTTCATCGACAAAGATCAGCGATTCTCCTCCAGTCTGCTGTCTATACAGTTGTCTGAGCTACGACGTGAAGTCATCACTCGCATCATGATATAAATCAATGTCTGACCTCTCCAGCCAAGCAGACTACCAAGGCGTATACCTAAGTGTAATCAAGGATTAAGAAAGAATTTGTTATAGTGCCAGTGATATTGAAAGTTAATAACCATTGGGTTACAACAGTGTATGAACTTGAAGTAATGTTATTTATGTTATAATGATCAAAATTTTGTAAAGTTGTTCAAATTAATTGATACGTTACGACTTTACGACTAAAACTGAAGTGCGGCTACACCCAACGCATCGACGTGGCGACTATCAGCTGGCCTTCCCCTGGTGTCACCGATGTCCATGGGTGGCGGTGATCACTCACCACTCCGCCCGGTTACCCACCTGCTCGTTTGCCCACTCTATTATTGAAAATAAAGCCAGTTGTATTTGGATATAACTAGTTCTAGCCTTAATCATGCTGGCTACCAATCCAATTGGTATAAACAGTATGATTAAAACTATGGAGGAGTGGCTGGAGAGGTGCTATGATGCCCTCACCTACTGGCTGACCCAGATTCTCTCGGGGCATGGTTGCGTCGGGAAGTATCTGTGTCGCATAGGCCGGGAGCCGACGCCCAAGTGTCATCACTAAGGAACTTCCCAGAGGACACGGCGCGGCACACACTGGAAGAGTGCCCAGCTTGGGTCACGCAGCGCCATGACCTCATCACTGCAGTAAGCGGCAGCGATCTGTCGCTTCCGACTGTGGTTTTGTCTATGGTCGGGAGTGAGAGCGCTTGGGAAGGCGTCGTGTCCTTCTGCGAGGAGGTGATGCTCGCTAAGGAGGCGACGAAGAGAGTTCGAGAGGCGATGGCCTCCAGACACCAGGTGCCCAGGTGGCCTGCGGGTGGCGGACTCGGGGTGTCCCGCTGCCTGACTAGTCTCTAGTGATTACATTGTAGGAGAGTGTCGCTTTTACGTATCTATTATAAATCCTATGTTTTTACCATTTTGTAATTTGTAGAACCTACTTATTATTTATAGTCCTATGTTTTATTTAGAATAACACAAGTATGTACATTTAAGACAGTGATTTTGTGGAAATAAAAATAAAGACAATCTTTCACAGAATGTGTGTTTTTTATTCAATATCATCATCTTTCTCCTGCCCTGATTGCAATTTAAGGAGGCTGAGGTGGAAGACTTGGGTTCTTTAGGTTCTCTAGGGTTTCCTCATAAAAGAGCTTGAGTTACTCAAGGAGCTATGGAAAGAATAGCTTTTCAGTTAGGGGTTTGCTCAGTGGGTAAACTTTGGGAGTAAAGATGATAAGTTCATCATCTTTGTTTAAGAATAAAATTAGCAAGTAGACCTGAAACGATTTCCATTAGGAAACTGAACGCAGTATGGCATCAAAGATGGATCGAATATATAGGGAAGGTCGTAGAATGTGCTAGATGATAACCATGATAAAATTGCAGGGAAACGAAAAAACCCCTATTATTTGCCTCCAAAATATATTGAGTGGAGTTTAAGTAGCCAAATTCGGATACTTAAATTTCTTCCGCTCAAATCAGATTTAAGTATGTATTTGAGCGTAGGTAACGTGTTGTGAAATGCAAATTTTGATTTAAGCGAACGAAATTTAAAATTTTAAAAATACTGACGGTTGAATGCTTATCTTTGAGAAATGCTCAGATTTTTCCTTAAAACCATACTCAAATGATACCTAAGTACTCCGTAAGTAGGTGATGTGAAACGCAATTTTCTAGTTAAGCAGACGTAATGTCAAAATTTAATGGGAATTTGAGAAAACTTATCCTTGAATGCTTAACTTTGAGAAATACTCAGATCAGAAACAGAATTTCGTTAAACCCATACTCAAACCACACTTAAGTACCACTTAACTGAGTTTTCTCAAATCAGAAACCGGCCGTAAGTGACTGCTACATTCAAATTTTAAATAAAGCTGTAAGGCAAATCTAAAAAATGAAGAGCTATTTACGGAACCCATTGGTATTTATAAAACATGTGTAATCAATTATTGTAAAATAACAACTCCTTTTTATATTTAATGAACAACCTTTTTTATTAATACTAAAGACTTATAAACTAATTGATGGCTAGTGCATCATTTTGAGCTTCCTGTGCTAGCTGTACTTGTAAATTAAGAAGTTTATTTTTCAACACAATTATGCCCATTATGACAATATTTTCTGGTTTGAGTGCTCCCGATGACTCCACATTGTAAAAGAATTTATTTGGCTTCGCCTCCCAGTTAAATTCTCCTTCAAACTGATCTTCATCCAGTTCTGTATGTTCACTTTTTGGCCATTCGTCAGGTTTAGGATACAATGTATGTTTCATAATATTATCCGGGTCATATTCAAAGGAAACACCAGCAGTTGGGTTCCATTTAGCATGTTCTTTTCCAAAACCTTTTTTTGCATATGCTCGCAACTTCAACTCTTGGCCTTTACGAAGTTTTATAATTAAAATCTCATCTGACTCACCATAGTCAGCTTGATCCTCATCTCTGTGTCTTGACGTCACGGGCACTACTCTCGGATCACTCGACTTTAGATCTGCAGTAGTAACATGCCTCGTTTGCTCCCCCGTACATTTCACGTCCAATGTAAATTCTACACTGCATTCTGAACAGAAATCAGCGCACATGCAATCTCGTGAGTATCGAATCTTGTCAACAACATCATCTGATATGAGTGGAATGAGACCGATGCGATGAGCCAGAAATTCGTCACTAAGTACAGTGGAATTCGCCTCCAACTGCACCCAATCGATGGCCATAGTCGGCGTTTCTGCTATAAACACACGTCTCATGCTATTAGCGACGCTCAGCTCCGTGTCTTCAACGACGAACTTTACATTGTCGTCTGTTAGTTCTGTAATATGTACAGAGGGCTGATTGGCATAGGGCATCTTCGATTAAAAACTTTAACACGGAACCTAATTTTTTATCCGATGAAAGCTTCATACAATAACAATAAGTTTCCTAGGTTATCAAATTATTATATTAATATTCATTACTAAGTAAAAACAACAAAATAACTTCTGTGCTCTTCTGCTTTTTAACCAGGGGGTGTCAACTTCCTAAGCGACGAATGCCAGCACTGGAAGGATTTGCAAAAACGGAACAGCGCTCTACGAAAGAATGAGATAGTAGAAACAAGCGCGATTGAATACATATCTACCATTTTAGTATATTTCAGTGTTTGAAGATTACCTAAATTATGATAGGATTCACTTTTATGAAATGGCAACACTTACTACACTTGTCAAAAAATAAAATACGGATGTTCCTAATTTTTATTTCGAATTTATGCCTGATTAATCTTGTTTTTCTGCCGGATTGTTTCCTAAAGTTCAATGTTGTGAATTTTGCTGAAAGATAGAAACTCATTAGTGTGAAATTTACACTTTTTCCTTATGTTACAACAATTTATGAGATAGAGACTCCAGTGTGAAATTCAAGCTTTTGTGTAGTTTATCTGATTGATTTCATTATATGTATTTGTTCGATACTGACGCTTTTGGATTGTTTTTCCACCATGGCTGGAAAAAAAAGTGTAAAGTGCGCAAAATACGGGATAACCTCAAAGGAAGATTCTTTCACAGGTTTCCTCTCCCGTCCATGAATGGGTCTCTTATGTAAGTAGATGACTAAAGTGCCATTAATTAATAAGGCTAGGTATAATAGTTGGAATTTAACACTTCATACAAATACATTTTTCAGAACTAAAGTTTGCAAGCAACATTTTGTCATCCCGATGATGATGATTGGACCTCTTCGATGATTGGGCCTGGATAAATTATTGGAGAAGTACAAACAGCATAAGATGCTATGTGGTGGTGTGATGTTTTGATGATTCGCAATTTACCAGCAGTGACAGAAAAAGATTACTTAAGTAAGTTTGCTATTCCTACCGGAGCTCAAAATATATTAGCCCGATTTTGAAATGAATAGTGTAATCCATCTAGAGAAGAACAACAATCGGAAGTGAGTAGTATTTTATTGACTTGCTTTATGCTGATTGTCAACCTCTTTGCCGCAGCTACAACATGCAGCATTACTTTTCTTATAATTGTTGACACTATTATAAGATTTCTTAAAATTAAGATACTTTTTAGTTATTTTTATTTGTACTTAGCTACACCCTGTTTTTTCTTTCTTTGTCTTGTCTTATTTAGTAAACAATCTTGGCATGTCTTTTTAATACAATTCGTCAATAACTATTATAAAAAGACATTATGTTAATGATTTTGCACTTATGTTAATGAAATTACAATCACATGAGACATTCCATCTTCATGTCTCAGTTTGGCGAACCTATATTTTTTGTTTATACTATAAAAAAAAATAAAAAAATACTATGATACGTTTGAATATTTAGGTGTTTTTTTTTCTTTTTATAAAAAAATATTTAAAAATGTAATTTATAAGGTAATAACTAAATAAAGGAGATAATAATAATATTTTTTTTAGACCTAATTACATGTGTAGATTTAGTAATTAGGTACATTTTATCAATAGTTATTTGAATAAAGAGGCATGCCAAGATTGTTTACTAAATAAGACAAGAGAGAGAAAACAGACTACTGCATGGCTAGTTGTGGCAATAAATCATTTTTACTTCTTTTTTTTTCTTTATACCTACTGGAGATATGCAGTATTAATGATTTTCTCAAAAACAAAATTGAAATAAAAACACCTAAATATTCAAACGTATCATAGTATACAATAAATTAAGGTAGTGAATTTGTATGTTTCAGCAACCAAAGTCAACCGTTGAAGTGCAAATGGAAGTACATCCCGGTATTCCAAATCCAAAGAAGAGTTAAATATTCAGCATCATTTATATGTATAATCATCTTGACAGCCCAAGCTTGAAAAAGGTAATTGGAAAAAGTCAATATTAATATTTTTAATATATAATTTTAATATTTATTTTAAAATAATTAAAATCTTTATATTTTTATCAATTTAAATCTTAATACATATAATTCTTCTGTACGTTTGTCTGTCACCTAACTCCTCCTAAACGACTGGACCGATTTGGATGAAATTTGTATTTAATATAATTATTTTACTAAAAAATGGGCTTGCATTTGATTGCTGTTGTTAAGTGATCGTGCAGTCGACGATGGTGTACCATTCGTGCCTTGAAGACTACCAGATTATACCTATAGGAAAACACAGATAAGCAAGGCAAGGCATTCTACTACTTAGCGGTGTGCATAATAAAAGTGTTAGAAAAACTCTTTGTACCCTTGTATATGTACCCTTATGGTGGAATATCAACCGTGTAAGGGTGGCGCATTGCCTCTCATCTCTGACTTTTCGATGGTAGAACCTACTGGTGAAAGCCAGAAATGTGTGAATAACAGTCCTTTGATATTATTAATTGCACATTTCCAGGAGTCACGGAGGAGGAAAAGTATCTTGTTGATCCTTGATGCAAAAAAGGAGTGGAACTCACACCCAAACAGAAGCTTTATAAGAGATGTTACAAATCTGCTGTTAGATGGCTACCGAGATCATGCTCATCAAGATCGAACATCAGAAATAGCTAGCCATGCTTTTAATTTTATGGCTTTGGAGACATTTCAAACAACCAATAGCCTTTTAATGATCGGGGGATCATGTCACAGCAAATAATTAGCTTTACTCATTAAGGAGGTAAGTCTAAACCTTTTTAGGATTCCATACCCAAAGGGTGCTGATGGGACCCTATTACTCTGCCTACGCTGTCCGTCCGTCTGTCTGTCACGGGGCTGTATCTTTTTAAGGTAGTCAATTGAAATTTTCATAGATGACGTGTTACTATGGCCTCTACCATGGCAAATAATATTTAAAATTAAAAAGTCTAAGCTCAAAGTGTGTCCCCCATACTAGAATCCTTGAAAAAAATGCATTTTTTCAAGTTCCTGCTCTATCTTAACATGGCTATACATAAAAGCATCAGAATGTGTTATTGTAGTGCGTACTATATAGTTCAACAACATACGGCAATCACGGTCATGTGTAGTATCTTGAAACACATCAACGCACTGCATCTTGGTTAACTCTCATAAATCAGATCAGTGGCAGTGACACTGGCTCCGCCTTACCCGGGCGGAGTGCGTCCATGAGGATTTTGCCCACGGGAAAAAAAGAATAGACCACCTCCTTACCACCTGTGGATGTCGTAAAAAGGCGCAAAAGGAATCCTGCCAAGAGTATTGCCAGCGCTTACTTTGACTGACAGTGAATAACTCTAACGTCCAAAATTAATATCCAATCTATCCACGATTTGCCCTACTAGATATAGGAATTTGACATAAGCTCCATACAAAATATGTCAAATTTATATCTCTAGTAGGGCAAATCATGGATAGATTGGATATTAATTTTGGCAGTAAATTATTATCACAGATCCGTCAGACAAGCTTGGTGATTATGGCAATGATATTTACAGTATTAATAATTGATTTCTATGATCAAATAATTGTTTTTAAATATATATTTTTACTTTCAGATGAATCACTGCAAGACGCCATTGCTACAGCTACAGTCATTTCAAATATTGAGCAGTTGTTTGACTCCGCGAACAGACATACTCCAAATCAAAACAGAGGGAAGGAATTCCTCACAAACATGACCTCAACCAGGCCTCATATAATTTATTTCAATCAATTAAATTATATTTTAATGCCATGAAGTTCTAAGAGTTGGTTAAGGACGCTAAATGCTATAGAAATATTTTTTTAACAATTTAAATCATAAAAACATAAATGTGAAAGTTTGTCAAGATTTGTTGAAGAGATTTTGATGTTTGTTACTTATTCACACTGAAATAGCTAATGGCCAAAATTAATATCCAATCTATCCACGATTTACCCAACCTGAGATAGAAATTTGACATATTTTGTATGGAGCTTATGTCAAACTCCTATCTCTAGTAGGGCAAGTCGTGGATAGATTGGATATTAATTTTGGCCGTTAATGTATTTGGATGAAATTTAGCACACGGTAGATAATAACCCGGATTTATCCCAAGATAAAACTTTTTAATAAAAAATTGAACCGACGAAAACAGAAACTGAAAAGCGAAAAATAACTAATTATGAGTCGGCGCCAAACGAACTTTTAACAAGCAAAGTGCGTGCAAGTTGCAAGTGGCCGAGCGGAGAACGCATTTTTGGAAAGTAATTGTTTATCGTTGAAAATTTCACGTTGTATTTGATGTGACGTTGTTTTTATTATTTATTTAAAGTAATTTAATGATCTTCGTTGATTGGTTGTTTGGCGCCGACTCATAATTAGTTATTTTTCGCTTTTCAGTTTCTGTTTTCGTCGGTTCAATTTTTTGTTAAAAAGTTTTATTTTTAATTTTTTTTTGGTTAAAATCTAACTCCATGTCTCCATTATGTCGTAGTGTCTAGAACTATATTTATGTGTGTAAAGTTTCAACAATCAGTTAACAGGTAAGAATTCAGTGGGTGAACAAACACTCATCCCCTGTTTTACTACCCTTAGGGGTGGATTTTTATTTTGAAATTTAAATGGGACCAACTTCAAGATGTACCCTATCCATTAAAAAAATAATCATCAAAATCGGACCTTTCTGTAAAAAGTTATGCGTGGTCATAAATAAAAAAATAATAAAAAAAAATATATATATATACGCGTCGAATTGAGAACCTCCTCCTTTTTTTCGTCGGTTAAAAATAAACAGTTCCCGAGGGATGCGTGATGATAAGTCTTTCTGTGATAAGCCAAATTATACCAGAGCAAAGCCGCGGTCAAAGTCTAGTAATAAATATAATGGGCATTTACAATAAAGAGTGCCCTTTGCATTTTGCGCTGTCGTATAAATTATTAAGAAACCAAAGGTCATCTATTATAGTTTTCTGTTTATTTAAAAAATGTATTATGTAATCTTGGTCTAAACTAGTTTATTTTAGTGATTTTACTGTAATAATTGTAAAATATATCTTGTTGATTTGCGTATCAGAATGATTTATTAAGAATAATTTATCAATCTTAGTTATTAGAACAACTGTTTATTTACATTTATGAGCATGTTGTGGTATGAGTATTTATGTAACAAAACTGAAAAAATACTCATATATTTATCCTAAAATATTGGGTACACACAGTACACATTGAACGAAAATGCCCTAATATACGAACACTGTAAAGAGGTTTAAACAAGATCTGCTACCACAACTGTTTTGTTAAGTAAAGTAAGCTCTATTTGATTTAGTAGTTACAGTTGTTACATGATAGTGTTGCATACATCAATCAGCCCGTTATGGGCATATAAGAATTTTTAGGATAATAATTGTCAAATCTAGGAATGCAATTTAATAACTTTTATATTTGGGTACATTAGTAGAAATTAACTGTAGATATAATCCAAACCCCACATCAGTTCAATTTATTGCAGCGCTTAAACCAGTATCTTGATAAATCTAAGTATATACTCATGTGAATATCGAAAATTGTGGTAACTTTTTTGTATTTATTAAAAATAAGTGATACAAAATAATTGTAAACCCTTCTCTATATCTTATCTAGTTATATTGAATGTCGAGGGTGATGAAGAGATTGAAATACATAACTCAGTGTTCTGGTGAAATGCTAGCATGTGCATAAGCACATAAGTAAACATAAGTTTGCAATTTTATAATAAAAATATGGTTGCTTTAATTGTAAAAATATTATGCTTGCGGATCCAAACACTGAAATATTATATCATTCTTATACTTACATCATTTTAAGGAATACTATGATGAAAGAAGCAGTCTACGTCCAGTACAATATCTGTGAAACGGTAGTAGAGAACGCCGCAAATTTATTTAGCATTTAAAAGCAATGAAAGGAAAAATAAATGTATTAAAAATGTCTAAAACTTTGTTTTCTTTGACATTCTATTACGGCGAATTTTTAATGCAGATGTTAGTTTATTTTTAATTTCTTAAACCTACAACAAATTTTCATTTTGCTGTTCTTGCACGAGTATGTATTATAAACATTTTATAATGCATACATTGTTTAAAAACTGCAAAATGAAAATTTGTTGTAGGTTTAAGAAATTAAAAATAAACTAACAACTGTTCAAAATTCCCGCCATTCCCGCGCTCCACGAAAGTTTCCGATGGCATAAACGGGCGCGCTAGTGTGCTCTCATGTAAGCAATATAGTTGTATGAAGTTGTTGTTCTTCTCTTGAGTATAATGTTCTGTGTTTTTAACGCTCAACGTATATAATGTACTCTGTGGCTCAACGCGCCAACGCTGACATTGACGTCATTATCACAGATTAATGATATAATAAGTTATATTCTCTTTGATAATATGTACTAGTAGCATGAATCTATATAGTAGGATAACGCACTATGTGACTTAAAACAAGCCCAGCGGAAGGTCCATAAAACTATTTCATTTCTTTCTACTAGGGTGTCCAAATAATATTTATTCGTGGATTTTCTCAAACTTAATGTTATCGTTTCGAAAACTAAGAGGGGTCATCATCATCATCATCATTTCAGCCGAAAGACGTCCACTACTGGACATAGGCCTCCCCCAATTAAGGGGGGATATGCCATAATCGCCACGCTTGGCAGGCGGGTTGGTTTCGCAGTTGGTTGGTTAAATACTCAGAGAACGCTGCTGCCCATCCTCTGGTGAATCCCTTAGTCGCCTTTTACGACACCCGTGAGAAGAGATAAGGGTGGTGCTATTCTTTAAGTCCGGCACCACACGGACTAAGAGGGGTAATTGTACTCATAATGAAGTAGATTATATGCTTTGACTTTATTTATATATTTTTCTTACCCCGAGTAGAATCAGTATATCAAATCCGTTGAGCCGTTTCAGTGTTATGGAAGAACAAACTAACATCCATACTTTCGCACTTATAATCTTAGTAGGAAGTAGGTATGGACATTGTCAACATGGCCTGCTGGTTTACGGTAGGCAAAGTCGATGTTTTATTAATTTTACTTTCATGGGTCATTGGTGTCAATTCTCTTGTTCACGCTACTTCAACAACTCAACTATCGCTATCTTTTATTAATAGTAGATACAAGAAAGAGATAGCAACAATTTTAGAACTGTCAAATTAGTTTACGTGTTACATTTCATTGTATTTTAGTGGGCACGTTTCGAAATCACGAATAAACGTGTATGGAAATTTAAATTCCGACTAATTTGACAGTGCTTAAATTGTTGCCATCCCTTTCTGTTATCTCCTATCAGTAAAAGATAGCGAGAGTTTAAAATAAGTTTAGTTCATGAACAAGAGAATCGACACCATTGCCAACTTTGCAAATTCTACGAAATAACTCAAAACCTCTTAACCCCACATTGTACTCACCAGTAATTAGCATTTGTGTTCACATTAATCGACAAAATGTAAGGAATAGTTGTTTTTTCGCGATTTCGGGGTTGGTCCCATTATTTAATTTGCATCCCGGAAACCTCGAAAACAATACCCATATTGATTTCATTTTAAAAGTCGCGTCCGCCTTCTTGGATCTCAAAATAAATCTTATATTCGTAATCAGGACCTCCGAGAACCTCGAGAACGATATCTGTATTAATTTTATTTAAATAGTCACGGCCGCCATCTTCGATGTCTAAGTAGATGTTGTATTAGTCATGCTCCACCCAATGCGGGCCTGACCCGCACCGGCTCTGTGTGGTTTGCGCTTTTAGAGTTCCTAAGACTGTGGTACAACCATGGCCATATTCAGAATTCTATCATAATTCAACGTAAATAGGAATAATCTACTTTTTCTTTGATTTGAATTAATGTTTTTTTTTTCAAAATACACGCTAAAGACGATAGACGACTTTGTGGGATTCCTGGGAATTATTGTTTCCAGATCTTTCATAGTCATCTTTTGGATATCAATAAACAAACCAAATACATTCGTGCATACAGTGCATGGTCACCATAGTGTGTCAGTGCTTTGTAAATATGAAAACCATATGAAAACACTTTACCTGTGAAAAGATAAGCCACAGCCAGGATATGATTATTTTTACAACCACGTACGCAACAAAAATTCACCATTTTATAATAAAGTATACCGAAAAATCAAAAACATGAAAAAATACAATAAACCGCCAAAATATTGTTGTCAATATGACAAATCAGTGTTGACATTTAAAGGTTAAAGTTTACACCAATATTATTTTATAAATTCAATAAGAATACGTAACAAAATAGTACGATCTACTTTTATTAATGGCTTACATCACTATTACGAATTTCACATTATCGTATTATAGAAGTGCGGTAATAACGAATTTTAGAAAACTATAATTTTGATTTAAAAACTACTATAGAAATTTTTATTTTACATTGGCAATTTTTTAGACAAGGACACACAAGTCGCTTCTCGGCTCTCCCTTTCTTTTGGTTTTCTGCTTACATCACTAAGCCCTTTCCATTATCGGACGACCAGACGCACGGCGATGCGCCACCGTTATATGGTAGATATTCCACCCTTACGCACGAACCGGTTTGCTAATAGCTTTATCATGCGTACCGCCAAAGAGTGGAATTCCTTGCCGGCGTCAGTGTTTCCCGAGAAATATAATCTGGTGGTCTTCAAGACTCGAGTGAATAGGTTTTTGCTGGGCAAGCGTGTACCATCGTCGACCGCACCATCGCTTAACATCAGGTGAGGTGGCGGTCAAACGCAAGCCCGTTAAGAATAAAAAAAAAAAAAAAAAAAAAAATATTATATGAAAATAAACCTTAATACATAGAATTATGGTATCATTTTGTATTGATAAAAATATGTAGTTTACTGTCCAGTAATGTATGTAATACCTTTGAAAATGGAATAGTTCCATAGTCAAAGTGTAATACATACATATAATATAATGTTCTTGACTAACTAGTAGTCATTATTTGACATTGACAATTGTCAATTTGACAATAACGTTTGATAATCTTTGACTATGGAACTATTGGACTTGACATAAACGAAAAAAAATCGTGTCGATTTTTGAAATGTCCGAGACATATTATGGCCGCCTAGTAGTCTTGTTCTTTACAAAAATATAATTGTAGTACTTATCGTTAGAGTTGTTTCAGAAAAATTGTGATGATTCCTGGGTTAAAATGGCTGATAAACGTTTTAATTCGTAGATTTTGTGGTTTTATTAACCACAAGAACTCGAGACAAAAAATGGCGGATTTTCAAATAATCGCCACGCTCAGTAATTCATGTCACGGAAAACTGACGTATGAAAGTAGTGTCGTATCTTTCCTTCACATGTGGTTGTTCGTATGTTAAAGAGAGAAGACTATAAATATCTTATCTGTAAAATTGCATAGACAATAATGTCGCTTCCATAGATTCCATTTTCAAAGTTGATAATAAATGACTTTTTTTTTCTTTTCTTTTTTAATTTATTCATGACCATGGATACATGTCCTTCAGTCGTAATCATTGAACATATTAACATTGTTTACTAGGTTTCTGAGGGGATGATGAGATAATACGAAAGTCATGTTTTTCAACTTTGTACCATTTATCCATACTTGTACACGTTAACGAGCACTTAACATTTAATAATCCACCATTATTACACATTAACACTCGAAGAAACACAAATTTTGGAAAATAATAAAAAATCTACAACACGATCTTTACGAATTTTCCCGCCAACCTCTTGATAAATAACAATTACCCAGTGCTGCCAGGGCGGGGCTCCTTAAGTTGAAAGTTGGGTTTTGTTTTATGAAAAGTAAATTTTTGCTGCAAAAGCTACATTATATTTTTTTATTAAAAAAATATATGAGTTAATAAATGGTGACTTCGCCTCAAGAGTAGGTAAGTAAAATGCTACAGAACAGTTACTGTTCGGGCGTTCAGACGGTAGCAGTAGAACGGTAGAGAAGAGGTCTCGTCTGCATTATGTTACCCGACGACAGCGGAAGACGCACGGCGGGTACTTTGGTCTTGGTCATTCAGTTACTCAAAGCGATCATAAGTACAAACGAACACCCAAAGAACGCTCCGTGCGTAGTCCGACATCGTGGGGCGATATAACTGAATGTAGCCCTAGATAGAGATTTGAGCAATGGCAATCCTGATTGGACCACAGATATCTCTTTGCCACAGATCCACAGATCAGATTTTCTTCACAGATAAAATATCATTTAGTCTGTGGTTTTTTCCAATACACAGACCTAATACGTTTTGTTCTTAGGCGAATCTTCATCATCGAGTTTACTTGTTGATGAACTGGCTGGACTTCTAGTCTGATATAAAAAGTATTATTCTGTTCCACTAATAGTAATTAAAACAAGGCGCAATCTAAAGATATAGGTAAATCGCAGCATGGGTAGGCCTCCCACAAGGTGGACCGACGACCTGGCGAAGGTCGCGGGAATCCGCTAGATGCGAAAAGTGACGGACCGGTCGTTGTGGCGTTGCTTGGGGGAGGCCTATGTCCAGCAGTCGACGTTTTTCGGCTGAATGATGATGATGATGGGGTAAATTGTGGAAAGAATAATTCACTAAAGAGCATCACCACTAGCAGAGTTTACGATAGCTCAGCGGTTAAAACGACCGCTAAAACAAAGGTCGTAGGTTCGAATCCTGAATTTTTCTTTCCACTATCTTTATAAAAAAGTTCCTACCATTTTTTTTTCTACATAGGTATTTGTTTATTAGATTTTTTAAGACCAATCGAACTTTTCTTCCTTACCAAAGGCATTAAAATAATCTTCTGAGTTATACCAAAATAATTAATCAAACCGCCATTATAGTGAAAATTGACGACGTCTGTGGTCTAGTGGTTCGAGTGTCGGACTGCTGATCACGAAATCGTGGGTTCGATTCCCACAGGACATTATATATATTATAAGTATGTATTTACAAAAACAGGGAATATAATTGTTATATCCATTGTCTAGTACCCATAGCACAAGCTCTGCTTAGTTTGGGACTAGATGGTGCTGTGTAAAAAATGTCCCAAAGAAATTTATTTATAAATAAGTAAATCCTTTTAAATCCAAACGGGACATAACTAATTAATGTTTATTTTTCGAATTGTAAGTATGATATAGACACAGTACCAGCACAGTATACAGTGGTCAAAATTAGATACTACGAATATTTGGAATAGGCGCACAAACCTTATCACCCATTTGCATGACAAAAATAAAACAAATGACAAAACGATCATTTTTCAAGCGTACTGCTCCGCAATCGGTCGGCATAATTTAATTGTGTATTTATCATTTTATTATTAGAGATATCTAAATGGAGCGTTATATGCTTGAACCCACAGTAAGTACCTACTTGCTTACAACTGATAGGTGCCCACCTACTGGCCTAATACGTTGATAGACAAGGCATATTCCATCACGAGCATAGGTTCACCTTTAACCCTCATAATAATTAGTGCTTTTATTAAGTGATAACGACTCGGAACAGTCATTCCTCTGACGAAAGCCGAGGGGAGTCGAAGACTAGCGACGGTTTAGGTTTAATTATGTTAAAGTGTCATCATAAAAAATAAATGAACATGGTGTTCCAGACGGTCGAGTATGATCCTATGTGCGATAAGGAAAAGCCGCAAAAAATTTCATTTGAAGATGTTTCGGCTGCTGCGTTCAGGATCCAAAGTGAGATTGTGAAAACGCCATGCGTGGTAAGTGAAATATTAACTTCTTAACTACTATACCTCATATGTAAGCAAATTAAGAAAACTTAAATGAGTCTGTTATTTCAGAAATCTCACATGTCTACAACTTTTGGAATGGAAATTTATCTAAAAAATGATTTCCTTCAACACACTGGGAGGTACGTGAATCGCAGATGTACTCACTTACCTATTAGTTGCTTTTGTATATACCTTGATATTACTTAATTATATAATCATAGAAACTAATTATAACTATTGTCATCTCTGTATCACCCAAAGGTTGATTGAGAGAGAATGCCTAAGGCATTAAGTCATTAAGTCCGCCTATGTACACATGTTGTATGAAGTTTAAATAAATAAATAAACTAGGTTTTAAGTAAATAGCATTAAACTCATATTTCAATCACACTAATTAATTATTATTAGACTATACTAATAATAATTAATTAGTAATACAATATTGCTTTAGTTTTGTAATAAGTTTGTTATTTATATTAGCGACTTTGATTGTTAACAAACAAAAGAGTCAAGAGGTTGCCTTGTCTTGCAAGGGCATCATTAACGATTACTCTACATATTCGAATGCTTAAAAATTTACAGTTTCAAAGAGCGCGGCGCGCGAAATGCCTTGCTTTTGCTATCCAAGGAAAATAAATCCCGTGGCGTAATCTCGGCATCTCTCGGCAATCACTCCCAGGCGTTGAGTTACCATGCCAACAACCTGTGCATCCCAGCAACAGTCGTGATGCCCAACGTGGCTCCGATCATGAAGATAGAGAAGTGTCGCACGTTCGGAGCCAACGTGATCATACATGGACACGATATGAAGGAGGCCAAGTATCACGCCATGAGTCTGGCTAAAGAGCGCGCTCTAACTTACATTAACGGGTAAGTTCTGTTATTTTCCTTAAATATCCATATTTTATAGAGATTTATAGCGATGCGTTTTATCGCTATCTTCTTATGCATAAATGCATTGTGTGACGTCATCAATTCTTCTCTGCACCATCTGCGGTTTTGCAAAAGTAAGTGACTGAACTGAACTGTTGCTGATAAGCACATGCATAGACATAAATTATCTACCATAGTCGTTAATTTAAAAAAAAATTCTGTCGTGTCGACATGATCTGCAAAATGATAATAATAGCTCGTGTCGTGGTGTAAAGATTATCCAGTCAGCAGGTTAGTAGCGGGGCTGGAGATGTAAATTTAAAAAAAACTAAATGTTTTTTTTCACAATCTTGAAAAAAAACTTAGCACCGTCGTTTTTTTCTACATTTGGTTTTTTTTTCAGAAATAGTGAAACACAATAAATAAGATGGAAAACACTAAATTTTATTGTTTTGTTTTTAATTATAATCAAATTATGTTTGAATCAATGGGTACCTATTATTATAAACTCGGAAAGTACTTAATGTGTTACAATAAGAATCATCTGAATCAGTGTCAGTAGCTATAGCTACGCATACTGTTTTATCGGCATCGTCAATCGCCAATTATTTTAAGATTGATATGTACTATTTAACAAAAAAACAAATGGTATGTTCTTATTAAACAAAAAAATAATAATATCAACTCATATATACCATAACCACCTTACCATATTTTTAATTTTAGTACTCTTGAAAAAAAACCTAGTCCAGAAAAAAACAGTATTTTTTCATGTTTTATGTACTTAAACGTTTTTTTTCATCTCAGAAAAAAAACCGTTTTTTTACAACTCTAAGCGGGGCTGACTGCCCTGGGTGGGCCGGACGATCAATTACCCCTATTTAATTTGTTGAGACCATGTTTCCAGTTTTCTAGTCTAACGGTTACCTTTAGTTAGGGATTTCGCAACCTACCTAATTATTTTTTAGGATTAATTCCTACATTAGGATACTCATGACTCGATGATAGGAAACTCGTAACATCGATTTGTTGGTTGGTTGTTACAGTTACGACCACCCTCATATAATGGCGGGGCAGGGCACGGTGGGGCTGGAGATCGTGGAGCAGGTGCCGGACGTGGACGCGGTCATCGTGCCCGTGGGGGGCGGCGGCCTGCTGGCGGGCGTCGCCACCGCCATCAAGCACCTCAAGCCTCACGTCCTCATCTACGTCAGTAGTTACTTATATTTTAAATCAGCCTATCATGTCATGCCATCTCTTCAAGATTCAGGCTTTGTTCTTATAACATTGCTTTCTGTTTAATTTCCGCAGCGGACATGTCTTAATGTTAAATAATAACATGTAGGATTTTCTCTGCCTCCCCCAACGACAACAACAACGATAGTACGTTTGTATGTAAAATTTTATTATAGATAAAGTTCAACGTGGCAATGTAAAGGTTATCTGACAGTTAACTCCTATCTATTCCAGATGTACTTAGGTAATTATGCCTATGTTCCGGAACAAAGTGATATATTATAATCTAGGAATTGCAGCTCGTTATGTTATGATCTCAGAACGTATATATTTATTTAATTATTTATGCACAACTGGGTACAAAGGCGGTCGTCGTTCTCTACCAGACAACCATAGGGTAATACAGAGACAAAAAATAAGGTAAGTATAGATGCACCAGTAAAGTAGTAAATTAAGGTTAGAACTACGGACTAAACTACTACTACTTACTTACTACTTGTTACTTTATTTACATATAAATTAAGATATGTTTAATAATGTGGTGGCACAACACATTTGGCAACTTGACCACTTAAAAATTTAAACGTCACGCGCCAGCGAATGACTTTCACTCTTTTTTGGAGTTATCAAGGGGGTTTGAGTAGTTAGTGGTTGACAAAGACGATCTAAATCACTGATGGTTGCAAGGAGGTTTTATATCAGAGAGGATGTGTCATAGTCATGAGTTCATGACACAGGTTCTTCTCTTTAATTTCAGAAGGATTTATCTAACTAGGTATAATTAAATAACAACGCGGCAAACATTTTGATGTGTTGGGTGGGGCCACTTGTGTAGTTATGTTCCGACACGAGTCGTACAGTTCACCATCCGAGGTGAAATGTCATGGATAGTTTTATCATGTTTGTGATGGATAAACAATTCTGAGACGATATGACAATAACCATAATAGCACGTCTTCTTCTCTCACGTAGGCACGAGCTAAACAATAGCTCATGTCGCGTCTTACTGATTAGGCATCCAACTAAAGTATCGGCCAATTAAAAGTCTACAGTCTGCGGGGGGATTAGCGAGCAAGGCTGCTACGGTCGATTGCCTAGGGTGCGCCGGATGAACCCAACTCATGGAAGGTCTTTTATTTTTATGCATTTCAATAACACATAAAACCTACCTTAATCAGATAGTGTATTATGTCTTCTGTATGTACAGTCACGATCCTACCCGGTGATGCATTTTGTCGACAAAGTCCCTTGAATGAATCCTGCTACTGCTACATTACACGTACCTACGGCTGCCTTCGAACACTGAGCGGAAGCGATTTTAGCCTTAGTGTAGTAATTCACCGGAAAGTTTGCTGATAGTACCTAAGACTTTTGTAATAAGCAAAACAGGAGTCAATCTAAAGAGATGGTAAAAGTTATGGAGAATACCATTGCATGTTAGTATAAGTAAAAAAACCTATGCACGGACATAAGTAGCCTCATAAAGGTATTATACTGACGTCAGTATAGAAATGTCTTTGAGTAGCCTTTACTTTAATGAGAAACTACTTTTATTATCGATTTGCACTTACTTACTCTATTTCCGTATTTCGACGACACATAATCAATGCTGTAGGTTCATCTTCATTATCTGTAGACAGTCATTTTGATGTAAACGATGCCAAAGGTGGCTCAGATAAACAAACGTTGACACATCCACTTTTGCTTATCGCAAACTTCGTCTTATTTTGTAACTATCCCACTTCTCGTGCAGAAGCACGAGGCTACTTTATGGTCTGCGTACACTGGCGGACTGCGGGGGAGAGCATTGAGGAGGATTCCTCTATCCGCCAGCACACACTGACAAATAAAATCCTCTGCGATACAGCGAGCGTCCGCCAGCTTACCGGAGCAACCGGTATGCCGCGGTATCCACCGAGTAGCCACCGCTCGCCGGAATTTGATTATTCTAGTAGCGACTACACAGTCAAAAATGGCCTGGCAGAATCCAGCGCACACAAGCGCAAACCGACGCATTCCGGTGCATACCGCCGCGGTATCCTCCAGCGTGCTCCTCGATGCTCCAGAGAAAACTGCGCTGCGATGCTCTGATGCCGATCACTGAGCATTGAAATATATACCTTATTAACTATTAAACTCAATTGATAAATTTAAAATCCTCTGCCGTCCCGTCCGCCAGTCTGCGCAGGCCATAACGAGTACTTAGTAGAATCAGCTCCCAAAGGTTTATTGGCTCCGTATACGGAACGGCTTCGTTTTTATAAAAAGACTGATATCTGTTGATGTGCCGATCCCGATAGTGGGTAGCCTACCTTTTCTGTAGCAGGTGCTTATTCTTCTTAGGTTTCGATGGCAGTCTTAATTGTGTCGGGTTAGAACTTGGCCGCCAGCACTGCATTTTTAGTAGCATCTATGAGTTCTTTCAGCAAGCAGCAGACATAGCGACACAGGACATGATGACCTCCTCTTCGCTTGACGAAGGTCATCACATACATACATACTTTGGTTGGAATTTTCTTTGAATCTCCACTTGAATAGGTTTTCTTTGCTTCGATCCACTTGAGATCGAAGTCTGTTTGGAGATTTCCAGGTAAGCCAAGGCAACTCATGTCCAGGCGGGGAATCTCGGAAGGCGAGACAGTGCTTATTGATCATTTGACAATGTTCAATGCAAATGAGAAGTTAAAACTAGAACCTACGAGGTACTTAGCAACAGAACTAGTTTTGCTTCGGTATCAAGACTTCGAATTCAGTATTTCAAGGACTCATTACCACTTACGTACCTAATTATAAGGACTTAAATTGCAGTGTTGTGCAACATTACGTAAATTCTTTTAACTTTCGTTTGACTTTCATTATCGACCAACGTGTGACCATAACACACTCTCAATATGATGAAATAAGGTTATCTCATTACGCGGACTCATAGTCGCCATTCCTAAGAATAATGTATTATAAACAACAGATTATGAGTCTCCGTTTTGGTTCAGAAGTGTTTTATGTAAATTTACAACTGTTAACAGACTGCAACAAGCATTGGCAATAAGTATCGCCGGATCCACGCACACCACGATTATTGTTCTACTAGCCTATGCCACGGCATAAGAATAGACAATAATACTAGTAAATGTGAGTCAATAAAGTTGAACCGAAAGTGTAGGTAGTGATTATTTTCTCTGTGAGTGTAGCTACCGTAGTAGCCGAATGACACCCAATTGTCCAATAGACGACGAGCATCGACTATCGACCAATCGCGTAAAATTAAATTCAATGTTCGGCGTTGGCACCCCGCGCTCCCGTCATTCCACCAAGCAGATCTATAAATGAACTTCTGCGCAGGTGAAGTTTGTGCTCACGACTCGTGCCGGTATCTGTACTTATGTTTGAGAATGTAAAAAATAAATCACAATTGAATACATCGCAAATCGCAATATTTTGGCGCCATGTCCGCAACTGACGGCACGCTTGTGCAAGCGTGAGGCGACGCAAACCCCGACCCCCGACTGTGCATTCCCTTTAAAGGTACGCTAGACGGTAGGCTATCATCGTGGATTTGAACGCGTCTGGGGCCGGAGTTTCGTTTCTATACTAGTATTATTATCTATTTTATGGCCGCGCCTTCGCCCGCGTGGACGTTTTTTATCGCGCATCCCTCGGGGACTGTTCATCTTTCCGGGATGAAAAGTAACCTTTATGTAAATATGGATTATGTTCTGTCTGTATACCAAATTTCATCCAAATCCATTCAGCCCTTGCAGCGTGATTAAGTAACAAACATCCAAACATCTTCAGAAACTTTCACATTTATAATATTAGCAATATTAGTAGGATTTGTCAAAAGAAAAAAAAATGGATTACCTAGGTGAATTCGCCACAAAACATTTACATACCTATTAAAAATATTCTCATTTCGCTCTTTGCAAATAACTGGTAAAATGGCGAACCTTTTTCAAAGATTTTGGTAACCAACCTATTGCTGTCCAACTGCTGGGCATCGGGTGGCATCGGCTTCTTCTCCGAATGAGAAGGTTAAGGCCTTAGTCCACTAAGTATTTTTAGGGTGATACAAACATGGTATTTGAAAACATAGTAATTGAGTACTTACTTAAATTAAAAACAAATGTAAAATGTTAAGTTACACAAAGATATGGCGATGAATTTGTGAGAATAATTTTCTGGTCCAGGGCGTGGAGACGGAGAAGTGTCCGAGCATGCAATACGCAATGAAGCACGACGAGCCCGTGAGCGTGGAGATCAGGTCCACGCTGGCGGACGGTCTGGCCGTGCCCACCGTGGGGTACAACGCCTTCGCCACCGTCAAACCTAACGTTGACAGAATGGTGAGTATCCTAACTACATTTTTTAATGTGTAACATCTTTCCTCTCGCTTTCCTGCAATCTGTGGGAGTGATTCGTGAAAAGGGACGGAAGTGTGTAAGGAAGCCGGGGAAGCCCTCGCTATTTGATTTGACCAATTAGGTGCTACAGTTGGCCGTCAGATGGTAATTTATGTGTAAACTATGTTAATAAATGTATTTATTGTTGATAATAAGTGTCTAAAGAAGTGCAACAGATAATTAATAAAAAATGCAAGTGAGTAATAATAATGAATAATTATTTGAAATAGGTATTTCAGTATTTAGCTTTTTTAAAACTTGGTCTGATTATAGTGCATACTATGTAGTTTAGCAACAAATACTAAAATTAGGTCAAACATGAACATATGTGGTGGTACTTGCGTTAGAAAGAGATGCAATACTTCATATTTCGCGCACGGTGCGTTGATGGCTTTTGTGATGAACTCTCGTAAATTAAATCAGTTTCTATGGGGTATCAGGTCGATGTGTGGTACGGAACCCTTACTGCGTGAGTCCGACTCACACTTGGCCGGTTTTAATTTCTAAAATTGTAATTATAATCTACAGCATTCTTAAGTCAAGTGGCAAGTGTAAGCATTCTTTGACACGTAATAAAACAATACAATACAATACAAATAGGTACTCTTTATTGAACACAAAAGAAAATAGCAACATATACCTATTAGGTACTTATAAAAAGACATGTACAATGGGCGGTCTTATTGCTCAAAAACTTAAAACTTCGCCATAGAATAGGCAATAATCTTTTCTTATGACTTCGCTTAAAACTTTGATAACGATTCGAATATTTTATAGTGAGGGGGTCGCTAGGTATTTACATATTTTATAGTAAGGGGGTCGCTAGGTATTTACATATTTTTTTGGTTATCTTAGGGGTCGCGACCGCCCAAATTTTTAATTTCAGTCTTTTACTTCGAGATCGACGAGAACGTCGTGAATTCAACTAAGATAAAACGTAATAAAGTTATCTATCGCTTGATGAAAACGTCACATTTACCAACCAATTCAAGCTTTCTGTATGTGATTATGATTACAATAACAAGCACATCTTTGACGTTTACAGAGCCTTTCTACGCAAATAGATACACTGCGTCAATCTGGTCAATCCACTGTTTTTTTCAATAATGTGTATTATCAGTATTTATTTGTATTAATTATCTACGTCAATATTCATGTCCCACTACGTTTTATAATTAATTATTCATATCCCGTTTCAATTACGTAATTTTATCTTGCAAGCTATTGCAAAAACAATCCGGATAGTATTGACAATAATATAATTATTTATAGTAACTTGGTTGATGTTATAAAAAAACAGCTGATAGGTACCTATACCTACTTGTTTTTATAGAGTTGAGAACAAAGTACATTGCTTTACATCAACGCCGGCTCTAGCCCATGTATCGCCCGGGTGCAATCAATACCCTGCCGCCCTTTAGTAGACGCACGTTCAAAATGGAATACTTATCTACAGTTATATTTTCCCCGTTGATCGGAAATTTGGGTGCAAATGGGAAACCACGGACGCATGGTCTTTGAGAGCGCCGCGAGCACGGAATACTTGAATAAGAATATATTCATTTCCTCTATGGCCGCGAGTGACTCCATGACGTAGGCCCTTTGGAGGCGTCGCGAGCTCCAGCGTTCGGCGACCCCAAAGACCCTGGGGGTCTACTCCCGTTCGACGATATTCGATAAATCGAACGATTCATCGCACAATTTGCTACTCCGGTCAACCGTCGTTCCCTTATCGCATGCGATGATCGTGTTTTGACGTTTGTTTTTCTCATCTTCGGTAAATTGTAGACGACTATGAACCGTAGTCTATCTTAATTGTGCCTTTTTTATGTGCCTATCTTTATTATGTAAGTATCAGTCGGAACGAAAGTTCGTACTTCGTTTGTCGTTCGTAAAACATGAGTAGACCTACTGCGCCCGGGTGCGCCGCACACCCTGCACCATAGGTAAAGCCGGTCCTGCTTTACATAACTAGTACTTATCTATCTAATCTAATTTATGTACAGGACGTACTTATATTACATAATATAAAGATATAACGCAAGAAATTCGATTGATTTATTTCACATTTAAAACAATTTCACCACTCACTATATTTTGTTTCACTACAAGTTGTAGTGAAACAAAATATAGTGAGTAGTCTACAACAGACACAATGACACAACAGTTGCACTTACGTCCAAAATTAATATCCGATCTATCCACGATTTGCCCTACTAGAGATAGGAATTTGACATAAGCTCCATACAAAATATAAAAAAAAAAAAAATATAAATAAATAAATTAATTTTGGCCGTTAGTGGTGAAAGTGTAATTGAAAAAAATAGTTATCTGGTTTAATCCAGTACTGTTTATTTATACTAAGGCTACTTCCTGAAAAGGAAGTAATACTGACTATACACGTAAGCTTGCTTGGTGACCACATAAAAACAGCGACTGCTCGGGGCGATACTGATGCCCATTTCATTCATCCCGATTGGCATTGTACGGGCTAGCTAATTTAGTGGCTATTCCACCAGTTTTCATTGTCACTTCAATCAGATGTGATGAACCCTACTCCGTCACTGAATGAAGTCTTTTAATTAGGTATTACATCGTGAAGGTTCCGTGTGGTGCTGGACGTAAAGAATTGCACCACCCTATATCTTCTCATGAGTGTCGTAAAAGTCGACTAAGGGATTCACCAGAGGATACAGCGGCAGCAGCGTTCTCTGAGTATTTAACCAACCAACTGCGATCGCCAACCCGCCTGCTATGCTAAGCGTGGCGATTATGGCATATCCCCCCTTTTTGGGGGAGACCTATTTCCATCATAATTATGTTCGGCTGAAATGATGATGATGATGATGACATCTTGGAGGTGGTCAACCGGAGAGGCGAGATGTTTTGCATTTTCTTATATAATGTAGGTGACCGAGGTGAATTGTTTTACTTTTACAGATAACAGTGAATGAGGACTGGATCGCTCGTGCTATCTTGCGTCTGATCGAGCAGGAGAAGTACGTGGTGGAGGGAGGGGGTGCGGTTGGCGTCGCCGCGATCATGGCGGGTCTAGTGCCCGAACTTTCTGGAAAAAAGTTAGTACCTACATACAACCTATAAGTATCGTGACTTGGGGTAAGTCGGGACATGGGGTAAGTTCGTTCAAATGGATTTTCCGCAGAAAGTGTCGACCCAATATTACGACGCGCACTAAAGTAAGGTGTAGGATAAACAGCCGTGACACGCTATTACAGCCAGCAATTAAAGTAAGGTGTAGGATAAACAGCCGTGACACGCTATTACAGCCAGCAATTAAAGTAAGGTGTAGGATAAACAGCCGTGACACGCTATTACAGCCAGCAATTAAAGTAAGGTGTAGGATAAACAGCCGTGACACGCTATTACAGCCAGCAATTAAAGTAAGGTGTAGGATAAACAGCCGTGACACGCTATTACAGCCAGCAATTAAAGTAAGGTGTAGGATAAACAGCCGTGACACGCTATTACAGCCAGCAATTAAAGTAAGGTGTAGGATAAACAGCCGTGACACGCTATTACAGCCAGCAATTAAAGTAAGGTGTAGGATAAACAGCCGTGACACGCTATTACAGCCAGCAATTAAAGTAAGGTGTAGGATAAACAGCCGTGACACGCTATTACAGCCAGCAATTAAAGTAAGGTGTAGGATAAACAGCCGTGACACGCTATTACAGCCAGCAATTAAAGTAAGGTGTAGGATAAACAGCCGTGACACGCTATTACAGCCAGCAATTAAAGTAAGGTGTAGGATAAACAGCCGTGACACGCTATTACAGCCAGCAATTAAAGTAAGGTGTAGGATAAACAGCCGTGACACGCTATTACAGCCAGCAATTAAAGTAAGGTGTAGGATAAACAGCCGTGACACGCTATTACAGCCAGCAATTAAAGTAAGGTGTAGGATAAACAGCCGTGACACGCTATTACAGCCAGCAATTAAAAATGTCACCACACTCTGAGCCAAATCCATTTGAACGAACTTACCCCTTGTCCAGAAGGCCAGACTTACCCCAAGTCACCTTAATGTATTAAATTTTCAAGATCGTTGTGACAGTTCCAGTTAATTATTTTATATTTTTTAACGCATTTACCTATGCGAAGCAAAGTCTAAAGATTTCAATTGCGGAAAGTAAAAATCGCTCACGAGCAGGATTTGAACTTGCGACTCCTAGCTCAGTACGCTAGTGCTTTAGCCACAAAGCTACCGCTACCAATTTAAATCTTTAGTTCCACTTAATGTGAACATCCTAAAGGCTGACAAAGATGGTGTAGAATAAAATTAGCAAGTTGAATCAATGTCCTCAGCCAAGATCATGTTGGCAAAGTAAGCTTCTGTTCCAGGGTGGTGTGCATTTTGTCGGGGGGTAACATCGACACGACGATCCTCGGCCGGTGTCTGGAGCGAGGCCTGGCCGCCGAGCAGCGTCTGGTGAAGTTCAAGGTGACGGTCAGCGACCGGCCCGGCGGCATCGCGGAGCTCTGCAAGCTGATCTCGTCTACAGGAGTCTCGATCAAGGACATCATACAGGAACGCGCTTGGGTCCATGGTGACATTTTTAGTGTTCGGGTAATGACTCTTTTTGTTTACTTATGCTATATTTGATTGAACTTGGGTTTGTTTCCTGTTGATGAAAAGGTTGAAAAGGTGTAGTTACAATAGTATCTCTGCTACTACCTCACATTATGCAAATATGTACTTATTAAAGGTCGGTTCAGTTTCTTCTGAAGGACCTAAATTGATTTTAACTTAACTATTACCTATACAACATTTTATTGAAATAATTGCAAACCTCTTAAGGGGTCATTGTACTCATCAGTATGAACAATTTTGACTATGGGACCAACACTGAAATCGCAAAAAAAACCAGCTGTTGCCTACATTTTGTCGATTTATGTAAACACAAATGAAGGCACATAACAACATAACATCACGCCTGTATTTCCCCGAAGGGGTAGGCAGAGGTATAATAGTACACCTACATCTCGCCAGTTGAAATCAGGAGGATGGGCAGCAGCGTCCTCCTGTGCACTAACATCGTGCAACATCACCCACTGCGGTCACCAACCCGCCTGCCCAGCGTGGTGACTATGGGCATACATCTCAATGCACGCACAGCTAAAAAAACGGCCCCCAGTTCCCGGTGGTCCCTCTATTCCCGACTACGGTAGCGGTCGTGGTAACGGTGGGACGGGGGGTGCGAAGAATCCCCGGGTTACGGCAGGCTACCAAAACCGACGACTCTATCTGGCAGCGTATAATGGACAAACGTTGAGACTGGACCATCACCTCGCCGAGCTTGAAGTAGAGTTAAGTCATATAAAATGGCATATACTGGGGTTATCCGAAGTCCGTAGAGAGGGAGAGGACACGATAACCCTGGAGTCAGGACACTTACTCTACTTCCGCGAAGGTGATCAGCTCTCCCAAGGTGGTGTTGGTTTTCTTGTCAATAAGGCCCTCGTGAACAACGTTGTGGAAATCGGTAGTGTGTCGACACGGGTAGCGTACCTTGTAGTAAAGCTAAATGATAGGTACAAGCTGAAAATAGTGCAGGTATATGCGCCGACCTCGACACACTCTGACGATATAGCCGAAGCGATGTACGAAGACATAGCTAAGGCTATGAATAGTACCGCTAAGGCTTACTACAACGTTGTTATGGGGGACTTCAACGCTAAAGTGGGAGTACAAGAACGCGGCGAATCGAAAATCGGACCTTACGGTTTGGGGCGCAGAAACCACAGGGGCCAAATGTTGGTCAACTTCTTGGAGTCCCAGGGGCTCTTCTTAATGAACTCTTTCTTTAAGAAGAAGCCCCAAAGAAGATGGACCTGGAAAAGCCCCGATAAGGTGACAAGGAACGAGATAGACTTTATCATGACGGATAAGAAGCACATATTTAGAGATGTCTCTGTGATCAATAGGTTCAACACCGGAAGCGATCACCGACTTATCCGAGGCACTCTAAATATCAATTTTAGAGCTGAAAGAACGCGCATGATTAAGTCTACTCTCCGACCTTCGCCGCTCCAAACCAGTTTGGGCTCCGAAAGGTTCCAAGCGGAGCTTCAAAATCGATTCGACTCGCTGGAAACCACTGGCAATATTGAGGAGAAAACCAACACCATAGTCAAAACATTGCAGGAACTGTCTCGAAAATTCTTTCCGCCGCAGCGTGGAAGCAAGATGCCCAAGCTTTCGACTGAGACTCTCGATCTGATGAGGAAAAGACGGGAAATGTCAGCCGCGCATTCGTTTTCATCATATAATAGGTCCTTAAACCTACAGATTAGGATGCTGATGCGACGTGACCTCCGCCGCTCCAACACCCGCGCCGTTGAGGCTGCGATTGAGCAAAATAGGGGGTCGAAAGTTTTCGCTCAGCAGCTAGGGAGGACCCATCTGATGAAACTGAAAGCCGCGGATGGCAAAATTGTCACCTCTAAGATCGAGATGCTTGATGAGGTCGAAAACTTCTATGGGCATTTGTATTCCACGAAAACGGCGAGACCAGCGGTTCCTAGCAATGACGACAAAAGAGCCCAGCTCACGCGCCATTACACCGAGGATCTTCCGGACGTTGACCAGGGCGAGATTAGGGCGGCCCTCGAGCAGCTTAAGAACAACAAAGCTCCGGGCGATGACGGCATTACTACTGAACTCCTAAAAGCAGGCGGAGCTCCGGTCCTGAAGGAGCTACAGAGTCTGTTTAATTCCGTCATCCAACAAGGCTCTACACCGGAGGCATGGAGCGGGAGTGCGGTGGTACTGTTCTTCAAAAGAGGGGATAAAACCCTTCTGAAGAACTACAGACCCATCTCACTCCTGAGTCATGTGTACAAGCTGTTCTCGAGGGTCATCACGAATCGTCTCGCCGGAAGACTCGACGAATTCCAGCCACCAGAGCAAGCTGGGTTTCGAAAAGGCTATAGCACCGTAGACCACATCCATACTGTTCGGCAGATCATACAGAAGTCTGAAGAGTACAATCAGCCGCTGTGTATGGCATTCGTGGACTACGAGAAGGCCTTCGACTCTATCGAAACTTGGGCAGTTCTGGATGCTCTTCAGCGATGTCACATTGATGAGCGGTATATAGAGATGCTGAGATGCCTATACAACGCTGCTACCATGACTGTTCAGCTTCAGGACCAAAAGACGAAGCCAATCCAACTGCGCAGAGGGGTGAGACAAGGGGATGTAATATCCCCGAAATTGTTCACTAACGCGTTGGAGGACGTCTTCAAGACGCTGGACTGGACTGGACAGGGTATCAACGTTAACGGCGAGAACATCTCACATCTCCGTTTTGCCGATGACATCGTTGTAATGGCTGAGTCGCTGGAACAACTGGGCGAAATGCTGCACAGCTTAAACGGAGCCTCTCGACGTGTCGGTCTCGGCATGAATCTGGACAAGACTAAAGTCATGTTCAATATGCATGTCATGCCGAGGCCAATATTCGTCGAAGGGTCGGCACTCGAAGTTGTAACGGAATACGTCTACCTAGGGCAGGCAATTCAGCTTGGTAGACGCACCACCCCCGCTTTATACGGGGGTGGTGCGCTCGATGGCACTCTACGGAGCGCCAGTGTGGGCGGAGTCCCTGAATGCCCAAAACAAGGCTCTGCTGCGGAGACCGCAGAGAGTCATGGCAATCAGGGTCATACGCGGATACCGCACAATATCTGCAGAGGCGGCGTGTGCACTAGCAGGCACTCCCCCGTGGGACTTGGAGGCTCAGGTGCTTGCCGAAGTCTATCGGAAAGGAGCGGACCATCAGGTGGAAAGTGGCAGACGCCCACCGCCTGAAGTTGTGAAGACGTGGCGCAGGGAGGCGCAAGCTGCCGTACTGGTGCAGTGGAGGGAGCGGCTGGAGATGCCTAGTGCCGGACACTGGACCGTAGGGGCTATCCAGCCGATTCTTGAGGAGTGGGTGCGGAGGCGACACGGGACGTTGTCCTTCCGTCTGGTGCAGGTTTTGTCAGGGCATGGTTGCTTTGGCAAATACCTGCACAAAGTGGCGAGACGGGAGGCTACTCCCGTATGCCACCAGTGCGGCTGTAGTGAGGACACGGCCCTTCATACTCTGGCGCAGTGTCCTGCCTGGGTGATGCAGCGCCGTGCTCTCACTGCAGCAATCGGGGGAGACCTCTCGCTGCCGGCCGTGGTCAAGGCCATGGCCGACAGTGAGGAGGCGTGGGAGGCGGTCGCGTCCTTTTGCGAGGAGATTATCTCGCAAAAGGAAGCGGCGGAGCGGGTCAGGGAGGAAGACTCTCTCGCTGATCCAATCCGCCGCAGGCGGACAGGTCGGCGCAGACGTCTATACGGCGATCTGATGCCGCCCTAAATAAAGCCAGTGGGCGATAGATTGGGGAGTCTATCGTCCACATTGCACGGCTCTTGAGTGGTGGTGATGTCCCAGGTGTGCCCGGACATCGCCAAAAGAGTGTACAATAGAAGTATGAAGGCCCTGAGGTGGGCCGCGCTGGATGGGTCGCGAAAGTCATGCGTAGCAGTTCTCGTGGCCCATCCACCCAAGGCGAGAGTAGGCACACGGCGGAGTTTTTAGTGGGTGCGAGCCCCACATAACCACACTGCTTCCCCGGTAGTGTGACATGCGAAAGGCATTTTCTCCGCTTAAAAAAAAAAAAAAAAAAAAAGGCAATTCAGCTTGGTAGACACAACTTCGAGAAAGAAGCCAACAGAAGGATCCGTCTGGGCTGGGCAGCATTTGGCAAACTTCGCCGAGTCTTCTCGTCGCCTATACCGCAAAGTTTGAAGACAAAGGTCTTCAACCAGTGCGTCCTGCCAGTCATGACTTATGGTGCCGAGACGTGGACACTGACAGTTGGGCTAGTCCACAAATTTAAAGTCGCTCAGCGAGCTATGGAGCGAGCTATGCTTGGAGTTTCTTTGAAGGATAAAATCCGTAACGAGATTATCCGGAGAAGAACCGGAGTGACCGACATAGCTTGTAGGATCAGTAAGCTGAAGTGGCAGTGGGCTGGCCATGTCTGTCGAAGGACCGATGGCCGTTGGAGCAGACGAGTCCTTGAGTGGAGACCGCGTATCGGCAAACGCAGCGTAGGGCGCCCCCCTGCCAGGTGGATCGACGACCTAAAGAACGTGGCTGGGGGGGACTGGATGCGGAAGGCAGAGGACCGAGCGTTGTGGCGCAATTTGGGAGAGGCCTATGTCCAGCAGTGGACTGCGATAGGCTGAGTTGATTGATTGATTGATCTCGCCAGTTATGTTATAGTCCCATGTAATAGGGGGCGAGCCTATTGCCATTGAACGGGCACAAATCCAGACTCCGGGCTGCTACTGAGAATTTCCTAATGTAAAAACCCAATAACACTTTGCCCGACCCGGGAATCGAACCCAGGACCCCATGCTCAGCAGTCGCGCTTGCAACCACTAGACCGAGGCAGTCAACAAATTAAAATGAAATGGAAATGTAGGCAACAGCTGTTTTTTTGAGACTTCAGGGTTGGTCCGATAGTAAAAGTTGTTCATACTGATGAGTAAAATGATCCCTCATTTCAGGCTTCGACAGTAATGTACAGTCTAACAAAGCAATTGGTATACATGTTAGAATCTAACCTGTATACCAATTGTATACTAACCTAACCGTTAGAGAGATATAAATGAAGTTTTCTCAGAAGATTATGGATGTTTTCGAGTGAAATATCATTTTAATAACGGACAAAGTTAAACTGTATTTATACAAAACCCTAATCAAACCATTCTTCTTCTTCAACTTCCTGAGAAATCTTCATCTATATCTGGCGACCCTGTATACTAATTGCTTTGTTAGACTGTACTATTACTGTATAACTAGGAGCGACTATGTTCAGCGGTGCGGTGGACTCCAACAGGCTGAATAACCATTGACGATTTAACTTAATTATTGTAGGTGAAGGTGGTGTGTGAGACCCGCGGCCCCGAGCACCTGGAGGAGCTGCGCGCGGTGATCGCGACCACGTACCGCGAGTGGGACTTCGCGGGCGAGTACGACGCCTACCCGCGAAGGAACAGCACCGAGTCCCTGGACGACGTCTCGCATTAGCAAATTGGCTGCCTAAACATTAGTTCCACCCATCGACCATACAGCCCAATAGACGCCTAATAATGAATATTGTCGCCTATTGTTGTTGCTCGTCCGGGAAGTACTACCACCATACCTACTTCTCCGCCAAATAGGGATGCTTGCATTGCTGTGTTTCGGTCTGAAGGGTACGGGTGCCGGTGAAATTACAATCACATGAGACTTTCCATCTTCATGTCTCAGTTTTTTCAGTTTAATACATATTTATTATGTTTTTTAATGCTAGGGTGAAAGAAATGTTGATAAAGAACAAATAAACATGAAAAAATAAGACATAATTTTTGAATAACATACAGTTTTGACATAGCGCCAAAAATGGGCCCATCCGTGGGCATTGTCCTTTGTGATTAATAACAATATAACCATTCTATCTATTTCTGTGATGGGGTGTATGGTCGATGGATCTATCATACGATGGCTGTTAGATCCATATTCAATGTAAATATCTGGCGATACCTATGGTTGTGTTCCGAAAGGTGAAAATGATGGAGGTTGTGTATACTGTGTATAGGTACTTACCTATAGCGACTTAGCGAAGTTCCGCTTATTTTCAATGACAATATACAGAGTGTAACAAAAAGGTAAAATAATACTTTAGGGGATAAAAGCACTTACCATTAAGAACTAGTATGGTAGCAACTCCGAATTATTGAAAAAAAAACAGCTGTTACCATGCGTTTGTCAACCAATAATAATGTCAATAGAACAGCTTATAAGCGCTTTAATCGCCTAAAGTATTATTTCACCTATAAGATACACCATCAATATTACGCAACAAACTATCACCATTTATCGGGCAGAAGACTTTAGCCACGGGAAAACTAAATTTTATACATTTTGAATGTAAAGACCTGTGTGAATCCATCCATCCATGATTTTAAACTCATCTATCTCAATGATTACAAACGGTGTTACTTATTATTTCTATATTTGTTTAGTTTTAAACAGCGACGACACAGCCCCTAGACGCCACATAACAGGCGACCGATTTCTATCACACATAAGGGAAAAATCATGTATGTAAGCCGCCACTCAAACAATTTGAATCAGTTATGACCACTGCTGTGAGCCGTTGACACTTCCGTGTTAGTGAACACAAAATTTACAAATAAATGTTATAATGACTTCTTGCACAGTACGATTGTGTTGTAAAAACAGCAAGACTTTGAGTGTCCAGAAAGACGGCATAACATTTCATCGTTAAGTTAATAATGTCATTATCCAATTAGATTTTTCAACTGATTTAATATGTAATGAGAGTTCATCTTATACTGGTTAATTCGCAACGGACACCAAAGGTGCAGACGGCACGTTGATGTCTTTCACAAAACATCTCTTTCTTACGCAAGCACTTAATACATTATCTCTTTCCCTCTATTTAATTGTCAATGTAACTAGTGATGTACTAAATCTGTTATCGATGAAACAAAGTTCTCCATACTATCAACGAAATTGAAAAATATAGGTAGTAGAATATTTTGCAATCTACAAAAAAAAAAAAAAAAACTACGATTTCAAACATTCAATCTTTATATACCTATAACAGCCAGGGAGTCTACTCCCGTTCAACGATAAACGAACTTTTGTTCCGACCGATACGTACACGATAAATGATATATGTACCTTTTTTAGGGTTCCGTAGTCCTACAAGGAACCCTTACAGTTTCGTCATGTCCGTCCGTCTGTCCGTATACCCATCTGTCCGTCTGTCCTAATCCTTTACAGCTTAATAACTTCTACAGTTATAAATATAAGTACATGTTTTGTTAAAAGATAGTTTAAATATAGATCTCAATTTTAAAAGAATAAAAAATGCGTGATTATGTATTTTAGGGGTGGCGCCCATACATGTGAAATGGGGATGAAAATATTTTTTTCGCTCCACCCCCTCGTGTGTGGTATCATTGAATAGGTCTACTAAAATGAAGGTAATGTTTCATACAGCACTTTTTTATCAGGTGTACCATCTGCGAAATATAGCCAGCTAAAGTGACTTGCAATGTGTCCCCCCCCCCCCCTGCCATCTCTAAACTATGTAACGTAGATATTTATAATTCTCCACGTTGATAGACCTTTGTAAAAACTCTCTTTTAAAATTATTTTGAGTATAATGTGATTATAAATTTTTGAGTTATAGAGAGAAAACTGAAAAATACTTAAGACGTCCTAGTTCAAAGGTCATTGACCTTAGAGAAAAATGATCTTAGCAAAGAATGCTCCTTTAGTTAGTTCCTTTAGTTAGTCCTTTAGTTAGTTCCTTTAGTTAGTCCTTTAGTTAGTTAGTGTTCCTTCGTGACACACATTCGAGGCTTTTAAGGTCATCAGAAAACCTCACGTTGGCGATACCATCGCATTCCACAAATTTCTTTGGTAATTCTTTTACAGTTCAGGCTGCTCGCCTGTGGAATGCTTTGCCAGTACAAGTGAGGCGTGCTCAATCTTTGCCTATATTCAAAAAACTGGTAAATGATTGCTACCTATCATCACTGTAATTTCCGGCAGGTAAATTATGTAATATTTAGACATATTGTATTGTATTTATTATGTTTATTGTATCTTATATTTATGTAGTTTTTTTATAGATATATGTATAGTATTTATGTTATGTAGTATATGTATTCTATTATGTTGTTACACTGCGTACTACCCCTCTCTTTACTTGCCCATATTGTCAATCCTAAGGTTGTCTGGAAGAATTCGCCTTGAGCGATAAGACCGCCCATTGTACATGTGTTCTATATAAGTCATATATGTTGCTATCTTCTTTTGTGTACAATAGTATTTGTATTGTATTGTTGAAAAAAAATGACTTTCCTTCGTACGTACGTATTTTTACATTTATTACGTATTACTAATTACTACATATTTAACTGTCGAAAACATTGAAAATTTAAAATTAACTAATAAAATTACACTAAAAACTACAACAAAAGACCCTTCTTTTGTTGTACAAACAAAATTATAGATCTGAAACGATTTTAAACCTAATTGACTACTAAGTTAAGTTAGAAATCGTAAAAATAAAGAAAGTCGCTAGCTAGCTACCAATAGCCAATAGCTATTTTACTTGGTCAGCTCACGGCAGCGCGGCGGCTGCCCGCTACACCGTAAACATGTTGGTTATTCGAAGCAGTAGCCAATAGCTAGCTATCGTGTAGACAGATATCGTTGCCATTGATCGAAGTAGCCATGGCTATTTGTTGAATAGCCGCTATTTAGCTAGTTATTAGAGTAGCTACCCACTTCTAAGCCTTACTCCTGACCCCGCCTGGATCGAGTGCTGTATCAATCGAATTTGAATTCGAGTTAGTGTCAAATCGTACTGATTTTTCTAGGAATTGAAATTAGCTCGATTTGGTTCAGAGCTTGAACCAGTCGGGAGTAAGGCCCACGATGTTAATTTACAACTTCCACACGGACAGGGTCACAAGCACAGCTAGGAATGAATAATTTAGTAAAATAACAACTTTTGTGTCACATTCGATTTTATTTAAGATTTGCACGGATGTGTAATATTTCTCCATGAAGCTACTTGGTCTTTTACTTCTTTCGAAGGCCTCTTTGCGAGAAAAATCCTCAATTAAAATCAATCGCACTATTACATCCCTGAAAATGTTTGGTTTTGTTAAAACCTATTAAATATCACAATAATACTGTCAAACGCGGTTTGACACGTAAACACTGAAAAAATTACTTAGTACTATCAGAATTTCGCTTTCAATTACTACTAAAATAAAATAATAAAAAAGATTTCAATATCCAAAAGAGACCTCTTGAGCAGTCGCATAATTTGAGGTTACATTAACGACAATTGTACAGTTTACTGTCTAATTCAACATTGTTTATATAAAAACAATCAGAAATATATCAAATAGGTTAGGTAAGGTTAGAACTGTGAGCGAGCGAAGTGAGTGGTGCCGCGGTAGCTGCTAGCGAGTACTAGAAACAAATTACAGTTATTAGTTGTTATATTCATTAGTCACAAAATTTGTTTTATTTGATTATATCGAATGGTATTTATAATGGCTTTATTATAAAAGCTCAAAGTTACAAATGCACTATTCGAAGGCTATACATATATAAAATTAATTTATTTAAAAAATGATTAGTGGTGATTAGATTTTTTTTTTTTTTTGTCCTTTAAATTTAAGTTATTTTTGAGTAGGTTCTTTTCTTTTGAATAACGTTTTATTTACGTACTAATTAGCTGTTATAGTTTGCAATAATATTTGTTTTTGTTCCATGCTGTGTTCACTTTTAAATGTTAAGTAGGTCCAATAATATTTATACCTAGACGTAGTACACACGGCTACACATCAAGCTGTACAAAACCAGTAAAGGCTGACCTCGCGTTGTAAGGAAAACCTATACAATGCGAGGTCAGCTTATACTGGAAATGTACAGCTTGATGTGTAGCCGTGTGTACCTAGTATGTTAATGTAACATTTTGTGTAATATTGCTGGGTAAAATAAATAATATAATACTACTACTAAATTAATTATTTTATTATTTAATATTTATTTACTATATAAACGGACAATTACCTCTTTTAAAATATCCGCTTTACAAAATAATAACTCCATATTCAACACCAAATAAATACATAAAGATATTTTTAAAGATATAATTATCTTAATTCTGAAAGTACAGAGCACCCGTCTTACTTTCAAAATTAAGATAATTTTGAAAGACTCCCAGGGAGGTCCACTTGTAATACTTACTATTATTATTAGTATATTAATTACTTTATTATTAAATAATATTAAAAGAAATAAGAAGCTAAAATCCTTATAATTAATACTAAGTATTACATAAAAATAATATCGATAAAATAATATTTTATCGATATTATATTGTGTTGAATCTAAATCTGTCTCGTCTCTAACCCTACAAAGTTTGAAGTTTCTATGACATAATGACATTGTCAGGGCCAACCGGATCGCTGTACCCCGCTTCCTCATACCTCAGCTAGTGGCAGAATTGTTTGTACGCATTAAATTCAACAATATCCGTCTAGGGGCTGTGTTGTCGCTGGTTTTAAATGTTTAGTTTTTTTTAATTTTCGAAAAACAACTTATTTGGTGTGTTTAAAATGCTTCTATTATATTATTCATCTCCACGTTGTATACACTACAACTCTTACGGAGCTGGGGTTTTCTCCTTTTATGGGTAAATATTGTATACAAACGTACAATCTAAAATATATTTCTAAGCTTAAGCTTAAACATTATTATAATGTCTAAAATTTTTATTGACTCCCCATTTTATTTTATTTGTTTTGTTTATGTAACTAATTTAGTTTATAAGGTATTTTATAAATCTGTGATAATAAAAAAAAAACTGTTGACACTATTATTTTGTTAAATATTATGTCATGTATCAGTTATGGTGAAAGGCCAAAGTGCGAGTACATCTAGTTCTAGCTGGTTAGAAATAGGTGTAGCCGGTTGCTTTCGGCTAAAACTAGTTCTACGGCTAAATCTAGGTGTAGCCGGTAACATTTGGCTGGACTAGGTCCAACCGATTCCTGATGGCTGGAATTAAGCCACAACCACACACAAACACACATACAACACACACACACACAGTCACAAGGAGTTCGTATGAAAGTATGAACCACAACCACTGTCATACCGAATATTGTGCAGTAGAATGAATACAACGTGTTATTAAAATATTTGAAAACCTCCTAAGGGGTCAATGTACTCATCAGTATGAACAACTTTTACTATGGGACCAACCCTGAAACCGCGAAAAAAAATCAGCTGTCCCCTACATTTTTGTTCACATGAATCGACAAAATGTAGGGATGAGGTGATTTTTTTTTCGCGATTTCAGGGTTGGTCTCATAGTGAAAGTTGTTCATACTGATGAGTACAATGACCCCGTAAGAGGTTCTCAGTTATTTCAATAACACGTTGTATTGTGGTATGAGCTATAATTGCATACTTAGCTAATTGTTCTACAATTTTATATTATCTTTGTGTATCATCTAAGGTTCTACCCATGACTTGATATTTACCACCGGTAGAAGCGGCGGTAAATGTCATGTCTCTGACTAAACCACGACTAAACCCATGGTATAATACAGTATAATAACACCCATCTTATTATACCATGGATACCATGA
The DNA here is from genome assembly GCA_949699075.1 of Asteroscopus sphinx. Taxonomy (NCBI): domain Eukaryota; kingdom Metazoa; phylum Arthropoda; class Insecta; order Lepidoptera; family Noctuidae; genus Asteroscopus; species Asteroscopus sphinx. The sequence continues at coordinate 9,737,721 of OX453019.1, forward strand.
CTAAACCTTAAACTTCATCGTTCACATTAAATAACAAACCTTCTACGCGAAAACCAGAGAAAATAATCACTACGTGCGAAAACCTTCTTTTACATCTAAAACTGAGCAACAAAACTGAAAAAAAAAAACAAAGTGAAAATAATATTGTCAAGCAAAATGTCGGGTTTTCGTGTGTTTTTCAATCAATTTTCCTTTCCATAAATTTCCGCTAATATGAAAAATTTCTAGTGTGAAAATGTAAACATCAATAGTATATAACAAACACAAATAGAAAAAGGTACCTCCACAAAAAAAACACAGTAATAAATATCTCTTCGAGATGACGAACCCAAAAGACGTAAGTGCCATCCAACGACTTCAATCAATGGTGCCGTCGGTATCATAGCAAATGTAATGTTCTTGAATTGAAACTGCTGATTTCATTGGGCTCATCTAAGTAAATAAAGCATTTGAATAATTTTAGGATCCAGAGTATGACGAATGGTGTGACCCAGACAATCCTCGTAAGATAAAATATGAAGACATATTAGCAGCATCACGCCGTATAGTCGGTCAAGTAGTCCGAACACCATGCGCGGTACTTCACTTGCGTCTTTATATTTTTAGTTACAATTTTTTTTCTTATACTTACAAGTCTTACAACCATGGACGAATAAAAAAGGCGGATGAAAGTATGGGCTGGCACGCACACACAGCCACGATTACTTAACAAATCTCGTGTGACGGAAGTTTTTGTCATCACCTCAGCCTATCGTAGTCCACTGCTGGACATAAGTAAAACGTAGTGATTATATTATCTTTGGACATAGGCCTCTACCAAGTTGCACCACAACCACGGAATACTTGAATAAGAATGGAATTGGTATAGTACACAGTTTCTTCGGAAACCTGTGTCGCCTAACTCTCCCACTATCCGTCTCACTACTACATAAGCACTGTATCTAGTTTGTATCTAGATATCTAAACGCATACGCGTGCAAGAAATACTACACTGAACGCGGCCCTACTATTAGCTGTCACGTCTGTCACACATAAACGTCGACCATGTGCGAACGCACCACTACATTCGAACAGGTCGTTAGTGATGTCCATGTACAAAAAACTAATTTTACGAATGTTATCGATATTTTCGCACATGGTCTTGGAATAAAAATAATTTGTCCTACATAAGGAATTGGAAAGTTACCGTTTCATGATATAATTAATTATTGAAAATAACGTCTGACACGTTTTAAAACAAGCAGCGCGAGGTATGGCGAAAAATAAAAAGTAGTTTTTCTATTTTTAACCTACTTTAAATTTGTTATAAGACCTGGTTTGGTGTTTTGCGTAAATAAGATATACAATTCTGGATATTTATGGATTGGTTTTCTTTTTAAATCGTAATTTATAAAATAATTACTGCCCAACATACTAAAGTCGTCAAAATTTGTTGGTTTTTTGTAAACTTTTTGTTTTTTGTATTGTATTGTATTGAAAACTAAAAATAAAATAATATGCCCCTTATTACGAAAGTTTAGACCACGTTTAAGGGGAATATAGCAGCCAAGTGGCGCCCCCATCAGTAAACAAATTATTACTCGCTGAATACAAGTACAGGTACTGTAGTGTAATCAGAAACTATTAACTCTGTAAATTATACTTCGCTGTAATTGTACATAGAAAAAATGCGAAAAACGGCCACTTTTGGCAATTTTTCTATCTACAACTACAGCGACATATATTTTACAGAGTTCATATTTTCTGATTGAACTACAGTACCTGTACTTCAACTTTTATAACGAATTTTCGATAAATTATGTATTCAGCGAGTGATATTTTTTTTTACTGACGAAAGCAACACTTGGCTGCTACATTCCCCTTAAGCACTTGTTAAAACCGGGTGTAATCCAAACTCCATACATAACAAAAGTATTTAACCACCAAAACGAAGAGGAGAGGATATGTGTCGAACAACCAATAGGATTGCGTTATTTTCATATTTCACCGCCTAGCTTCAACATTATTTATTTAAACTTCATACAATACATGTACATAGGTGGACTTAATGCCTTTGGCTTTCTCTCCCAGTCTACCAGCTATTCTATATCTAACGCAGTCTTATTGGTGGCTTGCGACACATCTCGTCACATCTCGTCTCTGCGTTTTGGTGGAAACCGAGCCTAAAACCCGATTTTTAACCGACTTCAAAAAAGGAGGAGGTTCTCAATTCAAGTGTAAGTTTTTTTTTTGTATGTTTGTTACCTCAGAACTCCGTCATTTATAAACCGATTTCGAAAATTATTGTTTATTTGAAAGGATATACTTCCAGATTGGTTCCATTTTCATCAAAATCCAGTTTTGATGATAGCATACATGTGAAATTGAGGTAACTTCTCAAATATTATAGGCATACACATAGCGATTTTGGTATATTCATCAACAAGTCAAGCATTTGCATTCAGAAAAAATCATTTGGTGAAGATCTGATGAAGGTCATAGGAGATAAAGAGGCAACTCTTCAATGGATGACAGCAAATTATCCGGGATTACAGCAATCGCTTGTCTTTCTATTGTTAATTCCACTCAAAATAATAAACTAAAAAAAAAACACTCAAAAAAATTAAAATTAAAATATTTTAATAATTTTTTTTTCAGTTTTTTCTTAAATCCATCCGAATCACACCTACTCCCTAAACTGTTTCAAACAAATTATATTATTTTATTCTTTTTTAAGTCGGTTTTTACTTTTTTTTAATGTGGTTTATGTTTATGATAATTATGATAATTGATAAATATCAAAACTCGAAATTGCGAATAAATAATTTCGACAAAGAATCTACCTAAAAATAAAATTATTATGCATTTAAAATAATAAAAATGAGGAATATTTATTTTAAAACAGAAAGTATACACCGAATTAATTATATCGATAATGCATTCAATATGTTACTACACTATCGATACCCGGGGATTTTTGTGACAGTCAGGCAAATAAGGTGAAGGCGACATCGAAAGAAACGCAATACATTACGCGGTTACTCACGTAGTGAAAGTCGATATCCATGTTTTATAAGCAATGTATATTTTTTTATCAGTTTGCGATAACATCGTTTTTGTCATGAATCACATAATACTAAGAAAATATTTGCAAATATCACAACTAATTAAAGGTTTTTAGACTTACCGATGAAAAGAAATCCCTCCTTTAGTTAAACTACACACCTCGCTTCTTTTTCGGCATGATATAATGGCGCAAGACGGCATAATTATTGTTTTTTCGCACAGCAACGTACTCTGTCACAGCCTGGCCGCAATGTTTAAGCTGTGCGCCCACAATTCCCCTCTATTTATATTCATTTCCTCATTTCCTCTATGACCACAACACTCGGTCCTCTGCCTTCCGCATTCGGTCCCCCCCAGCCAAGTTTTTGTCGTAGTGTCACAAATAAAATAACAGTATGCCGTCTGGTGTGTTAAAACTGTGCTGCCTTTTTTTATTCGTCCATGCTTATAACATGTAATAGAATAAACGCAACTTATACCATGTTAAATTGTACCCATTTTCTTAAAATTCGTTTTGATAATAATTATGTATATCAGAGGATCCCGAGTATTCTAGGAAGACCAGCGAAATGTGTTTATGTGTGAAGTTAACCCCCTTTTTTTTTTTTTTTTTTTCCGTGGTGATTATCCTCATGGACGCACTCCGCCCGGGGAAGGCGGAGCCAGTGTCGGACTCTTACCGACTAAAAACCACCACGGTGTTCCTCTACCGACCTTGGCCGGGGGCGTGGGAAATACTCCCGTATTCGCCCAACCATCCCCGGCAGGTCCCGGCTCGCCACTGGCAGGCGAGCCCCTTCTCCCCGTGCAGCAATCACAACGGCCGCACCCTCCTCTAGACTGGCGCGCGCGGAACACTACGCGCCACCGTCACGGGCCTTGACTGGTCGGGCGGCGGGCCACCCCGAGTCCGCCGACCGGAGGTCCACACCTAGGGTGGCTGGAGGTCAGCATACACCCTCCTACGACGCCCAGGTCGTCTCCTGCGGATGGGAAGAGAGGTCATCGCCTCTCGAACCCTAACATCGAACTCTAACATCTCCTTAGCGAGCATAACCTCCTCGCAGAAGGAGACGACGCCTTCCCAAGCGCTCTCGCTCCCGACCATAGACAGAACCACGGCCGGAAGCGAGAGATCGCTGCCGCCTACTGCAGTGATGAGGTCACGGCGCTGCGCGGCCCAAGCTGGGCACTCCGCCAATGTGTGCTGCACCGTGTCCTCTGGGCAGCTCCCGCAGTGATGACACTCGGGCGTCGGCTCCCGGCCTATGCGACACAGATACTTACCGAAGCAACCATGCCCCGAGAGTATCTGCGTCAGCCGGTAGGTGAGGGCACCATGGCTCCTCTCCAGCCACTCCTCCACGACGGGCCTTACCGCCGCGATAACGGCGTGCCCTGTGAAGTTAACCCCTAAACCGTAAACGACATCCTGCAGCTATCCTACAACCAACTTGGGAACTAACTTGGGATATAACTATAATTTTGTGGTTTAAAAAAAAAAAAAATATATGATTGTATTCATAATAATGTAATTGGGGTGTCTGAGGTCTTGCGTTCATACTGTTACACGTTGTAGAGCTACCAAACAGAAAGATGAAGTTGTATTATCAACGCTGCATCGGCTGGTAGCATGGTAAAGCAAAGTGGAAGACTTACATACTAAGCCAGTTCTGCTTAAAATGGATTTAAGCTGCTTGTGACTATGAGCTGCTAATCCCACATTGGCCGTCCCATCCTGGAGATTCTCGATGTAATGGCGCCTATAATACATATTTACAACGTGCAGTTCTCCAATTCTCCATATTGCCACTTTGCCACCCTATACATGTGTGTGTGACGCAAAAAGGGTGCGCTCTCTCTTATTTATGCATGTCAAAAGTTTGAGCACAATGTTTCCAATTATGTTAATAACAATATACTGCGATAAGTCGATCTCGTTGAAGACCTATATTCGGCAGTCGTCAGAATTACTATATGTATAGGTCACAAATTATATTGTAACCTGCCTAAACGGCTGTTGAGCAGGGCCATGTAGAGCTGGCTAGAGATATCGATGTCGCGAAATTCTCGTTGACTGGCCGCCAAGAGCCACGATGCCGTAAACATTGAAAAAAATCTATCTAGAGGTAGGAGTGCAGATTAAGCTAAATGAATGTAACATTAATATCATATTATAATTTTACTTTATTGTTTGACCGCAGAAAGCCCACATGTCAGGGAAACTGGGAATGGAATTATATATGAAAGAGGAATTCTTACAGTTCACAGGATGGTAATAGATGAACTTCTTAAATAAATATTATATAAACACTCGAAATAAAGTTATCTACTCGTTTGGGCTAAGTTAACTGGTGTTAATCTTGTCAATTGTATTCCGCACATATTCCGTATTCTGAATATCAAGATTAACTAGAATTTTGCTTCAGTTTCAAAGTTTTCAACACTTATCCCTACTGGTAGGGATTCATATTTATTTATTTTTTATTTTGTTGATTATAGACGAGCAGCACTATTGCTGATATGTCTATATCACACAGTGCTGAGAATAGGATAGATGGAAATAGCTGAATAGATGAAAATAGGGATAGATGGAATGATTTTCAAAATATCCCTACCAGTGGGGATACCTTGGTAGTAGGGATAGATGGAACAGCCATACTTTTTAATATAAATACCCGTAGTTTACCTGATAGATGAACCACGGGCAATACTTTTTAAATAATTACCCGTGGTTTACCTGGCAGGTGAACCACGGGCAATACCTTTTAAATAATTACCCGTGGTTTACCTGTTAGGTGAACCACGGGTAATACTTTTTAAATAATTACCCGTTACAAAAAGTTAACCGTGGAAACCTAGTTGAACTACGTAGGTAGACCACGGGTACGAAATCACCAAAACAACAAGTAACGAAAAGGGAATCTGATGTGATCTGTCGAAAATGGATAGATTTTGTCGGGACTTTTTTCAAACGAATGTATTCGTTAAATAAATCTCGGTCAATAAATTGGTGAAACTCGTATTAATAACTGAATTTAAATAGTTTTAAGGAACGCGGTGTACGCAACACTTTACTATTGCTAAGCGAAGAACAAAAGAAATATGGCGTATTGGCTGCCAGTACCGGAAACCACGCCATTGCTCTGGCCTACCACTCTGCTCAGATGGGAATACCGAGCATAGTCGTCATGCCCACTAACGCTCCAATAACAAAAGTGAACAAGGCAGAAAGGCAAGGCGGAAAGTTAATACAGCATGGTGCAACCCTGGCGGAATCAAAACATTTTGCTATGTCTTTAGCAAAGGAGAAGAAACTTATGTACATCAACGGGTAAGGTTGATTGAAAATGTATTTAAAATACGGCTCCCTTTCCTTTCTAGTGAACATAGTATATACCAGGCCCCTCAGAAAGTATTGCGAAAAAAAGTTTTTATATATGGGAGACTGGCCAGTTATAATGTTTTTCGAAAATATGATTATTTATAAGTAAAAATAAGTAAGTTCCAATTTCAAAATTTCCCTCCACATTTTTTGCGAGTTAATTCAAAGTATTGTGTCTTACTGAAATATGGATCTGCGCCGGGAACATTTTAGAGCTATGATTTTATACGATTTCAAGTGTCGCCTGAAACCGGATGAATCGTACGATAGACTTCAAATGGCATTCATGGATGAAGGCCCTTCCAAGGCAACCGTGTATCGTTGGTATAACGAATTCAAGCGCGGTCGACCAACTTTGGGGGATGACGAAAGAAGCGGTCGCCCTTTGACGGCTGTTACCGAAGAAAACGTGCTAGCAGTGAAAAATTTAATCCAAGACAATAGGCGAATTACATATCAGGAGATTCAACACATATTGAAGATTGGATCGGGAAGCGTTCACGAGATTCTACACAGCCATCTTCGCGTGAGGAGGATAGTATCACGCTGGGTGCCGCACAACCTCACCGATGCTCAGAAGCAGGCCCGGGTGGAATGGTGCCGTGATATGCTTAACAAATTTGAAGCAGGCTCGTCTCGGCGTGTTTACGACATCGTTACAGGTGATGAGTCCTGGATTTATCAATACGACCCAGAAACCAAGCGCCAGTCGACTGTTTGGGTGTTTCAAAATGAGCCAACGCCTACCAAAGTGAAGCGATCTAGAAGCGGGGGTAAGATTTTGATCGCTAGCTTTTTTAATTTGACTGGCCACTTGGTATCAATTCCCTTACGGGATCAAAGAAGCATTAATGCCGAATGGTATACTACCAAATGTTTGCCAGAAGTTTTCTCTGTTATAAGCAACAAGCGACCAAACACAGGGCTCCGCGGGCTACTGCTCCACCACGACAATGCACCTGCGCACACCGCACTCAAAACGAGGGACTTCCTGGACAGCACGCCAGTCAAACTCCTGGGTCACCCTCCTTACAGCCCTGATCTAGCACCGTGTGACTTCTTTTTATTCCCAAAAATAAAAAATCAGCTCAAAGGGATACAATTTTCGTCGCCGGAAGATGCGCTGGCTGCGTTCGAGCAGGCTGTAAACGAGGTGTCTGCGGCGGACTGGAAAAAGTGTTTTGAAAACTGGTTTAGGCGCATGAATCTTTGTATAGAGGCTGGTGGAAAGTACTTTGAAAAGATTTGATAAAAATATATGTACGTATAGAACAATTTTTTTTAGTTTCGCAAAACTTTCTGAGTGTCCCACGTATATATAGCCTCTGATACACATGCTGTAACTTGCTCGCTTGCATACCGACTCCTTGCACGTGCCAGCTACTTTCATATGTATCCGTTAAGTGGCATGCCTGTACCTGGCAAACAACTAGCTTGCACAACATTTGATTTACTGGCATGCAATATGAGGGTAGGGCCTCGGGGGGCTGCGCAACCGGCACGTTCGTGGCAACTACAGGCATGCCAATGTTACCCAAATTCGTCTTCTTCTTCTTATTTTTTTTGTCTCATTAATTTAGCGACATCTGTGGTATAGTGATTCGAGTGTCGGATTGCTGATCACGAGGTCGTGGGTTCGATTCCCACAAGACACAAATATTTGTGTGATGAACATAAGTGTTTGTGTTGGTCTGGGTGTTTCTTATGTATTAAAAGTTGTCGCTGACTGTATGTATTTACAAAAAAAAAGTATCATCATCATCATTTTAGCTGAAAGACGTCCACTGCTGGACATAGGCCTCCCCCAATCATCGCCACAACGACCGCTAAATTAAAAGAAAGTATATAAGTATTATATTCATTATCTAGTAGTACTCATAGTACAAGCTCTGCTTAGTTTGGGACTAGATGGTGCTGTGTTAAAATGTTTCAAAATATTTATTTATTTATAACTACGCATTCTTCTGCTGCTGAAATTGTTCACTAACGCGTTGGAGGACGTCTTCAAGACGCTGGACTGGACTGGACAGGGTATCAACGTTAACGGCGAGAACATCTCACATCTCCGTTTTTGCCGATGACATCGTTGTAATGGCTGAGTCGCTGGAACAACTGGGCGAAATGCTGCACAGCTTAAACGGAGCCTCTCGACGTGTCGGTCTCGGCATGAATCTGGACAAGACTAAAGTCATGTTCAATATGCATGTCATGCCGAGGCCAATATTCGTCGAAGGGTCGGCACTCGAAGTTGTAACGGAATACGTCTACCTAGGGCAGGCTTCAGCTTGGTAGACACAACTTCGAGAAAGAAGCCAACAGAAGGATCCGTCTGGGCTGGGCAGCATTGGGCAAACTTCACCGAGTCTTCTCGTCGCCTATACCGCAAAGTTTAAAGACAAAGGTCTTCAACCAGTGCGTCCTGCCAGTCATGACTTACGGTGCCGAGATGTGGACACTGACAGTTGGGCTAGTCCACAAATTCAAAGTCGCTCAGCGAGCTATGGAGCGAGCTATGCTTGGAGTTTCTTTGAAGGATAAAATCCGTAACGAGATTATGCGGAGAAGAACCGGAGTGACCGATATAGCTTGTAGGATCAGTAAGCTGAAGTGGCAGTGGGCTGGCCATGTCTGTCGAAGGACCGATGGCCGTTGGAGCAGACGAGTCCTTGAGTGGAGACCGCGAATCGGCAAACGCAGCGTAGGGCGCCCCCCTGCCAGGTGGACCAACGACCTAAAGAACGTGGCTGGGGGGGACTGGATGCGGAAGGCAGAGGACCGAGCGTTGTGGCGCAACTTGGGAGAGGTCCTATGTCCAGCAGTGGACTGCGATAGGCTGAGTTGATTGATTCTTCTGCTAGTAACAATATGACACTATTTAATTCACTTTCTAAACTACTACACTATTTAATACAAAAACTAGAAAACATACTGTCAAGACGTCGCTCGGTAGAGTCGCGTACTGGCACGCAGTGGCGGGTAGTGCACTCGTGCGCTGCACTACGGGTTCATAAATTCATAATACCTTTTAAAAGAATCACAAAATATCTAAAACATCAATATTACGCAACTACTTTATACTTACGAATAGTTATGAAGTAACGACAAATCAATTTAATCTCTAAACTGAAGAAGGTAAGACTTATTTTGCTCGAACAAAAAAGCCCCGTGCGCTTCGCGGAGCGCACGCAGAGCGCTCATACAACTTCTATGAAATACGAGCTACATCACCTGGCGTGTGAGACGGAAGATAATTAGTACATTTACTATGAAGCATAGACCAGTAAGCTTCAAGACTCCGCATAAACAAAGTTTTGTATTCGAACGCAGTCGTAAAACGTTGGTGGGGTCAGGGGGTGAACGGCGCGTTATGATTGGCCGGCTCAAAAGTTCGGTGGTATGATTCCTTATGATTGGTGCCGCTCGCTGACTGAGTGACGTTCCGATTGGCGGAGGGACGTATGATATGCAGTGGTAGAGCATATGCGTTGTGACCGGGGGTGTCCAGCTAACCGGCGTCTAGAGGCTTACTGGTCTATGCTATGAAGTAACTAGCCTAGATTCGTGCGCCGCACGGCCCGAATATTACCGAGATTGACCGATCGTTGACGAAATGCACTCGATGCGAGCCGGCCGAAGGACGGTATGGGCGTTGCCCTCTCCTTGTCATAGTTCCCGCGCTCGTTAAAATTTCTCCTTGTTTTATTATTATTTAGTGTGTTTACTACTACGTTACTGTGACTTTTTAATGGTGTAAAAATTAGCATTGACTTCAATTAGTAGTATTTAATAAAAGCAACTTTTCAAAACAACTTTTCTTAATTTAATAGTGAAAAAGCAATGGTTGTGTGGATTTCTTTTGTTTTCTTAGTACGTTTTGGACGGAAACTTGTATTAAAGATTTTTATTGTATTTTAAATCATATTGATTGTATCATTATTGTAGATAGATAGATAGAATATACTTTATTGTACACCATGAAAATAGTAGTAAACAGGACATGACAGGTAGGTTGTATTCTGTATTGTAAAAAAAACAATACAGTGCACCACTGGTTCTCTGACCCAGCAGCCGCCACTGCTGGCACGTGTATACTGCTTGCCAGTTACAGGCATGCAAATAAGAAAATTGCATGCTGGTTTACTTGCAAATGTATCCACAGTGTGCCAGATACTTGCGTAGCTGGCATGCAAGCTACTGCTCCATTTCACAGGCATGTGTATTTCGGTCATATAGGGATCTCCAAGGTAAGGATAAACTTCAGCCTCTGGTAATTTTTATGGTGACGCTATCATATTCATTTAATTTCAGCTACGACTATCCGAACGTTATAGAAGGCTAATGAAGGCACCAGAGTCGACCGCACGTCAGTAGTAACAGTTTGACCTTGACATCGTTTTTATTTCGTAATCAGTAAAGGCGGTTTTCGTTATTGAAGTGTTACCCACTACTGACGTGTGGTTGAGCATACAGCCGAATTAACTTTAATATGATAGTAATACTATTATTTGTCCTATGGTAATACTTAGCCTATTTCCCGAAGTTCGGAATCTGAACGACTAATATTCATCAAATTGAGAAACGTCGTCAGGGCTTCCGATCTGTTTTTGATGGCAACATTATTAATTTACTCTGCTTTCCAGTTTCGACCACCCGAACGTTATAGAAGGCCAAGGCACCATAGGTATTGAGATCATAGAACAAGTGCCAACCGTAGACGCAGTTCTGGTACCGTGCGGGGGCGGCAGTCTCCTAGCTGGAGTAGCCATAGCTATAAAACATCTTAAACCTGACACTGAAGTTTATGTAAGTTTCCACTTATAACACCTAAGTATTTGATGGCACAATATTTTCAAAGTCCTCTACTTTGAAAATATTGTGCCATCAAATAGGTGTTATTATAATACATGTTGGTCGCCAAGCTTAACGATTAATATCATATTCTACTAAACAGAATTTAACTTTTTAACACGATTTTTTTTTCAGGGACTTACAACTGATAAAACATGCAGTATGGTGGAGGCACTCAGGAAAAATGAACGTGTCTATCTTACAATAGATTCGTCAATAGCTGATGGATTAGCTGTTAATAAAGTCGGAGTAAACACTTTCTACAACCTAACCAAAGGAATTGTCGATAAAATGGTAAAAAGACTGATATCTACTCATTTTTTGCAAATGTTTCCCGCATAAGGGGACTTAAAAATGATTTTGCATGGTTACGAAAGTCGGGACGTATGCGCGTTTTTCACGAGAATCTCGGTTACTAAATGCACGAAGTTACAAAAGAGGTCAAGCACCATAGACTTCAAATTATTTGTTTTCAGGTTGTGGTACGAGAGGACTGGGTGGCTCGTGCGATTATGCACATCATTGAAGAGGAAAAAATTGTTGTAGAAGGAGCCGGGGCAGTTGGTATCGCAGCCATAATGGCTGGACTGTTCCCTAACCTAAAAGGCAAAAAGTAAATGCTTAATGTTAAATCATTATAATGTTATAATGTGCTTTAAAGTGGTTTAAGTTCTGTGTGTGTTTGCTAAACATAAAATTACAATAATACGTATATTTCAGAGTGGTTTGCGTCTGCTCTGGGGGAAATATTGACACGACTACACTAACGCGTGCTCTGGAGCGAGGCATGGCGGCGGAAGGTCGCCTGGTGAAGTTTAAAGTGACGGTGTCTGACCAGCCCGGCGGTATGGCGGACCTATGCACCCTGCTCGCCAACATTGGCGTCACCATGCGGGACTGTGTGCCGGAGCGGGCTTGGGTCAAAGGAGACGTATTCAGTGTTCAAGTATGCCTTAACTTACACTATCTGATAATAATATGTGATTTTGGATTTCTAGACCCGTATGACCTGAGTGTATACTGAGTGTGTTTTTAGATAACATGTCCTTTTTATCCTATCTTCGTCAAAATTTTATTTTTTGTTATAAGCATATATTTAACTTGCTTTATTAATATATCTTTCCGGTTCAAAATGTGTAAATCCATTTTCGAACACTTGCTCGCATCCGATTGAGTTGAAATGCAAATAAATAATAAATTTAATTTAATTAATTTGGCTAAAGGTTAAGCACAATTGATTTTATAAGAAATCTGTTCTAGTTTATTCTAAAATCTTGCTCGCAATTAGCAACTTTTCTTAATTCTTCATAGCTTACCGGAATCTAATAGGCCCGATTCAACATAATGTCAAACTGATATTAGGTAGTGTTAAAAAATCAGGGATAGTTTCAGTGCTTCCCCATTCAAAAACTCACTCTATATTATGGTCTGTATATAACAATAATTACATAATTTTGCAGTTAAAAGTGATAGTTGAAACCAGAGGATGGGATCATACTAAAGATTTGGTAGAACAAATCAAGAAACACTATAAGGAATATTTCTTCCAAGATATGAGCGAAAGGTCTGATAAAACGTCGGCCACCAAACGCGGCCCGTGCCTTGCACCAAATCCTGCGTGCATGCAGAAATAGACCCACATCTATCACATTTACTATCCCGTCTACTAATAAAAATATACCCGTCTAGTAACAAAATAACACTTGTCCAACCCATGTAAAATTATGCCAATAAAATATTTAACAAGATTTTCTTTTGTATTTTTTTTATAAAGCGGACAATATAGGTAGGTACCAACCATTCCAAGAAAAAAACAGCTTCATACATATCGTAAAAACAGGATTGGAACCAGTTAATTAGTTAGTTAGTTCTAATTTACAAGGGTCCTTAATATTTCGCAAATATTTTTTCACAAAATATCACTTCAGGAACAACGATTCACAAACTTCACAACACAAACGTCTTTTGACAAACCGCATATTTCTAATAACAACCTTTCACAGTGTTTCATTTAGCAAACAAGTGTTTTTGTTAGTATATAAAGACTTTGATTTTTACAAACTACACGTTTCTAAAAACAACCTATCACTATGTTTCATTTCGCAAAAAAAGTGTTTTCACAAACTACTTACATGTTTCATAGAACAACCTTTCATAGTATTTCATTTCGCAAACAAGTCTTTTTACATCTACATATTTCTAAAAACAACGTTTCACAGGTTTATTCCACTTTGTTCACCTCGGAATTAGATCACCCAGGTGAATTCACCTGGGTGCACAAGGTGGAAATAATTTGTGTACTTTGTTCACCCCAAGGTGAAATAAAAATTAAAATAGGAGTCGCCTCTGTTCACTATTCCAAAATAGTGAACAGAGGCGACTCCTATTTTAATTTTTATTCGTGTCCTTAAATCACCCACATACAGAATGTTTAATTTACGATTTTTTTTAAAGGATGGCTCCATAAATTAAATACCTCTGTATGTCGTCGTAAGAACAACAGTCGTAAGAACAGTCAGTGTGGCTGTAGGCTTGCACCAAGGGTCGGCTCTAAGTCCTGACTTCTTCTTACTGATAATGGATGCTTTGACATCAGAAATCCAGGAAGAGGCACCCTGGTGCATGCTGTTTGCTGACGACATTGTTCTTGTTGGTAAAGATGGACTTGCGGTCCAGAGTAGATTGGCAAAAGGGCAACAAAATCTGGAGAACGTTGGCTTGAAAATCAGCAGAACTAAAACGGAATACATGTTCTGCGATTTCGGCGGTCTCTCCGGTTTTGTTGCTATTATATTGCGCTAGATGGCGTGCCCTTGCCAGTCTGCTCCGACTTTCGGTACCTCGGTTCACTTGTGCAAAGCGATGGCGAAATAGACCGGACAGTCAAGCACCGAATTAACACAGGATGGTTGAAATGGCGGCAGGTCATGGGAACTACATGTGACTCCCGAATTCCTCTTAAACTGAAGGGGAAAATCTATAAGACCATGATAAGACCTGCTGTCCTGTATGGATCGGAATGCTGGGCTACGAAAGAAATTAATGAAAGGCAAGTGCAAAGGAAAGTGGAATAAACCTTCACAACATTTCTATTTGAAAATCGTTTTTTTACAACTACCTAGGGTGACAAACCGCTTTAACCACCTATTATGCTTATGCTTATGCGTGGCTAAGTTACGGAGTTACCCTTTGGGGAAATAGCACAGACGCACCAACAATATTCACACTTCAAAAAAATTAGTAAGAATTCTAGTAAACATAGAACAAACTGACAGCTGCAAATCCCATTTTATAAAGCATAACATTCTAACCCTCCCTAGCATTTATATATTAGAGACATGTAAATTTGTTCGGAAGCATCAGGAATTCTACTCAAAACGTGGAGAATACAGTTAAATTATGAACTCCGACACAAATCTATGCTAAATTTACCACATTCCCGCTTAAAAATGCATTCAACTAGTCCTTACGTAATGTCCATAAAAATATATAATAGATTACCTGAGCCAATAAAAAATGAAAGCAAAATAAATATATTTAATAAAAAACTAAAACAACTATTATTAAAAAAATGCTATTACAATATTAATGAATATTTCGATGATAAATCATTACAAAAATATACTAGTTAAAATTGTATTAATATAAATCATAGACAATATTTCATTGAACAGTCAGCTTCCTCTCCTACATATTTACTTTGCCGTGCCCGACAGGGTTCACAATGATCTCATAGTTTTAAGTTTAGACCTAAGTAATACATTGTGAAAGCAATAAATATATTGAGTATTGAGTGACCTAGGTTAGGTACCTACTTGTTTCTAAAATGTTATACAAACGTTGGTTACGTTTGACAATCGACTTTTTGCTTATTTTTTCGTTCATAAACCAAAGTGTTTCTGAGTTTGCTCCGCCAGAAGACTCGGATAATCTAAGTTTTGTAACAAAGCTACTTTTTTTTTTCAAAAGTAGTTACTTAATTAACATTATTTTGTGAAATAAATAAATGATCAATCAATAAAATATGAAAACTTTATTTAATAAAAGTAGTGTTGTGAATTGATACATTTGCGAAATGAATTATTTACAAAAAAATACTTTAATAAAAGTAGCATTTGGAAGTGATACATTTTCCAAACGAATACTTTATAAAACGTAATTTTGTGAAATGAAAGATTATCAAAATACCATTTAGCTAAATTAATAATTTTCCAAACAAATTGTTGTAGAAAGTTGGTTTGCGAAATGATACATTTATGAACAAAGATTAAATATTATTTATGAATAATTGTTAGCGAAGTGTATGTTTGTGAAAAGATTGCGAAACGGCGGGCACCCTATTTACAAATATGTATTCGTATCGACGCTTTCCGCTACAATGAGCGTAAAGACCATTTTGTGCAAATTGACTTTTTAATACAACCTTACTTAATTTGTTACGCTACGGTGAAAAAAATGGTTTTTACTACCAACATGTTTTAATGTAATTAAATGAGGCAAAAGACCGTCAAAGCTTAAGAACATTCTTCTTAGAACCTAAAATAGAACGAACACAATAATTTTATAAGTTAAAAAACAAAAATAAAAAAGTTATGAATATTTTTATTTTGTTTTGATGTTTGTTCGTTGCCAAAAGTACGTGATTTGGATTTACGACCTTTGTAGCAGAAAGAGTCGATATTATGCCCTGTCCAAACATAGAGCGGCAAGGACGCGGTAGTAACACACGGCGTTCATCATCATCATCATTTCAGCCGAAAGACGTCCACTGCTGGACATAGGCCTCCCACAAGCATCGCCACAAAGATCAGTCCTGCGCTTTCCGCATCCAGCGGATACCCGCGACCTTCACCAGGTCGTCAGTCCACCTTGTGGAGGGCCTACCCACGCTGCGCCTTCCAGTACGCGGCGTTCAAAATACATAATTTCTGCCACCCTGGATGTATGGATAAAATTTGTGGTGGCAACATGTGAGGGCCGTATTATGGCACCAGATGGGTGTAGGATGACGACAACAACAACAAAGGCCGCGCCGAAAATTCGTTCCACGACAAAAGTCTTCCATGATTTTTTCCATCCACTGATACTAGCAGTGCCCGCGACTGTTCGCGTGGAAGTCTGAAATTAACATCATGTCTTATGCTATGCCACACTGCAATTATCTAACAGAGCTAACTCTGCAGTGAAATTATGGCAACACCGTAAACAATAACTATCAAAATCTCGTTTCGTATCCGTGGACTACCAACGTAGTTCATCTTGGTGTTCTCCTCTAGCTTTGATCACTGTTTAAATCTTGATTTGAGTTAGGATCAATAATATTTAAAAGCATAGATTCATACCCTATAAAAACAAAATAACGAAAAAAACGTTCCGTACGCAGCGGCAGCACAAAAGTAAGTAAGTTGGTTACTTCAAGTTACTTTCGCGTCATAATTGGAACACTTTCTGTACACACATGACGGCATTTTTTTTGTCACCGGCATAGAGCAACCGCAACCCCGTGTTGCTTAATGGTCACCGGTCACGCTTGGCGCCTTACTTGATGCAGATTAGTTAATAGAAAACTTCCCAATTAGGACGTTTTCGAATCTTCAGATTGCGAGCGCTCGTAACATATCTGTTGTCAATCAATCAATCAACTCAGCCTATCGCAGTCCACTGCTGGACATAGGCCTCTCCCAAGTTGCGCCACAACGCTCGGTCCTCTGCCTTCCGCATCCAGTCCCCCCCAGCCACGTTCTTTAGGTCGTCGGTCCACCTGGCAGGGGGGCGCCCTACGCTGCGTTTGCCGATTCGCGGTCTCCACTCAAGGACTCGTCTACTCCAACGGCCATCGGTCCTTCGACAGACATGGCCAGCCCACTGCCACTTCAGCTTACTGATCCTACAAGCTATGTCGGTCACTCCGGTTCTTCTCCGGATAATCTCGTTACGGATTTTATCCTTCAAAGAAACTCCAAGCATAGCTCGCTCCATAGCTCGCTGAGCGACTTTGAATTTGTGGACTAGCCCAACTGTCAGTGTCCGCACGTCTCGGCACCGTAAGTCATGACTGGCAGGACGCACTGGTTGAAGACCTTTGTCTTCAAACTTTGCGGTATAGGCGACGAGTAGACTCGGCGAAGGTTGCCAAATGCTGCCCAGCCCAGACGGATCCTTCTGTTGGCTTCTTTCTCGAAGTTGTGTCTACCAACCTGAATTGCCTGCCCTAGGTAGAAGTATTCCGTTACAACTTCGAGTGCCGACCCTTCGACGAATATTGGCCTCGGCATGACATGCATATTGAACATGACTTTAGTCTTGTCCAGATTCATGCCGAGACCGACACGTCGAGAGGCTCCATTTAAGCTGTGCAGCATTTCGCCCAGTTGTTCCATATCTGTTGGTTGGGATTTAATTTTACAACATATTCCATGCATAGATTTATTGATCACAGTTCAGCTGAGATTAGTAGCTTTATTCTACACTGTACCTGTTTCGGTGTTTGAGCTTTTGAGCAGAGATTTGATTTGTAGGTAATCACTCAAGTGTCATCGAGACCACGCTTATTACAAACCGGTCTGGATATCTGCCGGGTTATTGGCAATAGGCTCGCCCAAGGAATATACTACTCTCTAACGAGAGGGCTCGCCACCTATTACATGGGACTTATAACTATAGCCTATGGATTTCTATTGAATTTGGATTTTTTTATGGTTTTATTTTTATTTTTTTATTGGGTTCTTTCATTAGTAAATTCTCAGTAGCAGCCCGGAGTCCGGATTTGTGCCCGGTCAATGGCAATAGGCTCGCCCCTATTACATGAGACTATAACATAACTGGCGAGGACGCCATTTTAGTGACTATATCCATAAAAGCTTGATATTGTTCTAAAAATAAGATACATTTTCAACATTCACGGATTTTTTTAGGAATGCGGCTACGCCATTCGGACTGTTGGATGTATCGTCAGTGGAGCAACCCTCCACACGTGACTCCACGTGAGGACGTCTGTGGTCTAGTGGGTTCGATTGCCACAGGACACAAATATTTCTGATTTGAACATAAGTGATCACCAACACAAAGTTGGTCTGGGTGTTTCTCATATAAGTATGTATGTATTTACAAAAAAAAAGTGTATAAGTATTATATCCATTGTCTAGTACCCATGCCATAGTACACACGGCTACACATCAAGCTGTACAAAACCAGTAAAGGCTGACCTCGCGTTGTAAGGAAAACCTATACAATGCGAGGTCAGCTTATACTGGAAATGTACAGCTTGATGTGTAGCCGTGTGTACAAGCTCTGCTTAGTTTGGGACTAGATGGTGCTGTTTAAAAAATGTCTCACACGTTGGCCCCAACGTTGGTACGAGCGTTGTCCCGTAAATAATGCCTAGCGTCCACACGTTGGAGATAATGATAGTTTATTCACGTCAGACAGAGCCACTGTAAAGACGTCTGAAATAGAAGTTGCACTCGTCAATTTAACATTATTGAGTGCTTATGAGCACAATTATTAATTGAAATAACACAATCGTTAAACAATGAACGTCGTCTTTCAAAAATGTTTTGACAGACAAGAGGATATCATTATTATTTGTTAATAAACAAAAAGATTTATTTCTAGAAATTCTATAACTATTGCGTTAATCCACGCGGATGACATTTTCAAGACGCGGTGACCGTAGGAATAAGCTCATTCAATGCACCTTACTGTATGAGTGCAGTGGCAAGACCACAGTAGGTACATTATTATAACTGAGGCAAGACTGACCAAACCGCCAACGTGTGGATGCAACGTGAATGTTGGCGCATAATTTCATTGATAAAACCGACACGCGACGGCGATCTGCCAACGCTCGCCCAACGATGAGGCCAACGCCTTTTTCCCGATCCACACGTTGTCCAAATAGCGTTTGCACGAACATCACGTTCGGGCCAACGTGTGGAGCCGGGGTTAACAACCATGGAACATGGAACCATAACGTCGACATAAACTGAACAACCTTTTTTCATACTTATTTGAAACCTCTTGCCACTTGAAGTAAATATAAAAAAACCGGCCAAGTGCGAGTCAGACTCGCGTACCGAGGGTTCCGTACCTTCGTTGGATGTATAAAACTTATTAAGTTATGCTGGTTATGCATCTTTCACCTCAAAAATAAAACTTTGGATGTTTGTGAAGGAATATTCATGATAAAAAACTGCTAGTTATAAACAACGTTCTATTTTTCCTGTAATATAACTTCTATCAGATTTTTCGCTTCACAAACATCGGAGAAAAGAATGGAAATCAGAATTCTTTGTAATTTAAAAAAAAGTCCTTTCATACATACTTCCTTTTACTGAATGTACTAGAACTAGTAGCTCCACTTCGAAATTTTGACTTACCATAAAAAAGAAAACAATTTTTTCTTTTGCCATAAGTTTGGCTAAGTAATATTTAAAACTTCCTTTCAGACCGATAGCATTAGTGGTTGCTGAAATATACCGCCGTGACAGTCGGACGGATGGACGGACAGACGGACGGAGTCGCACCATAGTGCCCGTCCAGGTCCAGGTTCCTTTTTTATCTTTTTGGTACGGAACCCTAATTATGAAATACAAAGTGATATTTTGGTGATATTTAAATTGTCAAATTTTGTATAACGTTAAAAATGTTTTGTTAATACTTTTCTCGATTTCCTTAAGCACAAACAATATGAAAAATTACTAGTAAAAACGTAACCACAAAAATCATACGAAAAAATAATTTCACAAGCAAAGTAACCGTAATATTTCTTCGAGATGACGAGTGCTAAAGATGTGAGTAAATATCATACATTTGTTAAATACATTCGGATTTCGTTGATTAGGATAATATGGAACACCTAAACCCTGTTTGAGAGCTCATAAGTTAGTGATGGGCTAGGTACCTCGCAGATCGTTCGATCGACGATGGATAAACGATATTTTAGTTCCCCAGATTCATTTTTAGCAGTCGCTCCCTCTAACTCGTAATTACCAACAGTTGCTTAACGAATACCCAGACGAACATTGCACCAGTGAGGAGCCTGAATAACTTTACAGCAATTCGAAAGGGTACACGGGGAGAGTTTCGCCAGGCAAAACTCGTTCTGACTTTGTATTTCTAGGCGAGAAAAAAGAGACGACTTTGTGTAAACCTGCCTTATTAGTAGTATGTACACACGGCTACACATCAAGCTGTACATTTCCAGTATAAGCTGACCTCGCATTGTATAGGTTTTCCTTACAACGCGAGGTCATCCTATACTGGTTTGTATAGCTGGATGTGTAGCTGTGTGTACTAATAAATACTGTGTGTGTGTGTTTGCTACTGATAACCATTCCGACGGGCCACATCCAAAATAGCGCTATCGAGAAAAAAATATAGCCGGGCACAAAATCTTATGAAAACGCGTAGTGGAACTAAATTGCTGTCGCGTTCAGCGGCGCTCGCGATCGCCTAACGGCACAATTTTTTATCTCTAGTTGGGCAAATCGTGGATAGATATGATATTAATTTTGGCCATTAGGCTTTGTCCTAATACAAAGCAACTACGCGACCATCACAAGCTCGGGCGAATTCTCTGTTCGTGACATTACGCATTCATCGCGCGTGTGTTAATTAGGATACCTCTTCGACACCTTCACGTTTGATCGCGAGTCTGCGCCTCCTATAACAACGCCTAATACAGCTACCTCGCGGCCATAACGCAACCACTCGTAGTACTCAAGCACCACCGCACGGATCGGCCAAATCGACAATGCAGTTGATTTGTTGTCGCGTTGTCGCGTTGTCGTTGTCGCTGCTAGCTGCTAGCGACAACCCTAAACTGTACTATTAGGTATTCTGTGCCTAGACGCTACTTCAGGCGGCCGCAGTGAGTCAATTCATTCAAGACCACTGTCTGGCGTTATTTTTGCCGCCGTGGCATTGTTGTGACTAAGCCCGTCTGAATGGTCCCATAGCCGTTATTAGAAGACTACTTACGAGTTACGTTACGACTATAATTACTGATGTTAATAGTTCTTTAAAAACGTTCACTGTCGATGCAGGGACGTATTTTTCTCTCAATCACTGCTCTATATTTGACGTATCATAACTGTATTAGTATTACCCATTGTTAGCCATGTCATGTGCATGATAATTTCTTGTCACATCACCATCATGAAGACGTGCAGGCGCGGATCCAGGGGGGGGGGGGGCACTAGGGGCAAGGGGGAACTTAATGAAGTTGTTTTTTATGTTAGAACTTTTGTAAAGATTTGTCTCACTCAAGTATGTTTATATGCCCTAGGCACAGCGAAAAAAAAACCCGTTCGCTTCGTTCATGCCTGGTATTTAGCCTTCGTATGCTCTACACGTTTGTTGTAATTGTATACAATAAGTAGGTATATATAAAAACGTAAGCAACTTTTCTGTTGCATTTATTTATTTGAATAAGGAAAGCCCGAAACCTCCAAAAACATAAAAACAAAATTTTCGCGCTCGCTTCGCTCGCGCTAGTATTAAGACCTTCTATTTGTGTTGGCGTGAAATTGACGACATGTTTTGGCAAAACCTACCGAAAAATTTTACGCTCGCTGCGCTCGCGTACATTCTGTTTCCATTTTGGGTTGGGATTGTAGGGCCACATCCGCAATTACTAAAAAAAAGATGTGAGCTGAATTTTTGAGAAAATAATGTCTATGTTTTTTGACTTTTGAGAAGCAACTGGTTTTACCGAGTATTCATGCAATTAGTAAAATGATATCAAAAACTACTAATCTAGTTTGCTATGGTCGGTTTTTCTTTACAATATTTATTAAAAAAGGAGTTGCCCCGAGACTGACAAGTTCATAGAAATCATCATGAAAATTGCCTGAAGGAGTTCCTACTCCTTTAGGCGCGGATAAATAATATAATATACCTTGCTTGGTCTAACTTTAGGATATTAGTGATCCCAAGATATTAGGTTAGAATACCATAATACACAGCCGCCTCCGGCAAGTTGGGATTGCAGCAGCTACGGCAACGTATTTGAGGAAAGGCCAATCAGACTACAGTTAACTTGCGAACTAGAAAATACTGGGCGTCCCATCGCTATGGTTCATGGAGGGAAAGTAGGTACAGTAACAATCCTTCCTGGTTATACATTTTGTCGACAAAGTCCCTTGAAGGAATCCTGCTACATTACACGTAGGTACCTACGGCTGCCGTCGAACCACAGAATAAGGGAATGGTCGAACACTGAGCGCAAGCGATTTTAACCTTAGTGCTTAGTGGTTCACCGGAAAGTTTGCTGATAGTACTTTAAATATTGAAAATATGAAATTTTACTTGAAGTAGACTTCACTTTCTTTTCTAAAGCAATAAATACTGGATTTAAGGATCTTTCAAAAGTGTCCTCCCTGAACCGAGAATCGAACTTTCAAATATACCAAAAAATATCAGCCTGTTTTTTTTATGTCACTAATCGATAGAGTCAATAATAAGAATTAAATGACTCCAGCAAACATTGTGTCTGTCGAGTAAATCCTCTAATATAAATTGTACCTAGCACAATAAAAAAAGAACTGTGTGATTTCGAATTATCCATTCTTGGTATATTCTTGGTAATTTCACTCTGTTCAAAACAAAATAAAATCTTGTAAAGCTCGTCATCAATAAAGAATATCTCTCGAATTATATTTAATTTCCATTGCTGCACGCTTTGACCACAGAATATCTAATAGTACTAACGTACTTTGAGTCTTTGACTATAGTCAAAGGCTGCACGCAAATATCATTGGCTGCACACCTGCTTTACGCTACAGTGTCCTAGATTGAAGGAAGATCATAAAATCTTACATTAGCTCAGGTACATTTCAATAAATTGATACCAAGGCAAATATTTGTTGTTTGTTCATATTTCATGGACTTCCTTTGATACCAAGGGAGCAAGTTTTACTCAAAAAACACCTTAGGTAGGTATTTTATTTGTTGTTTGTTCATATTTCAAGGACTTCCTTTAATTTTAGACACTATGTTTTTTGGACTTTATAATCCTTTACTATTGACTCTGTCTAAATCTATCAACAGAAGCCATAAAATACAGGAATGTACTTATTCGCGATTGTGTTAGTTAGCAGATTCCCAGCTCAGCCATGAGATTTTTTTAATAATCTGTGAATGCAGTTTTTTTTTTTTTGTAAATAAAACGAAGTCTCCTTCATATTTTCAATGAAGAATAGCGATAACCCAGTACATTATTAATATTTCTAGGATCCAGAATACGACGAGTTGTGTGACCCAGACAACCCACGTAAGATAAAATATGAAGACATACAAGCAGCAGCACGACGTATGGCAGGCCAAATTTTTCGGTCACAACTACCGGTAGGGACTTTCTTACTCTATAAGCTTTCCCTTTCTTCTTCTTCTACCAGTATTCATTAGGAGAAACATAAATTCATATAAAAATCAGAAATAGGTATTAAAAATGCACATGCATTCCATCCTCCACCTTTTTTGATAAATCCTTCACTATACAAGCTGCTTGCCTGTGAAATGCATTGCCACTAAGACCCGTATTACAGAACGATACTCATCTCTGTTTAAAACTAGTTTTGAGTTGAGCTTTGATTTTAGAAAGTTCCTCAAGCAGAGATTTCTTGATCACAGTTCAGCTGAGTTTAGTTTTATTTTATACTGTCACCTGTTTCGGTATTTGAGCAGAGATTTGATCTGTAATCACTCTAGTGTGGTCCAGACTACGCTCGAGTAGAGATTTCTATTCTATTTCAGGTAAAATTCGTGTGTTATGTTGTTGAATTAAAGTTTATAATTACCGTTCTGGAATAAGACCGATACTCCAGTAACGATTCTATCCTTAAGTAGTGATCAGGTGATTGGAGTTTAAACTGTACTTGAGGATTTTTCTGTAATACGGGCTTTAATGTGAGGCGTGCACAATAGTGTACATGTGCACAATAACTACCAGTTTTAAGAATTAGTAAAGGAACTTAAGGAACAGTACTTGTTAATCTGTTTCACTACTTCTTGAAATTGTTCAACTAAATATACCAACTGACTTTTTGAAAAAGACTTTTTTAATTGCTCGTACATCTATCACCCACTAAATCCAGCTTTGTTGCTCTGCTTACATTTTATTTATACAATTAATTTCATTAACGACCTCTGTGGTCTAGTGGTTCGAGTGTCGGACTGCTGATCACGAGGTCGTCGGTTCGATTCCCACAGGACACAAATATTTGTGTGATGAACATGAGTGTTTGTGTTGGTCTGGTTGTTTCTTATGTATTATAAGTATGTATTTACAAAAAAAAAAGTATATAAGTATTATATCCATTGTCTAGTACCCATAGCACAAGCTCTGCTTAGTTTGGGACTAGATGGTGATGTGTAAAATTGTCCCAAAAATATTTATTTATTTATTATATGATAAAATGTGACTAAATTGATTGTCCGTAGCGAGCTCACATGTCGGAGAAACTGGGATTGGACTTATATATGAAACAAGATTTCTTACAATATACAGGATGGTAATTTATTATACATTTTATTTACACAATAGTAAAGGTAGTTGAAGTTCACTTAACTAAAATGAGGGTACTGTACTTTTATGTAATTAAAAAAACGTTATTAAAACCCGTAAGTGCTCCTAATATAAGACATAATAAAGTAAGTAACTACTACAATCATCAATCCACTAGCTAAAGCTGGTAATTGTTAATATAATTATTATCAGCCAATAAAGAATTAGCTACCTTTGTCTGATTAGAAATCTATACACAAAATGACCGCCTTTAAATTCCAGCATAGAAATCTAAATAATAAGGTAATAGAAATGTTATTTACTGTCTTTAAGGCTTGATTTCACCAACAATAATTTTCAGACCGTTTTCCCACAATTCCAGTTTTTTTATTTTTTATAAAATATAGATCTGCTCTTGACCGTAATCTAGACAGCTTTGTCAAGATGTGGTCGACGATGGAGCGAGCAAACCTATTAGGTGCCGATTCACTCCAGCTTTAAAGGCGTTAGGGTTGTAAGTGCCCGGAAATGCAGTGAATTCCACAACTTGGCTGTGCGCATTATGAAAGAGTTCTCAAAGCGCTTGGTTCGATTTTTCGAGTAATCATCGTTTAATCAGAGAATTAACGTTGATGAACACCGGCTTTAATAGCGGAACGCGTGTCACCAGTATGCCGCTACCAACGCCCATGTTTCTAGCATTCAATGGAGAATTAATTAAGCCGAAAAATATTCCGTTGTTGCAAAATACAATTTTAGTGATTCTGCATCCAAAACAGCACCGATGATTAAGAGGACGCTCCCAAAACGTATGTCCCACCCTCGCACTCCCCTTACACACCGCAACTGCGGGCCGCTCTCGTCAATTTTATGCGAGTTGCAATAGAACTCATTTTCGAGAAAATCATTCTCGCGTGTTTTACCACGGAAGTAAATGTCGTAAATCTCAAAACAGTTTTCTTTTTATTACAAGAATACTAAACAATCTATACAAATTTCCTCTAGCTAGTATTTAATAAACTTTATTATCTTCCTATTTGCATATATTTTATATAGCTAAGTTAAATAATAAAGGAGAAATATTCCAAAAATCTCTAAAAAAGCATGATTTTCAAAAAATAAAAGTATCGAACAAAAATCAACTAATTATGTAAATGTCTAGTCAAACGATGGATAAAGGTTCAACAAAACATGTATCTAAATTTGAAATTCATCAAGCATGTGTTCGACTCAGGATATGTTTTCAAAAAGTCACCTCATTTTGGGAGCCTAGCCTTAAGAAAAAGGTTCGCGCACAGGACCCTAATTCTCGCGTTTTAGAGATAAATGTCTAATTCGAGATAATCACTAATTTTAAATCTCTACGAAAAATGTCGCCGGTAATGTCAACCGTTACGTACCGCTCCTTGTATTTAGAGCGCTAAGCGTAGACATATCTCTAACGTGACATTCTGAAAATACAAAAATTTATTATCAATCGACATTCGCTATCTTGTTTCGACATTATGTCGAGTTCGAGATAATGTCTACGACGCGAGTATCACCCCGCTGGTGTCCTACAACCTGTACGATGTGTACGCGGTGACAACTTCACGCGCCTTTGCCACTTCTATTACCTTACTATTTAGATTTCTATGAATTCCATCCTGTATAACAATCTAAATAATTAGTTTCAAGGAGCGCGGAGCACGCAATACTTTACTATTGCTAAGCGATGAACAAAAGAAATTTGGCGTGATATCTGCCAGCGCGGGAAACCATGCTACTGCTTTGGGCTTCCATGCTAGTCAACTAGGCGTGCCGAACATAGTCGTCATGCCTCTGCTGGCCCCCATGACAAAGGTGAACAGTGCAGAAAAAAATTGTGGGAAGGTAATAATGCATGGCGACAACTTGGGACAAGCAAAGCTCTTTGCTATGAACTTAGCCAAGGAGAAGAAAATGAGATACATTAACGGGTAAGGTTCTCTCAAAAATTAAATAATATGCACCTAGGTAGGTAGGTACGGTCGACCGCACGTTGGTGGTAACACTTTGACATTAGCAGCATCTTTATTTCGGAAGCAGTAGGGGCGGTTTTCGAATTGACATGTTACCACCGTCATGCAGGCGACTGTACCTAAAATGCACAGACCAGTAAACCTCAAGACGCCGCATAAACAAAGTTTTGCATTGACTGTGTCGTAAAATAATGGCGGGGACTGGGGGGTGGACAGCGCGTTCTGATTGGTCGGTTCAAAAGTTCTGTGGTATGATTGGTGCCGCTCGCTAAGGTGGCCACTGACGATGCTTCCAACCGTACGAATGGCGTGGTTGTATTCCAAAATCTGTACGTGAATGTTGAAAACGTATGCTATTTTTAAAACGACGTCCTGGCTGTGGAATTCCAATCGGGTAGAAATCCACCAAGCCACGCCTCTTGGACGTAATGGCGTTGTGGTTTTGGAGTGATCGTCAATGCGAAAAACTTGCAGTACACCACCCGGAAGCCGTTGAAACGCTCCGTGAATGTGCAAAACTATGTCCATTTTTATTTCATTCCGCGTTGCGCCGCCGCATGCGTAGCATCTCTAGTACGTCTGTGGCCGCCGCAAGTGAAGGACGCAGATACTCGGTACGCGTTTTTGCAACACCGAAACTTTTGGCTATGAGCAAGGTGGACGGTGGGGACAATCAAATCGATCACAACGTACGCTGTGGCCGAAATCACGAAATGTGAAACATATTAGGACTGTGTGTGACTGTGTTTTGTATTTCCACGCTAATGTCGCTATCTTTTCGATTTTTACGAGTTAAAGAAGGAAATGAGTCATAAGACTTGTTGTAATGTGATTTGCACAAATAATGAATAAAATAGTTTGTGTAAATTTTACAAGTTTGGCCTAGTACGAGTTTGACACTTACCGATACTTCCATCGAATTCGACGACTTTCATTCATTAATCAGTAGCGCCCCTGGCGGATACGAGGAGGAACTAGTAGTTTATGAATGAAAATCGACGAAAACTATGAAAGTATTATAAAGTGTCAAACTCGTACTAGGCCCCCTGGAAATTGGAGTGGAATTCGGAAAGGAAAAACTGGGTAGGTACTTAACTCTTGTTTATAGGAAAAAGTAAGTACCATGAGAGTATGATCGGCAGTTTCTTTGTTCACGCATTTAGTTTACCTGTATTTCTATCAAGTACCTACTTACAATGACGTGAGCGCGTTGATGAAATTCTAGAACCAAGATTCAAGAACGTATACGCGATGGATTGATCGTCAGTGTGCTAAAAAATAGGACGTCGTTTTGTTGGAAGTGGTCATTAAAACGACGTCGGAATGGATACGTCGTCAGTGCCCACCTTAACGGAGGGAGGACGTCCCGATTGGCGGCGGGGCGTATGATATGCAGTGGTACTGCATATGCTTGGTGACCGGGGGTTACCGGGTAATGGGTGTCTAGAGGCTTACTGGTCTGTGCTAAAATGTAAGTAACGTACACCAGTGATTTATTTATTTTAACAGCTGCCTGCGTTACCTGACGCGTGATTGACCGTACCGTACGTCTGAACAACTTTATTATGATAGTATAATTAACCTGTTTTCCGAACAACTAATATCGAACAAATGTAGAAACGTCTTTTCCGATCTGTTGATGATAGCAACGTTATGATCAATTTACTCTGCTTTGCAGTTTCGACCACCCGAACGTTATAGAAGGCCAAGGCACCATAGGTATTGAGATAATAGAACAACTGCCATCCGTGGACGCAGTGCTGGTACCGTGCGGGGGCGGCAGTCTCCTAGCTGGAGTAGCCATAGCTATAAAACATCTCAAACCTGACACTGAAGTTTATGTAAGTTTCTTTTCCAGTCAGACTACTGCTACTGACCATAGAAATCTAAATAATAAGGTAATAGAAATGTTATCTACCTTCTTTTAATACGGGACTGCGTGTCGCCGGTTTGCCGCTACCAACACATAAATACGCAATTACGTCCACCATGTTTCTAACATTCAATGTGAAATAAATAAAGCCAAAAAAAATCCGTTGTTAGATGTGCTGCTACACATAATTTTAGTGTCTCCGCGTCCAAAACTGCAGTGGTGATCAAGCAAACGGTTCGTGCACTGGTGTCCTACGAGACACCTGCACGCGGTGACATTTTTACGCGTCTTTACTACTTCTAATAGCTACCATATTATTTAGATTTCTATGACTGCAACCTCTACAAAAACTGGAAATATTTAGATTGTTATGCTTCGGTCAAGTTAGTATATTTGATCATGATGTATAATAAGTGTGGTGCTGGTACGGAAGTGGAACCCATTGTGTGCGAGTCCGACTCGCACTTGGCCGGTTGTTTTAATTCAGATTTCAGACACAAACCATTTTCTGTTTTCAGGGAATCGAGACAGACAAAACATGCAGTATGGTGGAGGCACTCAAGAAAAATGAACGCGTTTATTTTCCAATAGGTTCGACCATTGCCGAGGGATTAGCTGTTCCTAAAGTCGGAGTTAACACTTTCTTTAACGTCAAAGGGCTGGTCGATAAAATGGTACTTATGAACTGTAATAAAATTATAAAAATTCTAATTCAAATATTTATTTGCTTTTAAATATGGTTACACGATTTAAATACTCCGCAAATTTTCTCCCAGTCCAATGATGACTTTGGCTTTTTAAGATGCAGTACACTTCCATGGTGCAGGCACACAGCGTGCAGCGGGTGGAACGGAACTGAGGCGGAGCGTCAACCAAACGTGGACGGGGCGTGCATGAGCATGTCACACTACGGGCGGATCGCGCGAACGGGCGGCGCGGCGGAATGACAGCGCCAGAAGAAAACGTTCCGCTGTCTGTGTGACTATTACTACGCATTCCCATATAATACAACGCCAGCGTATCGGTCGCGCACCACCCGGCGTCCTTTCCGCCCAGTGCAGCGGAGCGGCGTCGGATCGGTCACGTCGTCAAAACACCCGGCAGGATGGCGCTGTGTGCACTGTCTAATACAGTTCAGTACATTACAACTCCAGGAGACCCGTCGACGATACGCTTCAGTTCCGTCCCGCTTCATTTCTGCTCGTTGTGGGTTTGCAGCTTAAATTTAGGCGACTGTTTCCACTAAAGTTGAGGACCGATGGATCTTTGTTGGCTTGTCTTTTTTTTGTTTTAGGTTGTTGTTAAAGAGGACTGGGTGGCTCGTGCGATTATGCACATCGTTGAAGAAGAAAAGTTTGTTGTAGAAGGATCCGGGGCAGTTGGTATAGCTGCCCTTATGGCAGGCCTGTTCCCCAACCTAAAAGGCAAAAAGTAAGCTTAAACGTAATCAGTGCTATGCTTTGGGAGAAGAAAAAAAACACTTCTTATCATAGATATACACAGACATAGTACTGCGAACAATCATAGTGAAGCCAACAAAACCGTGCTCCTCCGTGTACAGCACAAACCTGCGCTCACGCACACACCATGCACCTGTAGCATATTTGTTTTCGCGATGCTTACTGGACGATGCCGCGACATGTGTATTGTGAGCGGTGAGACGGTTTGAGGTGCATGTGTGTGCGTGAGCGGTAGTTTGTGCACGGAGGAGCACGGTTTTGTTGGCTTCACTATGATTGTTCGCAGCACTTTATCTATATTTTTTACTATGTCTGTGCCTGTTTATAAATAAACTTCTATCCATGTTTGATGTATTTCTAGTCCCAGTGGTTTGGAGTGTAGACTTTAGACCTTGCAATTTATGTCAGTCAGTATTTCCCGATTTCAGTATTAGCCAGTATTTTCAGTAGTTCCGTGTGGTGCTGGACGTAAAGAATTGCACCACCCACCACCAAACCCACCCACCCACCATCTTCTCATGGGTGTCGTAAAAGGCGACTAAGGGATTCACCAGAGGATGATGGACAGCAGCGTTCTCTGAGTATAAAACCAACCAACTGCGATCGCCAACCCGCCTCCCAAGCATGGCGATTATGGCATATCCCCCAAACTGCTTGAGAAGGCCTATGTCCAGCAGTGGACGTCTTTCGGCTGAAATGATGATGATGATGAGTATTTCCCGAATAGTTTTATAATTTATGGGTCGAATACGAATTATATTTCAGAGTGGTTTGCATCTGCACTGGGGGCAATATTGACACGACGACGTTAGGGCGTGTCTTGGAGAGAGGCATGGCGGCGGAAGGTCGCCTGGTGAAGTTCAAAGTGACAGTGACAGACCGGCCGGGCGGTATGGCCGAACTGTGCTCGCTGCTCGCCAGCATCGGCGTCACCTTGCGCGACTGTGTACCGGAGCGGGCATGCGTCACTGGAGATGTTTTCACTGTTCAAGTGAGTCTTGCTCTCTGAAATTTGATAGTATGTAAACTATGATTACCTACGGTTTAAGCCTTCTGGAATAATACATGATCAATATACAAAAAAAATAATTAAGAAGGCCTTCTTCACACTCAAAAACACTAACCCTGAGACGAGACTTGCCTACCGTTGAATCACAATAAATTCACAAATGAACCTTTGACAAAGTTTTTATCCAGTAGCCGGATCGATCCAGCATCGCTGTATGGATCGGCATTGAATCATATACCCTGAGCATATACCCATTCAAATTGTGCGTCACTTAATTCCAGCATTTCCAGCTACTGAATTTTAAATTGTCACATTCAATGAAAATCCACACAAATAGTAGATACCTACCTATGATTTAGTGACGTACGGTACGTATGTACTTAGGTACGTCACGTAACTAAGTCAGACACTGATTTGATCTTGTTCCAAATTAATTGACTTCAACGGGATTAATTAAGATGTAATGACGGCGTTTATGGGTCTCGCTTTACCTATTATATCAATCAACATGTAAGACAAAGTGCTGCGAACAATCATAGTGAATCCAAAAAAAACCGTGGTCCCTCGTGTACAACCAGCGCCCACGCACATACCTGCACCTGAAGGATATTTGCTTTCGCGATGCTTAATGGACGATACCGCGACATATATACTGAGAACGGTGAGCACTGCACGGTCTGAGATTCATGTGCGTGCGTGAACTCTGGTTTGTACACAGAGGAGCACGGTTTTGTTGGCTTCACTATAATTGTTCGCAGCACTTCGCCTTTATTTTTTATTATGTCTGTGGTTATCATCAAATTGAATTCGTTCTATCAACAGTGAAATGAAAAAAGTGAGAAAAATACCTACCTACTTTAATGTTTGCAGCTCAAAATCATTACCGAAACCAGAGGATGGGATCATACTAAAGAGTTGGTAGAGCATATCAAGAAGCATTACAAGGAGTATCTCTTCCAAGATATAAATGAACAACCAGACAAAACGTCGGGCACAAAACGCGGCCCGTGTCTCGCTCCGAACCCTGTGTGCATGCAAAAATAGACTTACATACGATTATACAAAATTACCTACCTAACTTGTCTAGAAACAATATTACACTTGTGTATATTAGACCATGTCCGATTTTATCAATAAATATTTATTTAACGGCGATTTGTTTCATTAGTTTGTTAGAACTCAAGAAGCACCAAGCTGCATTACAGGATGTCACACAGGGTCCACATCGGTAACTTTAGCATTTATGAAGACATAGAGTACACTCGAACTGCAAAAGCTGAAAATTACGCTGTCGCCTGTTTATTGACAAGGAAAAGAAAGAAAGAATAAAATATTTATGTAGGTACACCCTAACAGTGTGGTGTGTACCAATACAGAAGCCAGGAAAATTAACGTCAAAAAAGTTAAATTCAATGTAAAAATGACGTCAATTAACATCAATAGGTATGTTGTGTAAACTTAACTTGACTGCCTCTTTGGTCTAGTGGTCGCAAGCGCGACTGCTGAGCGTGGGGTCCTGGGTTCGATTCCCGGGTCGGGCATGTTGTTATTGGGTTTTTTCATTAGGAAATTCTCAGTAGCAGCCCGGAGTATGGATTTGTGCCCGGTAAATGGCAATAGGCTCGCCCCCTATTACATGGGACTATAACATAACTGGCGAAATGTGGGTGTACTACACACCTCTGCCTACCCCTGCGGGGAAATACAGGCGTGATGTTATATTATGTTATGTTAACAATTTAACAAACGGAGTAATGTATAGAAACTACTCGATACTGTATTAAAAATATAATTAATAAGAACAGCGCTAGGTCAACAATTTAACAAGTGATTCCGCCAAGGTTCGGCTCACGACAGACCATCTACTTAATCTACAATATAAAACAAACAGTCATACTCAAATTCAAACAACGCTGTTCTTGTTCTTCATCCCAGGTGAAATTAGATCTCACTATACGTCCGGGGCCCGCGCAAAGCATGATCACGCCAGCACCCGTTCTTTTTGCCATACTCGACTGCTGTATTGCTAACAATTGCAATACTATCTAAACGATAGCACGATAGTATAGATACTATCGATAGTATTGCATGATTTCGAGAAATCGATACTATCGATAGTATCGTAACAATAGTTTGATACTATCCATAGTATTGTTGGATACCTTCCAATCGATAGTATGAATGATTTGGTGTTTTTCGATACTATCAATAAACAATCAATAGTCTATTGATTGTTAGGCAACGCTAGCCCATAGGATAGGAGCCTGAAAATTCCCGCATCATGGTTACACATGTGTTGTTGAATAACAGGTTGATTTCGCAAACAATGAACTTGGCCCTTCAATCAATCAATCAACTCAGCCTATCGCAGTCCACTGCTGGACATAGGCCTCTCCCAAGTTGCGCCACAACACTCGGTCCTCTGCCTTGGCCCTTGGAGCATAATAATCCAAATATTAATTTTTATTTTTATTTTATCTTTGATAATTGCGTTCTATCGTTGCTTGTGACTGTACTCTCATATATACAAACGTACTTTGTGGACTGTACTTTGACTATTCCATTTAAACTGATTTAAACCCTTTTAAACCAATGAAATTTATTTAAAACGTAGTGGTTATATTCTCTTTGATTCTTTCATTCCATTATAGAATAAGCGGTAGAAGGGTAGAAGCTTTGTTAATGGAATCTAGAAGCGGCGGTAAATGTCATGTCTCTGACAGTAACGTAGTGATTTTTTTCTCTGTGCTGGTGCCATATGCACAGATTAATGATATATGTACTAGTAGCCATATGTAAATTATTATTATAAACCAATATACCCTATAAACCATAACAATTGCGAAATCATAAACACATTATAAGTGCAAAAAGAAGCAACCAAAATAAACTATGTTTGCTACCAGTTAATTATGTCATTACACCAAATCTAGCAGGCAAAATGCCAAAAAAACCGCGCCTTTCACCTCCCCCTGGCCTTCTAGAGACCAAAGAAACTTTAGGTCTATCCCCCGCGTTACTAGCCAAGCGTGATTTCGCCAAGATCAAGACGTGGTGTCCAGTAAGTTATCGTATTTAGATTCTTAATAAACCATCAATGAGTTATTACAACTAAAGTAGCAATATTACAGCATTTACAGCCCACTGAATCTCGGGTCTTCGTGCCAAGACCCCTTTACGATACATTGTTAGATCTAATTGTTAATCTTTTAATTAATTACGCAACACACTAGCTTCTCACACACCCCGCCAATGTTCTTCACATTAATGTCTTATGATTGGAAAATATCCGTAGGTATATCATAAATTAGCGGAACGCGGCTGCCTTAGCTACAACTGATGTGTCTACTTTGTACACACATAATGGAATATATAACATATATCAACTTTATTACTAACTAGCAGCGTCCGCGACCAACTCCGTCCATTTTTTTTTACGTGGGTAAAATCCTCATAGACGCTCTCCGCCCGGGGAAGGCAGAGCCAGTGTCGGACTCTTATCGACTAAAAACCACCACGGTGTTCCTCTAACGACCCATGGCCGTGGACGTGGAAGACTCCTGTATTCGCCTAACCATCCCCGGCAGGTCCCGGTTCGCCACTAGTAGCCGAGCCCCTTTATATGTTATTTTCCGACATCCACATGCACGGAGTCGGCCATACCCAGAGGACACGGCGCAGAACACACTGGAGGAGTGACCTCATCACTGCAGTAGGCGGCAGCGATCTCTCGCTTCCGGCCATGGTTCTATCTATAATCGGGAGCGAGAGCGCTTGGGTAGACGTCGTCTCCTTCTGCGAGGAGGTGATGCTCACTAAGGAGGCGGCGACCTCTCTTCCCATCCGCAGGAGGCGACGACCTCTCTTCACATCCGCAGGAGGCGACCTGGGCGTCACAGGACCTCCGGCCACCGTAAGTGGGCCTGCGGGCGGCGCACTCGGGATGGCCCGCCACCCGACCAGTCACGGCCCGTGACGGTGGTGCTTTGTGTTCCGCGCGCACCATTCCAGAGGAGGGTGCGGCCGATATGGTTGCCGCAGAAGGAGAAGGGGCTCGCCTACTAGTGGCGAGCCGGGACCTACCAGGGATGGTTGGACGATTACAGGAGTTTTCCACGCCCCCGGCCAAGGGTCATTAGAGGAATACCGTGGTGGTTTTTAGTCGGTAAGAGTCCAACACTGGCTCCACCACGGAATACTATTTCCTCTATGGGCTCCACCTTCCCCGGGCGGAGTGCATACATGAGGACTTTCCCCACGAAAAAAATAAAACAACAAAAAAAAACAGACATAAATTCAAAAAAACAATTGATTCTTGTTCTATTGCTTATTTCTAGTCCCTCTAGCCGGTTTTATCGACCTATCGACCTGACTTTTCGAACTTTACAATATTATATATTAGGTACATAGTACATAAATACATACACAACATGTATTTTTACCCTAACTTTATATTTATTAATTTATATATGCTTTATTGTACACCATAAAAAACATTACATTGAATAATATTGAATATGCATTTAAACTATTGTACAAATGGCGGCCTTATCGCGATCAGCGATTTCTTCCAGGCAACCTTAGGATGGACAAGAATGAACTGGACAGAAAATGGGGTTGTCAAATGTGCAATTTCGATACATAATTTAATAATAAAATAAAATACTATACTACTACTATATAATAACAACAAAAAGATATTCTATAAATCCTAATACATAAATACTATATGCATATATACATATAAATAATAAGCAACGGTAAAGTAATTAAAAACGACATATATATATATTATACTAGCTGTGCCCGCGACTCCGTCCGCGTGGATGTCGGAAAATAACATCGTGTCATAATTATGAACACAATATCTTCAAATATATACATACAACGTGTATCAGAAAAGCGTGGTCATATTTTAAGAGCTCATTCAGGGCATCGATCGCATAGAAAAACTTTTACTATGGGACCAACCCTGAAATCGCGAATAAAATATCAGCTGTTCCCTACCAAATCATTGCTGTCACTCGACAAAGTGTAAGGATCAGCTGCTTTGTTTTTAGCGATTTCAGGGTTGGTCCCGTAGTAAAAGTTGTTCGATAGCATCACCTGAATAATCTCTATAAATATGACCACGCATTTCTGATACACGTTGTATAAGCGCCTACACAGACAATTACACTATTTACCGACCATACTATATTTTGTTTTTACAACCAACCGGCTAAGGTGATGAAATTTCATGGAATTAGCCCTAAACTCCCTCATTCTGAGAAGACGCTCGTGCCCAGTAGTGGGACTGTAATGGGCCTGTAATATTATGTTATTCTAGAATACTAATAATATCCAGTTCATTAACTCTTCTCATTTTGAGAAGAGGGCCATACCCAGTAGTGGGACAGTAATGGGTTGACTACGTTATGTTATTCTATATTTTCTAGTTTCTTAACTCTTCTCGTTCCGAGAAGAGGTCCGTGCCCAGCAGTGGGGCAGTAGGTAATGAGCTGATTATGTTATGATAATCTATTACACTAACAATATCCAGTTCCTTAACTCTTCTCATTCCAAGAAGAGAGCCATGCCTAGCAGCGGGACAGTGATGGGCTATGTTATGTTATTATATATTTTCTATAATACTAATAGAATCCAGTTGTATTTTTAGGAACCTGCAACCTACATCCAACCAACACTCATGACCTCTACTTTGTATGCAACTTAATTCAATAGAGGGGTCAAGCTGTATCGCTGGATCTACTCAACCGATTCAGATAAAACATACCCTATATTTTAAGTTAGACTAATACCAATACAAATGCTAAGTTTCATTACGATCCGTTCAGCCGTTTTCACGTGATGAGGTAACAAACAGACAGACAGACAGACAGATTTTTTTAAACGATTGATTCGTGTTCTATAGCTTATTTCTAGTCCCCCTAGCCGGTTTTCGCGAAAAAAAACTCAATGTACAGACTTTTCGACCTTTACAGTTTTATTATAGTATTTTATTTTATTTTATTATAGTATAGATTGTAGCAGGTATAAAATTAACGTTTTCAGAATCCATCGAACATTGAATATGATCGATGGTGTGATCCAAACAACCCAAAAACCATACATTATAGCCATTGTACGAAAGCAGATGAAGTTATTAAAGAATTTGTTCAGTCCACACCGCTAATGGTAATTATGTTTTACCTACCTCTTAGATATCAATGCCAATGGTTAATATTTTATTAACGGCTGTTTTCAGTAACCTATATTTTTATGTATATCCACGATTTTCCCAACAAGAGATGGAAATCTATCTATCTATACTTATAAAGACAGATGTCCTGACTGACTGATTCATTAACGCAGAGCCAAAACTATTTAAGTTAGAATCATGAAATTTAGACAGTAGGTTCTATTTGTGACATAAGCACCCACTAAGAAAGGATTTTTGGAAATAACCCTAAGGGCGTGAAATAGGGTGTAAGAGTTTGTATAAAAAATCTTCTTTCCTGGATCGATTCATTTGAAACTTGGGAAAAATTATCTTTAAAGTATATGTATAATGACACACTTACCTTTTCTTTTTTCAAAATTAATCGTTAAAGAGGGTGCCATAGGTTTATGAATTCGTATGGGAGATTATTGCGTGGCTGGATTAAGTCAAAACTCGATATAAGTAATCTATAAAACAATTAATGAATTACGTGTTTTTAAGTTTTTTTTAAATTAAACTCACCGGGGGTAAAAAAGATCTTGGGGTCATCATCACTTGACACAAATACTCTTCAAATTGAATAATAATAAAGAAATACGTATTTTTTTCCTAAAACTATGACGGGGCATATTATATGGGGCAAGTTAAATCTTTTTACGCGGGCAAATCCGCAAGAGCACAGCTCGTTAGACATATGCTTCATACATTTTATGTCAAATTTATATCTCTAGTAGGGCAAATCGTGGGTAGATAAAGTATTGAAAACGTTTATAAGACACCATGGACTTTCTAACACTTCGCAGCATGTTTGCAGCCTTAGAGAGTCCATATTTACTCACAGTGCGCCTCTAGCCTTTCAGGAGAAAACTATGATAAAATAAAAATACCCCTTAATCTAGTTGAATCAAAAACATGACCATTTTGTGCCCTATTACTTTTGGAGAACTTGTGCGATTTCGCAAACAGACCTGTCTTTTTACATATTTCACGTGAAGGAAGTGGAAAGTAAAATAAGATTTAATTGATTTTTCAACACACTTGCTCGTAAAGTGGCTCTTATTGCATCGCTTTTAGGTTCATAATGTGGCTTATAACGCACGCGTGCTTTTTAGGGTTCCGTACCCGAAGGGTGCCAAACGGGACCCTATTACTCTCGCTACGCTGTCCGTCCGTCCGTCCGTCCGTCTGTCTGTCACAAGGCTGTATCTTTTGAACGGTAATAGGTAACCGGTTGAAATTTTCTCAGAATATGTGTTGCTATTAGATGTATCACGACAAATACTAAAAACAAAAAAAAGTCTAAAACCAAGGGGGGTCCCCATATAAGAAACCTCAAAAAACATGCATTTTTTCAACGTTTATGTTCCTGCTCTATTTTCAAAACGGTAATATATACCAGCGTTAAACTTGGTCAGATTATAGTGCATATTATGTAGTTTAGCAACAAATACTAAAAATAAGACAAACGTAGACATATGTGGTGGTAACTGCGTAATAAAGACATGCAAAAATGCATATTTCATGCACGGTACGTTGATGTCTTTTGGTAAACTCTCGTAAATTAAATCAGTTTGTATGGGATATCAGGTCGTTGAGAGGTACGGAACCCTTACTGCGCGAGTCGGACTCGCACTTGGCTGGTTTTTAGGGTTCCGTACCCGAAGGGTTCCAAACGGGACCCTATTACTCTCGCTACGCTGTCCGTCCGTCCGTCCGTCCGTCTGTCTGTCACAGGGCTGTATCTTTTGAACGGTAATAGGTAACCGGTTGAAATTTTCTCAGAATATGTATTGCTATGAGGTGTATCACGACAAATACTAAAAACAAAAAAAAGTCTAAAACCAAAGGGGGTCCCCATACAAAAAACCTCAAAAAACATGCATTTTTTTCAACGTTTTTGTTCCTGCTCTATCTTCAAAACGGTAATATATACCGGCGTCAAACTTGGTCAGATTATAGTGCATATTATGTAGTTTAGCAACAAATACTAAAAATAAGACAAACATAGATATATGTGGTGGTACCAGCGTAAGAAAGACATGCAAAAATGCATATTTCGTACACTGTGCGTTGATGTCTTTTGGTAAACTCTCGTAAATTAAATTAGTTTTTATGGGGTATCAGGTCGTTGAAAGGTACGGAACCCTTACTGCGCGAGTCCGACTCGCACTTGGCCGGTTATTTTTTTCTTTATATTATCGCACTAGTGCTTTTTACTTTACAGTTTATTTTTAAATCGCAGCAAAGAGTTTTTATGCCTGAACTAAATTAAACATTTTTGGGAATAAATCAACTGTATTAATTAAAATATGCTATTTAAACATTTCATTTCATCAAATTATTAATTTTTGTCAACAAATTAATATTAATTTGTGTTATAAATAAAAAAATCAATTTATAATATTTTTATATTAGGCTGTTTGGCGGTTTCCTTCGACCACCTGCGCGCGCATAGCTGTATGCCACCGCGCAATCCGCGCGCCATATTTATCATTTGTCACATATTCAATCATCATCATTTCAGCCGAAAGACGTCCACTGCTGGACATAGACCTCCCCCAAGTATCGCCACAATGACCGGTCCTGCGCCTTCCGCATCCGTGGGTCCATCTTGCGTGGGTAGGCCCCCCGCAAGATGGACCGACGGCCTGGTGAAGGTCGCGGGAATCCGCTGGACATATTCAATATTGTCTAAAATGTGTAATTTATGTTTTTTTCCTCGCAAGTGTTTTGAAAAACGTCGTATGAGTTATGACACGCGTGAGCATTGACTATTATACTCTCGGCTCCATTACGCCCTCTCCTTCGGCTCGGGCTGCAATCCAGCCTCGAGTATAATAGTCAACTTAGCTCACTTGTATCATAATGTACTATTACAGGACTATAATTATTTTGTAAATCGTTTTCAGAAATCCAGAAGTTGTAAACAATTTCAGATGCAATTATACTTCAAGATAGAGACTTTTCACAGAACTGGAAGGTATTGTGAGTTCTTTGACATGTACTCTCTAATATTGAATATCTGAAAATGTTTGTGTATTTTCAATGTTTTGCTACAGTTTCCACGAACGATCGGCAATTTATGCGTTACTTATGCTTACTGACGAACAACGCAGAGGAGGTGTTTTTACGGCATCGGTAGGAAATTGGGCTATGGTAATATACCCGATTAGTATCGAACTAAATACCTATAGTTGTTTTAAAATACATAATTATACAGGTTGAGTTTTGAAAAGAGTGCTGGAGGGCCAAATCCGAAACTCAAGGTATAGAGGAAACTCCTCAAAGGAGTCGTGAGCTTTTGCATTTGTGATATTGATATAAATATGTGATGCTCCAAATGTAATCCCTGATTTCTCAGGTATAATTTTATGATGAGAGACAACAGTGTGGTCTCCACAGCCCAAGCCCAAGCTAGCATGCCTATTATGATTTACAAAATTATTGTTCAATTCGAGAGAGTATAAAGAGCCAGCCCAAATTTGTGCGCTGAAGTTAGCGAAATGTTAAGATTGCTTAGCATATTAGTTTTGTGTTACGTTGATTTATTTTATGGTTTTAATTATTTTAGGCTTTAGCGTATCAAGGTCATCTATTGAGAGTCGACGTGACAGTCGTCCTTCCCGCTAACACCACGTTAGACATCGTATCTAAATGCCAAAGTTTTGGAGCCACCGTCGTGCTCTATGGAAAAACTATCGTCGAGGCCAAGAGACGCGCTTTTGTAATGATAGCTGATCAAGGTCACGTTGGTACCTACCTGAATGGGTAATAATACCTATCTTTATAAATTGCTTTTATTACTGATCTGTGTTCAGATTCAGAGGCATTTTACGGTTGACAGCAGTGTCGCTCTAAATTAGCACTTTTTTAAAGATTTCAAGAGATTTTAGGCGAAATTGAAGAATGTATTCTATGTATAAATTGAATTGAAACATATTTTCGTCTTGATTTGTTGATTTGTTGTTTTCGTAAAAAACCCAAAAATATGCGCTGTAGATAATAAAATTCACAATCGGTGATGTTTTCTTGGCGTTTTGCAAAACCTACCCAAAATCAAAATCTACCCTCGTCGATTTCATAGTAAGTTTAGCCCCGAGCCTCCGAAGGGTTTACTCCCCCACTGACCAGTTTACAGGAATTTACACAAATAACACTAAAATGTTAATGATAAAGTTAAATAAAGACTAAAGGGTCGTTCTCAAAAAAGTGGCACCGCTCGAATAAAATTTTTTTTTTTTTTAAATGTATCAATTATTGAGTTTTTTTTACAAAAATCCATTCGGAGTATTTTTCTTATGTAAATTTTTTCTAAGGGAATAAAATTTTCACATAAATAGACAAAATACAGCTTTTCAAAAAAACTACCTAACAGGTTAAAGAGACATCTCACGGGTTAATGAGAAAATGTCTCCAGGTTAAAGAGAATCAAACAGGTTAGTGAAAAAAAAACAATGTAACCATGCAAATCGGCTTTTATTATTATTAACTGCAAAACTAAAGTTACATTAAACAGACCGGCTTTAGAACACAGGAAACATAAAAAATCATGCTAAACGTTTCTGTCGATACATTTAGAGAGATACAATAATCTATATCTGATCTCTAAAAAAATAAAATAGAAATTTTCTTCTTATCTAATCAGTCTTAAACAACCAGTCAGTCAATAGTTTGACACCAAGATATCAGAAAATGTTTAGAAGGAAGTGGAGAGAAGATGCAAAAAAATCCTACCAACGTAAAAAGGAGCAAA
This sequence comes from Asteroscopus sphinx, assembly GCA_949699075.1. Taxonomy (NCBI): domain Eukaryota; kingdom Metazoa; phylum Arthropoda; class Insecta; order Lepidoptera; family Noctuidae; genus Asteroscopus; species Asteroscopus sphinx. The sequence goes on from OX453019.1 coordinate 9,779,803, forward strand.
AAGCTAGAATACAACGCTTTATTGAATGCAACAGTCCACCTTCTAGCGATATCGAAAACATCAATGTAGATAATATTAATGACGTAATTGGTGGCCAAAGAGAAGAACCAGCAAGAGGGGCACAGGATAAATGTAAATGCAAACCAATTACTAGGTCTAGGTCACGAGAAGTTAGTCCTGCAACCTCACAAGGCTCTTCAGTAAGTTCTGGGATCGTATCACCTAATGCCCAAAAATTAGTAAGAAAGTTACGCTGTAAAAAAGAGAAAGAAATAGCGTCCTTACGACTTAAATTAAATAAAGTATTAAACATTCGTCAGTTTTGCAGAAGAAGAACGACGTGAAAATCTTTCTTTCAGGTGATGAAAATAGTTGCTACTATTTTAAGAAGAACGACGTGAAAATCTTTCTTTCAGATGATGAAAATAGTAGCTTCTATTTTCATCATCTTTCGTGAAAATCTTTCTTTCAGGTGATGAAAATAGTAGCTACTATTTTAAGAAGAACGACGTGATAATCTTTCTTTCAGATGATGAAAATAGTAGCTTCTATTTTCATCATCTTTCGTGAAAATCTTTCTTTCAGGTGATGAAAATAGTAGCTACTATTTTAAGAAGAACGACGTGAAAATCTTTCTTTCAGGTGATGAAAATAGTAGCTACTATTTTAAGAAGAACGACGTGAAAATCTTTCTTTCAGGTGATAAAAATAGTAGCTACTATTTTAAGAAGAACGACGTGAAAATCTTTCTTTCAGATGATGAAAATAGTAGCTACTATTTTCATCATCTTTCGTGAAAATCTTTCTTTCAGGTGATGAAAATAGTAGCTGCTATTTTAAGAAAAACGACGTGAAAATCTTTCTCTTTCTTTCAGGTGATGAAAATAGTAGCTACTATTTTTAAGAAGAACGACGTGAAAATCTTTCTTTCAGTTGATGAAAATAGTAGCTACTATTTTAAGAAGAACGACGTGAAAATCTTTCTTTCAGATGATGAAAATAGTAGCTACTATTTCCATCATCTTTCGTGAAAATCTTTCTTTCAGGTGATGAAAATAATAGCTACTATTTTAAGAAGTACGACGTGAAAATCTTTCTTTCAGGTGATGAAAATAGTAGCTTCTATTTTCATCATCTTTCGTGAAAATCTTTCTTTCAGGTGATGAAAATAGTAGCTACTATTTTAAGAAGAACGACGTGAAAATCTTTCTTTCAGGTGATGAAAATAGTAGCTACTATTTTAAGAAGAACGACGTGAAAATCTTTCTTTCAGATGATGAAAATAGTAGCTACTATTTTCATCATCTTTCGTGAAAATCTTTCTTTCAGGTGATGAAAATAGTAGCTGCTATTTTAAGAAAAACGACGTGAAAATCTTTCTCTTTCTTTCAGGTGATGAAAATAGTAGCTACTATTTTTAAGAAGAACGACGTGAAAATCTTTCTTTCAGTTGATGAAAATAGTAGCTACTATTTTAAGAAGAACGACGTGAAAATCTTTCTTTCAGATGATGAAAATAGTAGCTACTATTTCCATCATCTTTCGTGAAAATCTTTCTTTCAGGTGATGAAAATAATAGCTACTATTTTAAGAAGTACGACGTGAAAATCTTTCTTTCAGGTGATGAAAATAGTAGCTTCTATTTTCATCATCTTTCGTGAAAATCTTTCTTTCAGGTGATGAAAATAGTAGCTACTATTTTAAGAAGAACGACGTGAAAATCTTTCTTTCAGGTGATGAAATTAGTAGCTACTATTTTAAGAAGAACGACGTGAAAATCTTTCTTTCAGTTGATGAAAATAGTAGCTACTATTTTCATCATCTGAGAGAAAGATTTTCACGTCGTTCTTCTTCTGCAAAACTGACGAATGTTTAATACTGTAATTTAAGTCGTAAGGACGCTATTTCTTTCTCTTTTTTATAGCGTAACTTTCTTACAAATTTTTGGGCATTAGGTGATACGATCCCAGAACTTACTGAAGAGCCTTGTGAGGTTGCAGGACTAAATTCTCGTGACCTAGACCTAGTAATTGTTCTGCATTTACAGTTATCCTGTGCCCCTCTTGCTGGTTCTTCTCTATGGCCACCAATCACGTCATTAATATTATCTATATTGATGTTTTTGATATCGCTGGAAGGTGGACTGTTGCATTAAATAAAGCGTTATTATAAAGCGTATTTTAGCTTTTTGCTCCTTTTTCGTTGGTAGGATTTTTTTGCATCTTCTCTCCACTTCCTTCTTAACATTTTCTGATATCTTGGTGTCAAACTACTTATAGATACTACTTTCCCCTCCTTTTTTAGTTTTTGGTACTTTGTCTTATTTTTTTCTTTATATTTTGCATAAAGCTCTGGATTATTTTTTATTCTCTCATATCTTTTTTTTTCAAGTACACTTTTCCTAGCTAAGATGTCTTCATTTTTCTTACTTTTTGGCATTTTACCTTCGGAAAATAAACAAATAGGTTAGAATAAAACCCTAAATGAATCAAGAATAAGCATTTTCCTAAAAAAAAATACCCTAATTAAAAAATTTATTGGATTAATTTATCTTTTTATCATCATAGTAAATAAATTCTTTGTATTCACATCAAATTGTAACACGATTTTTCTAGCAAGACGGTTTTACTAAACAAAAACAGACAAAGTCTCTTTAACCTGGTAATAGTCTCACTAACCTGTGCTTTTCAAACAGGTTAAAGAGACACAGGTTAATGAAAAAATTAAGATTATGATCTGATAACAACAAAACGGTTACGTTTTTGGAGTTTACACTTATTAAACAATAAATAGGCACTAAATTACATAATCTAACGATAACATTCACAAAGCAGTTTAAACAGAAATAACAATATTAAAGTCAGATTATAGATAACATACCTGTTACAAACTCCGATTGTGGCGCTTACACGTAATTTCTAAAAAAACGGCACAAATTTCGACACTTTTTTCCTTGGCTGTGGTTAGCCCGATACTGTCTGGAGATTTTGCACGGGGGTGGGATGTTGAGTAAGTAATATTGTGTGTGTGATGCACTTTAGAGTGCAACTACAGTTTATGGAGAAAATCACTCCGGACACAATTTGAACATGAATAACTCGAAAATTATGATCATTATTAATGTATCGTTTAAATAAAATAAAATTTATTAATATATTGTTTAGTATTGTAATAATTTTGAACCTATATCTTAAATATTTATTTTTTTATCTTTACTCAAAGTGTGACTCGTTGTGTTTGGACGTGACAGGATATTGAGAAATAGATATTACAATATAATTTTGTTGTTATTGTATCACTTCGGTTTTCTTATTATTACTCAGCCTCTGTGTAAAAAGTCTCTTTAAGTACAATATTGTACAGAATTTAATAAATAGCATTTGAAAAATCACACATTTCCATTAAAAACTGCTTGACAGGTTACAGCGCCACTTTTTTTAGAACAACCCTAAAAAGTTTCATTTTGGGTGTTGCTTATGTAGTATAAGTACGTGGGACACTCAGAAAGTTTTGCGAAACTAAAAAAAATTGTTCTATACGTACATATATTTTTATCAAATCTTTTCAAAGTACTTTCCACCAGCCTCTATACAAAGATTCATGCGCCTAAACCAGTTTTCAAAACACTTTTTCCAGTCCGCCGCAGACACCTCGTTTACAGCCTGCTCGAACGCAGCCAGCGCATCTTCCGGCGACGAAAATTGTATCCCTTTGAGCTGATTTTTTATTTTTGGGAATAAAAAGAAGTCACACGGTGCTAGATCAGGGCTGTAAGGAGGGTGACCCAGGAGTTTGACTGGCGTGCTGTCCAGGAAGTCCCTCGTTTTGAGTGCGGTGTGCGCAGGTGCATTGTCGTGGTGGAGCAGTAGCCCGCGGAGCCCTGTGTTTGGTCGCTTGTTGCTTATAACAGAGAAAACTTCTGGCAAACATTTGGTAGTATACCATTCGGCATTAATGCTTCTTTGATCCCGTAAGGGAATTGATACCAAGTGGCCAGTCAAATTAAAAAAGCTAGCGATCAAAATCTTACCCCCGCTTCTAGATCGCTTCACTTTGGTAGGCGTTGGCTCATTTTGAAACACCCAAACAGTCGACTGGCGCTTGGTTTCTGGGTCGTATTGATAAATCCAGGACTCATCACCTGTAACGATGTCGTAAACACGCCGAGACGAGCCTGCTTCAAATTTGTTAAGCATATCACGGCACCATTCCACCCGGGCCTGCTTCTGAGCATCGGTGAGGTTGTGCGGCACCCAGCGTGATACTATCCTCCTCACGCGAAGATGGCTGTGTAGAATCTCGTGAACGCTTCCCGATCCAATCTTCAATATGTGTTGAATCTCCTGATATGTAATTCGCCTATTGTCTTGGATTAAATTTTTCACTGCTAGCACGTTTTCTTCGGTAACAGCCGTCAAAGGGCGACCGCTTCTTTCGTCATCCCCCAAAGTTGGTCGACCGCGCTTGAATTCGTTATACCAACGATACACGGTTGCCTTGGAAGGGCCTTCATCCATGAATGCCATTTGAAGTCTATCGTACGATTCATCCGGTTTCAGGCGACACTTGAAATCGTATAAAATCATAGCTCTAAAATGTTCCCGGCGCAGATCCATATTTCAGTGAGACACAATACTTTTAATTAACTCGCAAAAAATGTGGAGGGAAATTTTGAAATTGGAACTTACTTATTTTTACTTATAAATAATCATATTTTCGAAAAACATTATAACTGGCCAGTCTCCAATATATAAAAACTTTTTTTCGCAATACTTTCTGAGGGGCCTGGTATGTATTTACAAAAAAAAAAAATTATATATGTATTATATCCATTGTCTAGTACCCATACCACAAGCTCTGCTTAGTTTAGGACTAGATGGTGCTGTGTAAAAATGTCCCAAAGATATTTATTTTATTTATTTATTATTTTATTTTACGCTTTTCAGTCTCGTTTTTCGTCGGTTTAATTTTTTGTTAAAAAGTTTTTTAGCAATTATTATCGACTTTTCAAGATTGGTGCAAAATTCCCTGCTCTAGATTCACGCTGTATTTGAATGTATTCTTTCAGATATGACCATCCTCACGTAATAGCCGCTGCTGGTTCCATTGGCATTGAAATATTAGAACAGTTGCCCGATGCGGAGGCCATCCTCGTTCCTATTGGTGGTGGAGGACTGATAGCGGGCATATCCTCAGTAATCAAACACCGAAAACCAGAAATTCTAATATATGTAAAGTTATTTTTATCTTATCAAATATTAAACGGTCTTCATTATCAGATCAGAAGTCTTCAGTTAGTCTGCTGTTGGTTGACCAACCAGTATAACAGTCCATGGATGTAGGGATGTAATTCTTCTTGAATTTGGTAGCTTTACAGCCTAAATAATGTATTCCGCTTTTGGACTGATTACCTAGTGGGTCCACGCGTCAATCATTATTCCAAGAGATTTTTATGACTTATTTAACCTTGCGCGGATTGTATGATCTGCAAGGTTAAGCTGCACTTGCCGCGGTCAGTCTGTAGATGGGTGACCGTTTCGTTACACATCGAGACCCCTCCGTGCCTCGGAGAGCACGTTAAGCTGTCGGTCCCGGTTGTCATACGAATATCTATGGCAGTCGTTACGGGTAGTCAGAAGCCTGAAAGTCTGACAACTGGTCTAACCTCCGAATGTCAGTATTACCCATTAACTGGGTTGCGGGGGTCTGATGGCAGTCGCTTCGTGTAAAATACTGATGTTCAGCCGCATCTGGCTAGACTGGAAGCCGACCCCAATATAATTGGGAAAAGGCTCGGAGGATGAGTACCACCGACCAATTGACCCACGCACCCATAAAATTATTGTCCGACTGGTAGGTCTAATTATTGAGACCACGAGTCATTCATCATTATAACCGGCCAACCCTCCCGTGGTAATAATGCTGCAGTGCCTGTGGTGCTGTAGTGGTTATACCTTACCAGTCTGCTTGTAATGAGTGGTACCTACGTTATTGCGAACATTTTGAGGGAGATGTGATCAGAATGATATGCAACGTGGATATGACAATACGACAATAAATGAAAATACGTTTATTACTTGTCTATAGAAGCATTTTAAACACATAAATAAGTTGTTTTTCGAATATTGAAAAAAACTAATTTTTAAACAAAATAAATCGGTATTAAAATATAGTTCAACTGACATTTTCACCACAAATTATATTTTTGTATATACCGTTGAATTTGTCATTCAATTATACTTAATTATGGCAATGGTAGTTTTTCAAATTCACCTTTATGTCAGTTGAACCCTTTTAACTCTAACCCTCTTCAATAATACAAATAAAATTCCGCCAAATAGTGATGGTTATATTATCGGACGAATAAAAAATGGCGGACGGAATCTTGCTAAGAAAAGATTGAATGAAGCACTTAGTTTTTCCTAAACCCATTATAATTTTGACAGAATTTTAACACACCAGATATATATTGTTATTTTATTTGTGACACTACGACAATGACTACCGTCACACGAGATTTGTTGCGTAATCGCGGCTTTTTGTCTTACTATGGGTGTGAATGTGTGCGTGCCAGCCCGTACTTTTAAGCGAGCTGTCTTACTATGGGTGCTTCACTTTTTGTTTAGCGAGATTCAGTCCGCCTTTTTTTATTCGTACAAGGTTAAATTGCTGTGTTTCGGTCTGAAGGGTACGGGTGCCGGTGAAATTACAATCATATGAGACTTTCCATCTTCATGTCTCAGTTTGGCGAACCGACTTGCGGTACCATTTAGGCAACAGCCTAGGTGGTATTGCAGTTGTTATGGGCAAAGGTAACCGCTTAACATCAGGTGGGCCTTTAGCTCGTTTCGCCATCCTATATCATAAAAATAATAATTATATATATCAATTTTATTTATCAAACAAGGATAACCTGTTGTTTCAGTAATTTATTAAGGCCGGTGTTCATCAACAGTAATCCAGATTACGGGCTGGCACGCACACATTCACACCCATAGTAAGACAAAAAGCCGCGATTACGCAATGTAATAGAATTGTGGGCAAACGGTCGTTTAACCAGAGAATTATCGTTGGTGAAATCTAGCCTAAGTATCTCATAAAACATGAATTAAATAGATGTTGTTTCATAATTAGACTTTATCTTTTGTTAGGGTGTTGAACCAGGTAACAGCTGCAGTTTTCACAAGGCAATGGACAACGAACGTCCCTACGTGATTGACACAGAGACGGGGCTAGCGACACTTAATGTGCAAAAACCTGGCGACAACGCTTTTCACACAGCACGGTCCCTTATCGACAAAATGGTGTGTACTAAAAAGCGTTTTTTTCAAGTGCTTCGTGCTTCAAGTACCTAGGTACCATAACATAAATTGATCATACTTCAACAGGTATTAGTCAACGATGACTGGACGGCACGAGCGATTTTACTTCTGGCAGAACGGGAAAAGTTAATTGTGGAAGGCGCAGGTGCAATCAGCTTAGGCGCCCTGATGATGATGCCTGACGTACTCCCAGAGCTACATGGCAAAAAGTAGGTTTCACTTCGAAATTTATTTATTTACTAGCTGTGCCCGCGACTCCGTCCGCGTGGATGTCGGAAAATAACATCGTGTCATAATTATGAACACAATATCTTCAAATATATACATATATAAGCGCCTACACAGACGATTACACTATTTACCGACCATACTATATTTTGTTTTTACAACCAACCGGCTAAGGTGATGGAATTTCATGGAATTAGCCCTAAACTCCCTCATTCTGAGAAGACGCTCGTGCCCAGCAGTGGGAAGGGAAGTAATTGGGCTGATTATGTTATTCTATAACACTAACCACATCTCTTCTTATGCTGAGAAGAGGTCCGTGCCCAGCAGTGGGGCAGTAGGTAATGAGCTGATTATATTATGATAATCTATTACACTAAAAATATCCAGTTCCTTAACTCTTCTCATTCCAAGAAGAGGGCCATGCCCAGCAGCGGGACAGTGATGGGGTATGTTATGTTATTCTATATTTTCTATATTACTAATAGAATCCAGTTGTATTTTTAGGAACCTGCAACCTGCATCCAACCAACAATCATGACCTCTACTTTGTATGCAACTTAATACAATAGAGGGGTCAAGCTGTATCGCTGGATCTACTCAACCGATTCAGATAAAACATACCCTATATTTTAAGTTAGACTAATACCAATACAAATGCTAAGTTTCATTACGATCCGTTCAGCCGTTTTTACGTGATGAGGTAACAAACAGACAGACAGACAGACAGACAGACAGACATGAATTTTTTAAACGATTGATTCGTGTTCTATAGCTTATTTCTAGTCCCCCTAGCCGGTTTTCGCGAAAAAAAACTCAATGTACAGACTTTTCGACCTTTACAGTTTTATTATAGTAATAATAGAAGATAGATATATAGATAGAAGTACCTATTGAACACTACCTAAAGAAAATATTAAAATAAATGAATTAAAATACAGGGTGGTTTGCATCGTCTCTGGAGGCAACATCAATATCGTGCCTTTGGTACGCGTTTTTCGACGCGCGAAGATAGTTGAAGGTCGATATGTACCAGTGACTGTAAGAACCAGTTCATCAACATGTAAAATTTTATATTTTTATTCTGTTTTTTCAAAACACAATCTTGTTTTAGGTACGTATGGAGCATGGGAAGCAAAGCGAACTAAAAAAATTGCTCAAAGTGATCGAAAACTTAGGATGCAATATAGTCTACACTGAAGCGGAACGCGAGTGGCTTATGAAGGATAAGTTACTTGATAACTTTGTAAGATACAGCCATGGACAAATAAAAAAGCGGACGGAATCATGCTAAACAATAAGTGAAGCATCCATAATAATACGACTCGCTTAAAAGTAGTATACATTCACACCCATAGTAAGACAAAAAGCCGCGATTACGCAAAAAATCTCGTGTGAGTCATAGTCGTAGTGTCACAAATAAAATAACAATATGTATGTCTGTGTTAAAATGCTGTTGAAATTATAGTGGGCTTAGGAATAAATTAAGTGCTTCAATCTTTTTTTAGCGAGATTGCGTCCGCCTTTTTTTATTCGTCCGAGGACACAGCCTTAAAATTTAATGGGGTAAAAAACCCTCAGATACCTTCATATACCTTTATAACAGTATGATTTAGTTCTACTGATTCTGTTCCTTCGGATTTGCTACAAGTGCTTTTTCAAGCTGAGGTCGTGGTCCACCTCGGTTCACCTGGGTGGACCACGGGCACTTTTTCTTGCCTGTAGTCCATCTCAGTTCACCTGGGTGGACACGGGCACTTTTTCTTGCCTGTAGTCCACCTCAGTTCAACTGAGTGGAATACGGGCACTTTTGCTTGCCTTTAGTCCAGCTCAGTTCACCTGGATGGACCACGGGTACGTTTTCTTCCCTGTAATCCACCTCAGTTCGCCAGGGTGGATCACGAGCACTTTTATTGCCTGTAGTCCACCTTATGTATAGTATGTGTGTCTGACTGAAGATCACAGTGCACAGTGTGACATTAGTACAAAGTGGTTGCTGCTTCTGCTGCGGCTTAAAACCGTAGTCGCCTCTTCAAGTAACAAATTCTTTATTGACATAAAACTGTTACAAAAATAGTAAAAACCTTCTTTTTTTTTTATTTCCCGTGGGGAAGTCGATTTGGACGCACTCCGCCCGGGGACGGTGGAGCCAGTGTCGGACTCTTACCGACTAAAACCACCACGGTTTTCCTTCAACTACCTTAGCCGAGGGCGTGGGAACCCATGGGTATACGCACAACCACCACCGACAGGTCCCGGCCCGCCACAAGCAGGCGAGCCCCTTCTTCCTGTGCGGCCTAACGTCTGCCGCACCCTCCCCGGTAGCACACACGGAACGATGCGTGCCACCTCACGGGCCCCACCATGACGCAGCTAAAACGCCGATGTCAAGGCCACGCCAGCCGCGCCTGCCTCGCCAGCCACGGGGGTTACGCCAGCCACGCCAGCTCACAAGCCTCGCCAACCACGCCAGGCAGCAGACTACCCCGAGTCCGCCACCCGCAGGGCCTCATATCCTTCCGTAATATTTTATAGAGGTTTTTTTCCTCATCTCTCATGCTCTACTGTGCCCTCTGTTAACTTCAGAGGGACACGCGGAGTCACGCCCCAGTGACTCAGATCGAGCCCCTCCCGCGCTAGAATATTCACCACAGGCAATAAGATCTCCCGAAGGATAATAATGTCCCTCGAAAGGATATTTATTGCCCGTACCCAGGATGCACCGGCCTAAAAACTACCGTACCCTCCAGATATATCCATAAGGACTAGCAGCCGTCAGGTACACGTGGAGGTTTTCTGGCCAGCACCCCGAATCTTGCCGAACCTCATCTATCCTTGTCTTATTTATTTTTATTGAGCTCTATCTCGCTCACTCTTCAACAATTTTACATGTGGGTGTCAAATGGCCATAAGGGGTCCTGAAAACGCCAAAAAATTGGTTTTCAGGAAATGTATGCATCGGATTTGTTTGCTCCTGAAACGGCCTGAAAGCATGTTTCAGGAGCCTAAAAACGACGGCAACTTGGTCAAAATTTAGATTCTTTGTTATGTGATAGAGCCTTCTCTAATACGGACTGAGAATGCATTTCAGCCTGCTGAAAACGTCTCTAAGTTCAGGAAAATCGAGGTAGAAGTATTTCAGTCTACTCTATTTAATCCTCTGTCATAACAATAGATTCGCTTTTGTACGTGCAAAACCCTTGAAAAAATCTATACTATTGAGTGAATCGAATTAGGTTTTTTCCCGTAAATAAATGGGTGATCAACACTTGCAAAGCCTATGCCATTTCAGTAGATTTTTTTACTGAAATAGTTTACATATTGTGAAGGGACTTACACGAACAAAAGCTAATCTGTTTCTGTTGTGCTGTTCTGTTCTGTTGTTTGTAATTTGTTCTGTTTCACTCGTGATTGAAATAGTAAAGCTTTCGTAAATTCACATCCGGGGCGAGCAGGGGTGAGTATCCTGGCTTGTTCTCCCTGCCCCCCATTCCCTAGATCCGAAGCAGGAGGCATGTTGTTTGATAACAATAAAGCCGGCCGTTAAAACGACATATAAAAATTGCATCTTAATATTATTATTATACTTTTTGGTTAACAGATAACCTTCCAAATCGAAACTAAAGATTTGAGGCAAGCATATACGCTGAAACACGTGCTAGAGAAGCTGTTCCCCAATGTTTGTGAGTTTGCAGAAGAGACTTTCAAGCCCAGAAAAATGTGCTCGTGCTTCCCAAAAAGGAAAGATTAATATACCATACTAATACCGGAAAAACTATAAAAGTAAATAAAAAAATTACTGTCTAATTATAAAGTTATCTTATTTGTCTTCGAGGTCACGTTCTTCGTCTCATTCCTCTGGTGTAAATTTTTTGTTTCTTTTGACAAGCAAGTATAAGCACAATACTTACTTAGGAACTGCACACTTTGGTACTGCAGCGCGTCAGGCATGTTTGCTGAAGCTCGTACTGATGGCTTTCATGCCATCCTTAGAAAATGAGCGGCCTCGATGCTAGGCAGGGTCCGTGGCAGCACCAACAGTAGGTATCCTTAGCGTTGTGGCAGGCCGAATAGATTGCCCAATTTTGTTTCGGGCTATTCGGCTGCATACGGAGAAATGAGTATGAGTGTGATCAGCGATATCGTTTTATATCATATGTATCGCTGATTACATCCATCTCCACGATTTATTAAATTGAAATTATTTTTTGTAAGTAATTATGTCTAGATGTACCTGTCTCTCTTTTACTAACATAGTTCTTAAGTTGTACTAACAATTATGGACCACGGTCTGAAAATAAATGATTTAATTTAATTTAATAAGGGTTTCCATGAAATTTGTGGTAACTATTACCATGAAACATGTATAACTCAGGGACTCGTTTTAAAAATCCATTCTAAAGTTACACGACTGAAATTTCATAGGTCCAGAAAAATCAGATAATCGTAGTAGAATAGAGGACTCAGAAAAAGACTAATGGAAATTAAATGTAAATGATTAGGTTTACATATTTTAAATCGTATATAATAAAACTAGTTTAAAGTTTAGTTTAGTTTAGTTTAGTTTAGTGTTTAGTTTAGGATTACATCGCGTATATTACTTAAATTGTTTTCCTGACGTTTCCAAAGCTTTTCAGCGTTCGTGGTCGCAACTCGCAGGAAGACTAAGACGACAAGCGTCTTTTCAGATATAATCTGATGATGGACCTGGAAGGTAGCTGACAGAACCCATGAATAAAAACTCATCGAGTTTGGGCTCATTAGATTTGTCTTAATGAGTCCTATTCACTTCACTTGATAACAAGGACTAATTTCAATTACTGTACTGCACTAAAAAGGAATATCCAATAATTGCTTTTTAATGCAGTACATCTAAAAGCGTGTTTTTAGGTTTTTATTTTATTATGGTATTAGGTATCAAGAAAGTGAGATTACTAACGATTCTTATGATATTATTTATTTATTTAATTAATTATGAATCAGTGACAGAGAAGTCAAAGGGCTAATTCTCGTAACTTTTAAATGGTCAAAGTATAGTTCCGATCTATTCTCGATGTCCTAAATAGACATCACAAATACACGTCAAACACTGTCATGAGATTAACAATAATTTGCGAGCTTGTAATTAGATCGGAACTAAACACTTAAAACGTAGTAATGAAAATAATAATAATAATTTATTCATTTATTCCTCTCACATCATTACAACCGAAAGACGTCCACTACTGGACAAAGGCCTCCCCCAATTAAGGGGGGGATATGCCATAATCGCCACGCTTGGCAGGCGGGTTGGCGATCGCAGTTGGTTGGTTAAATACTCAGAGAATGCTGCTGCCCATCCTCTGGTGAATCCCTTAGTCGCCTTTTACGACACCCATGAGAAGAGATAAGGGTGATGCTATTCTTTAAGTCCGGCACCACACGGACTAGTCCGGCACCACACGGACTACTACACACCACACGGATTCCTCTCACAACTAGTGAATAAATTATCTTTGTAAACACTTTTTTTATTACGACAACTGGCCTGATTTTGTTGAAAAATCGTTAATAATGTTAATATACTACTCATAGAGCATTCTGTCAAGCTAACTAAAACGTAGTGATTATATTATCTTTGAAGCTAACGTTTTAATTTCAAAACGGTATGGTAAAAGTAAAAAAAACTGTTAAATGCGAGTCGGATAGAGGAAGGCCATAGCAACATATTTCCTATTGTTTTAACTGGATACCTATTACGGTAAAAAAAGATACAGCCCTGAGACAGACAGACGAATGGAAAGATGTACAGACGGCTTAAGCAGAGTAAATAGGGTCCCGTTGAACTCTTTGTGTGGAACCCTAAAAAGAAAGCAGAGTAATCATAAACACATCAAAACCAAGGCCAGAGTAATCAGATATTTACCTTCGTAACTTCGTGTAATCCAAGCCTAAGAAATTGAACATAATAAAATTATTATTAAGAATTGAAGGAAAGTAATAATTATCGATAAGTATGCATTAATCTGTTGTTCTGGTGGACACTGGATGAGAGTGGCCGAGGATAGAAGTCAGTGGCGTGCTATTGGAGAGGCTTATGTCCAACAGTGTACTGAGATAGGCTGGTGATGATGATGATGATGCATTAATCGATGGTGCTATCCTTAGAAAAATGACAAATGTGCCTCGACAACTTCTAGCTCTACTGATGACATCCGGCTGGCCATGAAAAACAAGCAACATACAGTTTTGGTACCTACTACTGGACTTTAGCAGTGCTTTTAACTCTGTGATTTTGACATCCGCCTGGGTATCTAGGCCTTCTTAAATATATTTCTTCTGTAATTAACTGGTTTAATTCTTATCTTCGGGGCCGATCGCAGTTGGTTCGCGTCAATGAGGCGTCTTCGGAATGCTGTGATCTGGCTGCGAGCTTCCCCGAAATGGCTTAGTCTCTCCTCTTCTTTTTTCGGTTTTTATTAACGCCAACACTAAAGTCTTATCTCCACACTACCATATTTACGCAGACGGCCTGCAACTTTATCGCCATTTTAAAATCGACGATCTTCTTGAGGCCGTTGATGCCATCGATAGTGATCTTCAAAATATCAATGAGTGGGCTAAATCTTTTGGCCTGCTGATTAATCCGAGTAAATCACCAACTCATTATTGGTGGCAAGTACTTCTTTAATCTCTTGGATCATCCTAGGAGAAAGACATTCAAATTATAATAATATTTTAGCTAGGTTACCTACCTAAATCTCTTCTATTCTCCTAAGAATACCATTGTTGACATTATGTGATTTGCAAGAAGTTTGAGCCGGAATCGGAACTACCTATATTTGAACATTAGCCTTCTGAAGACCAAAATAACTAAAATCATCATACATTACTAAATACTATGCAGTAGCTTCGTTTTTGTTTATTTTTTCGTTGTTATCTACCCCACCCCACAACAATCTTAGGCCTCTAACAGACGACGACGTTCTTTTTGTGCGATTGAGAACGAAGCTTTTTACTTAACATTATTTTTGCACGTAGCGACCGCCGCGTTTCCCGCGTTCTTATGGCAGACGCAATGCACAACACGTTAATTTAGTGTGGAGTTTAATACGCGGCCATCTCTTCGAATGCCAATCACAGTCTAAAAAGAGCCCCGTCTCGTCTGCGTTATAGCGTGTGTGTTTTTCGGTACGTTCTATATTTTTCGCGTACATTTTAAACGACGTGGATTGGCGTGGACCGGCCAATCGTTCGAGAATTCAACGTTAATTTTGCACGTCGTTCTTTTAATCTTTTTACGCGCCGTATGGGATGCTTCATATAATTTAATATTATCTACTTTCACGTGCAAAAAGAATGCCGTGAAATTGCGTGTCGTCTGTTAGAGGGCTTATTGAGGAAACTTTTGCCCTGACCGTTCTGTACTTAGGTACAGACACACCTGCCGAGAGTAGCGTCGCGGAACGTTCGATTCAATCAATACGCTCACAGTATATTTTAAGTAACCTTCAGCCAAAATTACGTCGTGTTTGGCGTAGCGCTGAACCTTTCGTCGAGCGTCCATTTCCACGAGAAAGCATTAAATGTATTTTGCATAGCAAGCGACACATCACGCGTTACGAATTACGATACGCGAAAGTTCGGCGCGTACTATAAATGAGGACACCGACCGACGACGACGGCACGTAATTTTCCGTCACGTAACGCGCTGAACAAGACGCCGCGTAATGACGAACGTTCGGCGCGTTAGGTGTGTCATGCTCATGCCAACCGAATACTGCGACCGCCATCGCCAGCCGCTGAAGTGTCGGCGACGCTACTCTCGGCAGGTGTGTCGCTACACTAAGGCCCGTATTACAGGACGATACTCAAGCATTGATCTCTGTTTAAAACTAGTTTTGAGTTGAGTTTTTATTAGAACGTTCCTCAAGCAGAGATTTATTGATTACAGTTCAGCTGAGTTTAGCTTTATTTTATACTGTCACCTGTTTCGGTATTTGAGCAGAGTTTTGATCTGTAATCACTCTAGTGTGGTCCAGACTACACTTGAGTAGAGATTTCTATTCAATTTCAGGTCAAATTCGTGTGTTACTTGAGGAAGCTTCTGTAATACGGGCCTTAGAGTTCTATACCTTCTTGCTAGGATCTCAAAAAACCTAAGCAAAAAACAATCTTGTATAAAAAAGATTGACGTTTTACATTTTGTCAAAAACTAAAACGTAGTGATTATAATTATTATCTTTGTCAAAAACCTCAGAAGTTCAGAACTCAAGAACTTAAAAACCATGTAAAGCTCATAAGTGATTAATTTTACTATATTCGCTCAGAACAAAGTTTACCAATAATGCAATAATTTCCAAATGCTTGTCATATTCACAAATAATCTTAGCCATCCCTATCATTAGTGCACTAAATAGGTACTCATAATCAAAATGTCTCGAAGAAACGTAAGTAACTAAATATTTCAGTTCAGTAGTTCGAACCTCGAACTAACAAAACCTGTGTGCACGCCACCGCGTGTTGTTTATGCGTATAGCTCGTGTTGACGGCGCGCTATCCCGTCCAAAAAGCAGATTGTTGCATTTGTATCGATCCAAAGACATTAAATATTTAGTATCGATCACAGACCAGTAAGCCTCAAGACGCCGCATAAACAAAGTTTCGCACGAGAACACAGTCGTAAAATTTTGGCAGGGACCGGGGTGGGGCCGCGGAGGATGGACGGCGCGTTATGGTTGGTCGGCTCAAAAGTTCGGTGGTATGATTCCGTATGACTGATGCCACTCGCTGACGGACTGACGTCCCGATTGGCAGCGGGGCGTATGATATGCAGTGCTACTGCATATGCTTGGTGACCGGGAGTATCCGGCTAATCGGCGTCTAGGGGCTTACTGGTCTGGCACCGGCGCGGTCCACTGGAGTTCCCGGAGCTCCTCTATTTTGTGCAGAGGATGGCCACCATGTGGTTTTAGTCGGTAAGAGTCCGACATAACCCTCCGCCCTCCCCAGACGGAGGGGAGGGTATCCATGAGGATTTCCACTCGAAAACAAAAAAAGGGGCTTACTGGTCTGTGATCGATACAAAGGCGCCTGTGATGCGTGTGAGAAGCGCGACTGTATCGCGTTTTACCGACGCCATAGAACTACCTACTAGTGTTGCGAAGTTGAATAGAAATTGACATATACAAACGTTCGACCACAGCGCGTGTATCGACGTATCTGCGTGTTTCTACCGATAGAAACGCGTAATTGAATTTTTGGCTGCGACATAGGTTTGTCCTAATACAACTTGACTACGTGCAGGCGCGGTTCCAGCCCAAGATATTGAGGGGGGTCAACTTGGCTTACGTACAGTTTCAAGGTCCAAATATAGCTTCTTTATTTTTTCGCAATGACAATGTAGTTGTTGACGATTATGTATACCTAGGACAAACTGTCCAGCTAGGTAAGTCCAACTTCGAGAAAGAGGTCAATCGTCGAATCCGACTCGGTTGGGCAGCGTTCGGGAAGCTACGCAATATCTTCTCGTCCAAAATACCGCAGTGTCTCAAGACGAAAGTCTTTGACCAGTGTGTGTTGCCAGTAATTACTTACGGTACTGAAACGTGGTCGCTCACAATGGGCCTGATAAGAAGGCTCAAAGTCACTCAAAGGGCAATGGAGAGGGCTATGCTCGGAGTGTCCCTGCGTGGTCGAATCAGAAATGAGGAGATTCGCAGAAGAACGAAAGTAACCGACATAGCCCGAAGAATTGCCAAACTTAAGTTCTGGAGTGGCGACCGCGTACTGGAAGGCGCAGCGTGGGTAGGCCCCCCACAAGGTGGACCGACGACCTGGTGAAGGTCGCGGGAATCCGCTGGATGCGGAAGGCACAGGACCGGTCGTTGTGGCGATGCTTGGGGGAGGCCTATGTCCAGCAGTGGACGTCTTTCGGCTGAAATGATGATGATGATGATGAATGACAATGTAAAGTTTGGAGTTAGTTTATTATGTAACAGAATAGTAACGTACAAAATGGACGTCAACAAAGAGGAAACGAACTTTGGGAACAAACGCGAGCGAAGCGAGCGCGAATTGTTCATATTTATGCGAAAAGTTGACTTCAATGTAAGTGTATTTTTTGGAGTTGCAGGCTATGTACGTTAATGAAGAAGCGCGAGTGAAGCGAGCGCGAAATTTTTTTTCACCAGCAATGCTTCAATCGCTTGCGCCTTTGAGTGTCCAATCGCAACGGCAGGCTCATGTAAAATAGCGCAAACCGTTCAACAAAATGAACTACCGCCGTCGTATGTGATATTATTTGTCAATAAACTGGAAATATCATTCATATTATAATAAAACAAAGTTTAACCGGATTAAATCGCGTATATTATTTAAATTGGTTTCCCTGACGTTTCGAAAGCTTTGCAGCATTTCGTGGTCGCAGGTAGACTAAGATGACAAGCGTCGTTACAAATATTTCTAAAAAAATATTTTAATCTACCGTACAATATTGTTAATTAAAATCGTTTCGATGCACGCAGTAATCACTCACAATATCATTATCTTTTACAGTGTTGCGTGCTGTTTGGGACTTGATTATTTTTAGGACTGGGTTCCAAACAGGTGGAAGCTGCCAACTATCTTCTCTATTAAAATTAGGATGTTTTTTAATTTCAATAGCCTCACGGAGCATTCTAGGTACATATCGGTTTTCCTTCGCCAGAACTTGTGGTTTATCAAATCGAAGAAAATGGTTGGGTTTGTCTAGGGCATGTTCACACACTGCAGACTTTGTGGAGCGTCTGTTCTTGACGTCAGCTATATGTTCTTTAATTCTAGTGGCTATACTACGCTTTGTTTGCCCTATGTATGATAACCCACAATCACAATCAACCTTGTAGACCCCTGCATCTTGTAAGGGAATGTGACACTTCACCGGTCTGAAGAGTTCAATCAATCAATCAACTCAGCCTATCGCAGTCCACTGCTGGACATAGGCCTCTCCCAAGTTGCGCCACAACGCTCGATCCTCTGCCTTCCGCATCCAGTCCCCCCCGGCCACGCTCTTTAGGTCTTTAGGTCTTTTTGTCTGAAGAGTTGGCTGAGTTTTATTATAATGTGTAGTGATCGCGAAAACCTAAGAAGTTATTATATCATTCATACTTTATTTTGAGCAAAATAATACCTATGCTGTAAATTGAACTTCAGTACATAGACAAAAATCTAAAATAATGTTAAGGTATTTTTTGACGTACGCACGGCTACACATCAAGCTGTAATTTTCCAGTATAAGCTGATCTCGCATTGAACGGAAAGCCTATACAATGCGAGGTCAACTTTTACTGGAAATGTACAGCTTGATGTGTAGCCGTGTGTACGAGTAGGTGTCGTGTGACTCGTGTGATGTCGTGTTTGAGTAAGTAGGTAGTTAGTTTTGATTTCATTGTTTACTTTTGGACGTTTAAGCAGGAAGTCAATAATTTATTTTTGTAAATTGTCCATTTTTAGGAGATTTGTCAATTTGACGTGTACGATTTTGGGGGGGTCATAACCCCTTTGACCCCCCCCCTAGAACCGCCACTGACTACGTAACCATCGTGGGTTTGCGTGATTTTAATCGTGCATTTTGTTCGTGACGAGGTCGTGGGTTCGATTCCCACAGGACACAAATATTTGTGTGATGATGAACATAAGTGTTTGTGATGATCTGGGTGTTTCTTATGTATTGTAAGTATGTATTAACAAACAAAAAAAAAGTATATTAGTATTATATCCAGTGTCTCGTACCCATATCACAAGCTCTGCTTAGTTTGGGACTAGATGGTGCTGTGTAAAAATGTCCCGAAGATATTTATTTATTTATTTTATTATTGCGCGATTTTCGCGCGATTGTCAATTAGGACAACTATTCGACACCTGTACGTTTTATCTTGGATTCGCACGAACAAAATTCGCATGAACTTGCGATTATCGCGTAGTCGCGAAGTATTAGGACGTCGCCTCAGGACAACGCCTGAAGGCGATGTGTATCGCGACCTCTGCGTATAGAAAATACGCTATATGCTTCTAAGTTGTACTTACATTAACCCTGGGTAATCCACCGAGGCCAGGGAGCACCTCTGCCCTAGTTCTGCCATAGACTGCGATAATCCGAGAGGAGTAAGATACTGACTTGCTTTCCAAAAATTAACAGGGTATAACTTAAAAAATACCATGAACACTTTAAGGTTAGTCTCTGCTCATCATCCTGCACAACTCTTATGTGACCAATTCTGAAATACCTCGTTTAAAATAATCTGCTGTTCCATAGGTACACACGGCTACACATCAAGCTGTACATTTCCAGTATAAGCTGATCTCGCATTGTATAGGTTTTCCTTACAACGCGAGGTCAGCCTATACTGGTTTTGTACAGATTGATGTGTAACCTTGTGTACGGTCACGATCCTTTCCGGTGGTACATTTTGTCAACAAAATCCCTTGAACGAATCCTGCTACATTACTGGCTGTACCTACTCGATATTCCTCTAATGTGTGATCTTGTGTGATTTGGGTTACTAGTGGTGTGACCCGGTTCTCAAAAAACCGGATAATCACCGGTTAGAGTGAGTACCGGAGACTAATCGGTGATTGCACTAAACTACCGGTTATTTCATTTGTTGCAGAACGCACCCAAATGTGCTGTGAAATGTGCAATTTTTTTTTTTTTTTTTTGTATATTTTTTTTTAGCTTGTTTTTTCTTCTCATATAAATAGAATTAGAGTATTTTGAATAACCGGAGAAGATCCGGATAATCTCCGGAGATTCAATAAAATCTCCGCATAATCTCCGGAGGCTGAAAATGCCTCCGGTTCACACCACTATGGGTTACGTAACTTTTAGGAAGATTTCGATGAATATTGTGATCCGGAGAATCCTAAAATACTCAAGTATGATGATGTCCTGGATGCAGCACAAAAAATAAAACCTTACATCGTCAACACACCTTGCCTGGTAAGCATAAGGTATTTACAGCAAAATGCTCGCGGTTATGCCGTTTGGGAACGTTTATTATGATACCTAATTTAATACAGTGTCCTATATTTATGAAATATAAGAAATTCCCTTCTGCAGATCAAGTCAACTAGAAAGTGGACACGCAATTTCGCATTAATCATAGGTAGCCCGTATTATAACCGCTACGCACCGGGCCTAATGAATTTGAACAAACGGCCAATTCCTTAAAAAAGCCGCGGCCTATTCCTTAAAAAAGCCGCGCTTCTTGAGGTTCAAAATCATTCCTGCAAATTTATGCAAGTTTATGAAGAATATAAAGAAAAAACATAATATTATATTCAGCCTTAATAAGACGTTAGTAAATGCTTTACAAAATTCTAAAGCTAATTTAAAAAAATCTAATTCAATGAAATCATTTAATTTTACAACCATAGAAAATATATGTATTGCAGCTGTGACGTTTACAATATGAAATATTACAATCACTACTTATCGCAATGTTTACATCTTATTGAGGCTGACTAATTATGTAATACCATGTCTTAGAATAATATAGATTTTAAGTACCTACCTAATGCGGTCATGAATTGAAAAATATGATTTCAGGCATCACACACACAACGAGACTTCGGTATATATCTTCATTACAAATTAGAATTTATGCAAAAATCAGGAAGGTTAGTAAAATTGGTCTCCTTCTTGATGAGCGCTCTACAACCGAGCTTCTCTAACTACGTCGTTGTAACACTTATCACCTATTACCACTCACTTATTATCGTGTACTTTCATTGCAGTTTCAAAGAAAGGGGTAGTTTGAATGCCCTTCAGAATTTGTCACTTGACAAGAAAAAGCTTGGCGTGGTTGTAGCGTCAATAGGCAACGAAGGTATAGGAATGAGTTATCACGCAGCAAAGATGAATATCCCTATCATTGTAGTAATGCCCTTGACATTACCTATTGACAAGATGCAGAGATGTCACTATTACGGAGCAAAAGTAATCGTGCAGGGAACCAACTTGATGGAAGCCCAAAAATATGCACGCGCTCTGGCAAGAGACAAAGGACTTACTTATATTAACGGGTATTGGTATACTTATTATAATTTCCAAACACAAACACTAGCAAAACACAAAATAATAATGAGTTCTTCATATTTATCTGTGCTCTTAATATACGGTTCCTCAAGCCAACCGCAAAACTCTTGATTGCTTGCCTCTCATTTAAAATGGATGCAAAATCTTGTAACTTTGGCTCGACAAACGTTTCAGACATTTGTTTGCCATATTCGTCAATGGAAGAAACGTTTTATTTAAAGTTTAGTGACCTACACTGTATAGCTGCTGCTGATTTTTTAGGTAACAGCTGAGTTCTCATCTCCTTGACTAAGGTGTCAAGGTTATCATCATCATCATTTCAGCCGAAAGACGTCCACGGCTGGACATAGGCCTCCCCCAAGCATCGCCACAACGACCGGTCCTGCGCCTTCCGCATCCAGCGGATTCCCGCGACCTACACCAGGTCGTCGGTCCACCTTGTGGGGGGCCTACCCACGCTGTGCCTTCCAGTACGCGGTCGCCACTCCAGAACTATTCTACCCCATCGGCCATCCGATCTGCGAGCAATTTGCCCCACCCACTGCCACTTAAGTTTGGCAATTCTTCGGGCTATGTAGGTTCTCCTGCGAATCTCTTCATTTCTGATTCGATCACGCAGGGACACTCCGAGCATAGCCCTCTCCATTGCCCTTTGAGTGACTTTGAGCCTACTTATCAGGTCAAGGTTTCTAAGGTTATCATACCTGGATGGTAATTTAAGTTTCGATGTTCGGGAGAGACTACTCTTTAATACAAATCATTACAATTTACTTTAAGATTCATGATCGAATTCAGATTTAATCTATTCTGTCAATAAGCTATAATATGCTGGGGGTCCACTCGCATTTGACGATATTCGATTAATCGTACCATTCATCGCACAATTTGTTACTCCGCCAACTATCGTTTACAAATCGCATGTGATGATCGTGTTTTGACGTTTGTTTCTCTGATCTTCAGTCAATTTCATTCGACTATGAACCGGTAGTCCATCTTTATTGTGCCTTTTATATGTGTAGGTATCAGTTGGAACGAAAGCTCGTAGAAACTTTGTTTGTCGTTCGTCAAACGCGAGTAGGCCCTCTGGACCTTTCAAAATAGGTAACAAGTTCAAAGCCTATAAATCGAACTTCACCATATTTGTTTTTTTTTTTCAAACTATTTCTGCCTGTCAGTATTATTTTCTGGGAACTATCTTCGCCACACACAGTAAGCTTAAAATAATACTCACCGCATGTAGAACCTATCAGCCCACGCACAGCATACGTCGATGGTTCTTAAAACCATGACACCCAGTACCATGCGGAAAGCTTTTGGGAACAAAAGACATAAACGCACGACCTGGCACTCTACTGACATGGATGCAACCATAACAGGCCTGCCGTGGTTTGTGTCATGTCAATCGGTTGAGCAGAACCGGAGATACAGCTTGACGTTCCTAAACAATGTTTGTACACCAACTTGATGTAGATTTCAGAATTCCACGCGTTCGAAGCCGCGGGCACAAGCTAGTGTAACTATCGCGTAGCGCTTGCTACGAAAATGCTACGAGCGACGGTGTAGAGGGCATTGTTTGACCTTCGGTCGCCATGTATTAAAACGATGTAAAAGCTACGTAAGCTTACGTCAGGCTTAAAATAAGTATATGTCATCTTAAGAAATATTTTAAATGTATATTTACTTGTAAAATCATTGAAAGAAAAAGGTGTTCTATATTGCAGGCGTGATAATCCACACGTTCTCGCTGGGTACGGCTCCCTTGCTCTGGAGATATTGGAAACCACGCCGTTTCTGGACGCTTTGATCGTGCCAGTGGGCTCCGGAGGACTAGCCGCTGCCATGGCCACTGTAATCAAGCACCAAAAACCTAATGTTCTTATTTATGTAAGTCTACAAAGCTAATTAATTTTAGTGACTACCAACAAACTGTTGTTCCGTGTAGTGCCGGACACAAAGAATAGCACCACCCCATCTATTCCCGTGGGTGTTGTAAAAAGCGACTAAGGGGGTTCACTAGAGCATGAATAGCAGCGTTCTCTGAGTATTTATTCAACCAACTGCGATCGCCTTGCGAGAGGGACTGGCATAATCATTATATAATTGAAAGTCTCTAAAAAATAAAGAGAAAAAAAAAATGCGACCGCCAACCCGCCTGCCAAGCTTATGGCATATCCCCCTCTTTTGGAGGAGGCCTATGTCCAGCAGTGGACGCCTTGCGGCTGAAATAATGATGATGATGACTACCAACTGCTCAGGGTCATTGCCGACAGATCTTCTCTTCATTAGGACAGAAAGAAATTATTTTAAAATTTTATTAGATTGCATCTATCTATATTTAGGGAGTCCAACCTGAGACCATGCCAACATTTTTCAACTCTTTGGAAAGTGAAGAACCGGTTACATTGCCGATACAACCGAATCTCGCAGATGCTATTGCTGTCAATAATGTCGGTTGCAACGCTTTTGCTACCACAAAACCGCTTCTGGACAAAATGGTATATGTAATCAAATTACTTTGTTAATTACTATTACCAGTGGCCTCTTGAAAATAATTCCGATCGATCGGCATTGGGCTAACGTCAATTCGTACTTTTAAATGCAAAATTTGAAATAAATTTATTTGAAATTGAGTGTTTGTAGAATTAATCAAACCTTATTAGGATTAAAATAGTGTAATGTGTGTAGGCCGCCGGGGTAGGCCGAGGAAACGCTGGCGGGATGATCTGGACATGTTTCTGAAGAATTGGACTGAAGAAGCTACTGATAGGGAAGTTTGGAAGAATATGGGGGAGACCTTTGCCCAGCAGTGGGACAGTACAGGTTGACACAAAAAAAAAAATGTGTGTACTGTAATATTTTGGTAGAGGATGTCTTGATGTTCAGAGAAACTCAGTAAAATACATGTAGAACAAGTTTATATTATCCAAGTCTCCATAGTAATGCCTAAAGACTAATACATTCAATTATATTTATATTATGCTAATGACCCAAATCCGTGCGTCACTATGTTACTGTAGAATCTGTAGATTAGTAAATGTAGCGATGCAACTGTCAATTAAGGCAGTATGCCACAATATTTTAAAAAAAAACCTAAATAATAATTCTTGTAACTTTTTGACATTGGTATTGGATTGAAATTGGAATTATTTTCAAGAGGTCCCACAGGTTCCTACGAGCTTGTTTAATTACCTACCGGCTTGGCAAGGTGTAAATGGTATTTTATGTATGTTTCCAGATGACACTCCACATTTGAGAAAAATACAACTCTGTAACATGTATTCTGTAACTATTCTCTGTAACTATTCTGAAATAAATTCAAATAATTTGTTATGGGTGGCTACAGCTCCCTGATTCAAAACTTCACGATAACCAGCTATCGAGCGGTTCGGTTTGTTATCTCGTTTCGCTGATGATTCACGCAACGAGAGAAAAAGAAATAACAAACCGAATCGGTCGACGACTGGCTATCGTGTGGTTCTGAATCGGGGAGCTGGTTCGGGTATGGGGCTTATTCTACACAGGCAAAAGTTTTCAGTTTTGATAAATACGCCAGACATTAACTGACAAAAATATTAAATAATAATATTATATAAATCATTACTTCTACTTGAGAAAAATCTTATTATGTAATTAAATCACAATTTTAACAAGTATCCTTGTATCTCTTGTTGTTTTAAATTATAGCAATTTATACTGAAGAAGACTTCAATATAAATGGCTATGTTTGCATGTCAGTGGAATTGCTTACCCTAAACTAAGATATTTGCATGTCAATAATTTGACTAAAGTTGTAAGAACTAATCCTAATTACATGTAAGACCAACTGTGTTATGTACCAACTTTTATGCGAATAAATGAACTGAATTGAATTGAGAGAGCAATAGTATATAAATTTGCTAGAGAAGAGATCTTTTGGCTTGCCACACATTCAGACTCACATCGGAATTACACGAGTTACGCGTTCTAATATTAGATATAATAATACCTAATAATAATATGTTCCTTTCTCCGGGGCCCTAACCGCCGCCGGTAGCTTGGACCCTGTTCCCGATGCCGGTAGGCTACTATTTTTTATGTTATTTTTTATGTTTAATATTTATAAATGTAAATGATACGTATGTACAATGATACGTATGTACAAAGTGAATAAAAGGAATAATAATCTTCTTAACTATTATAAAATTGTAAACTCTGTTTGTTTGTTTGTTCCAGCATCACGCTAAAACTACTGGACCGATTTTGATCAAACTTTTTTTGTTTGAAAGCTGATGAACAGACTTAAAAACTGATATGGGTTTTGAGAAAGAAAGAAAGAAAGAAAAAAAGAAAAAAAAAATCGTGGGGTGCGTCCTCACCCGACAGATACGAAGTTTCTACGCATTTGTCTGTGGTCTATTGGTTCGAGTGTCGGACTGCTGATCACGAGGTCGGGTTCGATTCCCACAGGACACAAATATTTGTGTGACGAACATAAGTGTTTGTGTTGGTCTGGGTGTTCCTTATGTATTATAAGTATGTATTTACAAAAAAAAGTATATAAGTATTATATCCATTGTCTAGTACCCATAGTACAAGCTCTGCATAGTTTGGGACTAGATGGTGCTGTTAGGGCATGGATAGCGGTTTTCGGTATTATCGAAAAACCGGAATACCGGAGGTTTTTTGGCATTTCCCAATACCGGTATTGTAATCGCCAATACCGGTTTTTCGGTATTTTGCTTTAATTCAAAATTTCCGACCCCACGTCGACTGCCCAACAAGAGTCAGATGTTTGTAGCACGCATTTAAACATGTTTGTGCGATTTACATACGAAACATTACCATTCCGTTGGCGACCCACGCCGTGTCATTTTTAAGTTTGATTGTTTGTTCGTTCTAGATGGTTATTTTAGATAATTTGAAAAGTTTAGTGTTGAATAACTTGATTATTTTTACAACTGATTGTTTGTGATACTTTGATTGTTAATGGTCTCAAAAAGACTTGGCGACTTGACTTGACGATTGACGATTGAGCTGAAATAAAGAGCCCTTAGCTAACTCATAATTTTAACTATACCTATTTGGTTGATATTAGATTTCAAGATTACAGGTTACAAGTTGAACACATGACAGCTTTGGAGTTTTACAGTACTGTGATTTTCTTTGATTGTTTTGTAACATACATACATACTTTCTATCTCGTCTGTTTCCCATTGGGGTAGGCAAAGACTATGATTTTCTACCCACTACGATCCTGATACATAATTTTACTTCATATATTAATTAATCTCATCATGCCACATGCATGCACGTCAGTTAAAAGTGCTCTTAACCCAACCTTTTTGAACGCCCACTATTTGGTTATAGTACCTTGACTGAGTTCAGCCCTTTTTTTCCTAGGGGAAATCCTCATGCAAACACTCCATCTGAGAAATGCGGAGCCAGTGTCGGACTCTTACTAACTAAAACCACCACGGTGTTTCTCTAACGACTCTTGGCCGCGGGCGTGGGAAAATATGTATTTGAGTTGGCGAGTGAGTTGTTGAGTGAGTGAGTGAGTGGTTGAGTGAGTTGGTGAGTGAGTTGGTGAGTGAGTGAGTGAGTTGGTGAGTGAGTGAGTGAGTTGGTGAGGTGGTGAGTGAGTTGGTGAGTTACTCAGTGAGTTAGCGAGTGAGTTGGTGAGCGAGTTGGTGAGTGAGTTGGTGAGTGATTAGTGAGTGAGTTGGTGAGTTAGTTGGTGAGTGAGTTGGTGAGTGAGTTGGGACGTGTGTTGGTGAGTGAGTGAGTGGGTAAGTGAGTTGTTGAGTGACTGGGTGAGTGAGTTGGTGAGGTGGTGAGTGAGTTGGTGAGTTACTCAGTGAGTTAGAGAATGAGTTGGTGAGCGAGTTGGTTAGTGAGTTGGTGAGTAATTAGTGAGTGAGTTGGTGAATTAGTTGGTGAGTGAGTTGGTGAGTGAGTTGGGACGTGTGTTGGTGAGTGAGTGAGTGGGTAAGTGAGTTGTTGAGTGACTGGGTGAGTGAGTTGGTGAGTGAGTGAGTGAATGAGTGAGTGGGTGAGTGAGTTTTTGTGTTAGTGAGTGAGTTGGTGAGTTAGTGACTGAATTGGTGAGTGAGTTGGTGAGTAAGTTGGTGAGTAAGTTGGTGAGTGAGTTGGGGGGTGAGTTGGTGAGTGAGTGAGTGAGTTGGTGCGTGAGTGAGTGGACTAGACTGGACTGGACTAGACTGGACTCGACTCGACTTGACTGGACTGGACTGGACTACACTCGACTCGACTCGACTGGACTCGACTGGACTGGACGGTCTGAATGAAAGGATGGAAGAATGGAACTGGACTAGGCTGGACTGGACTCGACTGGACTGAATTAACAGGATCCGTCACGTGGGTTAGCAGAATTTAACGCGAGCGGAGCCGCGGGTAAAAGCTAGTCAAACATTTATTTCTCCACCAAATAAAGGATTTTTACAACATAAATTATTAAACTTAGTATTTGCTTAACATTATGTTGTGGAGACTGGAGCCTGTACTAGGTGAACCTGTGTTACGTTACAGGTCTCCAGGACTCCCAAACTCCCAACTACCCGGATATAGTAAATAAAAGTTAATATACTATGTTAACATTTGAGCATTATTCATAAAAATTTTGGTGTCACGGATGTGTAGGTACATAATTTACAATAAGGTAATAATAACAATGAAAGTGAGAGTGTAGTGTTAGGATGTAATAAAGTGAGGGGGTGCGTTGTGTAATAAAGGGGAGTGTAAGGGTTGTGTGGAGGTTGTGTATGCGGGGGTTGTGTGTGGATGTGGGGGTTATTTATGATGTTGGGGGTATTGTGTGTAAGGGTGCGTATGCACACGTGGCCGTGTTTTTTTTTTTTTTTAATAAATAAAAATAATATATATTTAAAATAACATTGGTTTTAGCAGCTCTGTGAGATTATTGTGTGTTTGAAAGTATATGTGGGGATGTGGGAGGTGTGTGTATGTTTGGTGTGTGTGGGTGTATACAATTGAGATTACAATAGTATGTTCCTTTCTTACAAAATAAGATTGTGTGACCTAATGTGTAACATTTTCATTGTTTCCAGCTCCTAGTCAAAGATGACTGGATAGCTCGCGCAATTTTACATTTGACGGAGAGGGAAAAGTTCGTAGTTGAAGGTGCAGGAGCCTGCCCATTGGCTGCTGTCCTCGGAAACCTGGTTCCAGAACTTAAATTAAAGAAGTATGTACCTACCTATAGACCATCGTTTCTCATCCTGGGTGTCGTGACCCCTGGGGAGTCAAAAAATGCCCCCCAATATATCCTTCACTATGGTGAAATTGAAATGGTATTTTTTTTTAAATTAGATCAGTTTCTACGGAATTTCAGGTCGATGGGTGGTACGAATGGCACGGAACCCTTAGCGCGAGTCCGACTCCCACTTGGCCAGTTATTTTTTATAAGCGTTGCATGGATTTGAATAATTAAATAAATGTTATATTTCTGTTACCACAGATAATATAATACTATACCAAACGGAGACCATTTTTTTTCTTTGGTGAATAGGCCCACCAAAAACTGGGACGTTTATTGTCGAAAAGCGTATCATTTAGTAGCTCATATTTTCTAGATTACAATGGTATTCTCAACTTTACCTTGTCTTACCGAAATATTGAGAAATACGAAATTAAAATATTGTGGATGACTAATTACTCCATTTATTAGCGGCTCGGCGAATTGTAATTTTCTTGCAGCGGTGATTGTAATTTTTTAATTTTATTGTTTTAATAAATACTTACCTTATTACCAGAATTAGAGATTTGATAAACAATAAACTGAGATTAGGTACTACCGCAAACAAACACATTCTCCTAGATCCTAGTAGGTTTTAGTAAATAAAGCTACAATAATAATCGTCATCATCATCATTTCAGCCGAAAGACGTCCACTACTGGACATAGGCCTCCCCCAATTAAGGGGGGATATGCCATAATCGCCACGCTTGGCAGGCGGGTTGGCGATCGCAGTTGGTTGGTTAAATACTCAGAGAACGCTGCTGCCCATCCTCTGGTGAATCCCTTAGTCGCCTTTTACGACACCCATGAGAAAAGATAAGGATGATGCTATTCTTTAAGTCCGGCACCACACGGATAATAATAATGATCTTTATTTCATACATTTCAGTCCATATTAGTAAGAATAATAATTTACATACCTAATTACCTAGATATCTTTAGGCCTTTGCAGGTCAATTACAGTGGGGTAATTTTAGGCACATTTTAAAGGAAATAAATCGCCTAAAAGAGTTAATATGCCTTCTAGCCACGAATTCTCAACCAGGAATGTATTAATTCTTTTCAATCTTCACATTATTATTTTCAAAGTACACTTCTTGGGTCTTATTTCATAGATTTATATTAATTGAGTTTAATATCCATAATATTACTTAATAAATACTAACCTTTTACTTGCATGTTTTATTCTGTTGATAGTGTGGTGTGTATTCTAACCGGTGGCAATGTTGATAATATTATGCTAAACCGTAGCTTGGAGAGAGGATTAGCAGCTGAAGGGCGCTTAGTGAAGTTTAGGGTAAGAGACAAAAGTCAAATTAAGATATTAAAGTACAAGATACAAGTGAGCTAAGATTTCCATTATAATACTCGAGGCTGGATTGCAGCCCGAGCCGAAAGTGAGGGCGTAATGAAGCCGAGAGTACAATGAACATTGTTCACGAGTTTCATACGACGTTTTTCAACACACTTGCGAGGAAAAAAAAACATAAACTTAGTATAAACAAATATCAAATTTGTGAAAAACGGCGCGCGGATTTCTGTAATCACACGCCGTGCCTGTGGTTGAGTGACGTTTAGTTAACATAATATGCGCACGTACGTGGTGGAAGCAAGCCGCCAAACAACCTTATATTAAAAATATAATAAATAGACATTTTTATTTATAACACAAATTAATGTTAATTGGTTTACAAAAATAAATAATTTGATGAAATGAAGTGTTTATTTATCATATTTTAATTAATACAGTTGATTTATTCACAAAAATGTTTATGTTTGTCGAGACATAAAAACTCTTTGCTGAGATTTAAAAATAAACTGTAAAGTAAGAAGCACTAGTGCGATAATGTAAAGTAAAAAGCACGCGTGCGTTATAAGCTGCATTATGAACCTAAAAGCGGTGAAATGAGAGCCACTTTACGAGCAAGTGTGTTGAAAAATAAATTACGTTATAATCCATCGTCGTACCTAACGATTTTGTCATCAGGTTGGTGTAAGGAACGACCCTAAAGCTAAAGCTAATTTAATGACAATGCTTGCAACCGGAGGGTATAACATGCATCGTCACTTCCAAGACAATTCATGGACAGATGGCGATGATTATTTTGTTGAGGTAGGTAACTAGGTAATATGAGTATGACTCAAGTAACGACAATTTTCCCAACAACATTTAAAATAAAATAAAAAATATTTATCACCATATATTGTACATAACATACCTCACCTTGTTTATGTCAAATAAATGAATCTGAATCTTTTTTTACCATAGTGAGCTAAGTCGAGCAGGCTTCACTTTTTCTAAAATAGAACTCTCTTTTTATTTTTCTTAATAAAATAAGAGACGATGGTGTCGATTCTCTTGTTCACGAACTAAACTTATTTTAAACTATCGCTCTCTTTTACTAAAAGTAGATACAAGAAAGGGATGGCAACCATTTTAGAACTGTCAAATTAGTTTACGTGTTACATTTCTTTGTATTTTAGTGGGCACGTTCCGAGATCACGACTAAACTTGTATGGAAATTTTAATTCCGTCTAATTTGACAGCTCTAAAATGGTTGCCATCCCTTTCTTGTATCTACTATTAGTAAAAGAGAGCGATAGTTTAAAATAAGTTTAGTTCGTGAACAAGAGAATCGACACCACTGCCGAAGCAATAGTAACACGCACAACCGACTCGTTGCCCACTGCAACCACATCCACATATGGCGAAAAATACGTGGGATAAAAGAACCATGTTTTACTATAGATAGACAGATATCATACCTTGTGGATATTACCAGACTAATAATATTAGTAATATGATTTTCAGATGAAAATGGTATGTGAAACAAAAGGCTTGGCCCACGCTTTGGAATTAAAGAGGACTATAGAACGAGCCTATCCATGTACTTCCGTTTTCGAAACGGAACCATTTAACGACAGACGGACTTGTCCATGCTATGTCAAGAAAACCCATAGCAAAACATAATTTGAAAGCTGAAAGTTAGTTAAAAACATATTTACGAGAAGAAAAAATAATACTAGGTACATAACTAACAATTTAGTTTATAAAAATACAAGCTTACGTGCAGGTAACAGGAATAAATATTTTCAACATAAATCTATTTTTTTAGCATCCTACTAATATTACCTAATAAATGCGAAAGCACAGTAAACATAAAATACAGTACGGAAACTACGTCCTAACGCTCCGGATTGAATGACTCACAACAGACGCACGCCTCAACAAGAACCTAAGCGGACGTCGCTTTGCTGTCAGTGCAAATACTCGCTTAGGGGCCTTGTAGACGCGTGCGTCTTAGTGTGTGCGTCGTTTCGAGGGTATGTAAGTACTCTATGTACGTAGTTTCCGTACTGTATGGTTGGTCTAAGACTAGGGATGGGTAAATTTCATGAAATTTTTCAACCATTGAAATTTTTCGGAAAAAAATCATTTCGAGTTGAAATTTTCAAGTTTGAGGTGAAAAATATTTTATGAATTAAAAGTGAATCTCAACTATTGTAAATAAAATATGGTTATGAATTATTATGCGTTTTATTGTTTAAATGATAATTTTAAGGTTAACAATGTACTAAATAGGCCAAAGATAATATTTCAGACGTTCATTCTTAGAAATAAAAAGAAATTACGCATCCGAATATTGTTATGTATGACAAATATTTGATTGTATGTGTATGTGCTTATAAATTAATCAACAATCACTTTTGTTATCAACGTTTTGTGTAAAAGAAGGTTTAATTTGAAGGTTCCCCGGCCACGGATGCAAGGGATGAGGTGCTGGAAGAGTGGGCTACGGAGTCTGGCTTACTGCTCCTTAACCGGGGTTCCGTCCAGACATGCGTGCGGCTACGGGGTCCATAGTGGACATCTCGTTCGCTTGTCCCACTCCGGAACGCCATGTCCATGGCTGGCATGTGATAGAGGAGGTGGAGACGTCGGATCACCGTTACATTCAATTCGACGTCTCCACTCAGATCTCTGCTATCCCAGGGATGCCTAGGGCTCAGCCCGGACCTGCAAGGCACCAGATGTACTGGTGGTCCTCAGCCATAGCGCTACTACGAGTTGCGTATGTGGAAGAGCGACGTCGGAACACGAGGTTCAGGAGGCGATTCAGGCGTCCCCGCGACCCCGGAGGAGGCAGCCATAGAGGAGGAGCTGTACGAGGGGTACAGAGCAGCGAAGGTGGCCCTTTAGACAGCCATTGCGGAAGCCAAGGTGGCAGGCTTCGATGCCATGCGGGCGACTCTGGACGCAAGTCCGTGACAGCGGTCCAACCCGTATGGTACGGGGAAATCTTCACCCGTGGGCCCACACGTCGTGGCCACTATCCCAGAGTCTCCGGCCTGAGCAGCTGCAGGGTGTGGTGAGCGCTCTGTTCCCTTCAAGGGCGGAGCACACCCCTCCGCTGATGGTTCCTCCTCACATTGCGCCTAACGTGGATGACGGCGACGACGTGCCCAAAGTGACCCGGGAAGAATTGATGGCAGCGGTGAAACGGCTTCAAGCCAAAAACACCGCCCCAGGGCCCAACGGCATACCTGGCTGAGCATGGGTCCTGGCCCTGAAGACCCTTGGGCCCCGATTGGGAGGGCTCTTGAGCGCATGCTTTGAGCGGGGCCAATTTCCACGGATGTGGAAGACTGGCAAACTGGACCTGCTGAAGAAAGAGGGGCGCCCTGCAGACTCATCATCTGCATACCGCCTCACCATCTGCATACCGCCTCATCGTGTTGCTGGACGAGCTGGGCAAGCTCTTTGAGAGAGTAATTGCAGACCGCCTTGTCCAGCACCTGACTAGGATGGGGCCGGATCTGGCGGACAACCAGTTTGGTTTCCGCCGGTGGCGCTCCACTGTGGATGCGATCAAGCGCGTGACGTCTCTGGTGGAGAGAGCAGTGACTCGGAGGGAGGTGGTTTTGGCAGTGTCTCTTGACATCGCCAACGCTTTCAACACCTTGCCCTGGAGTTGCATTAGGGTGGCACTTGAATTCCATCGGGTGCTGACCTACCTCCGCCACATTATCGGTGTCTATCTGACGGACAGGGCCGTCATCTAAACAGGGCGGCCAGTCAAGAGGAGGGTGCAACCGATGTGGTTGCTGCACGGAGAGAAGGGGCTTACCTGCTAGTGGTGAACGGGACCTGCCGGGGATGGTTGGGCGAAGGCGGGAGTCTTTTCCACGCCCCCATCCAAGGGTCGGTAGAGGAACACCATGGTGGTTTTTAGTCGGTAAGAGTCCGACACTGGCTTCACCTTCCCCGGGCGGAGTGTGTCCATGAGGATTTTCCCCACGAAAAAATAGGGCCTAGGTTCGATTCCCAGTAAAATGTGTCATTTTATTATGTTTTATTTAATAGTTAGCTAGTTTATAGTTCAGAGCACCAGATGGCACATATACAAAAATCGTTGAATGACGTCTCTATCTCTCAATATAAAAGTTACTCTATGCTGACTGAATCTGAAAGCATGCGCGGGCGTGCCATATAGTCGCTGTCTTTCTCACACTCCTAAGTCCAGTGCCGAGTGGTTCCGATGAGACGGCTGCTCGGCTTGTGTGGGGTGGGCGCGGGACGCGACACCGCAGAAACGAGCGTTGAGCGAAAAGAAAGATAATAATTTCATAGAATTTCGCGATGACTACACATTATAATAAAAAAGAAAAAAAAATCTTTTTAAAACGAAGTTTAACCGGATTACATCGCGTATATTATTTAAATTGGTTTTCCTGACGTTTTGAAAGTTTTGCAGCGTTCGTGGTCACAGGAAGATAACAAAGAATAATTACAACGAAAAGAAAGATGCATACATTTTTATCGAATTACTGGGGTAACCAAAGACATTTCTATACTGACGTAAGTATAATACCTTTATGGGGGTAACAGAATAAAATCCACTGATAAGTACCAACATAAATTAAATCTAATACTATTATTATTATTAAAAAAATGTGTTTCCTATGAAACACATTTTTTTATTACAAAATAATAATTGTTACGTCAATCGTTCATGAAATCATACGATTTCGGGAGTTTATTATTATTATTATTATTTTTGTACATTTATTTTTTCTCGGCTAACCGGGATGACTGATAGCACGGGCCTAAGCCAAGTGTTGATCAGTGAAGTTAGGATTTGGGGTAGGTCTTAAAGATGATCATAAATTAGTTTGGGTTATCGGATTCACACTGCAGGAACTTTCTTACTAGTCTGCACGTGTTCAGTATCGCCGCTTTCTGCATTAGGTTGTAGGTGTTTGCAGGTAAATTCAGGGTATTAAGGGACTGGTGAAGTTGTTTGGGTATTACTCCTGTAGTAGACAGCACTATAGGGACTATTATTACTTTTTGCAGATGCCAAAGTCGGGTAATTTCATCTTTTAATTCTATATATTTAGATAGTTTCTCAGAAATCGTAGTCTGTAAGTTGTGTGTATTTGGTACGGCAATGTCTATTAAGTATCCAGTTTTGCTTATTTTATTAATTAGTGTTATGTCTGGTCTGTTAAAGTGAATTGTTCGGTCAGTTAGGATAGCTCGATCAAAATACAACTTTGTTGTGGGGTTCTCTAGTACAGTTTCGGGGTTGTATTTATAATATGGTACTATGGTGTCTATGAGTTTGTGTTGGTAAGCTAGTTTCTGGTGAATTATGTTTGCTACTTGGTCGTGTCTGTGTTTGTAATCTGTCTGGGCTATTGATTTGCACGCGCCTGTAATATGTTGTATTGTTTCAGCAGAGCTATTGCATTTTCGACAGGTGTCAGTAGCTAAGTTTTTTATAATATATTTTCTATAGTTTTTAGTCTCAATTACTTGATCCTGTATCGCGATCATGAAGCCTTCAGTCTCCGGGAAGAGTTCCCCTCGATTAAGCCAGTTGTTCGACGCCTCTTTGTCGACATTTGTTTGGCATAAATCTTGACGATGTCTTCCGTGTAGAGACTTTTGGCTCCATTCTAGAATCTTGGTTTTGTCATCGGTCAGTTTTTCGTTCTTCTGTTCTGCTGCACTTTTTAAATTGAGAGGTGTGTACCGCCGATCGTTTTGTGCTATTGATTTGTGTAGTGTGGAGGATTCAGATTTGGCAAAAAAGTACTGTCTAAGTGTTGTGATCTGTTTATTGTGTAAGTTTAAAATGTCAATTAATCCCCTTCCTCCTTCTTTGCTTGGTAGTGTTAGTCTTTGTAAGCAGGATCTTGGATGGTTTTTACGGAATTTGGTCATTGTTGTGTTAATTTTTCGCTGTAAATTTTTAAGGTCAGTTTTGGTCCAGTATATTATTCCAAATGAATAAGTGAGTACAGGTATTGCAAAGGTGTTGATTGCTTTTATTGTGTTTCGTGAATAGAGTTGTGTTTTTAGAATTGTGTTAAGTCGATGTTGGAATTGTTGTTTTAGTTTTTGTTTAGTGTCTTTATAGTGTATCTGAAGGGATTGATTGTATCCTAAGTACTTATAGGTATCCTGTTCGCTTAATGGTTCTATGTGTTGTCCTGTTCCTAAGGTGTATTGGTGTTGATAGTTCTGCCCTGCTCTAACAGAATTAATTTTGCATTTATCTTTTCCAAATTCCATCTTTATGTCATTTGTGAATTGTTCTGTCAGGTTAGCTAATTCACAAAGATGATTCTCACTTTTTGCGTATAGTTTAATGTCATCCATATAAAGAAGATGATTTAAAACATTTTTTTTTGTGTTTCAGTATGTATGTCTGTATCGAGGTCTAAAGAAATTCCTAGTGAAGTTGAGTTTAGTATATTGGAGAGGGGATTAAGAGCAAGACAAAACCACAACGGGCTAAGTGCATCTCCCTGAAAGATGCCTCTCTGTATTTTGATTGGGTTGGTCTCTACTGTTTCGGTCGGAGTAGTTAATCTAAGTACGGTTTTCCAGGTTTTCATTATTGTCTTTAGGAATGTTACTATTTTTGGATGTATTTTATAAATATCTAACACTTTCACAAGCCAAGAATGGGGAACTGAGTCATAAGCTTTCTTGTAATCGATGTACATGCTAAATAGGTTGGTCTTGGTTTTCTAAACTTTATTAAGTATTACGGAATCTATAATTAATTGTTCCTTGCAGCCTTGACTAAATTTTCGACAGCCTTTCTGTTGTTCGGCTAAGATGTTGTTGGCTTCAGTGTGTTGGTATATAATTTCAGATAAGCAGGCTGTGATAATCTTATACAAGGTCTGCAAACATGTGATAGGCCTATATTTAGCTGGGTTAGAGAGGTCATTGCAATCTTTTGGTATCATAAATGTTGTGCCTGATGTTAAATAGGCTGGTATTGTGTTGGGGTCCTGGATAAAACTATTTATATGATTATAAAGATAATTGTGAACTGCTGTAAATTTTTTGTACCAGTAGCTATGAATAAAATCTGATCCGGGTGCTTTCCAATTGTGTAAGCGACAAAGTACTTTGTGAAATGTTTCAGGGGGAATGTGCTCAAACGACATTTCCTGGGTGTTTATACTGTTATTTGTCAATTCTGTCTGTATCCAATCAGCTTGGTTGTTATGTTCAATTGGGTCTTCCCATATTCCTGCCCAGAAGTTTTGCAGTGTTTCTGTGTCCGGACTGTTGTGTCCCTCGTCATTTGCGGTGTTTCCCTGAGCATTGGTTGTTGCCTGTCTGATGTTGCGGTAGAAAAGTTTTTCATTGTGGGTAAATTGAGTGTTTTGTTGCTTTCTTAGTGTACATGCTTTATATCGTTGTAAGCGGCCTGATACGACTGAGAGTTTTTGTTTAAGTGTGTCTAGTGTGTGTGCTACTTGTGTATTTGGTTCTTCATGTATAGTATGTATTTTATATTCTTCTATGATACTTTTAACATGTTTTGTTATTTTTCTACTTCTATTACCGTTGATGAATTGTGTCAGCCTCCCTATTTTTGCTCGTAAATCGTCTAGTTTGCGTTCCAGACGCCTTTGCCAATTTGGTTTAAAATCTTTCTTCAGGCATCGGGGACTTTCTATAGGTTTGAGCTCTATTTTTGCTCCATTAACCTTAGCAACGGTCCACGCTGCACAGTATATAGCGGTCTGTAATGTATAAAAGTCTGAATCTTTATTAACATTTTCAGGGAGAATAATTTTGTTCAGATAACTTACTATTTTCGCAAGATTTTTGGATGGATTTTGTTTGGGAATATAAACTCTATTTGTGGGGCTGGTGTTTTTATAAAATTGAAATGCTCGTTGGAATGTTTCATCTATTTGAGGATTTCTGTCTAGCTCTGTGTGTGGATTAGGTAAGATTTCTTCTGCAGGATTTATTTCAAAGCTATTTGCCGGTATATTATTTGAATAACCTTCTGTGACGTTTGTATTAATATTATTTGTACATTGAATACCGACGCTGTTGTTAGAGTTAACTATATTTGTATTTTCGCTAGTATCGATGCTCAAGTTATTATTTAGTCCTAGTTCTTCAGATACTTCTAATTTTAATAAATTTAATCTACGATTGTTGATATATTTATTGTTGACTATTGCTCTCCTCTGATCAGCTAATCGCTGTTCACTTAAATGGGAAAGTGAAGGGAATTTGTTAATGAAGTCTTGATACATAACTTTTCGATATGCTGTTTCGTTGGTGCCAAGAGCTGTTACTCGATAATACGACCGCATTATGGCTTCATTATGTTCATTGGTCCATCTCATTCGAGACTGTGTTGTATTTCGTGTCTGACATGCTTCTGAGGGTATGGTATGTATTTGTGTTTGTGTTAATTGTATGGGTACCAGAGTTTCTTGAGTAAGAGTAATGGGAGTTTGTGTTTGTTGGTTATGAATGTTTGATTGTAATTGATTTAGCTCTTCTTGAACTTCGATGTGTATTTCGTCTATTGTTTTTTGTGGTAGTAATTTATTACGTACTATGGCTCTACGTTGGTCTCCTACTCTCTGTCGACTAACCTGCATATTTGGGTATTTTTCTATGAATTTTAGGTGAAGTGGTTCAAGATAAGTTCTTGTGTCTGTATTTAATGCAGTTAATTGAAGATAAGTTCGCAGTATAAACTTGTTCATTTCTGGTGTCCATCGTCTGCGCGTTGTAGAAGCGCTCGTAATGGGTGCAAGCTCAGAGTCAGGGTTGACATCTTGCACAACACTATCAAGCGTGCTGATGGTGGACAAGCTAACTGTTCTTCTAGTCATGTATGACGGGCGGGTCGAAGGAATAGATGAAAACAATGAATTCGGAGGGTCAGAAGTTGCGTACGACATTTGCGTAATTTCATCATCTAAAGGTGGCATTTCTGCCTGTTTAACTCTTTTAGTTTTAGATCTAGTAATCATAATTGTTCCCACGAGAAGCTAGGGACTAAATACGTCGACCACGACAGAGCCCTGCGTTCACCATGGCAAGGGTAAATTAAACTGAAGGTCCCCTAGTGTCCAGAGTTCGCATACTAGCGACTAAGCTCTCCCTTAGCCATGAAACCCTCGGCGTATGCTGTTTCACCTTGGTTTGGAGGGATTGGGAAATGGAGAAGCTTATAGCCTGGGGGTTGACTAGAAACTTAGATAGGGACTGGGGTTTGGGATTAGGCAAGGTAAGAAAGGAAATGTAGGATTAGGGATAAGGAAAAGGTAATTTGGGCAAGGAAAGTGCTCTTGGTCTGGGAGTGGACCAAGAACAAATTTGTACCCCTCTTGGTCTGACCTTTCACCCTAGACCTGCCCGGCATGAGTGTATCTACCGGTATAGCCCTAGCGCTCATTAAGGCGCACAAGCCCTACCACGACGTCAACGTAAGGATACGACGGAGGGTTATTATTATTATTATTATCAGCCTGTAGTGTCCCACTGCAGGGCAAAGGCCTCCCTTCCCTTTTTCCACTTGTCCCTGTTTTTTGCCTTCTGGGGCCAATCCTTCAATTTCGGGAGTTTGATAGAACAAAAATATTTTTCACTCAATTTGAAATTTTTCACTTAGTATTGAAATTTTTCATATTTTTCATTTCATTGAAACTGAATTTATTCATATGCCCATCCCTAGCTAAGACTGTATGTTATGTTTGTCCTTCAATCACGCTGAAATGTCTGAATGGGTTTGGATAAAATTTGGCACACAGGTAGGCTATAAATATGTAGGTAGGTATATTATATTATTATTTTGTAGTGCCCTTACAGGGTGCATGTTTGGAACCCAATTATTGTTAACATCTTTTTACAACATTTATGCAATAAAACGATTGAATTAAATTGAATAAATCTGGATGAACATATAGGCTATAGGCTATATAGGCGCGGGTATAGGCTAGTTTACAAAAACTACAGACACCATAATCCGTCATTCATCTACGACAGACACGAATACCCACTCATCGCTTTTATTGCAATAAAGTGATTAGGTAGTGAATTACCTACCATGGACGTATAAAAAGTGGCGGACGGAATATCGTTAAACAATAAGTAAGTCGACTCGCTTGAACGTATGAGCTGGCACGGACACATTCACACCATAGTAGGTAAGTCTAACAGTCGACATTACACAACAAATCTCGTATGACGGAAGTCGTTGTGGTAGTGTCAAAATAGTAGTTTATGAAACTGTTGCTTAGCAGAGGTTTTTAATAGTATCACACGAGTGTTTAAATACCTAGTTAGGTAGGTTAGGTTAGGTTAGCTTTATGCACATGCACCTGTAATGAATTTGTCAACACACTTGCTCGTAAAGTGGCTCTTATTGCATCGCTTTTAAGTTCATAATGTGGCTTATAACGCACGCGTCCTTTTTTAGGGTTCCGAAGTCCTACAAGGAACCCTTATAGTTTCGTCATGTCCGTCCGTCTGTCCGTCTGTCCGTCTGTCCGTCTGTCCGTCTGTCCTAATCCTTTACAGCTTAATAACTTCTACAGTTATAAACATAAGTAAATGGAATTTTGTTAAAAAATAGTCTGCATATAGATCTCAATTTTAAAAGAATAAAAAAATAGTTTTTACGTTCTTTAGGGGTGGCGCCCATACATGTGAAATGGGGAAAAAATAATTTTTTTCACTGCACCCCATCGTGTGGGGTATCATTGAATAGGTCTACTAAAATGAAGGTAATGTTTCATACACCACTTTTTTATCAGGTGTACCATCTGCGAAATATAGCCCGCCAAAGTGGCTTGCAATGTGTCCCCCCCCTGCCATTTCTAAACTATGCAACGTAGAAACTTATAATCTTCCACATTGATAGACCTTTGTGAAAACTCTCTTTTAAAATTATTTCGAGTATAATGTGATTATAATTTTTTGAGTTATAGACAGAAAACCGAAAAATACTTAAAACGTCCTAGTTCAAAGGTCATTGACCTTAGAGAAAAATTATCATGGCAAATAATGCTCCTTTAGCTACTTTCTATTTGAAAAAATCACAAAAAGTAACTTTGACATCAATCAGACTTCTTAAATTTGGCTTCTTGAATTTATCGCTAGATGGCGCTACTAACAACACGCTCTGAGTCGCGAATGCTGCCGATTATTGCAAAAACTAAAATAGCCATGATTAATATTCGATTTGATTCGTTTGTACACCTACTTAAGGAACCCTATAATACTGAGCATGGCCCGACATGCTCTTGGCCGGTTTTTTTCTTTATATTATTGCACTATTGCTTTTTACTTTAATTGATTTGTGAAAAACAAAGAGAAAAATGTTTAATTTAGTTCAGGCATAAAAAATGCCTGAACTAAATTAAAAATTTTTGGGAATAAATCAACTGTATTAATTAAAATATGCTATATAAACATTTCGTTTCATCAAATTATTAATTTTTGTCAACAAATTAATATTAATTTGTGTTATAAATAAAAAAATCTATTTATTATATTTTTATATTAGGCTGTATGGCGGTTTCCTTCGACCACCTGCGCGCGCATAGCTGTATGTCACCGCGCGATCAGCGCGCCATTTTTATAATTTTTCACAAATTCAATATTTGTCTAAAATGTGTAATTTATGTTTTTTTCCTCGCAAGTGTGTTGAAAAACGTCGTATGACACGCGTGAGCATTGGCTATTATACCCTCGGCTCCATTACGCCCTCGCCTTCGGCTCGGGCTGCAATTCAGCCTCGAGTATAATATATCAACTTATCTCACTTGTATCATAATGTACTATTATCTACACTCGTATCGTAAAATTCGAATTATGAACTCGAAAGTAATGTCATAATGACATAGTTACTTTACGCACATGCACCTGTAATGAATTTAAAAAGTTTCATTACGATACAGTTTGCTGAACAAAACAATGCGGTAATTTAATTTTTTTTCCATAACCGCACACTTCAGTCCAACTAAGGAGTTTTTAGAAAAAAAGCGCGGGAAACCTTGAATACGGCGGTCGTGTTTTTTCTTTCCAAGTGAATTTTTAATTTCCTAAAATAAGTTTGTTGGGATCTTTTTGTGTAAATACTTAGTTTTTTGTTTATATATTTCTAGTAGTTAGTTTCTTTTAGTGTGTATTAATAGTTGGTAAGTTTTAAATCTTCTAATATGGACCCTCCAGGGGATCCTGGGGGGTCGATATCTCCGGTCATAGCTCACTACGTGACAATTTCGAATAATGAAACCAGTGTTGATACTGATTGTTCAGTATCAACAGTAAATAATAGTAAAAGGAAGAGGGTTTCAGCTCGGCCCAAAATTTGCAAACATTGCAACAAAAAAAGGCGCAAAAATGGCGGCAAAAAGGATTGCAATTGTGCACTAGAGAATCAGGAGATGGAAATTTCTCATTTCGAGAATGGTTCAGACCCCTCACAAAAAACTACTTCTCAGGCATCTAATGAATCAATCATAGTACAAAATAAAATAACATCTCCACAGTCTGCAACTCAGTTGGCTAGGTTGACTTTTAAGTCATCAGATGCTGCTCCATATGTTGTTCATGTGCAACGTGAACAAGTCAATGAAAAAATATTCCTTCATCCCATTTCTTTTGGCCGTTTTTTGAAAAGAAATAATTTTAAAAATGTGATAAATGGTAGTCTGAAAAAAATCGGCAGAAATCGAATTTCATTGGCTTTTTCTCACTATGAAGATGCGAATCTGTTTTTAAATAATAATAAATTAGCTGAAGAAAATTATAAAGTTTTTATCCCTGCTTTCTCCATCACCCGTATGGGTGTTGTAAGAGGCGTTCCTGCCGATTGGTCCGATGAGGAGGTTCAGGAGGCTATTTCTGTCCCCATAGGCTGTGGAGAAATTTTAAAAATTAGGAGGATTAGAAGGAAAGTAATGGTTGATGGTAATAATATATTCAAGAACACGGAAACAATTATAATTACATTTGATGGGCAAGTTCTACCAAAGCGGGTGTTTATGTGTTACACAGCCTTGAGTGTTGAATTATACATTTACCCAACTATTCAGTGTTATAATTGTTGTAGGTATGGTCATGTAAAAAGTCTTTGTAGGTCTAAGCCTAGATGTTTTAAGTGTGGTGATGGACATTCAGGTGAGTCCTGTTCAGTTCAAGATGATGATGTCTCTTGCTGTTTGTGCAGGGGGTCTCATGAAGCTACTAGTAAGAAGTGCCTTGAATTTGAGAGACAGAAATCGATAAAAGAAACAATGTCCAAAAGTTGCATTTCTTATGCAGAAGCATCAAAACTACATCCTTTTGTTTCTAAGAAGTCATATATTGACGCCTTAACTACCACTCATGTGTCAGATAGCTTTACTCCTTCAGTTCCACGGGTTAATCCTACATCTAATCAGTCATATTCATATAAAAAAACCGTTTATACTAAACCTCGTTCACCTACAAAATCCTCTATAGGTTACGATCGTCAATCTCATCATGACCTTATTAAGGACTATAATAACACTTCTTCAGTAAATAATGGCACTGCTCTGATTCCTAAGGACAATCTATCTGAAACTACAAGAGATTTAATCATAGCATTAATTAAGTCTTTGTCACAGTCTAATTTAATTTCACCGTCTCACGTTGCCTCTGCACTCGAAGCAGTTACTTGCACTTCTAATAATAATAATGGACAGTCCAGCCAAGGTAATCCAATGGAATTGCCGAAGTGCAATTTCTAAAAAAACTGAAATAATTTATCTTATAAATAAATATAATCCATTTATTTTTTCTTTACAGGAGACATGGCTTAGTCCGGACTCTTTGTTTAGGATTCCGGGTTATGCATGTCTCAGAGAGGATCGATTTGATAAGTATGGTGGAGTAGCCTTACTCATCAAACATCCTCAATATTTTACTCATTTTTCCATTCCTGCTCATAATAGTGATTTTTCTATTATTGCAGCAGTTGTAAATAAAGTTTGTTATGTTTCTGTATATATTCCTCGACCATCTACTCTGATATTCGATGAAATTGTAAATATTCTTTCCATTCTTCCAAAACCTTTTATACTATTAGGTGATTTTAATTCTCAGCATCAATGTTGGGGTAGTTCCTTGACCAATAGCTATGGGGTTAGTCTTTTGGATCTGATTGACACTCATAATCTTTGCATTCTTAATAATGGTTCTCCAACACGACGCACTGCTCCCAATGAGGAAATAAGTGCTCCTGACTTGTCAATATGCTCTCCCAGTCTTACACCTTATTTATCTTGGGAAGTCTTAACTTCTACTCATGGTAGTGACCATTTTCCAATATTACTTTCATTTCCTTTTTATAATAAGCATTATTCTAAACCTCCTCCACGGTTAAAGTATAGACTTGCAGATGCCAATTGGTCATTGTTTAAGGAGCAGTTGGATTTCAACATTTCGGAACTTCCTGAAATTAAATTTGGTGATGAACACTTATGTGCTGAAGCTTTAGCAAAATTAATAATAAGAACTGCTGATAGTCTTTTTCCTATAAAAAATACAGCTCTAGGTTATATCCCATCCCCTCCATGGTGGGATAGGGATTGTTCAATTGCAGTTAAAAAGAGGAAACAAGCAGAGATTCAATATTATGCCAACACTACAGATGAAAACTTT
Organism: Asteroscopus sphinx; assembly: GCA_949699075.1. NCBI lineage: Eukaryota > Metazoa > Arthropoda > Insecta > Lepidoptera > Noctuidae > Asteroscopus > Asteroscopus sphinx. The sequence continues at coordinate 9,824,642 of OX453019.1, forward strand.
GATGTTGTATGTTCTGCCATTACTGATACTCGTAAATTATTCAAACAAAAGAAGTTCGAAAGTTGGAGACGTTTTTGTCAGAACATATCACCCAATATTCATCCATCAGTTGTGTGGCGAAACATTCGTAGGTTTAGATCTGCATTTAAGGAGTCTCCCTCATCTTTGCTTCCTTCTTCAATGAAAGACCAATTTTTAGATAAGCTAGCACCTTCGTATGTCCCTGAGGAAATAATTACTTATTCTATACCTCTTTCCGATTATGTTAATCTTGCAGAACTCAATAGTCCATTTTCTCTTGCTGAACTCAAAGGTATTTTGTCCCACCTAAAAGATTCTGCACCTGGAGTTGATGGTATTCCATATTCCTTTATGTCAAATTTAAGCGAAACGTCACTTGACTATTTTTTAAATCTTATAAACTCTATTATGGTCACTGGCAACATTCCCACATCCTGGAAATCCCAAATAGTTTTACCAATTTTGAAACCTGACAAAAGCCCGTCAGATAGTAATGCCTATCGTCCCATTGCACTTTCTTCAGTTTTATTAAAAGTTACAGAGCATTTGGTAAAGAACCGTTTAGAATGGTTTATTGAGAGCAATGATTTATTGAGTGACAGTCAGTTCGGTTTTAGGCGGGGCAAAAGTACTTTAGATAGCTTAAGTATTTTTGTCACGGATATTAGGTTAAGTTTTTCTGTAAATAGTCACCTTATAGCTTCGTTCTTAGATATTACTTCCGCCTATGACAATGTAGTTATTCCGATTTTAAGAAATAAATTACAAAAGTTAAATGTGCCTACAATTCTTTTTAATTTCATTATGAATATTTTATCTGAGCGACGTATTAATGTTTTATTAGAGGATTCTACTTATGAATCTAGATTAGTGTGGAAAGGGCTTCCTCAAGGGTCTGTTTTAAGTCCTATATTGTATAATATATATACATATGATCTCGAATCTTCCCTGGACAGTAAAGTAAAAGTTCTCCAATATGCTGATGACCTGGTTTTATACTGTTCTCATCGCTCTATCGAAACGGCTTGCTCTTCACTGTCTTCTTCTCTTAATCTTTTAAAAACATGGCTTGATCGTAATGGACTAGAGTTATCATCTTCGAAAAGCTCTGCTGTTTTATTTTCACGAAAGCGGCTTCCTCCTCCTTTTTCTATATATTTTGATGGTCAACCGATTCCAGAAAAATCTTCGGTCAAATTTTTAGGAGTTATTTTAGACTCCAGGCTTACTGGTATTCCCCACTGTGAATATATTTTATCTAAATGCGAAAAAAGGTTAAATATGTTAAGATGCCTGGCTGGAGTATGGTGGGGTGCCCATCCTTATTGTTTAAAACTGCTATATAATGCTATAGTTAGAAGCGTATTAGATTATGGGTCTTTTTTGTTAGAACCAGGGAGTATTGTTGCTTTTAAAAAACTTAACAATATACAGTCAAAAGCACTAAGAATAATCACGGGAGCTATGAAATCTAGTCCAATTAATGCCCTTCAACTTGAATGTGTGGATCCTCCTCTTTCACTTCGCCGTCAGTTCCTTTGCGATAAATTTTTATTTCGTTCATTGCAATTTTCTAACCATCCTCTATATACAAAACTTCCATTACTTTTAAATCAAATAAATTCTTCTAATTATTGGTCTCATAAAAATCCACCATGTCTTATTCAGAGTTACAAAAAGTTTATTGCCTTACAGGCTCCAAGCTACAGTTCAAATTTATATCCTCTTTTTTGCAGTAATTATGAATCTCTAGTTTCTATTCCTGACATACATTTTTCCTTGGGTTTAAATAAAGGGGATGATTTTACGAATTTCTTATTTAATTCAATCAAATATAATTATTGGAAAGATTGGCATCATATTTACACTGATGCGTCCAAACACGATGATTCTGGTTGTGTAGGAGTCGGAGTTTTTCATTCTCAATACAATATAGTTCAAAAGGTTAAACTTCCGCCTGAATCATCAGTGTTCACAGGAGAATGCTTTGGTTTATTCAAAGCTGTAGAATATATACACATTATGAAATTAAAAAAGACGGTCATATTTTCAGACGCTTTGAGTGTTTTGCAAGCTCTTAGCAAATTTCCATTAAAATGTAAAACAGTTTATCCCTTGGTAATATCTATAAGAAATCTATTGTACAAATGTTATCAGCAAGGGCTTGTAATCAGCTTTGCATGGATTCCGGGACATAGCAACATTTTGGGCAACACCAGGGCTGACCAGCTTGCCAATGAGGCTGTTGATTGTGGAGATCGTTTTCCGTACATTAATTATTGTCATGATCTTGCAGGTCTCCCCATGACGTTCCTTCGGGAGTCTTGGGGAGACTTATGGTCAGACAGTTCAGTATTAAAAGGTAAATTTTATGCCACCATACAAACGTGTATTCCAAAAAAACCTTGGTTTTTTAAATTAAAGTTAAATAAAACTTCCACCAGTTGTATTATCCGTATGAGACTGGGACATGTTTGTACTCCAGTTCACCTTGCACGGCTTCATATCATAGATAACGATATTTGTGAGTGTGGTGAAAGTGTGGGGGATCTGAACCACATTTTCTTCTCTTGTTCTCTTTATAATCATTCTCCTTTTATGGACTCCTTAAATCGTCATGAAGTTCCTCTTCCTACTTCCATTCTTACTCTTTTAGCATCTAATGATCCTATAATATACAACTGTTTATCTATTTTCATTAATTCTAACTCAATCCGTATTTAGTTCATTATATATTTTATTTGAAAATTTATTCCTTTTCCGATCCTGACCAATTTTTATTTCCAAATTCCGTTCAGATACCATTCTTTATTTATTATAAGTTTCCCCGTTTTTGTTAGTGGCAAATGCGCAAATAGCGACTTGCCAAGAGAGAAAAAAAAAAAAAAAAAAAAAAAAAAAAGGAGTTTTTAATGCCACTTCGACCCAACCAAGGAGTTTTCAATTCTTTTTTTTTTGCAGTGGTACAGTTTGGCACCAAAGAGTACCTACACAAAATTCAGGGTGGCGCTATTAGTCATACATTGAAAAATGTTATCGTTTAAAATCGCGTTTTTGGCAGAACACTGGATCGTCATATTGCTTTTAATTATATTTAAGTGTTTACAGGCATATTTTTTGCATGATAAAACAGAGATTGACGGAATCCTGACAAGGATAGAAAATTAGTTCCGATTATAATGTTTTCGCCAGACTATATTTTATTATCTGTGTTGACGAACACTAGGGCGCGTACGCGGCCGCGCGCCATGGCCTACTGGATTTGGTCATCATAACTTGTAAATTTATTGTAATTGTTTACGTTATTATTATGGTTTTGTATGTCTAAAGTTTTATTCTGGGCAAAAATGTCTGACTACAGCAGTGATACTGAACTGAGGAGAATATGACCCCGCCTGAATTTCTGAATGCAGCAACGTAAATGACGAACTATCTTTTACCAGAAAAATCACGAAAAACTACGACAATGTTACCAAGATTTTGACTTTGGTATTTTTTTTTACATTGTATAACACATAACACACATAACATAACATCACGCCTGTATTTCCCCGAAGGGGTATGCAGAGGTGTATAGTACACCCACATTTCGCCAGTTATGTTGTAAGTCCCATGTAATAGGGGGCGAGCCTATTGCCACTAACCGGGCACAAATCCAGACTCCGGGCTGCTACTGAGAATTTCCTAATGAAAAAACCCAATAACACTTTGCCCGACCCGGGAATTGAACCCAGGACCTCACGCTCAGCAGTCGCGCTTGCAACCACTAGACCAACGAGGCAGTCGAGTTAAAATTGTATGAGTTTAGATAAATAGTGTTAGAAACTGACATAACTAGGTATTAAAACACTCGTGTGATACTATTAAAAACCTCGCCTACGGCTCGTATTTTAAACTCACACTCGTGTTTTAATAATTATTTATGTATATTATGCAACAGTTTCATAAACTACTATAAAAAATCTAATTACGATACAGTTTGCTGAACAAAATAATGCTGTATTTTTTTTCCATTATAGTAGGTACACTTCAGTCCAACCAAGGAGTTTTCAATGCTACTTCGGCCCAACCATTAACCAAGGAGTTTTCAATCCAAATTTTTTAGCAGTCGTACAGCATGGCACAAAAGAGTACACAAAATGCAGGGCGCTATTAGTCATACATTGAAAAATTTAATCTTTTATAATCGCGTTTTTGGCAGAACTTTGGATTGTTTGGTTGTTTGTGTTTGTTGTTGTGTTTGGTTTGTTGTTTGGATTGGTGTGGATGTTGTTTTGTTTGGTTTGTTTGTCCCGATTACATGGGACTATAACAACTGGCGAAATGTGGGTGTACTATTACACCTCTGCCTACCCCTTCGGGGAAATACAGGCATGATGTTATGTTTGAATTGTCATATTGCTTTCAATTATATTTATGTGTTTACAGGCATATTTTTTGGATGATAATGTTTAAATTATAATGTTTTCGCCAGACTATATTTTATTATGTATATGTTAAAGCTTGCTAGGGCGCGTGCGCGCGCCATGTCCTACTGGTTTTGGTCGTCATATCACTTGTGAATTTATTGTGAATGTTTACTTTATTATTATGTTTTTTTTTTTTTTTTTTTAATTCTTTATTTTATTTCGGGGGATTTTTCAATCATGAAAATGTCACCCCCATGATTGCATACAAACAAAATAAGGTAATAAAATAGAAACACAACTTAAATTAAAACTATGGTAGTCGCAACCTTAAGCCCAAACCAACTATTTGGAGAAGCGTCCTAGCCTCATCTGACAACGGTGAGGCTAAAATGCTATTATAAAAACCTAAACTGAACCTATAGTCACCAAAAGCGTGACGTCTTTGAGCCTCATTGCGACTACACTCCGCTAAAATATGATGCACATCCTCTATGACTCCGCACACACTACAATTAGGTGAATCGACCTTGCGCATCATATATGCAAAGCTGTTGAGAGGGACATGACCAGAACGGAGCCTCAAAGCCATCACAATCTCTTGCCTACTCCTTCTACTCGCACTGAACCAGAGGGAATGAGAAAGAGACGGTTGAATAACCTTGTACCATATACCCTTCGTCAAAGATCTTTTGTCAAAATATTCTGACCAGTAATCAAAACATGTATTCCTAACTGTTGATAGAATCTCGGTATACCAAGGCAAACAACTATAAAATTCTCCATCAGAGCCAGCTTCATTTGCTAACCGATCAACTATTTCATTACCCTCTAGCCCAATGTGAGAAGGAATCCATTGCAGTACAATTGTTATACGTTTAGCTACAAATTTACTAATACATCTTAAAATAGTGTACGCCAGTGGAAGCCCTCTAAAAGTCGAAGTACATTTAATCAAGTGTTGAAGAGCACTTTTAGAATCTGTCAAGACTACAAATCGATCACCACTCAAAGATTCAATATAAGCCAAAGCCTCTGCGATGGCGATCAGTTCTACATGCATTATAGACACTTCAGATATTATTTGAAATTTTAAAAAGTCTCCAGTTTGAGAATCCAAAAACGCAGCGCCAGAACTATTTCCTTGTCTAGAACCGTCCGTGTAAATACAGTAAAAATTAGGGTATTGCTCATTCAACGCTTTACAACATAGGTTTTTCAAGTTGAATATGTTGTACGAATGCTTAGGATTATTCACATACTCCAAATTAGGCTTAACTATACAGGATAAGTCCATATTACTGACCCAAGTGTCCATAGAAAACATGTCTAACTTATTGCTACTATAAATGGTTTTTTGCTTTAACGTATTGTGTGTTATTACTAATAGTGGTTTTTTCTTACGTCTCCAATAAAGGTTGTTACATAGCTCATTTAATGTTTCAAGTATTTTTATTATTGGGTAATTGTTTGATTTTGATTTCAAATAAAATTTACCAGCAAGATATCGGCGTCGCACAAATAAAGGAGGCAGCAACAATTCGGACTCCATCACGTGAATAGGGGTACTTTTGATGAACCCACCGATAAGTCTTAAACATATATTCTGTAACCGGTCCAACTTGAGTAAATGGGTTTTGGCACTATTATCGAATAAAAAGCTAGCAAAGTCCACCCGGCTACGGACAAGGGCAATATACAGCCGTCTTAAGTGGATAGGGTGAACACCCCATCCGGGTCCCACAAGAACTTTGAATATGTTTATGAACTTAACAATTTTATTACATATCTCATTTATATGTTTCTTCCACCGAAGACCCCTATCCATCCACATACCTAGGTATCTGACATTGTCCACCAACTCCAATGTTGTGCTATTTACGCGAATGTCAATAACTTGCCTACGAAAACCCCTACTAAATATACAGATTTTACTTTTGTTTGGGGAAATATCGAGACCAACTTGTGTCAGCATCTCGTTGATTAGGTCGAGGGCAGTTTGGATTTTATGTTGACCCTCACTAATTGACGTACACTGCACATAAATCACAAAATCATCTGCGTATTGTGAAATGTAAACATCATTTTGCAAACGTTTACATATCTCTAATGTTATAATGTTGAATAGTAGTGGGGATAAAGGGTCACCCTGAGCTAGACCTCGACCCGTAGATCTACTAATAAAGCCATTACCCGATTTAATTTTAAGTACCCTTTTGCAGAGGAAATTCCACAAGTATTTACAAATGCGTGACCCCACTTGAAGTTTATCCAAAACATTGATTAAACAAGTATTGTCGATATTGTTGTAGGCACTCTCGATGTCTAAAAAGCAACCTACAGTAGAACAACCATCCGAAAAACCTGTTTGAATTAAAGATATAAGACAACTTAGGCTGTCAAAACATGACCTACACTTACGAAATCCCACCATGTACGGAGAGAATGCATTATGTTTTTCGAGAAACCATTCTAATCTCCGGTATAAAATATAATGAAAGATTTTGCAAATACAAGATATTAAGGATATAGGGCGAAGAGAAGAAACGTCACTAAGGTCACGTCCAGGCTTTGGAATAGGTACGATACTGATATCGCGCCACTGATGGGGGACAAAGTTGTGAACAAAAAACATATTATATAAAGATAAAAGAACACGTTTGGCTACATCAGGCAGATTTTTAATCATAGAATATGAAATGTCATCGCATCCAGGAGATGTATCCTTAGGTTTAATACATTTTTCTAGCTCCTGGATGGAGATCGCACATTCTAAGGTAGGGTTATTATGATAAATATTCGGGAACGGAGGTGACACATAATCAGGAGTTAAAGAATTGAGTAGATTTTCAGCACTTTGAGCATCTACGTAACGTCTAGGAGAACGGTACCCTTTGAGCCATCTCATCTTACGCCACATCTCACTAGACGTTGTAGATTCATCGACTGAAGAGCATGTATTGTGCCAACCTTCTGATTTTGCCTGACGTATTAACTTTTGAGATGAATGAATGATATCCTTAAGTATATCTAAGTTCTGAGGAGTGGGATTACTTCTAAATGTAGCCAAAGCTAGCCGCCGACGAGCTACAGCATGAGAAAGTGTTGAGGTCCAGTATGCCTTAGGGATAAATACAGAAGTAGGGTTTTGGTTAAATTTAAATGTGGGAATAAATTTATCAGCGGCGTCATTAATTATGTCTAGAAATAAATCGTAAGCTTTCTGGGGGTCACTCGGCAAACGAAAATCACAAAATAATTGTTCTAAGTATTCAGTATACGAAACCCAATTAGCTTTGCGAAAATTTCTTTTCACAACTGGGGGAAGATGTAATAAAGACATGGTAGAAATTTTAATAGTTAAATGATCGCTACCCAGATTTTCATTAAAAACAGTCCAGTTAAATTGGAGCGCAATGTCCAATGATACAAAAGATATATCGGGGGAAGATTGTTGTAAAATGCCATCCACTAAACGTACTCTCGTGTGCGACCCATCGTTCAAAGAAATAAAGTTGCTATCTAAAAGTGAATCGTAAATTAACCTACCCCTATGGTCGTCTTTATACGACCAACTAACATGGTGAGCATTAAAATCCCCTAAAATTAATGTTTTGGCTGGCCATAGTGTTAAGATATTATCCCAATCTCTTTGAGTAGTAACTATTCTAGATGGACAATAAACTGCGATAATGTACTCGATCGGGTAACAGTTAAATAATTGAATAGATACTATTTCAATACCGTTATTGTTAACGTGCACGTGTCTCTGTAGTGATTTAATAGACTTATGTACCAATATGGCTACCCCACCGTAAGAGTCATCACGGTCTGAACGATAAACATCATAACCACTTACATTAAAATTACTTTCTGGTTGGAGCCACGTCTCACTGAGGGCAGCAATATGGACCTTTTCCTGGCGTAAAAATTCTAAAAAAGAAACTAACTTAGGTCTTATACTTTGGGCATTCCATTGGATGATATTCAATTTAACCGCTTTGTTAGCCATCACAGTGACTGTGTTATAAAATTAAACAAAACTTTCATCCAGGGCCACTCTGAGACGTAACTTCGTAAAACTACCATACACCACTCTAGGCACAGTTGAATAAAAGAATTTATTTTAGTTGATACACTGGCTTGTTGGAGAAAGATGACTTCTTTTAAGCGAGATAAGAGTTCAGTAAAATTTGGATGTCGTTCTTTTTGATCATCTCCGTCCTTCAAAGGAATATTATCTTTTTTATCCGCTTCGATGTTCAAATGCATCCAGTCTTCTTCAGCATGGCATGTTTTTTTAGTGGGGGCTCTCGAATCCTTTTTACCAGGCTGGTGGGAAGGTGTGGCATGTCTTTCTACATTGTGGATAAAGGTCTTCGCCTGAACAGTTTCAGCGTAGGAAGAACAGCCAGGGGTATCGGGTGTGGCAAGCTTAAAAAGTGTGGAATTATCTCGAAGAGGTGGAAATGTTTCATGACAGTCTGATTCCAAAGGCGCTTGAGGCAAACCGGTATTTTCAGGGGGAACGTAAACTTCTAGGGCTTTCCTATAAGTACACCTAAACTCGGCCATGATCTCTCTAAGCTTTCTCTCTTTTTTGTATACTGGGCAGACCTTACTCATCGAAATATGATCTCCACCACAGTTAACGCACGAAAATAACGTAATGTTACAGTTTTCGTGACGCCCGCCACACTTGGGGCAAATTACGATCTTGCCAGGGCACATTGTTCGAGTATGACCCAATCTCCAGCATTGTGAACACTGTGATACTTGGTGTATATAGGGTATGACCTTCACGTTAATGTCACAAACACGGACGGATGCTGGTAAATAACCCCCGTCAAAACATAGGCGGATAGTTTCGCTGGGACACCACCCTCCTTTATCTCTGTTGCGACGATTTAGCCTCTTAAAAGATAAGAGTTTTGCTGGGTCGGGACATGAAATATTTTCGATAATCTCTTGGTCGGTGAGGTCAAGGTCTACATCTTTAATTATACCATAGCATATAGACAATTCCGTGGCCTTTTGCAACCGCCAACCCTTTTTCAAAAGAATTTCGCACTCAAAAAGACTTTTGCTGGCAGCTTCGTTTTCAAATTGAAGACGGACTTTAAAGGGGCTAATATACTTGACTAGGCAAATGTTGGTTATATTATTTTCTTTTAATATTCGTGCTAAAGCAAATTGTCTAGGAAGTCGGTCCTTAGAAGATATATACACCTCATATTTATCCTCATTTATCGAGTTCTTACTACCATGACGTGACTTTTTTCCCTTAACTTGAGTCCAACCTTCTTCCGCCTCACTACTACTTGCTCGCTGTCTCTTCGCCCCTCTAGACAGCTCCTCCTCACTCTCGCTACCCATATCTATCACATCCACATCAGGATAATTCGTCGGCAACGGTGTATCGCAGCGAGGTGGTGTGCTAATAGAACGCCTCGCTTCTGTATCATTCGGTTCGGTTGGCATTACGCAACAGGTAGTCGCACGGCCGGCGCCGACGCACGCCTGGTACACGTGATAATACGTAGATAGTCCACGGGGGGATAGCGACAGGTAACGCGACAGATAAGGCACGACCTGCCCGCCTGAGTACCGACGCGGGACTGTGATTATGTTTTTGTTAGTCTAAACTTTAGACTAGTTTTATTCTGGGAAAAAAATTCTGACAACAGCAGTGTGATACTGGACCGAGGAGAATATGACCCCACCTGAAATTCTGGAAGCAGCAACGTAAATGCAAGGGCGAATCCAGCCTTCACTTCACACAGATGTACCCTTAGTAGGTAACAGATACCTTTAATGCGGTTGCAAAGTATCCCCATATTTATTATATTTAATTTGAATTTAACCTTTAAGTATACCTATTTCCTTATTTTGGGTGATACATAAATGAGGAACAATATTTGTACATATCACAACATTTATTAATATCTTGCAGCTATACTGTACAATACAACTCTGAATACATTTACAAATATATTTTATTAGTATGTATTTGATATTTCCTTAGAGAACTCTGTTCACACTTAATATAAGAATACAATTTAGTTATAATTCTTGTCCATAAATGTTGCCATTCTGATATCCCTCTTGCTGAGTCCCTCGACATCATGAGAAGACAAAGTAACCTAGAATAGACAAATAAAAATTTAAATATTTCATAAAACTTTTTAACAAAAAATTGAACCGACGAAAAGTGAAACTGAAAAGCGAAAAATAACTAATTATGAGTCGGCGCCAAACGAACTTTTAACAAGCAAAGTGCGTGTAAGTTGCAAGTGGCCGAGCGGAGAACGCATTTTTGGAAAGTTATTGTTTATCGTTGAAAATTTCACGTTGTATTTGATGTGACATTGTTTTTATTATTTATTTAAAGTAATTTAATGATCTTCGTTGATTGGTTGTTTGGCGCCGACTCATAATTAGTTATTTTTCGCTTTTCAGTTTCACTTTTCGTTGGTTAAATTTTTCGTTTAAAAAGTTTTATTTTTCATTTTTTTGTGGTTAAAATCTAACTCCAGGTCTCCATTATGTCGTAGTGTCTAGAACTATATTTATGTGTGTCATGTTTCAACAGAATCGGTTAACAGGTAAGAATTCAGTGGGTGAACAAAAACTCATCCCCTGTTTTACTACCCTTAGGGGTGGATTTTGATTTTGAAATTTAAATGGGACCAACTTCAAGATATACCCTATCCATTAAAAAAAGAATCATCAAAATCAAACTCTGTAAAAAAAAAAAAACCTCTTTTTTTCGTCGGTTAATAAATTCAAATTCATGAATGATGATAAAATTTATTAAGAGTTCATTTGAATCAGAAACAATTATAAAATAATTTTTCAAATCCACTGTGTTTTTATTACCTACCTACTTAATTGTGATATGAAAATGCAAAGTGCTTAACAAGAAGATGCAATCTTGAATTATAAATTATTCATTTTTATACCAAAGCTAATTAACATGGCCTTATTTCACAATAAAATTAATAAATATAACCAGCTACCAGTACATTACATTCGTGAACATTCATCATTGTCATTGAACTCAATTTCGATTGTAAATTATTATTAAGTACCTATACCTATACCTACCTGTTTTTATTACACAAGTCATAATTCAACTTACTTGAAGTTTATTGTAAACATTAAACCACTCTGGGTGGTGATCCATTTTCTCAGCTAGCAGGGCCACTCTGGTCATGAAGCCAAAAGCCTGGTTGAAGTCCTTGAATTTAAACTCTTTTTCAATAGCATCCCGGTTGCTTTGGACTTTCCAACCAGACTGCAACAGTGACTGTAGCTGTGTATCGCGGTCTTCTCGAGTTAATTTGTCAGCCTACAAACAAAACATAATAACCGTATGAGATTTTAAACAAAAACTAGCCTCTACTTAGTGGAGGCACTAGATACAATCAATGAAATTAACACACCATTTTCCTTCTATTGGGCGAGGTCGCCGAAACACTACTGTATCGAACGGCGGTTCGACTGGCATTGAGCGCAAGCTTCGACCCTGCGGGGTGAAAGTGTATCGCTAGAGAGCAAACGCCGAATAAAATTCGATCTGTAATCATTGTTATTAAGTGATATCAGCAACCAATAATCGTACACGTATTGTACTCTAATATTATATTAACAAGTTTAATTTTCAGTTGAAAATTATTAGATTTCTGTTCTTTGTTTTATAACTTCTTTATTTATTTACAACACCAAACACCAATCCATTAGGTTTTCAACTTTTGACAGCTAACAGCTGGGGTGCATTCAGTTATGTCGCTATGTCGCTCTCGGTGTGAATTTGTGAAAGTCACTCATCGAGACGGGATCAGTGTTCTCATATGGTGGCCAACATGAATAATATGCTATCTATCCATGATTTTCCCTACTACTGGCTGTAATGTATGTAATACATACATATATAATGTTCTTGTTCTTGTGGCTACTAGAGATAATTTGAAGTTTGACCATATACTTTTTGAAATCATTGAGTTTGACACAAGAACATTATATTATACATATTATAAGTATGTATTACATACATTCCTGGACAATGTACTACATATTTTTATCAATACAAAACTATACCTTAAGTCTATGGTTTATGGTTTATTTTCATGTAATAGTGATGTAAGCAATAATCCAAAAGAAAGGGAGAGCCGAGAAGCGACTTGTGTGTCCTTGTCTAAAAAATTGCCAACGTAAAATAAAAATATCTATAGTACTTTTTAAATCAAAATTATATTTTTGAAAACTTCGTTATTATCGCACTTCTATAACACGATAATGTGAAATTCGTAATAGTGATGTAAGCCATTAATAAAAGTAGTACGTACTATTTTGTTACGTATTCTTATTGTATTTATAAAATAATATTGGTGTAAATTTTAACCTTTAAATGTCAACACTGATTTGTCATATTGACAACAATATTATGGCGGTGTATTTTATGTTTTTGATTTTTCAGTATACTTTATTATGAAATGGTGAATTTTTGTTGCGTACTTGGATGTAAAAAATAATCATATCCTGGCTGTGGCTTATCTTTTTACAGGTAAAGTGTTTTCATATAGTTTTCATATTTACAAAGCACTGACACACTAGGGTCACCATGCGCTGTAGCGCATGTATACATATGCCCTAGTGTGTCGTGCATACATGCACGAATGTATTTGGTTTGTTTATTAGATTCAAAAGATGACTATGAAAGACAGATCGGGAAAAAATAATTCCCAGTAATCCCACAAAGTCGTCTATCGTCTTTAGCGTGTATTTTGAAAAAAAAAACTCATTCATTCAAATCAAAGAAAAAGTAGATTATTCCTATTTACATTGAATTATGATACATGGTTGTACCAGTCTAAGGCCAGTATTACAGAACTATACTCAAGCGTTGATCTCTGTTTAAATCTAGTTTAAAGTTGAGCTTTGATTTTAGAACGTTCCTCAAGCAGAGATTTGTTGATCACAGTTCAGCTGAGTTTAGTTTCGTTTTATACTGGTGGGTATTTGAGCTGAGATTTGATCTGTAAGCACTCTAGTGTGGTCCAGACTACGCTTGAGTAGAGATTTCTATTATATTTCAGGTCAAATTCATGTGTTATGTTGTTGAATTAAAGTTTATAATTACCGTTTTGGAATAAGGCCGATACTCAAGTAACGATTCTATCCTTAAGTAGTGATCAGGTGATTGGAGTTTAAACTGTACTTGAGGAAGCTTCTATAATACGGGCCTAAGGAACTCTAAAGCGCAAACCACACACAGAGTGGGTGTGGGTCGGGCCCGCGTCGGGTGGTGCATGACGAATACAACATCTACTTTGACAGCGAAGATGGCGGACGCGACTTTTTAAATAAAATTAATACAGATATCGTCCTTGAGGTTCTCGGGGTCCTGATTACGAATACAAGATTTATTTTGAGATCCAAGAAGGCGGACGCGACTTTTTAAATGAAATCAATATGGGTATCGTTTTCGTGGTTTCCCGGGATGCTAATTACGAATATAACATCCATTTTGAAATCCAAGATGGCAGACGCAACTTTTTGAATAATATCAATATGGGTATCGTTTTCGAGGTTTCCCGGGGTACTGATTACGAACATTACATCTATTTCGAGATCCAAGATGGCGGAAGTGACTTTTTAAATAAAATCAATATGGTATTGTTTTCGAGGTTTCCCGGGGTGCTGATTATGAATATAACATCAATTTTGAGATCCAAGATGGTGGACGTGACTTTTTAAGTAAAATCAATATGGGTATCGTTTTCGAGGTTTCCCGGGGTACTGATTACGAATATAACATCTATTTTGAAATCCAAGATGGCAAACGTGACTTTTTAAATAAAATCAATATGGGTGTCGTTTCCGAGGTTTCCCGGGATGCTAATTAAATAATGGGACCAACCCCGAAACCGCGAAAAAAAAACAGCTATTCCATACATTTTGTCGATTTTTGTAAACACAAATGCAGGGAACAGCTAATTACTCATGAGTACAATGACCCCTTAAGAGGTTTTGAGTTATTTCAATTACACGTTGTATAAGATCTTTGCACACGTAGAATTAGCAAAGGTGGCAATGGTGTCGATTCTCATGTTCATGAACTAAACTTATTTTAAACTATCGCTCTCTTTTACTGATAGGAGATAACAGAAAGGGATGGCAACAATTTAAGCGCTGTCAAATTAGTCAGAATTTAAATTTCCATACAAGTTTAGTCTTGATTTCGGAACGTGCCCACTAAAATACAATGAAATGTAACACGTAAACTAATTTCACAGTTCTGAAATTGTTGCCATCTTTTTCTTATATCTACTATTAACAAAAGAGAGCGATAGTCGAGTTGTTGAAGTAGCGTGAACAAGAGAATCGAAACCAATATCCCATGAAAGTAAAATTAATAAAACATCGACTTTACCTACCGTAAACCAGCTGTCCATACCTACTTCCTACTAATATTATAAATGCGAAAGTATGGATGTTAGTTTGTTCTTCCATAACACTGAAACGGCTGAACGGATTTGTTATACTGATTCCACTCGGGGTATATAAATAAAGTCAAAGCATATAATTTACTTCATTATGAGTACAATGACCCCTCTTAGGCCCGTATTCCAGAAGGATACTCAAGCGTTGATCTCTGTTTAAAACTAGTTTTAAGTTGAGCTTTGATTTTAGAACGTCCCTCAAGCAGAGATTTGTTGATCACAGTTCAGCTGAGTTTAGTTTCGTTTTATATTGGTGTCGATTCTCTTGTTCACGAACTAAACTTATTTTAAACTATCGCTCTCTTTTACTAATAGTAGATACAAGAAAGGGATGGCAACCATTTAAGAGCTGTCAAATTAGACAAAATTAAAATTTCCATACAAGTTTAGACGTGATCTCGGAACGTGCCCACTAAAATACAAAGAAATGTAACACGTAAACTAATTTGACAGTTCTAAAATGGTTGCCATCCCTTTCTTGTATGTACTGTTAGTAAAAGAGAGCGATAGTTTAAAATAAGTTTAGTTCGTGAACAAGAGAATCGACACCATTGTCACCTGTTTCGGTATTTGGGCAGATATTTGATCTGTAATCACTCAAGCGTGGTCCAGACTACGCTTGAGTAGAGATTTCTATTATATTTCAGGTCAAATTCGTGTGTTTTGTTGTTGAATTAAAGTTTATAATTACCGTTCTGGAATAAGACCGATACTCAAGTAACGATTCTATCCTTAAGTAGTGATCAGGTGATTGGAGTTTAAACTGTACTTGAGGAAGCTTCTGTAATATGGGCCTTAGTTTTAGAAACGATAACATTAAGTTTGAGAAAACCCACAAATAAATATTATTTCGACACCCTAGTAGAAAGAAATGCAATAGTTTTATGGACCTTTCGCTGGGCTTGTTTTAAGTAACATAGTGCGTTATCCCACTATATAGTTCATGGTTTGACACAATTTGTATGGAGCTTATGTCAAATTTCTATCCCTAGGGCTGCGTTCACTTATATTCCGACGTCGTCGGATCATGTTCGGAGAGTTGTTTGTGTAGTGGAGTGGCGATTTCCAAAGATAATATATAATCACTACAGGCGATTTCGTAGGGCACAGGGGCACTACTCAGTGGCGGATTTACCACCAGGCTGAGTAGGCTGAAGCCTAGGGCGGCAAATGGGCCAACACTTTTTTTATATCTTACAGAAATTAAAAAGATTCATATTTCTTAAAAATAAATTGTAAAACTCACATAACTTAAATATTACCAGATAATTGAATATATTGTTTTTAAACTGTACCTATGTAAGCGCAATAAAAAATATTTAATTAGGTACGTTTACCGAATGTACATTATATTGTAAGTAGTATTAAGGCATACCTTACCCCATTTGGCGTATATTTAAAACAACTATTCTGTTATATTAATATTAGTTATACAGTATACTAGGTACATTACCAGTACAGTAAAGCCAAAATATTATTTTAAAAAAATCGCGCTCGCTTCGCTCGCGCACGTTGTTCATGCACTCTCGACTGCAAAAGGATCTCCATCACTTTGCCAAATTAATAACGTTAATTTTTGATAAAATAGTAATTACATTTTTTTAAATGTTGTAGATACACATAATGTCTTCTAATACATTTTTGGTTAGTAAAATAAGATCGAGTAAAGTAAGACCGGGTGGGATCGATCCCCCGTCCTACGACCCAGGCAAATCTTAAACCGGATAACGATAAATTGCTTAATTTCATCACCTACAATGTTCGTACCTTGAAATCTGAAGATCGTCTTCTTGAGCTCGAAAATGCACTTAAAGAGATCAATTATGATATTGTTGGTTTATCAGAAGTCAGGAGAAGTGGATAAAGTACCATAGAGAGACAAAGTTGTATATTCTATTATAACGGGCAGAGTGGAGGGCTGTACGGTGTTGGCTTCTTAGTAGCCAAGAAATGGAAAAATAATATTCTAGAATTTGTCTCGTACTCAGATCGAATTGCAGTTTTAAGATTTAAAATCTCAGATACCAAAACATTAGCCATCGTCCAAGTGTACGCACCTACGTCATCCCACAATGACGACGAAGTCGAAGAGTTCTATGACTTGCTGAACAAAGTGTGCGATGAACACCGAAGCACATGGACTATTATCATAGGTGACTTCAACGCAAAATTTGGAGAAAGACAAGACTTGGACAATGAAAATATCGTGGGACCATATTGTCTTGGAATTCGAAACGAACGCGGTGCCCGCCTAATTCAGTTTGCGTTTGGGCAAAATCTGTGTGTGAGCAATAGTTTCTTCTACAAAAAACCACAAAGACGATGGACATGGACTTCTCCAAATAATAACATAAAAAATGAAATAGATTATATACTTACCTCTGACAGACAAATGATTAAAAACACACAAATCATAAATCTGTGTCATAAATCAATTTAAATTTAGTTCAGATCATAGACCCGTGCGGGCAACTATTAGATTTAACATAAAAATCGACCGCGAAAAGTTATTTAAAAACAAAATTAGAAAGTTAAATAAGGAGTCATTAATTATATGCAAAAAAGAATTTAATTTAGAGCTTAAAAATAGTTTTGACCTTATCAACATAGATAGTGAAGAAAGAGACATAAATCAACAGTTCCACGATATTTTAAATGGTTTAACAAAAGCCAGTAACAAAGTTAGACCGACCAAAAGTAAAACTAAGAAATTATCAAATGAAACAAAGAGACTAATAGAAGAAAGACTGATTTTGTGGGAAGAAAAACGAGACTTGCAATACAGATTAAAAGATAAAGAAGTAAAGCGTAGCATAAGAAAGGATATAAGAAATTACAACACAAATATCGTGCAAAATGCACTAGAGAAGAACCGGTCACTTAAAATAGCTAAACAAGGAATAAATAATAGTAAATCATGGATAACGAGTTCAAAGGACAGAAATGGCAAAAAACTAATTAACAGAGGAAATATATTAGATATATGTACCACATTTTATAAGTCACTTTATTCTGATACATCTCCAATACAGGCGACACTTAGTTACTCCTGTTCTGAAAACATACCACCTATATCCAAATACGAAGTTCATTTTGCACTAGGCAAAATGAAGTTATAACCGATCATGTGGTAAAGATGGCATTAGCACTGAAGCCCTTAAGATAGGTGAACCTACGCTTCTGCCTCATCTTACTAAACTATTTAACGACATTCTCCTTACGGGTTGCCTTCCTTCAAACTTTTGCCATTCAATATTGTTTTAATTCATAAGAAAGGAGATAAATCTGACATCAATAACTACAGACCAATTAGTTTAATTTCCCATGTATACAAAACTTTCATAAAAATCATAGAAAACAGAATAGCCGGTAAACTAGATCAACAACAACCTCCTGAACAAGCAGGCTTCCGACAAGGACTATCCACCACTGACCATCTACATACAGTCAACCAGATTATTGAAAAATATCAAGAATACAGAATGCCACTATACCTTGCGTTTGTAGATTACTCTAAAGCCATTTTTAAAGCTCTTGACAAACAACAAATAGATTCCACCTACATACAATTGTTACAAATCATATACACCCACAGCACAGCAGCCATAAAATTAGAGAAAAAAAGGCCCAAAATTCAACATCCTAAAAGGAGTCAAACAAGGTGACCCACTATCTCCTAAACTGTTCACCAGTACATTAGAAGAGGTTTTTAAAATGCTGGCGACCAGATGGCAAGATAGAGGAGTTGTCCTCGGCGGAGCTGGGTTGACTAATCTTCGTTTCGCTGATGACATTGTCCTTTTTTCATCATCAGCTACTGGACTAGAGCAGATGCTACAAGAACTGAGCAATGCAAGCATTGAGGTTGGACTTAAGATGAATATGTCAAAGACTAAAGTCATGACCAACAGCTCACCACGGAACATCCAAGTGGATGGGGAGAAAATGCAGTATGTCCAAGACTACATCTACTTGGGCCAAGTAATCTCCTTCCAGGCAAGACAAGATAAAGAAATTACAAGACGTACTGAAATCGCCTGGAAGAGCTACTGGTCCATGAAAGAGCAATTCAAGGGCAATTTGCCCTTGTCACTAAAACGTAAGCTCATGGACATGTGCATTCTCCCCATCTTAACATTAGGTGCACAGACATGGTCTTTGACCTACATCCAGAAGTCCAAACTCAAGGTTTGCCAAAGGGCCATGGAGCGCAGTATACTTGGTGTTAAATTAACAGACCGTGTTCGAAACACAATACTGCGCTCCAAAACGCAAATTGTTGACTTGGGTCAGAAGGTCGCCCAACTGAAGTGGGACTGGGCAGGACACGTTTGCCGTATGCCAAATGAGCTGTGGGCCCGTATAGCACAGGACTGGAGCCCTGAGACAGCGAAGCGGGGTCGCGGCAGACCACGCAGGAGATGGAGAGACGAGCTCGATGTCTTTCTTGATGACAGCTGGCAGGAGGTGGCACAGAACCGCGATAGATGGAAGGAATTGAGGGAGGCCTTTGCCCAGCAGTGGGACAGTACAGGTACTAGTATAGTATTATATTATCTGTGGTACAGGCTAACAAAAAAAAAAAAAAAATAAGATCTAATCAAACACTTTTCTTAAATTTGTTTTTGTTTCGTGAAGTACTTAGGCCCGTATTCCAGAAGGATACTCAAGCATTGATCTCTGTTTAAAACTAGTTTTAAGTTGAGCTTTGATTTTAGAACGTCCGTCAAGTAGAGATTTGTTGATCACAATTCAGCTGAGTTTAGTTTCGTTTTATATTGTCACCTGTTTCGGTATTTGGGCAGATATTTGATCTGTAATCACTCAAGCGTGGTCCAGACTACGCTTGAGTAGAGATTTCTATTATATTTCAGGTCAAATTCGTGTGTTTTGTTGTTGAATTTAAGTTTATAATTACCGTTCTGGAATAAGACCGATACTCAAGTAACGATTCTATCCTTAAGTAGTGATCAGGTGATTGGAGTTTAAACTGTACTTGAGTAATCTTCTGTAATACGGGCCTCTGTCTTTTTGCAGCTACAAATAAATTTACGTCATGTTTTCGTAAAAAACCCAAATAAATGCGCTATAGTTAATAAAATTCCCTAAGTTTAGCCGCTAAACTTACTCTGAAATCGACGAGGATAGGGAGGTTTTGCAAAACGCCAAGAAAACATCACCGATTGATTAACCCCTTCGGAGGCTCGGGTAAAGTTTAGCCCCGAGCCTCCGAAGGGGTTACTCCACCATTGACCAGTTTACAGGAATTTACACAAATAACACGAAAAGTTACCCCCCCCCTACCCTGGATTCCCACATTTGGGGCGCCACAATGAGATCTCGCACGGCCTGAATAACTTGCTAGGGCCGCCCCTGTGTGCAATCTTAACTAGATAGTTGGATTGTAAAAATCATGGAATAATAACATGTCTTATTATACCATGTAAAAATAAGCAGCGCGAGCGAAGCTTAAATAACTTCGGATTGTACACTCCGTGTTGGCTGTTATTCTGAAAATAGTTCCATCGTCTGTGCCACGCTTCCACATTATTTTGAGTTCTTGGCAGCCCAAGTTCATTTATTTTGTGGATGGACCATAGTTTCGGTGGGAACATGGGGGAGCTCCTTTTTATGGATAGGGTTGTACCATTTGTGAAAGATTTTGCCTTTCCTAGGACATAATATATTTCGAACCACTCGAGCAACGCCTCCGCTTCTTCTGGTATGACGTCTTCCTTGAGCATTTGAAATGCTCTGGGGTTGTCTTCAATTGGAAGGTACGCCAAAGCAACTATTCTTAACCTGCTTATCTGCCTACCTACCTTCTTCCCTGCCTGCCTATATTAAATGTAACAAGTATTGTTTGATGTATTAAACTGTCGAGGTAATAAACGTCCGGCCTAACAAGCTTTCGGTGTAAAATTCTTCGAACCAACATGTTTCGCGCTAACGTTACATCGCACTAACAAGCTTTCGCTGTAAAATTCTTCGAACCAACGTGTTTCGCAGTAACGTTACATCGCACTCATGAGACTTCGAAGTATCGTAGCTTCGCACTAACGTTACTTCGACATAAAGTGTTCGAACTAACAAAAATCGAACTAACGGCGTTCGCACTGGCATAGGGATTTGTAGAAAGGGCAAAGTAAATCCTTTTAATTAACATATTATTAAAATCCAACACTGAATACCAGAGTGCTTTCGAAAGTCTTGGGAACAGGGAGATGATTACCTCAAAATTGGTCAAAGTTCTGGAAAAAATTACTTGCGCGTTATATGGAGGAAAAGGTGACGATATTAAAATGGCTCGGACACAAATTTTTGAGCATTAATGAGCCCAAACAAGGGAAGCAAATCTTTGAAAACATTAAAAATACAGACCCATGTTTATTATATGCACCAGCAAAAAACGCCCTTTGGCAAGTGTAATTTATATGCTAAATATGAAACAGGGCCGCAAAGTGAATATAACCACTACGTTTACACTTTACAGGGCCCAGGCGAGGTTACGTACCTAACCTTTAAATACATCTCGAGAAGGCAACAGGTGAAAAATCAAAGACTATCCCCCAGTTTCTGGAAGGATGATCAATTTAATCTATTGTCAAATCTAATGTCAGCTTCTGTGATTGGCCGGCAAAAATGTTAACAACCAATCACATCGCTTGACCTGAGGTTTGACAGATTAGGTAGTTAATTTATGCGTTGATCAGCCTTTCGGAAACTGGGGGTAAATATCACCCAGTCTGGTTAGAAGGGAACTATGTGCCTGACGGCTTGGATGAATTTGCAGAAATGTCAGGCAGTGAAGAGTGTCTAGACGATATTACCTAATTACTCTGAACAAAATGATGATGGCGATGACGATATTTAAAATGAAAATAGTCTGAAATGTCTTTTTATTGTTTTTAAACATTTTTCGATTTCATTAAAGTTGCTTATAGTAACAATGTGTCCATATTTACTATACTGCATACAATTTTCCTGTAACATTCGCCAACAGTATCAGGAAGCACAACTAACGAGTAGCGAGCTTGTTGGTTCGGCTAGCCTTAAAGTAAGAAGAGGTCACAGGCAGGGCTCGGATACCGGTTAAATTTTGAAACCGTTAGTATGTACTTGACGCTAAACCTTTAAATTTCGGTTTCGTTCGAATAAACCGGTTTTTTAAACCGGTATTTTGAGGGAACTTTACATAAAGGTTTTTTTTGGATTAACCGGTTTAGAGCAATAAAAACCGGTTAATACAAACAAACGCCGTTTAGTTTTTATTTTTCTTTAGTAGAAAGACAATTTCTGTTTCGCGACGAACGTTTATTTCACTGCTTCAATCAGATCAGAATCAGATCCGCTACAAAAAATCCAAATATGGGTAAGTAGGTATCTACTTTTCTTTTCTTTCTTACTTGGCGCTCGTCGATTAAACCGGTTAATTTAGGTTAAATAAAGTTCTTTAAACGTTCACGTTCTCAAGAAAAGTTCGGAGCTAAACCGCAATAAACCGGTACTAACCGAGATTTCTCAAACCGGTTCCGAGCCTAGGTCACCCATTCATGTTCTGACCATGCCCCGTGGCGTGCGTTGTTTAACTTTTGTTATACTAATAGAGTCATGTAGAAATTGCGGCCATTAGACCAGGTCTGCTTTATAGCACCAAAACCAACACAAAAGTTACCAAAACAGGCCTATTATTAGTAAATTTCGTAATAATATTAATATTTAAATTCTCGTTAGATTTGCCACAAGGCTCCACCTATCCATCAGATATTTATATATTTAGTATTGGGACATGTAACACTATTACAGGGAATAACTTTTTTTCACCCTGAATATCGCGTTAAAAATGGTCCAAAAAGTCCAAATCACAATTTTCCAAGTCGTCTAAGGAGAATGCCCATGGATAGTTTCGCCTTTATTTTAACGTGTATGGGCTTCATATAATATTCATAATTCATGACATATTTTTAGAATTCTTCTTAGATCAGTTGAAAGAAATCTTTTGTGAGATTCATATTTTCATTTTATTTAGATAACGAACGACTTTTATTTCATTCCGGATCCGTATCTCTGTTTTTTCTTACTTGTCATAATTATTAAACAACCTTGGCATGTCTTTTTAATTCAATTCGTCAATAACAATTAATAAAAGACATTATGTTAACAATTTAACACACTAAATAACATTTTATCAGTAAGTAGTTATTTGAATAAAGAGACGTGTCAAGATTGTTTACTAAATAAGACAAGGGATGCGTTCAGTATTACCGTCCGACGATGCTCGGAGCGTACTTTGGTCGTTCAGTTACTCAGAGCGATAATAATAATAATCCTCTTTATTGCACAACAAGATTACATACATACATTTCTTAAAAAAACTACTTATATGTTGTGAGCGATCATACAAATGAACGCCCAAGGAATGTTCTGAGCGTCGTCCGACGACGTCGGGCGATATATCTGATCGCGGCCCAGAGAGAAAAAACAGACTAAGGCTCGTATTACAGGACGATACTCAAGCATTGATCTGTTTAAAACTAGTTTTGAGTTGAGCTTTGATTTTAGAACGTTCCTCAAGCAGAGATTTATTGATCACAGTTCAGCTAAGTTTAGCTTTATTTTATACGGTCACCTGTTTCGGTATTTGAGCAGAGTTTTGATCTGTAATCACTCTAGTGTAGTCCAGACTACACTTGAGTAGAGATTTCTATTCAATTTCAGGTCAAATTCGTGTGTTATGTTGTTGAATTAAAGTTTATAATTACCGTTCTGGAATAAGGCCCGTATTATAGAAGCTTCCTCAAGTACAGTTTAAACTCCAATCACCTGATCACTACTTAAGGACAGAATCGTTACTTGAGTATCGGCCTTATTCCAAAACGGTAATTATAAACATGCTCTGCTATGATTAAAAAATTTGTGCATAGAGTGATCTATGCAAAAACAATATTATAATATATGTCACTTTATTATGTTACTAACAATAGTATTTAAGTTCATGTCTGTTACTAACAAATTATGGATCTTTTAGTTGTCCGAAATAAAGTACTTGATTGATTGATTGATAAACTTTAATTCAACAACATAACACATGAATTTGACCTGAAATATAATAGAAATCTCTACTCAAGCGTAGTCTGGACCACACTAGAGTGATTACAGATCAAATCTCAGCTCAAATACCGAAACAGGTGACAGTATAAAACAAAACTAAACTCAGCTGAACTGTGGTCAACAAATCTCTGCTTGAGGAACGTTCTAAAATCAAAGCTCAACTTTAAACTAGATTTAAACAGAGATCAACGCTTGATTATCGTTCTGTAATACTGGCCTAAGACCGATACTCAAGTAACGATTCTATCCTTAAGTAGTGATCAGGTGATTGGAGTTTAAACTGTACTTGAGGAAGCTTCTGTAATACGGGCCTTAGATCTACGTATAGGGTGTGACTTAGCGGTAAAAAAAATCGATATATTTATAATAAAACTATAATCGATTCTGTTAAGTTCCAATAAAATCGTTTTTTTTAAATAATAATCAATTTTTCCTACATATTATTATTATTTTCATATTTTCGATACATTAAATCACAATTACATTTTAGATCTGTGTTAATCTTAGTATATATTATTATTTCATACAATAACAATCAATCGTTTTTAATTGTCATTATAGAACCACTACAGTCCATTGAATTAAGAAACCTACTACAGTCGTGTTTCTGTCATCTCATTACTATTAAAATTAATTTTAAACATTATTTTGCGCCATATCATTCGAGATTAAACCGTACTATATTAATGTGTTGCTTGCTTGTTAGTACTTTTTTCATGCAAACTAGCGATGGGACAAATCGTATTTTTTTTTAACTCGAATCATTCGAGTTGAAGTATTCGTTGATTCGAATCACAATTCGAGTTGATTTGACTTGGTCGGCAGTACAGAACGCGTGGTGCGAATGCGACGCGTATGTTCTAATGTATCGAGCCACCGAGTTGCACTCAGTTACAAACAGCGAGTAACCGAGTTAGCGAGCGGC
The DNA here is from genome assembly GCA_949699075.1 of Asteroscopus sphinx. Classification (NCBI taxonomy): domain Eukaryota; kingdom Metazoa; phylum Arthropoda; class Insecta; order Lepidoptera; family Noctuidae; genus Asteroscopus; species Asteroscopus sphinx. The sequence continues at coordinate 9,849,610 of OX453019.1, forward strand.
GTCGAATCGGGCGAGTCATGTGATTCGTAAGGATCGATTGATTTAATTCGTGTACACGAATCGTGACTATTTCGCACCGCATAATATTTTTTTCTCATTTGAACTCGCAGTTCTCAGCTATTCGCTGTCTAACTCGCTCGCTTATCGCGACTTGCCCGGGAGAGCGAGTCACCGAGCCGAGCGCCGGCGAATAGCTACGTAAAACGAATCAACTCGGTTTTGAAGAAATACAATTCGAATCAACGAGTTCAAAGAATAACTTTAGTTATTCGAGTTAAATGATTCGAATCGCCCATCGCTATTACAAACTAGTGATGCGACTCGAGTCCGATTTTATCACTCGAGTTGTTCGAGTCATTTCACTACTTTACTCGAGTGGTCGAGTCACTCGAGTGGTTCACGAGTCACTCGAGTGGTTCACGAGTCACTCGACCACTCGCCTCTATCGAATCACCTGTCACAATCCTTGTATTAATAATTTTTTATTTTGTCAATAAGTTGAGGCTTAAAATATAGTAGACATAAAATGGAAAAGCGTTCTTAAGAATAAAAATACATCGTTTCGCATGTCTCGGTGAGTGATTCGCGAGTGACTCGAGTCCAAGTGAACTCGAATCTATATTTTTTTCACTCGAGTGCCTTTTTTTTCGATGTCACTCGAGTAAAAGTGGACTCGAGTTGCATCACTATTGCAAACTAACCTCCAAACTGAACATGTAAGTTTCTAGGAAACCCTACAAAATAAAAAGATCATTTTTGTTTCCTTTGAAAGTATGATATCAATCCTCTACTGTGTGTAATTTTGGCTATCATACAAAAATATTTGCAACGCAACGGAGCTCCATACAAAGATGGGCATTCTCCTTTACTGAAGGCCCACACTTATTTAGTCAGATTTGCTTTTAAATAGCATCCTTTTTGGAAATCTGAACCACTCTCCTGTGTGCGGGGCTCCAATGTGAAACTTATCAGATAGACTGTTGGTAATCTCTCATCAACCCTCATCTACACAGCTATCACTTTTTTGGCCTGGCTATGACGTGATAAAAATGCTCTGGGCTCCCATACCAACAATGAAGTAAGTTAAATAAAATCTAACAAAAGCAAATAGAACATCATTATTTATTTTCGACAGGCATGCTTTGAATACCACTAGGAGTAATAACAAATTCTATCATAGTATTGGGTAAATGAGGAGCAAACACTACATGGAGTTCTCTAATATAAGTATCATAATTACCAGGAAGAAGCTGATGACTAGCTATGGCTAAACAATTTGCATCAACAAATTTTGATGTCTTCTTTATCAGTAACCTAGTTGTAACCATGTTAGACCATGCCAAGCCTAAAGATGGCAATACATTATCTGTTTCTTCAAAGGATGCTGTAACTTGATTAATACAGAGAATTGCTAAATTTTGTTCTTGAGCCATTTTAGTCAACATAATAGCCATTTCCCTTAAGTCTTCTGCTCTCTTCACATAGTTAGTACTTTCACATCTAAAAGGTGCTGCAACAGAATCTATTACTATAAGAGATAGATTTTTCTGTGCCAGCAACTTTGGCAAGCGCACCCTTAGACAAGATAGCAAATCTTTTGTCTCTGTTACATGTTCAACAAAAACATTTTTTCCATAATCAATTCTAAGGTTCAATACTGGAAGATTTACTTTAATTTCCTCAAATCTTTTAGTTGGAAATAAATCTTCAGTACAAATAAAAACACATCCATCAGCCCAATTCTTAAGTGTTGTTTGAAGAGCTAGTTGAGTCTTTCCGCATCCACTTTCACCAAAGACTTCTGTTATTGTACCTCGTCGAAGACCACCATTTAGTAGGCTATCTATCCCTTTACATCCAGTTCTTATTGTGAGTTTATTGGCGTTTTTCCTTTTCAAATCATTACCCACAGCACTAATAGGACTAACGTGATCAGTAATAATGTTTTTAAGTAGAGAGATATCATCAACACATAAGTTTGTAGACTTCATAATGTCCCAAACAGAAAGGATAAGTATTTGTCTAGCCGTGGATATTCCAGCTCTGTCAATTACATCATATATAGTTGGAGGTAACAAATGTTTTAATTCCATTATAAATCAAACAATGCCCTTGAAATCAAATAACTTGCATCATATTAATAAAATAATTGTTTATTTAATTTACAGTTACACTAAGTCAAAGATAATATAATACGTTTACACCGTTTACACTAAGTAATAAATAATAATGTCAAATAATGAGTGATAAATTTCTATGATGAGAAATATTGACAACTCTATCAGTTTTTTATTTTTATTTATTCATGACCATGTATACATGTCCTTCAGTCGTAATCATTGAACATTATAAACACAGATCAGATAATAGTAGCTAATTATAAAGCTAGGAACAAATTATAAGACGCGACTTACGGTCGCGACCAAAGAGTATATAATCACTACGTTTAGTCGCGACCGTCGGTCGCGGCCACAGACTAAGAAGTGTACTACGTACAGATGACCCACTCCCATACAAAAAAATGGCCCGTAGTAGTTGGAAAAATACCTAATCTAAAAACCCTATATCTTCTCATGGGTGTCGTAAAAGGCGACTAAGGGATTGACCAGAGTATGGGCCGCAGCGTTCTCTGAGTATTTAACCAACCAACTGCGATCGCCAACCCGCCTGCCAAGCGTAGCGATTATGGCATATCCCCCCAAATTGCTTGGGGGAGGGCTATGTCCAGCAGTGGACGTCTTTCGGCTGTAATGATGAAAAATGAAGAGTTGGAAAAATTTAACATGAAAGTTCGTTTTTTTTTTAAATTCTTTTGTTGAATTTTGGGCAAAGGCTCACACTGTATGCCTTATTTAAGCTGTTGTATATTGTTATTTCATGTTTCAACTTTAGTTCGTAAAATATAGCTAGAGTCTTGTAACAGATGTCAAATACGTAAAAATACATTTAAATTACGTATTTGACTTCTATCACAGAACTGAAGCTATATTTTACCAACTGTACATTTTCGAAACGAGAACTGAGAATATGTAAATGAAACAACATATTTTGTTCAGATTTTTATTTATTAAATTATAGAATACAATATGTCTTATTTTGCATTCTCGGAAGAGATTTTCTAAGCAGCCTAGATAAATCTGTGCCTTTCAATATTTTATATGAACACCAAATGAAAATTAAAAAAATTACCATGCCAAGGAAGGGCACCTCAGTTTTTTACCCGACTGCGCCAGAGGGTTGTGTTTTTTCGTGTGTTTCACAAGAAAGGAAGTCAAATAAGTAGGTATTTAGACAAAGTTTGGCTTGGTATGGTGAAACCGATGTACAGGCTTCGTGAAAGAGTTTCCCTCTTGATGTCTTACTATTCAAGCTAGCACAATTCTCCAAGTTGAAAAGATTGTCAGGAAAGATACTGTTTCAGCAGTATTTTTTAGGATGAAACTATCTTCTTTCCCATCAGCATATTGAGCTAGAACAAATGACACTTGAATTAAACTTGGTACAAATGGTACATTAAAGTTCGAGATTTAGAAAAATATAATTATATTATATTTTTATATTTTAACATTCATGATGATGAGACTGGTTTAAATAAATTAAAACACTAATGTTTATTTTTATTTCGTAATAGTAATTAGCAGGTCCTATCTCTTCTCATGAGTGTTGTAAAAGGCGACTAAGGGATTCACCAGAGAATGACCACCAATCTCTGAGTATTCAAGTCAACTGCGATCGCTAACCCGCCAACCCGCCAAGCGTGGCGATTATGGCATATCCACTTATTGGGGAGGCAGGTACCATATAAATAGAGATTTAAAATAGTTAATTAATCTTACCAATTTATAACGGCAGATGGGTAGATATGGTCATCATGTTTCCTTTTACAAGAATAATTATTATCACAATTCTGACATACATACATACATATTTATTAGTATTACTTGACACACTGTGTCTACATCTCTTTGCTTCAAATTTTCCTCTCGCAGGTCTGCTGGAAGAAATTTCTTATAGAAATAAGCAGTGCCTTTGTACTATTGATTTCTATGTACTTTATTATTATTTCTCTGTGTGTGCATAAATTTAATAAATAAATAAATAAAAATAAATACATCTAAAAAATAAATACATTAGTATTCCATAAACTATTCTCATTCTTTATTGTACACCAGAAAAATACAGTACCTATTAAATTATAAATAGAAATTAGGTACATGTATGTACGAGCGGGCGAGCTTAACTCAAAAATGAGTTTTCTACCAGTGATAGAGACAGATTTTAAACTATCTTGTAACACTCATTTTACATCAATATGGGATGATGGATCAGTGATCAATACTGTTTGGGATTAACTTTGCAGGTCTCAGTCAGTCTACTGCGTCAACAGCATATATTCCACTACAGTAAGTTTAGCAATAGTACATGATACCTGGTCTAGTGACACGGCCTGTTAGAAATTCCAATAAAAAGCAATAGGTACTCGCTACCAAACTTGAGCGGGTTGGAGTGGACATGAGTATACTAATTTTTTTACTACATTAGCTGTAGGTACACCTAACATTTTATAAGTAGATTACTGATTACGTGCGAACCTTCATAAACTTTTGTATTCCTATAGTTATTTCATCGGCCAAAAACAATGTAGGATAAGCACCAACTTTAAGCCGATACTTCTCATTGATGCACCTTTTTTCAAAGCTTCTGACACAAACATAGTTTGTGAAGATCTTGCACGCTAAACTGCGCAAATAAGCCACTTTAAGTCCCATCTCACTAACGGGAAGCGAATACATCTTAGCGTCCTTTCGTTTGCTATCACAATGTTCGATACAACAATACAACACTTGTTGTACATCTTACTTGTACTATCACTGCAAAATATCACAGTTTAGAAATCATTAAGAGGATAAGTACAGAAATTAATCAACGCAAACTTTAATCAACAACATTACATGATTTACATGGAAAAATCGAAATCTTACAAAATTAACGTAAAAAATTAACAATGACCACAGACTACATAGAAATACTACGTATGACGGTCGAAAATTATCTATGGTCTTGGCAAATGGCCTAGACGGGGTGAAGACTGTTACAAGGGGGCGAGGGTCTCCTGTCATGTATGATTTTTCTAACCATAGAGTACATCTGTATACGGTTGAAATTATTTGTTCCAAGTTTATCACCCGTTGTCGCGGCTGATGCTGTATCTGGTCAATGAAGTTGCACCTATATGTGCAAACTGTCAGCTATAAGCCGCGGACGTGTCCTTCACATGACCTTCAGCGCTCGGACGTCTGACGAAAATCTGGCTCGCCGGATGTTTCAATAAGTCGCGGACGCCTTAGCCGCATGTGCACAGTGATCGGTCGCGTCCGAGCGGCTGTCAGTCGCCAACTGTCACTGCTTTGACGAATATTATATGTTTTTCACAGTATTTTGCTTTATTTTGTTGTTTAATGCATCTGATTAACGTACAAAAAGTTATTAAAACCAGTCAGTACTTTATAATTTTCTTTTGGCATAATAATAACATTTAGGCCCATATTACAGAAGCTTCCTCAAGTACAGTTTAAACTCCAATCACCTGATCACTACTTAAGTATAGAATCGTTACTTGAGTATCGGTCTTATTCCAGAACGGTAATTATAAACTTTAATTCAACAACAAAACACACGAATTTGACCTGAAATATAATAGAAATCTCTACTCAAGCGTAGTCTGGACCACGCTTGAGTGATTACAGATCAAATATCTGCCCAAATACCGAAACAGGTGACAATATAAAACGAAACTAAACTCAGCTGAACTGTGATCAACAAATCTCTGCTTGAGGGACGTTCTAAAATCAAAGCTCAACTTAAAACTAGTTTTAAACAGAGATCAACGCTTGGGTATCCTTCTGGAATACGGCCCGTAGAAACTGCTATTAATTCAATACGTAGTATCTCTATGTAGTCTGTGGTTCCGTGTAAGACGGTGAAACGTCCGAGTGAGGCGACCAAAGACAATATAGACGCGACTGAACACGCCGTCTGATGCGATCGTGCACACTTATAAGACGCGATTGTCGGTCGCGACTCGCGACCGTAAGTCGCGTCTTATAATTTGTTCCTAGCTTTATACTTATATCCTAGTATAGTGATGGAAACTACTAAGTTTCTGAGGGGATGATGAGATAATACGAAAGTCATGTTTCCAACTTTGTACCATTTATTTACACTTGTACACGTTAACGAGCACTTAACATTTAATAATCCACCATTATTACACATTAACACTCGAAGAAACACAAATTTTTGAAAATAATAAAAAATCCACAACAAGATCTTCTCGAATTTTCCCGCCAACCCTCAGGCTCAGTCAATCAGTTTTTTTTATTTTTATTCATGACCATGGAGGGATACTTGTCCTTCAGTCGTAATCATTGAACATATTAAATACTTATATCCATAGACATATAACACAGACCGATAGTTCCCTTTAACAGATCAGCTTATAGTGACGCACTAAAAAGATCTATGTGTATGTAAGCGAGCTCACCAACAGGCACAGAAGCGCACAAATAATGTTGCAAGTAAATTACATTTTCCCGAAAAAGTAGGGAAAAATAGGTTGCGTTCAGAATTTTGCTGCTAGTGAATAGTAAGATAATCATTTAGCTGTCAGATACTTTTTATTAGATATCTACCTATTCATTTATTTATTTATTAAGGCTAAGTTCAGAAAACGTCAACTGAATGATTAAACCATTAAGAACGGGTTTTTGCATTACGACGAAATGGGTGGTTTGGCAGCAGCCACGGTCCCACCTTGGGAACCAACCGCTTAAAGTGCGGCCCAAAGTCCCGCCGGCTGTCGAGGACGAGTCCCAGGTACTTCATCGTAGACTTGATGCCGATGCGGCAGGTTCGAATCCTGCCCGTTAGCGATTTTTCCTTTCCACAATTCATGTCTTTAGATTTCGCTTCGCATATTTACACATGTGAATCGTTAAAAATAATAAAATTAAACAAGATTTAGCTAATGGCAACCCTTATATAATTATTATTTGGCAAATGCAAAATACGTGATTTAAAATTATTTAGCATAAAAAAGAAAAGGGTACCCATTTTATTTATCCTAAAACACTACTAATAAAAGTATAGCTTGGTATAAGAGTGCATAAAATGGGGGCGCCACTAGTCATACACACAGACATAGTAAAAAATATAGACGAAGTGCTGCGAACAATCATAGTGAAGCCAATAAAACCGTGCTCCTCCGTGTACAAACCAGCGCTCACGCACACAGATGCACCTTAAACCGTGCTCACCCCTCTAAGTTCATATGTCGCGGCATCGTCCAGTAAGCATCGCGAAAACAAATATCCTTCAGGTGCATGGTGTGTACGTGAGCACTGGTTGTATATGAAGGAGCACGGTTTTTGTTGGCTTCACTATGGTTGTTCGCAGCACTTAGTCTATATTTTTTACCATGTCTGTGGTCATACATTGATAAATTTATAACTTTTAAAATCGCGTTTTTGGCTAAATTTTGTAAATCCATAATCATATAAATTCAATTTAAGTGTTTACAGACCCATCTCTTGCAAGATAAAACACAGATTGACAAAATACTCTTAGAAAATATACAAAAATTATATTATTACATTACACAAAAATTAAATTATATTATTTTTGTCAAACTGTGTTTACGAAAAAACAAATATGGGGTAAAATATTTTTCCCATTCCTAGCAACATTTTCATTGTTATGGCGTCTGTCAAGTTTATGAATTATTTTTGTGTTTTGACTCAAGATTATAACATGCCAGGTTGTACTTACCCGTGAAATTAGATCTATAAATGTTTTTTGTTATTATATGACGAGTTGTGACACCCTTTCACTGCACAGTGAGTCATTTTTTTAATAAATTGCGGGAGCGGTTCGCACTAAGACTTGACCTTGAGCACTAACGTACTGATAGGCTTGGTTAGCCTTTTAAGGCTAACCTGGATTTGCGTCGCTCTGAGTGCGTCTACTGGGTTTCTATGTGTTATATTTCTATGCTTATATCCTAGTAAAGTGATGAAAACTTTATTAAGTTTCTGAGTGGATGATGAAATAATACGAAAGTCATGTTTTTCAACTTTGTACCATTTATCCACACTTGTACACGTTAACGAGCACTTAACATTTAATAATCCACCATTATTACACATTAACACTCGAAGAAACACGAATTTTGGAAAATAATAAAAAATCCACAACACGGTCTTTACGAATTTTCCCGCCAACCCTCAGTCAATCAGTGTTGCCAACAATAATTTTACAAGTACATGTAATTTTGATAAAAAATAGTCTAGATATTGATCTCAATTTTAAGAATGAAAAAATCGTGATTATGTATTTTAGGGGTGGCACCCATACATTTAAAATGGGCGTGAAAATATATTTTTATTACATTTAACTTTACACATGCGAAGCGAAATCTAACAATTTAAATTGTGGAAAGAAAAAATCACGATGTTTTCTTTTTTTTTTTTTTTTTTTTTCTCTTTATTTAGAGGGCTTTGTCGCTAATGCGAATATGTCACCCTTATACAAACAAATCACTAAATTCTACTACATTTCAATATAAACTATGTCACAATACATTATTTAATCTACTCTTAGCCAAGTTATAAAGTGCCCTGGCTCTGTCCGACAGCGGATTCGCCAGCGCACTGTTGCAGCTTCCCACCGCATAACTTCTAAACAAAGAATTCCTGAGAGACTCGTTACGAACACATTCCATCAAAATATGATATACGTCATCAATTACGTCACATGTGGCACAATTAGGAGATGTAGTTTTACGCATTAAGTAAGCGAACTTATTTGATGGAATGTGTCCGGATCGCAATCTCATTGCAATCACAATATCCTGTCTAGAAAGTAAACAATTATCAACCCACGGAGAACTCAGAGGGTGAGGCTGGATGGTCTTGTACCAGATGCCTTTTGTTTTCGACCTCTCATCAAAATACTCCTTCCATTGAACGAGACGATCGTTTTTAATCTTTGGTAGATAGCTTGTATAATACGGCAAAAAAGACATTGGAACTCCATCAGTTGCAGCTTCATCAGCAAGTCTATCAACTACTTCATTGCCCAAAATCCCTATGTGTGATGGAATCCACTGAATTTTAATTATTCTGTTATTAGACTTTAATCTGGCCAGTACTGTTAAAATATCATAAGCAATCGGTGCTCCTCGAAAAATCGAAGAACATCGAGCCAAATGCTGTAAAGAGCTTTTAGAGTCTGTCAGTATCACTACTTTGTCATAAGTTGTCGACTCAATATAAGACAAGGCCTCTAAAATTGCGATGAGTTCCACATACATAATGGACACCTCAACGTCGACTCTTAATTTAATAAAAGTATTGGCCTGAAAATCCAAAAATGCTGCTCCAATCATGTGATTACTTTTTGAGCCATCTGTAAAGATTTTGTAAAATCCATCAAATGTATTGTTAATAAACTCGTCACATAGGGATTTTAATTGTACAATGCTATATTTGCGTTTAGATTGGGACATAACACTTATGCTAGACTCTATTATATTTGATGTATCAATATTTGTAACCCAAGAATCTAATTTGAACATATGTAAAATTTGGGTAGTGTGAATTGGAAGAGACCTGAGTTGGTTATGTATTGCAACTAATAACGGCTTCTTCTTGTTGTTCCAATATCTGGTCAGACATAAGTCCGCCAGTTCATTAAGTACATTCATCAAATTATCATTATATGTTTTAGACTTAAACCAAAATGTATGCGCTAAATATTGTCGACGGATAAATAATGGAACCAGGCCTAGTTCACTCTCCATCACGTGAATAGGAGTGCTCTTTATAAAACCTCCGATAATTCTCATAGCCTGGTTCTGTAATTTGTTTAATTTATCTAATTGAGTTGAACTACCGTTATCATAGAGAAAACTAGCATAATCAAATCGGCTTCTCATAATGGCTATATATAATCGCCTTAAATGCTTTGGGTGAATTCCCCACGAGGGTCCTACCAAAACCTTAAATATATTAAGAAACGTCTTAGCCTTTTGAGCAATTTCATTGATGTGCCTAATCCATCTAAGACTCCGGTCTAGCCAAACTCCCAAGTATTTCACTACTTCAACTACCTTTAGCAGCCTGCCATTAATTGTGAGATCTACTGTACTTCGACTAAATCCTCTTCTGAATACGCACACTACAGTTTTCGACACAGAAATTTCTAACCCTAACTTATTTAAAAAATTATACATTGAATCCAAAGAAGTCTGTAAACTATTGACAGAATCTAATAAATTTTTTGATACACTATATAAGACAAAATCGTCTGCATATTGCGATATGTAAATATTATTAATTGATATACAAATATTAATAGTAGCAACATTAAAGAGCAAAGGGGATAGGGGATCTCCTTGAGCTAGACCTCTGCACGCATTCCTACATAACCTATAATGTGTAGATTCAATACTTAGAGATCTCTCCGACAAAAAAGCCCACAGGTAATCACAGAACTTTGAACCCACTCCCAACTTGTCCAGCCCAGTAAGTAAAACACTAATATCAATATTATTGTAAGCGCTATCTATATCAAGGAAGCAAGCGACGGTTGCATGATTTTTTGAGAAACCAGACTGAATTCTTGAAATTAAAATACTTAGGTTATTAAAACAAGAATGAGCCTTCCGGAAGCCTATCGTGTCTTTGGAAAAGGAATTATTTCTTTCCAAATGCCATTCCAGTCTATTATTGATAATCGAATGAAAAATTTTACACAAACATGACATAAGGGAAATTGGCCTCAATGATGAAGTATTTTGACCATGTTTTGGAATAGGAACAATACGGACGTGACGCCACTGAACTGGAACAAAACTATGAGAAAAAAAAAGATTATAAAGTTTTAATAATAAAATCTTGGCATTATTTGGTAAATTTTTTATCATAGAAAATGAGATATTATCACAGCCAGGAGCTGTATCTTTAGATTTTATGCATTTTTCCAGTTCATGCATGGATATAAAGGACTCTAAAGTGTCGTTATGAGAAATAAACTCGGGTTTATCTGGACAAATAAAATCAGGAGTAAGACTTCTGAGCAGATTATTCGCTGAGGCCTCGTCGATATTGGATTTAGGAAGTGCATGACCCTTAAACCATTTCATGTGACGCCACATTTGGGACGAAGATGTCTTTTCGTTAACTTGGGAACAAAACTCATGCCAGCCATTTGATGAGGCTCGTCGAATAAGTTGTTGTGCCTGTCGCGTCTTTTCCTGTAAGACATCCAGATTTCCAGGTGTGGGATTTTGTCTAAAAAACTTCAACGCTAGACGTCGCTCTGCTACCTTCTTAGATAAATCTGGCGTCCAATATGGTTTCGGCGTAAAGTTAGAATCAGGGTTTGTACTAAATTTATAATAAGGTATAGTAGCATCAGCTATATTATTAATAATGTTTACAAAATTATTGTATATCTCTTGAAGGTTTTCACTTAAATTTATATTATCTATTTCATTTTTAATTTGTTCTTTATATAAGATCCAATTAGCTTTTTTAAAATTTCTCTTTTTTATGAAGTTATTGTCCCTCTCAACCCAAGTATATAATTTAGTTATAATATGATCACTTCCTAATGACTCATTTGTAGCCGACCAAGTAAATCTTAATGAAATGTCAGATGAAATAACAGCTATATCTGGAGAAGTCCGTTGAAGAACACCATTAACTAGTTTAATTCGGGTTGGCGATCCATCATTTAGTGTAATAAAGTCATGGTCTATTAATGAATCAAAGATCTGAGTACCTCTGGCGTCTGTCTTACAAGACCAGTTTGAATGATGGCCGTTAAAATCACCAAGTATCAAAGTTTTTCTACTCCCTAAAGAAAATATGAAATCCCAGTCAGAATCAGTCGTACGAACAGAGGGCGGGCAATACAGAGAAATCACATGGTCTATATGTTCACAATTAAAAATTTTAACATGAATCAAATCGATACCACTATTACTACTTTGTGTATCGCATACTTGGGACTGAATTGACTTATGCGTCAAAATAGCAACACCTCCATATGAGTCATCTCTATCCCTACGATAAACATTATAATCTCTTACTCTTAACTGATCTTCAGAGTCAAGCCAAGTCTCACATAATGCAGCTATGTGAATTTTCTCAAGAAATAAAAGATGTTCAAAAGCCGCTTTCTTTGGTTTGATACTCTGAGCATTCCAATGTATAACGTTAATTTTAATTTTTTTTTTAGCCATTTAGAATATTAGACAAAAAAGGTACCAATGTAATAAAGTCCAATATCTTTGAAATTATCCAATCAACGAACACTTTTATCATCACCATAATTCTTCCTTTCCACGTAGTCTCTTTTGAAACAGCCTCATTTATCATCTTATTTAGATTCCCACATGAAAAGTCCACTCTTCTTCTTTCTTTATTTCTATTCCTTTCCTCATTTTTATCCTTCTCCTCATTTTTATTTTTTCCTCGATATTGGTGTGTATTTATTGTATCTTCATGTTCTGATTCAGAATTCGACATTAGGCTAACATCGTCCTCAGTAGTGTTGTCTTTTTTCTTATTTTTTTTAAATCTTTTTTGCTTAGTATTAGGTAATAAAGGAGATTTTGATTTTCTTGCCGCTTGAGCATAGGTGTTGTACTTAGTAATAGAATAGTCGACCTCAAGTGGTGTAGCAACATTCTCCATATTTTGTTCATCAGTATTATAAAAAACAGGTGTCGGACATGTTTGTGTAACAGGTTGAATGTACATAGACAGTGCCTTCTTAAAAGAACAATTTGACTCAGCCATAATATCCCGTAGTCTTTTTTCCCTAATATAAACTGGGCAAATTTTGGACAGGGCAATGTGATCACCGCTGCAGTTAGGGCATTTAAATGCAATCTCTTCGCAATTTGCATGATAACCTCCGCATTTAGGGCAAATAATTTTTTTAAATGAACACCGAGACGTTGAATGTCCAAATTTCCAGCACCGCGTGCACTGAGAAACCGGAAATACATAGGGTTCTACTTTGATCCTCATGCTGTAAATACACACATATTCCGGTAAAGTTGAGCCTTCAAAACCTAATCTTACTGTCTCACTGTCAACCCAACTATGATCTTCGTGTATTCGTTTGAGGCGCTTTACGGCTACTACTGGAATTGCACTTTCTATTGTCTCAGATATATCCTTATCAGAAAGATCAATTTCAATATTTTTAATAATGCCGAATGAAACTCCTACTTCCAAAGGCTTGTGACACCTCCATTCTAAACTAGAAAAATATTCACAGCGGACTAACTTAGCCGCGCTGTCCTCGTTACTAAACTGGACCATAATTTTATACAGATTTAAATATTTGACTCTAGTGACATTTATTATGTTATGAGTTTTAAATAATTTAGCTAAGGCGAATTGTTTAGGCATTTTTTCCTTGCTTGTTATATAAATATCCACAGTTTCCGGAGAAACTTTTTTCCTATTTCTAATTACTTGTGTCCACATCTCCTCCTCATCCTCTTCTCGTCTTCTTTTATTCTTTTCACTACTCTCTGCAACATTGTTCAACATATTTCCTGTTATACCTTGCGTCGTCTCCTCTTCTAAATTATCCACAATTTCACTTTCCTCTTGACCATTTTCGTCACTAAATATAGCACTTACATTCATATCGTATAAAGTTCACATTCACTTAACAATACCGGCTGCGGCCGGCCCACTCGACGAGCGGGAACGTAGGTAAATAACCGATTCTCAGAACTGATAACTTCGCGTCGCGAGCCACTTGCAGACAAAAGATGCAATTAAATAGTGTACGTCTCACTTCTACGAGGTGCGACCCACGAATGATGTTTTCTTTCCACAATTTAAATCAGTTCTTTCACTATTGCTTATTTTTATCAAAAAAGTTACGACGTTTCTAATAATAACTTGTAATAACGAATAAAAAAAAATTGTCACCTTTCCTATTTATTTGATCAAAGTCACATCAATGTGACTTTGATCAAAGAAATTTGACCAGTGGCATAACTGGCATACCACCCTAAGCTCTTGTCAGTAATGTCAGTTTACTTTGATAAACTTTAATTAAAAATAAAACTTTAAAACGTACTAGACTAAACGTAGTGATTATAATTATAATCTTTGGGCTTAGTATTTTAGTTCATATATATTACAGTACTCTGTGGTATTTTACTATCCGTTAATAGTTTTTGCAACAAACATACGTACTGAAAAAAAGCGCGGGAAACCTTGAATACGGCGGTCGTGTTTTTTCTTTCCAAGTGAATTTTAATTTCCTAAAATAAGTTTGTTGGGATCTTTTTATGTAAATACTTAGTTTTTTGTTTATATATTTTTAGTAGTTAGTTTCTTTTAGTGTGTATTAATAGTTGGTAAGTTTTAAATCTTCTATTATGGACCCTCCAGGGGATCCTGGGGGGTCGATATCTCCGGTCATAGCTCACTACGTGACAATTTCGAATAATGAAACCAGTGTTGATACTGATTGTTCAGTATCAACAGTAAATAATAGTAAAAGGAAGAGGGTTTCAGCTCGGCCCAAAATTTGCAAACATTGCAACAAAAAAAGGCGCAAAAATGGCGGCAAAAAGGATTGTAATTGTGCACTAGAGAATCAGGAGATGGAAATTTCTCATTTCGAGAATGGTTCAGACCCCTCACAAAAAACTACTACTCAGGCATCTAATGAATCAATCATAGTACAAAATAAAATAACATCTCCACAGTCTGCAACTCAGTTGGCTAGGTTGACTTTTAAGTCATCAGATGCTGCTCCATATGTTGTTCATGTGCAACGTGAACAAGTCACTGAAAAAATATTCCTTCATCCCATTTCTTTTGGTCGTTTTTTGAAAAGAAATAATTTTAAAAATGTGATAAATGGTAGTCTGAAAAAAATCGGCAGAAATCGAATTTCATTGGCATTTTCTCACTATGAAGATGCGAATCTGTTTTTAAATAATACAAAATTAGCTGAAGAAAATTATAAAGTTTTTATCCCTGCTTTCTCCATCACCCGTATGGGTGTTGTAAGAGGCGTTCCTGCCGATTGGTCCGATGAGGAGGTTCAGGAGGCTATTTCTGTCCCCATAGGCTGTGGAGAAATTTTAAAAATTAGGAGGATTAGAAGGAAAGTAATGGTTGATGGTAATAATATATTCAAGAACACGGAAACAATTATAATTACATTTGATGGGCAAGTTCTACCAAAGCGGGTGTTTATGTGTTACACAGCCTTGAGTGTTGAATTATACATTTACCCAACTATTCAGTGTTATAATTGTTGTAGGTATGGTCATGTAAAAAGTCTTTGTAGGTCTAAGCCTAGATGTTTTAAGTGTGGTGATGGACATTCAGGTGAGTCCTGTTCAGTTCAAGATGATGATGTCTCTTGCTGTTTGTGCAGGGGGTCTCATGAAGCTACTAGTAAGAAGTGCCTTGAATTTGAGAGACAGAAATCGATAAAAGAAACAATGTCAAAAAGTTGCATTTCTTATGCAGAAGCATCAAAACTACATCCTTTTGTTTCTAAGAAGTCATATATTGACGCCTTAACTACCACTCATGTGTCAGATAGCTTTACTCCTTCAGTTCCACGGGTTAATCCTACATCTAATCAGTCATATTCATATAAAAAAACCGTTTATACTAAACCTCGTTCACCTACAAAATCCTCTATAGGTTACGATCGTCAATCTCATCATGACCTTATTAAGGACTATAATAACACTTCTTCACTAAATAATGGCACTGCTCTGATTCCTAAGGACAATCTATCTGAAACTACAAGAGATTTAATCATAGCATTAATTAAGTCTTTGTCACAGTCTAATTTAATTTCACCGTCTCACGTTGCCTCTGCACTCAAAGCAGTTACTTGCACTTCTAATAATAATAATGGACAGTCCAGCCAAGGTAATCCAATGGAATTGCCGAAGTGCAATTTCTAAAAAAACTGAAATAATTTATCTTATAAATAAATATAATCCATTTATTTTTTCTTTACAGGAGACATGGCTTAGTCCGGACTCTTTGTTTAGGATTCCGGGTTATGCATGTCTCAGAGAGGATCGATTTGATAAGTATGGTGGAGTAGCCTTACTCATCAAACATCCTCAATCTTTTACTCATTTTTCCATTCCTGCTCATAATAGTGATTTTTCTATTATTGCAGCAGTTGTAAATAAAGTTTGTTATGTTTCTGTATATATTCCTCGACCATCTACTCTGATTTTCGATGAAATTGTAAATATTCTTTCGATTCTTCCAAAACCTTTTATACTATTAGGTGATTTTAATTCTCAGCATCAATGTTGGGGTAGTTCCTTGACCAATAGCTATGGGGTTAGTCTTTTGGATATGATTGACACTCATAATCTTTGCATTCTTAATAATGGTTCTCCAACACGACGCACTGCTCCCAATGAGGAAATAAGTGCTCCTGACTTGTCAATATGCTCTCCCAGTCTTACACCTTATTTATCTTGGGAAGTCTTAACTTCTACTCATGGTAGTGACCATTTTCCAATATTACTTTCATTTCCTTTTTATAATAAGCATTATTCTAAACCTCCTCCACGGTTAAAGTATAGACTTGCAGATGCCAATTGGTCATTGTTTAAGGAGCAGTTGGATTTGAACATTTGAAATTTGAAATTTGAAATTTGAAATTTATTTATTTGAAATTTGAAATTTATTTATTTTCCAGAAAACATGTTTTTACATTATAAATGTGACACTGGATCCCACACTAGGATACCCTGTGTTGCAGGATCCAGTCTCTTTCGACACGTCGGAAATGACATTAGTTTTACCACAATTAGTTGCGTATTCTAATACAATAATAATAAATAACTGAATGTGTGTGGGGTGTGTGTGTAGTGAGAGTGTGTGGTGTATGTGTGTGTGGGGTGGGGGTGAGTATGGAGTATGTATGTGGGTGGTGGGAATGATGAGCGCGCGAGTATGACCGTATTAGTGTTGAAAAACAGCATTGATGAATATTAAGTTTATTTGTCTACGGAAGTAGTGATAAGGTCTTCCGTTTTCATATAGCTAAGACCTTGCAGCCAATTCGTCGCTTGTTTTTTACAAGAAAACTTGGTCAAGGGTAGGATATTCAACCTTTTGTTAACTTTATCGTACAAGTATGGCCCTATGCAATAAAACCCTCTATTGCTGAATTTAAGATTGCAGAAAGCTCTGTTCCATTTAGGATTCCTACGCGAGCGCTGGTCCTTAACCTGTGTGGCAATCGCAGTTTTATGAAACTTCAGAATCACTGACAGAATGTAAAGTTGGCGCACTGTTAGCACTCCTGTCTCTTGATATAGCAAGTTTGTCGGATATCGGATTCGTAACTTGTATGAGACTTTTAAAATAGCTCTTTGTGCACGTTCTATAGTTATAATGTAAGTCATACCAGCGGAACCCCATGAAACTATGCAGTAGCTTAATATCGACTGACATAAGGCAAAGTAGGTCATTTTGAGAATTTTGTGGTCTGCTATTGATCGAAGTCTTTTAAATATGTATAGAAGTTTTCTAACGCGAGTACTTAGTGATTCTATTTGGTGGCCCCATTTCAAGTGTTTGTCTATATTAATACCAAGGTACTTTATGCAGTCTACTTGTTCAAAAACAGGACAGCTGCAGCTGCCCCTTAAGATGTTATTGCAAAGGTGGAATTTAAGTGTGAGTTGTTTAGGGGCTGTTCCTGTTATGTTGACTGAGAAGTTTACCGTCTTCGTTTTGGTAATGTTCAAGGTGAGTAAATTATGTTGTAGCCAATTAGCAACTATCAGCATTCCAGCTTCCGCGGCACTATAGGCTTCTTCCCAAGTGTCACCGTGGAAAATTATAGCTGTATCATCAGCATAAGCGGATATTTGAGCATTTTCCAAATTTAGTGAACAGAGACCATTAACGTACAGGAGAAACAGAGTAGGACCAAGGACACTGCCCTGGGGTACCCCATAAGTCACCTTCGCAAAAATGCTCTGATAGTCACCCAGGCAAACTCTTTGTTCGCGGTCGGTAAGATAGGAGCTGAACCAATCCAGTGCAATGCCCCTAATACCCATACGTTCCATTTTTTGGAGGAGTATAGGCCTTGAGACGGTATCGAAGGCCTTGGCAAGGTCAAGGAAGACGCCGACACACCTTTTCTCACTGTCAAGTTTGCCAATAACATGGTCCACCAGGTTAGTGACTGCGTCCTCCGTTGACCTGCCATTTCGGAAGCCATACTGGTTCGGCGATAGTAGCTGCTTCTTTTCTAAGTACGTCAATAGTCGCTTGTTCACCAGTTTCTCTAGTATTTTTGACAGTGACGTAAGAAGGGATATAGGCCTGTAATTTGATACGAGTGTCTCATCACCTGCCTTGAAAATCGGGCAAACATTTGCTATTTTCAGATTAGCTGGAACTGTTCCTGACGACAAGCTCAAGTTGCATAAGTGAGTGATGGGAGTGACTAGACAATGCTGTGCGAGTTTAAGTACACGATTTGAAATTCCGTCCCATCCTGGAGCAGAATCGTATTTAAGGTTGGCAACGATAGCACTAACTTCTGTTTCGTCGGTTGGAATCATGAAGAAGGACTCTGAGAGAGATGGATCAGTGCCATCTAATGTAAGTACTAAATTAGCCAATTCTAATTCTGTTTTGTTTAGTTTAGTCAAGGTCTGTTCAGCAAGTTGTTCTCCTACATCGGCAAAGAATTGATTGGCAATATTCAGTGAGGCCACCGGATCGGGATTTGTATTTAGTAAGGTTAAACTGTTAGATTTTTTGTTTTTAAAGTCACATATTGTTTTAACAGCCGCCCAGGTTTTTTTGCTGTCACCCTTAGAATTGTCTAACAGTCCTTTGTTATAGGCATTTTTAAGATTTTGTATAATGTTGTTACAATTATTTCTGTAGCTTTTATATTTTTGTTGCAGGGAGTAATTGTCCTTATTTTCCACTTTTTTTGTTTCAGAATGAAGTGTGTCTCTTTTACGTACACATTTAAGTAAGTTTTTAGTCATCCAGGGTCTTCTAATGGTTTTAGAATTACGCAAAATTTCTTTGTTGGAGTGCCGATTTATGATATCTCGTAATTTTTCTGTAAACTCATTCGTTGCCATATTCACGTCATGGATGTTTAATACAGGGCTCCAGTCTGTATTTTCAATATCTTTGAGTAGATTAGGATAATCTAACTTAAGCTTATATTTAGTTTGCCCAGAAAAAGGTGCCTGTCTTCCTGTATCCTTACAAATACCCAGAAGCACTGTATCATGGTCAGTCAGAGATGATTCACATACCACTACTTTAGCGTCTTTTTTAGTTTTGATTAGGGCATGATCGAGGCACGAAAGTGCTCGTGACGGATATTTGTGTCCAGGATAAAAACCATGGTATCCTGTGATATCGAGGTATTCATTAGCACGTGTGTCTTTTGTATCTATTTTAATGTCGATATTTATGTCCCCTATTATTGCCATGGATGATGTGTTGTTGGTTTGAAGGAGGTTATCTAAGGATGTGAAAAAATTACGAGTGTTATATACTGAGGGCGACCTATAGATAGCAAAAATTGTAAATTCCGTACCCACATTAATGACTAAGCAATTCGCATCTTTAAATGGCGGCTCTTGTATAGCGACATTTAGTTCAGATTTATAAAGGATTGCTAGGCCATCGTTTTGATTTAAATAGCATTGAGAATAGTGGCATTCGTAGCCATTAAGTTGAACTTTTGGAGTATTTTCATCAAGTCTACATTCGGTCAGTATGATAATATCAGGCAAGAAATTAAGTCTGGACAGGAATACCGTGAAGTTATCAAAGTTTTTCCGTATACTCCGTATATTTTGATTTACAATGGTAAGCTGATTTTTAACATTACCTAAGTCCTTCATACATTGTTCTGGGTGGTTATGTTTAGTACTCATAAATATATCGGTGCCGTCAATATCATTAATTAAGCTAATTTGATTAGCCATTAGTAATATTAGTTAGAAATATTATGATTCTGTTAACTGTTAATTTCGGAACTTCCTGAAATTAAATTTGGTGATGAACACTTATGTGCTGAAGCTTTAGCAAAATTAATAATAAGAACTGCTGATAGTCTTTTTCCTATAAAAAATACAGCTCTAGGTTATATCCCATCCCCTCCATGGTGGGATAGGGATTGTTCAATTGCAGTTAAAAAGAGGAAACAAGCAGAGATTCAATATTATGCCAACACTACAGATGAAAACTTTGATGTTGTATGTTCTGCCATTACTGATACTCGTAAATTATTCAAACAAAAGAAGTTCGAAAGTTGGAGACGTTTTTGTCAGAACATATCACCCAATATTCATCCATCAGTTGTGTGGCGAAACATTCGTAGGTTTAGGTCTGCATTTAAGGAGTCTCCCTCATCTTTGCTTCCTTCTTCAATGAAAGACCAATTTTTAGATAAGCTAGCACCTTCGTATGTCCCTGAGGAAATAATTATTTATTCTATACCTCTTTCCGATTATGTTAATCTTGCAGAACTCAATAGTCCATTTTCTCTTGCTGAACTCAAAGGTATTTTGTCCCACCTAAAAGATTCTGCACCTGGAGTTGATGGTATTCCATATTCCTTTATGTCAAATTTAAGCGAAACGTCACTTGACTATTTTTTAAATCTTATAAACTCTATTATGGTCACTGGCAACATTCCCACATCCTGGAAATCCCAAATAGTTTTACCAGTTTTGAAACCTGACAAAAGCCCGTCAGATAGTAATGCCTATCGTCCCATTGCACTTTCTTCAGTTTTATTAAAAGTTACAGAGCATTTGGTAAAGAACCGTTTAGAATGGTTTATTGAGAGCAATGATTTATTGAGTGACAGTCAGTTCGGTTTTAGGCGGGGCAAAAGTACTTTAGATAGCTTAAGTATTTTTGTCACGGATATTAGGTTAAGTTTTTCTGTAAATAGTCACCTTATAGCTTCGTTCTTAGATATTACTTCCGCCTATGACAATGTAGTTATTCCGATTTTAAGAAATAAATTACAAAAGTTAAATGTGCCTACAATTCTTTTTAATTTCATTATGAATATTTTATCTGAGCGACGTATTAATGTTTTATTAGAGGATTCTACTTATGAATCTAGATTAGTGTGGAAAGGGCTTCCTCAAGGGTCTGTTTTAAGTCCTATATTGTATAATATATATACATATGATCTCGAATCTTCCCTGGACAGTAAAGTAAAAGTTCTCCAATATGCTGATGACCTGGTTTTATACTGTTCTCATCGCTCTATCGAAACGGCTTGCTATTCACTGTCTTCTTCTCTTAATCTTTTAAAAACATGGCTTGATCGTAATGGACTAGAGTTATCATCTTCGAAAAGCTCTGCTGTTTTATTTTCACGAAAGCGGCTTCCTCCTCCTTTTTCTATATATTTTGATGGTGAACCGATTCCAGAAAAATCTTCAGTCAAATTTTTAGGAGTTATTTTAGACTCCAGGCTTTCTGGTATTCCCCACTGTGAATATATTTTATCTAAATGCGAAAAAAGGTTAAATATGTTAAGATGCCTGGCTGGAGTATGGTGGGGTGCCCATCCTTATTGTTTAAAACTGCTATATAATGCTATAGTTAGAAGCGTATTAGATTATGGGTCTTTTTTGTTAGAACCAGGGAGTATTGTTGCTTTTAAAAAACTTAACAATATACAGTCAAAAGCACTAATAATAATCACGGGAGCTATGAAATCTAGTCCAATTAATGCCCTTCAACTTGAATGTGTGGATCCTCCTCTTTCACTTCGCCGTCAGTTCCTTTGCGATAAATTTTTATTTCGTTCATTGCAATTTTCTAACCATCCTCTATATACAAAACTTCCATTACTTTTAAATCAAATAAATTCTTCTAATTATTGGTCTCATAAAAATCCACCATGTCTTATTCAGAGTTACAAAAAGTTTATTGCCTTACAGGCTCCAAGCTACAGTTCAAATTTATATCCTCTTTTTTGCAGTAATTATGAATCTCTAGTTTCTATTCCTGACATACATTTTTCCTTGGGTTTAAATAAAGGGGATGATTTTACGAATTTCTTATTTAATTCAATCAAATATAATTATTGGAAAGATTGGCATCATATTTACACTGATGCGTCCAAACACAATGATTCTGGTTGTGTAGGAGTCGGAGTTTTTCATTCTCAATACAATATAGTTCAAAAGGTTAAACTTCCGCCTGAATCATCAGTGTTCACAGGAGAATGCTTTGGTTTATTCAAAGCTGTAGAATATATACACATTATGAAATTAAAAAAGACGGTCATATTTTCAGACGCTTTGAGTGTTTTGCAAGCTCTTAGCAAATTTCCATTAAAATGTAAAACAGTTTATCCCTTGGTAATATCTATAAGAAATCTATTGTACAAATGTTATCAGCAAGGGCTTGTAATTAGCTTTGCATGGATTCCGGGACATAGCAACATTTTGGGCAACACCAGGGCTGACCAGCTTGCCAATGAGGCTGTTGATTGTGGAGATCGTTTTCCGTACATTAATTATTGTCATGATCTTGCAGGTCTCCCCATGACGTTCCTTCGGGAGTCTTGGGGAGACTTATGGTCAGACAGTTCAGTATTAAAAGGTAAATTTTATGCCACCATACAAACGTGTATCCCAAAAAAACCTTGGTTTTTTAAATTAAAGTTAAATAAAACTTCCACCAGTTGTATTATCCGTATGAGACTGGGACATGTTTGTACTCCAGTTCACCTTGCACGGCTTCATATCATAGATAACGATATTTGTGAGTGTGGTGAAAGTGTGGGGGATCTGAACCACATTTTCTTCTCGTGTTCTCTTTATAATCATTCTCCTTTTATGGACTCCTTAAATCGTCATGAAGTTCCTCTTCCTACTTCCATTCTTACTCTTTTAGCATCTAATGATCCTATAATATACAACTGTTTATCTATTTTCATTAATTCTAACTCAATCCGTATTTAGTTTATTATATATTTTATTTGAAATTTTTTTCCTTTTCCGATCCTGACCAATTTTTATTTCCAAATTCCGTTCAGATACCATTCTTTAATTATTATAAGTTTCCCCGTTTTTGTTAGTGGCAAATGCGCAAATAGCGACTTGCCAAGAGAAAAAAAAAAAAAAAAACAAAAAAAAAAAAACATACGTACTTATTAGTTAAACAATATAAAAAACGTAGGTAGTGATTATATTCTCTTGACAATACAAATTAACGTACCGAATAACCAGTATCGACTTCATTATTTGCTCATTTAACATCACTGACTTAGTAAGTCAGTGTTTAACATCAAAATAATATTGTTAGCACTGCGGGAACAACAGAAGAACTGTGAAGTTGTGATAGTGATAGTGTTTGTACCTTCGACGATGTCGTGTAATTCCTGTACAAAACCATTTTCATTGCTTCGTAAAGAGGTGCCTACCTATATTTATTAGTAAAGGATTATGGTTACGGGTTTTTCTATCACATAAATACAAAATGTATATTCTATTTTTTTCTCTCTTCTTTTATTTAGTAAACAATCTTGGCACATCTCTATAATCAAATCACTACTTGTAAAATATAATTACTAGTTCTGCACACATAATTAGGTTAAAAAATATTATTTAATATGTGATACCTATTGTTAACATAATGTCCTTTAATAACTATTATTGATGTCATTTGATGTATTGCATTAAAAAGACATGCCAAAATTGTTTACTAAATAAGACAAGTAAGAAAAAACACAATATTTTGCATTCCTTCTCAGCTCGCTTTTTTAAAATTCTATAGGTACTTATAATTTGAATACCTATGTACTTATAACATAAGTGCTGTTTTCAGAAAGGATGCCCCAGTTGCGGCTTCAGCTATTGCTCCAATTGTTTAGAAAACAAAATATTTTTGACAAAACTCAATGCTGTAAAAAAGGTGACTAAAAATAAAATCAGTAGAATCTCAATTATAATATAATGTATTGATTCTCTTGTTCACAAACTAAACTTATTTCAACTACACTCTATTACCTAGTAATAGTAGATACAAGCTCTCTTGTATCTACTATTAGTAGGTATCCCTCTGGATGGCAACAATTTTAGTGATGCTGTCAAATTAGTTTTTTTTGGGAATGACACAGAGAAAATAATCACTATGTGGGAATGATAGGGCTAAGCTTTGGATTAATTGACGTAAGTTGGAAGTTCATATTTTTTTACAGAAAGGTTACATTATATTAACGGCCAAAATTAATATCCAATCTATCCATGGTTTGCCCTACTAGTGATAGGAATTTGACATAAGCTCCATACAAAATATGTCAAATCATTATCTCTAGTAGGGTAAATCGTGGATAGATTGGATATTAATTTTGGCCGTAAAACTTCATGTAAAATCTCAAGTCCACAACTTGAGATTTTCTTTCTAAATGACAAGACTTCTGATGGCCCTGTCTCTTAAACCATAGGTCTTAGACCCATCGTGTTACTACTCAAATGAAAGAGCTTGATTAGCTCTACTCAAATATATGGTCAAATCATCTGATGGCCATATCTCTTAAACCATAGATTTTACCCGCCTGCCAAGCGTGGCAATTATGGCATATCCCCCTTGGGGGAGGCCTATGTCCAGCAGTGGACGTCTTTCGGCTGAAATGATGATGATAGGTTTTAGGACCCATCATGTTGGTACTCAAATGAAAGGGCTTGATGAGATAAAACGGTATAGTGTTATTCTTCCAGCTCCTTGATTATTTGAATTGTTTGGGGGTTCCTGTGACACCCCCTACCCCCCCCCCCTCCCCTGGATCCGCCCTTGAATTAGATTACTGTTTTAGGTTTGTGCTAAATGTAAAAAAAATGAGTTGAAGCCCAATGAACCTAAAACTAGTGAAGCACCTGATGCTTATTACAGGTATGTTTAAAATTAAATGTTATATATTTTAAACTAATTATTCATGATATTTTAAGCTCAAAAGGCAATGCCACATACAGACTGGTGAAATGTAAAATGTAATGTATCATGCAATGCAAGAATTTGCCGTACACATTGCTGCAATGGAACAGTACGCCTAGCGCGCACGAACCGCGCCTTTGCCGCGCACGCTACGAGCAGTACAAGACGTGCGCGGAGCGTTCCATCAATTGTCAAAGTTAGGATTAGGTAGATCTTTGTCCTCGCCGGCGAAGCTTGCCGCTTAACGGCGATTCGCGAAACGCGTCACCCACCCGATATACCGAAAGTCGCCGAAACCGAAACCACGATTTTAGTTTATAAGTTAGGATTAGGGAAAAATTTCGGCGGATGGAGTCCCTAACGGGATTCTCCGCCACCCGCCCGGTTAAGCAGTTAGGGTACTTTTTGGGTACTGATCTCCGAGGACGAACAAAGGGGCGTGCAGTGTGGGCGTTGCAGCACAGTGGATAGTTTTGTGCGAAGTGACTCTCAATTAACTTATTTTACTCTTTGGAAGTGACGCACACGAAACAACCATGGAACGAGGCTACTACGCATAGAGTTAATAAACGGTTTCGCGCACAGAGTACATTTATACATGGTTTCGCGTGTTCTCGGTAGACTGGCGGAAACGGATCATTCTCGTTAGATCCATAATGGATCTATCGGGATTTTTTTTTCCCTTTAGATCCAATTTTTAAAAAGTGGATCTATAGAGAACTTGCTTTCTCGTTAGATCCATTGTGTAAATCAATGAGATCCATAATGGATCCATCGGGAATTATATTTCTCATTGGAACCAATTTTGAAGAAGTGGATCTACCAAGAAATTTCTTTCTCTGTCAATACATTGCTTGATTGGACCTATTCCATTTAGTTCAACTTTCCATGTAATGGTTAAAAATTACCTGAATGTTGAAATAAATGGAATATTGTTGTCCAATAAGTTCAACTAAAATTACAGGGTTTTCATAGTCACAACCAATGAATGTCGCGAAAAACAAATGAACGTCGCGAAAAACAAATGAATGTCGTAAAAAACAAATGAACGTCGCGAAAAACAAATGTATGTCGTAAAAAACAAATGAACGTCGCGAAAAACAAATTAATGTCGTAAATAACAAATGAATGTTAGAAGAGTCTTTTTCGGATTTTAATTGGTACAATGGTGCATTGGGACAATGGTGCAGTGGTTCAATGGTGCATTGGTACAGTGGCTCAATGGTGCATTGGGACATTGGTACAATGGTGTATTGGGACAATGGTACAGTGGTTCAATGGTGCATTGGGACAATGGTACAGTGGTACAATGGTGCATTGGGAGGTTCAATGGTGCATTGGGACAATGGCGCATTGGGACAATGGTACAATGGTGCATAGGTACAATGGTACAGTTGTGCCATGGTACAGTGGTACAATGGTGCATTGGGACAATGGTACAATGGTGCATAGGTACAATTGTACAGTGGTGCAATGGTACAGTGGTACAATGGTGTATTGGGAGGTTCAATGGTGCATTGGGACACTAGTACAGTGGTTCAATGGTGCATTGGGACAATGGTGCATTGGGACAGTGATGCATTGAACCTCCCAATGCACCATTGTACCACTGTACCATTGCACCACTGTACCATTGCACCACTGTACCAATGCACCATTGAGTCACTGTACTATTGTACCAATGCACCATTGTACCACTGTACCATTGTACATTGTGCACCATTGTACCATTGTCCCAATGCGCCATTGTCCCAATGCACCATTGTACCATTGCACCACTGTACCATTGTACCATTGTCCCAATGCGCGATTGTCCCAATGCGCCATTGTCCCAATGCACCATTGAACCTCCCAATGCACCATTGTACCACTGTACCATTGCACCACTGTACCATTGTACCAATGCACCATTGTACCACTGTCCCAATGCACCATTGTCCCAATGCACCATTGTACCATTGTCCCAATGCACCACTGTACCAATGCACCATTGAACCACTGCATCATTGTCCCAATGCACCATTGTCCTAATGCACCATTAAACCACTGTACCATTGTACCAATGTACCAATTAAAATGCCGAAAAAGACTCGTCTAACATTCATTTGTTATTTACGACATTCATTTGTTTTTCGCGACATTAATTTGTTTTACATGACATTCATTTGTTTTTCGCGACATTCGTTGGTTGTAACTATGAAAACCCTGTAATTTTAGTTGAACTTATTGGACAACAATATTCCATTTATTTCAACACTAGCTGTGCCCGCGACTCCGTCCGCGTGGATGTCGGAAAATAACATCGTGTCATAATTATGAACACAATGTCTTCAAATATATACATATAAGCGCCTACACAGACGATTACACTATTTACCGACCATACTATATTTTGTTTTTACAACCAACCGGCTAAGGTGATGGAATTTCATAGAATTAGCCCTAAATTCCCTCATTCTGAGAAGACGCTCGTGCCCAGCAGTGGGAAGTAATTGGGCTAATTATGTTATTCTATAACACTAACCACATCTCTTCTTATGCTGAGAAGAGGCCCGTGTCCAGCAGTGGGACTGTAATGGGCTGGTAATGTTATGTTATTCTAGAATACTAATAATATCCAGTTCATTAACTCTTCTCATTTTGAGAAGAGGGCCATACCCAGTAGTGGGACAGTAATGGGTTGACTACGTTATGTTATTCTATATTTTCTAGTTTCTTAACTCTTCTCGTTCCGAGAAGAGGTCCGTGCCCAGCAGTGGGGCAGTAGGTAATGAGCTGATTATGTTATGATAATCTATTACACTAACAATATCCAGTTCCTTAACTCTTCTCATTCCAAGAAGAGGGCCATGCCCAGCAGCGGGACAGTGATGGGCTATGTTATGTTATTCTATATTTTCTATAATACTAATAGAATCCAGTTGTATTTTTAGGAACCTGCAACCTGCATTCAACCAACAATCATGACCTCTACTTTGTATGCAACTTAATACAATAAAGGGGTCAAGCTGTATCGCTGGATCTACTCAACCGATTCAGATAAAACATACCCTATATTTTAAGTTAGACTAATACCAATACAAATGCTAAGTTTCATTACGATCCGTTCAGCCGTTTTCACGTGATGAGGTAACAAACAGACAGACAGACATAAATTTTTTAAACGATTGATTCGTGTTCTATAGCTTATTTCTAGTCCCCCTAGCCGGTTTTCGCGAAAAAAAACTCAATGTACAGACTTTTCGACCTTTACAGTTTTATTATAGTACTAGCTGTGCCCGCGTCTCCGTCCGCGTGGATGTCGGAAAATAACATTTGTCATAATTATGAACACAATATCTTCAAATATATACATATAAGCGCCTACACAGACGATTACACTATTTACCGACCATATTATATTTTGTTTTTACAACCAACCGGCTAAGGTGATGGAATTTCATGGAATTAGCCCTAAACTCCCTCATTCTGAGAAGACGCTCGTGCCCAGCAGTGGGAAGTAATTGGGCTGATTATGTTATTCTATAAAACTAACCACATCTCTTCTTATGCTGAGAAGAGGCCCGTGTCCAGCAGTGGGACTGTAATGGGCTGGTAATGTTATGTTATTCTAGAATACTAATAATATCCAGTTCATTAACTCTTCTCATTTTGAGAAGAGGACCATACCCAGTAGTGGGACAGTAATGGGTTGACTACGTTATGTTATTCTATATTTTCTATTTTCTTAACTCTTCTCGTTTCGAGAAGAGGTCCGTGCCCAGCAGTGGGGCAGTAGGTAATGAGCTGATTATGTTATGATAATCTATTACACTAACAATATCCAGTTCCTTAACTCTTCTCATTCCAAGAAGAGGGCCATGCCCAGCAGTGGGACAGTGATGGGCTATGTTATGTTATTCTATATTTTCTATAATACTAATAGAATCCAGTTGTATTTTTAGGAACCTGCAATCTGCATCTAACCAACAATCATGACCTCTACTTTGTATGCAACTTAATACAATAGAGGGGTCAAGCTGTATCGCTGGATCTACTCAACCGATTCAGATAAAACATACCCTATATTTTAAGTTAGACTAATACCAATACAAATGCTAAGTTTCATTACGATCCGTTCAGCCGTTTTCACGTGATGAGGTAACAAACAGACGGACAGACATAAATTTTTTAAACGATTGATTCGTGTTCTATAGCTTATTTCTAGTCCCGCTAGCCGGTTTTCGCGAAAAAAAACTCAATGTACAGACTTTTCGACCTTTACAGTTTTATTATAGTAGGTATAGATAATTTTTAACCATTACATAGAAAGTTGAACTAAATAGGTCCAATCAAGCAATGTATTGACAGAGAAAGAAATTTCTTGGTAGATCCACTTCTTCAAAATTGGTTCCAATGAGAAAAATAATTCCCGATAGATCCATTATGGATCTCATTGATTTACACAATGGATCTAACGAGAAAGCAAGTTCTCTATAGATCCACTTTTAAAAAATTGGATCTAAAGGGAAAAAAAATCCCGATAGATCCATTATGGATCTAACGAGAATGATCCGCGGAAACGGGTGCGCGCAGGTGTTTCGTAATAAATGCGCGGTTCGCAATGTGTCCAGATTGGTGTAACACATGTAGAATCTTTCAATGCTGTTTGCTGAAGCCCGCGTCGATTGTTTCTATGCTACGATGCGATGCGAAAAACATGCGCCTTCCTGGTACGCCGGGTGCGGGCCAGCCCCAACGTTATACTGCGCTGTATAGCGAGCAAGCTTGACTGCTTGTGTGTGAATCGCTGCTGCAAGCTCTACCTCGGTGCTGGGCTTGTAGCAGGGATTTGCATACCATACAGTGCGTTTAGGTTAAGTGTGTAGAACAGGAATACTAACACAGTTATTAAGTAATATTGTTACTAACACAGTGAGTCATTGTTACTTGTAAATAAAATAAATGAAATGCATGATACATTGTATGCGGCAATGTATGACCCAATGTGATTATGACTGGATAAAAATAAAATCAGAAATTTTTAATTTAGGAGAATGGGTGCAATGGGAAAAAATCAAGATAATACAAAAAATTCCAACAGTAATATAGGTTCAGTAGACCAACAAATATTAGAAAGACTTCAAAAGTTAAAAGAAGGAAGAAATGTAACCCCTGCATCAACAAAAGAAGAAGATATCAAAAAACGTCTCCAGAATATCAAAGGTGAAACTCCATCTACTTCAGATGCACAGTTACATGCAAAACTTGCAAAATTAAAAGGAGTTCCCATAGAAACAGTGACCAGTAAGGTAACTAGTTCAGACATGTTTTAACTTAAACCAAAACTTCAAAAATACAAAAACTGAATAAAGAAATTCATATCTATAGTCTGTATTAATTTTGCTGTATTATTTTTAATTTTATTGGATATTTTCTTCTAGCCTGTTTTACCACCACCAGACACAAGGACTGAACAAGAGCAAGCAAATGACTTAATAAAGCAATATATGGAACAAACAAACATTGACACTAAATACCAAGATGAATTTGACGGTCTCATTAGTGATATAGAGTCCCGTATGCTAAAGCTTAAGGGCACTAACCCACCCTCACAAGGTTTTTCAGCAATTCAGGAAAATATTGAATCAGAGGATGAAGAAAACACTGTTAAAAAAATTGTTGAAAAGGTAAGTCTTTTAAGTTTGATTATGGAATTAAAAATACTAAACAAACATGTTTGTAAGCTACAATGAGAGTTTCTTGTGGCTTTGCCTGCGTAAAAAGTTTTAAAATGCCCCGTATAATGCCGTCGTAGTTTTGGAAAAATAATAAAAAACTTATTTCTTTAATATTATTTTATTTGGACAGTATTTGTGTCAAGTGTGACCCCAGGAAGAATTTTCATAGAAACTTTACCACCCCTTTTTTAACTGTGTCGAGTTTAATTTTCGAAAAATAAAATTAATTTTATTAAAAATATAAAAAAAACATTAATTGCTTTCAAGTTTATTTATACAGAGTTTCGAGTCAATCCAGCCAGCCACGCAATAATATTCTCCCATACAAAATGTATAACCCTATTACACCTTCTTTTAGGAATCATTTTCCAAAAGAATGGATAGGTTTTTCATTATTTACTGTAAAGCCCATTATTATTATACCATGGGAAAAATAATTATTTTTCCCATGGTATAATTATTATTATTCCCTTTATTAGCTTAACAAACTTATTATTTACATTTTTAAATATGAATTGAAAAAATAAAATAAAAATAAATTAAAAAAATTGCTGAAATTTGTAAATATAAAGTTTCAGTGGATAACTTCCCACGTAGGAATTATTGGGAACGATATTGCTGATAAACTTGCCGTAGAAGCAATTACAGATGGTATTGACATCCCGAGTGAACCCTATTCCACAGAACTGATTCCAAGCGTGAAGAAATTTTGCCTTAGTCTTTGGAAACATCATTACGAAATTATTACTGCGGAAAAGGGTCTGTGGTATAGGACAATTCACGAGGAGTTATCTCAGATTCCGTGGTTTGATGTTGCCAATCTCCCCAGAGAACTGATTGTTTTAGCGTTGAGGATAAGATCTGGGCACATTCCATCCAATAGTTTTTTACATTTAGTTGGTGTTAATCATTCTCCTTTTTGTGTCACATGCTCTAATAAAGTCGAGGATATATATCACCTCTTGGTCGAGTGCGATGCATACGCCGATATTAGGGATTTATTATATAGTTGTATTGGTACAGATTTTTACAATGGTGGAATTAACATCATTCTACGCCAACCTTTATCTAAAAATGCAGTGGCTGTATATAAATTCATAAAAGAAGTTTTTTTAAGAAGGTCCGAGGATATATGTTGATATTATTTATTGTACATAGTATAGTTTTGTATATTTTTTAATGTAACAATAATATGAGGTACCTATGAGGCTGGCATAGTCACCGCGGTGTACTAAAGCCTCAAAAAAAAAAAAAGAATAAAAAAAAAAAAAATATTAAATAAATAAAAAACATTTAAAAATATAAAAAACAGTAGCCCATTATTATTATTTTCAGCCTATATTGTCCCACTGCAGGGCAAAGGCCTCCCTTTCCTTATTCCACTCTTTCCGGTCAAGTGAAATTGTGAACCAGTCTTTTCTATACGAGTCCAGCTCGTCCCGCCATCTTCGCCTGGGTATAATAATAATAAGTTTCACCAGGTATTCTCTTCCCGAGATGACAGCGCGATGCCTCCAAGGGCTCCAAGCTACGTCACGATCAGTGTTGCCATTGATTGATATCTTCAATATATTTAAGGAGATTTTTGTTCATAATGAATATACATTACATGGGACTATAACATAACTGGCGAAATGTGGGTGTACTATACACCTCTGCCTACCCCTTCGGGGAAATACAGGCGTGATGTTATGTTATGTTATGCATCGACTCCGACCGCTGCACTTGAGGCTCTGCTTAATCTCGTTCCTTTGCATGTGCAGGTGCAAATGGACGCTAGGGCAGCAATGATAAGGGCCAGAATAGCGGGAAGGACAAGATGGAAGTCGACTGCCATGAGGAAACTGCAGGAGAACCTTATGAAGAAAGACATCATTGCCATGCCCACTGATGCAATGTTAAAAGAATACAGCTTTAACAGACTGTTTATGGTATTCATACCTCAGAGGACTGAGTGGAAGGACGAACGCTAGGCCAGCCACAGTCCACTGATGTTGTTTGGTTCACCGACGGATCAAAAAAAGAGGGTCTAGCAGGAGCTGGATTCCACGGTGGGCGGCCAAAGGTGAAAAGATTCGCCAACCTAGGCCAGTACACCACCGTGTTTCAAGCGGAATTATTTGCCATTATTGGATGTGTCCGTTTAAGTCTGCAGAGGACCTATATTAATAGGCGAATCTTCATCTTCTCTGACAGCCAGGCAGCATTAAAAGCCTTGGATTCAGAAGAAATTGACTCCAAACTTGTAAAGGAGTGTGTCCAGCTATTGAACTCACTAGGAGCGGCAAACTCAGTGGCACTAGGTTGGGTGCCTGGACACTGTGGCATTGGGGGCAACGAAGCCGCCGATGAACTGGCTAGAGCTGGTGCTGAAAGCCCCACTGTGGGCCCGGAGCCAATCTGTGGCATTCTTAAATGCATCACTACAGCCTACCTTAAAAACTGGTGAACTGACCAAAGTATTAGCCTTTGGGAAAAATCCCCAGGCCAAGAACACTCGAAAGCGCTACTTGTGGGCTTCAAAAAAAGGTTTACGAAAGAAGCGCTTTCGTTGAACAAGAATCAGATAAGAATCCTGACAAGAACCCTTACTGGGCACTGCAAGCTAAATAAACACCTTCACAGGATGGGCCTCAGTGATACCGCAGCTTGCAGGTTTTGTCGCGATAAGGATGAGACGCCCATCCATATCCTATGCGAATGTGATGCAGTGCACCACATTAGAAGCCAGCATCTTGGAGGCCACGTCATCTCAACGCAGGAGATCAAATCCTCCTCCCCCAAGGTCATAGTCGACTTCATGATTGACTTGCAGCTTGGGGAAGTTCTGTAATGCTGCAAGAGGCGTCACAATAGATCTTATCAGGTCGCAGTGGCTTAGGGGCGTTCAAGACCCCTATCTCTTTCCTCAAATAATAATAATGTTATGTTATGAATATAAAATAAATTCCTAACTAGTCTAGCGATTTGTTATCTCGTGTTATTCATCTAATTAGTTATTAAAGGAAACTGTATAAAATTACTAGTTCAAAAGTGATTCTTTATAGAAGCAAGTAAATGAAAAAATTCATTTTGCTGGGGTAATCCATTTACACAAAGTGGCAGCACATCAAACTGACAAGTGTTACGATAACAGCCCGCTATTGGCTCCACAGCCGATGACGTAGTACGGTGGCAATCACGTGACCTAGTTGTCACGGGAAGATAGTACCTGGTAAAACATCTTATTATACCATGATTTTTCCCAAGTTTTGAGTGAATCGATCCAAAAGAAAAGATTTTTTATACAAACTAACGCTACCTATTTCCCCTATTTCAGCCTCTTAGGGTTATAAT
This sequence comes from Asteroscopus sphinx, assembly GCA_949699075.1. NCBI lineage: Eukaryota > Metazoa > Arthropoda > Insecta > Lepidoptera > Noctuidae > Asteroscopus > Asteroscopus sphinx. The sequence continues at coordinate 9,883,721 of OX453019.1, forward strand.
TTCCAAAAATCCTTTCTTAGTAGGTGCTTGCGTTATAACAAAACCTACTGTCCAAATTTCATGTTTCCAACTTGAATGGTTTCTGCTCTGCGTTGATGAATCAGTCAGTCAGGACATGTCTTTATAAGTATAGAATATGATACAAGTGAGCTAAGATGTTCATGATATTCGAGGCTGGATTGCAGCCCTCGCGAAGGCGAGGGCATAATGAACATTGCTCACGCGTTTCATACGACGTTTTTGAAGCTGACGTTCTGCGCCTGAACCGAATTAAACTTTTATAGATAAAAGCAGAGGCATCTTTAGAAGATGAGATTCCTGCTGCGGATGAACTAGCTTTTTGTGAAATATGCAATGAAGATGCAAGGATGAGATGTCTTGGATGCCGGTATCTTTTTTGCAAGAGATGCTTCTCAGAACACAAAGATGATGATGATGGCTGTAATAGATATGAACCTTATGAAACCCCGAAGATTAAGTAGTTTAAGAAATAACTTAATATTTTGTGCTGTGATAATTGAGAGATTTAATCACAACAACAAAGACTATTTTTGTGAGCAGACTATCAAATCTATTTGATTTAAATCACACAGCAATATTAATTTTATTGGGTCTGACGCAAAAACTGCACTCCGCAATATGTGCACTTCTCAAACTGACCACTTCGAAAAATGTGCACATTTTGTAATTTGTGGTTAGGGATATGTAAGACGATCTCTAATTAAAACTAGCTTTTTTAATAAGTATTGTATTCATTTAGACATAAGACAATAACATGAATTTCTTATGTATAAACAATAATCACGTAAAGGAACTGCTTGATCTTGTCTTTTCTATATACCTACGCTATATTAATATGCTACCAATGATATCATCATCATCATTTCAGCCGAAAGACGTCCACTGCTGGACATATGCCTCCCCCAAGCATCGCCATAACGACCGGTCCTGCGTTTCCCGCATCCAGCTGATTCCCGCGACCTTCACCGTTTACATGCTACGTAATAATTAAACGAACTTGTTCTAACAGATTGAATAATTCTCTTGGCTATTAGAGTCTGGAATGTGATTTTTTTATTCTATATTTGAGAAAATAGAGCACAAAAATTGCGGTGTGTTTTTGTACTGAAAATTATTCAATCTGTTAGTACGACTAAGTTTAAGACACGCCGTGAACGTAAGTAAGTTGAAGCATGTGAATTGAAAAGTGCCCGTTATGTGAAGTACACCTATTGCGAAATACACATTTTGCGTAAAGTGCACATTCTGCGTCAAACCCATTTCACTTATCAATGTATTTATGTATTTGCTATGAAATAAAAACATTTGAATTATTTACAAATTAGGTGAGTTTTATTTTTTTATTTTCATATTCTTCTACGATGTCAGGGATGTGTTTAACTAACTCCTCTTCCAATTGTTTGTATTCGTTTTCTATCCACATGTCTTTTAATTTCCCAATGATAGGACCATACATTCTGCCCGGTGGGACTCCAGCATCTTTCAACATTTTACCACTAACTGGGAACCTCGGCACTTCCCAATTCTTAAATTGTATTAAAAGCTTCTCATCTCCTCTGTACTTTAACACTTCTTTAACATATTCAATAGCATCTTTTTGTTTGATTTTGGAATTTAAAACCAGTTTTTCATAAGGTCTGAAATATTAAACGAAAATTAAATGGAGCAATAAAAAAGGCTAGTCTGGGCACCTATAATAATATGATGCATCTTGTGATTATAAAAAGCAAATAATTTTAAAATTGCTGTTCTAAAGATGTCAACTCACAATAATGGTCTGGTAGCCACTTTGTCATCTCTGTGTTCCACTAAAAAGTAACCGAGTTCTCTGTCATAGCCAGAGAACTTGAGCCTGCTGTAAAGCACTGTCACATCATCAAGACCAATCAGTAATGCTGCTAGGTAACTCATGGGATGCAACTTCAGATGGTTAGCTCTCTTCAACAATCTTTCCAGTTCCTCAACATTAGGAGATGATGGTAAACCTGCATTCAATAATTGCTGTCACCACATACATCACACATGCACAGAAACAAATAATTAAATTCAAATAGATTTTATTTTAAACTAGACTTTGCCTGCATACTAAAATAAAATATATAGACCATATTACTTCTGGATAAAGTAGCTTTCTAATGGTGAAAGAATGATTAAAATCGGCTCAGTAGTTTCAGAGTTTATCGATTACAAACAAACAAACAAATCTTTCCTCTTTATAATATTACTCGCTAGTAAGTAGTCGGGCCGCTGCCCGTGCCGGCTTCGCACGGGTGTACATGATTTATTTTTATAGCCTATGTTACTCAGGGTGAATGTAGCTTTCTAATGGTGAATTTTTTTTTAAACCGGCACAGTTGTTTGTGAGTTTATTCATTACAAACATATACACAAAAATACAAATCTTTCCTCTTTATAATATTAGTGTAGATGTAGATTAATATAGTATGTATTTTTATCTCTTTTATTCATTAATGTAACTTATAAATTTTCATTTTTTTATATTTTTGTAGAAAAATAAAAACATTTAAAAATATAAGCCACCGGCATCTGGAACAAGGTCCAAGCTACCGGCTTCAGTCGACCTATACCCGGTCAGGGCTCCAGAGACGGGGTGCTGGCCAGAAAACCTCCACGTGTGCTTGACGGCTGCTTGTCCTTCTGGACACGTCTGGAGGGATCGGCAGTTGTTTGGCTGGTGCATCCTGGGCACGGGCAATAAAATCCTGCCGAGGGATTAACCTTCGGGGGATTTTATTGCCAGTGGCGAATATTCTGGCGCGGGAGGGGCCCGTTCTGGGCCAGTAGGGAGTTGCTCCACGTGTCCCTCTGATATCAGCAGAGGGCACAGTGGAGGAGCAGGGGCGGGCCCGGTGTGCACTCACCCTGCCACTGGGCAGGCAGCGGGGGGACTGTCTTTCCCTGCCCCCGTCGATCTCGTAACCCCAGGAGTGCCCGCTGAGTAGTGTTCTCGCGCCTCTTGGGACCGAGGGTCTTGGCTTCACCGCCCGGACCGCGAGGAAGAAAACCTCTATAAAAAATTACGGGAGGTAGGGCCTGCGAGCAGCAGACTCGGGGTAGTCTGCTGCCCGACCAGCAGCTGGCATAGCTGGCACAGCCGGCGTAGTTGGCGCAGCAGGTAAAGGCCCATGAGGTGAGGTGGCGTGCAGTGTTCCGTGTGCGCCACCTAGGAGGGTGCGGCCAACGTTAGGCCGCACGGGGAGAAGGGGCTCGCCTGCTTGTGGCGGGCCAGGACCTGTCGGGGGTGGTTGTGTGAATACTGACGGGTTCCCACGCCCCCGGCTAAGGTAGTTGAAGGAACACCGTGGTGGTTTTAGTCGGTAAGAGTCCGACACTGGCTCCGCCTACCCCGGGCGGAGTGCGTCCATGAGGATTTCCCCACGGCAAAAAAAAAAAAAAAAAAAAGGGCTCCAGAGACAGGAACCTCCTCAGTGGTGTTTCGAGAAGTATTTTTATTATTGTTATGTATTTTAAACAGCACCATCTAGTCCCAAACTAAACAGATGGGTACTAGACAATGGATATAATACTTAATAAATACTTTTTATTTTTTGAAAATACATATATATAATACATAAGAAATACCCAGACCAACACATACACTTATGTTCATCACATAAATATTAGTTTCCTGTGCGAATCGACCTCGTGATCAGCAGTCCGACACTCGAACCACTAGACCACAGAGGTCATCAAAATATAGATATATACCTAATTATAGGCACGGTTCCAAATGGTGGGCCCTACGGAGAAGAACTGGCAAGAACCTCTTTGGGTATACTGTTTGAAAGATCTATTAATTATATTATGATATCAAGTAATCCTCGGCCGAATATCACACCTTCACACCGCGAGAACAATCGAATTGTGCAAAATTTTTACTGAGTTGCTTTAATTTTCATGGTGTGACATTATTTATTACCAATATATCTTCCAACTCCCACATCAATCATAGTCTTCAAAAGGCTTCCTGCAAAATTTCCTTGGAGCATTTTTTTAAGTTCTACCCAAATCCTTTCTCCTGATATTTTTTGCAGACCCTCAGCATTTTCTTGTAAAATTTTGAGGGTATTTTCGTCATGGTTATCAGGTATTTCTGCTATTCTTCCATAAAAACGAAAATATCTCAATATTCTTAGAAAGTCTTCTTTGACTCTCCTATCAGGATCTCCAACAAAGGCTATTTTACGTTTTTGTAAATCTTCATATCCAAAGAAATAGTCGTAAACAGAGCCATCAAAACCTACGAAAAAATTGTATTGTTTAGAACATAAGGAATATTAAAATTTGTCCTATGGTGATAGGAACAGTATTTTACACAAGTATACTTACCTAAAAACATTGAATTAATAGTAAGGTCCCTTCTGTTGGCATCCAATTTCCAATCTGTGGTGAATTCAACTTCTGCATGCCGTCCATCTGTGACTACATCTATTCTAAGTGTTGTTACCTCAAAGCTTTCTTTATCATCAATCCTGGCAGTAATGGTGCCATGCTTCTCTCCATTTACATTGATCATTCTTACATTTTCAGCTGTAAACATATCTTTCATTTGTTGTGGAGTAGCTGTTGTAGCAAAATCAAGATCTTTTGGATTTTGACTCATTAAGAGATCCCTGAAATAGTTATCTATAGATATATTACCAACAATTTAATAATGTAATAAGTTGATTTGCTAGAAATTAGACATACGCAAAATTCATCTCAGTGAGGAAAAAAGAGATACAGAGATCATTCCTTTACAAAGATATGTATCTTTCTTTTGCATCTAAGTTCATTTCTAGTTCAGTTGATCAATATGGATTCATAGCACAGAATGTATCTACGTGGGACACTCAGAAAGTTTTGCGAAACTAAAAAAAATTGTTCTATACGTACATATATTTTTATCAAATCTTTTCAAAGTACTTTCCACCAGCCTCTATACAAAGATTCATGCGCCTAATCCAGTTTTGAAAACACTTTTTCCAGTCCGCCGCAGACACCTCGTTTACAGCCTGCTCGAACGCAGCCAGCGCATCTTCCGGCGACGAAAATTGTATCCCTTTGAGCTGATTTTTTATTTTTGGGAATAAAAAGAAGTCACACGGTGCTAGATCAGGGCTGTAAGGAGGGTGACCCAGGAGTTTGACTGGCGTGCTGTCCAGGAAGTCCCTCGTTTTGAGTGCGGTGTGCGCAGGTGCATTGTCGTGGTGGAGCAGTAGCCCGCGGAGCCCTGTGTTTGGTCGCTTGTTGCTTATAACAGAGAAAACTTCTGGCAAACATTTGGTAGTATACCATTCGGCATTAATGCTTCTTTGATCCCGTAAGGGAATTGATACCAAGTGGCCAGTCAAATTAAAAAAGCTAGCGATCAAAATCTTACCCCCGCTTCTAGATCGCTTCACTTTGGTAGGCGTTGGCTCATTTTGAAACACCCAAACAGTCGACTGGCGCTTGGTTTCTGGGTCGTATTGATAAATCCAGGACTCATCACCTGTAACGATGTCGTAAACACGCCGAGACGAGCCTGCTTCAAATTTGTTAAGCATATCACGGCACCATTCCACCCGGGCCTGCTTCTGAGCATCGGTGAGGTTGTGCGGCACCCAGCGTGATACTATCCTCCTCACGCGAAGATAGCTGTGTAGAATCTCGTGAACGCTTCCCGATCCAATCTTCAATATGTGTTGAATCTCCTGATATGTAATTCGCCTATTGTCTTGGATTAAATTTTTCACTGCTAGCACGTTTTCTTCGGTAACAGCCGTCAAAGGGCGACCGCTTCTTTCGTCATCCCCCAAAGTTGGTCGACCGCGCTTGAATTCGTTATACCAACGATACACGGTTGCCTTGGAAGGGCCTTCATCCATGAATGCCATTTGAAGTCTATCGTACGATTCATCCGGTTTCAGGCGACACTTGAAATCGTATAAAATCATAGCTCTAAAATGTTCCCGGCGCAGATCCATATTTCAGTGAGACACAATACTTTGAATTAACTCGCAAAAAATGTGGAGGGAAATTTTGAAATTGGAACTTACTTATTTTTACTTATAAATAATCATATTTTCGAAAAACATTATAATTGGTCAGTCTCCCATATATAAAAACTTTTTTTCGCAATACTTTCTGAGGGGCCTGGTATATCTATCCTTGTTCAAGTGTCTTTCTTTCCTTTGTATTTTTGTAATTCTAGTACGCTTTTTAGGGTTCTGAAGTTCCTACAAGGAACCCTTACAGTTTTGTCATGTCCGTCCATCTGTCCTAATCCTTTTTTACAGCTTAATAATTTCTACAATTATAAACGTAAGTATAATTATGTAATTTTGTTTAGAAGTAGTTTAAATATTGATCTCATTTTAAAACAATAAAAAAATCGTAATTATGTATTTTAGGGGTGGCGCCCATACATCTCATTTTTGGTGGGCCTATTCTCCAATGAAAAAAATGGTCTCCTTTTGGTTAGGAGTTCACTGCTCCATTGCTCTTTAGAGCCAATCGCCACTGGTTTGAGTGTAGGTACCTATATGTATTAACTACCTTACTGCACCTCCAGCTACTCTTATTTCATATTCATACTTGTCAAATAAATTCTTGAGCTTCATAACTTCAGGTGTGAATATGCTTCTGAATTCTGCTGATTCTAACTTAAGCACGATTGGATTCTCCCGACATTTTAATTCGGAATCCATTATAGAGTGTGTTCTGCAACCGATTTTTTTATTGCTTGTGTGTGTTTTGTATGCCTAAAAATGAATACAAAGTAAAGTTAGAATCATCATCCTCCGAGCCTTTTCCCAATTATATTGGGGTCGGCTTCCAGTCTAGCCAGATGCGGCTGAACATCAGTATTTTACACGGAGCGACTGCCATCAGACCACCGCAACCCAGTTACTGGATAATACTGACATTCGGAGTTTAGACCAGTTGTCAGACTTTCAGGCTTCTGACTACCCGTAACGACTGCCATAGATATTCGTATGACAACCGGGACCGACAGCTTAACGTGCTCTCCGAGGCACGGAGGGGTTTCGAGGTGTAACGAAACGATCACCCATCCACAGACTGACCGCGGCAAGTGCAGCTTAACCTTGCAGATCGTACAATCCGCGCAGTCGTTGCTTAGCTAAAGTAAAGTTAGAATGTACTCCAATATCTTAGAATGCTACATTCCAACTGCCTTTCCACAGTAAAAATACTTCACAAGTAGAGTAAGAGAGAATTCAATCAAATTTCTGCTCAAAGCTAAAGCACAAACAAAAACAATCAATGTGTGCTTGCAAGTGGCATGTAAAATGTTCGCCGATAGGCACACAGGCGCACGAAATTGTACTGAACGTAGCCTTTTAAGGCCAACTTAAAATCTTCACTCCGAAGGTTAAATAGTAAACACCTACAACTTTCGATGAAGTACTTATATTAAATTCAATTTTTTTAAGTTATGGCTCCATCGTTATTCGATGATTTTGCCAATGTCAAGGTAGGAAAAGACACAGTGATAAGTTCTTAAAATAGTTTTAAATGTTGCTTATCATGAATTGATCAATGTTTGTAGAGATGGTATGCATTAAGCTGAAAAAGGACAAAACAATACATATTATTAGTTAACAATACACAATAATGTTAAAACACTTAAGGGAAGGCTAAGGGGAAAAGGACCAATAAGGATTAGATAGGTAAAAATAAACTACACAAAAGTATTAATATACTATAGCCGAATATTGTTAACCCTAATAAATTTATAAAGAAATTTAATCATTCGAGTGTGGACTAAGGTTAACAAAAAGGGAATATTAATTGGGAGGGGGGTATCAGTAGGGAGTAGGTCGTAAAGGGGAATCGATACCCTAGGACACGAAAAAAAAAGTGCTCCAGAGTACCCTCATCTAGACCGCCATAACTTATTCTTCATCGAAGCCTGCAACTTACCCTTTGGGAAAAGTATCGACACAACTTGAATCTTCCTAAAGATGAAGTGTACATAACTTCAACACAGGAAATTTAAATTGCTAAATGTCTCCTTTGACTATAATATTCTTGATTTAATTTAACATTACATAAATAATAACACCACAATAAAGTAAACACAAATGTCAATTGTCAATATTTCTCAAGTTTTTTTTTTTTTTTTTTTAATTATTATGGCCTGGTTGCTAAGACCTTTAAGCCAAGTCATTTATTTGTTATATATTTGAGTAGTTTTATGGCCTGGTTGCTTAGACCCTCCAGCCAAGTCTTAAGTTTACTCACCCTAGTAAAGTGATGGAAACTTTACCAGGTTTTTGAGCGGATGATGAGAAAATACGAAAGTCACGTTTTTCAACTTTGTACCATTTACCCACACTTGTACACGTTAACGAGCACTTAACATTTAATAATCTACCATTATTACACATTAACACTCGAAGAAACACAAATTTAGGAAAATAATACAAAATCCACAACACGATCTTTCCGAATTTTCCCGCCAACCCAGCTAGGTTGTCCTATTTCTCAAGTCGCTGTCAGCAGTGTTGCCAGCGCGCTTTTGTCAAAACTTACCTGAGTAGTGCTAAGTGACCAAAATGTAACCTTTTAGTGCATTTTTTAGGAAATTTTACCTTTTACATTTTTTTGCAGTATTTTACATTTTTTTTGGCAATGTGTGTTGAGTATTATGAAATATTTCATACACAAGTTAGCTCGCAATTAACAGATGCTCAACATGGCTTCCGGCTAGGTCAAAGTACGGGAAGTAATTTGTTGTCATTCGTGAACTACCTGGCGCCGACTATTGATGCCGGAGGGCAGGTGGACTCCGCGTACTTCGACTTTCGGAAAGCTTTCGATACAGTGGATAGTGACATTCTTTTGTGTAAATTTGCTGCGATGGGGTTCACGCCTCATTTGTTAAAATTCTTCGCTAGTTACCTTGGTGAGCGCCAGCAGTACTTTGAGTACGCTGGATCCAGACCGGACCTACTGCACGTTGTTGGGAGTGTGTCAGGGTAGTAACCTTGGCCCGTTGGAGTTCATTTTGATGGTCAATGATCTGCCATCAGTAGTGAAGGATGCGAAGTGTTTGTTATTTGCAGACGACTTAAAGGTATTTCTGTCAGTAGCAGATATTTCAGACTATGAGCGGCTCCAGCGGGACATAGATAGAGTAGTGCAGTTTAATAAGTCCAACAAGCTTTATTTCAACGTGGCTAAGTGCTGCGTAATGACGTATGGGCGCGCGCGTGCCCCGCTGCAGTGCCAGTACGAGGTGGAGGCCGCAGTCATGCCACGAGTTTCTCATGTACACACGTGACCTCGGCGTTAAGATGGTTTCCGGGTTGACTTTTCGTAAAAACATGATTGACTTATGTGACAAATCCTTCAGAAATCTGGGTTTCATCTTGAGACAATGTAAGGATTTCAACAGTACATTGTAACGTAGTGATTATTTTCTCTGTGCAGTACATCAGCAGTCAAAATTTTATACAATGCACTTATCCGAAGCTATCTTGAAACAAGTCCTATCATTTGGAATCCCCATGATGACAAATATAGCAAAATGGTGAAAACAATACAGAACAAATTTACACGGTTTTTATATTAAAAGCAGTGCGGCGTTTATCCTTTTACCCGTTTATGTATCCGAGACTGTTCGTCATAGGCATGGTCGGGTACAGCAGGCTGGTGGTGAGGAGTGACGTCGCACTGGTTAAGTTTGTAGTTAGGGTGCTGCGTGGTTCCGTACACCACCCAGAGGTGCTGGAAGCGCTGCAGCTGTGCGCGCCCACAGGGTATGTGGGTGCGCGCCGCCACCCCGTGCTGCTCAGCGTGGCGACGGCTATGACTAACCTCCTCAAGTTTTCCCCCTTTTCACGCGCCGCACGTTTGATTAATTAAATTATAGTTGATGAAGACGTTACCATATTTTTTGATAATTGCCCAAGTTCATGGGAGTAGTACAGAGGTGTATAGAAAAAGGAATAGTACTGTAAACGGTTATGTATATATAAATTATAATTGTAAGTTTTTATGTTATGTCTTGTAAGTTGTAACATCCCCTTCGAATAAGTTCTGTTATGGTGTTACAAATATTGCGAATAAATAAATAAATAATCTTCGTTTCTGCTTTTGCTATAATTCCAACATTGCAATAAAATAGGTAATTCACTAAAAGTTACCTTTTCTTTTGAGTAGTGTTACCTGGAAGTAACCTAACGGAGCTGAAAGTTACCTAAAAGGTAACAAAAGTTACCTTCTGGCAAAGCTGGCTGTTAGCAACTCAGCAGTGCTGCCAATGTAAATTTTCAGACATTTTTGAATTCCCCGCCACAATAAGCTTTTCCCCGCAAAATCCCGGACATGATTATTGTTAAAGAAATCGTCATCATCATCATTTCAGCCGAAAGACGTCCACTGCTGGACAAAGGCCTCCCCCAAAAGTGGGGAATATGCCACAATCGTCACGCTTGGCAGGCGGGTTGGCGATCGCAGTTGGCTGGTTAAATACTCAGAGAACGCAACTACCCATCATCTTGTGAATCCGTAGTTAAAGAAATGAAACATTTGGGTTGTTATATTATATTATCAATAATATAGCTTATCCTTCTGTTAGTTTTTAGGGTTCCGTACCCAAAACAAAACCCTAAAACTAAAAACATGGCAAACGTAGATATATGTGGTGGTACCTACGTAAGAAAGAGATGTAAAAAATCACATTTCGCGTACGATCGTTGATGTCTTTTGATAAACTCTCATAAATTAGGTAAGTTAGTTTCTATGGGGTGCGTGTCAGGTCGATGGGTGGTACGGAACCCATACTGCATGAGTCCGACTCACACTTGGCTGGTTTTTTATTTACAGTTGTTTAAATCAATGTTAATAGAACATAGTCATTAAAACAATATCAAAATTCAAGTCAATAAAAAAAGATGGTTATATTTTTCTCGTATTTTTGCCTTCAGCATGTTCCTGACAAGCATACACAACCATTTATAAAGAAAATAAATTGATGCTTTAAATTGTGGAAAGAAAAAATCGCTCACGAGCAGGATTCGAACCGATTTTTTCTTTCCACAATTTAAATCTTTAGATTTCGCTTCGCATGCGTAAATGCGTTAAAAATAATAAATTGATGCGTTAAAAAAACCAGTAAAATATTTGATTTCTCCATTCCCCGCTTTTAGTCAAAACCGCGCTCTCCCCGCGCAGACCACTCATTCGGGGAATTTCCCGCCGATAGGCAGCAGGCGCGGTTCTAGGGGGGGGGGGGTGTCACAGGGGTCATGACCCCTGAAAACCATCCAAGCTGTACCTCGAAATGATCCTAACAACTAAACGTAAGTGTTATTTCATCAATAATGAGTTGTCACACATCTACTCGTACGTAAAAAAATACTTAGTTACCTACTAAAGTTCAATTTACAGCATAGGTAATGGTATTATTTTGCTCAAAATAAAGTATGGATGAAATTTCCAATTCAACGATAAATAATATCACAATTCACACACGACGGCGATATTCCATTTTGTTGAACGGTTTGCGCTACTTTGCACGAGCCTGCCGTTGCGATTGGACAAGGCACAAGCGATTGAAGCTTTGGAGGTGAAAAAATAAATAAAAATTAAAATTTTGCGCTCGTTGCGCTCGCGCGGGTTATTCCCGTTGTCCCCCAGTCGTTCGCCCCCACTGGAGGTGATCGGGAATTTATTTCCCGTTGACCCCCAGCGGGGACAACGGGAATTGTTATTCCGGTTGGCCCCCATTTAAAAATTCTGTAGTATATTGATTTAAAATAAACATTTATCATTTTTATTTGAAACATGAAATACAAAATAATCAACATAAAATATACTTAAAAATATAATGTAAATGGCTTAAAATTACAGTTACAAAACAGGCGAGTATCAAAGAGTAATTTAGGCATAAGGTAGGTATATAAAATTGTGTATAAATCACATCTCTGCGTTAAATAAAGTTTCTGTTTGATAAAAATATAATAAAACAAGTTTAGCTATGTTAAATTACTAAATATAATCCGTCATAAAAAGGTATTATATTAATATTAAGATATGAATAATATTGGGTCAGGAAATTAAATAAGTAACGTTTTCACAATTACTAACTTTTATTCTTTTAATGCTATACACTTGTTACTTGATACAGTGCTCCAGCGCGACTGCCCCCGCTCGAGGCATCCCCGCCATTATATGTGTATGTCCTCACGTGTCAAACCATCCCACCATTTAAGTGGGGAGGCCTCAATCAAATCAGTAGCTAATAAAAAGTCAATTGATCTACTGAAATACATTGACAAACTAATTAATTACTAATAAATTCGGCTAACAAGAGATAATTCAAATAATTAATTAATCAACCATAAAAAATATAACATACAAATTAATTAGTCAGTGCTTAACTTTCTAATGTAGATAGATTGATAGACTATTATAATACTTCACAAAACCAAAGTAGACAATACAACATCTTTAATGTACTAGGACCTTACAGCTCGGCCATCCTATTTCAAGCGAGTCCCATCGCATTGCTTTTTCAAGCGAGTCCCAACGCATTGCTTTTTCAAGCGAGTCCCATCGCATTGCTTTTCCAAGCGAGTCCCATCGCATTGCTTTTTCAAGTGAGTCCCATCGCATTGCTTTTTCAAGCGAGTCCCATTGCATTGTTTTTTTTTATAACAACAATTCTATCATCAAACATTACAATAACAACTACAACATATATTTATTACAATATATATTTTTTTGGCACAATAAAGAAATTTTTATTTTTATTTTATTTTTACTTTATACATACATTAATAACATTTAGAACTAGCACGCTTAGCTCACAATAGAGAAATGAAGTTACTAAAAAAATCCATTCTAATGTAATATTAATAATAACATAATCTACATCAATTCAAGATAAAATAATACCAAATAATATAATACCAAATACAATATTCTAATGCAATAATAATAATGTAATCTACCACAATTCAAGATAAAATAATACCAAATAATATAATACCAAATAATACAATTTAATTCCAAATTTTCATACATAATTCTACCTTGCAAAACAGTTACCGACAAGTTGTTCATTTAATTCAAAGAGAAGTAGGTAGGTATTTACAATAAAATGATTAGAACCTACCCACCTTCGTTTAGAGCATTACAAGGTTATCAGTCATTACAATAGATAAATGAAGTTACTTAAATATCTACTACTACAATTCAAGCCAAATTGTTACACATAAATGTACCTTACTAATAAACACTTATCGCTTCTTACACATCTAGTTAAAGATCTGGCACTTACAATATATTGATACAATAGGTATCTATTCATAGAATCATCGTAGGTATGAATAATTTTTATAACAATATCAAAATTGCATGATCAAAATCAATCAGGTGGCACCGATGTGTTCCTACCTATAATCTAATCAGGCGGCACTCATGTGCTCCTACCTGTTGTAATCTGATCTGGGGCGGCAATCATGTGCTCCTACCCGTTGCAACACAATACAGGCGGCACTCATGTGCTCCTACCCGTTATCATTATGATTTGGGGCGGCACTCATGTGCTCCTACCCGTTGTCATATGATCTGGGGCGGCACTCATGTGCTCTTACCCGTTGTCATATGATCTGGGGCGGTACTCATGTGCTCTTACCCGTTGTCATATGATCTGGGGCGGCACTCATGTGCTCTTACCCGTTGCAACACAATACAGGCGGCACTCATGTGCTCCTACCTGTTATCATTATGATTTGGGGCGGCACTCATGTGCTCCTACCCGTTGTCATATGATCTGGGGCGGCACTCATGTGCTCCTACCCGATGCAACAATACAGGTGGCACTCATGTGCTCCTACCTGTTTTCATATGAAAAAGGGCGGCACTCATGTGCTCCTACCCGAAACCTTTTACCTCGGGTTTCTTTTATATTGGGTCCCTTACCTTGGGACCCCTTTCCAATCGACCCTTTACCTCGGGTTTCACTTCCATCGGGCCCTTTACATCTGGTACCCTTTTAATTAGACCCTTTGCCTCAGGTTTCATTTTGGTCAGGTCCCTTACCTCGGGTTGCCTTTCCATTAGACCCTTTGCCTCGGGTTTCATTTTGGTCAGGTCCCTTACCTCGGGTTACCTTTCCATTAGACCCTTCGCCTGGGTTTTCATTTTAGTCAGGTCCCTTACCTCGGGTTGCCTTTCTATTAGGCCCTTTACCTCGGGCAATTAAATCATGGTTATCCATCACTACGTGATCTGAAACTTCCATAATAAGCTTAATACCTGTCACATGCTACCACGAATAAAGTTAAAGTGAATCTCATTTTGTTACTGTAAATAATTTGTACAATAAATTTACGTCGCAAAACATAAAATAACAGATGCAATATACATTAATCTCGATCTCTTCTCTCAATCGATCCCGTTAATTTTAGATTTTAAAATTAACTTTCCTTAAAATCATGACTGTAGTTCGCAACACCTACAATCGGTGTACATAATCATCATAATGATCTTTCAAATTCAAATTCATTTATTGTGGATCTCAGGTTCATAAGATGTAAATTAATATAATAGGATCAGCCATGTCCCGCAATTGAGGCATATAATCATAATTAATTAGGTAAATAACATAACATAATATACATTAATAACTAAACAACAAATTTTTAATTTCATTCATAAGCATGTCCAATTTATTTACCATCAATAAATAAAATACCTATAAATCAATTTCAACAAGCTTCTCGTAAAGTTTATTTTTGAATCTTTTTTTTGTATCAGTAATATTTCGCAATCAACGTGGAAGATTATTTACAATACGCGGACCCATACAAAAAAATGCTCTCATGTAGGTAATAGTTGCGTTTTACTGAATTTAATTTTATGAATATTGCCGTTTCGTATACTCATGGAAGGGTTAAAACTTTTAGATTCATAAAATGATCAGTTTGTTGTAGATAGCAAATAGATCTAATGCAACGTTTTTGGGCTCTAAATGCACGTTCTTTTTCTACAGAGTTGCCCCAAAAAATTATTCCATAACGTATCTAGTTGACGCAGCGTAACCGTGATAGGCAGTTAACAAAACAGACTTATTTTATTTTTTTGTGCTTGCCTTGCCACTTGCTTATACCTATAGATATATTTTAATACAAAAACAGCACAATCTTAATCACTTTTTAGGTATATACTTTGTCAAGTTTGTATCCTTTTTATTAAATTTAGAAACAAAATTCCTTTATTTATCTGTAAAGGTAATTCAAATCTATTGATAGTCGAGTATTCAATATAAATATTGAATTTTACGAACCCTGGTAATTACACAAATAAAAACACGGATGTAATCAGTACAACTCTACTCTCACTACTCTGAAGAGATCTCTGTAGAGTTTTGCTAAGCAAGAAATTGTCACTTGTGTTACTGATCCTAAGCTGCAAGGATCAACAAAAGAGTTCTATCTGCCTTGTAGTTTGCAGAGTTAGTTCGTGTTGAACATTGATGGAGTTAACATCTCCGAATACCTGTTATTCACGTAAGTTGTGTATTGATTTTTTATTGCGATATATTATGATTATTTTACTATTTATATTGTATTTATTTTAGAATGTGTTAATATTTACTAATTCAATATTCATTTATCCTGTTGTTTTTATAATGTTACTTCTGATGAAAGATAATTGGTTTATGGAGCTATGTTTATTCATGTTTCTTATTATGATTCTGTACCAATATACATTATTAATCATGACTTGTTTAAATTGATAATAAATAGCAAATTGCCTATGAGCTTGTCTTTTTATTTCACAATCTCAGTCTCTGTACTGTACTTCGATCAATAATTATTATTTTATTACTGCAGTCTTACCTTAATTGTAAATAACATTTTAAGAGTAGGTACACCGACGAAAATAAAATTAAGTAACAACATTAAGGATTGAGCATTTTACGTTATGCCTTTGAAAAGGTTTTAAGAGAAATATTTAATATATTTTTATTTATTTGATAATAGTAAACTATGTCTCCAGTCTCCACATAGCGAAGACAACACTGATGCAAAAAAGTGTCTGCTGTATGGCGCCAGTAATTTATAATAAAATACGAAAGAGTTGGAAGGACTTGAATACAACGCTGTTTAAAAAAAGGTAATTTTTTTTTAGTAACTAGAGCGTAATACAAAATTAATGATTTTCAAACGAAAAAGATTTTCTGATTTATTGATTTTAATTTTTATTTACTGACTTTGCATAATTTTTTAATTACAACATAATGTCTTTTGTTAATGAAATATATAGTACCTATAAAGGTTCATGTCGTGCTTACACATTCATTTAAACAATTTTTTTTTTTTGCATGCCAACTAGTGAAATATGGTTGTACTTTATTTATTATTTTTACCACCATGTAATGTACCATGTACTTATATTTGCAAAATAAAATATAGTTATTTGTCTTTAAAAATTAATGAAAGTATTGACTTTGATCATTGGATCATTTAAATTAATGATTCACATGATAAATTGTAACGATATACGTAACCAGAAAATAAGAAAGGAAAAAAAAGTAGGTACTTATTAACTCTTTAACTGTTGTACAGTAAATATTGGAATATAATTACAAAAACACCACGTGTTGATCAGAATAACTACAATTTTACACCTTCCAAGAAAAAGAATTTGTTACAAATATTTTAAGTTACGGAAATAATTTAAAAAAACACGGGGTAATTTACTTAAAACGGGGAAAGAAAGATATTTAATCACGTTACTTACGTTTTCCGAGCAGTGGACGTAGCAAGAAAATGTGGAATTTTCTTTGTGTTCCCACTTCTGACCTATTGGGTCAGGAAATTAAATAAGTAACGTTTTCACAATTACTAACTTTTATTCTTTTAATGCTATACACTTGTTACTTGATACAGTGCTCCAGCGCGACTGCCCCCGCTCGAGGCATCCCCGCCATTATATGTGTATGTCCTCACGTGTCAAACCATCCCACCATTTAAGTGGGGAGGCCTCAATCAAATCAGTAGCTAATAAAAAGTCAATTGATCTACTGAAATACATTGACAAACTAATTAATTACTAATAAATTCGGCTAACAAGAGATAATTCAAATAATTAATTAATCAACCATAAAAAATATAACATACAAATTAATTAGTCAGTGCTTAACTTTCTAATGTAGATAGATTGATAGACTATTATAATACTTCACAAAACCAAAGTAGACAATACAACATCTTTAATGTACTAGGACCTTACAATAAATAGTAAATATATAAAATCAAAAATGTAAATACTTGTAACATCTCTCATTCATCATCGTCATCATCTCATTCATCTCTTATTCTTTTGATATATCATCTTTTATAGTATTTTAGGCGCAGGTACATTAAAATAAAACATTAGATAGGTATTTACTTTAATTTTCTACCTTTGGAACTGTTGAACATTACGTAAAATAACACGTGTTAATTTTATTTGTATGGTTCATCCTATCAAATCTGTCACTATATTCCTGGAGATTGGCGCTGTACGCCGAGATACAGGTATTTAGCTTAGTTCGGCGGCAGTCTCCCAATATTTATATCAACAACGTGATGATTCATCACGTAAGACTTTGCATCTTCATGTCTCAGTTTGGCGAACCGTCTTGCGGTACCATTTAGGTAACAGCCTAGGTGGTTTAAATTGTGGAAAGAAAAAATCGCTCACGAGCAGGATTCGATTTTTTTCTTTCCACAATTTAAATCTTTAGAATTCGCTTCGCATGCGTAAAATGCGTTAAAATAATAAAATAGCCTAGGTGGTATTGAAGTTGTTATGGGCAAAGGTAACCGCTTAACATCAGGTGGGCCTTAAGCTCGTTTCGCCATCCTATACTATAAAAAAAAACATGTATTAGTCCATAAGTCATCAGTTTTAATTTTTTGAATAAATAAAATAAAAATCAAATAAAACTGCTTTGATGCTGTGCTATCTCTAGTAAATATTGAAAACATAACAAGCAGTGTGATCTTATTAAAAGTGTGTCTTCATAATAATATCATGTCTTTCATGTTAAATGTCGACATCAAACCAAATCTAATATAATTTTAATAAAAAATTAAACCCCAATTTAAGTGGGGGCCAACAGGAATTTTTTGTTACCGTTCACCCCCAAAAAATTGTATTGGGGGACAACGGGAAAAAAAATTCCCGTTCACCCCCAGTAGTTGCGAAAAACTTCAAGACAAGAGTAATAGCCCCATAATATCACGTCTTTCATGTTAAATGTCGACATCGAACCAAATCCAATATAATTTTAATAAATAAATAAGCCCTAATATTTAAGTGGGGGCCAACAGGAATTTTTTGTTACCGGTCACCCCCAAAAAATTGTATTGGGGGACAACGGGAAAAATATTCCCGTTCACCCCCAGTGGGGGCGAACGACTGGGGGACAGCGGGAATAACCCGCTCGCGCTTCCTCGTTAATGTGTATTTTGGGCTTCTGTTGTGCTACATTTTTATATTAAGTATATCACTCGGCGCGGATAATAAATGGAATTGAAAATGGTGGCATTTTTATTATGTGTCTCACGCTCACACAATACTGTGAGCGAGAGGAAAATACAAACGCCGCAATTTTCAATCTCATTCTTTATCTGCACGAGTAGTACATAGCCTAAAACAAAATATAAAAATACACTTAAATTGAAGTAAACTTTTCGCATGAATATGTAAAATTTCGCGCTTGTACGCGCCGATAGTTTCTTCTTTGCCAACGCACATTTTGGAAGTGATTATTCTGTTGCATATCCTACTAACTCCAAAAAAATTTGTTGTCGTTGTTGCGTAAATAAAAATAAAAAAACAGGTTTTGCTGGTACATTTGGACCTTGAAACTGTACCTAAACCAAGCTGACCCCCCAAATCTTGGGCTGGAACCGCGCCTGATAGGCAGCTCAGGGGGTCTACTCCCGTTCGACGATATTCGATAAATCGTACGATTCATCGCACAATTTGCTACTCCGGTCGACCATCGTTCCCTTATCGCATGCGATGATCGTGTTTTGACGTTTGTTTTTCTCATCTCCGGTAAATTGTATACGACTATGAACCGTAGTCTATCTTAATTGTGCCTTTTTTATGTGCCTATCTTTATTATGTAAGTATGAACGAAAGGTCGTACTTCGTTTGTCGTTCGTAAAACGCGAGTAGACCTACTGGTCAATATATCAAATAGTGGTGGGAAGGGAAAGGTTTCACGAATTGCGATAAAATAAAATAAAAGCCATCATTCACTATCCGAATTTAATCAGATTTGGCGGCTCGGCCGTCATAGGTTCCCATGGGGCGCGGCGGCCGTCAAAGCCAATACACGTTTCCGGCAAGCCGTCCGTCAAAGCCACACTTTCCTGACAAGTAGACCAAGTAGTCATGTCGATCTAAAACCGAGTACCTAATTGAAAAATCGACCATTTGATTAATTAATATTATTTATTTGAAAATCGATTATTGGGGGTTAGAAAGGCCCACAAGGCCCAGCACGCACTGCAGTTGCTTTTTATTACGGTCAAAAAAACGATTAGCCAATAGATATGGTTTCTCAATTCAGCTGTGGGATAAAACCGCAATGCGTGCTGGGCCTAAATTGGTTTTTTAACATAACATAAAATCATGCCTGTATTTCCCCGAAGGGGTAGGCAGAGGTGTAATAATACACCCACATTTCACCAGTCATATTATAGTCTCATGTAATAGGGGGCGAGCCTATTGCCATTGTCCGGTCACACATCCAGACTCCGGGCTGCTACTGAGAATTTCCTAATGAAAAAACCCAATAATACTTTGCCCGACCCGGGAATCCAGGACCCCACGCTCAGCAGTCGCGCTTGCAACCACTAGACCAACAAGGCAGTCATTAGTTTTTTAAATCGATCTAAATTACAACATCTCACCGAAACAGCCCGGTTCACGTAGAATTCACTTTAAGATATTGGGTGCTATTCAGTTTACATCAATTAGTTAGGAAAATTAAGGAATGTCCTATCACAGGCCAACGGCGCGCGGCGAACAAACAATCAAGCGGGCCCAACCCCTATAGGTAGGGCCCGTTTTTTACTTCAAAAGACGAATCATATTAATTTTGGCCGTTAGCAGACACTCGGCTAAGACTAGTCTTTGAGTCTTACGTTCATTTATCTAAATATAAGCCTAAGACCTAACCTATGGCTTAGGAGGTATGGCCATCAGAAGTTTTGACTACTTTTGACCATTTACTTATCTAAAAAAAATATGCATGGTTAATCTGTATAGCTGTATCTGGGTAGCTCACTTAACTAAAAAAAATTAGAACATGTCGATGACCACCTTTATTGTTTAAAATACAGTTCAAATTATAAACATTATAGTTGACTTATGGCACAACTAAAACTACTGTCATTTGCCACCCATTAGACTATTCATGCCACTGGAACCTTGCTGAAGCTGTCTCATCATGTTGTGAAGGCCAGTCATACCACCCATCTGCTGTAAGATGCGTGGATCCATCATCTTTGCCATTTGCTGGTTAAGCTTAACCATTTGAGTTTGGTTTACATTTTTTGCCATGTCACCTCCTTTGAATAATCCTTTGATGCCTCCCATCTTTTTCACAACTGCTGCAAATTTAGTGTACTGAGCAATTAAATCCTTTACATCCCTTTCTGTGACGCCTGAGCCTTGTGCCACTCGCGTGATTCTGGTGGGTTGTTTGGAAAAGAGTTTGGCGCCATCGCGATGATCCAGTTCTCCTTCATTCATGGAATCCATTATAGTCATAAGACGTTTCAGTTTAGCCATTGATTCTTGTTCACTACCTTTAGACATTAGATCCTGGGAGAATCCTGGAATCATGCCCTGTAAAAAAGGTTTATTATGGCTGTATTGATAAATAAGAAACACTATATTAAATTCAATATATAAAGCTGACATACCATGATCTGTGAAAAAGGTCCCATTTTCATGATATTTTGAAATTGTTCGTACATAGCCCGCAATGTGAACTGTCCGTGTTTTAGTTTTTCTAATAATTCATCATTATCATCAAGTTTGAGCTCATTCACTTTATCTAAAAGGCCCTCAATATCTCCCATGCCCAGCAGTTTGTTTATAAAGGGTTTGGTTTTGAATGGTTCCAAGTCATCAATGTGTTCTCCAGTACCTATGAAGATGATAGGACTTTCTGTTGCAGCCACACTGAAAAAGACAAACAACCGAAAGTAAGTAATGGAACAGGGAGAGACAAGGGCGTAACCAGGTACAAGCAGCAGGGTGGCAGTTATAGTGGGTTTAGGAAAAAATGAAGTGCTTCAATCTTTTCTTAACGAGATTCCGTCCGTCTTTTTTTATTCGTCCGTGTGAGCATATAAAAAATATTTTATTTAGGTACTCTTAGGTTGTATTTAATTAAATATTCATTCAAAAGTTGATTCACGCGTTTTTCAGAAAAATGGTTGAAGAAAATAAGGACAAAATTTAAAGAAACGTTGAAACGGTTTGTTTTGTGAAGAACCCCGAAGATTACTATTAGAGGATATCGAATAAATATTTTTTGTATGAAGCATGCGTATTATTACAACTTTTCCTTGCTTGCCCCCCCCAACAAAATTCTGGCTACGCTACGATCACCTAATCTAAAAATGCACGCCTCTCTAGTTAATTTATCAATTCAATTCAATTTTTAAAAAAATATGACTCTTATTGTATTCAAATAGTCAGGTGGGGTATTCTTTAATTAATTGATATCTTCAATTGCTTATTGCCAAAACGATATTTGAAGGACTTTGCTGGTATACTGCTTATTTTGGTAATAATTAATACAATGGCAATTTTTCCCCTCTTCTTGATAGAAAGACAATACTCACGCTGATAATGCACCACCACCCTTAGCATGGCCATCTAACTTAGTAATTATGACTGAACCAATGTCTACTTTATCTTTGAAGGCTCTGGCTTGCGCTTCACAAGCTTGACCAATCGTTGCATCCATCACAAAAATAATGTTGTCTGGTTTCTGTAAAAAAAACATATTTCCTGTTTAAATAAATAAATAAAAAAAGCTGGAGTGAATCGGCACCTAATCGGTTTGCTCGCTCCATCGTCGACCACATCCTGACAAAGCTGTCTAGATTGCGGTCAAGCGCAGATCTATATACCATTAAATAAAAGTAATTAATAAATGAATTGAATTGAATATGAACATCTGCCTTGCAGGCACAAGAAGTGGCTTTTATGCTTTAGCATAAGTGGTCAATACATAACTATTTATTTATGTACACAAAATACATTTATCAAAATTCAGAAGCATTAGGTCGTATATACAGATCCACCCAAATTCACTATTTTGCACAGCGCTCATAAGACGCAATTCACACAGAGGTGACAGGACGCGGTCACGGAAGAGGCACGGGCGCTCTTCCTTTACTCGTCCATTGCATGTTATTAAAAGATGCAATGCGACAGGGGCAGCGCGCGGATGGGGCATCGACGCGGGTGGGACACGTTAGTCATAAAAAAAAAATTATTGGAACAGAAAACACGTTTACATAAAATATGTGTACGAAAATGACTGCATTAGTTATTAAACTGTGTCGCAGTCATTAACGCCCATTTCAAATGGATTGAGGCGACAGCGTTCCAACCGAACGTTTTTAATATTTATCTTAGACAAAATAATGAAATTGTTAAGTAAGTATGTGTATGTGGAGGAGTGGGGGTGTGTGTGTTGTGTGTGGGTGTGTGTGTGTGTGTGTAGGGGGAAGAGTGTGATGGTTTTGCGTGGGGATGTGTGTGCACAGGCGGGTATCAGAAACATGAAGTTACGTTTTAACAAATATCCAATTCTTCATATGTAAGCGTATGGAGCAATTTATCAGTGAGTATTCGACACTCGCGAAGAGTGAGCGGATATATGTTGAGCTTCTTATTTACTTTATTATATAATACTGAACTCAGAAATTGGTACTGTCGACTCACGGCTTTAACTTTTTCAATTTCTGTCTGGCAGACTATGTCAGCTCTACGTTTTTTTCTCACAAATTCAGGATCATATGGAAGGTATGAGTGTTTACGCAGTATTGTGTTAAGCAAAAATACGTGCCGGACAGTCGGGACTCTACATATAGTGTACAGTTCAACAGTAGGAAATCGTATAGGCTTATGAGCCATGACTTTCAACACGGCCCTCTGTGACCTTTCCAGCCGGAGCATTTGGCATATGCCTGAACTATCCCACGCAGTGATGCAGTACGTCAAGATAGAATGCGCTAGGGCAAAATATACTGTTCGAAGTGTATTAAAGTCAGCAGAAGAACGTAAGTTTCTGAACACAAAGATTAGTTTTCTGACCCTGGATACCAGTTGATCAATTTGTTCCTTCCAAGTCATTGTACTATCAAGTAAAACACCCAGGTATTTGATACTATGTGTACGCATAATGTGGACACAATCCCGACAATCATTGGTCATACCGCATTTGTGAGCCATTAGGGAATAAGGAGAAGCTGGTTGTGAAGTGATTCTTGGGCTCAAGGTAATAAATTTAGTTTTTTCCAAATTAAGGGAGTAGGTTTTTACTTAGCCAATTCATAACTATTTTTAGGCTACATTCTGCGTGCAAGCGAGTTTCAAACCAATTTTTGCCGTGTATCAATATGACAGTGTCGTCTGCATATGTTATAATTTTTGAGTTGTTTAAGGAAATATTACAGAGGTCATTAATATAAATCAAAAAGAGGGTAGGTCCAAGAACACTACCCTGTGGCACTCCGTAGTTGAGGAATTGTTCTTTACTGATGTGATTTCCTATTTTAACGATTTCAGACCGTTCACTCAAGTAACTTTAAAAAATATTCAGACACAATCCTCTGATACCAATTCGTTCCAATTTCTCAAGCAAGAGAGGGACAGAGACCGTGCCAAAAGCCTTGGAAAGATCTAGGAAAATTGCAATTGTCTTTAAATTATTTTTAATATCTTTAGCTACAGTACCAGTCACTTCTAGGACTGCATCTTCTGTACTTCTACCAGATCGAAACCCATATTGATTCTCGGAAAGTATATTGTATAAGTTAAGATAATTTAGTAATCGACTGTTTAAAAGATTTTCTAATATTTTGGATATAGTAGTGAGAACCGAAATGGGTCTTTAGTTATTGACACTGCCTCTGTCCCCGCTCTTGAAGATAGGATGAACTACTGCTTTTTTAAAGACTGCCGGGAACACTCCTGAGACAAGAACACGGTTAAACACGTGTAGGATTACAGGGACAAGGATATGTCTGGCAGCCCTAATTAAAGCAGCTGAAATGCCATCCCACCCCACGGCGCTACCTAATTTAAGACTGAGGATGACGCGTTCGATCTCTTCACAATCAGTTTCAAATAGAGCCATGGAGTTAGGACAGGCAATCACCGGATCACAGGCAAAGGTGGGAGTAACGTGAGCACTAGTTATTTTATCAGCAAGTGTTTTCCCCACATTTGCAAAAAACTCATTTGTGATATCCACTGACTGTGTCAGATCTGGTGTCAGAGATAATAGCTCAGTAGCGAGAGACTTGTTCTTTTGAAGTTTGGATATACTTTTAATAAGCTTCCACGTAGCCTTAGGGTTTTTGCGGTGTTTTTAAAACTCAGTGCGCTCATACTGTCGTTTTATTTTTTTGAGTAAATTATTACAGAAGTTTCTGTACCATATGTAGGTCACCTTTGAAATAATATTGCTAGGATCTTTTTTTGCTTTATGGCATAGTTTATCCCGGTTACGTATGCACCTTAAAAGCCCTGGCGTGATCCAGGGTTTGATAATCCTTTTTTTGCTTGGGACAGTCTGAACGCGAGTGTTTTCCTTCTGCTTCGTGTCGACATGAGCTACATAATGATAATAGCTCATGTTGTGGGGAAAATATTATCCAGTCAGCAGGTTGGTAGCGGGGCTGACTGCCCAGGGTGCGCCGGACGATCAATTAAATATCGTCACTCGTAGTGTTTTCCTTGACAACTATAGATATAGTATCAATAAGTTCTGCAGCAGCTTTAGTTGCATCATCGCAATACAAGACTGGTGACAAGTCCACAGTTTGCAAGGCCAACACACAGGCATTCACGTCAACCCGGAATGATAGTATACGGGCTTTATTTATGTCAAATGTTATTTTACAAAATACAACCACAGGGGTATGATCTGTAATGAAAGAATCGAGCACCAGGGTAATAGCTGGTTTCTTGGATTTAAGAATTACATGGTCTATGCAGTTGCCGATACGTGTGGGAAAAGTATGAGTATATATAAGTCATGTTCGTATCACGTCTACGTCTAGTCCAGGCCATGTCTCTTCTGTGTGCATTGCGCCTTAGGTTTTGTTTCTCTTTCTAACGCACCGACTCTGGTATTTCTATATTTATTCGTCGAGAAAATACATTGGTTCATAAAGACGTAGGTATCTGATGACTTTTTTTTAAATAAAGGTGAGGCATCCGGTGCTTTTTGTAGGTACCTGTATGCATCAAAGTTTTAAAATATTCAGTCTACGTATTTTGACTTGTACCATTCTGCATTTATTTTATTTTAATCTTTACTAAATGAATAAATATTGCAGTATTTAGCTTTTTGAAGTTTTGAGGTTAATTTCTGTCGCTGCTTCATTGATATTTTTAATGTTGATTACAAAAAATACACGGATAATTTCTTTGATATTTATAATTTCTTAAATATTTATAATTCTAATTTAATTCTAATGATTTCGTGAGTTGCAGAGATGGATAAGGGATGTCAGATGTTACACATCATATGCAACTACCGTAAGGCTCGCTCTTTTTTTAGGGTTCCGTAGTCCTACAAGGAACCCTTATAGTTTCGACATGTCCGTCCGTCTGTCCTAATCCTTTACAGCTTAATAACTTCTACAGTTATAAACATAAGTAAATGAAATTTTGTTAAAAAATAGAATAGATATAGATCTCAATTTTAAAAGAATAAAAATATCATGGTTACTTATTTTAGGGGTGGCGCCCATACATGTGAAACGGGGATGGAAATATTTTTTTCGCTGCACCCCCTCGTGTGGGGTATCATTGAATAGGTCTACTAAAATGAAGGTAATGTTTCACACACCACTTTTTTATCAGATGTACCATCTGCGAAATATAGCCTGCCAAAGTGGCTTGCAATGTGTCCCCCCCCCTGCTATTTCTAAACTATGCAACATAGAAACTTATAATCTCCCACATTGATAGACCTTTGTAAAAATTCTCTTTTAAAATTATTTCGAGCATATTCTGATTATAAATTTTTGAGTTATAGAGAGAAATCTGAAAAATACTTAAAACGTCCTAGTTCAAAGGTCATTGACCTTAGAGAAAAATGATCATAGCAAATAATGCTCCTTAAGCTACTTTCTATTTGAAAAAATCACAAAATGTAACTTTTTGTTATGTTGACGACACATTTCTAAAATTTGGCGCCATCTAGCGGCGTCTAACAACACTCTCTGGGTCGCCAATGCTGCCGTCAAGTGCCGTCTATTACATTTGGCACTGTATAGCGCCATCTAGAGGCTACTGACATCACTCTCTGAGTCGCCAATGCTGCCCTATTGCAAAAACTAAAATAGCCGTGATTAATATTCGATTTGATTTGTTTGTAACACCTACTTAAGGAACCCTATAATACTGAGCATGGCCCGACATGCTCTTGGCCGGTTTTGTTTTGTAGATCTGTACCTTCTCATTACATTCATTGTTTATTGATTTGGCTAACCATGTTTAGCCTATTTACCCTGAACCGAATTGGCCACCCCCGACTTCACGTGGTCTTGTCTGCCGTACCCCTAGTTTGTTTGTAATCCAGAAGCGTGGAGGGAGAGCAACCCCCGCCCGCTGTAACAAAGCACCGTGCGAGCAGAAACAGCTCAAGCTGTTCCAAAAAGCCGAAGCTGCGAAGGGCAACGCTGTGGCTATACACTGCTATAATTAGGCCCATCATAATCTATGGCTGTGACGTATGACACAGAAAAATCCATTAGACTACCTGCAGGGATGCTCTTTCAAGCTTCCAGAGACTTGCCTGTCTCATTGACTCTGACCGCTGCGCTTAAGGCTTTGCTTAATCTCATTCTTTGCATGTGCAGGTACCAATGGACTCTACTGCCATGAGGACACTGCAGGAGACGCTCATAAGGGCTACGCATCATGGCTATGCCCACTGACGCAATGTTAAAAGAATACAGGTTCAACAGCCTGGTTACGGTATTCATACCTCAGAGGACTGAATGGGGGACAATATGCTGTTGTAGATAGAAAAAATGCGAAAAATTGCCAATTTTGACACTTTTTCTATCTACAACTACAGAGAACAATAATTTACAGAGTTAATAATTTCTGATTAATCTACAGTAGCTGTACTTCAATTATTAAAAACGAATTTTCGATAAATGATGTATTCAGCAAGTAATATTTTTTTTACTGATGGGGGCACCACTTGGCTGTTACATTCGCCTTAAAGATATATACTAGAAACTCACAATAGCATTAGCAACGGCCAACATCTCCTCAAACAATGACTCTTCCTGCTTGTGACGTCCACTAGTATCCACTATTATCATTTCAAATCCTTCTTTCTTGAACATGTCCACACCTGTGGTTGCAATAACTACTGGATCCACTTCTGTGTAACTGTAAATAAAATAACACAACATATAAAAATACACTATTTGTTGAATTTTATTTTCGGCTGTAGATATTTGTATTTGGTATTAATTTCAACTATCCTCTACAATCTCTTCATCGCTCTAAATACTTTTGTTTTGATGTACAGACAGACAGTCATGATCGTATTAAGGTTCCATTTATTTCATTTCATGGATCCCTAAAAATCTTTTAGTGTTTACTCTCTCTCTCATTTAAATAAATCTCTATTATAATACTAAATATTTATTTATACACAAAGACTTTGTATATACTGACGTAAATACATTAATACTGTATACAGATTTTTTACCTTTATCAAGGTTTTTGAATTGTATACTGCCGCTGCCTTAAGAAAAAGGGGCGCATCATCGACGTCTGTGGTCTAGTGGTTCGAGTTTCGGACTCCTGATTAGAGGTTGTGGGTTCGATTCCCACCGAATACAACTATTTTTGTGATGAACATAAGTGTTTGTGTTGGTCTGGGTGTTTTTTATAAGTAAGTATTTACGAAAAAAAAAGTATATAAGTATTATATCCATTGTCTAGTACCCATAGCACAAGCTCTGCTTAGTTTGGGACTAGATGGTGCTGTGTAAACATGTCCCAAAAATAATTATTTATCTAAAATCAATCAACAGATACTTATGTTTACACAAATGTAAGGAAAAGCTGTTTTTTTTTCGCGATGTCAGGTTTGGTCCCATAGTAAAAGTTGTTCATACTGTGAGTATGATGACCCCGTAAGAGGTTTTCAGTTATTTCAATAACACGTTGCATAGAATGATCTAAAAAAGTGTACAAAACTTTAAAGGTTAGGTACATGAAAGTGAACAACTTAAGATTTATAGGCAATTTATTTTTTCAAATCAATTTTTGATGTTTCTAACATGTTAACGCTGAAGCCTTGAACCCTGAATGCTGTTTTAAAAAACGTTAAGAATGAGAGGACTGAACTTTTTGTTTATATTTGGGTCTTTCCGGTACGTATTTCTATAAGGTTTATCGAAAATATGGTAGAACAAAAAAGTTGTTCACTTTCATGTATGTAATCACTCTTTTAAGTTTGGTACACTTTTTTAATTACTCTAATGATCATGATGACGAAAATATGGTACTTCGGAATGAAGACTATGATGGTTAGGCAAAATAATATTAGTATATCGGTTTTAAACAAAAAATAAATAAACATGAAAAGAATCCGGATTTACAAAAGTAACAATGCCAAAGAAAATCACCGATATATAACGCGAAATTAGAATGTGGTTTTAATACTGTCGATAAAGGCATGTTTCAGCAATCATTTAATTCAGAAATCTTCATCTAATACGCCATTATAGTTGAGTACAAATATGAAAAAGAAAATTGGAAATAAAAATATGTATATCTCTTTATTTACCGAGGGTAAAAAGACGAAAACTTGTATTAATGTAGTATTATATGTATGATATGTTGTACGTTCATTGGCATGTATGCCCATAGTCACCACGCTGGTCAGGCGGGTTGGTGACCGCAGTGGGTGATGTTGCACGATGTTAGTGCACAGAAGGATGCTGCTGCCCATCCTCCTGATTTGAACCCTTAGTCGCCTTTTACGACACCCATGGGTAGAGGGGGGGTGGTCTATTATTTTTACTTGTCGGATACCACACGGTACTGGGGGAGACTGGATGCGGAAGGCAGAGGACCGAGTGTTGTGGCGCAACTTGGGAGAGGCCTATGTCCAGCAGTGGACTGGGATAGGCTGAGTTGATATGTATGATTATTGACTGCAATCAAAACTCAAGTAAGTAATTTAGTTATCCCACAATATTTTATTTGAATTTTTTTATTAAAAAAACTACTTGTCAGATTGATGCCGGAGTTTTAGGCCCGTATTACAGAAGCTTACTCAAGTACAGTTTAAACTCCAATCACCTGATCACTACTTAAGGATATAATCGTTACTTGAGTATCGGTCTTATTCCAGAACGGTAATTATAAACTTTAATTCAACAACAAAACACACGAATTTGACCTGAAATATAATAGAAATCTCTACTCAAGCGTAGTCTGGACCACGCTTGAGTGATTACAGATCAAATATCTGCCCAAATACCGAAACAGGTGACAATATAAAACGAAACTAAACTCAGCTGAACTGTGATCAACAAATCTCTGCTTGAGGGACGTTCTAAAATCAAAGCTCAACTTAAAACTAGTTTTAAACAGAGATCAACGCTTGAGTATCCTTCTGGAATACGGGCCTTAGTGTAGTGCTTAAAATGATAAATGTTATAGATTTTTGTCATAAAAATGGATGGAATAAAATTGGGGTTTATAAGTTATCTTATAATTATTTATAACACACTGTGCATTGTTAGAAAGCTTCGCTTCTGTATGATTTTTATTCATGTGGTATAGTCATCATTTACTGTATCTGTAACAGGTAGAGATGGGCAGGGAAAGAAAAAAAAACGGGTGGAAAAGAAAAATATGGGAAAAAACGGGAAAAAATGGAAAATATCGGGTTTTTTCCCAAATGGCGGGAAAATACTATTCTATAAAAGTGAAGTAATAAGATGCTAACATTTGCCTTCGAAATGTGTATTTAGTGCTCTAATATGATCCTAATCTAATTAATTAGTTTGTTTCTAAGCAGTACATCTAACACAATTGATTAAATTCACACACTTATGTTAAATTCTTAATACTTCATCATCAACTCAGCCTAACGCAGTCCACTGCTGGACATAGGCCTCTCCCAAATTGCGCCACAACACCTGGTCCTCTGCCTTCTGCATCCCCCCCAACTACTTTCATCAGGTCGTCGGTTTGCCGATTCGCGGTCTCCACTCAAGGACTCATCTGCTCCAGCGGCCATCGGTCCTTCGACAGACATGGCCAACCCACTGCCACTTCAGCTTACTGATCCTACAAGCTATGTCGGTCACTCCAGTTCTTCTTCGGATAGTCTCGTTACGGATTTTATCCTTCAAAGAAACTCCAAGCACAGCTCGCTCCATAGCTCGCTGAGCGACTTTGAATTTGTGGACTAGCCCAACTGTCAGTGTCCAAGTCTCGGCACCGTAAGTCATGACAGGCAGAACGCACTGGTTGAAGACCTTTGTGTTCAAACATTGCGGTATAGGTAGGTGACGAGAAGACTCGGCGAAGTTTACCATATGCTGCCCAGCCCAAACTGATCCTTCTGCCAGCTTCTTTCTCGAAGTTGTGTCTACCAAGCTGAATTACCTGCCCTAGGTAGACGTATTTCGTTACAACTTCGAGTACCGACACTTCGACGAATATTGGTCTCGGCATGACATGCATATTGAACATGACTTTAGTCTTGTCCAGATTCATGTCGAGACCGACACGCCAAGAGGCTCCGTTTAGGCTGTGTAGCATTTTGCCCAGTTGTTCCAGCGATTCAGCCATTACAACGATGTCATTGGCAAAACGGAGACGTGAGATGTTCTCGCCGTAAACGTTGATACCGTCTATCGAGCGCCGTCTGTCGCGTCTTGTATACTTCCTCCAACGCGTTTGTGAACAATTTCGGGGATATTACATCCCCTTGTCTCACCCCTCTGCGCAGTTTTTTTTTTTTTATTAGGTTCGCAAACTGGACGTTACGACATTATATTTAATAAATAACATGTGCGGAAAATCATGGTAGTCGAACGGCCTTCTAGGTGCGAACACGACATGCATACGAATATCACACTCAAAATAATTACAATAAAACACGGAAGTTACAATAAAACACAGGATTACAACAAAGCAACAAACACTGCACAAACATTAACACAAAACGAACAAGCAAATTATTACAATTTGGTGTTGAAATATTTTTTTATTATTTTGACCGATGCATTGAATGGATCCAGATCTTGACAGACATCGTTAGTAGCAGAGCACATACGATATAATGGCGAATGTTGACCATAGTTAGTACGACGTAACGGTAGACTAAACAGTTTGCGATTGTGCAGTCGGCTTCCAGCTCGGGGTACGCTTATCATTAACTTTTCTAGTATATCGGGACTATCTACTTTCCCATGCAAGATCTTATAGAGAAAGACGACATCAGCTATCTTACGTCTATGGGCAAGTGGGAACATTTTGTAATGTCCAAGCCTAGAATCGTAGGTGGTTAGTTTGCGGCAGAGATGTTTGGCGTAGGTAAGGTGGTATAAAAATCTCTTCTGAAGTCTTTCGATTCTGGCTGCATGGATCGCATAAGATGGACTCCAAATTGGGCTGCAATACTCCAATAAGCTACGAACATAACAGTTAAAGAGGATAATGGGAATTTCAGGGTCTTTAAAAGTCTTAGTTTGCCTGGAAACAAAGCCCGCTAATCTGGCTCCCTTTTTAGTAATATGGTCGATATGTTCACGGAAATCTAATTTTTGGTCCACAATAACTCCCAAATCACGTGTGCTTTTGACTTCGTTTAATGGCGTATCATTTAGTAGGTATACAGTGTCGATTGGGTCTCTTTTTCGGGAAAATTTCATGTGAAAACATTTTGACGAATTTAGCGTCATTCCATTTCTGTGACACCAGAGACATAAGGTGTCGATGTCGTTTTGTAGGGATATGTTATCTGAGTTGGATTGCCTTCGTCTTTTGGTCCTGGAGCTGAACAGTCATGGTATCAGCATTGTATAAGCATCATCAACAGCATCTCTATATACCGTTCGTCAATGTGATATCACTGAAGGGCATCCAGAACTGCCCAAGTTTAGATGGAGTCAAAGGCCTTCTCGTAGTCTACAAATGTCATACATAGAGGCAGATTATCATCTTCAGCCTCTCGACGTGTCGGTCTCGGCATGAATCTGGACAAGACTAAAGTCATGTTCAATATGCATGTCATGCCGAAGCCAATATTCGTCGAAGGGTCGGCACTCGAAGTTATAACGGAATACGTCTACCTAGGGCAGGCAATTCAGCTTGGTAGACACAACTTCGAGAAAGAAGCCAACAGAAGGATCCGTCTGGGCTGGGCAGCATTTGGCAAACTTCGCCGAGTATTCTCGTCGCCTATACCGCAAAGTTTGAAGACAAAGGTCTTCAACCAGTGCGTCTTGCCAGTCATGACTTACGGTGCCGAGACGTGGACACTGACAGTTGGGCTAGTCCACAAATTCAAAGTCGCTCAGCGAGCTATGGAGCGAGCTTTGCTTGGAGTTTCTTTGAAGGATAAAATCCGTAACGAGATTATACGGAGAAGAACCGGAGTGACCGACATAGCTTGTAGGATCAGTAAGCTGAAGTGGCAGTGGGCTGGCTATGTCTGTCGAAGGACCGATGGCCGTTGGAGCAGACGAGTCCTTGAGTGGAGACCGCGAATCGGCAAACGCAACGTGAGGCGCCCCCCTGCCAGGTGGACCGACGACCTAAAGAACGTGGCTGGGGGGGACTGGATGCGGAAGGCAGAGGACCGAGCGTTATGGCGCAACTTGGGAAAGGCCTATGTCCAGCAGTGGACTGCGATAGGCTGAGTTGATGATGCTCTTCAGTCTTCTGTACGATCTGCCGAACAGTATGGATGTGGTCTACAGTTCTGTAGCCTTTTCAAAACCCAGCTTGCTCTGGTGGCTGGAATTCGTCGAGTCTTTCGGCGATACAATTCGTGATGACCCTCGAGAACAGCTTGTACACATGACTCAGGAGTGAGATGGGTCTGTAGTTCTTCAGTAGGGTTTTATTCCCTTTTTTGAAGAACAGTACCACCACACTCCAGCTCCATGCCATCGGTGTAAAGAGCCTTGTTGGATGACGGAACTATACAGACTCTGTAGCTTCTTCAGGACCGGAGTCCCGCCTGCTTTTAGGCGTTCAGTGGTAATTCCGTCATCACTCGGAGCTTTGTTGTTCTTAAGATGCTCGAGAGCCGCCCTAATCTCACCCTGGTCAACGTCCGGGATATCCTCGGTGTAATGGCGCGTGAGCTGGGCTCTTTTGTCGTCATTGCTAGGAACCGCTGGTCTCGCCGTTTTCGTGGAATACAGATGCCGATAAAAGTTTTCAACCTCTTCGAGCATCTCGAACTTAGAGGTGACAATTTTGCCATCCGCGGTTTTCAGTTTCTTCAGATGGGTCCTCCCTATGTGTAATCCTATCCTAATCTTCATAAAGCAATATTAATTTGGTATTTCTGGAAAAAGTAGTTTTTTTTATGGACTGCTAGAGCTTGCAATGATGCTTTTGGCTTTTGCATGCCATCTAATGATGTGGCATTGCTTCTCCATCTTGTATTACAAGGCAATTTAAACTGTCGGCTACTTTTTTTTTATATACATTTTTTATAAAGCAGACAAAACTTGATTTCCTTTAATGTTTTTTTTTTATAATTTTAGTAACTATAACTATAAGATTTTTAGAGAGTCGCACTTTAAATAATCAAAGGTTTAAAGGTTCAGCCCAAGTGCTACGTATCAATGTGTACAGCTAAATGCATGGAAATAAAAATAAACAAAACGTTATTATTTAAAATAATCTAAACATCGAAATCATAAATGATAAACGTAATTTGATTTTTCTATAAAAAAATATATTCTACATGAATTATACATCTAAATGGTTACATATACAATGGAAATTATGTATTATTTTGATTACTTTAATCAAATATTGTCATTTAAGTATTTTCCCGACCAATGGGTTTAAACCCGAGTTTTTTCCCAGTCTGTTGGGAAAAAACTCACCTTTCGGAAAATTCCCGGGTCTAAACCCATCCCTAGTAACAGGTAATGTTAGAAGAATGGGTAAACCTAGTTATATAACTAAACTAACTATTGATTTTAAAGAATTTTAGACTTTATTCAAATACCCAAAAGAAGCTTGGATAATCCTAGCATTACCTGCAACATACCCACTTAATGCATAAAACCAATAAATAAATAATTAATAGAACCAACCTTCCGTAAAAAGGTATCCTGGCCTTAGTACAGTTCTGTTTGACCTGATCATAGGCACCAGCTCTGAATGTATCAGCACACACTAGACACGACTTCCAGTTCTTCCTTAGGTAGTGGTATGCCAGTTTTGTACATGTTGTAGTCTTTCCAGAACCCTGGAGGCCTACAAACATGATGACATTTGGCTTGCCTTTGATCGGTTGGTATGGTTTCACACCTGGGTCAACTAACTGAAAAAATTTACAAAAATAATCACAATATGAAACACTATTATTTGCCAGTTATAAAATCACTAGATTTGCCCTGCTGTGTCACCCGCCATGCATCACATCACCTGCCCGGCTATTATGTGATAGGACATGAGGTGCTTTGTTCTTTTTGTCCTTTTGACTTAAGTTAATATTGTCATAGCAGAGTCCTCACAGAGACCTTGTGGAACCCTAGGGCTCCGTGGAGCATACTTTAAAAATGGCTGGCCTATACTATTCTATACTATTATTGGCCTCATGAATCTGGCTATCATGTACAAAAATATTTTTTTGAATCCCACTGGTAGTTCCAGATACTAGCGTGTTTAAACAATCTAACAAAAAAATGCTTAAGCTTTATTAGATTAGTATAGATTTATCCACAGATTCATTCACTGCAACCAACTCACCCTTGTAATAACTGTTACTGTGTGTGGTTGTGAGCAAGATGATTAAATTTCAATCAATGTCATATGAAAATCTCCGTGTTGAGGATAATTGCAATCTTTTATGAAAATGAGACTAAATGAAAATCAATAGTTAATAATCTTTAGCTTACTTTAACAAGTTCTTTAAATACAGCTGACTGTATCATTCGACGCTTGTTGAGACCACCAGCCATCTCATCAAAATCAATGACTGCCCGAACATTCTCTCGTAAATTCTTCACTAAACGAATGTTGACATCAGCTTCCAAAAGGGCAGCACATATTTGTTTCAGCATAGAATTTAATACCTGCAAGTAAAGTTTAATGATAAGTAAAATAAATGAGAATGCAAACTGACACATCAAAATGTAACCAACCATATTTTTGTAGTAAGACTTACATCTTCATTGATGATGGTTGCCCTGCTTAGAGACTGCAATGCAGTAGTAATTTTACGACCTAAATCTGCTAAAACCATCTTGAAAACCAGATGACGATGGCTTCAATTTACAAAATATTGCCAAACTCGTTTGGCATCAGCTGTTGAGAGAAAGTTTAAGTTTGGACACAGAAAATGAAACACTTCAGATGCATTTTAAGACTTCATTGTTTATAAATATAATAACTAGCTTTACGTTTATCAAATGATTATTTTAAATTCACAACACCTATCGTGAGTTTTTAGACCATTCCACAATAACGATAATATGACTAGAGGTGAGGCGTATTTACTGGAACAGGTTTTAAGACTAGGTTTCACTCAAGACGTCTCAAGACTAGGTATGTGATTGGCGTCCAAACGCGTATCGAGTATTTAGAAGTATTGACGACTTTGGCGAGTCGTATACTCCAAAACGCACACAAACTTACTAATCCAACGGACTCGCTTGACTCGGACGTGCTGAGAGACGCGAACGGAGACGCGTTCGTTGGATGCATGTGTGAGTGAGGTGGAATCCGACCGATAATCGACCCTGTTACTCAATGTTAAAGACTATTTTTGATTACGTTATTTTTGATTATTTATGTACCTATTTGTGAACCTAGTGTTTTTATGAATTAAAAGAAATTGAATGAAATATTAACTTTAAAAAGCTAACAATCATAAGCCTTATCATATTATGTAGGTACCTATTATGTAGGAAGAAATTGTTCAATTTCGAAATCATTTAATTTATTATATCTTGTTTTTTACATTTCAATAAAATAAAATAAATTCAATGGGTTATGTTATTATTGCCAGAACATTGTCTAGAGACTAGAATGAAAGCTTAGACTATGAAAACGTCTTCACGGGTACCACTAGACGCATACTTCTAAATACTCGTGGAACTAGTTTTTGGAACACGTATTTCCACGTACTCGTACTTGTAAGACTCAGTACGTATTTTGCCTAGTACGACTCACCTCTAAATATGACATGACATGAGACGAACACGACGAGCAGACACGTCAAAACCAAAAGTGTCAAAACTCCACAGACCAAGTAGAAATACCAAAACTCCCTTTATTTATTAGGGTGGGACTCCGTGGGACTTTGATAATGTGGGATCACAGACCAAGTAGAGATGCTACGCATGGTGGGATGCCCCGCTGGTCAAAGGACATCATTCAAATTGGGCCTTTTCTAAAAGTGCCGGCCAGAAAAAATAATGCTATAAATCGTTAAAACTGGTCATTTGGAGCAATCGTTATTATGGCACCAAAGCTGTGGGATGATTCTGTAACCTGCTACAAGGGTTCGAAAAACAGATAATTTCATATGAGAGCTTGTCATTTTGAGCAACAATAGGTCATTTTGAGCGATTGTTATTTGGCAAAAAAGCTGTGGGGTCATTCTGTGACCTGTTGACCTGTTATAAGGCTTTGAAAAATTGTCATTTTTTACAAAACCTCCTCATTGAGAGCAGAACGCAAATAACGCATATACGCAAACTCAGGTGGCTCAGGGAACCTGTGGACGATACTGTTTTATCCACTAACTCCATCCCGAGTGAGAGTGAGCGAGACAAAGACATCCAAAAAGCCGTGTAGTGATTCTCTGTTCTGTTTCAAGGATTTGAAAATAGAGATTTTCATACGAGAGCTCATCGTTTTGAGCAACAAGTGATCATTTGCAGCAATTTTTATTATAGCACAAAAGCTGTGGGTCATTCTGTGACATTTTCATACAAGAGCTTGTCATTTTGGTCAATTGTTATTAAGGCACAAACAACGCATAAACACAAGCTTGTTGTTGGATTGTTCTTTGAATGCAGGAGTATAATAAAAAACATTTAAAGATTTACAGACATAAGACGTAAATGTATTCAGAACAAAAACCAAGTAATGACAGCAGATATTAAAGAAGGAAAACGAACACTTCATAAAGAAGAACTATTCTAAAAGTGGCCAGTGTTGACCAAAGAGTCTATACAGCAGTACACAACGAAGCTCAAGTACACAATAAGCTACCTATGGACTATATGTACTGATTTCTCTGCTCGTTCCATCCCACTGTGAGAGTGAGCGAGACAGATATATTAAAAAACGCAAGTTTACCAATTTCGTATTATTGACGCCTATCTGTTCAAGTCTGATCGTAGAATTGGGCAGAACGAAGCTATTTGATGAATTATCCAGCGAATACACACCATTACGTAAAATGCAAAATGTTTGACGATTTGCTCAGTGATGTTTGGGCATATCGGTCCTGTAGGGGTAGGGTATTATTTATGGTAGGTGAAACGAGCTATAGGCCTACCTGGTGAGCAACCTTTGCCCACAATGACTACAATACCACCTCGACTGTTGCCTTAACGGTATTGCATGTCGCGTTCGCCAAACTAAGACATGAAGATGGATGAATTTTGAGTTTTCTTCGCTCACTCTAGCATCCTAGATTCCCTCAGTTTTTCTTTATTAATACTTTGGTTACCCTACGAGATCGATATGGCTGGGCAAATCTTCAAACGTTCATCTTTTGATTTCAAGTTATACATACATATTATCACGCCTGTTTCCTATTGGGGTAGACAGAGACTATGGGTTTCCACCTGCTACGATCCTGACACACCTCTTTGGCTTCATCTACGTTTAACCCCGTCATGCATGCTCGTCGGTTTAGAGTACTGTTTACTTGGCATTTTTTTAGAACGTCCGCGATTTTAAGTTATCGTGGGTATTAGTTTGTCAATTCATGAAAAATCCCCGTTTTATGAGATGCCCAGGCACATCATGATATGCCACCTTCACACACGGACTTCGTCAGATAGATGTCAATGAAAAGCAAGCAGGTAGCCGTCTGATGCAACTAAACTCGCATGGATAACTAATAAAAGAAATCTAAACTCACATTCAGTGATATTTTTTCATGTCTCTGTTCCGCTCACTCTCACAGTGGGGTGGAGCAATCAGAGAAACTGATATATAGTCCACAGGTAGCTTATTGTGCACTTCAGCTTGCGTTTATACATTGTTTATGTCTTAAAAACAATTACTCTATGTGACAAGATCATATAGAAAATGTTACAGAATGACTCACAGCTTTTGTGCCACAATAAAAATTGCTCAAAATGACGAAATCACGTATGAAAATCTCTATTTTTCGAACCCCTATAACAGGTCGCAGAATAACCCTACAGCTTTGGTGCAATAATAACATCTGCTCAGAATGACTAGTTCTAACTATTTATAACATTGTTTTTTTCTGGCCTTTATTTCTGGCCTGACTTTGAGAAAAGGCCCAAAAATGTATGAACGCTGAATGTTCTCCTTTCTTTGTCCAATTTCTTTATATAATCTGATTTATTTGAATATTACTGTTTTTTTACATACAACATTAAATTTGATGAAAATCATCAAACTTTGATCCATGGTATAATACCATGCTTTGATCAAAGTCACAATGGACCAAGAAATTTGACGAATGGCATTAGTGATGCGACTCGAGTCCACTTTTACTCGAGTGACATTTAAAAAAAAACGCACTCGTGTGAAAAAAAAATCGTCTCGAGTTCACTCGAAGTCACTCGCCAATCACTCACTGAGGTATGCGAAACGATGTGTTTTTATTCTTAAGAACGATTTTCAATTTTATGTCTACTATGTTTTAAGTGGGAATCTGCTGGATGCGGAAGGCGCAGGACCAGTCGTTGTGGCGATGCTTGGGGTAGGCCTATGTCCAGCAGTGGACGTCTTTCGGCTGAAATGATGATGATGTTTTAAGCCTCAACTTATTGACAAAATTAAAATAATTAATTCGAGGACTGTGACAGGTGACGGTTCACGAGTCACTCGATCACTCGCCTGTATCGAGGCGAGTGATCGAGTTACTCGTGAACCGCTCGAGTGACTCGACCACTCGAGAGAAACTCGAGTAAATTTGTAAAATGACTCGAAAGGTAAAACCAGACTCGAGTTGCATCACTAAGTGGCATACCACCAAAGAATTTTTACCCAAGATAGAATGCGGACGGAGAAATTTAAGAACTTCAAAAATGAATAATATCCCGTTCATTTAAGGTTCAAAATCTTTTTTCTAAATCAGGGAGAAAATACCGGTCTAGCCCGGTGTTCTCAGATAGTATCACCGAGAGCCTGCTGTCCCTTTCCTGCATGCTGGATGTATGGACACCCTATAGAAAGAGACAAAGGGCTCCTCAATCATCGGACCGAATTTTAGTCAGCCGTCCGCTTTCCAGCTTGATATATAAGTTCCTTGCATACGCTTGCATATTATCACACTTTACACCACAGAGTACTGTTATCTGACACTGAGATGGGAAACCTATGGAGTTGCCCTATTCTTCTGTATCTACGTAGATTAACAAGTATCAAACATATCAAGTGACGTCGTTTATATAAATATCTATTAACGGCCAAAATTAATATCCAATCTATCCACGATTTGCCCTACTAGGGATAGGAGTTTGACATAAGCTCCATACAAAATATGTCAAATTTCTATCTCTAGTGGGGCAAATCGTGGATAGATTGGATATTAATTATGGCCGTTAATCGTTATAGAAATATGAATCTAACTTTGTCTCTTGTTAACGAAGGTATAATGTCGTCTGGTGAAAGAGTTACCATGCAATTTGTATGTTCGCTGTTTGGCAACATTTTTACGTGACGTCCGAATATCTATTCCACGTGGCGAAAATCCGCCATTATAAGGGCCAGGATTTTGTATGTGTGTTGTCAAGTAAACAAACATTTTAGATTTGGATTGCAATTTTTAGCTTTAAAAACGGTTCCAAATGTATTGTTTGTACTGTGGACAGCAAGTGATTCAAATGTTATTTGGATTATAATAAGTTTTGATTACTTAAATCCCTTGCAATGGCCGCCATTTTACGGGCCCCGATAGTGTAAGTATAGCACACAGATGTGTCTGTTTTATGCTACGTATATTTATAGATATTTCAAGTCCATAGGTATAGATATTCTCTTTGGGTATAAGTCAATGGCCGTGATCGCGATACGTTCTATTTTATCTGTGGCTAAAATTCCGCTTTGTAATCATCGTTTAGTGAAGTCATAGTTGAGAATTTTACTGCAATTTATTGGAAATAAAATAAAAACTTAAAATGGTAACTTTACGCTTTACTAATATAAAGTTCTTATATCTTTCAGTAATGTTGGCATGACGATTTTTTTTTTTCGTTTTTAGGGTCAGAATCAATCTGGCGGAGGAAGCGGAGGAGACAAGAAAGATGACAAGGATAAGAAGAAGAAATACGAGCCTCCGATCCCAACCAGGGTGGGTAAGAAGAAGCGCAAGGCAAAGGGACCTGATGCCGCCCTGAAACTGCCTCAAGTAACTCCACACACAAGGTGTAGGCTGAAACTGTTAAAATTAGAAAGAATCAAGGATTATCTTCTCATGGAGGAAGAATTCATTCGCAATCAGGAAAGACTGAAACCACAGGAGGAGAAGATCGAGGAAGAAAGATCGAAAGTGAGTTTTTGCTTTTTTTAGAAGTAACACAATTGAAAAATTTGTTAACTGATGTGCAAAATTGTTTAATGTCATTTGGCTTTGTTGGCATTAATTGAATTATTCTTTTCAGTAAATTATTTAGATAAAAATTATATAAAGGTGCTACCAGTTTATAAGTGGTGTCCCCATCAGTTAAAAAAAATCCTCGCTGAGTACATCATTTATCAAAAATACAATGCTTCAAATTGAAGTAAAGGTACTGTAGTTTAATCAGAAACTTGGGACTAAGGGCACCCCAATTCGGACAGGTTAGGTCCCTTTCGTGGTTATTTTGTCTTAAACCATTGGGCTCCAACTTCGCCTTTAAAGCAACTTTAAAGTGTTTTGAGGTTAGGTTACAATAATTTGTTGGGGGCGACCCATCTCCCACCCCTCCCCCCTCCTGCCAAACAATACTAATTTTTTTACCTTAGCACCAGATTTTCGATAAATGATGTAATCAGCGAATTTTTTTTTTACTGATTGGGGTGCCAAGTGCCAATCAGCTGCTTATTGTAAAATGTTATTTTCTCAAATAGATAGTGTAATAATAAAAAAATATTTAAAATGATTTATTTATACTGTTGCTTAATAGCATACATTAAAGGTGTGTGAGCTCCAAAATATATATAAAAAAATGGATTTCGGGCGCCAGGAGCCACACTTAATAAAATAAATACCTGGATTTGCTGAACGAGTAGAGTTGAAACCTTTAATCTCTCAGCGGGAGAATTCCAATAAAAACCAGATTTCAAGACACTAGTTTTATATTCTGTAGGCTTTTGAAATGAGCAAATGAATCCCATAGTGGAATTGTATTAAAAATTTACTATCATTATCATTATTATTGCATCCTTTAAGGTTAATTTAAATTTATTATTAGGTACGATACTTCATGGTATTGAGAGAACCGCATTATAGTCCAAAATTAACATACCGAAATAAAAACTACGAAATAAAAACCGCCAACAAATGGGCTGTAACAAAAATAGCTCCATTAGTTTCGAAAACATACAAGACAAAAGCGATCGTCATCACTCCGAACGCGTGTTATTTACTCACCGGTAATTTCGTAAAAAATATAACACATCGATGTCTGTCATCGATGACAGGACCGATGTGATTAGGTGGATACTAGTCTGTAACAAGTAAAATTACGAATATTTTAGCATAACAGAGCCTCCAAAATCCGACCGGACAAAATGCCGTCTCAGGAAGAAATAAAAATTCACCAATCCACATTAACAAAAGGGTTCATCCCCTTGTATAACAAAATACTAGCCCATTCCGACGATAAAAACGTGGAATGGGCCTGGATTAAAAATTAAATTGAATTAAGATGATTGAGATCAATCCATCTTGTAAAAAGGTTTCGTCGCAAAGTGACATATCGTTCCAATGTTGCCACTACGATAATTAAAAATTCCACTAACAATCATAGATATTTTAATAATTTTATTCAAATGTGACGACGTAAAAAAACGTACGTTACAATAGATAGAAAGATGGAATATTCTTTATTGTACACCAATAACATTATTAAACTTAGGACTAACATGTAAAATAAGGGTACATTGGCGGTCTTATCGCTAATAGCGATATCTTCCAGACAACCTTTGGATGGACAAGGAAGACGTGAAAAATAGATGGGGGCAGTATGTGGTGCACTTTCATAAAGTTTACTAATATAATAAATAAATAAATATTTACCTACCATTGGAAATATTACATGTATAAATATATAAAATAAATTCTAATATATATCCATAAATATATACCAAATATATACAAATGTAACAACAAATAATATTCTTTAATAAATAACGAAATAAAATATGTGTATATACCAGTGATAACAGTTTAGACAGAGAGATAATGTTCCTTTACAAGTTTTGCTAAAATAAAAATAAATAAAATAAATAAATATGCTTGGAAATTCGAATATTATTTTGACAACCTTCTTTGAGATAAAATAGTTGAAATAATTCTTTGCCTGATTCACAAATGTTTTTGATTCCATTCTATTTTCAAATAGTTTTGTTTAGTAATAAAACAAGTTTAACCTGATTACATCATATATCGCGTATATTATTAAAATTGGTTTTCCTGATGTTTCGAATGCTTTGCAGCGTTCTTGGTTTGCAGGAAGTGATTGTTGTGTTTTGTTTGCTGGTCAAATTTCACTTTGGAAATGGAAACTTTTCGACTGTTAGTGTTACAATCACATGAGACTTTCCATCTTCATGTCTCAGTTTGGCAAACCAACTTGCGGTACCATTTAGGCAACAGCTTAGGTGGTATTGAAGTTGCTATGAGCAAAGGTAACCGCTTAACATCAGGTGGGCCCATCGTCATCATCATCATCAGCCTTTCTGTCCCTCCGCCGCTGCCGTCTCTCGCCAAGCGATACATTGTCTACCCCCTCCATGCGGCCGTAACGCTTTTTCGTGACTAAAAATTCCTAATACCTCCTGTCTATATAGAAGTTTCACTTCAAAAATGGTTCTTGTACTGTCCGCATTAAATACAATATATATTATGAAACGAAAAAAATTGCATGTAATTTTCGCATATCGTTCATCTTTGTAACAGTTTAAGGCTATTTATATCAATGTCCTTTGGGTATTAAATAATCGTAGAATTTTTCAAGTATTTTTAGATGACTATTGACATGACGTTATTTATCATATGCTCTAGAAATGTGGCACGGTTACAGATCAACATCTAGTATATATACACTGTGTAACAAAAACCCTGTTGTTCCTTATAGGGATGTGTACATATTATAGGCAAACCATTATTGACAATATATTTTTACAAAAATAAAGTAGTGGCCAATTATTTTTCAAAGTAAAATAGCTATATTTACCCATAAAAAAAATGTTTTCAACATCTGAATTTACAAGTACATAACCCGCATAGGTATGTTGGCGTCTTTGAGAAGGAAGCCGCCAAATTTTCAAAGGATGTCGCTGCGTTTGATGGCACGCGCCGCCATGTACCCTTTTTTGGCGCCGTCCGCCTTGTGATGCTAATATTCGATATTATTGCAAATTATCAATAGTATTACTTCATTCTGCGCTATTGATACTATTATTCGCACTATTACTGGTCTATTGATAGACTATCGATATTCTATCAATAGTTGCCTATTGAGTGGCATCACTACATCCGCCACCGAAAGATTGCTTTTTTTTTTCCTTTAGCTCAGTTACAGCTTTAATTAAATTGTAAGTGAAATTGGCATAGTGTGGAGGCGCAAGCCAAACAATACAAAAAATTCTAGATGCTAATTTGAGAAAAATCTTCTCTTATCAGGTGGATGACCTAAGAGGAACACCAATGTCTGTGGGCAACCTAGAGGAGATCATAGATGACAACCATGCTATAGTCTCCACGTCTGTGGGCAGTGAGCACTATGTCAGTATCCTGTCCTTTGTGGACAAGGACCAACTAGAGCCTGGCTGCTCTGTACTCTTGAACCATAAGGTAAATTATAATAATTTAATTAATTTACATAAATTTCAATTTGTTTATCATACAATACACAAATCTTACCTAATATTATAAATGTGTAAGTTTGTGAAATGTTTTTAATTTTATTTATTTATTTATTGTGATGTTTGGATGTTTGTTACTCAATCACGCTGTAAGGGCTGAACGGATTTGGATGAAATTTGGCATA
Source organism: Asteroscopus sphinx (assembly GCA_949699075.1). Lineage (NCBI taxonomy): Eukaryota > Metazoa > Arthropoda > Insecta > Lepidoptera > Noctuidae > Asteroscopus > Asteroscopus sphinx. The sequence continues at coordinate 9,928,687 of OX453019.1, forward strand.
CAGATAGAACATAACATATAGGCTTTTTATCCCGGGAAGATGAACAGTTCCCGAGGGATGCACGATAAACGACATCCACGCGGGCGAAGCCGTGGCCATAGGCTAGTAATACAATACAGCTTATCTGAAGGCAAATTCTCGTATTTTAAAATGTTTTAGTTTCGAATCCAGCTAAAGCTTCTTTCAACCTCACAAAAATGTCACTAATGGTATTCTCCAAAATGCTTCCGGTCTGTTAGGTCCGATATACATTAACGTCAAACATGCACGTACAATGTAATGTATTCGAAAATGTATACAAGCCAAATCGGTATTCTGCTAACGTTCTGTACTGACACAAGCACTAAAATCTGTATTTGGGTAATTCGCCAAAATCATGTTTCTTTCATGTCCAGGTAGGTGAACACTACTTTTAACTTTATGTGTTCTCCGTGCCTATTTTTTGAGATAGTTAATATCATTTCCGACTTGGTTTTGCTATTAAACATTAAAAAAAACATATATAATAACAAAGATTAGGCCATGCGAACATTCAAAGTCTAATTTCCTTGGTATGTCCACTTCACAAAATTTCTTACATTTAAATTTATATCTGAACTCAGAAGTATATTTCAGATCCTTTTTTTGATATTTCATGTTTAATGCATACTAAGTTACTAAAAATGACAATTAATTTAATAAAATCACTAGGAATATAGAATTAAATGCCATTTTGTACTTGTCCAAGTGAAAAATATAATTTCCTTGGATTGTTCGTTCAGCTCTTGTAAATAACGGACCGCATGTATTTTAAATGTAGCGGTTATACGATTTGACTCGTCTATTTCACCGCAATAGCCCATCGAAACAGGACGTGCGCATCTCTGTTAAATTTCGCACTATTCGCGTAATTACGTGCCTCCTTGGACTTTGGTTTAAGGAATTCTCAATTTCTGTGGTCGTTGTTTCTTAGCCTATGGATGATTTTTCACAACTATTTCTGTTGAATAAGCATTGTTGTGTAGGGTAATACCCTTAATTTAAGCCATTTATGTATCCAGTGTATAGTGTAATAGTTCGTTTTCTATCATGTTTTGTTCACTTAAATCTAATTTCCTTGGTACTAATTTCCTTGTTTTCCATGGTTCCAGATAACAGAAGATATTTTTTACTACTCAGGACACGTAAAAATCGGTAGAACGATTGCAATTTGTGAACCCAATCAAATATAAATCTTTAAAATAAGTCAACAAATGTATAAAACCGTCATAATCCCAAAATATCCTAGTGAGCAAAGCAGTGGCTCTTCCAAAGAAAGCTAAAATATTAAGATCACAGGACCTTGTGCTTAATCTCACAAGCCATCTTAATTTGATTGAAAATCATTCAAAAATGAATTCGATCAATATCAGTTTTCCCTAGGGCCATTCAAATGGTCATTGACGGCTGCTCCTCTGACCTCATGGCTGAGTTCCTCAAGGGTCTGTTCTCTCTGCGACACTTTTCCTGCTTCACATAAATGATTTGCTTCAGTTAGGTCTTGTTGGCTACGCAGATGACAGTACTATCACAGAGAGATGCTTGTTCAGTGGTGGGGCCAACCAGCAGGAAATCTGTTCTCTACGAGATGCCATTATAGAGCGGACAAATCTGATCTTAATTCTCGTTTCCCAGTGGGCAGATGACAATCTGGTCAATTTAACGCCAGAAAAAACATTAATAGTATGATAAATAAAACATGTCAAAACTAAAAAAAATCAAATAAAATAATTCATTAACAAAAACAAAAACCCGACTGCGTCAAAAAATAACAGAAAAGATATAAACAAGACTTATCAACACGCAGGCGGAGGCTACCTATGAACTATTATGTAATTCATGACCAAAAACATACGTAGCCTCCGCCTGCGTGTTGATAAGTCTTGTTTATATCTTTTCTGTTATTTTTAGACGCAGTCGGGTTTTTTGTTTTTGTTAATTAATTTTTTATCAAATTACGTTTTTCAACATAATTATACTTTAATAATAAAATAATAGAAATAGAATAGATTTTTACAAAAAATAGAAAATAAACTGGAAAAATATTATTGGTAAATAATTGTCTACAACTTGGAATTTTAAATTCACGCCATCTATACGCTTTTCTAGACAACAGCGCATGAGTTTTACTAGAGTTGGGAAAAACGGCTTAAAATCGTAAGCGTGCTTAAACGTTGTGCTTTTTTCTGCCAACGAATTTTTTTACGCTTTTGACGCTTTTTCTTTTTCACTTCTAAAAAAATTAACTTTTCTTCGTCTACGTTACACTATTTTATTTACAATTAAACTATTTACAAAGTTCACTAAAAACTATACAAACAAACTACAATCGTCGCGTAATTACCGACGAGAACATTCAAAAATGCATTCACTCGTTGATAACAAAAGATAAACTAAGCGCCAAAACGAAAGCAAACAAATCAAAGTCAAAACGTTTAAACGATGCAAAAATAATCAAAAAAACGAAAAAGTGCTTTCTTTAAGCAATTTTTACGTAAACGAATAAAATTTAATTCTGCCGGTTATTAAACCACACGTCAACTTTGAAATTGGGTCTTATTGACATAGAAATAAGGTTACATTTCAATCGTACTATTGAAAGCTTAAGTATGGTTTACGAAAAAGTCTTAAAAGAAATCTGCTTTAATCACAAATCGTGCTTATACGCTTTTTTTTTATTAGACTTTTTTAAGCGCTTTTCGTTTAAACGCCCACTACTAAGTTTTACCTTGCACCTTGCTAGTCAGTCAGATCATTAGCCTCGGGAGCATAATACGTAGATACTAGCGACATCTGTGTTTTTGCCCTGGCAATAGTCAAATATAATACTGATAAATTCAAAATACGTAGTGGCCAAAAGACGTTTGAGCATTTTCAGTACTCGTCAATTTGGTCGGATAAGTATTGATGGTATTCAAGCATGTTGTTCTAAGATTGTAGGGTCTGGTAGCCGTCGAGCGTGCGAAGTGGAAGCACGTGTGTAATGTTTTGTTTTATAAAAGAGAATGGGTGTTCGTTCTGGTCTATCAGCGGCCATTAATGATGTTTATGCCATATGAAAGAGCTATTATTATTAAGTAACTTTTGTTAAGGCCTTAGGTAAAAAATGTATTTTGGAAAAATGTTGTACACCGAAAACTAAAAACACAATTTTTTATTTTTATATCTGGCATGATCCCTTTTCAATGTACTATTCTATAATTATTATTATAACAATAAACTATTAAAAAAACATATATTTAAAATAACATTCATTGATAAAGTTAGTTCGCAATAAATGTTTGGAGTTTTTTGAGTTTTGATATAAAAATACTGTTATCTCATCATTCTATCTGTTCCCTAGGGTGGTTAATAGACCAATCATCGTCGTTTGCCTGAGTGGTAAACGTACATAGGGTTGCTGCGCTCACGTAATGAGCGTGGTCTGGTATCTAGGATGGGCGCCTCTGTCCATAGGACAGGTGCGCGGTGGGCCTTTGAGGTCACGGTCGTCCAGAGTGGGCGTTTTGGGCGTCCACTGGGTGACATCAGGGATGACGGTGGCACACTGAGCTCCCGTGTCGCCTTGTGCTTCTGCATCGGAATGGTGTTCAGGGAGACATACCAAGCATAACCCATTCCCGGAGTCCTCCCTCCATTGTGCTGAAGATGGCTATCATGCAGTGGCGTGCATTGCATATAGGCAATTAGGCAGTACTCAGTGCCTTCCTCATTCAAATTCAATAGTGGTGTAATTTATTATATTTTTTTCAAAGTACGATGATTATTTATCTTTTAATGGATCTATTAATGCTAAATTAATCTTCCTACATACAAAAATCAATAACTTAGACCACAATTAAATTCAAATGAAGTAGGCCACTGCACGCCACTGCTATCATGGAGGTTTTACTGCACTAAAAATCCCACACACCCCAGCGTATCCACCATAAGGCTGGTAGCCTTTTGAAGGTATCCCCCTTGAAAACAAAAAAGACTAGAAATCTAGAAGGCGATATTTCTCTGCCTGCTGCTGGTTTAGATGACATTATTGTGGAAGATTAAAAAGAGGTATGATTGAAGGTAAGAAATATATTATTCTTGTCTTTAACCATACCTCTTTACAATCTTCTTATTGAAAAATAAGTAAAATGTATTGTATTATCTGTGGTAGAATAAAAGTACATGTAAGTTAGTACCGTTTTTGTAATAATAATAAAAATAAAACAAAAAAAGTCTACATAAAAGTTAAATTTTTTATTAACATTGTTTTCTTTCTAACTTTTTATCCAAATAGGATTTCCAAAACTGTTTCCATAGTCTTATTATATGTTTTATGGCCTAACAGAAAACGTTTGTCTTATTGATGGCTGCAGATAGACCAAGCGCCATACAAATTCGCCCATTGTCCTTTAAAAGTAAATATGCGGGTACTAAAAGCGTTATATTACGATGTATTGATATCATCCACCATCTTCCACGGCAACGATTTCTCTTTTTTGTGTCATAAATCTATTGAATACGTGGACAAAACTATTTCAATTTAGGCGGCGGAGCGCCGAAGCCATAGCTATAACTTCAACTTCCGCCATTGCCCGTAGTCGAATGCGAAGTGATTAATGAAGCAGTATGTACGCTCACTGCCGTTAATGCTGCCACAGAAGTATTTCTGGAAGTGTACTGTGTATAGTGTGTTGGCAGCGCGAGTAGCAGGAACAGCGGCTGAATGTAAATGTGGCATATGATTTTTACACTCTAATATAGAACAATAGATTATTTTAATAAATTCAAAGATTTTTTAAGTTATCGACGGACGTGTGCTCGTTGATTATCTGCGACCGCGACTAAGATCACTCGAACGGCGAGTGCGTACATCTCTAGTGGCGACAGGGGTCACGCCCACTTACTACTTCCACTGTTTTTTCTGTTCCGTGGTTCTGACATTATTTCGAGAATATTTTGCTTTCATATTGAAACAAGCTGAATTTTAAAGGCAGTAGAATACCAATTTTTGTTACATTCATAATTTTATTCGAGCACTTCGAGAACTTTGAATCAATGTGTTAAAGAATTACGAGAATTGGCCTCCTGCTCACATTCCAATGAAATGAAAGCATACATTTTTTGGAACCTTTTGGAAAACTAATTGATGCAATTGTGATGTAATTCTTGCTTTTAGGTCCACGCTGTGGTGGGGGTGTTAGGTGACGACACAGATCCTATGGTGTCTGTCATGAAACTGGAGAAGGCTCCACAGGAGACATATGCTGATATTGGAGGACTTGACACACAGATACAGGAAATTAAGGTAAAAAAAGAGATCTGAATCCACTCAGTCTTTTTACGGCCTAAATTAATATCCAATCTATCCACGATTTGCCCTACTAGAGATAGGAATTTGACATAATTTCCATACAAAATATGTCAAATTTCTATCTCTAGTAGGGTAAATCGTGGATAGATTGGATATTAATTTTGGCCGTAACACTACTAAATTTTATCCTTTTGTTTGTAAAGTAGCTTAGTGCCAAGATTTTATAATAAATCTATAAGACAACACTCTAACTAAACGATTAACTCTATTGGACATAATATAATTTTAGGAATCTGTGGAGCTGCCACTTACTCATCCTGAGTACTATGAGGAGATGGGAATCAAGCCTCCTAAGGGTGTGATCCTCTATGGCCCACCTGGTACCGGCAAAACCTTGTTAGCTAAAGCTGTTGCCAACCAGACCTCTGCCACTTTTCTGCGAGTAGTTGGCTCTGAACTTATTCAGAAGTACTTGGTATGTATTTTTATTATACAGGATGCCCCAGAAATCAACGTCAAGCCGGAAACGGGTGATAGGCCAGCTGGTGACAGTTATCAGAAAGAAAAATATATCTTAGTCACGTACTTGTAACATTACAGGCATTTATAAGAAAATTTACACCCTGTTATGATCTTTCAAGTACTATGACAACAAATCTTTACTTTTCTTCATTTTTCAAGTACTGTGACTACAAATATTAACTTTCTTCATTTTTAGGGTTCCGAAGTCCTACAAGGAACCCTTATAGTTTCGTCATGTCCGTCCGTCTGTCCGTCTGTCCTAATCCTTTACAGCTTAATAACTTCTACAGTTATAAACATAAGTAAATGAAATTTTGTTAGAAAATAGTCTACATATAGATCTCAATTTTAAAAGAATAAAAAAATCGTTTTTACGTATTTTAGGGGTGGCGTCCATACATGTGAAATGGGGATGAAAAAATTTTTTTCGCTGCACCCCCTCGTGTGGGGTATCATTGAATAGGTCTACTAAAATGAAGGTAATGTTTCATACATCACTTTTTTATCAAGTGTACCATCTGCGAAATATAGCCCGCCAAAGTGGCTTGCAATGTGTCCCCCCCCCTGCCATTTCTAAACTATACAACGTAGAATTTTATAATCTTCCACATTGATAGACCTTTGTGAAAACTCTCTTTTAAAATTATTTCGAGTATAATGTGATTATAATTTTTTGAGTTATAGAGAGAAAACTGAAAAATACTTAAAACGTCCTAGTTCAAAGGTCATTGACCTTAGAGAAAAATGATCTTAGCAAATAATGCTCCTTTAGCTACTTTCTATTTGAAAAAATCACAAAAAGTACCTTTGACACTTCTTGAATTTATTGCTAGATGGCGCTACTAACAAAACGCTCTGATTCGCGAATGCTGCCGATTATTTCAAAAACTAAAATAGCCATGATTAATATTCGATTTGATTCGTTTGTAATTACACCTACTTAAGGAACCCTATAATACTGAGCATGGCCCGACATGCTCTTGGCCGGTTTTTATTGTTGTGATGTTACCTTGAATAACCCTTCTGTTAATTACTTTGTAATATTAAAACAACTGCCTCAATTTTAAAGAAAATATCACGTTTTTGCCCCACCATGTACCCAAATTTTATTACATCGCCGAATTGTAACTGAGTACCGAATAAAAAGTACTACGCTATTTTGGCAAGTAACTTTAAAAGATGGTGGCTGACGGAACGCTAATAGGATCACTTTGTTGTCCACCTGTCAAGATTTTTTTTTATCAGCAACGGGTAGAGATGTGAAGTTGAAATTAATATCAAATACTTAAGGTCAATGGTCCCTTGTAGTAAAAAAAAAACAAGCTTCTTAGTCAATGCAATCAAAGGATACGGCCATTTATGTCACATATTACGATTTTCAAACTCACTCATCAAAACCTTTTGGGTAAAAAGGGTACTTCCCGTTGACCTAAAATCATGAAATTTGGCAACAAGCAAGGTCTCTCACCACAAGTAAAGGAAAATATCCGAAAATCATGAATATGTGGTCATGTCACAGGAAAACTTTTTTTTTGCTTTTACAAATTTACATTTGCAGTTGGAGAATCGACCATGATGTAATGTAAACCGCCGATGTATGTAATGACAAAAAAAAATTAACTTGCACAGATTGTTTATTCTTGTTCTTTATTGCACACAAGAAAATCACAACAATACATAATTGTTTTGAAATTACATGTACAAAGGCGAGCACAGCATAGAATAGACACAAAACACAGATAATACAATAAAATAATAATAAAATCATACAACCAGATTCTACTATCCATTTTGTCCACTGCAAAGTTAGTTTGTCCTTCAATCCGGCTTACCTTTTCCTTAGAGCAATGTTCGGTGGTTATCTATAACATCACGCCTGTATTTCCCCGAAGGGGTAGGCAGGGGTGTATAGCACACCCACATTTCGCCAGTTATGTTATAATCCCAAGTAATAGGGGGCGAGCCTATTGCCATTAACCGGGCACAAATCCAGACTCTGGGCTGCTACTGAGAATTTCATAATGAAAAAACCCAATAACACTTTGCCCGACCCGGGAATCGAACTCAGGACCCAATGCTCAGCAGTCGCGCTTGCAACCACTAGACCAACGAGGCAATGCTTATCTATAATCTATTAATTTCAGTAAGTTAAATAATAATAAAATACTGACATTTGTTTATACAAACACATGTATACATACAACTATACATCCATCTACCTATATCATCGTGGCGTGATCGCGCTGGCCGAGCCGCGCGCGCACTCTCATAGCATTGCGTCGTCGACGCTGACACTCACACAGGATCATACGTTATATTAGGTCCTTACATATGAAATTGGCGTTTTGTACGGGAGGAATATAATTTTTTTTTTTTTTTTGTAAAATATATTTAATTAGTCAAAGTATGCACCGTTGTTATCTATGCACTTTTGCCATCTTATAGGTAGTTCATTGATCCCTTTACTAAAAAAACCATGGGGGCGAGAATCAATAAACTCTTTGAAGGCGGTTTGGACTGCCGCCTCAGAGTTGAATTTTTTTCTTTGTAAGAAGTTGTCCAAATTCCGGAAAAAATGGTAATCTGTTGGAGCAAGGTCCGGGGAGTACGGTGGAAGTCGCAGGTATTCCAATTGTAGCTCATCTAACTTAGTGGTTGTTTGTTGTGCAGTGTGTGGTCTTGCGTTGTCGTGAAGCAGCAGTGGCCTAGAGCGATTGACCAATCTCGGTTGTTTAGTAGCTAGTTCTTCCTTCATGGTTTGCAGTTGCTGACAATAGATATCTGCCGTAATCGTTTGGCCAGATTTTAGAAAGCTGTAGTGAACGACACCGGCGCTAGTCCACCAAACACTCACAAGTAACTTTTTCTGAGTCAATTTTCGTTTAGGGCAGGATTTGGCTGGGTCTCCAGGGTTCAGCCATTGCGACGAGCGCTTCCGATTATCGTACAGTATCCACTTTTCATCACAAGTAATGATTCGATTTAAAATCCCTTCATTATTGTGTCGGTTGAGCAAAGTAACACAGCAGTCGACGCGTGTTTGCAAGTTCGAATCAGTCAATTCATGAGGTTATACCCATCGTTTAAGTTTTTTTACTTTCCCGATTTGCTTCAAGTGGATTAATACAGTTTTATCACTTACCCCGAAGCCTGCAGCTATCCCTGAAGTGCTTTGTGATGGATCCGCTTCCACAATAGCCTTTAATTCTTCATTTTCCACTTTGGTCTCCGGCCGTCCACGGGGTTGGTTCTGAAAGTCGAAATTTCCAGAACGAAAACGTTGAAACCATACAACATAAACATACGTACCGTGCTTTCTTTTGCGACACCAGCGCCGTACACATCATTAATTCTTCGAGCTGTTTCTGCAGCACTGGTGCCACGGTAGAACTCGTACTCGTAAATATACCGATATTTCATGTTTTCCATTGTGCGGTAATAAGCGACGCCAAAGAAAAAAATAATGAGGGAAAAACAAATGAATGGGACATTTGATGGGACAGGGGACGGGACAGGGGACGGAACATGGGACGGGAAATGGGATGGGACATGAGACGGGACATGGGACGGGATAGTGGGACGGGACATGAGACGAGACATAGGATGGGACATGGGACGGGACATAGGATGGGACATGGGACGGGACGATAGTGATATAGTGGGGCAGTGGCGCAGTGGGACAGTGGGGCACTGGGGCAGTGGGACAGACTGGATTGGACTGGACAGGACTGGACTGACGTGGGTTAGCAGAATTTAACGCGAGCGAAGCCGCGGGTAAAAGCTAGTTAATTTATAAATTTGAATTTGGAATTCTTAACCAAAGAGGAGATATTTCAGATCAAAATGGTCAGTACGACAAAACGCTAATTTCATATGTAAGGACCTAATATTTATATTATTATACCTTTGTAATACAGTTATTAAAGCTAGTATCTATCTGAAGATTTTGTATAGTTTCTATCAAGACTATTTACACAATTGTGGTCGTACCTGGTTAATAATTAGATGCAAATTATGAAAGATATCAACGCGCGCTGCGTCACCTTTGGTGAATTCTCATAAACTAAATCAGTTTCTACGGGGTATCAGGTCGACGGGTGGTACGGAATCCTTAGTGCGTGAGTTCGACTCGCGCTTGGCTGGTTTTTTTAAACGACTGTAATATTAAAAGTACATGACTGAGTTTTTTTTGTTTTTTGAAAACTTCTTTGGCCGCGTTGAGCGATTTTTGGTAGGGGCAAAACTTATGAGTTCGCGTCACCCTACGTCATCGACATGCGACCAGAGAAGATACATGTGACATGCGAATGTGACAGTTTTAAGTTTTCACTTCTGTCGGCAGTCTTGACTGCCAATGTTTCTTTTTTCTGATGACTGTCATCACCTGGCCTATCAACCGTTTCCAGCTTGACGTTGATTTCTGGGACTCACTGTATTTTTCAGATACAATAGAAATTTTTTGAAGATATAATAATGAATTGCTTAAAAATGTTAATTATACAATACAGGGGCTCCCAAACTTTTTCTTGAATTGATTATTTTATAACCGCAAATGCCTAAGTTTAGTTTCCGGAGAATGGTAAACTGGAGTGCCTCACGGCGCCCCTCTTTACTCTCTACGGCACACCAGGGCGCAGCGGCGCACTCTTTGGGAACTCCTGATAAGAATATGCTTTATTATACATCATACATTGGTGGTAGCAGAAAACAGGAGCGGCATGTAAATAATTAACAATTCTTAAAAAAGTGTTTTATTGTATTTTAATAAAAAATAAAAAAATAAATATCTTTTTTACACATTTTTACACAGCACCATCTAGTCCCAAACTAAGCAGAGCTTGTGGTATGGGTACTAGACAATGGATATAATACTTATATACATAATTTTTTTTTTTTTAAATACATACTTATAATACATAAGCAACACACCCAGACTAACACAAACACTTATGTTCATCACACAAATATTTGTGTCCTGTGGGAATCGAACCCACGACCTCGTGATCAGCAGTCCGACACTCGAACCACTAGACCACAGAGGTCGTCAAATTAATTAAATAATAAATAAATTAATTAATTATTATAATAATATTCGTCGTTTAATTTAGATAGGATAACAATAATTCGTGCGGGATGACATGGCAATAGCGGACATTGACCTGAATTTTATCCTGCATTTGCAATCTATAAATTATAGTATTGCTACCTATGCTAATCTGTCGTTAATAATATCTAGCTAGTGTACACAGGTTGCTATGCCACTACGATAAGCCATTCGAAGGAGGAGAGAGAGAAAAACTGTGTGTGGTAATCATTGACATGACATGTATTAGTAAAGAGGTGTCGATGTCCGCTATTGCCTCGTTATCCCTCACCAATTTAATGTTACCTAGGAGTGAGAACATAAATGTGTGTAATAAGAATTATGTTTGATTTGTGCAGGGAGATGGGCCTAAGCTTGTCCGTGAGTTGTTCAGGGTGGCTGAAGAACATGCACCTTCAATTGTTTTCATTGATGAGATTGATGCTGTAGGCACTAAACGGTAAACTTAATACTATGTAATGATTGGTCACGTTTTATGTCTTAATAAATTTGAATGATTCAATTACAAAATTTGATTTTTCAGATATGATTCCAATTCCGGTGGTGAAAGAGAAATCCAAAGAACTATGTTGGAGCTTCTCAATCAACTTGATGGATTTGATTCACGAGGTGATGTTAAAGTAAGTGCAATATAATCTAATGGAAACATTTGATTCTTCTATTGTGAAAATTTCGTAAACTCTTACCGCAAATCAATTTCACAGTCTTCCAACTGTTTTTTTTTTAATAAATGTGTTAGAAATGTGTCGATTTAGTTGAGTCAAAAAGTTTATCGCGAGGTCTCCGTTCGGGGCGAACCACTAGTTAGTTTAATTTTATTGTTTCTCACTTACAAACAAAATATATCTCCTTAGCATGATTTGAACAAATAAAATTGTCGTGTTGCAGGTAATCATGGCGACAAATCGCATAGAAACATTAGACCCGGCTCTCATTCGCCCTGGTCGTATTGACAGAAAAATCGAATTCCCTCTACCTGATGAAAAGACAAAAAGAAGGATCTTCACTATTCACACATCAAGGATGACTCTAGCTGATGATGTTAACCTATCTGAACTTATCATGTCGAAGGATGATCTCTCTGGTGCTGACATTAAGGTATACATTTAATTTATAAAGTACTAGCAGGACTCCTGCGGCTTCGTTCTCGCGAAAGATGTGTTTATATGAAATGTATCAATATCTCGAGCACAGCGCCTCCTATCGGTTCCAGATTTTTTGATTTTATTTATTGGCATTAAACCTGCATACAGGATGAGTTTTGAATGCAAGATGTTGATCTGTAACCGTGCCATATTTCTAAGGCAAATGATAAATAATGTGCTTACTCTCAGTTTCTGGAAGGCTGATCAATTTGATCTGTTCGCAAATCTAATGTCAGCTCCTGTGATTGGCCGGCAATTTTTAGGGTTCCGTAGTCCCCTTATAGTTTCGTCATGTCCGTCCGTCTGTTCTGATCCTTTACAGCTTAATAACTTCTACAGTTATAAACATAAGTAAATGAAATTTTGTTAAAAAATAGTCTAGATATAGATCTCAATTTTAAAAGAATAAAAAAATCGTGATTACGTACTTTAGGGGTGGCGCCCATACATGTGAAATGGGGATGAAAAAATTTTAAAATTATTTCGAGTATAATGTGATTATAAATTTTTGAGTTATAGAGAGAAAACTGAAAAATACTTAAAACGTCCTAGTTCAAAGGTCATTGACCTTAGAGAAAAATGGTCATAGCAAATAATGCTCCTTTAGCTACTTTCTATTTGAAAAAATCCCAAAAAGTAATTTTGTGCTATGTTGTTGACATGAAAAACTTCTTAAATTTGGCGCCATCTAGTAATACAATCTAGTACTAACAACACTCTCTGAGTCGCCAATGCTGCCGTCTATTGCATTTGGCGCTGTATAGCGCGCGCCATTTAGAGGATACTAACAACACTCTCTGAGTCGCCAATGCTGCTGTCTATTGCAAAAACTAAAATAGCCATGAATAATATTCGATTTGATTTGATTTGTTTGTAACACCTCCTTAAGGTACCCTATAATACTGAGCATGGCCCGACATGCTCTTGGCCGGTTTTTTAACAACCAATCACATCGCTTGACCTGAGATTTGACAGTTGATTAGTGAATTTTTTCGTTGATCAGCCTTTCGGAAACTGGGGGTGAGTCATCCAAAAATACTTAACAAATTCTACGATTATTCAATACCCAAATTTTCACTAAGAAACATAGCGAGTGTTTGAGAATAAATCCTGAATGACACTGAAAATAAGTCATCGGCGGCATTGACAAAGGGTGGAAATACCTACCAATTTATTTGGCGGTTTCCTACGTATCGTTTTTGTGGCGCCCGCGACACACACGTTTACAAAAAGTTATTTAAAATATAAAATTGTTATTGATTCGTGTTCAGTATCAGTTAACACGCAATATTTATTTAAAAGCAAATAAATATTTGAATAGAATTGAATTGGTAGTCACCTCCTTAAATATGGCACGAATACAGATCAATATGTTGTATAGTGCTGGAAGACCAAATCTGAAACTATAAGGTGTAGAGAAAAGTCGTCAAAGGCAAGGGTCGTCAAGGGTTTTTGTTTTCTTTAAAATCGAGCAGAAAACAAAAACTGCATTTTTTTATTTTAGAAAAAGCAGCAGTTTCCATCAGGAATCGAATCCAATTTCTTTGCAAAACATATTACAGAAAAATACATACATTTTAGACAAATATTGAATTTGTGAAAAATGGCGCGCGGATTACTGTAATGTAATCGCACGGTGACATACAGCTATGCGCGCGCAGGTGGTCGAAGGAAACCGCCAAACAGCCTAATATTAAAAATATTATAAATTGATTTTTTTATTTAAAACAAAAATGATATTAATATGTTGACAAAAATAAATAATTTGATGAAATGAAAACATTTCATTTAGCATATTTTAATTAATACAGTTGATTCATTCCTAAAAATGTTTAATTTTGTTGTGGCATAAAAACTCTTTGCTGTGATTTAAAAATAAACTGTAAAGCACTAGTGCGATAATATAATGAAATAAAAACCGGCCAAGAGCATGTCGGGCCATGCTCAGTATTATAGGGTTCCTTAAGTAGGTGTAATTACAAACGAATCAAATCGAATATTAATCATGGCTATTTTAGTTTTTGCAATAATCGGCAGCATTCGCGACTCAGAGCGTGTTGTTAGTAGCGCATGTCAGTCATTTCAAAGTTACTTTTTGTGATTTTTTCAAATAGAAAGTAGCTAAAGGAGCATTATATGCTATGATAATTTTTCTCTAAGGTCAATGACCTTTGAACTAGGACGTTTTAAGTATTTTTCAGTTTTCTCTCTATAACTCAAAAAATTATAATCACATTATACTCGAAATAATTTTAAAAGAGAGTTTTCACAAAGGTCTATCAATGTGGAAGATTATAAGTTTCTACATTGCATAGTTTAGAAATGGCAGGGGGGGGACACATTGCAAGCCACTTTGGCGGGCTATATTTCGCAGATGGTACACCTGATAAAAAAGTGGTGTATCAAACATTACCTTCATTTTAGTAGACCTATTCAATGATATCCCACAAGAGGGGGTGCAGCGAAAAAAATAAATTTTTCCCCGTTTCACATGTATGGACGCCACCCCTAAAATAGGGAAAAACGATTTTTTTATTCTTTTAAAATTGAGATTTATATGTAGACTTTTTTTTAACAAAATTTCATTTACCTATGTTTATAACTGTAGAAGTTATTAAGCTGTAAAGGATTAGGACAGACGGACGGACATGACGAAACTATAAGGGTTCCTTGTAGGACTTCGGAACCCTAAAAAGCCCACGTGCGTAATAAGCTACATTATGAACCTAAAATCGGTGCAATAAGAGCCACTTTACGAGCAAGTGTGTTGAAAATCATAATTTACATAATATATCTTTCCAACCTGAAGCTGTGACAAAAGGAAGAAATTTTGTTTTAGCAGAACATGTGAGAAAAGTTAAAAAACCGGCTAAGTGTGAGTCAGACTCACACAGTAAGGGTTCCGTACCACCCATCGACCTGATACCCTGATAATTTACGAGAGTTTATCAAAAGACATCAACGATCGTATGCGAAAAGTGAATTTTTGCATCTCTTTCTTACGTAGGTACCACCACATATATCTATGTTTGTCCTATTTTTAGTATTTGTTGCTAAACTACATATTATACACTAGAATCAGACCAAGTTGGACGCTGGTATGTATTACCGTTTTGAAGATAGAGCAGGTACAAAAACGTTGAAAAAAATGCATGTTTTTCGAGGTTTCTTGTATTGCGAGGTTGGTTGTATGTCGTGATATACACCATAGTAACACATATTCTGTGAAAATGTCAACTAGTTATCTATTGCCGTTACAAAGATACAGCCCTGTGACAGACAGACGGACGGACGGACGGACAACGTAGCGAGAGTAATAGGGTCCCGTTAGCAACTTTGGATACGGAACCCTAAAAAGTAAGAATTAACAGTCAAAGTTATTTAATATGAGCCAAAAATTGTATTATTAGGCAAACTTCAGTGACATATTGACACTACTAAATATCTATAAATGTAACTAGGTACCTACTCCAAATTGTGCCTTAATTATTAATTTCCAGTAAAGTTACTTTGTCTTTAATTTATTATTTTAAATTATTATAACTAATCAGTGAAATTCTAATAATTATATGGATTAATAACTTGCTTTTTCCTTTTTAAAGCAGTTAAGTACCTATTTCTTTATATGCTCCAATTCCAAGGAAACTTGTAAAATTTACATAAAATATTGTTCTCATTATTTGTGCAGTTTCACAACACAATAATTCTTGTGATCCATTTCCTTCTTAAGCTCATAAACATAATTTTGCGTGGAAATACACAACACAGCCCTGATATGTTTCACATTTCTGCCACAGCATGCGCTCCGATCGATTTGACTGTCCCCACCGCCATCTTGCACATAGCCAATATAATGATTTCACAGCTCAAGTGAATAGGTTTTTGATGGGCAAGCGTGTACCATCGTCGACCGCACCATCACTTAACATCAGGTGAGGTGGCGATTAAACGCAAGCCCATTATAAATAAGGAAAAAAACTCCTTGTTGGTTATCTAACAATAAGTTGTCTATGTATAAGTCTGATTGAGGACTGGTGGTTCCTCTCACATCAGCAGGGCAACGAGATGAGACGCAACCACGCAGTTTTTTTAGTATTTAGACCACAATGAAATAAATTGTAATTGTAAAACATAACATACAACAATTGCAATACAATACAATATATATTACAATTGTAATTGTAATGTTTCTAAATTTGTAATTTTTTTGTTAGTTTGTTGTTTTTTTTTGTACATTACCTACTTGTATAGATCTTGGGTTTGCATTAAAGAATTATTTATTGAAGTAAAACTTATTTAGGCACGCTTGACTTAGGGAGAAAGCTGGTGAATGCGTTACGGAGTTACGAAAAGTGCGGCGAACGGAGGGGGTAGTGCGGGACGCGGGGAACGAGGCGCGGGTGACGGCCGGCCACGCGACTGCGCGCCGACAGATTTACGCGCGCCGCGCCGCCATTCCTTTGTTCTCATTGAAATAGTATTGAGGGAGATATAAGTTAGTGAAGTTTTACTTCAGTCGTGTGCTCTAAAGCACACTTGTTTTTTATTTATAAAGCTAGGTGCTAGGGTTGACGTATTGCTGTGGGTTGTTACTGCCATCCAGTGATTTTTTAACTTTTGATATTGGTAATTGTTTTTGTAGGCTATCTGCACAGAAGCAGGATTGATGGCGTTACGAGAACGCCGCATGAAAGTCACTAATGAAGACTTCAAAAAATCAAAGGAAAGTGTCCTATATCGCAAGAAAGAAGGCACCCCTGAGGGACTTTATCTATAAACAGATTCTATATGTAGTTGTTTAATGATTATTTTACATCTGTCTTCTTATATATTTTTCGCGTAATAAAATGTGTTGTATACTTAAATTATTTGCATTTTTAATAATAAGTTATACCTTTATACCTGCTAATATAATACAATTATTCTGATCATGTTCTGATCTACAACTCACAAGGTGGAACCAACATCATATAAGAACCTGGTTGTGGTCTGTATTACTATAACACTACTATCACTATTGAGCACAGACGTACTAGAGATGCTACGCATGTATTGAGGCTTTTTGTTTAACAGTATTTACTGCTGTATTTATTAAATTCACAATTAAATTATAGATGATAAATTTGACGTAAACAAGTGTTCAGAGAATATCCTAAAAGTATCAACAAGTTGAAAAAGACGTTTTGCCAAAAACGAACGTTAGGAACTGTTAAAGTCAGCTAACGTCCTTTTATTTTTATCAGATTCCTCATTAACAATATCTCGGCTGCATGCACTTGCCTTTCTCCAACGGCCATCGGTCCTTCGGAAGACATGGCCAGCCCACTGCCACTTCAGCTTACTGATCCTACAAGCTATGTCGGTCACTCCGGTTCTTCTCCGGATAATCTCGTTACGGATTTTATCCTTCAAAGAAACTCCAAGCATAGCTCACTCCATAGCTCGCTGAGCGACTTTGAATTTGTGGACTAGCCCAACTGTCAGTGTCCACGTCTTGGCACCGTAAGTCATGACGAGTCCTTGAGTGGAGACCGCGAATTGGCAAACGCAGCGTAGGGCGCCCCCCCGCCAGGTGGACCGACGACCTAAAGAACGTGGCTGGGGGGGACTGGATGCGGAAGGCAGAGGACCGAGCGTTGTGGCGCAACTTGGGAGAGGCCTATGTCCAGCAGTGGACTGCGATAGGCTGAGTTGATTGATGCACTTGCCTTTCATTAATTCCTTTCGTAGTCCAACATTCCGATCCATACAGGACAGCAGGTCTTATCATTGTCTTATAGATTTTCCCCTTCAGTTTAAGAGGAATTCGGGAGTCACATGTAGTTCCCGTGACCTGCCGCCATTTCAACGATTCTGTTTTAATTCGGTGCTTGACTGTCCGGTCTATTTCGCCATCGCTTTGCACAAGTGAACCCATGGTATTAGGCGTAGCATGATCAATTATATGTCTATTCTTCCAAGAGTAGACAAAGCTCTTTCTATACGTCAAGATATCTCTTCTTCTCGAGCATGAGGCGACCCGTCGACTTGAGTTTCTACGTAGACAAATGCGTAGCATCTCTAGCACGTCTGTGATTGTTCTCTATTTCAGTATATTACCACAGTCTAAGGAACTCTAGCTCTGCTGCTCTTTCCTACCAGTCGTCCAACGGACACGTCTAGACAGAGCAATCGTGTGGGCTGTAAGGGGCGAGAGAGGGGAGGGTGCGAGCCCCAACTGCCATACATCTCGTTTGGGACACGGCATTAAAGGTTGACGAATTTTGTTGTTAAGTATTTCGTTTAAAATGGTTTATATTCCGGGGTGCTGGTTTACGAATACAACATCTGCTTCGACATCCAAGATGGCCGACGCGATTTTTATATATAAAATTAATACGTATAGTTTTTGAGGTTTTCGGGGGTGCTCATTACGAATATAACATCTATTTTGACATCCAAGATGGCGTCGCGACTTTTTATGGGTATCGTTTTCGAGGTTTTCAGGGGTGCTGATTAGTTCAGTCCAGTTCATTTCAGTTTAGTTCAGTTCAGTCTAGTTCAGTTTCAAAGGCGTAGAAGCTTCGTATCTATCGGGCGTTACCCGACGCACGTCACGATTTTTTCTTTCTTAAAACCCATACCAGTTTTTAAGTATAATCATCATATTTCAATCAAAGAATGTTTAGTCAAAATCGGTCCAGTAGTTTTAGCGTGATGCTCGAACAAACAAACAAACAGACATTTACAGTTTTATAATATTTAAGATAATAAATAAAATGTTTATGTTAATATTTATTATTATTACTAATAGATGAATACGAAACAAAGTAATAATAAACTGAAAGTAAATGTGACAACCCTGCGGTATGACGTAATGTCTAGACAGAAGCGGCATTTCCCGCAACTTCAAAGGCGATGGACCACTGGTAGTTTTAATTACGCTGTGAATGTGATATTACAATGTACTATTCTCTTCCCGCAATAACAGCGCGATGCCTCTGAGCTACGTCACGATCAGTGTTGCCGTTGATTGATATCTTCAATATACTTAAGGAGATTTTTGTTCATAATGAATATTAAATAAATTCCTAACTAGCCTATTTGTTATCTCGTGTTATTCATCCAATTAGTTATTAAAGGAAACTGTATAAAATTACTAGTTCAAAAGTGATTCTTTATAGAAGCAAGTAAATGACGAAATGCATTTTACTCGGGTAATTTATTTTCACAAAGTGGCAGCACATCAAACTGACAAGTGTCACGCTAACAGCCCGCTATTGGCTCTTTGACTATGGAACTATATTATCAAACTTAGGCCCGTATTACAGAAGCTTCCTCAAGTACAGTTTAAACTCCAATCACCTGCAGGCTTAGCATGACCACTGTAGACAAGAGATTTGTCTACGGAAGAATCGACAAAACTACATTGTATAGAACTTTAACTGTCATTAACCGACTTCAAAAAAAGGAGGAGGTTATGTATTCCGCGGGTTTTTTTTTTTTTTTTTTTTTTTTTTTTTTTTTTTTTTTTTTTTCATGTATGTACACCGATTACTCCGAGATTTGTGGGCCGATTTACGTGGTTGTTTTTTTATTTGGTAGAGAAAGTCCGCGCGGTGGTCCCATATAAATTTTATTGACTTAGGTTAAGTAGTTTTTTAACCAGCTTCAATAAATCAGTTTATTTTAGCTTTACGTATCTAGATGATCTGCTCATTGGTTCCTCATTCTGAGAATTCTTGGCCGATATGCGTGTTTTTTTTTCACGATAGTGATTGGACGTTTGGAAGAACATGAGCGAGACCTTTGCCCAGCAGTGGGATAGCAAAGGTTAATAAAAATATATTCTCAAATTGGTTATATAAACATTTATGAATCAACCCTCAACTAAAAAGTATGAAATAAAAACTTTTTAACAAAAAATAAAACCGACTTCAAAAACCTTAACTAAAAAGTAAAAAATAATCATTGTATTTATTTTAAAATCTTAACTTAAACAACATTTTGAAGGCGGCGCGTGATTTTCATGTACGTTCACATAAACTGTTTTTACTATAGATATTGCGCTGGACTGTACTGCTGTACATTACATGACGCAAAGGGTCAACCACGCGCCGCCTTAGAAATGTTGTTTAAGTTAAGATTTTAAAATAAATACAATGATTATTTTTTACTTTTTAGTTAAGGTTTTTGAAGTCGGTTTTATTTTTTGTTAAAAAGTTTTTATTTTGTCTATTCTTTCGTAGACAAAACGCTTGTCTACAATGGTCATGCTACGCCCACTGATCACTCCTTAAGGATAGAATCGTTACTTGAGTATCGGCCTTATTCCAGAACGGTAATTATAAACTTTAATTCAACAACATAACACACGAATTTAACCTGAAATTGAATAGAAATCTCTACTCAAGTGTAGTCTGGACCACACTAGAGTGATTACAGATCAAAACTCTGCTCAAATACCAAAACAGGTGACAGTATAAAATAAAGCTAAACTCAGCTGAACTTTGATCAATAAATCTCTGCTTGAGGAACGTTCTAAAATCAAAGCTCAACTCAAAACTAGTTTTAAACAGAGATCAATGCTTGAGTATCGTCCTGTAATACGGGCCTTAGATTATAAACCTCTTATCAAAGCATTGGCTCCACGGCCGATGACGTAGTACGTAGGCAATCACGTGACCTACCTGTCACGTGAAGAGACTACCAATGTACGCTCCTGGCGTTCGTTGGACGATAATACTGAACGCACCCCTGGTGAAACATATTATACCATGAGTGAACCGAGGTACTGAAAGTCGGAGCAGACTGGCAAGGGCACGCCATCTAGCGCAATAGCAACAAAACCGGAAAGACCGCCGAAATCGCAGAACATGTATTCCGTTTTAGTTCTGCTGATTTTCAAGCCAACGTTCTCCAGATTTTGTTGCCATTTTGCCAATCTACTCTGGACCTCAAGTCCATCTTCACCAACAAGGACAATGTCGTCAGCAAACAGCATGCACCAGGGTGCCTCTTCCTGAATTTCTGATGTCAAAGCATCCTTTAGCAGAGCAGAAGAGGTAAGGACTTAGCACAGAGAAAATAATCACTACGTTAGGACTTAGAGCCGACCCTTGGTGACCCTTGGTCACAGACCAAGTAGAGACCTCTTGAGTATAATGTTCTGTGAGTAGAGATGTGCAAACAAGTGCAAGCCTACAGCCACCAACGATTTAAGAAGCTACTACACAGGATGAGTGCTAAGGTCACGTGACTTGCGGCACTTTGTATACACAATATGGCGTCGACTCCGCCCCTTGCACTAGTGATGTACCAACGCTGAAAACGTTATCGATAAGAGGTCGTTGTATACATCGAAAACTAAGGAAATAATTATTTCAACAGTTTTTTAATTATAACAAATGATTTTTTAAGCTAATGCTGTTTAATTTCATATTATTTATGTAATCTCTATAGATAACATAAATATTTATATATTTATTGAATCCAATGTGTTACTAACATATAACTTAACCTATGTTAGTAAAAAGGGATTTGGTCCGGTCGCCTAGCGCCCACACAAGCGGATTATCAGCCCGGGCGGCTATCATGTGCAGAATGGTGTTGTGGCTGCCGCGCAGCCTGCGCAGTAGTGAGGCGAACTTCTTACACCAGACGACGTCGAATCCGTCTGTACGCGCGTTGGCAAACATTGCCGACGCACTACGGAGGCCTATGTCCAGCAGTGGACGTCTTTCGGCTAAAATGATGATGATGATGATGATCAAATAATAATAATATGAAATTTAACAGCATTAGCTTAAAAATTCATTTGTTATAAATAAAAAACAGTTAACATTATTATCGTTTTCGATGGGTCCATAATGTTCCGCAAATATTTTTTCACGCAGCGTCTTGACGCAGCACTCATGCAGTAACGTGAATCGAATGAGCTGTTCCTACGGTCACCGCGTCTTGAAAATGTCATCAACGCAATAGTTATAGAATTTTTATAAAAAATCTTAACAAATAACAACGATATTATTTTATTAGTCAAAACATTTTTCAAAAACGACGTCCATTGTTTAACTATTGTGTTATTTTAATTGACAGTTCAGCTCTTCTGCACTCAATAATATTAAAGTGTCCATAGGCATGATTACGGGCCAACACTCGTCCCAACGTTGGGGCCAACGTGTGGAGCTCGCATTATGTTTTTAAGTGAGTTCAACCATTTTTGAATAAAATCGGATTGAGTTTTCAAACATGTGTCAAAATAAAATATAATTTAAATCAAAAGCACTAAGAAGTATTGATATCAACTTCGAAGCAAATCACCGCCAAAATAACTAACTAACCCTTTTTAACCCTGTTAGGGGATGAATTTCAACAAAATACGAAACACATCTTCCATCAATTCTGTTAAAAAAGGTTTATGCAAAATTTGAAGTAGATTGGACCAAGGAATCACGTTGTCCCATACAAACGTTGCCTTCCCTTTTCACCCCCTTTGGGGTATAATTTCGGAAAATCCTTTCTTATCGGATGCCTACGTCATACAAAGAACACACCCTCCAAGTTTCAGGTCTCTACGATCAGCGGTTTAGGCTCTGCGTTGATCTTTCAGTCATTCAGGACAAAGCCTTTTATATGTATAGATCGTTTTTATTTGTCCTTGAAGGATTTTAACTTGTTTTTTTTTTATGAACTTACTTATAAATGATACTATTCCAAATATTGTTGGGAAAATTCCAGTGGTTCCGAAGATTAAAGGTAATAAGTAAAAAACTTTGATAAATACAACATTTCACTCACACTCATTTTGCCAGGGGCCTTACTTCGGGGTGCTGGCCAGAAAACCTCCACGTGTGCCTAACGGCTGCTTGTCCTTCTGGACACGTCTAGAGGGATCGGCAGTTGTTTGGCCGGTGAATCCTGGGCACAGGCAATAAAATCCTGTCGAGGGATTAACCTTCGGGGGATTTTATTGCCTGTGGCGAATATTCTGGCGCGGGAGGGGCCCGTTGTGGGCCAGTGGGAAGTTGCTCCACGTGTCCCTCTGATATAAGCAGAGGGCACAGTGGAGGAGCGGTGGCGGGCCCGGTGTGCACTCACCCTGCCACTGGGCAGGCAGCGGAGGGACTGTGCACGGGGAGAAGGGGCTCGCCTGCTTGTGGCGGGCCAGGACCAGTCGGGGGTGGTTGTGTGAATACTCACGGGTTCCCATGCCCCCGGCTAAGGTAGTTGAAGGAACACCGTGGTGGTTTTAGTCGGTAAGAGTCCGACACTGGCTCCGCCTACCCCGGGCGGAGTGCGTCCATGAGGATTTCCCCACGGCGAAAAAAAAAAAAAAAAAAAAAAAGTGGCCTTACTTCCGACTGGTTTGAGCTCTGAGGGACTAAGGACGGACTGGGCGGCGGAGATTGCTTACCATCAGGTGACCCGCATGCTCGTTTGCCCTCCTATGTTAAAAAAATGGATTTCCTCCTGCTACGATCCTGATACACCTTCGCTTCATCTACGTTCATTAACCTCGTCATGCGTGCTCGTCGGTTTAGAGTGCTTTTAACTTGGCCTTTTTTGAGAACGTCTGCGATTTGTTAGGGTTCCGTATCGACCTGATACCCGTTGAAATAGATATTCGTGAGTGGTTAGGCCTTAAATTCGATTTAGTTGGTTGGCAATCCGCATCGTTAGTAACAAGCTAGGTAGATTTGCTGGCTTCTTCCCTCCCTACTTTCTATACCCTACCCATCCAATCACAGCCCTTTTACTTCTCCTTGCCCTTTCCCGCTCCACGCTGAATGGTCTTACACGACATGGCTGCCAACACAAAGAACAAGAAGACGCTATCGAGCAGTGTGGTTTCCCGCGAAAACCCAACGCCGCCGCCTTGTCGCGTCCGCCGCCATATTTGGACACACCGCGCCGCTCGCGCAGTGCTCGCTCAACCACCATAAAGTGAAGTCGCGCTCCGCCGCCGCTCCTCGCTCCGCCAAAGGACATGATCGACTAACCCGCTTATTAACAATATCGCTAATTTAGCCCGAAGGCTTCATATTTGTGTGTGTTGTGTCTTCGCGCTGTGGTGTTTGGGAGCCAGACCACCAGAGACCAAGTAAGTGTTCCCATACCCCAGCCCCACCTATACTCTAAACCTATAGCCAGCACAATCTATACAGTCCACTAATTCTCTCCCCCCCCATTGTAATTACTGGCCCCGCGAGCCAGTAACGCTTCCTGGTTCAGGTCCCTCGCATCTGAGCCAGCCGCTTCATTTTGGTCCATCTCACCGGACGCCTACCTTTGTAGTAGGTAGGTATATAGGTTTTAGTTAGGTTTCGATCATGCCGCCAACTCGAGCTAGCGTCGCGCCTTCGGGCACCGCCATATTAGAGATCCGTAAGCTCGACGCTAAAATGGCGTCGTACTTTTCAAACGTAAAATCACTCTTTGAAAGTATTGCTGACACCGCGATTAGTGCTGAATACGCTAATTTATTTCTTTGTAAGTCTAAAATAATAGACACTACTCGCTCAGAATTTGTAACCGCTTTAGATCAAAAGATCGATTTAGAATTATCAATCAATCAAGATTTCGAACCTAATTATTCTATATTAACAGAATTCGATAACATGTTCTCCACAATTAAACATACTGAGGCATGTATTTTATCCCGCAATAATTCTCCCGTTTTAAAGCAGGAACCCGCCACCGCTAGTAGCTCTAAAGTAGCGTCACATATAAAATTACCGCGACTAGAACTTCCCGTATTTAACGGAGACGCTGAAATGTGGCCTACGTTCTATGAGACGTTTAGATCTGTTATTCATAATAACACGTCCCTTAGTGACAGCGAACGAATGCAATACCTGGTGGGAAGACTGCAGGGCAGAGCCTTATCAGTTTGCAAAGGCATAATTCCGTCCGGGGACAATTATCACGTAGTTTGGAACGCGTTGTGTAAAAAATACAACGACGAACGCTCGCTCGCAACTTCATACATAAATAAGTTGTTGGGTCTTAAGAGGACGCTCCGAAAAAATAGTTCCCACGCTAGCTCCTCCCTTACACCCCACCTCCCGCTAGCTACACTTGTCACTCACCGCTAATATTGAAATATAAAGTCAACACGGCGAACAGAGAAACCATGGAATTGCCTACTAATATTAATGTTTTTTTAGCACCACAGTAAAATTTGAATTATACTTACCTGACCATTTTTGTCCTTTTTCCAGAAATATTCTTTTCTTGTCAATTGCTTTATCAATACGATCCATTTTAAAAGGAGCTATGGGACATTTTACTTCTACAACCATATCGACAATAATACCATCAGGCGTGGCTCCAAAAAAGGGATATTTTTCGTCTATGTAGAGGCCACATTTCTTAATTTCAATATTTTGTAATTGTGATAATTGCTCTAGTGCCACTGCTTCATATTGTCTTCCGTACTGTATGGAGGAGACATGTTGGGCAATTGGTGTGCTGTAAAGTATGTTTCTTAATATATTTCTACACCTTTGAGTCCTTCTACGTTTTATTACTTTACCAAAATTTGTTCTAAGCTCAAGCCACTCACTGCACTGACTTAGTAAAACTGTCTGTTGACTAATACGGTTGCGTTCTAATCCAGTCTTACGCAAATTATCTATAAAAGTTTCCTTTGACAGTTTGAAAGTTTCTGGATCGATATCTGGCTGCTCTGCATTTTCACCATAATTTAAATCGGAGGGTTTGGCAGCAGTAAAACAACGTTTCTTTTTTCGTTGTGCTAGTCTAGTTCTTTCCCGTTTCAGATAAATTTTATCTTCGCACTTCTTTGTGCTAGTCGTAGATGATGTCTGGTGAATATTTTCGTGGACTGTCTATAGCAATCTTTTTGTGTTGAAAGACACTACTGCTCCCCCACGCATCGAGTTTGGTAGCCTCGGCGTTGTGAATAATGTATTCGCTTGTCACCATCTTCACAATCACGGAATTAAATTGTTAATTTCTACTATGTTGCTATCAACATCTTCAATGAGACTTTTGCCGCAAGCATTTTGATTCTTTGGCAGCGTAATTCGTTTGATATGAACGGCGGCACCAACACCCATCTACTATGACTTCAATCATCGGGATGCCTTTCTGTCTCACCAGCCTTCTTCATTTCATCCCAAGCTGTTTTCTCCCATTCTTCTGCTATTTCGTCTTGCATTTTTTTTTTGTTTTTTTTTTCGTTTAAACCGACTGCATATGTAAATTATTTTAATTGATCATATCCACCGCCACTTGCCATAATTCCAGCTACGGCTTCTTTATTTATGTCCCAATCTATTGATTCAATATTAATTTCTTTGTTGCACATTAAACAATTTAAATTTAATCGCAAATAGAGTCCGTTTTGGTGTTCAGAAACCACTTCAACAGAACTCAACCCACAGTTAAAAAGGGTGTCGTGATCGGCGATAGTTTACAAATTATCGAAAAAACGTTGTGTGTTCACCATCCGTCTCCCACTTAGTATTTTGCTTTCCTAAAACGAAGGCGTAGATGTTAGTATAATCACAATAAATATTATTTTAGTTAGTATCCCTCTTGGATACTTTGAAACAGAGTTGCAAAAAACAGGAAATTTAAAATGAATGGGATATTGCGTTCGCCTTGGTAATGTCAAACCAAGGCGAAAGCAATATCCCATTCATTGCTTGTTTTTTTTTTTTAATTATCTCATCGTACTGTTAGACGGCCAACCCCGGTTGTCTTTTTAAAAAAAAACTTCAATGACCTACAACACTATTTATTTGGAACACAAACTACGTTACACCGAATTAGTATGACTTCCCAAACTTTGGTACTGCACGCGGTGATGCCCAGATTCTAACTGAATTTATTCAATATTAAAATGACCAACTAATGAAATTGATACTCAGCACAATATCTATGAACATTTATGACAATAACAATAGGAGTGCTGATGTAGGCTTTACTGCCTTATAATAAGGGTCATAACAGTACGCAAAAGTATGATAATTTTGACGTCTGAAAATTAACCCTTTTTTTCCCGTCCCGGCTTGCCACAATTCAAGTAGGCGAGCCCCTTATCCCCGTGCGGCCAAACGTTGGCCGCATCGACAAGGACCAGCGGCCGTCAGGGACACGAGGGCGTTTTCTGGCCCAGCACCCCACACGCTAGACCATACATACATACATACTGGGTTTTAAGTCTCAACTGTCTCAACATATAATAGAACATTTTTCACCTTCCTATTGAGGCTATGAAACTATTGACTGTGTTCGGCGACCATTAGTTAACTAAAATGTTAAAACTATTTTCATGTAAGTGGCATATTTTTTCTTTTTGAAAATAAATTTCTTTAAACCGAATTCAAATAAAATATCAGCTGGCGCTAGGGGTGAACGATATCCGCTTGCATACGCAGTCCGTGTCGTAGCGAACGTAAGTATGTTAGGTACGCGCAGCATTGATCCCGAGTTTTGTACGCTTTACATTGCGGGTTTGCAAAATACCAAATTACTAAAACAATGAGTATAAGGCTATTGGTTATTGGTATTCGATTGTGTTTAGCTAGTATAATAATAGCCTTTCAGTTTCGGGAGCGTTTCCCTGACACCTAGTTATGTATTATCAAGCCTGTTTCCCATTGGGATAGGCAGCCATCTCTTTTTTTTCATCTACGTTTAATACTCGTCATTGAGTCGTCATGCATATATTATTAATAAAAATACTTTGTTTTTTACGGACAACATAATCCAAGTATACAAATATGATGTTTATGTTGTATTGGTCGTGGACCTGAAAAAGTTTGTTACTTTGAAACCACTGGAAAAGCCCAGCACTGTGTACCGTACTAGGCCACTGTGATGAGATGACCTTTTTGACGTACTCATACGATAATTTTTCACATAATAACTCATAATTTAATTTTAGAACGTCAGTATGATGTCCCTGATGTAACGTTAATGAAAATCAGTTGAATTAAATGTTCCATAATTGCTGTTTTATTTGTTAATCTAATACTTTGTTTAAAACATGTTTTAAACACATTGGCAAAAAAACATTGTTTTTTCCCTCGTGTTTTAAATCAGTTGGTGATTATATTAATCAGATTCAATGGTGTTTAAAACATATGTTTTTTTCGTAACAACTCTGCTTTGAAAAAAAATATAATTATAAACATACCAAGTTAGTCGTATCCTGTAACAACTCCATTTTATTATAGTTCTCAACAGTTTCGGGAAGAATATTTTCTTTGATCCCATCGTTTCTTGTATTTCCATTTGCCTTAAAATTAAATGTTTTATAACTAATGATGTGCATACCTCATCATTACAGCCGAAAGACGTCCACTACTGGACATAGGCCTCCCCCAATTAAGGGGGGGATATGCCATAATCGCCACGCTTGGCAGGCGGGTTGGCGATCGCAGTTGGTTGGTTAAATACTCAGACAACGCTGCTGCCCATCCTCTGGTGAATCCCTTAGTCGCCTTTTACGACACCCATGAGAAGAGATAACACAATATTGATATTTGTGATATTTGTCACAATTTTGAGACACACATGGCGCATGACTGTCAATGACTTTTTTCCTCGCTTTGTTACTTCTTCACTATATCTATTTCTTGTTCATGTATATTTCTTTTGTATGTGTCTCAGTTGTGTCAAATAAATATTTTTCTTTCTTTTTTCTTTCTTTCCTTTTAGATAAGGGTGGTGCTATTCTTTAAGTCCGGCACCACACGGACCAGTCCGGCACCACACGGACCTTGCATACCTCATCTCCAAAAAACTCAATCTATTTTATTATTTTAAAACGATTGTAGCCTAAAAAGAAAGTACCTAATATACAAGCTTCTAGTACTGGTGATGATTGGACGCTAAGAGTGGGGGCCTCGAAGCGTCTACTAAGCGACCCTAGGGTGGACAGCAGTACGTGGTGGTCGCGTGCTACTGTGGGGGAAACAATATTGTTTTCCCGGAACGTGCCAAAGGCATAGCACTTGAGGGGCTCCGGCGCGGTCCAATAGAATTCCCGGAGCTCCTCGATTTTGTGCAGAGGATGGCCACCGTGTGGTTTTAGTCGGTAAGAGGCCGACATACCCCTCCGCCGTCCCCACACGGAGGGTAACCATGAGTCTTTCAACAGAAAAAAAAGGTCTCCACATTGATCAATTATATTATCAGTGTGATTAGAGCCAAAATTCAATGCTGGCAATCTAAAAAAAGTTAATTAATCATTTTTACATAGCATGGGTACGATGACAGCAGGACAAAACGATGCCTTATGAATAAGGGTAAAAGAGACTCCACTACTAAACATGTATTTGACACCTGATCCGTACCCATGCTATGTGAACAAGATTATAGGTAGAGATTTTATTCTATTTACAATAAATATGTTACGAGTTATGACCATTTTCAATAAAAACACAATCGGTTGATTTGCTTACTCAATAAGGATTTTGACATAACTTGTTCAATCCAATCACAAGTTATGTCAAAATACTTATTGAGTAAGCAAATCAACCGATTGTGTTTTTACTTTTTTTTTTGCGAGATTCCGTCCGCCTTTTTTATTCATCCAAGGTTTTACATAAGTAAACAAAAGTAAAGCACCCATGACATGACAATGACCAAAATGGCAGAGGCTATGGTGCCTTTTCTTTGTCTCGCAGACATTCAACAATCGTGTGTAGGTAAACATACTTGTAATACATAAGAAACACGCAGACCAACACAAACATGTTCAACAAATAAATACTTGTGTCTTGTGGGAATCGAACCCACGACCTCGTGACCAGCAGTCGCACACTCGAACCACTAGACCACAGACGTAGTCAAAGTAGTAGTTATAGTTTCATTTCAAGTTTGGCCCTCTCCTAACCTATTCCATAAATTCACGCTGTATAAACCGCTAATACAATATTTCGTGTGTTATACCTACTCAAGTTGTACAATTTTACACTATACATACCCACTTTTCTTTACGTAATAATACTTGAACTAGAAGTAAATTTTTAAATTAATTAGTTCAACTGGCGACTCCGGTAGTATCTCTGTTCCGAACAAGTAAATTGCTTCCTATAAAGAAAACGTTTATATTTTAGTTTTATTAAAGCTAAAATAATAATAATACATTTTTAGAAATAAAATAGATAATAATGCACTTACCTTTTAGATTGTCTAGCGATCATACTTGCTTCTTTATAACGTTTAGCTATTTTTCTTTTTGAAACATATTTTCTATTAATTTTATTACCCATGACACTAGTAAAAGACGTCAACGTCTGTCAGAATGATTTTTAAATATTTTATGCTTGTTTTATGGCTATAAAGTCTTTTTTGTTTACGGTATTAAATATTTTCGTAAATTCGTGACAATTCACGCATAGACGCGACAGACACAGACCCTTCCTCTATAGCGCAATGCGCGGCACTGAAGGTGAGCATTGCGATTTGCTCTCGTAAATTTTATGTTAGCTGCAATAGAGCTCACTTTCAAATAAATCATTCTCGCGCGTTTTACCGCGGAAGTAAAGGCCGTAAGTCTCAAAACAATTTTCGTTTATTACATAAATAATAATTAATCAATAGAAATTTCCTTAAAGCTGTATTTAATATACTTTATTATCTGCCTATCTCCATAAATTTTATATACCTAACTTAAATAATAACGGAGAAATATTCGGAAAATCTCTAAAAACGCATGATTTTGAAAAATTAAAAGCATCGAAAAAAAAACAACGAATCATGTAACTGGGATAGTCAAACGGTAGATAAAGGTTCAAAATAACATATGTTTAAATTTGAAATTCATCAGGCATGTGTACGACTCGGCATATGTTTCCGAAAAGTCACCTCATTTTGGGAGCCTAGTCTTAAACCCATTACACAAGCGACACCAAAGTCACTTGAACACTTTGTTGATCTCTTTTCTACAACTATATCCGCTTTAAATACTATTAATAGTGATAACTTAGGCGATTTTATCTTCGTACATTTAGGTTTAAAATGTTTAGACATAGAGACAGTGCGTCATTTCGAACTATCCATTCGGGACTCCAAAGGCTTACCAACAAGCAAACAGCTGATCGAGTTTGTACGCGAACAGTATAGAGTTCTGAGTCGGGCAGATAACACGCTTACCCACAGTCATACAGACAATAAATCCCGCACGACGCAAAACGCACACAAAGATAAATCTCCCGCGCATTCGTTTAAAACCTACCTAAATGTACAACCACAAACTTCGTCACAAAAAACATGTACTTGTTGCACAGTGGGCTCGCATCATTTATTCCGTTGCGACAAGTTCAATAACCTTTCGCCGCCGGAACGTTATAACTTTGTTAAAAATTCTAAACCTAATATTTGTTTTAATTGTTTGAGTTCTCAACATACTATTCGCAATTGTAATTCGCAGAGTACATGTAGGTTCTGTTCAAAATCTCATCACTCATTACTCCACTTTCAACAAAGTTCGCCGCAATCTCAGCCGACGCCCGCGCAGACGGCTAAAACTACGCTTTCGTTAAATTCGTCTAGTGACAACTCCAGCCACCCTGTGGTGACGTTGTGTAATAATCCCGCTTCCGCATCCGCTAACGCTCATGGTTTCGTGGTTCCACCCGAAAATGTGTTATCCGCAAATACACAAAATAGTAACAATTCCTTGCCGCCTTCGCTTATAGGTGTATGCGTAAAAAATACACCGATAGACGCTTCTCGCATCGCTCCGCAATGTACCACGGTGCTTTTAGGTAGCGCTATATGCCTCGCGCAAGACGCAAGTGGTAACATGCAAGCTATCCGTGTTCTCATAGATAGTGGTTCTCAAAAGGATATTATAACCCGCAACTGTTGTTTACGTTTAAACTTACCTATTCATAATGCCAAAAATACTCACGTTTCGGGAATAGGTAATGTTTTAAATGAAGTTCAAGGAATTACGCAGTTAAATGTCTTGTCCCGCTTTAATAATAGTGTTTCTTTTGCCTTGCAACCTTATGTTGTCGACCGCATCGCTTCTAATTTACCTAACATCCGAGTAGATACAGCCGCACTATCGTATCTATCTCACTTGCAACTCGCTGACGAAAATTATTCGTATCCCGCAGAAGTCGATATGATATTAGGTAGTGACGTTTTTGCTCGCATATTATTACCGCATAAAGTTTTCCGCTCGCAATCGCTACCCGTCGCTATTCAAACTAGCTTCGGTTATTTAATTTTAGGTAACGCTCCTGTACTTAGTAATAATAGTTCCTCTACGCATTCGTACTACAGTTCTCATTGTGTTTTTTCTTCGAACGAAGACACATGCTTGTCACGCTTTTTTGAATTAGAAGAACTGCCCAGTAAAACGTTTCTCACTCCTGACGAACAAGAATGCGAAGATATTTTTGAAAAGACGACTACGCGTGACGTCACTGGCCGCTATAGTGTTGCGCTACCATTGTGTAAAGATACCGCTGTTCTCGGTAACTCGCGCGCTACTGCCGAGCGTAGGTATTTAGCACTAGAACGCCGCTTACTTTCAAATCCCGCAATTAAGTTAGAATACGATAAGATTTTAATCGATTATTTAGATAAAGGTTATATTACACCGGTTAATTCTTCTAATATTGACACTCCGCATTATATTATACCGCACCATATTATTGTCCGTGATGATAAAATTACTACCAAAATACGAATGGTACTCGACGCTAGTATGAAAACTGATTCAGGTTACTCGCTTAACGATATTTTGCACAGCGGTAAGAATTTACAAACCGATTTATTCCGCATTATTCTTAATTTTCGACTTTATGCCGTCGCCATTAGCGCTGATATTAGGCAAATGTACCTCCAGATTGTAGTGCAGGAGTCATTTCGTCGGTATCAACGCATTCTTTATAGGTTTAATACTCAAGATCCACTACAATTGTACGAATTCAACCGTGTAACTTTTGGTATGACTTGCAGTCCGTTTCTCGCGATGCGCACCGTACGTCAACTTGCCATAGACGAGAGACAACGCTTTCCGCTTGCCGCAGAGGTTATAGAGAAGGACTCGCTTTATATGGATGATTTAGCATTGAGTTGTTTATCTGTTGACGAAGCTGTTATATTATCAAAACAGCTGATCGATTTATTCGCCGCTGGAGGTTTTGATTTAGTAAAGTTTTCGAGTAACTCGCCCGCGTTTATGTCAACTATTCCTTGTGAGAGTCGAGTCACTGAACTCATCGAATTTAATTCTGACGATAACTTAAAAATACTAGGTATGCGTTGGATGCCCGCTAGTGATAATTTCTTGTTTTCGGTAAATGTTGAAAATCGCAGTTGTACAAAACGCAATATTTTATCTAATATCGCCCGCCTTTGGGATTTAATGGGCTATGTCGCACCCGTTATTTTGCTCGCTAAATTAATTATTAAATCCTTATGGGAACATAATGTCGACTGGGACGACACACCGCCGCAAAATATTGTTGTTTTGTGGCAACAATTTGCCAAAGAATTGCCATTATTAGAAAATATTAAAATCCCCAGATTTGTAGGATTCGAACAACGATGCCTACTTTCGCTTTTAGGTTTTTGTGACGCTAGTGAACGTGCGTACGGTGGTGTTGTATACCTACACGTTCATTTCCCCGATACAAACAAAAGTATCGTTAGTTTATTGTGCGCTAAATCGAAAGTCGCTCCCGCTAAAATAGTATCGCTCGCTCGTTTAGAACTCTGTGGCGCCGTCATACTCGCTCAGCTGTTACGAACCGTTTTGGATACCTATTCATCGCGTTGTAAAATTTGTAACATTTTCGCATTTTGTGATAGCACCGTAGCTCTAACGTGGATACATTCTACTCCCGCTAGGTGGCAAACCTTTGTTGCCAATCGAGTTTCGAAGATACACTCGAATCTCGACCGCAAACATTTTTATCATATTAAAGGAATCGACAATCCCGCTGATTGCCTTTCACGTGGCCTTACGCCATCCAAACTGGTGGATCACCCGCTGTGGTTCCCTGGGCCTACATTCGCATTGCTACCTAAGGAAGATTGGCCTATTGTAGAGTTTGACCCTAAATCGGTCGCTAACCCGCCGGAAATCAAAACTAATGTTTTTGTCACCACTTCTAAGGGTGATGACACATTGGCGCTTCCATTAATTTATCAATTATCTATCCGCGCTTCAAATTGGACTCGCTTATTGAGATCAGTAGTTTATTTTCTTCGCTTCATTCGTAAATTGCCGCGTAAATTTGAAATATCGCACTTAGAGATTGCCGAGACTTGGATTATAAAGGCTCTTCAACAAGTTCATTTCGCTTTTATTTTTAAATCGCTTCATAAAGACGAGGCCACACCGCTGCCTCGTTCGTTTGCAAAATTAAAACCTTTTATTGACTCTGGAATCCTTCGCGTCGGTGGTCGACTTTCAAATGCCGATCTTGAATTTGATAGTCAACATCCGATTTTACTTCCAACTCGTGATCCTGTAGTGAACCTTGTTATCGATCACTATCATAATCGCAATCTACATACGGGTCCGTCCTTACTTCAGTCAATTTTAAGGCAAAAATACTGGATTCTTTCAGCTCGTAGTTTAATAAGGCAGCGTGTACACAAATGTAACATCTGCTTCAAAACGAATCCGAAATCGCAATTTCCCATGATGGCTGACTTGCCAGCATGCCGTGTACGTGAGGCCAAGCCTTTCTTGCACACTGGTGTCGATTACGCAGGACCTATTCCGATCATTCCGCATAGACGCCGAGGCGTACGCAGTCAGAAGGCATACATTGTTTTGTTTGTTTGTCTTGTCACTCATGCAATTCACGTTGAGTTAGCCTCTGATCTGTCCACTGAAGTATTCTTAAATGCTTTCAAACGCTTTCTTTCTCGCCGCGGCCCTGTCAGTATTATGTATTCTGACTGTGGCACTAATTTTATTGGTGCAAAGTCTTACTTGAAGTCTTTGTACAGCCTCGTTGATTCCACCGCTTATAATGATTCAATAACTAATTTTCTTTCGCATGACCGCATTCAGTGGAAGTTAAATCCTCCACTGTCACCCCACTTTGGGGGAATTTGGGAGAGTAACATCAAATGCGTCAAAACTCACCTAAACAAAATTGTAGGAAACCAATTTCTTACCTTTGAAGAAATGCTGACAGTGCTTGCTCAGATAGAAGCGCTGCTCAATTCTCGCCCGCTTTCTGTTCTTAGTTCGGATCCTTCTGATCCTCTCCCGCTTACACCCGCGCATTTTTTGACTTTGAGCCCTCTCAAGTCTTTACCCGCTTCTGACGTTACCCGCGAAAAACTAGTTCAACGCAAGCAACTCGTTGATGAGTTGGTCCAATCGTTCTGGAAACGCTGGCGTATTGAATATCTGAATACTCTCCAGTCTAGACAGAAGTGGAATACGCCCGCTAGTCCCATCACACTTGGAACCGTAGTAGTTATTAAAACGGATAACATTCCACCGCTTCAGTGGCCCTTAGGCATAGTAACCGCGCTCTATCCCGGATCTGACGGCACGACCCGCGTTGTTGACGTCAGAACTAAAACCGGTACATATCGTAGACCTGTGGTGAGGCTCTGTCCTCTCCCGACTCAGTAGGTATTGCATCATAGTCGCTCTTAGTTCTAATTTACATTTAAGTATAGTTTAACTCTTTCGCTTTAAGTTTAGGATTCTCAGCGTCTCATACGTTGGATCACTTTCACCGCTCTATTCTTTCTCACTTTTCGCATTATCTTTGGAAGGGTTATTTCATCCCCTTCCAGGCGGGGGGCATGGTTAGGCCTTAAATTCGATTTAGTTGGTTGGCAATCCGCATCGTTAGTAACAAGCTAGGTAGATTTGCTGGCTTCTTCCCTCCCTACTTTCTATACCCTACCCATCCAATCACAGCCCTTTTACTTCTCCTTGCCCTTTCCCGCTCCACGCTGAATGGTCTTACACGACATGGCTGCCAACACAAAGAACAAGAAGACGCTATCGAGCAGTGTGGTTTCCCGCGAAAACCCAACGCCGCCGCCTTGTCGCGTCCGCCGCCATATTTGGACACACCGCGCCGCTCGCGCAGTGCTCGCTCAACCACCATAAAGTGAAGTCGCGCTCCGCCGCCGCTCCTCGCTCCGCCAAAGGACATGATCGACTAACCCGCTTATTAACAATATCGCTAATTTAGCCCGAAGGCTTCATATTTGTGTGTGTTGTGTCTTCGCGCTGTGGTGTTTGGGAGCCAGACCACCAGAGACCAAGTAAGTGTTCCCATACCCCAGCCCCACCTATACTCTAAACCTATAGCCAGCACAATCTATACAGTCCACTAATTCTCTCCCCCCCATTGTAATTACTGGCCCCGCGAGCCAGTAACGCTTCCTGGTTCAGGTCCCTCGCATCTGAGCCAGCCGCTTCAGTGAGAGTTTACCAAAGATGCAGCACTGTCAGTGTCACCATGCACAATCAGCGTGCACCTTACTATGAAATGTGAATATTTGCATCTCTTTCTTACTCAAGTATGTACCACCACGGATGTCTTTGTTTGCCTTATATATATATATTTTTTAAATCAACAATAGAGCATGCACAGTAAGCAAAAAACTGTATTCACTCTGTCCCCGTAGCCTGATGTGATATGGTATGAGTCCCGGTAACATATTTTACGTATCATTTCTGTGATTTTCTGGAGTTCTCTTAATTTACATCAAACTAATGTTATGTTATTGAAATTACGTAGTTACCTATATGTAGTAAAAAGTATCGATATCTCTATATGCCAAAGCTCATCCTTATTTGTTGTGTAAACAAACATTATTAAATGATCATGATTAAATAACAACAAGACTAATGTAAAACGTATTAAGGAGGAGTAATTAATTGATTTATAGACGAAAAAACACAACCACGGTGCAGATT
This sequence comes from Asteroscopus sphinx, assembly GCA_949699075.1. Lineage (NCBI taxonomy): Eukaryota > Metazoa > Arthropoda > Insecta > Lepidoptera > Noctuidae > Asteroscopus > Asteroscopus sphinx. The sequence goes on from OX453019.1 coordinate 9,965,658, forward strand.
TTTGGAAATTAAACGTAGTTTTGTAATAAACAATGTCACTAACCTATGAAAAGATATACCGGGCTCCTTTTTCCTTGAATTGGATTTGCATCCCTCAAAACAACACAGAGTCATTTTTCATCAATGTGCACTATACACTGAATAAGTTCAATCGTCGTAAATATCACTTTAATCAACTAAATTTATTAATAAGAAGATTTGTTTATATGCATTTGACACCTAACGTACTCGCTTGGTAGACAAAAAATGGCGCACAATTTGCCGCAAGGCGATCTTTAGTGACGTCAGCAACAAAATGTTGCCATAGTAACAACCATCTAACAACTATTTGTCACTTTTTAACACATGCGGAATTGTATTTGCTGAAATGAGACAATCGATTTTCATTTAATTCTCTGTCGAAATTCACAACAGTTTTATATAGAAACATTTGGAACGGTTCCTGTAGTCTTTATTCGTTGACAGCCACACACTGAACTTGTCGGTGTTGCCAGCGGCCGACCGAACGTGGGTACTAGATTGGCTGTGGTTTATAGCTTATCGGTTCAAAGGTATTATACTGACGTAATAGAGACACTGTCACCTCATTATCACGTCACCGAAAGCGAAATGAGTTTATGTGCGAAATTGACACGTGTAGGAGTGATTTTTAGTGATGTAACATGGACGTTTCCGCATTATCGATATAGTTCAACCGGCCTTACTTTTATGGAGTGGTAGTATTTTAAAACTGCTAAGCTATTAAGTAACTATTGTTTTAAAATTACAGATATTTGAGACATAATTTTATTTGTTTTAAAAGATTGAGTTACGCAATTAAGGGTTATATTATAATTACATTATTAATGTCACGAAGGTAAGGAATACATAAGTAAGAAATAAAAAAATCAATTAATCATCATTTCAGCCGTAAGACGTCCACTGCTGGACACAGGCCTCCCCCAAGCATATATTGGGGGGATATGCCATAACCGCCACGCTTGGCAGGTGGGTTGGCGATCGCAGTTGGTTGGTTAAATACTCAGAGAACGCTACTGCCCATCCTCTGGTGAATCCCTTAGTCGCCTTTTACGACACCCATGAGAAGATATAGGCTGGTGCAATTCTTTACGTCCGGCACCACACGGAACATTTTACAATTAATCATATTAGTTTTAATTAGGTGTATAGAAAGGTTTTCAATCCCAGAACTAAGTTCCTATACACGATTCCGGAATTGGTCAAATTATTGATTTTTTATGAAAAATTACAATATCTATGAACTTAACAAGTTTTCTTGTCCAGTCAACTTAAGTTGCACATCAGACTTATCCTACTAATTTATACTACTACATGTAATACTAATGTAAATTTATAGTATATTTATAATTTGTAGTATATTATTATAGTATATTAAATGTAGTATATTATTTTGCGAGTAAAGTCCACTTCCACCTCCACCTCCACCTCTGCTCCACTCCACTCCACTCCGCTCCGCTCCACTCCACTCCGCTCCGCTCCACTCCACTCCACTTAACTTCACCTCCACTTCCACCTCCACCTCCTCCTCCACTTCCACTCCACTTTCATTCATCCATCTATCCATCCATCGTACATTACTATCCGCTCGTGCAAATGCATAGAAGCTTCGTATCTGTCGGGTGAGGGAGGACGCACCCCACGAATCAATTTTTTTTTTTATTCTTTCTTTCTTAAAACCCTTACTTTGTTTTAAGTCATAAGCTTTCAAACACAAAAAGTTTCATCAAAATCAGTCCAGTAGTGTTAGCGTGATGCTCGAACAAACAATTTTATATAATTTTGTAATAGTTAAGATAAGATAAAAAGTAGCCTATATGTTAATCCAGGTTAAGTTCTATCTGTATGCCAAATTTCATTAAAATCCATTTAGTAGTTTTTGCGTGAAGAATAACAAACATCCATCCATCCATCCATCCATACTTACAAACTTTCACATTTATAATATTAGTAGTAGGATAGGATAGGATTTTTGGAACTAAAAATTTTGACATTCTGTCTCCATAATAATTTATCATCTTCGGTTGAACTAGTTTTTTATCTCTAACTCTTCTTGTATTATATTTATTTTTAACTTTTACTTTATACGCGTCACTTCGTAGATTTACCACTTTGAATATTTACCATTATTAAAGTAAAGACCTTTATAAGAAACAAACACCGACCCGAACAAATTCCGTAGGTATGGATCATTGGTAATTTTATTAAACGATACAGTTATCCTTAAAATATCTACTGCAAACCCTGTAATTTTGTTCGAGGCTTTTATCTTTTTTTATATTTTATTTTATTGTATAGGATGGCGAAACGAACTAAAGGCCAACCATATGTTAAGCGGTTACCTTTGCCAATAACAACTGCAATACCATCTAGGCTGTTACCTAAATGGTACCGAAAGTCGGTTCGCCAAACTGAGACATGAAGATGGAAAGTCTCATGTGATTGTAATTACACCGGCACCCGTACCATTCTGACCGAAACACAGCAATGCAAGCATCACTATTTGGCGCTAACAGCATTTACAGGAAATCTGGAAGTTATGAAGTTAGCCGGTCAATATTCTACAGCATTTTTAGCCCGGCCGCACATTGTCATGAAATAGCACCGTATTTACATTTTAATATGTCAAAAGCAGACATACGATTCGGAAAATTCTGTCAGTCTGCGGGGCTGGTACTAAAATTAACTGTATAATTATATATATGCCATAGACGTACAACATACTATTATAACATCGTAAAAGTACAACCATGGTATAGGTATAGGTTCCGGCGCGTCAGATTTTTTCTATGATCAATGAATTAATCATTGTGATTTCCTTCCAATGTGCGGCCGGACTAAATAAACCTTTCAATACTATCAACCGACTTCAAAAAAGGAGGAGGTTCTCAATTCGATTGTATTTTTTTAAAGCAGTAACGGACACTAACTTGTGACATGTATGGTGCTAGGTACTCATCGTCTTCGGACGATACAACAACAGGAATAATCTCAATCGAACGGCGCTTACAGGTAAGCTAGTTTGATTGTACAATTATACCTGTAATTGTATCGTCCGAAGAATTTTACTAATGTAGATGTTCAAAGATTGTTGTGCAATCAGATTTTTTATTTTTATTAATGTTCCATTCATTAATACTTAACTTAACCAACTATGTTAAGTCACATTAACTTGAGCAATTGATCCTTAAAAATCTAATGAAAAAATTGCTTCTGGGAAGCCTTCACCGCGTACAGGGCGGTTATAAAACCTTGCGAAACAATTTGAGCTGTCAGTCCAACCAGCCGTTCTTCTTATCTCGTCGATCGAAACACCCCTATTTAGCGCTGCAGAAGTTGACGCATGCCGCGTGCTGTGCGCCGAGAATGTGGCAACATCTATGCCACTTTCTTGTAGTACGGATTTTATCCAACGGCTGATTGAAGTGACAGTAACAGGCTTATAGGGCTTTCTGTAGGATAAAAATAGGTTTTTATTATTACCTCTAATATTTTTTGTAATATTTAAATAATCAACAATAGCTCTAGCTGGACAGACATGTGGCCGATTTGTGAAAAAAGGCAGCCTTATAAAAGGTTGTTTTCTGTTAGGTGCAGATGTTTTAAGTAATTTATATATTTGAATAAACACAACATCAGACTCTATCTTAATATGATCTATATCAATGGCACATATTGTTTGGGCCCTATGTCCCGTAGCTAAAACTAAAAGAGTTACAGTCTTTTTTGAACATACTTCTAAGTTATCACAAGTTACAAATTTGGTTTCTATGTAATTTAATACCTTAGACCAGCGGTACTCTAAGTGTGTTCCGCGGAACCCTAGGGTTCCGCGATACCCCTGTAGGGGTTCCGCAAGAATTTAGAAAAAAAAAACAAAACACCTCTCTCTGGTCACTGGTCGAACGTTTTGAATCCGCCCGCCGCGCGTATACTTGTGAGCGCGCAGTCCCTTTGATAAAAGCCGCCTCTGAATTAGACGCTATAGTTGTGAACAAGCGACTTTCGGCTCTATCTTCAAAAGCATAAAGTCGAGATTGTTTACAACGCATTTTTTTGTATTTATATTTTTATTTCCGCTTTTTGTTTATCAAAGGCGCCGACTCGAGTATTTTTGAGAATGTTCGAGTTCGAGTCTAGGACTAAGTATAAAAGCGCTATTATATAAAAAAAGTCGCGCCTCGTCAGTCAGTTGACGATTAGCGTTCGGAGCGATAAGTTCGTACCTACCTACTTACAAGCTGGCTAGCCTGCTGCCTTCTTGTAAGTTCTACTGCCCGCTGTATTCTGATTGTACCTATCAGTTTTGTACATTTCTTCTTTGGACTAAACTTTGTCTCATAAACGCAGTAACGATTGTGCATTATTTTGACCCTACCATCCTGACGTGTAACATTATTAATAAAGAAGAATGGAACGTTGGCTTAAAGGTGTTAAACGTGTTGCAACGACATCTTCTAATGACGCTGAATGTTCAAAAGCAGTACGCGCGGAGAATACAGCAATTACCGATCCAGACGATGATGCCACGACGTCAAGCTCCACGGTTTCAAAGACGAAAAAAAGGAAGTATGATGAATCATATATCAGTTTCGGATTTGTTGATTCCAACGGCTCACCTCTCTGCATGTTATGTAGTAAACTGCTTCCTAATAGTTCCATGGCACCTGCCAAATTACGCAGACATTTAGAAACTGTACACCCCGAGTCTAAAGACAAGAATAAAGAATTTTTTGTTCGTAAAAAAGAACAGTTATTGGAAAGTCAAAAAAATATGATGCATGTAACACAAACTATCAATGAAAAGGCCACGGAGGCATCATATTTAGTTAGCTATCGCATTGCACAAGCAGGTGAAGCGCACACTATCGCTGAGAATTTAATAAAGCCATGTGTGTTAGACATAACAAAATGTATGCTCGATGAAAAATCTGCAAAGCATCTTTCTACTGTACCGCTATCAAACGATACTGTTTCACGGCGAATCCATGATCTGGCAAGCTACGTCAAACAAGAACTAGTTGCACGTCTACAAAAAACACGATTCGCCTTGCAAATGGATGAGTCAACTGATGTCACTGGTCTGGCTATCTTGCTGGTTATCGTGAGATATCCATATGAACGTTCTTTTGAAGAAGACATGCTTATGTGTTCACCGCTGCCCACAAACACTACCGGGGAAGAAATTTTTAATAAAATAAACATATTTTTTAAAGAAAATAATCTTAGTTGGAACGATTGCATTGACATTTGTACAGATGGGGCCAAGGCGATGACAGGTAAAACAGCAGGAGCAGTATCACGAATAAAAAGTAAAGCGCCTAATTGTAGTTCCAGCCATTGTATTCTGCATAGACAAGCACTTGCGATGAAGCAAATGCCGTCAAATCTAAAATTAGTTATGGATGAAGCGGTAAAAATAATTAATTTTATCAAATCACGACCACTACAATCCCGATTGTTCTCATTATTGTGTGAAGATTATGGCAGCAAACATAAAACACTGCTGCTCCATACAGAAGTGCGATGGCTGTCTCAGGGTAAAACTTTAACAAGGCTATTTGAACTTAGAGCCGAGTTACAAATGTTTCTTTAAGCAGATACAGTTTCTTTTAATTTGAAAGACCGTTTGTATGATAAAACTTGGTTGTTCCGATTGTCTTTTATGGCGGATATCTTTCAAAAACTGAACGAATTGAATTTATCATTGCAAGGTAAACAGACAACAGTGTTCCAGGCCTATAACAAAATAACTGCCTTCAAAAGAAAATTAGATTTTTGGATTATTTGCGTTGGTAAGAGAGAAATAGAAAGCTTTACGTCACTCAGTGAGTTTGTTAGCGATAACGACTCGGAAATGTTTCAAGATGATGTGTTTGAAGAATTGGTCCAATATCTCACTTCGGTGCGCGCATCTTTTGTAAAGTATTTTCCCGAAGAACATAATACAAAAATGAAGCTGAATTCATGGATTCATAATCCTTTTTTACCCAACTTGCAAAAGCCCGAAAGTATGTCAAACGAGATATATGAATCTCTTTTAGAAATGTCATCAGACACAAGTATGGAGTCACTGTTCAAAACGACGCCTCTCAACGATTTTTGGTGCAGAATCCGTGATGAATATCCAATGCTTGGCAGAATGGCTCTGAATATTCTTCTCCCGTTCCCTGTTGGGAACGGGAGAAGAATACAAGAACATATTTGTGCGAAACAGGATTCTCAACCTATGCAGCCACGAAAACAAAATATCGCAATAGACTGGACGCCGAACCTGATATGAGACTTCAAATGTCTTCTATCAAACCTGATATCAACCAATTGATGAAAAATAAAAAACAGTTTCATACCTCCCATTAGTTAAGATTTTTTCATTTTTAATATCTTCTATTATTGTACTTGGCATGTGGTTAAAGTAAGTAATAATTAGTAACTGTTACATTGTACTTTTATTATGCTTATATAATTAAGAATACACTTTTAAAAACTATTGTTTTATTGTAGGGTTCCGTCAAGTATTTTGCTTGTCAAAAGGGTTCCGTGACCAAAAAAGTTTGAGAACCGCTGCCTTAGACACATCCCATGTGTAATCATATTTAGGCTGACTTGGTCTCAACTTAAAAAAACCTCTAAATAGCCTTTTAATGATGTAATTTGTTCCAACATGAGGGCCTAATAGTAATGACAGGGCTGACCTCGTAGAGTTCAAACTACCATATGATAAACCTTCTTTAAATTTATTTGTGAAGTAAGTAATTATATCTGATATACTAGCTTTTAAAGTACTTATCTGCTTTGTATTGCAGTATTTTATCCAGTCTTTTATGCAAGGTGCATACTGCTTAAGAGTATTGGCAGAGATTGAACTTAGTATTATGGCAATGGCCTCTTCATCTAAGCCTGCTATTAGAAAGCTGCGGTGGAGAGCTGTCCTGCCATCAATGTTAGGTTCCCATGTAGTGGATGACATGTTCTGGAATTACATAACATAAGTAAGCTTTTGTTAGGTTTAAACAACAATGGCTTCTTGATTAGAAGTTTTTGAAAAATGGGATACCATGGTTGTGTAGGCCAATCTGGTACAACCATGATACCCATACCATTGTCTACTATTATTTTTTCAATGCATTTTGAAATCATTGAAAAGGGGGGAAAAGCATAGAAATATATATTTGACCAAGAAAATGTGAATGCATCAACTTTAAATGCATCAGGGTCGGGGTGCCATGACACATATGTTTTACATTTAGCATTAGTGCGTGATGCAAATAAATCTATCTCTGGGTTTCCAAAGTTCCTAACTATACTTTTAAAGTATCTATTACCAAGTTCCCATTCTGTATGCCCTATATTTTTTCGAGATTGAAAATCCGCAATAACATTGTCTTTTGTATTAATGTAAGAAGCATAAATCCATATGTTTTGTTTTTCACACCACTGCCATATTAATTTCGAGATATTGTTCAAATTTTGATATTGAATTCCGCCTAAACGGTTTATATAAGATATTGCAGTGGTATTGTCAATTCTCAACAGTATTTCACAATCATGCAGATCTTTAGCAAAACTTTTTAAGCCTAAAAATGCTGCATGAAGTTCTAAAGTATTAATATGGAGTTTTGCTTCTTCTTTAGTCCAAGGCCCACTGGCAGTTTTGTTACCACACCTTGCACCCCATCCTGTGAGAGATGCATCTGTCTCAATTTCTAAAGAAAATTTATTTTTTCTTATAGGGCATACAGCTGATTTTAGATTTGTAAACCACCATTTTATGTCTTCCTGGCAATTATTAGGTAATGTTATAATAGTTTCAAAATTTTCATCATTTGATAGTAGTGATAAATATTTAATTCTTTCTAATTGTTTGGTATATAACATGCCATACTTAATAGCAGGGCAAACTGAAACTAATGTTCCTAAAACTTGAGCTAAAAATCTAATTGAGAATCTAGACTTCAGTTTTGATAGTAATTCTAAACATCTCTGTCTCTTGTCTTGCTCTATTGCAATAGTCATATCTTTACTATTAAAAACAAAACCTAAAAATTTGCATTCTTTTTTAGGTATTGTACTGCACTTCTTGTAATTTACTAAAAAACCTAAACTTTCAAAAAGGTTTAGTACATAGTTAACTTGATTTTCACATTCTAAATATGAGCCTGCAATGATACAGGTGTCATCAAGGTATTGTACTAGTCTTATTCCTCTTTTTCTAATTACAGAGAGTATAGGTTTAAATATTTTTGTGAACAGAAAAGGGGCTGTACAAAGGCCAAAGGGTAGAACTGTAAATTGGTATAATTTACTCTCAAACCAAAAAGAGAGGTATTTTCTAGAGCTGTGGTCTATTTTTATCATATAATAAGCATTCTTTAAATCAATGGTAGCTAAATAATCATTATTTTGTAATAATTTGCAAACTGTGCGGTAATCTTCTAATTTAAAATGGTCAGGCTTGCAACTTGTTTAATTTTTTGAGATTTAGAATGAAGCGATATTCTCCATTTGGTTTCTTAACTAAGAAAATGGGTGAACAAAAATTATCCTTTGTGGGACTACTTCTTTCAATAGCCTTAATGTTTAGTAAGTCATTAATTTCTTTTCTAACAAGAACTGTCTCCGATAGGGAAAAATTGTTGTTTAAGGGTATGTCCCCCTGATAAGGTGTTTTAAAAAAATCTAGTGAATATCCCGACACCCATGATAGAATTATTGGGTCATCTGTTATTGTTTCCCATATTTCTGTGAAATAAGGCAATCTGCCTACCTCTGTTGTTGTAGGTTGATTCACTTGCGTCGGTTGTGACTGCGTTCTCGATGTTGCTGGGTTGGTCGCCGCGGCTTCTTCGCCTGCATATTTACTTTCTTCCCCCCTCCGTGGTGTTGGTTCTGGCTCTTTGTCTTGTTGTATGCAGGACGTTTGTATCCTGGTTGAGGGGGGGCCCACGAGTTTAAAGCCTTTTGTTTTGGTGAAGCATTATTTTGTTTTGTTTTTGAAAGATCCTGTGCTGACTTCTGTACTGCTTTGGTTATCTTGATTCTTTCTGTTAGGCCTGCACCAAACAGGAGTTCATCAGGACTCCCCTGTAAGGATTCTTTCATTTCTTTATTTATAACATTTTGGATAAGTGCTCTTCTGCTTTGCGTTTCAGAATGTATTATTTCACATAATATCTTAGCTGCATCATTAAAATGTTTAATTCCGTCCACTTTATTGCCCTTCATTAAAAAACATTCCAAACCACAACCAATGGCTGCTAACGAAGCGGAAACATTCCTTTGTCTGCTTTCTATAATGATATCACGCTTTTTTACTTGTTCTGATACTGCGGCTGACAGTTCAGGGTTAAGTTTTGGGGGTATCATAGCTGGTATATTATTGAATGGAATGTATTGTTTTAACAGAAGTATCTTTTCCTCCTTTTTGAGTCCTTTTGATAATATAGGTGTCCAGCGTTGTGCAATTTCGTTATGAGCCGGAGGTCCATTTATTGATTCCTCCTCCACAGTTCCCATAGCAGCTAAAATATCTACATCATACTACACCAATACGATTATTGATATTAATTGGATAAAATACAGAACGATTGTGAAATAAATCATAAAATAATACGAGATTATATTTTGATGGGACGCTATGGGAGATTACAATTTTCAAAATCGGTTCTACTGACATTTTATTATATCTCTTTCTAGCATATAGGTTTTTTCGTAAAGATCGGTATCTCAGTCGCACACTGTAGTGGTCTATTACGTCAGTATAGAAATGTCTTTGGTTCATACAGGGCGTCCGACGGATTTGCCACATGGAGAGAAAGTACCTTGAATATTGCAGATGGAACATTTTACTGTAAGAAGACATTACTTGAATTTAAAAAACAATTTGAACTGCATTCATAGATATTTAAATAATTACATAGTTGAACCGCAAATCGAATCCGTTACATGAGAAAAATAATCAGCCTGTAGCTTTATCATACCGATCGAAAGGCTTCATTATAAGGATTATTTTTTGCTAAATAACATTGTGTCACAAACAAAAGGAAGACCATGAATTTTATCATTTTTAACACAAAATTAATCAATTTATCAAATGCTCCAAATTAGTCCCTTCCTGTTGAATACAGTTGCTCGATTGAGGGTGATTATTTTTCTCATGTAAAGGGTTCGATTTCTGGTTCAACCATGTAATTATTTAAATATCTATGAATGCAGTTCCTTTCAGTAAAATGTTCCATCTACAATATTCAAGGTACTTTCCCTCCATGTGGCATATCCGTGGGACGCCCTGTATATTACAGTACAGTACTCTGTGAGCTAAATCGTAGCATCTCTAGTACGTCTAAGGCCGTCGTGGCTAAGGCCCATATTACAGGACGATACTCAAGCATTGATCTCTGTTTAAAACTAGTTTTGAGTTGAGCTTTGATTTTAGAACGTTCCTCGAGCAGAGATTTATTGATCACAGTTCAGCTGAGTTTAGCTTTATTTTATACGGTCACCTGTTTCGGTATTTGAGCAGAGTTTTGATCTGTAATCACTCTAGTGTAGTCCAGACTACACTTGAGTAGAGATTTCTATTAAATTTCAGGTCAAATTCGTGTGTTATGTTGTTGAATTAAAGTTTATAATTACCGTTCTGGAATAAGACCGATACTCAAGTAACGATTCTATCCTTAAGTAGTGATCAGGTGATTGGAGTTTAAACTGTACTTGAGGAAGCTTCTGTAATACGGGCCTCAATCTAGCTACAAAAACTCCGAGTTGGCAACACTGTAAAAACACGGAAAATAAATTATATTAGAAACATCAACAGTCGTCGAAGAGCTAAACGTAGTGGTTATATTCTCTTTGGAAGAGCCGCCAAAAAGTCAAACACATTTTTGTGAATACTCACGGGTTCCTACGCCCCCCACTAAGGTAGTTGAAGGAACACCGTGGTGGTTTTAGTCGGTAAGAGTCCGACACTGGCTCCGCCTACCCCGGACGGAGTGCGTCCATAAGGATTTCCTGAAAAATGTATGAAGATGAGCTATTTACAATAGGTAGGATAAATTATAATTTTATTTACAGGACAATATAAATAGAATAATCGTGGGAAAATTGTTCGGTTTCGGAATATCAGTAGGACAATCCTCATATCGGTAGAAATACCGAAAAATCTCGAACCTACCTATTTTTCGTTCATTAATAAGTTGATAATTACGACCTAAACTGCAATCAATTTATTTGAAGCAGCATCATGAAATAGGTATGTCTAAATGATTTTAAAGATCACTGATTGAAGTTAGTGTAATAGGAGTAGACTATGATAGTAGGCGTTAATGAAAATGTTTCATTTTAAAAGTATTTTTTTTATAAAAGGATTCACTACTGGTTATTTCAATAACCTCCAGGAAATAAAAACTGAAAAATAATGTTTGATTGTGTGGTGAATTCTGTATGTTTCTAATAAATTACAAGGATAACGAAGTTTTGAAATTAAAAAATTCAATTTAATATTATTTTTTACATATTATACCGATTTTGGTACAAATATACCGATTTTTGGGGGCAGCTCTACCGATTTCGCATTTTGACGTTCGAGATCACTGTTTTGGAGTTGGCAACACTGACATTGCGCATAACACCACAGACCAAGTAGAGATGCTACGCATCACAGCGTTGCCACACGTACGATAATTATCGTAAATATACGATAATTTTGGCTCTGGTACGATACAAAATTGATTGAAATACGCAGAAATACGATAATTATGATGCTGAAAATCATTGCTTTTGTTCGTAGCTCAGCACTGTTTACGATAATATTTCACCAAATTCCTTGATATACGATAATTTTAGAACATCAGTACGATAATCCACTTGTACTCATCTGGCAACCCTGCCCGTGCATAACACAGATTCACAGATCAGATAATAGTAGCTACAGATGCGACAGTGACTTTTCTATTTGAGTTTCCCAATGTTCCGTTTTGGCGCTGTAGTTGCCGTACCGGTTTTGACATATAGGTAGATTTCGTAGCTATACACATGTATACAACTAGTGATTGCAAGAAAAAACTTTGATATCGATATCGATAACTAGTGATGCGGTATTTTGTCGATATAGAGATGTTTGCTAATAAAACTTTATTTACTTGGTATTTTATGTACACACAATAAAACAAAGTATTTACAAATTTATAAATTTTTTATTTGTTTAAACATTTTTTCCTTAACCTAAAAGTTTGATATTTCAATAGAGCTCGTTTTTGAGGCTCTCCCATTTTCTTTACATATTTCTGATCGATGGCGCCCTTCAAAATTTTATTTATAACGTTGCACCAATTGTGCACTTGCAACCTTATTAATTTATTGTGCTTCGCACACCCTAGCCAGGAATACCTCATTGTGCTCAATATTAGTTTTTGCAAGTTACTTTTTAAATTATTTTTAAAAGAATTAACATTTAAATAGCTGTGGATCAGAGAAGCGACGTCCCTGTATAAAATTAAAAGTTTTTCGGAAGGATATACTAAATTATTATTTTTTAGGCATTTGTATTCTCTGAATTGTATATATTTATGCAAATTTTCATCTGGCCTGCTTGTATATGTATGCAAGCAGGCCTTGCACTTGATGGCTTTCGAAATTTTGCGACAAACATAACCTGCCGTGTAGGCTGAGCAGTGGACTTTAACTTTTTCCAAGATCACCTGATTTATTGAAAATTTTTCTGTTGGAAATTTCTGTGAAGAGGATGGGAGTTTTGTGTCTTGTGATGACGATGGGAGTTCTATATCATCTCCCCTTATGTAATTTTCTTTGCCAACATTTTCATTTTCAAATAGACATCTGACATTAAGTAAAGCGTCTCCATCATCCTCTTCACAGTTTGAATATTTAGAGTGAGGGCTCAAGACATTTGAAATTAATAAAGATTTAAATGCATACAGAAACGTGTTTGAATCCGGGTTCACATTTCTGTAATTCAGAGCCCTTATGCGTCCAAAAAAATTTTCCAATGGATCTTGGTTTATGTGTCTGGGATAATAGTAGTCCACGCTATATTTATCAAATAATAATTTAGATATTCTGACGAAACTTTCGAGGGTGGTAATCCAACCCTGCAGAGACGGCACTTTTACAATTCGAGGTTTGCCTGACTGTACAGCGTGTTTGCTAATTTTGTCAATGAAATTTAAAGATTTAATTTTTTTGATGGCTTCAATCCAGAAAGAGAGATGTGGTGAATTTTTTTTTACTGCTCTTCTCAGTTTTCCCCTTTTTGCACCACCAGGGTAGCCATTGACACTGTCAAACAGTTAGTCAAAAAATTCGACTACTTCTGCTGTGGTGGCCATTGTGTTTCCGGTTTCTTCACTATTTAATTTATCTGAAAATAAGAATATGGACACATTATTAAGAGCACAAGATGAATAACATGTTTGAAACATATATAGCGTGTTACTGAAGACCTCTTAATGGGTCATTGTACTCATCAGTATGAATAACTTTTACTATGACACCAACCCTCAACTCTCGAAAAAAAAAATAGCTGATCCCTACATTTTGTTGATTTATGTGAACACAAATGTCATCAGATCAGCAAATATTTTTTCGCGATTTCAGCGTTAGTTCCATAGTAAAAGTTGTTCATAATGATCAGTACAATGACCCCATCAGAGGTTTTCAGTTATTTCAATAACACATTGTATATTTTGTACAGCTGCATGCTGCATCCTACTTCTCCAATTGCTTTTATTCAACACACGGTAACACACCAAAAAAATATTAGCCAGACAGTAGGTTGGTTGAGGTCTTGTAGCCCAGGGTATGTTGAACGATCATTTAAAAATCTTTGCATTAGAAAAGAGTCCTAAGTATATGAGATGTAAGGTAAAGTGAGGTGAGGTAGGTATGTGAGGTATCCTCAATCATCCTACTAATATTATAAATGTGAAAGTTTGTAAAGATGTTTGGATGTTTGTTATTCAATCACACTATAAAGGCTGAACGGATTTGGATGAAATTTGGTATACAGATAGAATATAACGCAGATATATGCTACTTTTCCTTCCGGGAAGATGAACAGTTCCCGAGGGATGCGCGATAAACGACGACCACGCGGGTGAAGCCGCGGGCATAGGCTAGTATATTATAACAGACTGAACAAATTTTAACGACATTTGGCACAAAAATTGATAATCTATTTAATACATATAAGGAGAAGGAGAAGATTTGGTACTCACTGACTGCATTGGTATATTTCAGCATAGCCGCCATTCTAGCACTTAATACTTGAGCTGCTACACTCACTTTCATCTTTTTCATTTTGTTCGAATCAACATGATAGGCTGTTAATTTCGGCAAAGCTTTAGTGTGTCCCAATTGGCTGTCTATATGATAGACAAATTCGATGTCTTTCCAAGATGCAGTCTTGCCTTCCCAAATTATGTCTTTGGTCATAAAATTATTTCTTAATCCTTTTAAAAGGTGGGGTGGGTCATGGAAAAAACTTAAATCATGTCCATCAATGTTAACTGAACCATCTGAAAAAAAAGGAACATTATTTAATATTGTAACTAAAAAAAATCATGACAAAACATAAGTCATTATAAATAATTTGTATGTACCATCGTGAACACCTTGAAGATTCCTTGCTCTGATTGTGTCTTCCCTCAATCTCCTTATTGCTGTCCGGAAAGTGGACCCTTGGTCACAAACAAGACCCAATGGAATTAATCCAGTTAGAGCCACATGGGACACCATTTGCTTCAAAATGTTTTGAAGATCAGCTGCTGAGACTGTGCCTTCACAGAAGTAATATTCTACACTCTGTCGCCAGGGAGAGCATATTCCTCTTAACATAAATACCAATGCATGGTCGGAATACTTAAGTTTTCTATCTCCAGCAACATCCACAAACCCCAAAATCTTTTCTTTCTTTTCATTAAAAGTCAAGTGTGGAGTTAATGCAACTTCGTCAAAAACGATGGTACACAGTTTTTGCTTATTGTCCCAATTTTTGCAGTTTTGAGCAATATGATCAAACATTTTGGCATTTAGTCCCGGTTCCATTGACACCTTTTCAGAAAGGCGTATCAAAGTCCTCTTATTTGGTAAAGTAAACATTTTTTCCATAAGTCTATAACCTTTGGGACTTTGCTTCATTAGGAGCAACGCCATAAGCTTCTCTTCTAAAGTAAATCTTCTGGCCATTTTACTTTTTTGCACTTGTTTCAGCTGCATAAGCAAAAATGTTTGGGCTTGTTTATTCATTAAATTGAATCTTTCAAACAATTGTTCCTTGTTCATAATCAGAGCTTGAGTAACTCTTTGTGATACTGAGTGACTGGAGCTTTCTGCTATTTGTGTGACATGTTTAGTAAATTTCCTGTTCTTAGACCCAGACTTTCTAATTATGGAACCTGGGAACAAATATGACATGTTAAAATATGCACAAATCATTTTATACTTTATCATAGGCTACAATGACCTGGATTAATATCATTTTATTCAGCTGAGAGGCAAGGTCAAATACTTGATACAAGAATAGTAATACAATGTATTTGTTTAAAGACAATGATATTATAACTATAATATTATACACACTTTTTTGTTTTTGTGTTTGAATTCTTTGAACGGCTTGTGAAGTTTTCATCACTGCTTCAGCATTATATCCCGTACCAGAACATGAAGGCTGTTCTGTGATTATATCTGAAAGGAAAAAATAATAGTTTGCATTAATTAAAGTATTTGAGTGATCTCTCCATGAAGAATATTCACACCCAATGATCCAACAGAAATTGAGGAATCGACAATATTATGATTGAAATAGGTAGATACTCTATTATCACTAATACTACTATTTGATGTTCGTGGGGTTCGTAGCGAAGCCACGACTGCGCGGATTGTACGATCTACAAGGTTAAGCTGCACTTGCCGCGGTCAGTCTGTGGATGGGTGACCGTTTCGTTACACATCATACCCCTCCGTGCCTCGGAGAGTACGTTAAGCTGTCGGTCCCGGTTGTCATACGAATATCTATGGCAGTCGTTACGGGCAGTCAAAAGCCTGAAAGTCTGACAACTGGTCTGACCTCCGAATGTCAGTATAACCCAGTAACTGGGTTACGGGGGTCTGATGGCAGTCGTTCCGTGTAAAATACTGATGTTTAGCCGCATCTGGTTAGACTGGAAGCCGACCCCAATATAATTGGGAAAAGGCGAGGAGGATGATGACTACTATTTTATGTTCTACCATATTAAGAGTTAAGGTTTTCCAAATCTGTAGTGAATATTTTCTAAGCTTTCTATACTTCATGATAGGCTACAATGATCTGAATTAATATCATTTTATTCAGCAGAGAAGAAACATCAAATACTTGATACAAAAATAGTAAAACAATATACTTTTTAGGGTTCCGTACCTGAAGGGTGCCAAACAGGACCCTATTACTCTCGCTACGCTGTCCGTCCGTCCATCTGTCTGTCACAGGGCTGATAGATAACCAGTTGAAATTTTCACAAAATATGTGTTACTACGATGCCCATCACAACAAATACTAAAAACCATACAAGAAACCTCGAAAAATCATGCATTTTTTCATCGTTTTTGTTCCTGCTCTATCTTCAAAACAGTAATACATACATACCAGCGTCAAACTTGGTCTGATTATAGAGCATACTATGTAGTTTAACAACAAATACAAAAAATAGGGCAACATAGACATATATGGTGGTACCTACATGAGAAAAAGGTGCAAAAATTCATATTTCGCTCACGGTGCGTTGATGTCTTTCTCTGAACTCTCGTAAATTAAATCAGTTTCTAAGGGGTATCAGGTTGATGGCTGGTACGGAACCCTTAATGTGTAAGTCTGACTCGCACTTGGCCGGTTTTTTTAATGCGCATGTACCAGCCAAGTGGCGCCCCCATCAGTAAAAAAATATTACTTGCTGAATACATAATTCATCTAAAATTCGTTTTTAACAATGGAAGTATAGGTACTGTAGCCACTTGGCTGCTACATGCACCTTAAAGACAATGTTACTATAACTATGATATTATACACACTTTTTTGTTTTGGTGTTTGAATTCTTTGAACTGCTTGTGTAGTTTCCATTACTGCTTCAGCATGATATCCCGTACTAGAACATGATGGCTCTTCTATGATTACATCTGAAATGAAAAAAAATAAACATTTTACAATAATCAAAGTATCCGAGTGATCTGTCCATGAAGAATATTCACACCCAACAAATAACATAACACAACATCACGCCTGTATTTCCCCGAAGGTGTAGGCAGAGGCGTAGTACACCCACATTTCGCCAGTTATGTTATAGTGTCATGTAATAGGGGGCGAGCCTATTGCCATTAACCAGGCACAAATCCCGACTCCGGGCTGCTACTGAGAATTTCCTAATGAAAAAACCCAGAAACACTTTGCCCGACCCGGGAATCGAACCCAGGACCCCACGCTCATCAGTCGCGCTTGCGACCACTAGACCAACGAGGCAGTCAAATAAAATAGCTCAGTAAAAAATTCCAATGGTTCCGAAGAAAAAACTAAATAAGTAAAACAACTTTTTTTTTCTCCAAAACTAGTTATCATTTTTTAAATAGTTCAGTTTATTCAATTCAATCTTCTAAGACTTTTTACTGGTCTACATATAATTAGTTCCGAAAAATAAATTCAACAACTAATTGAAGCATCTTCCAACTCGATTTGCTTACTGGGTATTTGTAGTTTCCTAATCCTATTGCCATTTATTCAATATTTATTAAAAAATAAAGACGGTATAATTTTTTATAAGTATTTTTCTTTTCTAGTCCATAACATTATGATTTAAATAAATCAATGAAATTTTATGGAAAAAAATCAAGTTTGATTTAAATCACTGACTTTTATAAAATCAATCAACCCTGCTCAGCCGGTATAACAATATGCACGGATGAATAATGAGGAATGGAATAAAGAATGGCTGTCATTGTCACCTAGAGAACAAGGAGCTTCATTAAGGTAAATGCTACCGGTAGCCTGTGAAATTTAAAATATCTTGTTTTTTTTTTTGCAAACTATAACTTTATTTCATGTTGTATATCAATCAAAATATGATTAGCTGCAATAATAACTATATAGGTACCTACTAAATAACACTCTTAGAAAATAATAAACTAGCTCTATAAGCTCCATAATATTAATTTGCTATCAAATTATCAATTGATATACAACATGAAGAAAAGCTAGAATTTGCAAAAAATTCAAGTTATTATGAGTTTCATGGGCTACTTAGTTGCATTCACCTTAAAATGTTATTGGAAAGTATATAATAAAATATAATATGGTATATACCTGCACTTCCAATCACAACTGATGATTTTGTGACACTGTCATTATCTTGATCTTTGAAGTAATTATGTTCAATAGAAACATCACATCCTGAAAAAATAAGGAAAATGTAATACTTATAAATTGTACTCACTTGTAAAATAGTACTAATACTCTTTTGTAACTTAAGGGACTACATACGTACCAGTTGTTGTGGTCACTGGTAATGGTTCAGAGACATCCTCCTCATCTTGCTCTTTGAAATAATTATGTTCAAGTGTAACATCCCACCCTGAAAACATCATTTATACTGTTAAATTATGTCACCATTGCATAATTATGTTTTAATTTAAAGTTGTCTCCTCTCTTGGAGTTGGTAAATAATGGCTGCAACACAGTTTTCCTAACTAATGTAGCTGTTACCATACACAATATATTGTAGACTATAATAATTACATATAGTTTATATGTTCCAATAAATAAAAAATAATCCTGGTTATATCCTACTATCTACATATTCCTACTATAGTTTGTTGGTTTGTTCTTCTTTCATGCAGCAACAGATCAACATGATTTTTTGTATAGTTAAAAGCCGGAAAGTGATATAGGTTAATTCTTTTATTATTTTAACGCATATACGCATGCAAAGCGAAAAATAAAGATTTAAATTGTGGAAAGAAAAAATCGCTCACGAGCAGGATTCGAACCTGCGACTCCTGGCTCAGTATGCCAGTGCTACAGTGTGTGATATAGGTTACTTTTTATTGCAGAAAAATGCATGGTACCTGTGGGATAAAGAACCATGGGAGTGAAGCTGCATGTAAAAGCTAGTTATTTATTTATGCATAAATATGCAATTATAAACATTAACTACACATTACAGGTGATTTATATGATTTTACGGACACTAAGACCGGGTTGATGGTCATAGCATAAACATCAATTATGGTATTATCATTATAATGTGTCCTCGAGCCAATAGATGTGACATCCACCGCCACCAGACTCACCAATGGGCCAGTGCCTGCAGTTAACAGTTAAGTGCCGGTGCCTGTCCCAATAGAGGGAACAGAATAGGCATAATGGACTTGTAAATAACATGTAACTGTAAAGAGTCTATTGTAAACTTAAGTAAAACCCTGCTGTGTCTCACACCTACATAAGATCATAACAAAGATTAACAAGACTCACCTGCTACACTAAGCGGAACACCGTGAGTTATTTCTTCGTCTCTAAGAAGACATGGATAAGAGTACCGCAGTCTTTTACCTTCGTGATCAAATTGATGTTTATCAAAATGTTTTTCACAGACACGTTTTCTTAGTACAAGCTCTTTCGAGAGTCCAATGAGGAGGGAATTTGTGGGCACTATGAAAGACATCCACAGATTTCTAAGTTTATCGTTCTTGGGAAAACAAAATAGCCGGTGCGTCTCACTTGTTGCATTGCAACCACCAACACAGCACTTTAGGGTCCCCATGACGAATAATCGCACATATGACATGCACAATTAATATTGTCTCGAAACAACGGAGGAATATTTGCGTCTTAAGGATCTCAACTCAACAAAATGCGAGGAAATTGGAGGAAATACTCTTAAGAAACAGGCGTTCAACTCGGAAGTTTTTGACAATGATTGGTATGGTATGGATGACATTTGACAAATCACAATGGCGTCGCAAGATGGCGGCTGTGGCAGCAGCCAGCTTCCGACGCCAGCGCCAAAACGGAACATTTGGCAACGTAGCTGTCATGGGCCTGCACAGATTAATGATATATGTACTAGCGCCGTAGTATCTCTAATCTCTAAGTAGTCTGTGACTAGCGCATAATGACGTCTGCGAAAAAGCTTTGTTTTTCACAAGAGTAGATCTAGATAGATATTACTCATATTTTCATAAGTAGGCCAACCTGCACTTAATATTATTATATAGTGTTAAAGAAAATGTCTGTGATCCAAAGGATTGTTGAATGAGTGACACCGGTAGTGATCCAGAGGAGGCGACAGAGCACACGGCACTCATGGACGGCCACATCGCTGAAGCCCGCCCTGACCGGGTGATTGCTGAACGGATAGCGAAAAAACGAAAGACTAAATCCGATAATCAGCGCTCATACGGCGTAAGTACTATCTATCAGACTGCACTTTATTTACTCGCACATAACTCCTTTCTGAGCCTCCTAATCTAAGCTATGACTACCCATCGCCCAACACCACATCACACCAACATCTTATCTGATTCTGTTTTAAAAGCATTTTATTGAAGCATTCTCGTTTCCTATGATGCTTTCTAGTTTACTGCTTGTCACTTAATAGGTATTCGGTACATTGAAAGTCCATAGCATTCCTTAATGGCAAATCTTGTTATATTGCGAAATTTTGCTGGTCTTAGTTAGACCCTGAATTGGCCACAGTTTTTCAGTGTATTGTCTTTAAGTTTAATATTCAAATACAGTAGTGTCAATTATCCATGTAAAGGTCCGAATCACCACTTGACCTGAACTGCTTTTAACTGAACTATTGGGATTTTTTCAAGGTTTCTTAAGCATTAATTCTATACATGCATTATTTATTTATTTTAGGGCAACAAACAGCTTTTATATGTCTTACTAATATATTTTAATGTAAACAAAATATAGATCAGATTTTTCGGATTCATGTGCAGATCAGAATTTGATTATCACTTGCTTTAAAGGTGAAGGAAAACATTGTGAGGAAACCTGCTTACCTGAGAGTGCTCCATACAGTTCTCGATGGTGTGTGTAGTCTACCATCCCGCACTAGGCCAGTGTGGTAGACTAAGGCCTTAGCCTTCTCATACTGAGAAGAGGCCCGTGCCCAGCAGTGGGACAGTAATGGGCTGATTATGTTATGTAAACAAAATATAAGCATAGGCTTAAGTTAGCTTGTGTTTATATGTGGAATCTATAGAGTTTCCGCATATAAACATAAGATAAGAGTTTTGGATTTAGCTCTCCAGTTGCTTTAAAATTTAGAAATTAATACTTAAAAAGCCATTTTTTCATGTACCTTTTAAATAATATAACATTTTTGGTTATTTTTAATAGTAGTCAACTACTAGATTGTTTCACATGAGATGAGATAAAGTAAAAAACAAACCCCTGTAGGTTGTATAAAATGCAGCAGCCTCCTTTGTGCTATGTCCCTTGTAACTATTTTCTATACCACTTGTTCTTTCAAGCTTCTGAAGCTTATCCAGTAGTTTATTTTTCATTTACTATATATCTTATTCAGAGTGTCGAGGGGATAGCGAGTGGTGGGTCAGGGGCAGGCAGCAGTTCTACACCAATTGCACCCCCACCACCGCCGCCGACCGAACCACAGTTAGAGGAGCTGGAACTCAAATATGGGGCTCGCCACGTCATCAAACTGTTTGTGCCTGTGACGCTGTGTATGCTTGTTGTTGTCGCCACTATATCAACTGTAAATTTTTACTCAGTTAAGGATGTATATTTGTAAGTATATTATAAAAACTAAAATCATACAGGTACCTAATTTAAAACTAATTTTTAGCTAATGAATGATGATGGTATTAATGGGTGATAATGGTGTTGATTCTCTTGTTCACGAACTAAACTTATTTTAAACTATCACTCTCTTTTACTAATAGTAGATACAAGAAAGGGATGGCAACCATTTAAGAGCTGTCAAATTAGACGAAATTAAAATTTCCATACAAGTTTAGTCGTGATCTCGGAACGTGCCCACTAAAATACAAAGAAATGTAACATGTAATCTAATTTGACAGTTCTAAAATGGTTGCCATCCCTTTCTTGTATCTACTTTTAGTAAAAGAGAGCGATAGTTTAAAATAAGTTTAGTTCGTGAACAAGAGAATCGACACCAATGATAGATGTGAGTTGGTGCTAGTATGGTGTGATTGGTTCCATGCTGATTGTAACTGCAGCCTGCATGCTATCAATCATACTATAATATGATTGACCCCATGTAATGTATAGTACTTTCCTAGTGTACAGTTTACAATAAAGAATAATGCCTCTCCCATGGCATAAAATAGATAATAAATAATAATACTAGTATAGAAACGAAACTCCGGCCCCCACAGACCAATAAGCCTAAAAGACGCCTATTAGACGGACACCCGCGGTCACACAACATATGCAGTACCACTGCATATCAGCCGCCCCGCCCCCATTCGGTTCGTCACTCCGTCAGCGAGCGCAACTGAGTAAAGAGCTCTAATAAACACGTATTTTTTCTGTAAAAAATCCCTATTGTGCAGTGAAATGGTGCGGAATATGTAGTACAACATTCAGTTTTAATAAAGACGGCAGTACATTTCACAGATATGTCCATATTTTCCATTTAAGAATAATTTTGTTAATTTAAAATAGTGTATAGCAAAGCACAAAACGTGATCGCACGTTGAAGTCTTTTTTTCGCCATCTTTTTCTGTTTCACGGTACTTCACATACCGCTATCTCGCTCTATCATAATCATGTGTGCTAGAGTTGGGGTACTAACACAAATATAATTTATCGATAAAATGCGAATGTTGTAAATGATTCCTATCTTTTTAATAATAAATACCTACATCAGATCACCGTGCAAACTACATAATAACGAATACTCTACTTTAATTATCTAACAAACAGTTATTTCCAGAATTACTGCAACATGAATTTGATTTTAAATAATTACGTTAATCATTTAGTTGATTTAATAAAAAGCGGTTTAGACAAACAGAACTATTGAGAGAAACGGACTCCATTTTGAACAGTAATTAAAATACACGTGAATTATGTAATTAAATCGGGTTGATTGGGTAAGTTTAATTGTTGTATACAACGTGTATCAGAAATGCGTGGTCATATTTGAAGAGCTCATTCAGGGCATAGCATAGAACAACTTTTACTATGGGACCAATACTGAAATCGCGAAAAAAATATCAGCTGTTCCCTACTAAATCATCGATGTCGCTCGACAAAATGATGATATTTTTTTCGCGATTTCGGGGTTGGTCCCATAGTAAAAGTTGTTCTATGCTATGCCCTGAATGAGCTCTTCAAATATGACCACGCATTTCTGATACACGTTTTATAGTTTATTTCAATTTTTTAAAGACAATAAAGCAGCGTTGTGGCGCAACTTGGGAGAGGCCTATGTCCAGCAGTGAACTGCGATAGGCTGAGTTGATTGATTGATTGAATAAAGCAGCACGAAATTTCAATTTCATTTATTATGACGGTCCTAAGCCCGTAAAGTATGAAGGAAAATTTTGAATCTACTTTTAAGGTTTCGCTGCACCTCCTCGTGTGGGATATCATTGAATAGGTCTACTAAAATGAAGGTGATGTTTCTTACATCACTTTTTTATCAGGTCTACGATCTGCGAAATATAGCCCACCAAAGTGGCTTCAATGAATTTCGAGTTATAAAGAGAAAACTGAAAAATACTTAAAACGTCCTAGTTCAAAGGTCATTGACCTTAGAGAACAATTATCATAGCAAATAATGCTCCTTTAGATACTTTATATTTGAAAAAAAACCATAAAAAGTATCATTGTGGTATGTTGACATGACACACTTCTTAAATTTGGCACTATACAGCGCCATCTAGCGGCTACTAACAACACTCTCTGAGTCGCCAACGCTGCCGTCTATTGCAAAAACTAAAATAGCCATGATTAATATTCGATTTGATTTGTTTGTAATTACACCTACTTAAGGAACCCTATAATACTGAGCATGGCCCGACATGCTCTTGGCCGGTTTTTGACGAAATAATTAATAATGAAATGTCATAGATATCACGACTACCTAGGTATTATTATTATTGCCCGACAGCAACTTCATGTTTTACTTATATATATTTTAGTACTTTATTTAATGTTATTTGTTGTGCTGTCACTGTCCTGTGCTAAATAAAATCTTTCTTTCTTTCTTTATATATTAATTATTACTAGATAGACATTACCTGCGCACACTGGGTACCTACTCAAGCGAGCGAGGTCATCGTCCTTATGGCGTGTTTATAATTTAAGAAAAAATTCGGACATTTTCAAATGAATGTTTTATTATATACTAGCTGTGCCCGCGACTCCGTCCGCGTGGATGTCGGAAAATAACATCGTGTCATAATTATGAACACAATATCTTCAAATAAATACATATAAGCGCCTACACAGACGATTACACTATTTACCGACCTTACTATATTTTGTTTTTACAACCAACCGGCTAAGGTGATGGAATTTCATGGAATTAGCCCTAAACTCTTCTCATTCTAAGAAGACTCTCGTGCCCAGCAGTGGGAAGTAATCGGGCTGATTATGTTAAGTTATACTATAACACTCACCACATCTCTTCTTATTCTGAGAAGAGGTCCGTGCCCAGCAGTGGGACTGTAATGAGCTGATAATGTTATATTATTCTATAATACCAACAATATCCAGTTATAAACTCTTCTCATTTTGAGAAGAGGGCCATTCCCAGCAGTGGGACAGTAATGGGTTGACTACGTTAGGTTATTCTATATTTTCTAGTTTCTTCACTCTTCTCGTTCCGAGAACCACTAACCACATCTCTTCTTATTCCGAGAAGAGGTCCGTGCCCAGCAGTGGGGCAGTAGGTAATTGGCTGATTATGTTATGATAATCTATTAATGAGAATCAATATTGTTAAATATCCAGTTCCTTAACTCTTCTCATTCCAAGAAGAGGCCCATGCCCAGCAGCGGGACAGTGATGGGCTACCTATGTTATGTTATTCTATATTTTCTATAATACTAACACTATCTAGTTGTATTTTTAGGAACCTGCAAACAACCAACAATCATGACCTCTACTTTGTATGCAACTTAATACAATAGAGGGGTCAAGCTGTATCAATGGATCTACTCAACCGATTCAGATAAAACATACCCTATATTTTAAGTTAGACTAATACCAATACAAATGCTAAGTTTCATTACGATCCGTTCAGCCGTTTTCACGTGATGAGGTAACAAACAGACAGACAGACAGACATACATTTTTTAAACGATTGATTCGTGTTCTATTGCTTATTTCTAATCCTTCTAGCCGGTTTTCGCGAAAAAAAACTCAATGTACAGACTTTTCGACCTTTACAGTTTTATTATAATATAGAAAGAATAGATAGATAGATTTTTTTCATTAGACTATAATTTTTAAAAAGCTCACTTTCGACAAAAGCGGAAGGCAGAGGACCGAGTGTTGTGGCGCAATTTAGGAGAGGCCTATGTCCAGCAGTGGACTGCGATAGGCTGAGTTGTTATATACACTTTCGGCTTGACCTCATAATCTTAATTTTAAAATTTGGCTGGTCTTTAAAAACTAACCCTGTATAAGTCAATAATATTACGAGAAAAAATATGATTTTCTGAACTCATAATTTTAACTACAGCCAGTTGATCACGGGGTCAACGGCCGCGTTACGCGTGAATAAAAAAGTAATTCTTACGTATTGAAACACAATTCTAGTGTTATGGTATGTGAATTTCTTAAAAAATACTATGTAAATCTACAAGGTCACGCGTCCCGTGACTGTTAATCCCGTGATTAGCTGCCTTGAATGAAATGATGAGTTTAGAAAATTATATCTTTTCTTGTTTTATTGTTATTAGATATCGATACCCATCACGTCTGTGAAGTTTCGCCAGGTAATTTGATTTAACCTTATAGAAATCTTGTCGATAAAAAAATTTCGATGTCCCGTCACTAGTTTGATTGAACTTGATTTATGACTTTTGAGTCGACCAATCATAACGCGCCGTCCGCACCTGTCCCCCGCCAACATTTAACGATTGCGTTCTTGAGCAAAACTTTGTACATGAGGTGTCTTTTAGGCTTACTTGTCTGTGCCGGCCCCAGACGCGTTCAAAACCACGATAATAGCCTACCGTCTAGCGTACCTTTAAAGGGAATGCACAGTCGGGGTTTGCGTCGCCTCACGCTTGCACAAGCGTGCCGTCAGTTGCGGACATGGCGCCAAAATATTGCGATGTATTTAATTGTGATTTATTTTTTACATTCTCAAACATAAGTACCAACATATTTTTTTTTTCTAGATTCTCCTGTTCATTTAAATCATTTGTCTTGTTCGTAAGTCGAAAGTATAAATGATAGCTACTATACCTATAATCTAATTAAAATGATGTGTGCCGTGTAGATATGTAGGTATATGTCGCGGTAAGAAAAGTAAAGCCGTTTATTTATATCCCTAGAAATATAAGTACCTACCTACTTAGTTTATTTACCGTAAGATACGAAAGCGCATAATAACTATCTCACTAGAGATATAGCTATAACACGGTCTCAATCTAGTGTTTTTATGACAAACCCAAGCCCATTAAATAAACTTTAACCTGAATTAACCACCACACCAAGATTGCCATTAGTAACTGCTTGCCAGCTTGCTTATATACTCGTACAAGGTTTTCCTTATTTGATTAAATATTAATGATGTGATACTTTACTATTAAAGTAACTTAGGTACCTACCATTGCAGTGTAAAATATCACTAACAATACACGGGTAAACGGAGAACATAACGCAATATGTAGTGTCACTCACTTGCCACCATAAAAGATTAGTGTATTAGTGTAATCGAAAACAGAAATTACCTAGCTCTCGGACTATACCGACATTCGATAAACATGAATGAGTATTATAAACGACGTCTATTGATTTCTCTCTGTCATTGTCGGTCAATTATAGGTACTTAACTTGTTTCATTGAGTGCAGGTCATCTTATGTAAACTAGGTACCTACCTACCTAAATATAAAAAATAATGTAAGTATTAAGTAAATAAAAAATAATTTATATGTAAAACTAGGATAAAATAATGATTTCATGGTAAAGAAAAGTCTAAAATATTGTTTCTAACTAAACCGACAGATAACGCTTTAAATACTTAGCAGCTATCAGCCCTGGCAGCACGCGCGGACGACAGAGGGACGTTAGAAAGTGAAGGGGGAAGTAGGTATTTATATGGCGGCATTTGGGGTCGGTATAGAAGAGATTCTCTTCTATACTAGTATTATTGTCTATTCTTATGCCCACGGCCCATTAACTGACAGGCTACACCAGAAGTTGCCTTGTCTGTTGAGGCCTGTTAGCCTGTGTCGAAAAAATCTCCTACGGCGTATGGGCGTATGTTGGCTTGTTTGCTGCCATTCCAACAAACGATTTCTAATTTTTTTAAACACGCCCCCTTGAATGTACCGACTCGCAACACATCGGAAGGGCGAGGACTGGCAAAAACAGACTTGACCGTACCCACGGCGGCCACGGCGCGTCAGCTTGGCTTGGCGCGGCCTGATCCATTAGAAAATGGGCTGTGGGACTGCAGCTAGAACAATCGATTTTCTTTCATATTTTTATGCGCTGTTTTATGTGGTATGAAAAGTTTGTCATTGGACAATAGATAGTATTAAATGCATTAAATGTAACAATATTTTCACACATATTTACACACTTTCACTTTTTTTTCAGAGCCTACACACCATTTCACGAGGAAAGTCCATATGCAGTGACCAAAGTATGGAATGCACTTGCCAACTCACTGATCTTGCTAAGCGTGATTGCCCTTATGACTGTGTTACTCATAGTGTTGTATAAGAAGAGATGCTACAAAATCATCCACGGATGGCTCATTCTCTCATCACTCATGTTGCTGTTTTTGTTCTCATATTTATATATTGAGTAAGTATCAAAGTCTTTTAATTTAATATTTAGTATGAATAAATACCTATATTTCCTAAGCTTAGAGCGAAATTATTGATATACAGTTGGATCGGTCATAATATTGATGACCTATTCCCATCAACCTAATAACAAATGGACCTCAGGTCTAATACGTGGATAGTGGATACATACATTATGAACAAATTAAAAAAAAATTAATTTATGTCTTATCATCATGAATACAGGGCTTTATTTTGCTTGCAACAGTTTATCAGATAGCTTTGACTCGGCCCCACTATTTTTTTACCTTAAGCCGTCTTTACTTAAGGCCCTGTCCCTGCACGAAACGTCTCGGGGTGGACTGTGGGGCGCAGTGGGGAGCTGGAGCACTGAGGCGCGCCGTGATAACAATTAGTTATGTAAAACATTAAATTAATGTAATTTTATCATTTTTTTTTTTCTGAAATGGATTACTTGGCTTGCGATAAAAAATATCGTGTAAGTTTCAAAATCATGTTCTATATACATTTTCGTCATAAAATGAATTCATAGTGTCAAAAATTGGCTATGTTTGGTTTATTTTCTATCAAGCGAAGTTATTTAGATCGTGTATCAATCTTTCAAAATGAATACATAAACTACTCAACTCCACCATATATTTTTTCCATTCTCCCTACTTCAAGAAATGATGACGAAAAATGGAAAGAAAAAATGTATTTTTTTGGAATTCATGCAGGGACAGGGCCTTAAAAGTTGTTCATCATCATCACCATCAGCCCATTATTGAAGACCTATGTGGTCTAGTGGTTCGAGTGTCGGACTGCTGATCACGAGGTCGTGGGTTCGAATCCCACAGGACACAAATATTTGTGTGATGAACATGAGTGTTTGTGTTGGTCTGGGTGTTTCTTATGTATTATAAGTATGTATTTACAAAAAAAAAAAAGAAGTATATATGTATTATATCCATTGTCTAGTACCCGTAGTACAAGCTCTGCTTAGTTTAGGACTAGATGGTGATGTGTAAAATGTCCCAAAAATATTTATTTTATTTACTATCCCACTACTGGGCGCGTGCCTCTTCTCAGAATGAGACGGTCAAGGCCTTAGTTCACCATGCTGGCCTAGAAAAGAAGACTGGCTTTGGCTTGACTTTAAAGTTGTTGCATCCATAAAATTTATGTAAGAAACTTAGAATTAAAATATTGCAGTTAATAATAGATTATTTGCTAAGTACAAGTTTTCACGACTTTTTTGTTTCGTAAGTAGAACTCAACTTTTCGTTTTGCTTTGATAAGTTGAGAAAGGAATCTCTGAGCAAAAGTGAGGCGTCCTTATTATAAAATCGGGTTTAATAATAGGTTTTGTTCATGCTAGGCTTAAACACCGTTTTATGTATGGTGTTTGACGTTTAACCCAATTTAAACAAGGGTCTAAACCAGCCATTCCCAAAGTGGGCGATAACGCCCCACTGTGGTCGCTGCAGGCCAAAAGACCGCCCCGGTAAGAGACTCAGAAAAAAAATAGGGGCGTTGTGTAAAGGCTTGGGGGGCGATTTGTAATTTCATCTAGCTAGGAGGACTCTTAGACACCGACTGAACTCTCGACTTTCGAGTAGACAAAATAAGTTTGGGAACCAATGGTCTAAACCTAGGAAGTTGACTTTAAAATCATGAACCTCGAAACATTTTTGGACGTAAATAAACGAGAAAGAAGCATGAAATCTCCAAAACAATTTAGATAGAAACAGCTTTGTCAACGTTTTGAATTACATTGGTTTCAATAAATACACGCAGTATTTAGGCAAAAACACCCTAGGACCAAAGGTCAAATCATAAATGTTGCGCGATCATTTTCGGTAATTTCGGGCCCCCTTTTGGGGGAGTGGAGGAGGAGTGGGAGGGGAGTCCTGCAGTGGACGTATTTCGGCTGAAATGATGATGATTTTCGGAAATAAATACAATGCATCTCAGTTTACGCGTCTGCTGCGGGTACAATACGCGCAATTTAACTTGGCCGGAGTGAAGTTGTCACAAAACCGTCGCAGTAATCATTTTATGGATGTCTGTTGGAGGCGGGAGGCGGGAAACATGCGCAGTGACCATCCGTTTTTTTTCACTTTTGCCGAGTAATTCTTGCAACCTTTCACTACGCAATACGGCATTGACGCGTGAATGGTACCGAGGTCAAATACGTACTGAGCTGGGATTGTCGCTTTTATTTCGTTTTGTCAGCTATGTTCAGTGGACACTTTTAAGCGTGGACCCGAAGTCCATGTACTGTTAGATCGATACCATTTTCTTATCTTATCCTGTTGACAGAAAACAGTTTTCTTGTTTCAACTGCTACCACGACACCGACAAGTGCCCAGAACCTAAACTATCATCATCATCATCATTTCAGCCGAAAGACGTCCACTGCTGGACATAGGCCTCCCCCAAGCATCGCCACAACGACCGGTCCTGTGCCTTCCGCATCCAGCGGATTCCCGCGACCTTCACCAGGTCGTCGGTCCACCTTGTGGGGGGTCTACCCACGCTGCGCCTTCCAGTACGCGGTCGCCACTCCAGAACTTTACTGCCCCATCGGCCATCCGTTCTGCGAGCAATGTGCCCCGCCCACTGCCACTTAAGTTTGGCAATTCTTCGGGCTATGTCGGTTACTTTCGTTCTCCTGCGAATCTCCTCATTTCTGATTTGATCACGCAGGGACACTCCGAGCATAGCCCTCTCCATTGCCCTTTGAGTGACTTTGAGCCTTCTTATCAGGCCCATTGTGAGCGACCACGTTTCAGTACCGTAAGTAATTACTGGCAACACACACTGGTCAAAGACTTTCGTCTTGAGACACTGCGGTATTTTGGACATGATTCTGCAGTCGTCAGATGATGCGACTAAGTACCGGCAGCTCAATAGACAAATCTCAAAGTCCTTGAAAAGTGACCTACGCCAATTTAATACGGAACGTATTAAAGATGCGATAGAGAAGAACAAGGGCTCCAAAGTCTTCGCAAGAGACCTGTCTATTGGGCAGAGCCAGCTTGCAAAACTGAGGACCGACGATGGCAGAGTCGTATCCTCCAAGCCAGAGCTATTGAAGGAGGTCGAGAAGTTCTATGGACAGTTATACACGTCCACCCGGACACCCGCTGTAAATCGGGCTCACGACCCAAGAGCTCGATTGACCCGTCACTATACCGAAGATATCCCGGACGTCAGCCTGTACGAGATTAGGATGGCTCTGAAGCAGCTCAAAAACAACAAGGCACCGGGTGATGACGGAATTACGGCCGAACTCCTGAAGGCGGGTGGAAAACCGATCCTTAAGGCCCTTCAGAAGCTGTTTGATGATTGAGGGAAGAACGCCACAGGCATGGAGCAGAGGTGTGGTGGTACTCTTCTTCAAAAAGGGCGATAATGCTCTACTGAAGAATTATAGGCCCATCTCACTTCTGAGCCATGTCTACAAGCTGTTTTCGAGAGTCATTACGAACCGTCTTTCGCGCAGGTTTGACGACTTCCAGCCTCCCGAACAAGCCGGTTTCCGAAAAGGCTTTAGCACCGTAGACCACATACATACGCTGCGGCAGGTTATACAGAAGACCGAAGAGTATAACTTGCCTGCTCTTTGTTTAGCGTTTGTGGACTACGAGAAAGCCTTCAATTCGATCGAGACTTGGGCGGTACTACAGTCTCTTCAACCGTGCCAGATTGACTATCGGTACATCGAAGTGTTAAAGTCTTTGTATGAAAACGCCACTATGTCAGTCCGATTACAGGACCAAGCCTCGAAACCTATCCTTCTGCAGCGAGGTGTGAGACAGGGAGATGTGATCTCTCCGAAACTGTTCACTGCTGCATTGGAGGATGTTTTCAAGGTTCTGAACTGGAAGGGGCTAGGCATTAACATAAACGGCGAGTTCATCACTCACCTTCGGTTTGCCGACGACATAGTAGTCATGGCTGAGACCATGGAGGACCTCGGTACAATGCTCTATGACCTCAGTAGAGCTTCTGATAGAGTGGGTCTTAAAATGAATATGGACAAGACAAAGGTTATGTCGAATTCCCATATAGCACCCATTCCCGTAAACATCGGAGAATCTACACTCGAAGTTGTTGACGATTATGTATACCTAGGACAAACTGTCCAGCTAGGTAAGTCCAACTTCGAGAAAGAGGTCAATCGTCGAATCCGACTCGGTTGGGCAGCGTTCGGGAAGCTACGCAATATCTTCTCGTCCAAAATACCAAAATTATGACTGGATATTATTCTGTTACTTATGTACTTATTCATCTGATTTAGCGACCCAAAGTGAGTCATGACCTCCGAAACGAGAACCCTCCACTTTCCTCGATCTTGCGCGATATCTGGCCAGTTGGTAGCTTGAAGCTCACGCAGATCAGCCTCCACAGCATTGTTATAATTACTTCTGACTAATTACTAAATATTGAACTGTTAAGGGAAGCCTTACGAGCATACAACATACCGATGGACTACATAACGCTAGTGTTCGGAATGTGGAACTTCGGCGTGGTGGGCATGATCGTGATCCACTGGAAGGGCCCGCTGCGGCTGCAGCAAGCTTACCTCATCTTCATAGCGGCGCTGATGGCGCTTGTGTTCATCAAGTACCTGCCCGAGTGGACTACGTGGGCTGTTCTTGCTGTTATATCTATTTGGGGTAAGAAAAGTAACCATCTGAAGCGGGCATGTCAAACATACGGCCACAGAAATAGATAGAATGGCCAAGTGGGCAAGGCGCGCGTGCCAGCACTCTGTACCACAGTGCAGTGCATTTCAAAGCCTTTCACAGTACGCCTTATGACTTGTTTCTATAAATACTGTAACAAAAATGCCTTATTGTGCTGTTTCTAACTGCAGAAACAAAAGCTGTAAAGTACATTTGATTAAAGTTAATTTAAAAATTAATGATGTCAATATGGGAGGCGTAGTTTGTTCGAAAGTTGCCACGCATGAATCACAAGTAAAATTGTGATTACAACCATTCTATCTATTTCTGTGCATACGGCCCTCGGACCATAATGATGCGGCCCGCGACCAGAATCCTTATCGTGAGGTCCTGGGTTTGATTCCCGGGTCGTGCAAAAAGTGTTGGCGGTGCTACACATCGTGCCTCGGAGAGGACGTAAAGCCGTTGGTCCTGCGCCTGATCTCTCTCCGGTCGTGTCTGATTGCCATCAGATTATGAGAGTGAGGGAATAGAGTGCACCTGTGTTTGTGCATAGACTTGTGCACTATAATGTCCCGCGCAGGTGGCTAGTCTCCATTGAGATTGGCCCCCGTGATTGAAATCCGGCTGGGAGGACATTATAGTGTTTAGTTTGAGTTTAGGCCGCTGTCGCACCCAAATTTTTTTAAATGGCTGTTTATAATATCCAGTCAATACTATATACATTTATTATTTGCTAGTGTGGTCTTATTTTGAAACATTAAATATCTATACTATAATAAAACTGTAAAGGTCGAAAAGTCTGTACATTGAGTTTTTTTTCGCGAAAACCGGCTAGGGGGACTAGAAATAAGCTATAGAACACGAATCAATCGTTTAAAAAAATTATGTCTGTCTGTCTGTCTGTCTGTCTGTCTGTCTGTCTGTTTGTTACCTCATCACGTGAAAACGGCTGAACGGATCGTAATGAAACTTAGCATTTATATTGGTATTAGTCTAACTTAAAATATAGGGTATGTTTTATCTGAATCGGTTGAGTAGATCCAGCGATACAGCTTGACCCCTCTATTGTATTAAGTTGCATACAAAGTAGAGGTCATGATTGTTGGTTA
The DNA here is from genome assembly GCA_949699075.1 of Asteroscopus sphinx. NCBI lineage: Eukaryota > Metazoa > Arthropoda > Insecta > Lepidoptera > Noctuidae > Asteroscopus > Asteroscopus sphinx. The sequence goes on from OX453019.1 coordinate 9,999,491, forward strand.
GATGCAGATTGCAGGTTCCTAAAAATACAACTGGATTCTATTAGTATTATAGAAAATATAGAATAACATAACATAGCCCATCACTGTCCCACTGCTGGGCATGGCCCTCTTCTTGGAATGAGAAGAGTTAAGGAACTGGATATTGTTAGTGTAATAGATTATCATAACATAATCAGCTCATTACCTACTGCCCCACTGCTGGGCACGGACCTCTTCTCGGAACGAGAAGAGTTAAGAAACTAGAAAATATAGAATAACATAACGTAGTCAACCCATTACTGTCCCACTACTGGATATGGCCCTCTTCTCAAAATGAGAAGAGTTAATGAACTGGATATTATTAGTATTCTAGAATAACACAACATTACCAGCCCATTACAGTCCCACTGCTGGACACGGGCCTCTTCTCAGCATAAGAAGAGATGTGGTTAGTGTTATAGAATAACATAATCAGCCCAATTACTTCCCACTGCTGGGCACAAGCGTCTTCTCAGAATGAGGGAGTTTGGGCTAATTCCATGAAATTCCATCACCTTAGCCGGTTGGTTTTAAAAACAAAATATAGTATGGTCGGTAAATAGTGTAATCGTCTGTGTAGGCGCTTATATGTATATATTTGAAGATATTGTGTTCAAATAATGACACGATGTTATTTTCCGACATCCACGCGGACGGAGTCGCGGGCACAGCTAGTATATAATAAATTCTGAATACCTACGAAGTAACGTATTTGTTTCAGACTTAATAGCAGTGTTAACACCAAAGGGACCATTAAGAATACTTGTAGAAACTGCACAAGAACGAAACGAACCAATATTCCCGGCTCTTATTTATTCATGTAAGTATTGATTGCATTTCAACTTAAATATTGATATGTATTAGAGTCGCTGTGCTGGTTGTTTGTTCTTAAAAAGTATTGTTATAAAAAAGTTTGTGCTATACCAAAAAGCACATTTAAATATTAAAAATTCAAGGAAAACTGATAAAAATATAGTCATAAAAATATTCTGTGTACAATAACAATAGAATTATTACAACCACTCATCATTTCAGCCGAAAGACGTCCACTGCTGGACATATGCCTCCCCCAAATGGGGGGATATGCCATAATCGCCACGCTTGGCGCCTCGGGTTGGCGATCGCAGTTGGTTGGTTAAATACTCAGAGAATGCTGCTGGCCATCCTCTGGTGAATCCTTTAGTCGCCTTTTATGACACCCATGTGAAGAGATAGGGTGGTGCAACTCTTTATGTCCGGCACCACACGGAACAACTACTCGAAATGTACGATTTGGGATTGCCTCCTAGAGCACGTTAAACAGTCGGTCGCGGTTGTAATACAAAAATCTATGGCATAACGAATATCGGTATTGCCCAGTAACTGGATTGCTGATTCTCGATGATCGCGCGATAAGGCCGCCATTTGTACAATAGTTTAAATCTATTATCTGTGGTTTAAATGCATATTCAATGTAATGTTTTTTTATGGTGTACAATAAAGCAATGTTTTAATATATTTTTTTTATTAAAAAAATAGTTTTTAAAATTTTCGATAAACAACTTATTTATGTGTTTAAAATGCTTCTATAGACTATTAATAACTGTGTTTTCATTTATTGTCGTAATGTACATAGTGTTACTGCATTCATGTGTAGTATGTAGTTCAATGTATACAACGTGTTATTGAAATAACTCAAAACCTCTTAAAGGGTCATTGCCCTCATCAGTATGAAGAACTTTCACTATGGGACCAACCCTGAAATAGAGAAAAAAAAACAGCTGTTCCTAACATTTTGTCGATAAATGTGAACACAAATGTAAGGAACATCTGTTTTTTTTGCGAGTTCAGGGTTTGTTCCATAGTAAAAGTTAAATAAATAAATATTTTTGGGACATTTTTACACAGCACCATCTAGTCCCAAACTAAGCAGAGCTTGTGCTATGGGTACTAGACAATGGATATAATACTTATATACTTTTTTTTTGTAAATACATTCTTATAATATATAAGAAACACCCAGACCAACACAAACACTTTTTTTTTAATTTTTTTTTTTTTTTTCTCTTTATTTAAGGAATTTTTATACATTATGTATATGCCAATTCCATCGTAACCTAATGTAACAATAGCAAAATAAAGAATTAACAATCTAATTCTTAACTTATTGCTTAATGGTGACTAAAAAACATAAAAAAGGATTTCGATGCTTCAGTTGTAGGTTTTGATAGCAGTTCATGAAACATACCTACACTTATTCTGCTCATGTTTAGAGTCCTCATCAAAGACTCTCTGTATGTCTGATACCGGACACATTCCATCAACAAGTGATGCACGTCTTCCACTACACCACACAAATCACAATTTGGAGAGTTAGCTTTCCTCATCATACAAGCAAACTTGTTTAATGGCACGTGTCCGGATCTCAGACGTAATGCTGTTACAGTTAAACGTCTACTTAACATCATATCCATAACACTTATGTTCATCACACAAATATTTGTGTCCTGTGGGAATCGAACCCACGACCTCGTGATCAGCAGTCCGACCCTCGAACCATTAGATCACAGTTGTTCATACTGATGAGGACAATGACCCCTTAAGAGGTTTTTAGTTATTACAATAACAAATCAAATCAAATATTATTTATTTCAGAAACAGGTAAAATTTTTCTATCTTTACTAACAACACACAGTTAAATGTTTAAATCTTACCAAGATAGAGTTAACGGCGGTGTCTGTGCTAGTATAAACTGTGTGACAGACACCGAATAAGAGAAGAGAAAGAGAATAACACGTAGAGTTTCGTGAATATTGTGTGATCGTTTCAGCGACGGTGATGTACTGCCTGGCGGCGACGACGCCGGGCGGCGCGCCGGACGCGGCCCCGCGGGAAGGTGAGCCGCGCGCGCGCGAGCTGCGCCCTCTCCACCCGCACGGTCTGTTTTGCCCCCTCCTCTCCCCGCGCTCACCACACGTAGGCCACGGCCGTAGCTACTCTCTGTTTTTTCTTACTTGTCTTAGCGATGGGTGATTGTTGCAAATAAAACATTCGAATGAATCGACAATAGTAATTACGCACATTCGAATATTGATTCATTCGTGCTACGGATAAAAAATCGAATATTAATAATAGACGCGGGACGCGACGGTGCATCGGTTCGATTCATTCGTTCTTTACGGTGCGGCGGAATTTCTTATATTAGCAGTACGCGTGTGTTGCGCTTGGCTTGATAACAATCTACCAATATTCCATTAATTCTGATTGACATTCGAATGCATTCGAATAAACCGAACATTCGAATGATTCGATTTATTGTATCTTGGCATGTCTTTTTAATGCAATTCGTCAAAAATAATTATTAAAAGACATGATGTCTACAATTTAACTCTTAATTACATTTTTTTACCTAATTACATGTGCAGAACTAGTAATTATATTTTATCAGTAGTTATTTGAATAAAGAGATATGCCAAGATTGTTTACTAAATAAGACAAGCGAGAAAAAACAGACTTAAGAGCCTCTGGGGGCCCAGAGGCACCCTGAATCATTGAGGCCTTTCATCAACTCAATGGCCCGCTATGCTCAGGGCCTGTCCCAGAGGTAGTGGCTACGGCCCTGACCTAAATTCATATTAATAAATAGCTCTCAATCAAGAACTTTCATAGATTCGGTGTTGTACGTAACATTTATAACAATGTACATTCATGCACAATAAAAAAAAATGTCGAACTATGATATCCAGATGATTTTGACAGTTCAGATCGCTATATTCAGAGTGGTTTATTAATACGAGCTGTAGACACAAATGGAGTGCTATAAAAAAAAAAAAAAAATTAAAATTCATTTATTTCGGGTTTAACCCATATCATAAAAAAAAACATGTCGTACAAAATTAAATTCAATTAAAAGAAATGCATACATAATTAAAATCATGCCAGAAGTAAAGGACACTAGATTATATTTAACATGTAAGAAAATTAACAAAATAAATAATAAAATCTTTGGGACATTTTTTACACATTTTTTAAATAAAATCAAAACAAAATTTAAATCATGTCAGTTAGTAAAGATTTAAATTGTGAATAGAAAAATCGCTCACGAGCAGGTTTTTCTTTCTTTTCACAATTTAAAACTTTAGATTTCGCTTCGCATGCGTAAATGCGTTAAAAATAAAAATAATAAAATAATGTCAGTTAGTGTCAAATATAAAACAAAATGAACAAAAAAATTAAAAATTAAAAAAAACTACTCAACGTGCCCCAGGCGCCCCAGACACGTGCCTGCCACAGCAATGTCTGATATATGGGCAGTCAAGTCGCCCAGCGATCATAGCTAGGACAGCATTGGAGCTAGCCCGCACCCTGCGCACCAAGGACGCGCACCGCTTGCGCATGGTGGCGTGAAAACAGTCGGTGCGCGCTTCCGCAAACATGCCCGAGGCGCTGCAGAAGCGGGGAAGCCTCAATACTGCCCGGAACGCGTTGTTATACTGAACGCGGAGGGCATTGTAGCTAGCTTGTGTGTAGCTAGCCCACAGGCTACACGTGTACAAAGATGTACAAAATGCTTTAAAAAGCGTAATCTTTATTGGATCTGAACAGCGTGCAAACCTGCGGGCCAGCATATTCGCTCTCTTCGACAGGGCCCTCCGCTCCCGATATCCGCATGATCCCTGAGGTCAGCCGTAACCATATGCCCCAAGTATTTAAATTGGTTCACTCTGTCTAGAGGAACACCACCAAGAAAAACGGGTGGTACACTTTGCGGGCATTTAGCACCACTGGCCTCAAAGACCATGCATTGACTTTTGGTGACATTATACTTTAACCCGTGCCTATTTGCGTACTCCTCACAGGCTTGTACCAGCCCCCTCAAGCCGCAGACCGACGCGCTCAGCAGCACCATGTCGTCAGCATAGCTAAGGTTGTTGATACAAACATCATCAACATGACAGCCGACATGCCGACTGCTGAGATCGACGATCAGCGCGTCCATGTATAAATTAAATAGAGTTGGCGAAGTCAATCCACCCTGTCTTACGCCGCACTCCAGCCGGTACGGCTCTGACATTGTCCCCGCCCATCTGACGCTGTTGACTTGATGCATATACCAATACTGGAAGATACTCACAAGTTCACGTGGCAAGTTAATGCTCTTCAGCTTTTCCCACAGAACATCATACGCAACCAAGTCGAAGGCCCTAGACAAGTCGAGAAAACACGCATATACGGGAGTTTTGCGATCCGTGTAGTATCTAATGGTACGCTTAAGACACAGTATTGCACATTCAGTGGACAGTCGAGGTCTAAACCCAAACTGATTACCGTGCAGGTTAACATACATACCTAACTGTATGTTAAGCAAACCGTCAAACACTTTGGCTATGATAGTGGCTAGGGAAATAGGCCTATAGTTATTTTTATCCGCCAGGTCTCCAGTTTTATTTTTCACAACAGGCACCACCACAGACTTCATTAGATCCGTTGGCAGGTAAGAGTGGCTCACGCACAGTGAGTAGAGCAGCGGTACTCTATGTGTGTTCCGCGGAACCCTAGGGTTCCGCGATACCCCTGTAGGGGTTCCGCAAGAATTTCGAAAAAAAAAACAAAACACCTCTCTCTGGTCACTGGTCGAACGTTTTGAATCCGCCCACCGCGCGTATACTTGTGAGCGCGCAGTCCCTTTGATAAAAGCCGCCTCTGAATTAGACGCTATAGTTGTGAACAAGCGACTTTCGGCTCTATCTTCAAAAGCATAAAGTCGAGATTGTTTACAACGCATTTTTTTGTATTTATATTTTTATTTCCGCTTTTTGTTTATCAAAGGCGCCGACTCGAGTATTTTTGAGAATGTTCGAGTTCGAGTCTAGGACTAAGTATAAAAGCGCTATTATATAAAAAAAGTCGCGCCTCGTCAGTCAGTTGACGATTAGCGTTCGGAGCGATAAGTTCGTACCTACCTACTTACAAGCTGGCTAGCCTGCTGCCTTCTTGTAAGTTCTACTGCCCGCTGTATTCTGATTGTATCAGTTTTGTACATTTCTTCTTTGGACTAAACTTTGTCTCATAAACGCAGTAACGATTGTGCATTATTTTGACCCTACCATCCTGACGTGTAACATTATTAATAAAGAAGAATGGAACGTTGGCTTAAAGGTGTTAAACGTGTTGCAACGACATCTTCTAATGACGCTGAATGTTCAAAAGCAGTACGCGCGGAGAATACAGCAATTACCGATCCAGACGATGATGCCACGACGTCAAGCTCCACGGTTTCAAAGACGAAAAAAAGGAAGTATGATGAATCATATATCAGTTTCGGATTTGTTGATTCCAACGGCTCACCTCTCTGCATGTTATGTAGTAAACTGCTTCCTAATAGTTCCATGGCACCTGCCAAATTACGCAGACATTTAGAAACTGTACACCCCGAGTCTAAAGACAAGAATAAAGAATTTTTTGTTCGTAAAAAAGAACAGTTATTGGAAAGTCAAAAAAATATGATGCATGTAACACAAACTATCAATGAAAAGGCCACGGAGGCATCATATTTAGTTAGCTATCGCATTGCACAAGCAGGTGAAGCGCACACTATCGCTGAGAATTTAATAAAGCCATGTGTGTTAGACATAACAAAATGTATGCTCGATGAAAAATCTGCAAAGCATCTTTCTACTGTACCGCTATCAAACGATACTGTTTCACGGCGAATCCATGATCTGGCAAGCTACGTCAAACAAGAACTAGTTGCACGTCTACAAAAAACACGATTCGCCTTGCAAATGGATGAGTCAACTGATGTCACTGGTCTGGCTCTCTTGCTGGTTATCGTGAGATATCCATATGAACGTTCTTTTGAAGAAGACATGCTTATGTGTTCACCGCTGCCCACAAACACTACCGGGGAAGAAATTTTTAATAAAATAAACATATTTTTTAAAGAAAATAATCTTAGTTGGAACGATTGCATTGACATTTGTACAGATGGGGCCAAGGCGATGACAGGTAAAACAGCAGGAGCAGTATCACGAATAAAAAGTAAAGCGCCTAATTGTAGTTCCAGCCATTGTATTCTGCATAGACAAGCACTTGCGATGAAGCAAATGCCGTCAAATCTAAAATTAGTTATGGATGAAGCGGTAAAAATAATTAATTTTATCAAATCACGACCACTACAATCCCGATTGTTCTCATTATTGTGTGAAGATTATGGCAGCAAACATAAAACACTGCTGCTCCATACAGAAGTGCGATGGCTGTCTCGGGGTAAAACTTTAACAAGGCTATTTGAACTTAGAGCCGAGTTACAAATGTTTCTTTCAGCAGATACAGTTTCTTTTAATTTGAAAGACCGTTTGTATGATAAAACTTGGTTGTTCCGATTGTCTTTTATGGCGGATATCTTTCAAAAACTGAACGAATTGAATTTATCATTGCAAGGTAAACAGACAACAGTGTTCCAGGCCTATAACAAAATAACTGCCTTCAAAAGAAAATTAGATTTTTGGATTATTTGCGTTGGTAAGAGAGAAATAGAAAGCTTTACGTCACTCAGTGAGTTTGTTAGCGATAACGACTCGGAAATGTTTCAAGATGATGTGTTTGAAGAATTGGTCCAATATCTCACTTCGATGCGCGCATCTTTTGTAAAGTATTTTCCCGAAGAACATAATACAAAAATGAAGCTGAATTCATGGATTCATAATCCTTTTTTACCCAACTTGCAAAAGCCCGAAAGTATGTCAAACGAGATATATGAATCTCTTTTAGAAATGTCATCAGACACAAGTATGGAGTCACTGTTCAAAACGACGCCTCTCAACGATTTTTGGTGCAGAATCCGTGATGAATATCCAATGCTTGGCAGAATGGCTCTGAATATTCTTCTCCCGTTCCCAACAACATATTTGTGCGAAACAGGATTCTCAACCTATGCAGCCACGAAAACAAAATATCGCAAGACTGGACGCCGAACCTGATATGAGACTTCAAATGTCTTCTATCAAACCTGATATCAACCAATTGATGAAAAATAAAAAACAGTTTCATACCTCCCATTAGTTAAGATTTTTTCATTTTTAATATCTTCTATTATTGTACTTGGCATGTGGTTAAAGTAAGTAATAATTAGTAACTGTTACATTGTACTTTTATTATGCTTATATAATAAAGAATACACTTTTAAAAACTATTGTTTTATTGTAGGGTTCCGTCAAGTATTTTGCTTGTCAAAAGGGTTCCGTGACCAAAAAAGTTTGAGAACCGCTGGAGTAGAGCATTGCCAGGAGTCCAGAGATATGCGAACCAGCATATTGCAGGTGCTCAATGCTGAGGCCATCGTGCCCCGGGGATTTGCCTCTCGTGATGTTCTTGATAACTTTAGCAACGTCTTTTGCAACAAACCTTACCCCAACTACCTCTTTAGGTATCTCAGCATTGAAAACTTCATTAGCCGGTCCCAAGGGAGACTGTACAGAAAAATGGTCCCTAAAAACATCCGCAATGTCCTTATGGTCACTCGCTCCGTCGATGCTCACAGGAAGACCAGGCCTAATGTTAACTTTATTTGTGCTTTGCCAGAAGCCACGAAAGTCACCCCTGGAATGTTTTTCAGCTAGGATGTCCATGCGTATCTGATCCTCATGATCTTGACATTCTTTCAATCGCGACTTGAACAATCTTCTGCTCACACACATTTCATTGTACATGAGACCAGACTTAGGCCTACCACACGATACCCACTCTGTAAACTTTATCCTGGCCTCCCGGTGAGCCTCTTTAACGTGCTTGTTCCATCCCACTACGCGCGGCCCACTCCTAGCTGGCTTAGTGCCTCCTCGACCCTCCAGAGACGCGCCGCGAAGGGCGGCCACAATGTCAGAGTACAACCTATCAAGAGCACGCCTATGGCCGTAGTTATCGCAATAATAATCAGCACAACCTATGCACTCAACAGGAAAATCTATTAACCTCAAACGTTTATGACACTCGTTGGTATATTTTGCGACCTGTTTCTCGTTCCTAACACCCCATACCACGTAGTTGTTGCCGGTTGTTTTAGGAGGCAACTTTAGTGTTAATAAATCTAAGCTACACTCAATAATCAAAGGAAAATGATCTGACCAAAGAGTGTCATATCCGACATAGACGTTAACAACAGCTCGTTTTGCCGATTGAGTAACTAAACAGTGATCTAACCAACTACAAGTCCCATGTGCGTCACTAATGAAGGTGTATGAACCTGAGTCAATGCCCAGAAAGTCGACATCTATACACGACCAACACTGTTCACTACAAAAATGTAACAGCTCATTATAAAACAATTCAAATAGGTTAGCATTGTAGTCACCTAACATAAAAACTGATTCAATTCCGTATTCGTCTATAATAGCGCTCACCGTACTTAGGCAATCCGTAAATTCTGGTAGGTTTTCCACCGAATTCGTAGGCATGTAAACACTCATAACAATCATTGGTCGATCACTTGTCGTAATCTTAATAGCACAGATACGAACATTGTCACAACGCAACACTGACACTTGTTGGAATACACTACTCCGCCATAGTAGCGCGACGCCGCCATACGGCCTCCCGCGCAGTATGCCGCCGGTCGTGTCGACCGCAGACGTACCCGTGTAACCGAAGCAGCTGTCGATCGTGCTCAGATATGGTATTTCCTCCAACAATAACCATGTTTCTTGCAGAGCGATCAGGTCACAGGTGCAACATAGCTCCCTAATGCTATCCACGGAGCGTTTTACATTTTTACAGTTGAAACTGGCAAAACTCAATGTACATCTATCCATCATTGTGTTTACTTTGGCCGTCAGAAGATAACAATCTATTCGTATTCCGGCGTTTAAAATACATAAAACGCCTAAATATGACACCCTGAGGCCACAAGTTTTCATCTAAGTACAAAGATAATTTCGATTCCGAAACCCAGAATTTATATGCGTTGTGGCCCTTTTCCCTCTCCATAATTATTTTCTTTAAAGAAACAGTTTCCTGTGTTTTACTGCGAATATATTTAATTATATCATCCTCTGTCGTATCACTGTGAATATTCGTTATAAATACAGGGACTTTCTTATCTGCAGCTTTGAAGTTACAATCCTGATCTCTCGCTATACCTGATTTTCCTCGGTAACGGTAATGAGATTGTTTTCTGCGATATGAAACTCTTTGCCACCCTTCAGAATTGGTATTTACGTTTGCCGGTGTTTTGTTATCGCACGGTGAGGCCAAACGCGGCCGCCCCATTGCACAACCGCTATTGTCGCTAGTGTTATTCGAGATAGTCGGCTGATGTGCCGCTACCTTATCAGTAGCACCCATCTGATCCGCAGCCTGTGTAGTCGGACTAAGTGAGACCGACGTCACCGCAGCGCTCGCCACAAAACCGACCTCGGCGCTCGCCTCCTCACGACGGCGGCGGCGGCGGCGATGACGTAGCGGCGGTGACGTCGAACGCTCACCCTCGGAAAGACATCCGACGCCCGTGCTCGCTTGGCCGCGTTCTACCGACCGCGTTTGTTTATCTTGCGCTACCCTCATATCTCTATATTCCGACAAGGGGAATCTTATACTCGGAGTTTCATTTATATTGTTTACATCAAAAACACTATTGTTGCACAATTCATTCAAAGAAGAATTATGAAGATGCGAAAGTCCCATTGGGCCACTATCGAGTATCCAGCCGCCGCGCTTTGCATTCACTTTCACTTTACATGCAGACGTAGGTAGTAAAGAATCATTTTTTATTTGAAGAAATTCTGTTCTCAATTCCTTCAATTGATCCAATGTCGCATATGTGGCCTTCACCTCGTCAATTTTAGATTGCATAAGCACAAGATCCTTTAAAAGTTTTGTGCAGTCCAAATGGTCGAATGTAATGGGTGGCAGTTTTTCCAGTTGTCGGGCCACAAACACTGGAATGTCATTAGGATCAGCACTTTTAAACAGATTTATGATATCTGTAAGATCGCGTTCCTCCTTCCCTTTGTTTTTCCGTATAATTTTACGCATAGTCGATGATATCGAATCGAAAAGAAGCGACTTCGATTTTTTTATCTCGTCACTGGTAAATGAGGAAACACAAATCCGCACCAATGTTTACTCATCTATCACAGAAACTTTGTTCTGTATATATGACAACATCTCGTCGATCACGATATTACATTTGTCGCACTTTAGGACGTTCGTCATTTTCACATAATACGTAGGTATGAAAGCTATACCATGGAACAAATTAGTAGCTCTACGGCTTATGTAGTCCTGGCACTGACCTATGAAACCTATGGACTAGAAATACCTACGAAATACGCGTGGCATACAACAGACGTCTGTGTGCTATACTTACAATAGCCGGGCCCGTAAAATGGCGGTCATTGCAAGGGATTTGAGCCGAATTAATCGAAACTTATTATACTTTAAATTACGTTTGCATTACTTGTTTTCCACAGCCCAAACAATAATTTTGGATCCGCCAATAATCGCAATCCAAATCCAAAATGTTTGTTTACTTGACAGCACAAATATAAACCATTGCACCTAAAAGGGCGGATTTTTCGTCAAGCGGAGTAGATAACACTAAAAAAACTTCACGACTTCACGTAAAAATGTTGCCAAACAAAGAACACAAATAGCATGCCATCTCTTTCACCAGACGACATTATACGTTGGTTAACAAGAGACAAAGTGTAGATTCATATTTCGATAACGATTTAATAGATACTTGTATAGACGAGGTAGATATAGAAGAATAGGGTGCCTCCATAGGTACATCTCGATGAGTCCTGGCGATTATCATATGATGTTCCTAATCATCCGCGCTCCTCAAAATGAAGGTTGTGATAAAAATACGTATTGGCACTTCATTTGCTGACTACTCCTTAACATCAAAACTAAACAGTACAGGGGCCTTACCTGACTTCCCGACTGGATCGAGTTCTGTATCAATCGAATTTGAATTCGAGTTAGTGTCAATTCGTACTACATTTCTCTAGGAATTGACACTAGCTCGATTTGGTTCAGAAGAACCCTGCCCTGTGCCCTGTTCCTTTTATCCCTAAAGCTTAGTTTTCTTACTTTTTAAATCCCAATTTCGACGTCTGATAAAAGTGATGATAAAGTTGGTTGTACTTTGTTTATCTTTAGTGTTTTGCTACCATAAGTAGCAGAGTAAGTCCTCCAGCTGGTATGTTATTGATAAATGAGTCAATCAACTATTTTACCCACATTTGCAGTCCCTAAAAAAAAACATCCTACGAAATTGTTCTTGTTAAAATATGCCAAACGTGTTTTAGATCATTAGGCACTCAAAGGTTCCATTGGTTCATATTAATTACACAAAGCTAAAACAATAAATTTCATAATTTATTATAGAAAACATTAAAAAACCAAACAAAAACAAAAGAAAAACCCCCATCGTAAAATATTTATGCCGAGTTATGCTCAAAAGTTGCCCCAGAAAACAGTTAGATGACACCTTTTGTCGTCACCAGCTTCATGTTTCGCTTGGCACCGGAGGGCGATCCTCTGCTAAGCGGCGTTCTCACGAGGCGATTTTAGAATCGTCTCATGAGAACACGCTTTCAATAGAATTAACTCAGTAGATCAACTTTTTTTGAAAGCGTGTTCTCATGATACGATTGTCATGCAATTTAAGTTGATCAACTCGATTCTTTGTGAAAACGCTGCTCTCTTCATGAGAAAGTTGATCAACAAAAATCGCCTCTTGAGAACGCTGCATTAGTGCTCTTGACGAGCCGCTCAGGGAGTCTTCTCGTAAAATCGACAACGACATAATCGAAACGACACGATAGTGCTCTGAATATATCGGTTGTACCCTACTCTAATAAATGTTCGGATTCTATGTCGATTATCGAATTCACAGACAAAATATTGTGATTTTTTATGACGTCTTAGACAATGTTCGGAATGAATGAGTCGAAAACGGAAGAAATACTGCCAATGACATTTACAACTAAGAATAGGGTTACGACCGAAAATTGTCGATTAAGTATCCTTCGTTGCTTGGTATAAACGATAGTTAAATCGACGTTACTTAGGGGCAAGTTCACCCAGAAGATAACAGATGTTTATGTAAAAACCAGATGTTTAACCCGAACTTTGGTGTTCACCAACGATAACCAACCGTTATATCACAGTAATCAATCGATTTTTCTAACCGAAGTCGGGGACGTCGTTTAAGTACTAACCGGGTATTTAAACATGACATTTTTGACGTTTGATGGTTGAAATTGTTGAGGTTATTCATTGATATTCTGTATTTCATTGTTTTTCGTAATTTTAGAAGAGTCTATGCTGCATAAAATATTAATATTAGGATTATTACTCTCCAATATAACAAAACAATAGCATTTTATCATATTCGTAAAATTTACAATAAAAACCGAATAAAATAAGGGCCGGAACACGTTGCCGTTTTTCGAGCGTGCATTTTTCGTTTACGAACATAAACAAAGAAACATATTGCTTATGCTTTGAGAAAACTTATGAAAGATGTGTAAACATAACTGTTTATGTCGTATTGAGGTAGTACGTATATTTTTTTAAAATATTTTTTTGTATAATTAATCAAAATAAAAATGAATGCGGCTTATAAACGATGCTCGCGCGAAACCTGCACAATGTTACCGCTACTTTTGGCTAAGCACAACTAACAGAATTTCATCATGTTTGAAGAAACGCGCCCGCCCGATACACTTCGAGTGTGTAAGCGGCCTAATATTCAAACATCAAAATGGCGTATTTAATTGGTTGCTATGGCAACCAAGACCGCTTATCCTGCCAAATTAAAAAGATATGTCAAATGTATAGAGTAGCATTATACTAGGATTTTTAATTTTGGAAGAGTTAGGTTAGGCCCTAAGGGCCGAGTTCGCGGAGAATGAAATAACCACTGTTTGCAAAATCAACCTGTTATTCAACAACAGATGTTCAACCGGGACGCGGGAATTTTCATGTTCACGACTCCTATCTGATCATTGATTCTGAAACCGAGCGTTCTGGGAATGAAAGAACGAATGATGTAACACGATTAATCAAAATGGTAACTAAATGGCAACAACACTATGAAAAGAACGACAATTTAAAACGGTTGCATATTAGGTAACTCTTCCAAAATTAAAAATCCTAGTATAATGCTACTCTATACATTTGACATATCTTTTTAATTTGGCAGGATAAGTGGTCTTGGTTGTCATAGCAACCAATAAAATACGCCATTTTGATGTTTGAATATTAGGCCGCTTACACACTCGAAGTGTATCGGGCGGGCGCGTTTCTTTAAACATGATGAAATTCTGTTAGTTGTGCTTAGCCAAAAGTAGCGGTAACATTGTGCAGGTTTCGCGCGAGCATCGTTTATAAGCCGCATTCATTTTTATTTTTATTAATTATACAAAAAATTATAAATGAAAAAATAACGTACTACCTCAATACGACAAAAACAGTTATGTTTACACATCTTTCATAAGTTTTCTCTAAGCATAAGCAATATCTCTGCTTTGTTCATGTTCGTAAAAGAAAAATGCACGTTTGAAAAACGGCAACGTGGTACGGCCCTTATTTTATTAATTTTTTATTGTAAATTTTACGAATATGGTAAAATGCAATTGTTTTGTTATCTTGGAGAGTAATAATCCTAATATTGATATTTTATGCAGCATAGACTCTTCTAAAATTACGAAAAACAATCAAATACAGAATATCGATGAATAACCTCAACAATTTCAACAATCAAACGTCAAAAATATCTTGTTTAAATACCCGGTTAGTACTTAAACGACGTCCCCGACTTCGGTTAGAAAAATCGATTGATTATTGTGATATAACAGTTGATTATCGTTGGAGAACACCAAAGTTAGGGTTAAACATCTGGTTTTTACATAAACATCTGTTATCTTCTGGGTGAACTTGCCCCTTAGAGTACGTTTCGACACGACAAATATCACGATATAGCCTTAATCGATTTTGCGATTAGACCTCCAGACTGCGACAAACGTTTGGGGAAATTGTTTGTAATCATCACAGAAATAGATAGAATGGCCAAGTGGGCAGGGCGCGCGTGCCAACACTGCAACCATAGTGCAGTTTATTTCAAGGCCTTTCGCAGTACGCCTTATGACTTGTTTCTGCAAATACTGTAACAAAAACCCGCAATAATGCCTTATTTTGCTGTTTCTAACTGCAGAAACAAAAGCTGTAAAGTACATTTGTAGTTAATTTTTTAAAATTAATGACGTCAATATGGTAAGCGTAGTTTGTTCGAAAGTTGCCATTCATGAATCGCAAGTAAAATTGTGATTACAACGATTCTATCTATTTCTGTGGTAATCATTCTAAAGTGCGGGTAAAAAAGTTGATGGTTCCAAATTAGAAATTAATACCGAATGTCGGGTTCAGGTTCTGCGGAGGGCGCGGGTGCGGGGGAGGGTGCGGGTGCGGGCGCGGGCGGCGAGGCGGCGGGCTTCGACGCGGCGTGGCGGGCGCGCGCGCAGCAGCAGCGGCGCCTGCGCGTGGACAGCGCGGAGCCGCCGCGCTACACCACGCGCCTGGAGCACGCGCCCGCCGCGCCACCCAACCTCGACGACGAAGAGAGTGAGTCACTATTTATTTATCTTAACTATTATAAAATTGTAAACGTCTGTTTCTTTGTTCCAGCATCACGCAAAAACTACTGGACCGATTTTGATCAATTTTTTTTTGTATGTATTAGACTTAAAAACTGGTATGGGTTTTGAGAAAGGAAGAAAGAAAGAAAGAAAAAAAGATAAAAAATAATTCGTGGGGTGCGTCCGTCCTCACCCTACAGATACGAAGCTTCTACGCATATGCACGAGCGGATAGTAATGTACGATGGAGTGGAGTGGAGTGGACAGGGGACGGGCCAGGGGCCGGGAATGGGGATGGGACAGGGGACGGAACATGGGACGAGAAATGGGACGGGACATAGGACGGGACATGGGACGGGACATAGGATGAGTTATGGGACAGGACATGGGACGTTACGATAGTGATATAGTGAGACAGTGGGACAGGACATGGGACAAGGGACGGGACGATAGTGATATAGTGGGACAGTGGGGCAGTGGGACCGTGGGTCAGTGGGACAGTTTGACAGTGGGACAGTGTGGGACAGTGGGACAGTGGGAAAGTGGGCCAGTGGGACAGTAGAACAGTGGGACAGAGGGACAGCGAGACAGTTGGACAATGGCAGTGGGACAGAGGACTGGACTGGACTGACGTGGGTTAGCAGAATTTAACGCGAGCGGGAGCCGCGGGTAAAAGCTAGTTTATTATATTATACAACGTGTATCAGAAATGCATGGTAATATTTGAAGAGTTTATTCAGGGGATGCTATCTAACAACTTTTACTATGGGACCAACCCTGAAATCGCGAGAAAAATATCAGCTGATCCTTACATTTTGTCGAGCGACATCGATGATTTAGTAGGGACCACCTAATTTTTTTTTTGCGATTTCAGGGTTGGTCCCATAGTAAAAGTTACCCTGAATGAGCTCTTAAAATATGACAATGCATTTCTGATACACGTTGTATATTAGTAAACTTTATGAAAGTGTACCACATACTGCCCCCATCTATTTTTCACGTCTTCCTTGTCCATCCAAAAGTTGTCT
Organism: Asteroscopus sphinx; assembly: GCA_949699075.1. NCBI lineage: Eukaryota > Metazoa > Arthropoda > Insecta > Lepidoptera > Noctuidae > Asteroscopus > Asteroscopus sphinx. The sequence continues at coordinate 10,016,160 of OX453019.1, forward strand.
GGAAGATATCGCTATCAGCGATAAGACCGCCAATGTACCCTTATTTTACGTGTTAGTCCTAAGTTTAATAATGTTAATGGTGTACAATAAAGAATATTCTATCTAACTATCTATCTACAAGTGCGGCACGCTATGATGGCGTTTTTGACGTTTGCCTGCTCATGAAGATCCGTAAATATTGACAGCTACGTATGAACATAGTTGTAAGATAATAATTATGGACATCAATTAGTCTGAAATAAAAGTTTTTTTTTTTATGAAGGTAAATTGCCTTACTTTATTGTCAATAGCTATGCACTGCTACTGCAATATAATTTTTCGAATCTATTATTCAAATTCTATTTATTTCTACTGTTTTTCTATGTATGTCACAGAAAATTTGATTAATTAAATAGCGATTAAACAAAATGGCTAGACGTTATTTTTATTGAATAATTTTATAAATGATTTACTTTATGTAGATATTATTCATAATAGCTAGTTGGGAGTTGGTCAAAGTAATAAACCTGGTCCCAATTGCTAATAATTTGAAATGTGTCACAAGTGTTGTGACACATTTCAAATTATTAGCAACCCATCGACATTTTTAAACAGTTATACCGAAAGAGCATTTTATTTTCGTTCGTATGTACTACACTGGGTTTTGTTGTCACATCGACTTTTGATGTGTAAAAAATATAAGCAAAAACATTTTCTCACTAGCTCTTTCTGGCCAGTCTTTGAAATCTGCTGTACATTCAAGGGTCCCCAACTGCTTTTCTTTTTTTAAAAAAGGTGTCGATTTATTTTGATCATCATATATCATGAATCAATGTATCAAATAATTACGAGAATTGGCCTTTTGGTCGGATAGGTCTTACTATTGATACTCATACTGTAATAATCCTTTGCATCGTTGGTACTCTTCATAAACAGTTACTAATGTGTTTCCTATTTGATTGACAGAGGGTGTAAAGCTCGGATTGGGCGACTTCATATTCTACAGCGTGTTGGTCGGTAAGGCCAGCTCGTACGGAGACTGGAACACAACCCTCGCGTGTTTTGTAGCCATATTAATTGTAAGTATTTTATGCAACATTTCATATAAATAAATCATTATAAATAAATAATCGTGGCCTCACTAAAATACATACGGTACGTATAGCTAAAGGCGGGTCTCCTGCGACAAAAATCTAACAAAACATGTTAACATTTTGCTTAGGCCAATAACATGTAGCCAAACAGTTAGGCCACGCCCCCATTTTGTTAGAAAAACATGTTAGAAATAACAAAAATATGGTCGCAGGAGACGCGGCTTATATTGTAATTATTTTGTTTTGTCAACAGGGTTTATGCCTCACTCTTCTTCTACTAGCGATACTTAAGAAAGCCCTACCGGCGCTGCCCATCTCAATAACATTCGGCTTGATATTCTACTTCGCGACGAGATGCGTCGTGAAACCATTTGCAGATGCCCTCGCTGCAGAACAAGTGTTTATTTAGCAACTGCCTGCCTTGCTCACGTACTACTGTAGACAAGACTTGTTCATCTAAAGGAGGGTACTCACCGCAGACATTCACGTGTAATTTTCGATCGATGACGTCCATACTCAGGAGATAAAGATCGTGAAATAACAGCGCGAGCGAAGCGATCGCACTCGCGTCTGGAGTTTATTATTGATATTGTTTCAATGTATGGCCTAAATAATTTAATTTGCGATTTATTTTTATTTTAAATAACAAATAATTAGGGTTTTTTTAAAATATATCCCTAATTAAAGGCGCCACTGGCGCCTGTCCAGTGCCTAGTGGTGGCACCTCTAGCTCTACCCCAGGGCCGGCACTGCTCACTACTGTAATGTTCAAAGTTGTATAGTTATCGGCTTTTAACTTGAACATGCGCAGTTCCGCCATTTTTGTTCAAGTTATTTGCCGGGAAGTATACAATTTGAAGTCTGTTCACTGTAATGCTCTCCTCGACGTATTCACCGGTGTAATGCTCAAACTCGACATTACACGCCAGTGCTCGCGGTGTGGTATGCTCCTTAAGAATAATATGTATGGTGAAAATAAAACACGCAGTTATGGTTTACTTTACGTACAAAATGTTTCTACCGGGTACAGTAGGGCTTACATGCCAATTTTAATACATATAATGTGTGTTAATGTTCCAAAAGTAAAGTATGCGAAAGAACATTTTACAATACCCATCTATCAAAATTGTGGCGTTCAAGCTGAAAAACCAAGTGTAGATATTAGGAGATAGGGCGGAAAAGTGAATTGAATATTTAATGCAATAAATTGAATTAGACACCAATAGTGTTAATATTTTCAATGTACATAGTAATATTTATTGAAAATAAAAAGTATTTTGAATAGGATATGTAAGACTTCTCATACTTCTCCTTTGTGATTTCTCTTCTATTTGGCTCAACCATAAAATGCCCTAATTTTTTTTAAAGAAAGTGATTCAGAATTCGAAATGCCTTTGAACTTTTTATAAGTATGTAAGCGTTTGTTGCGAACATTTTAGATATAGTTGACATTTTTAACATTCCATTAATTAAGTTACGTGTTGAGCATTATTTTGTTATTAATAATTAACGCTCTCTTGCATCTGTATACGTTTGAAGTAGCAACAATGGAGTGATAATGTGCGGGCGAACGCCACTAACGAACATACACAAAAACTTAATATTGCCACGACCATTGATATTTCATTGTTACGTCATCGGTATTCTATATTTCTGTGAAGTTGTTTCATCGGAGTCGAACTCATACTTAGACTCGACTCGACGCGACGCTAATAATACGGCGCATGACAAGTCAGTCAAAAATAATCATGATGAGGCACGTCCAGTGGCGACCTACATTAGTGAAATTTCATAGATGTGTTGACATACATCGGTCTATTGGGTGTATGGTCGAAGGTCATACTTAAGCCTATACGATATCTAGGCGATCGTCCAATGATAGTCGCACATATTCATTGAGTTTGGTTCCAGTACCAAATGCGCGTATCATCACTCCATTATTACTCAATGTTCTATATTGACAATTTATTATGTAAACATTATTCATAACATTTTCTTTGACGAAAGTAAAATGGAATTAAACATTTATGTTGTTTTTTTTTTTTACCGCCATAAAAAATGAATCTGCATTACATACCAAGATTAATTAAATTCACATACATTGCTGCCTGACTTTTGCAGTAACACTATAAACTGATAAAGGATTTTATGTTCACTAGAATAGGATTTTTACTCCATCTTAAAAACATACAAAAAAAAAAAAATTACAGTTACTCCGAGCATTACCATGGGTGCCTAAAACATCTGTGTAAATAACGGTGTTATGAATTTACCTATAGCCCCAACATTTGCTATTTTTAGTAGCAATTTTAGAAGAGTCGTTGCAGTATGTTACCTTCAACTATTTTCTTACTTAGTACTTTAATAATCACAAAATGTTTCGGTCATAATATATACGTGAGTGACATCAACTTTAGAATAGAGGCAGGAGCAAAGATGTGCGTGTTTGAGACAGGGAAAGCTGGACAGATGCTGGAGGTGTTCTACCAGGTTTTAGATGGACAACACGGAGACTTGGACATATCCTTTGAAGTGATTGACCCAAACTCTGTGAAGCTTGTGTCGGATTTAAAAAGCTCAGAAAATTCAATCATCATGGATTTGGAAGCGGATGGAGATTATTCTTTCTGCATGGACAACACGTATAGTTTAATGAATTCGAAACTCGTGTTTTTGTATATCCTTATAGAAGATAAAAATACTGCAAGCGATGGCGATGCAGAAACAGAAGTGGCGGCCGTGGACGACGACGGAAATGAAGAAAAAGGAGTGCTTCAGTGGGAGGGGATCGATGAAAATGGCCAAAAATATTACGTAGAAGTGGGTCGCTTGGCAGATTCTTTGTCGCTGACATTGGGGCACGTGGTGAAGTTGCGACATCAGCTCGACATCTACGCTGCGGCCAAGTCGCGCGACAGTTACATGGCGTTTGAAGACACTTTTGTGGTAGATGCGTGGTCTGGCTTTCAAATAAGCTTAATGTTTATTGTTGGAATGTTACAAGTTTATATGATTAAGAAATTGTTCACTAGCCCTGATCATGGATATAAAAGCATTTATTGAATAAGGATTTTTGTCAAGATATTCAATAAAATGCCATTTATTACCTTTTTGTAATTTTATAGAGGACGATTCGTGGCGAAAAATATTAAACTATGAGAGCTAGAGAATTTTGTTCCGAGGAACTAAGCCGTCGTCGTCGATTTTAGAAATTATTAAAAACTACATTCAAGGATTTTCTTAAACTCATACACAGCGCGGTAATAGAAAGTAAAAAAAATCCTTAACATTTTTTTAAATCGCTATAAGGTCTATTCACATAGGTACGGCACGGCACTTGTTTGCGGCATTGCACGGCATGGGACGGACGGGAGTAACGAGTTCAATTTAAAATAAGCCTTATACTTTAAGAATAAAGACTTACGTATTCTATACGGGGCACGGCCCGTCCGCACGTCATATTCTCTCATCTCATTAGACGCACGGCGATGGGCTACCGTTATATGGTAGATGTTCCACCCTTACGCACGAACAGTTTCGCTAACAGCTTTTATCATGCGTACCGCTAGAGTGGAATTCCTTGCACTTGTCAGTGTTTCCCGAGAAGTATAATCTGGTAGTCTCCAATGCTCGAGTGAATAGGTTTTTGCTGGGCAAGCGTGAACCATCGTCGACCGCACCTTCGCTTAACATCAGGTGAGGTGGCGGTCAAACGCAAACCCGTTAAGAATAAAAAATAAATCTTATATGTGTAAGAAAAAGGATTAAGGATTATTTAAACATGAAATCGTTGCACCCACTCGTGCCGTGCACGACGTAATGTGAATAAAGCTTTATTGTGGTATAAAACTGGTAGTTTAGGTTGAATAGTCCAAGAAATGGCGTACTTCTAAATAATAATAAAAAATATAATAAATAATGGTTGTACTCAAATACTCCTCGGAATCACAGGGCGCCACTATTTGAGCGGATGGACTTATTACTAAGCCTATGCAGTCCGTCCGTCTGTATTTCACAAGGCGATAGCCTTACAAAGCCAAAGATACAACTTTTCAACCGTATAAGTAGCCAGTTGAAATTTCTAATCATGGAAAATACTAAAAAAAAAAGTCTAAAACCAAAGATGGTACGGAACCCCGATCATCATTGATGTTTTGCAGCATATCTAACTGCGGAAATTCTTCCAAATCTTGTAAATCCTATCCTATCCTACTAATATTATAAACGCGAAAGTTTGCGAGGATGTATGGATCACGGAATAAAAAAGAAGAGGAATGGCTATTACGATTATTTAGTACGAGAACCAGTGTCGCCAAACTCATACATTACAACTGAAATAGTATACTACATTCATCCTCAGAGCCTTTTCCCAATTATATTGGGGACGGCTTCCAGTCTAGCCAGATGCGGCTGAACATCAGTATTTTACACGAAGCGACTGCCATCAGAACCCCGCAACCCAGATACTGGGTAATACTGACATTCGGAGGTTAGACCAGTTGTCAGACTTTCAGGCTTCTGACTACCCTTAACGACTGCCATAGATATTCGTATGACAACCGGGACCGACAGCTTAACGTGCTCTCCGAGGCACGGAGGGGTTTCGTGGTGTAACGAAACGGTCACCCATCCACAGACTGACCGCGGCAAGTGCAGCTTAACCTTGCAGATCGTACAATCCGCGCAGTCGTTGCTTAGCTACGAGCCCCTCAATATATTATATACTACATAATACACGAAAAACCACGACGTGATGGGTCCCAATTTAGATTTCGAATTGGCCCTAAATCTCAGTATTTATTTAATTCAATCTTAATACGAGTTTTTAAGATTTGTTTTTATCGAACACATCAAATCACTTAAGACGTTATTGCATTCTAATCAAATCTTAAGCAGTAACTAGTGAGTTCAACTACTCGAAGCCAGGGGGCGCTACATTTAAATGACGCTATTTTGTACACAATGGTATTAGAATTAGATATTTTATTATTCGCATGAATGCTGGGTAACATAGCATACAACAATTCCTGGCAATAACCAACGAGTTTAACTACTCGACGCCAGAGGGCGCTTAAATTATATTACGCTGTTTTTACCTCAATGACATTAGAAATAGATGTTTTATTCTGTTTTATTCGCATGCATGATGAGTAGCCTGTCTACTACGGGAATGTCAACCAACGACTAGTCGTTCGCGTAACCACACATTGCTTTCATAAAAGTATAGCAACTTCGACTGCTAGTAACATTATAGGTACGTAGTATTTTTTTTTTTAAATTGTAGATATTTTGCTAAGGGATCGTTTTCGATGACAATTAAATTTTTTTTACAAAATTTTGCTTTCTTAATTATTAAGGTATTTAATACACGTCGGTGAAAATAAATCCTTGTTTTTGATGTACGGAGTACTTGGATTCTTGCTTTGCAACTTATAACAGCACAGGACAGCATTTTGAACGAATGAGCTTTGCGCAGCGATATGTTCCGCGAGCAACTAAATGCGCGTTATGAGCGTTATGCTCACAGTTGCGGCGCGTGCGTCCACTTTGCCTTTCTAACCTGTAGTGATTTTTTCTGTGGTATGGATTTATGTTCGTTACTCTTTCACGAAAAAACTACTGTATGGATTTTAATTAAATTTGGCATACAGGCGAAGTCGCAGGCATAGGCTAGTTTACTAATAAAGGGATAACCTTTTAAAGGGGCCTTACCTTTAAAGGGGTTTTACCTTATTTTCTTTTTATAATAATTATATTTTTCAGTTAAATAGTAGGTACTACCACTTCTTATCGTATTAATGGTTTAAATAAGTGTATTCTGTATTTAAATATTTTTCGAGTAGAACGTGGCCATTTCAATGGCGGCGAATAGGTCGTTTCTTGTGCAGGTGTTTGGACACAAGGGACACGCTATTGTGACATGGATTTCTCTGGGTCACCGCAGTCACATGTATGAATCATGTTGCGATTACACTGTCATACATTTCTCATATTTCTATGATAGGCTCCTTTTTATCCCGGGAAAATAAACATTCCTAAGGGATGTGCGATAAGTCTGTGAGAAGCCTCCCGGTGTCGATTGAGGGACGTGTCATTTAGTTTAGCCAATCTGTACCGTTGTTTGCCATGAGTTCAACTTGAACTTTTTGGCGAAACGAGCTAAAGGCCCACCTGATGTTAAGCGGTTACCTTTGCCCATAACAACTGCAATACCACCTAGGCTGTGACTTAAATGGTACCGCAAGTCGGTTCTCCAAACTGAGACATGAAGATGGAAAGTCTCATGTGATTGTAATTTCACCGTCACCCGTACCCTTCAGACCGAAACACAGCAATGCAAGCATCACTTGAAAGGAGTAAAATTCGGTACCTGTGCCTAATGGGTGGTTATTCTTGGGTTGACGGAAATATAAGAAACAAAAAGAATCATAAAATTTTAATGTTTAATATATAAATGTACATAATATGTAATAAAAATATACTTTATTGCTTACACGTCAATTATTGCTCAGTTATATTAATTGTAAAATTGGATGAAACAACTGTAATGTACTTTGTTACTGTATATATTACATTTTAAATTAATTATTCTAGAATTTATAACTTTATCACTATGTTGAAAAGTAAGACACCGCATTCAATTAGGTATGTGCGTAAACTAATTTACCCTATAATTAGGAAATTCTATCCACACATTTGTACAGTCAAGCTCATATCGATGGTAACAAAACTAGTATAAGCAGAACCTATCTTTTATTGAACTTACATACTAACAGCCAAAATTAATATCCAATCTATCCACGATTTGCCCTACTAGAGATGGGAATTTGACATAAGCTCCATACAAAATATGTCAAATATCTATCTCTAGGGTAAATCGTGGATTGGATATTAATTTAGGCAGTAAGCTAGTTCCGCTTATAACCACAGATGTATTATGTTGGTAGGTCAATCATTGAGACATTATTATGTGTTTAGCTGCGATAGACTATGATATGACTAGACTTTTACCCTTATGCCATAGGCAATTTCAGTGTTGTCAGTTGTGAATTGTGTTCAACATGAGAATATAATCACTTGGTTGGTTGGTTGAAATGGCGGCAGGTCACGGGAACTACATGTGACTCTCGAATTCCTCTTAAACTGAAGGAGAAAATCTATAAGACCATGATAAGACCTGCTGTCCTGTATGGATCGGAATGTTGGGCTACGAAAGGAATTAATGAAAGGCAAGTGCATGCAGCTGAGATGAGAATGTTAAGAGGAATGTGTGGTGTAACGAAAATGGATAGGATAAGGAATGAATATGTAAGAGGGAGTCTGAAAGTAGCGCCAGTGACAGAGAAGTTAAGTAGCAATAGACTGTCATGTCACATGTGATGAGGAGGAATGAGGAGCATGTTACGAGGAAAGTTTTAAGTATGAATGTTGATGGCTATAAGAAAAGAGGGAGACCGAAGAAAATATGGATGGATTGTGTGAAAGATGATATGAATAGAAAAAAAGTGAACACGGAGATGACGGCTGATAGAGATGTATGGAAGAAAAAAACATGCTGCGCCGACCCCAAATAAATTGGGATAAGGGCAGGAGGATGATGATGAGAATATAATCACTAGGTACAAATTTGTCATAAAATTATAAAGTATTATGTACAAGTATTGTAGTCTTAGGTTCTTGTTAGCGTCAAATCGAGCGCAAAAATAAATCTTTTTTTTTCTTATAGTGGTTTTATTACCATTGATATGAGGTTCACTGTACACACAATTCGTTGCAGCAATATTACCGATTCACTCTAGTTCAGCCGGTGCATACACATGTATCGACAGATTAACTCTATTTATAAATAATCTTCAAGTGAATAAACATTTATAATGATATTCGTATTGCACTAATTGGTGACTGGTAACTATTAATCTGAGTAACACCTGACGGCACAACGTGTAACAAGTGCGGTTATTAGGTACAATTTTGCACTAAAGCATTCATAAATTTTAAACAAAATAAAAATATACATAATTTTAACAATAATAAATATCAAAAATGTCTTCATAATCTGCAGTGTAAATACTACCTACTTCTTTTTTAATTACATCCTAAGAATTACACATACCTACACCACACTGCGATTTATTATCGCAAAATCTGTAACACACGGAATCATATGCAGGCGCCCGCACTGGCGATTTAAAACCGCGGCGGAAGGTGAGACTCACTGCGCGAATAAAAATCGCTGTGCGGGCCTTAATGGGTTTGCGTTTGTTTGCCACCTCACCTGATGTTTATCGATGGTGCAGTCGACTATGTACAAACCCAGCATGAACACATACACTCGATACTTGAAAACCACCAGATTATACTTATGGGGAAACACATGAGACGTGTAAGGAAAGAAATGTAGACAGAGTGTAAAAAGGGGTAAACAAGAAATCTAAAATTATGTATACATACATATAAGACCAACCCAAAAATTAAAGCAGTAACCAAAATTTTGCTTCGTACAAATTGAGCAGCTGTTCTAGCGTGAAGCACCATCTCACCTTAAAAGAGGATGCCTAGCTTTTTGGCAGCAAGGTAAGCCTTGGACTCGATGTAAGAGGTGGATATTAGTGACATGCCAAGAAGCTCAAGGTGGTTTGTTATTGGCACGGATGAATGATGATGAAAGTTGGAATCAGTTCAAATTGATTCCAGTTAGGCCAGTTTTTTATTGTAATGTTTTAAACATATTTTTAATAAATTTGGTCCAATTTGATAAAATATTCTAGATCAAAAGCTCAATATCACAATCATAACAATAAATAAGCGGAAGAAATCCAATGTTCTTAAACCAATAGGAATGTATACTTACGATTTAAATTTATACTGCCATCCCTCAATTTAGAATAGGAATAATAACAGTGTCAATAGCAATACTAAATTCACCTAAGAAGGTGCTCTATCACCTTAAAATACTAACAGTTACTAAAAGGATTTTAAGTAATGGTGTTGATTCCATTGTTCACCAATTTAACTTAATTTAAACTATTCATATCTTTTTCTAATAGTGAAAATAAGAAAGAGATAGCAAGAATTTTAGAACTGTCAAATTAATTTACGTGTTACACTTCTTCGTATCTTTATTCCGCACATTCCGAGATCACAACTAAACTTTAATTCAGACAAATTTGACAGTTCTAAAATTGTTGCCATCCCTTTCTTGTATCTTCTATTAGTAAAAGAGAGCATTAGTTTGTGAACAAGAGAATCAATAACAATAAACAGAATTTTACTAAACTGACTACATTGCTAATATTTTCTAGGTGTATTTTATAAAAAAGATTTATAATGGAATGATCTAACAGAGGCAGCTAATGCTTTAAAATAACCATACCACTAATCACGAACAAGTAAATGCAGTTTGCAGTTCTTACGAAATTATTTAAAACGATATAAAAAAACCTACAACCAATGTTTGTCGCTTCCCCTTACAATTTGTTCCTTTTGGAGAGATCTAACTACAGTAGAATCCATTTATAACGACTTCGCTTATAACGACTAACCGGTTTTAGCGACGATAATGTTTACTCAAGTTAGGTTTCATAGTTAGGTACTGAGAAAATATAACCGTTTAGTGCGATTTCGGTTTAAACGACCGACTGCTTATAGCGACTATTATTTATGATAATAAGTGCGGTTAAAACGACACGCAGTTTTGTTTACACAACCTACGCACCAATACCTCGGCGTCCCAACTTCACCCCGCCCGGCGCGCTTCACCTCTCCTTATTGGCGCGCGTAAATCACCGCTAGTTTTTGTCACCTGTTATGACAAGTTCTTAAAACAACAAAATGGGTTCTGCGAAGCGAAAGTGTTTTACTATTGAAGAAAAAAGTGCAATATTACACCGATTAGAAGCTATAGTTTAATTAGAAACTATCAACTCTGTAAATTATAGTTCGCTGTAGTTATAGATACAAAATATGCGAAAAACTGCCACTTTTGGCAGTTTTTGTATCTACAACTACGAGTTGATAGTTTCTAAAATGTTTTATAGGAAAATCAAACTTTCGCATTTATAATACATACATAAGTTAAGTACAGTAGGTATTTCAGAAATAATCCTGTCGTTTTGTACGTCATTCGGTTAGAACGACATAGTATCGCCGGTCCCTTGAAGGTCGTTATATCCGGATTCTACTGTACTAAATTATACAACCACATGAATATACTTACTTACTGATTAGGTACAGGGATCTCTGTGGGACCATCCTTTTTAATAACTTTCATGGTTTCCTTGGTCGGTTTTGCAGTGTCGGATGGGATTTCTTCCCTTATCGGTTTGGGTTTTCCTTCAGCGGTTTTCTGAGATTCTTGTTGGACTGGTGGTTGTTGAACCTTCTTAGGAGCTTCAGTTTTGGTTTCTGTTGCTTTAGGAGTCGTCTTTTTAGGTGGCGGCGGGGTAGTTTTCGCGGCAGGTTTTGGAGGTGGCGTCGTCTTTACTTCAGGTTTGGCAGCAGTTTTTTTAGTGTCAGTTTGTGTTGGCTTTTTCGTAGGCTCGGGCTTAGCGAGAGAGGGAGAAGGCTTGCGAGGCGGTGTGGTGGGCGCCGTAGCGCTAGGTTTTTTGTCAGCAGGTGTCGCCTGCTTCACAGGTTCAACGGGCTTGGTTTGTTGCACTGGTTTGCGTTCAGCTGCAACTGGTTTTGCTACTTTTGGAGCCTCCTTTTCTGCCTTTGGCTTAACTTCTACTGATTTAGGTTTTTCTTCAACTTTAGGCTTAGTTTCCTTCGGTTTTTCTTGTATCTTAGCTTTCGGTTTTTCTTCTACCTTTGCTTTCGGTTTTTCTTCTACCTTTGCTTTAGGTTTTTCTTCTACCTTTGCTTTAGGTTTTTCTTCAGTCTTTTGTTTAGGTGCCTGTTGGACAGGTTTAGCTTGTTGACTTTTCGTCTCAAACTTAGGAGTTTCAGATTTCTTAGGAGATTCAAATGCCTTTTTCAATAGTGGAGGGGCAGTAACTGTGCCGAGGAAGTCTTGCACATGGGGACTACCTGTATACAGTTTGTCATTGTACACAATAGCATCACTGATATGGCCCAAGGTTCTATCTGTATTGTAATATGAGGCTACAACGTTTCCGTCCCAATCCAATTGCAGTAACCCAGACATTGCTGGGGTAAGCCCGGATATGCTCTTGAAGTGTCCAATCTGTACAGGAATAAAACACAACATTAGATATATTGAACTTTGACACGAATTACATACTAAAGCCACTTTCGAAGGAACATAAAAACGAACAGAAAACCACTTCGCGTTCTTGCGGATCTTGTTTGCTAAAGCGGACATAATAAATTCCTACTTTCTTTTCCTACCTGTTAATACATATATTAACGTCTCTTTAGAGTTTAGATAAATCTTATATTGTATACTTGAATTTGAACATTGATATACTAACATAATACTCGATCTCTTCAAACACAATGTGTGGGTAAATGTTGTTGAGATATTCGAAAGGTAATTCGACAAGTCTCTGTAGACGCGCGAGGAACTTCCTGATCACTGGGGTCGGAGCCAACGAACGTGTGAGCACTGGATGATCTTCGTCGAACACCGTGTACAGCCCCACGAGGACGCCGGACCCGTCGGGCAGCACCCGCACGTTGTCAGGGGCACCTGTTTAAATGGACAGACTAATGTCACTTATACAATTTTAAAAAAAACACGTTTATTAGAGAAAGTACAAAAAAAAATCTGGATTGAATCCCATAGTTGACTACTGTTAAAAATACCAATAATTTTATGTTATTTAAATGAAGGTACAGAAACGACAACATTTGTGAAAATAAGATACGTAAGTGGTTGGAGGGGGCATTTTCTGTCCTTGTCCTGCTAAACGGACATTGTTCAGAGAGATGTCAAGTTTCTATGAAGGTTTTGAACAATGACGTAATTTTTTGATAGTCCTGTCTCTGTCTAGTGAACAAATTTAAATTGCTTATAACTTGGTCATTTTGTTGGTTTTTTCATTGTTGCTTATTTTTCTTGAAACAGTTTAAAAACTAATAAAATAAATTGTCACCTTCCCTATTTGGAAACTGAATTAGAACTAAGTAAGTGAAAAGCGAGTTGTATGATATTATTAGTGTTGGGAAGGTACCTACAGCTCAAGTTAATAAAAGCGTGTTAAAAATAGCAGCGTCAGAGGCTTGGTGACATACTGCAAAGTCTGCAAACGACGGTTTAAGCAACAACTGTATGTCATGTCGATATATTCATATATTAAATTTATAAATAAATATAAATATTACAATAAACTATAAAGACAATAGCCTTAGCCTTTTTTTAGCCTTCTCTCTGAGAAGAGACCCGTGCCCAGCAGTGGGACAGTAATGGGCTGGTTATGTTATAAAGACAATATATTATTAGGTATATGGTAAAGAATAATTAAAATATAATTGTGTGTTATAGACTCATTAACAATGTAAAAACATTTGTCTAAGAGCCAATTACCTACTGAAATGTCTGCGGTGTAAGGACATCGCTAAGAATAGCCTGAGTCTGTACAAAGATAAAAAATATACGACGATTACCGGCGTATTTTTTCATTACTTACTACTTATCGAATTTAATGCGGACAGAAAAAGAAAGTACATATTTTAAAGAGTTAACACAATATTAACGTGAGCGGCTATACTCCATTAGACTTGATTTTTTTGACCAATCCTTTGTGAGTACTCTATGGTTTTGTAAAAAAATATGTTGGCACCACTGTTAAAGATAGCCAATCTCTTTTTAGCACCTACACATCTATAGAAATAGAAGAGTAAAATTATTTAGTTTCTCGGCAACCACTTGTTTGACATAAGTTTTGTAAGCAAAACATAATCACAAAATAGTGTATATTTTAATGAATTAAACATCTGTGGAATACTGTCCGTTTATTAAAATAGGTTGCGACACATTGCCGTCATCGAATTGTATATGGTGAGCATTATCATTTATTCATAACTTCCATAGGCTTGGCTTTAATGGAACTTTAGCAATGTCCTTGCCTGATGAGCCCAGGCATTTCATGATAACAAGTAGAACAATTACTTTGTGAATCATTTCAGCCGAAAAAACGTTTACTGCTGGACAAATGCCTTTCCCAAAGGGAATATATGCCATAATCGCCACGCTTGGCAGGCGGGTTGGCGATCCGAGTTGGTTGTTTAAATATTCAGAGAACGCTGCTTGCTGCCCATCCTCTGGTGAATCACATAGTCGCCTTTTACGACACCCATGAGAAGAGAGAGGGAGAGACTTTGTGAATAAGTTTACTAAAATGTTAAAACTATTTTCATGTAAGTGGCATATTTTGTATTTTTGAAAATAAATTTCCTTTAACCTTTTCAACGCCACGGTTTTCGTGCCCTCAGCGCCACGTCTTCTATAGAAGACAAATATTGTATGGTCGTTAGTAAAAAGATATAAAGTGGCCCTGAGGGCACGAAATCGTTAGTCTTCTATTAGTGTCATTGGCGGTGAAAAGGTTATACCGATTATCTGCATCTGCTCATACCGCTATATTGTGATGACTGAACTGAATACTAGCTTAGAATCTCGATGTTGCAAAACTTTCAGCTTACACATCATGATTTATTGACGTTCAGCATTGACTATAAACAATACATAACGACAACAGTTGAAAGTAGTGTCTTTTCCACCCAATGAAAGGATTTGAACCATGTGCCATGGTTTTTGCCAGTTTTAATAATTTATAGTAAGTATTTTTTTATGGACGCATGTACACAATTTCCGGAAAGATAGGTAAAACGATATAGCAGATCAGGTAACTTCTTTCACGCCACCATATTATCATGATAATATGTATCAAGGTTATGGTATTAAGACTGTCCAAGGGGTTATTCCCGTTGTCTCCCAGTATAATTTTTGGGTGTGAACGGTAACAATTTTTTTTCGTTAACTTAAATATTAGGGTTTATTTTTTATTAAAGTTATATTAGATTTGGTTCGATGTTGACGTTTAACATGAAATACCATAAATAAAAAATAAAAATAAATTTGAAATAGTCCTGCTGTCTGGCTAATCTTTTCCCCACGGCATGAGCTGTTATCATTATGAAGCTCATGTCGACACGGTAGAAGAAAATGAAATACATTAAGTATATTATTATGAAGACACACATTTAATAAGATCACACTGCTTGTTATGTTATCAATATTTACTAGAGATAGGACAGCATCAACCCAGTTTTATTTAATTTTAATTAATGTAACTATGAGTTTGCACTGACGAAACATTCACATAAAAACATGTTGAAAAGTCAGTTTTCTGTCAATGTATCGAATCGCGTTCGCATTATCACACAACTTGTAGAAACGAAACTTGTTTGACATTTCATAGTCTATTGACATGTTTCACAATGAATTTCGATACACTTCAAAGTATCTGCTTCAGGCCATAGATGTTTACCGACCTCATTGGAAAACACAAAAAACGAGATTTAATACAAGTAGCGAGACATGATTAAGCATCAGTGTGAACGTCAGCCGTGACAAATCTATAGACAAACATGTCAATGTATAAGTTTTTAGTCAGTGTAAACACAGACAATAACAAATCTTGAAATCTGTCAAAGAATTTACCCAGTTTTCTGCAGTGCGAACGTAACAATCAATAAAACAAGTTGTGACATTAGTTTCATATGACAAGTTTCGAGACATTACATGTTAAATGTTTTTTGGTGCAAACCCACAGTAAGCATCTAATGCTTTGTTTCAATGTACCTGCATCTAAAGTACTACCTGCAGCCTATTGTTTTATCCCTTTCTCGTGACACAATAGAGTTAAGAATGCAATGCGAAATTGCAATTTGAACGACCTACCTATAATCAGAATATTTGAATGGGGGCCAACGGGAATAAAAAAATTAATTGTCCCCACTGGGGGACAACGGGAATAACCCAAGACAGTCTTAATACCATACCAACCTTGATCCATATTGATGTACAGGCGACCGCACTTCAGTGGTAACAGTTTGACTTTGACAGCATCTTTATTTCTTAAGCTGTAAAGGCTGTTTTCGTAATTCAAGTGTCACTACTGCCGTGCGGTCGACTCTACCTAAAAAATATTATGATTATGATGATATATGCAGGATTACCAAATAAGTTTACATAATTACCTGGCAGGCCATCAGCGAAAACTTCCGATCGTCCTTTTTTGGGTCCAGCAACATAATATTTTATAAGTTTGGAACGAAAAGTTTCAGAGACCACTACAAAATCATTGTTAGGTGACAGAACAACACCATTCGCGAACCATAAGTCATCGAGAAGTACTCTACTCTGGTTTTTGGCAGCATCATAATGGAACAATCTAAACAAAGATTTAAATTATCACAAGATTATAAAATTTAACTAGAAATCAATTATGTTATTATAGTAAAACGTATTACAGTCAGTGCACACCGATGGAGAGGCAGCGAAGAGCAGTTCACTTGTTGCAAGGCAAACAGACTCTTATTGAGTCTGTTTGACAGGCTCTTATGGACGCTTGTGGCTGTGGCCGCTCGACCGTTCTTCATGTCGCTTTGAGCCTCCTGTGATTTTATTTCCCAATTCGAATTTCAGTTGTACATTGAAGCAAATAAGGTTGAAATAAAACAAGTTTAACTGGATTACATCGCGTATATTATTTAAATTGGTTTTCCTGACGTTTCGAAAGCTTGGCAGCGTTCGTGGTCCAATTTAAATAATATACGCGGTGTAATCTGGTTAAACTTGTTTTATAGTAGTGATCGCGAAAACCTAAGATTATTAAATAAGGGTGAACTTCAACTTTTACTTTTAAAAAAAACCACTTCACCGGTACTCCCTCAGTGTGCGCTGACCGTAGCGACCATACACCCCATAGACACCGAATGTTGAAACGTTGCGACCGATGTCTGCAACACATCTATGAAATTTCACTAATGTAGGTCGCCACTATTCGCCACTTGAAATCTTTAAATCAGTTTCGACTACTTACATGAGCCGTCAAAACTGTCGCGCTAGTGATTAAGCAATAGCCGCCTTTGTAGGGCCAATCTGATTGCAGTTTTTATTTTTATTTTCCTGTTGTGGTCTGCAATCAGTCTTCGATACTTTAAGCAGATGTGCGCACTATATTCAACATTAGGAGTCTATTGGGCTATATGGTCGTTGGCTGACCCCTATTGTGTATTATGGATTAATAAATTAAATCATTTCTGAAATAGTATTACCTCCCTGATGGGTCAGTGATAGAGCTTGTGGCACCATCCTTCAAATGGTAGTCACTGGTTGAGTCTGTCCAGTACAAGTCTCCATTCTTTGCAAGTGCAATAGAGTTGAATAGTTTTGGTTTGCGCTTCTGAATCTCCACTCTAGGAGAGACAAGCATCTGCTTCTTGTCTGTTTTTAGGTCAACCTTCCAGATGCCATGGTATGCATCGGCTACATACAGGGATTCAGCTTTATCATCTATTTGGAATCCAAGTGGTCTTCCACAAATATGTTCTTTGGTAAGTCCAGCTGGAATGAAAAAAATATTAACATAATAACCAGAAAGATGAAAGTGTTTTTTTAAGAATCAACTAATTAATCAATTTCAGAAATTTTTAAGTGTCTATTTAAAATCAAAAGTCAAAAGTTTTTATTTCGAATAAGCATTTACATGCACTTTCAAAACGTTAATTATGAATCTAGTTGCACGGTTCCGAAAGTTGGTCCTATGGAGAAGAGCTGGCAAGAAACTCCATAAAATAATAATAATATCAGTATATTGACATGAATATATAGTACCAGTCACAGTGGCATGCATTGCATATAGGCAATTAGGCAGTACCCAGTGCCTTCCTCATTAAAATTCAATAGTGGTGTAAGTTATTATATTTTTTCAAAGTATGATGATTATTTATCTTTTAATAGAGCTATTAATGCTAAATTAATCTTTCTACATAAAAAAATCAATAACTTATACAATTAAATTCAAATGAGGTGGGCCAAACCACAGATGAGGAAGAAAAGAAGGACTCCACGCCACATATAACGAAAGTGAAGCACCCTACCGGACCATGTGTGCGTAATTTGAGAAACGAAACGCCGCATAATAGCGGTTGATCAGCGCACTAAGAAGTGTGTGAGTGAGGCATGTATACAAACAAGCCGGTTCAGCTTACTTAGGGTGCTTCACTTTCGTTATATGTGGCACAGAGTCCCTTGTTTTTCTCGTCCATGTATGGTACATACAAGAGATATTAATCCCCTGGTGCAGACAAACTGTATTTCAGGGACATTGAGATACAAGAAAGGCAACAAGACTGAATTTTAAAAGTAGTAAAGGCATGTATACAAACAAGCCGGTTCAGCTTACTTAGGGTGCTTCACTTTCGTTATATGTGGCACAGAGTCCCTTGTTTTTCTCGTCCATGTATGGTACATACAAGAGATATTAATCCCCTGGTGCAGACAAACTGTATTTCAGGGACATTGAGATACAAGAAAGGCAACAAGACTGAATTTTAAAAGTAGTAAAGTAGTTTTAGTGTATTTTTTTTTAATGTTTTTTTATTACTGAACAGTAGCGGACCCAAGGGCTCAAGCCCCCCCCCCCCCACCAAATTATCTGGATCAACCACTGACAAATATCAAATTAAACTTGATATTAACCTACTTTCATATTACTACACTACCTACAGTAATTTTTTTATCACCTATCCTTACTTAATATAGACAATCTAGTTCAGTTGTAGTTTACTGTTTATCTTGATGAAGCCTAACCTCAGCTAGTCAAGCCCCTCCCAAATCAAAATCCTGGATCCACCACTGTTACCACCATCTAGTCCCAAACTAAGCAGAGTTTATGTGGATAGGAGACAATGGATATAATACTTACAAACTTTTTTTTTTAAATACATACTCATAATACATAAGGCAACTTATAGCAAAACTATATAAACAATGTTGAATATTGATACTCGAAAAAAATATTATGTAAGTACCTTTCTATTTTTAAGTAGGTAATTAATATTTAAATTATAACAAAATGATACATTTAACAAGTATTAAGTACAATTTGTACTTACAGTGTAAATAAAATGTAAATGTAATCCAAAATAAATGTTGTAGTCTGTGTCAATGTTAAAAAATTATTAATGTAAGTAATAGGGTGTTTGACAATATTTGAAAATGTACGTAAAACGATGGCGAAACATCCAATTAAAGCATTCATTAACAAATAATTACTAAAATATGCTTGTAAAATTAAATAATCAAGATTTTAAATTCTCATTTTTAATTTCACACTAAAACGCTGAGTCACGTGACATTATCGTCAACCTACGTCACTGTTCTAGTTCCGGTCAGTGTTGCCGGAATTCCCATAAAAGTACTACAAGCTTACCAAAAAGGAACGAATTTGACAAAAAGTAAAAAATCGGAACGCAGTTTTTATTTGTCACTTGAGACATGACTAAAACGTTTTGTAGTTCGTGTTTGAATCACGCACATACAAGACAAAAGCTTTTAAATTACGTTCAAATAACCTACAAATGCTGATTAGTTAAATTGTTAGTAAGTTATAAAGTACATAACCTGGCTCAATAAAATAAAAATGAACCTAAATTAACAATTAACATGAATATAATTATTAATAATATACCTACTCGTTCAAAAACTGGTACATTTTATTTTTACGATCATGGAAACATTTAGCTCGCCCTTCGTCGTACAGGACTATGACGTCACCCAAAATGGAGGCCAAGTCTCAAGACGTTTTGTATCACGTGATCAACAGATTAAAAAATCAAAATTTCAAACAGAAAAATAAAATATTTAGAATATATTTAAATTAACATAACTTAGTAAAAGTTAATCTTCAACCTAAAATCTACGTTTTGTACAATTTTCATAATTTTTGGCAATACCTGTCAAACACCCTATTGCAACTTACACAAATTTCAGGTTTATATACACTCAGTTGAATTCAGAATGACAAAAATAGTTTAAAAAGTCTTAAAAATATTTATGTTTCAAAGGAAACTTAATGTTTGTGTCTTGTTCATCATGCTTGATCAAGCCGCTTGACACGTGCATCAAGCTGCTTGAGCAAGCAAAATAAAAGCTACATGTATGTCACCAAAGGCTTGACCATCTCAGACTTCTATAAATATTGACTTACAGCATGGCTGGCCCACAGTGGTCACAAATGTGACATGTCCTCCAGGAGAAAGTTTCACAATTTCTCCTGTAGCAAGACTGGTATACAGTTCACCTTTAAATATTTGGAATGCTTCAGGTCCTAACAGTTTGCCTTTGTAAGATCTCTGAGCATTGTTTAAGGCTTCATTTGGGGCCAGTGGACCTACCCTTGGCTGTACTGGTGATATCCTAGAAAAAATAAACTCCAAATAAGTATAACATTCAAACATTATTTTAGGAATAAAATGATAAATACCTATCGTAAGAGGTAACACTTGGGTATATTTTTGTAAATCTTTCGAAAGTTTTAACAAAACATTGGTAGGTAAAAAAGATTGTTTGATTGGTTGGTTGGTATTAAAGGTAAAAATATCTCATTAATTAATAATAAAAAAACAAAATGAATTAAAGTATACACTTACTCAATGCTAGTAAACTTTGTGTATGGTGGCAAATTAGGAATAAGAACAATGACAGTAACAAATACTGCCAAATACAAAGACAATTTTATAATTGTCTTTATTAATCTTTTGATAAGATTAAATATAAGCCCCATTGTGGAAAGTAACACCTGGAAAAATAAGATTGCTGTGCTAATATTTATTATTATACACAGAAAATTTTAAAATTTCAAAGAATTGAATATATACAGCATGGAGAAAAGAAGGGAGCGGAGGTGTTGCAAGGCAAAATCTCTTTAGAAAGAAGCGTCGCCTGAATGCGGGTGACAGGGGGACGAGGTACAGCAATGGCTCCACCTCACTATGGAAAATCCGCCCATTTTTTGTAAATCCATCTAGCGGTGAAATGAATTATTACAGCGTAACAGCACTAACAATTTTTCATTTTAGTTTGTCTACTCACCACTGTGGCGTACAAAGCACATTATTTTATTCCAGAACATTCTATGTGCGTTTTTGTGGTGAGAACATAACACTAATGAAATTGAATTTTACACAAATGACGTGGTCTTTAAAATGACTGATTAGAATTTGAAAAAAAGTAACGAAGTTGAAAAAGGTTAAAAGGGTATAATGTAAGGGTACCATATGGCACTTGCGGCTTGACCTTCAGATTACCAGTCCAGTATGAGTATTAAATAACGTCTAACTACACAACTTTTGTTTTACAACTTTACACAAAAGTACGTTAAAAACGTGCCATACATAGCGCCTAGCGCAATAAAGTATCCTCATGTAGATCA
Organism: Asteroscopus sphinx; assembly: GCA_949699075.1. Lineage (NCBI taxonomy): Eukaryota > Metazoa > Arthropoda > Insecta > Lepidoptera > Noctuidae > Asteroscopus > Asteroscopus sphinx. The sequence goes on from OX453019.1 coordinate 10,037,638, forward strand.
CCTTGAAAATCACTCAAACCATCTTTTTAATTGTATAAACTGATTGCAAATACAACAAAAAAAAAATTGATTGACAAAATTATATATTTTATTATTTTTAACGCATTTATGCATACGAAGCGAAATCTAACGATTTATTTAGTATTTATTTATTTATTCATACATGTATAAATTTTGCAATATCACTGTGCCCCACAAAACCGTGTTATCGGTATTTAAATAGTGGAAAAAAAAAGAAGAATCACTGTTTCTTAATAAGATATCGCTGACGTCACCCAAAGACTGGCGTACTGAGCCAGGAGTCTCAGGTTCGAATCCTGCTCGTGAGCGATTTTTTCTTTCCACTATTTAAATCATTAAAAATATATATTATAGAAATTAGTAGAAATACCTACTTATACAAATATCCAATCTTATTCTTAGTTTATACTAAATCTCTGGGATCATTGTACTCATCATTATGAACACATTTTACAGTGGAATCAACCCTGAAATCTCGAAAAAATCTGCTGTTCCCTATAATTATGTCGATTTATGTGAACACAAATGTAGGGAACCGCTGATATTTTTTTCGGTTTCAGGGTTGTTCCCATAGTAAAAGTTGTTCATTATGATGAGTACAATGACCCCTTAAGAGGTTTAGTATAAGCTAAGAATTAGGTTGTAGGTTGTATATAGAAATATAATAAAAAGTATGTTACATTCTGTTCATAAAAAAATTTTACCTAATGTTATTTTTTTTTTATTAATTAAAGTATTCAATACATTTTTGCTGAAATAATGCTACGTAATATTTGAAATTTTTGGATTATGATATATCAAGATTGCAGTTAACTATTGTCATAAAAACTTATTGGATACAAATTGAATAAAAAAAAACTAAATGTGTGCTGGGACACATAGTACAAGTGAAACTTCAACGGACAAGTGGAAAAACGAATCGCAACGGACAAGTGGAAAAACGAATGGCAACTGACAAGTGGAAAAACGAATCGCAACAAAATTTTAAGTTGAAGTTTTACGGGCAGGTTTTCAAATTGAATAAGTACATTAACAATCAGCCCGTAAAACTTCAAGTTAAAATTTTGTTGTGATTCGTTTTTCCATTTGTCAGTTGCCATTCGTTTTTCCACTTGTCCGTTGCGATTCGTTTTTCCACTTGTCCGTTGAAGTTTCACTTCTACTATGTGTCCCAGCACACATTTCGTTTTTTTTTCGCAGTTTTACTGCAAATTATGTTTTGGTTAGGTTAGGTACATTTTAAGTGATTTTAATGAATGCATTTTTTATTTAAACATATTTTATTTTATCAAACAAAAAAACTGAATTAAATCCGGAACCAAAAAAAACATCCATTTTTCTTTCTCTCCCTCCGCCGCTATATATCGTCTACCCCCTCCACGCGGCCGTAACGCTTTTTCGTGAGAGAAAAATCCTAATATATAGAAGAAGATATATATATCTATCTTCTATATATAGAATTTTCACCATCATCATCATCATCATCATCATCATCATCATCAGCCTTTCAATCCCTCCGCCGCTGCCGTCTCTCGCCAAGCGATATATTGTCTACCCCCTCCATGCGGCCGTAACGTTTTTTCGTGACTAAAAATTCCTAATACCCCCCGTCTATACAGAAGTTTCACTTCAAAAAACGTATCCAAGGTTCCTTGTTTTTATTTCTCACTTAGATACCTTAGAATCACCATCGCCCGCTTCATTCAAGACCTTGTTATGTATTTTTGTTTTATAAAATCATGGTTATGAATGTTGTCCAGCTAGCAAATCATTAGTGTCCTACACATTTCATTCGCGATTAAAGAATTTCATTTGTGTAAAAACTTATTCATTCGTGTTTCTATTTTTTTGGTTTTCTTCTATTTTTAACAAGATGCGCCCTGTATTTTTACATAGTATGTGTATAACTTCATTATAGCAAACGTTAAATACCATCAGATAACAATAAAACGGGGGTTTACAAAAATCGACAAAAATGTGTCATTTTAATTCGAAACATGAAATCGACCCTATTACTGACTACTCACCGATAGATGGCCTGATGGCCTATTTTTCTTATTTTAAATTGCTCTTATTTCATGTAATTATGTAATTTATCTATGAAATAACTAACATTTTAGAATTTAAAATGAATTAAAACAATGTGTTTATTATTTTCGTCATAATATGCATTGATAATGTAAAAACATGTTATCGGTGAGAAGTGATTAGTATGCATCTTTTCGACGACAGATGTCCCGAGCAACAATTTGGCGAAGAAACGAGAAAATGCATGTTTTAAAATTGAAAATATAAATATATGTGACTTACACATAAAATGTTATACCATCAATATGTTTTAGTTTTGATCCTGAACAATTTTTACATCCAACAACAGCGCACTTCTTTGTTAAAACAAGAAAAATATTCAAAATCCTCTCAAAATCTATTTAAATCGAAGAGAACCGAACGCAGTGATGATTCACTTGAAATTAAGCTTTGCGGCTCCGCCCACTGTGACGTCATGACCAAATTGAAGGCGCATGACCAAATTGCCTTGCAGCACCTCCGCTCCCTTCTTTTCTCCATGATATACAGTGTGTGAGGGCCATAATAATCAAAACTCAAACAATGGATTCAGTACATGATTCTGGGTTCTTAGGGGAATCAGTTGTCTCTTAAAAGATCAAACGGATACCAATAAATAATAATAATAATAATATCAATATGTTAACATATTGTCAACATATTGTATGACAATATGTTTCACCAGAATCTCTTCCCATGACAGCTAGGTCATGTGATTACCCCACAACTATGTTCTTGCCTGTGGAGCCAATAGCGGGCTGTTAGCATGACACTTGTCAGTTTGATGTGTAAATAAATTACCTGAGCAAAATGCATCTTTTCACTTACTTGCTTCTATAAAGAAGCACTTTAGAACTAGTAATTTTATCAAGTTTCCTTTAATAACTGATTAGATGAATAACATGGGATAACAAATAGTTAGGCTAGTTAGGAATTTATTCTGTATTCATTGTGAAAAAAAATCTCCTTATTTGTATTGAAGATGTCAGTCAATGGCAACACTGATGGCGATGTAGCTCTGAGGCATCGCGGGAAGTGAATAGCTGGTGAAACATTATTTTACCATGCAGTAACCCATAATGTTCTAAATGAGTCACATTTGTGATTTTGGTATAAAAATAACTATTTTACAAAGGAGTTTGAATTTTTTCGTTTGGATGCTGACATAGTCATTGATACACCATTTTCATTTGTTTTAATTTTTTTAAATCACATCACACTATGAAACTTGAAAAGAGAGTTGCTCATTGGATTGGGGAAATATAGACAAACAAAAACTGTGTGTCATATTATGGGTTTTTGTACATCTTGTGACACTTTAGGACATTATGTTACTATACAAAAACTAAAATAGGTATGTGCACGTTAATTCTCATTTCATAGTATATTGATCAGTTCCTTTAATTAGTTTACCTTTCTATACAACACTTTTTTTCTAATACATACGTGTAAGTTTAACAAAGTTTTTATCACACTATTTTTTTCTAATTTATATAAGTTACTTTTTTTTTTTTTTCTTTTTTTTTCACTTCACCATCTAGTCCCAAACTAAGCAGAGCTTGTACTATGGATACTAGACAATGGATATAATACTAAATACATTTCATTTATCAGCAGTCCAACACCCGAACCACTAGACCACAGAGGTTGTGAACCTTTGTTATTATACAGTGTCCCGGTTTGTAGTAATAATACTTTAAGGGCAGTAAATATATTAAATTTTATTCACAAAACATAATTTAAAGATAGAAATTGTGGAAAGAATAATAATTGTGTTGTTCTTTCCACAATTTATATCTTAAGATTTCGCTCCATGTTAATGCATTAAAATAATAAATTAAAGCATAATTTATTTGTAAGTTTACACATTTTTTTATGTTTTCTTATGTTCATTATAAAGACGTGTGAAGATAGTGTACTTTTTTACTACATAAACATTAATAATGTCGAGTGTAAATAAATGATGCGATAGTGTTTTAAAAACCGTCAGATTCTTTGATCTACTTTTTCGGTAAAGAAACGAACTTGTCGTCATTCGCATACGATTAATATTTATTGTACATAATTATTGTAAATACGCCAACGTGGCTTTGAGTAAGTTTTATAAGTAAGTACTCAATCGCATATGATTTATAGAATATCTACCTGTTTTTTACAGTTTATTGAATTGATTTTATTGATTTCATAGACGCGACAGCCAATAACATACACGACATTAAATACCAGATCAAGGATCTTTTAAGGAACCCTGTTAATTTTGTAAAATTAAGACAATCGCTGCTAGCGATTGTCTTAATTTTACAATATTAACAGTAAACTACATAAAAAGCACCTTACCTTAACTAATCACCAGAGATATGCATAAACATCAACCCAAAGGCCTGATATACTGGGAAATATTTAACTTAATCAATGAGTATTTCAGCCATAGATTTAAGCAGACGGACAAAGAGAATATAATACTACGTAGATGCAGACGGACTGTGATGTGTGATTTTTGGATGTGACAATGTGACGTGACCTGAGTTGACCTGACAGTCTGACAGACAACACAAAGATAATATCTTTGAAAATGGAATCTATGGAAGCGACATTATTGTCTATGCAATTTTACAGATAAGATTAAGATTTATAGTCTTCTCTCTTTAACATACGTACAACCACATGTGAAGGAAAGATACGACACTACTTTCATACGTCAGTTTTCCGTGACATGAATTACTGAGCGTGGCGATTATTTGAAAATCCGCCATTTTTTGTCTCGAGTTGTTGTGGTTAATAAAACCACAAAATCTACGAATTAAAACGTTTATTATCCATTTTAACCCAGGAATCATCACAATTTTTCTGAAACAACTCTATCGATAAGTACTACAATTATATTTTTGCAAAGAACAAGACTACTAGGCGGCCATAATATGTCTCGGACATTTCAAAATCGACACGGTTTTATTCGTTTATGTCAAGTCCAATAGTTCCATAGCTCCATAGTCAAAGGAGTGGGCCATTGCCATTTAGCTCACAGAGTACTTACTACATTTGGTTTAGCTAGCTATAGCTACTAATATAGTAATCTGTGATGCCGTTGAATGTTTTTGTCGACCAGATAACACAAGTTCATCTTTTTTTTTTATTTTTTTTTTTTTTTTATGGCTTTGCACGGTTTGTGCATTTCGCCAATGACGGTTTTGGTAGATTTTAGGAAGAACGACGATAATAAAAGGTAGGGAAACAAAAATTTTAAGGAAACATCTTATTTTTTCTACAAAATGGTAAATACCTGTGTAGTTCGTGGCTGCAAAAGTGAGTGGAGTCATTAGTTAAAATCATTGTTATTATTTTGACAAGGGTGACCATGAACATTGTATTAGTTACGTAATATATGAAAGTCGGGTTCTAGTTACACAATTTTTCAAAAAGTATGATGCTTTGCTTTTATGTAGGTACTTACTATAAATAATTTATGATAATTTTCTTGTTAGATTTCCTAAAGACGTCCAACGAAGAAATGACTGGTTGGCTCTAGTTCCAACAAAATCTCAATTTTAAAATAGTGCCAAAATTTGCATTTTAAACTGGATTATTACGACCAATCAGGAAAAAATTAAAGCAGACAGCAACACCTTTCTTTAATGAAAATGTAAGTATTATTATTGTAAATGAATTGATATAAAAGATCATGGGTAGTTATTTAAAAACTGTAATTTGTGAATGTCATTAGTTTAAAAAAATACCACTTATTTATAATAATAATAAATTTGTAGCGTAGGTACGCATAATAATATTAAAATATATTATAAATTGAAATACAGCAACTTATCATGAACGCGACATCAACAGTGTCCTATATAATCGATGCATTGCTAATTACAAACGTACAGTTTACAAACATACATCTCACACACACACCCAGAAATGTAGACTATGCATACAAATATTTGTTCCATATATCAGGGTTAAATATAATTTTCATGCCCCAAACATTGTTTTGAACATGTTTTTCAACAACTAGTTAGTTTATGGTTTTAATTAAGGCCAACGTACTATTAAGTTTTCAGGCAGAAGAAGTAATGGAAACTGAAGAAAGTATACCATCTGTATTAACACTACCATCGCTTACCGATGTCATTAGTAATCCTTTGGCGAGTGTAATATAAGGAAAACGAATGTATAGATATTATAAGAAATGCATAAATGATGTTGAGTTGGTTAAAATAATTATATTTTTCAGGCATATAATGAGAATTTAATTCCTTTGTGTGATGAATTTGTCTCGCCAGTGGTTGAAATAGTAATGCCCAGTACTAGTTCCAGCCCCTGTACAATTATTCCTCTGTCATTTCAACATCAGGTATATTATTTTCTCTAGTTTTAATCAGTTAAAGTCTTACTACAATATACAAGAGAGTCCGAATATTATATTTCATCATCATCATCATTTCAGCCGAAAAACGTCCACTGCTGGACATAGGCGGTAGGCCTCCCCCATGCATCGCCATATTATCGCAATATTATCTTTACATAATATCAAGTGATTGAACTTTAATTTATAATCGCTATTTGTTAGCATTTTACTTGGCTTTAGGATAGATTTATAGATTAGGTATAGTCTTGGAAAAACATCTAAATCGGAACAAATTTTCTATGTTGGGCAGTATTGTACCAATCTGTGTTTTATCATGTAAAAAATGTGCCTGTAAACATTTAAATTGAATGTATATGAATGAGACTGTACACAGTTCAGCCAAAAACGCGAATTTAAAAGTTCAAAATTTTCTATGTAGGTAAGAGTCACTAGTCATACCGTATACCGTACCGTGCGACTAGTGACGCCTTCATTTTATGTACTCTTTTATGCCAAACTGCACTAGATTATTTTTTCTGATGTCACAACATTTTTTCACTTTCATGAATATGATCTACATACTCTGCCATTGGATGACATTACTGGACAAAGAAATAGAATGCCCCTACTGAAACGGCTCTTGGAAACTGCACGAAATGAAAGAGATGCAAGTCAGGTAAATTAACAACCAAATATATTTTTTGTCCCCATTAAATAGTTGTTTAAACAACATAACATCACGCCTGTATTTCCCCGAAGGGGTAGGCAGAGGTGTAATAGTACACCCACATTTCACCAGTTATGTCGTTGTTTAAAGTATGTTTTTATTAGATTTATATAAAAAAATCTGTCCGTAGGATGTGGAAAATATTGCACCAAGGAAAAATTGGCATCGCAAAGAATAAACAGAAGCACACAAGTGAAAATAAAGTCGAATTGAGAAGAATTGTTGCAAAAAAGAAACAGGATTTTAAGGCAAAAAGTTAAGAGACAAACCAAATATATTAGTAATATGAAGTCATTACTAGCTACAATAAAACGCTACACTAGCAATTCAGAACTCGAAAACATAATTAAAGGAAAACTGCCGGCCCGATCGGCCAGGCAGCCTGCCTAGGCTCACCCAACGGTGAACGGAAATCATCCATTAAACTGTATGGTTTTCTTGTACAGTCTTGAACAGTGCTTAAGGCGACACTCTGACCACTGCGTGATTGTGTTGGACTCTTAAAGACTTTAATGTAATTAGATATATATTAAAGCCTCTGTAACTGTACCTACTCTACATTTATTTATTTATTCCGTACCATTCTCTTACTCCCTCATAATACTACATCAATGTCACTTACGGTGTACGACATCTCCCGTCTCTGTAAAGTGACAACGGGGGGAATTTGTTTGTTAACAAATAGTTAAATAAACCGAAAAAAATATTGGTATTGGTTTTTTTATTGATTCATGTTCAGTATCAGTGATATAGTCACCTCCTTAAATATTAAGGTTTATTTATCACTTATACTATACCACGAAAAAGGATAAATTTTATTTACTTATAAAAGTTCAACTTTATTTGCGTTGCTATAAGTTTGTTGTTTTATCTAATACATTTTTTTTGTAATCATATTAATTGCGTTTCATGTATGGCATGTGGTGCTCTTCTTTAAGTAATGGGGCAATTAGATTAAGTTTGAAATGTATAAAACCAGATTATCTAGGCTAGACTAGTTTTATAAGTATAAAAATAAAATTGATGTATGTTTACTCACTAAAATTCTTAAATTCGGACTAAATTAGTTTGTCTTGTAATAAAATACATAACGGTTAGACCCCCTACTTAGAAAGAGACAGAACCCCTACGTGAGTGGGACATTAATTTTCAAGGTCGCTATCAGTTACGTATTATAGAGTGATTGCTCCAATATCTGTCCAATTTTTACTCTAACTTCATGTGTGGGGGTGATCACCTTCTTGAGTGCGTTCAGTTATGTTGCCCAACGACAGCAGACGACACACGGAGCACAGAATATCTTTGTACTAACTAACGTATAGAACGGCCACTCACCGCCCCCCACCAATTCAAGATTCCTCGCTCACGCCTTGCACGCGCCTGCAGTTTGACGGCACTTGCACTGCACAATTGTAATGGACGTCAATCGTCAGTCGCTATACAAGCACGCAGTCTCTGATGCTGCGTTCACATGCTTGCCAAGCCTTGGCATGCCTCCACAAGCCCCAAGTCTCTACAAACGATAGGCTCGCGTTTGGTAGTCATTTACACGCTTGCGAGTGTGCCAGCGTGTTCTGGGACAGACAAACGTGGTGGATATCGAAATTGTTTCGGTTAATGCGTTTGGCTTGTCATATTTTTATTTGAAATGAAAGCGAGCCTAGATGTCTTTGTCTAATAATTTTAGAATAAGCTTTTAAATATTGTAAACCTAATTAGATTGTAATTAAGTTTGTTAGAAAATAAATAAATATTAAATAAGCAAAATAAAATAAAAATAATAAAAAGTCGACAAAGGAGAACTCTGTGGCAGATAAAAATTCAAATGCACCAGTGTACAACACGTAAATGCGTCGCAAACGCTTGCCGCAAACGCCCCTGCCCTTTGACTCGTGTCGAAAAACCAACAGTCGGCCGGAATGGTGACAAGCATCTCCAAGCTCACGCAAGCCAAGCTAGAATTCCATTCACATGCGTGTGCGTACTCCCAGCGGAAAAGTGTCGAATTTCTTAATTTGATATAAGTAAATTTTTGTGTATGACGTCGTGTAATTGTGTATGAACATTTCAAATTTGTGTGTCCAACCCTTTTTGGGATATTCGTCAAAAACGTTTTTCGCTGGAACGACGTCTTCCCAGCGACACTTTTTTTTTCCAATGGACGTACGTAAAATAAAATAGTTACATGGATTAGTGTATAACGAAAGGTAAATGTGTATGCATAAATGAGATTCGTGTGTCTAAATAAAGTGTGGGAACGTTTGTCTGTTTGCTGGATATCTTAAACGGTTAAGCGAATAGTTGTGATTTTTATTACACATGCTGCTATTAGTTTGTGTGTAATGGACGTGGAAAAAGATTTAAAAAAAAAAATATTAGGGAGCTATACATTTTAAAATGAAATTAGGTTAAACTATTTTATTTTACGTACGTCCATTGGAAAAAAAAGTGTCGCTTAGGACGTTCTCCCAGCGAAATTTAGAATATTTTAGGGTGCTCAATGACCAGCAGGACTAGAGTTGTAAAGTGACCGTCACCTCGTATGTGTCTGACGAATGTGACCAAGAAAATTGCTCATTTTCTCTATTTGATCGGTCACATTCTTCAAATATTGTCATTATGGACAAGTTGGATCTAAACGTTTCTAGGCAGTCTTATTTCTATTACCGATATTTATTTAGCATTAGGATATAACAGTATAGTGAGTTTATAAAGAAAACTAAAACAAAAATAGGTGTTTATAGATGTTTAATTGAAATAATAACGTAAAGTGATTATAATTTGAGTGAATTTATAATAAAAACACGGCTATCTCTTTCAATCATGCTATTCATGCTTTAGCAAAAACTTCAAAGGCTTGCTTACATACCTTTGCCACGGGTTATAAGGTCCCGGTCTAAAGAAGAGTCATTGCCCGTGCCCAGGGTGCACTAGCCCAACAACTGCTGTTCTCTCCAGACTTATCGAGATGGACTAGCCAGCAACCATCCAAGCACACGAGGAGATTTTCTGGCCCAGCACCCCAATTATCATTAGATATCGATATTCGTTACCCATCAAGTCTGAAAGGATTCGCCAACTAATTTGATTTAACCTTGTATTTCTTATTTAGCACGGGCACACACCTTCCGGTCCAGTCCCGGCCCGGGTAGGTGTGTGCCGTCTAGTACATTTTGTATGGTTTTCTAGACGTTCCGGATAGAATCTACCTGTCCCAGGCTGGCCCGGCCAGGACCGGACCGGAAGGTGTGGGCACACACCTGGTAAGCACTTACCTGGTAAAGTAAAAAAAAAAACATTTTATTTAAATTACATTCCAATAATAACGTAGTTATGTTCTTAGCTTTTTCATCGTGTCCTACTTTTCAATCAAATGTATGGTCACCTTATTAGAAAAAGACACCACTATGTATAAGTTTTCTCTTTCAAGACTTACCTCAATGCAAGTGCGTGTGTGTGTAATTCCATGTTTTCAATATTTTGGCAAAAATGAGTAGAAAGTAGATTTAAAAATATACATTTAAAAATATACACCGACGAGTTCAGTGTGGCTGTAGGCTTGCACCAAGGGTCGGCTCTAAGTCCTTACCTCTTCTTGCTGATAATGGATGCTTTGACATCAGAAATCCAGGAAGAGGCACCCTAGTGCATGCTGTTTGCTGACGACATTGTCCTTGTTGGTGAAGATGGACTGAGGTCCAGAGTAGATTGGCGAAATGGCAACAAAATCTGGAGAACGTTGGTTTGAAAATCAGCAGACCTAAAACGGAATACATGTTCTGCGATTTCGGCGGTCTTTCCGGTTTTGTTGCTATTGCGCTAGATGGCGTGCCCTTGCCAGTCTGCTCCGACTTTCGGTACCTCGGTTCACTTGTGCAAAGCGATGGCGAAATAGACCGGACAGTCAAGCACCGAATTAACACAGGATGGTTGAAATGGCGGCAGGTCACGGGAACTACATGTGACTCTCGAATTCCTCTTAAACTGAAGGGGAAAATCTATAAGACCATGATAAGACCTGCTGTCCTGTATGGATCGGAATGTTGGGCTACGAAACGAATTAATGAAAGGCAAGTGCATGCAGCTGAGATGAGAATGTTAAGAGGAATGTGTGGTGTAACGAGAATGGATAGATAAGGAATGAATATGTAAAAGGGAGTCTGAAAGTAGCGCCAGTGACAGAGAAGTTAAGTAGCAATAGACTGTCATGGTATGGACATGTGATGAGGAGGAATGAGGAGCATGTTACGAGGAAAGTTTTAAGTATGAATGTTGATGGCTATAAGAAAAGAGGGAGACCGAAGAAAATATGGATGGATTGTGTGAAAGATGATATGAATAGAAAGAAAGTGAACACGGAGATGACGGCTGATAGAGATGTATGGAAGAAAAAAACATGCTGCACCGACCCCAAATAAATTGGGATAAGGGCAGGAGGATGATGATGAGTAGAAAGTAGATAGAAACCTATAGGGGTGGACGGGTGGTCGTTGCTATAGGGGTTTTGTATTGTTAGTCGTGTAAATATATCATAACCAAAGACATTTCTATACTGGTCAGTATAATACCTTTATGATCATAACGGCTTTTATTGAGAGGAAAAAATACATTTTTTAATGGAACACACCGACGAACACATAAAAATCAACGGAATTTCAAAATTATTGTTGGCAACAATGGGCTGGCCTATGCCAGAAACTTAAAAAATCGTTCTTTTTATCTGTGGTGCCGCCATTTTGGACGTGTTCCTATTGAGGTGCAGCGCAAGAAATAAATTATTTTCACAATGGGTCACGCTAACATTTGGTATTCTCATCCCCGCAGATACGGCCAAGGCTCCCGCTCATGGTATGGATTCCTTGAAAGTGTTATTTGATGAGAGAATAAACTACATTCTTGGTTATAAACACGTGTTTCATGAGTTGCTTTGCATGTTTCAGCCGCGCCTGCTCCAACAGACACGGTCTTATCCGCAAGTACGGTCTAAATATTTGCAGACAGTGCTTCAGAGAATACGCTCATGACATTGGTTTCAAGAAGGTACGTATATTTGTTATTGGCTAGTTGTTTTGACAAGTATAATTAAAGAATCGTCCAAAGATCCACTTGCTCGGACATAATTCGGTAGGTAATAAAAAGTATAGCCGTTCAGCTGGTCCAGTCCGTTATAATCTTTTTCTGATATTAATATTGTTAAATTATTCAGGTGATTGAAAATTTCACATACCTTTGTGAGCCATGATGGGTCGGAAACAACTCTCCATTTTCATATAACAACTGATAGTAGTCACCTAGGGCTATGTTAATTAAAATATATAACCAAAGGCATGATATTTAATCGTTAGCTTTCATCTTGGGATTAGGTTTAGCATTTTGATAGCTGTTGTCTAAATATCTGTCAAAGCATCACATTCACTCCTCAGCTAAAAGTTATCATTCAAATGAAAAATAATCTTATTAGCTTTTTGACCTACAAAGTAACTCTTGTAATGTTGTTAGTCTAAAAACCAAAAATTTCGAGATGTTCCCATAATATCTCTGACTGACAATATGCACTTTCAAATACTTTATATGTATAAAACTTTACATAGAAGATGAAAACAATGTCTCAATATGACCACACTGGTGGTACTCAGTGATGTGCCTAACACCCATATTCTTTTTTTCTGTTTTTTGAGGCTTCAGTACACTCTGGGTAACTGACTATGCCAGCCTCATAGGGTCAATCATATTATAGTATGATTGATAGCATGCAGGCTGCATATTCTTAGTTGTTTTCTCAAACGTTTCTAGACTCAAACGCAGTCAAGGATGCCTTCAAGGGTTCCTACAAATAATATTAAAATCTGTATTCTTAGACATTTCCTCAAAGTAGCTTGAGGAAATAGATAACGCAGTGACGGATAATTGTATGGGTCTTGGTAAATATATTCCATAAATTCATCAAAATTGAACTATTTTTCAGAATAGAAACAACAATAATTATAATAATTTCTTACTGTCGTTTTGCACCAAAAAACATTCAACATGTAATGTCTGGAAACTTGACATATGAAACTAATGTCACAACTTGTTTTATTGATTGTTACATTCGCACTGCAGAAAACTGGGTAAATTCTTTGACAGATTTCAAGATTTGTTGTTGGCTGTGTTTGCACTGACTAAAAACTTATACATTGACATGTTTGTCTATAGATTTGTCACGGCTGACATTCGCACTGATGCTTAATCATGTGTCAAAACTTGTATAAATCTCGTTTTTTGTGTTATCCAATGAGGTTGGTAAACATGTATGGCCGAAAGCAGATACTTTGAAGTGTATCAAAATTAATTGTGAAACATGTCAATAGACTATGAAATGTCAAACAAGTTTCGTTTCAACAAGTTGTGTGATAATGCGAATGCGATTCGATACATTGACAGAAAACAGACTTTTCAACATGTTTTTATGTTAATGTTTTGTCAGTGCAAACTCACAGTTAGGTTTGTGCGATCACTACACATTATAATAAAACAATTTTAACTGGATTACATTGCGTGTAAAGTTGGGAAAAACGACTTAAAATCGTAAGCGTGTTTAAACGTAGTGCTTTTTTCTGCCAACGAATTTTTTTACGCTTTTGCCGCTTTTCGTATTTCACTTCTAAAAAAATTGACTTTTATTTGTCTAAATTACACTATTCTATTTACATTTAAACTATTTACAAAGTTCACTAAAAACTATACAAACAAACTACAATCGTCGCGTAATTACCAAGGAGAACATTCAAAAACGCATTCACTCGTTGACGACGAAAAATAAACTAAGCGCCAAAGCAAAAGCAAATCAATCAAGGTCAAAAACGTTTAAAATGTTTAAACGATACGAAAATAATCAACAAAATAAAAAAGTGCTTTCTCTAAACAAATTTTACGTAAACGAATAAAATTTAATTCTGCCGGTTTCAAACCACCACCAGTCAACTTTGAAATTGAGTCTTAGATTCATAGAAATAAGGTTACATTTCAATCGTACTATTAAAAGCATAAGTTTGGTTTACGAAAAAGTCTAAACGAAATCTGCTTTAATCACAAAGCGTGCTTATACGCTTTTTTTTTCATTAGACTTTTTTAAGCGCTTTTTGTTTAAACGCCCACTTCTAATTGCGTGTATTATTTGAATTGGTTTTCCTGACATTTCGAAAGCTTTGCATCATTCATGGTCGCAGGAAGACTAAGATGACGGCATCTTTACAGATATTTCTAAAAAATATATTTTAATCTACCGTACGATTTTTATTAATTAGATACACACAGTAATCACTCACAATGTCACTGTCTCTTACAGTGTTGCATGCTGTTTAGGAAGGAATTGATTATTTTTAGAACTGGGTTTGAAATGGGTGGAAGCTGCCAACCATCTTCACTATTAAAATTAGGATGTCTTTTAATTTCGATAGCCTCATGGAGCATTCTAGGTACTAATCGGTTTTCCTTCGCCAGGACTTGTGGTTTATCAAATCGAAAAAAATGGTTGGGTCTGTGTAGGGCATGTTCACACTGCAGACTTTGTGGAGCATCTGTTCTTGATGTCAGCTATATTTTTTTAGAAATATCTGTAAACACGCCTGACATCTTAGGGGGCTCGTAGCGAAGTAACGACTGCGCGGATTGTATGATCTGCAAGCTGCACCTGCCGCGGTCAGTCTGTGGATGGGTGACCGTTTCGTTACACATTGAGACTGTTTCGTGCCTAGGAGAGCACGTTAAGCTGTCGGTCCCAGTTGTCATACGAATATCTATGGCAGTCTTTACGGGTAGTCAGAAGCCTAAAAGACTGACAACTGGTCTAACCTTCGAATGTCAGTATTACCCAGTAACTGGGTTGCGGGGGTCTGATGGCAGTCGCTCCGTGTAAAATACTGATGTTCAGCTACTGATTATTAACTACTGATGTTGGCTAGACTGGAAGCCGACCCCAATATAATTGGGAAATGGCTCAGAGGATGATGATGACGCTTGACATCTTAGTCTTCCTGCAACCTTGAACGCTGCAAAGCTTTCGAAACATTAGGAAAACCAATTTAAATAATATGTATACACGATGTAATCCAGTTAAACTTGTTTTATTATAACAATAATTATGTTGCAAATGACACTTTTCCAGTCTTGAGGAAGCATTAAGTTAGTTGCTTTAGGTTGGTTGTGTTGTGATGTACAGTCACAATCCTTCCTGGTGATACATTTTGTAGACAATGTCCCTTAAACGAATCCTGCTGCATTACACATACCTATGGCTGCCATTGAACACTGAGCGCAAGCGATTTTAGCCTTAGTGGTGGTTCACCGGAAAGTTTGCTGCTTAACTCAAAAATTAGTTTTCTTATGGCAAACCTTTGTGATAGAGAGGGTTTTTTTTCAATTTATTTAACGGTTATGGATACAAGTCCTTAAAGCCCAACTTAAATAGAAACAGATCAATTAGGTATTGAGGACCTTGGATTACTTACAGGACAGAAACAAGTGTACAACACAACTTTCATAAAAACATAAATAGACAAAGACACAGTAAACTACTTGATGTAACTTTTATTAATGCTGAACATACATTGCTACATTCATACATTCGTCCGTGTGGTGCCGGACGCAAAGAATTTCACCACCCTATATCTTCTCATGGGTGTCGTAAAAGGCGACTAAGGGATTCACCAGAGGATGGGCAGCAGCGTCCTCTGAGTATTTAACCAACCAACTGCGATCGCCAACCCGCCTGCCAAGCGTGGCGATTATGGCATATCCCCCCGTTTTGGGGGAAGCCTATGTCCAGCAGTGGACGTCTTTCGGCTGGAATGATGATGATGATGATACATTGCTAGTTCGAGAAAACGCAATTTTTCGTTTTATGTATCCAAAAGATCAATGTAAAGTAAAATAATATAAATAAACTTATATGTTCTTCTAATAATTAGTAAATAATCTTTCTAAGAGGAAAAAAAAGGTAACAAATCAAAATAAGGTAACTAATAAATGTGTTGTGTGTACATAAATAAATAAATAAGTAGTTTAGTTATGACGAAACCAAACAGTGACGTGCATTTGTTGTTTGACTAGGCAGGCATTAAGCAGACAGCAAGTTACTAGTATAAAAAATATTATTAATTATTAAAAATCTCGTATACACACATTTCATACAATACAAACAAGAAAATGAGATTTCTTTTAATAAAAGCAAGAGACATGGATAACAGAATAATTGCTGACCATACTACTTGAACTGCAGCATCTGTCAGGCTTGTTAATTTGAATTTGATGAGTGTGAAACAAATATAATTGAAGTAAAAAATGCATAACATTTAAGTTGCTCCTTTGCAGTGTTTTAATATGTAAGCAATGTATGTATTCACAAATATTAACCTATTTTTTTCTTTTGTTTCAGCTTGATTAAAATGTTTAGACAATAAACTTTAAATTAAGTTAAACATGTTGTTTTTTTTTAATGTTCAACTGTCCCATTTCCTCAACAATAATTAATATTGCTGCTACATTATCCAAGGTTAATACCTATTGTCTTGTAAATTAAGCAAAATCGTTTTAATGAAGACATCGGACGCTGAATTTTCACAATTTATTTATCTAAGGTCTTAGCAATATATTAATAAATGAGTGGTGAATCTACTCATCATTACGAATATATTTGCTATGGGAGAACAAAGTCAGCTGTTCCCTACATTTGTGTTCACACAAATCGACAATGGTGTCCGATTATCTTGTTCACGAACAAAATTATTTTAAATTATCACTCTCTTTTACTAATAGTAGATACAAGAAAGGGATGGCAACAATTTTAGAACTGTCAAATTAGTTAACGTGTTACATTATAAGTCTGTGAGTATGTTCCCAGATCGCGAATAAACTTGTATGGCAATTAAATTCCGCCTAATTTGACAGCACTTAAATTGTTGCTATCCCATTCATGTATCTTAGACGTGCTCTGTGCTATTAGTAAAAGAGGAAAATAGTTTAAAATAAGTTTAGTTCGTGAACAAGATAATCAACACCAATATGTACTGAACTTAGACCAACAGAAAAACCGGGCAAGAGCATGTCGGGCCATGCTCAGTATTATAGGGTTCCATAAGTAGGTGTAATTACAAACGAATCAAATCGAATATTAATCATGGCTATTTTAGTTTTTGCAATAATCGGCAGCATTCGCGACTCAGAGCGTGTTGTTAGTAGCGCCATCTAGCGATAAATTCAAGAAGCCAAATTTAAGAAGTGTGTCATTTCAATGTTACTTTTTGTGATTTTTTCAAATAGAAAGTACCAAAAGGAGCATTATTTGCTATAATAATTTTTCTCTAAGGTCAATGACCTTTGAACTAGGACGTTTTAAGTAAATTTAAGTTTTCTCTCTAGAACTCGAAAAATTATAGTCACATTATACTCGAAATAATTTTAAAAGAGAGTTTTTACAAAGTTCTATCAATGTGGAAGATTATAAGTTTCTACATTGCATAGTTTAGAAATGGCAGGGGGGGGGGACACATTGCAAGCCACTGGCGGGCTATATTTCGCAGATGGTACACCTGATAAAAAAGTGGTGTATCAAACATTACCTTCATTTTAGTAGACCTATTCAATGATATCCCACACGAGGGGGTGCAGCGAAAAAATTTTTTTTTTCCCCATTTCACATGTATGGGCGCCACCCCTAAAATACGGAAAAACTATTTTTTTATTCTTTTGAAATTGAGATCTATATGTAGACTATTTTTTAACAAAATTTCACTTTCTTATGTTTATAACTGTAAAAGTTATTAAGCTGTAAAGGATTAGGACAGACGGACGGACATGACGAAACTATAAGGGTTCCTTGTAGGACTTCGGAACCCTAAAAAGGTAGACGGCGCATGTGTTAACAAAATTGTTCAAAGATGTGATGCATGCTTTACAAACTTGTGTGCGTGACCTTGTGTCGCACGCAGTTGCCATGCTTAGTAAAAAATGTTGCCACCGAAAACAAATTTACCCCATTTTCACATATTAAATATTACTTATATTTTAAGGACAATATGTAGCATCATCCTCCTGCCCTTATCCCAATTTATTTGGGGTCGGCGCAGCATGTTTTTTTTCTTCCATACATGATTATATCAGCCGTCATCTCTGTGTTTACTTTCTTTCTATTCATATCATCTTTCACACAATCCATCCATATTTTCTTCGGTCTCCCTCTTTTGTTATAGCCATCAACATTCATACTTAAAACTTTCCTCGTAACATGCTCCTCATTCCTCCTCATCACATGTCCATACCATGATAGTCTGTTGCTACTTAACTTCTCTGTCACTGGCGCTACTTTCAGACTCCCTCTTACATATTCATTCCTTATCCTATCCATTCTCGTTACACCACACATTCCTCTTAACATTCTCATCTCAGCTGCATGCACTTGCCTTTCATTAATTCCTTTCGTAGCCCAACATTCCGATCCATACAGGACAGCAGGTCTTATCATGGTCTTATATATTTTCCCCTTCAGTTTAAGAGGAATTCGGGAGTCACATGTAGTTCCCGTGACCTGCCGCCATTTCAACCATCCTGTGTTAATTCGGTGCTTGACTGTCCGGTCAATTTCACCATCGCTTTGCACAAGTGAACCGAGGTACCGAAAGTCGGAGCAGACTGGCAAGGGCACGCCATCTAGCGCAATAGCAACAAAACCGGAAAGACCGCCGAAATCGCAGAACATGTATTCCGTTTTAGTTCTGCTGATTTTCAAGCCAACGTTCTCCAGATTTTGTTGCCATTTTGCCAATCTACTCTGGACCTCAAGTCCATCTTCACCAACAAGGACAATGTCGTCAGCAAACAGCATGCACCAGGGTGCCTCTTCCTGGATTTCTGATGTCAAAGCATCCATTATCAGCAAGAAGAGGTAAGGACTTAGAGCCGACCCTTGGTGCAAGCCTACAGCCACACTGAACTCGTCGGTGTTGCCAGCGGCCGACCGAACGTGGGTACTAGATTGGCTGTACATAGCACGAATTAACTCCACATACTTTGCAGGCACACCTTTCTCTTTCAGCGCCCACCACAAGACCTCGCGGGGTACTCTGTCGTACGCCTTCTCTAGGTCAACGAACACCATGTGCAAGTTCTTATGCGCACGTCTATACTTTTCGCATATTTGGCGGAGTGCAAATATGGCATCCGTTGTCCCACGACCTGGCATAAATCCCATCTGGTTTTGGGTGATCTCACTCTCCTCTCGCAATCTTTTCTCTATCACCTTCTCCCATACTTTCATACTGTGTGACATGAGCTTTATTCCTCGATAGTTGTTGCAGTCTTGTACATCACCCTTATTTTTGAAGATGGGCACTAGCGTACTATTACACCATTCTTGTGGGATCGTTTCTTCATGCAACAACTTATTGAAGAATAAATTCAGCCAGTAACATCCATCTTCTCCTAATAATTTCCATACTTCTACTGGTATACCATCTGGTCCCAATGCTTTCCCATTTTTCATACCTCGAATCGCCCTTCTGACTTCATCCATACTAATTTCATTCACCAAATTATTTACATGCACCTCTTTAAGTAGGCCAGACCATACATTCTCTTCATTCATCAATCTTTCAAAGTATACCTTCCAACGCTCTTTTATTTCATCATCTTTTGCTAAGACCATACCTGCATCATCTTTTATACATTTTATATGAATTATATCTCTTGCTCTCTTTTCTCTAGACTTTGTTATGCGATTGAGCTCTTTCTGGCCTCTAGGGAATTCCAACGTGTTATACAAGTCATCCTGAGCCCGAGTTCTCGCCACAGCTACTGTTCTTTTTGCCTTTCCCTTCCATTCTTTGTAGATATTCTTCTTTATCTCTTTTAAATCTACATTTATGTTTTCAACATCCTGCCATTCTTTAAACGCTCTCTTTTTTTCCTTAAGTATCTTTTGCACTTCTTCATTCCACCACCATGTATCCTTATCAATTATACCCTTTCTTTTCGATTCTCCACACACATCTTTTGCTATTCTTCTTATACTATCCGCTATTTCATTCCAACATTCATTCACAGACTTCCCTTCCATTTCCTTCATTTCTATCATTTTATCTACCACTTTTTCCCTGAAAACACTCGCAAACTCCTTTTTTTCCAGCATGCGCCATCTTGTTCTAGGTGGGGGCCGTTCTTTGTTCCTGTTAAGCGGGACACTGATTTTCACCTCCATTATGAGCAGTCTATGTTACGAGACTAAACATTCGCCAGGCAGCACTTTACAGTCTTTGACTCGATTAAAACTATTTCTTTTAATGAGAAAATAATCAATCTGAGTCGTGTGGTGGCCACTTTTATAGGTTATGAGGTGTTCGTCTTTTTTCTTGAACCACGTGTTTGTTATCGCCAGGTCGAATGCGGCAGGCGAAGGACAATATGTAGCAATGTAAATAAAACATATTTTTCTAATGATACGTTTAATAAAAGAGAATAATACTAAAAACCTTTGTGTTGTGTTAATTTCCGGTAGTACTGTCTTTTCTTACCGACTTCTGGGTAGGGTCAAGTGGGGTAAGTGCAATAGCGGGATAAAAGTATTACCAAGTTTTTTTGGCTTTGTTTAAAAAAAAACTGGTTCTGCCATCTCTGATAACTGTGCCATATGTCTGTGGCTACATACCGCCCACTTACCGACACTGATTGGCCGACAGACGACTGAGTAAAATTTAATTTTCTGAGTGACGTCCGTTCCAGGTGTTATTTAAATTGATAACCTAACTTTTAATCGGATTTCATCTCTAAAAGAAATGTAAGTTTTTTATTTTATTTTTATTTTTGTGATAATGTTTGGTGTTAGTAATTGATCTGAATAAGTATTTTTATTTAATTGTTGCAGGTATGTTTGGAATGGTCGCTATTACATTTGCCCCCTGAGATCGTGGGCTAGGGGCAAATGTGTGGAGGCAATGGAACTTCAAAATCTCACAAATGGGTGATAGTAAAATGCTCTAAATAATGGACTTAAATATTACGTAGGTACAAAATGGACAGTCGTTGGGAAATAAAGTTTGTACCACGTAAGGGAGGTACCTTTGTATTTCCTATACTAGAATACATTCATTTGATCACTGCAACTTTCTATTTCCTATAATAGAAGACAGTGATTTGATCATGCTGAAATAGTAGTTTATGAAACTGTTGCATAATAGGGGTTATTAAAACACGAATGTGAGTTTAAAAACCGAGCCGTAGGCGAGGTTTTTAATAGTATCACACGAGTGTTTTAATACCTAATTATGTCAGTTTCATACACTATTTTATCTACACTCATACAATTTTAAATAAAATACCAAAGTCAAAATCTTAGTAACATTGTCGTTGTTTTTCTTGATTTCTCTGGTAAAAGATTGTTAGTCATTTACGTTGCTGCATCCAAAAATTCAGGCGGGGTCATATTCTCCTCAGTTCAGTATCACTGCTATAGTCAGATATTTTTGCCCAGAATAAAACTTTCGGCATACAAAACCATAATAATAACGTAAACAATAACAATAAATTTACAAGTAACGATGTCCAAATCCAGTAGGCCAGGCGCGCGGCCGCGCACGCGCTCTGGTGCGCGCCTACACAGATAATAAAATATAGTCTGGCGACAACATTATAATCGGAACCATAAAGGTATTATACTGACGTAATAGAGACACTGTCACCTCATTATCACGTCACCGAAAGCAAAATGAGTTTATGTGCGAAATTGACACGTGTAGGGGTGATTTTTAGTGATGTGACATGGACGTTTCCGCATTATCGATATAGTTCAACCGGTCTTACTTTTAAGGAGTGGTAGTATTTTAAAACTGCTAAGCTATTAAGTAACTATTGTTTTAAAATTACAGATATTCGAGACATAATTTTATTTGTTTTAAAAGATTGAGTTACGCAATTAAGGGCTATATTATAATTACATTATTAATGTCACGAAGGTAAGGAATACATAAGTAAGAAATAAAAAAATCAATTAATCATCATTTCAGCCGTAAGACGTCCACTGCTGGACACAGGCCTCCCCCAAGCATATATTGGGGGGATATGCCATAATAGAAAGTAAACACAGAGATGACGGCTGATAGAGATGTATGGAAGAAAAAAACATGCTGCGCCGACCCCAAATAAATTGGGATAAGGGCAGGAGGATGATGATGATGCCATAATCGCCACGCTTGGCAGGCGGGTTGGCGATCGCAGTTGGTTGGTTAAATACTCAGAGAATGCTGCTGCCCATCCACTGGTGAATCCCTTAGTCGCCTTTTACGACACCCATGAGAAGATATAGGCTGGTGCAATTCTTTACGTCCGGCACCACACGGAACATTTTACAATTAATCATATTAGTTTTAATTAGGTGTATAGAAAGGTTTTCAATCCCGGAACTAAGTTCCTATACACGATTCCGGAATTGGTCAAATTATTGAATTTTGATGAAAAATTACAATATCTATGAACTTGACAAGTTATCTTGTCCAGTCAACTTAAGTTACACATCAGACTTATACATTATAATTTTATCGACTTAGATTTAGAAACATCAGTGTTTCGATAATTTCTAGTTATTAGTTAGTTTTTATTTCAAATAGGCAAAGAATTAAATGTCGAGAATTTAGTTGCACGATTCCAAAAACAAAGATATAGGATCTTTGTTTTTGGAATCGTGCAACTAAATTCTGAGGATGAAATTGGAGGTGGAGCAAGAACCTGGCCATGATTTTCGATTCGATACAGACGACCGAATCATATAAAATCAAGTCCGCGTCAGCTCAAGAAAGAGTTTTCTCAGCGGCAGGCTAAATTTGCAACCGGCTAAGAATCTATCTCTTAGCATTCGCATACTTGACAATCTAGCATTTGCAAGAACCCATTTTCTAAATATGGTATATTTTTACAAATTGAATGATCACATGAGACTTTCCGTCTTCATGTCTCAGTTTGGCGAACCGACTTGCAGTACCATTCAGGTAACAGACTAGTTGGTATTTCAGTAGTTATGGGCAAAGGTAACCGCTTAACATTAGGTGGGTCTTTAGCTCGTTTCGCCATCATATAACATAAAAAATAAGTGTATAAAACGTTTTTGTTGTATTTTTTGTATCTATGAGATTTGTTTTAGTAAAAAGGACCTATCTGATCAAACTTAAAGCCGCGGATAGCAACCTAGTCCCTTCCATGATTAAGATGCTCTATGAAGTTTCATGGGAATTTGTATTCCATGAGAACAGCAAGACCAGTGGTTTCTAGCAATGATGACCAAAGAGCCCAGTTCGCGCGCCGTTAATACTGATGATCTCCCGATATACGTGTGTGGTCATATTTGAAGAGCTTATTTATTGAGTGCTATCGAACAACTTTTACTACGAGGTCAACCCTGAAATCTAATAAAATACATTTGTGTTCACACGAATCGACAAAATGTAGTAAACAGCAGATTTTTTTCGCGATTTCAGGGTTGCTCCAGTTATAATAATGTACTCTGTGGTTGCTCCCATAGTAAATGTTGTTCGTTATGATGAGTTTTTATTTATTTTATTTATTCAATCACAGGTACAATTTCTTTAGCTTTAATTTACTAGAAAACTCACCAAACTATAAGTTTAACGTCGAGATGCGCTCATACATATGTATATTATCTTACACTTACGTAAACATGCAACATGACAACAAACTTAATTAGCAACAAATCAAACCGTAGGTATGGATCGTTGGTGATTTCATTAAACGATACAGTTATCCTTAAAATATCTACTGCAAACCCTGTAATTTTTTCGAGGCTTTCAGCTTTTTTTATATTTTATTTTATTGTATAGGATGGCGAAACTAACTAAAGGCCCACCATATGTTAAGCGGTTACCTTTGCCAATAACAACTGCAATACCATCTAGGCTGTTACCTAAATGGTACCGCAAGTCGGTTCGCCAAACAACATGAAGATGGAAAGTCTCATGTGATTGTAATTACACCGGCACCCGTACCATTCTGACCGAAACACAGCAATGCAAGCATCACTATTTGGCGGAGAATAGTAGATACGGTGCTTATTCGTTTTAACATTTGTGCCCATCCATTTTTCTTTAATAACGGCATTTACAGGAAATCTGGAAGTTATGAAGTTAGCCGGTCAATATTTTACAGCATTTTTAGCCCGGCCGCACATTGTCATAAAATAGCACCGTATTTACATTTTAATATGTCAAGCATAATGAAAGTAGTATTGTCCTGCAGATACTTACCTGTGAAACGTCTCTTTGCCATAGACGTACAACATACTATTATAACATCGTAAAAGTACAACCATGGTATAGGTTAAGGTGCGTCAGATTTTTTCTGTGATCAATGAAGTGAATCATTGTGATTTCCTTCCAATGTGCGGCCGGACTAAATCAACCTTTCAATACTTTCAACGGACTTCAAAAAAAGGAGGAGGTTCTCAATTCGATTGTATTTTTTTTAAAGCAGTAAGGAACACTAACTTGTTACATGTATGGTGCTAGGTAGTACAAAAAATATATAATTGAAACTATCGACATATCGATATATTTTGAGCAATCCATATGCGAAACGGTTTCATTTTCACGTACACAATATTTTTTTATCTAACACATAATTATTTAAAATAACATATTATATAGAAAATACGGTATTTACTGCATGTTATTAATGCATTACTAAATGATTTAAAGAATAACTTCTATGAAAATAAGCATTATGAAAGTTGTATTGTCCTGCAGATACTTACCTGTGAAACATCTCTTTCTTTAGGTTAATAATGTAAATTACACAGCAGTATAACACAGAACACTACACCAATACGATTATTGATATTAATTGGATAAAATACAGAACGATTGTGAAATAAATCATAAAATAATACGAGATTATATTTTGATGGGACGCTATGGGAGATTACAATTTTCAAAATCGGTTCTACTGACATTTTATTATGTCTCTTTCTAGCATATAGGTTTTTTCGTAAAGATCGGTATCTCAGTCGCACACTGTAGTGGTCTATTACGTTAGTATAGAAATGTCTTTGATCGGAACTAATTTTCTATCCTTGTCAGGATTCCGTCAATCTCTGTTTTATCATACAAAAAATATGCCTGTAAACACTTAAATATAATTAAAAGCAATATGACAATCAAAAGTTCTGCCAAAAACGCGATTTTAAACGATAAAAATTTTCAATGTATGACAAGTGGCGCCACCCTGAATTTTGTGTACTCATTGGTGCCAAACTGTACGACTGCTAAAAAAAAGGTTTGAAAACTCCTTAGTTAGGTCGAAGTGGCATTAAAAACTCCTTAGTTAGGCTCAAGTGTGCGGTTATGGAAAAAAAATTAAATTACCGCATTGTTTTGTTCAGCAAACTGTATCGTAATGAAACTTTTTAAATTCATAACAGGTGCATGTGCGTAAAGTATGTCATTATGACATTACTTTCGAGTTCATAATTCGAATTTTACGATACGAGTGTAGATAAACATAATTAAAACATTGCCTAACCCAGAAACTACAAAGCGTGGTATAATATACCCAACCAGATTCACACAGTAAATATTAATACTAAATTCTTATTGAGTAAAAAATGGTCTTTGGTACAACTTGTTAGTTTAACTATGGCACTCTCATTTACCCCACCTGACCCTATACCATCTAATTTAGATATAAAGTATGATGGAATCTTATCTTTAGGTACTTTTCATTAACAGACCTTATTTAATTTGTTTTCTGGTTTATGCCGGAGAAATTATACATACGTGATACACGTGATCACGTGTATCATATTATTATAATAGAGATATTATTATCCTTTGAAAATGGCCGCGGGGGTGTGCGGCGGGCAGAGTAGGCCGCGTCGATTAGAATAAGTATGACAACAAAAATCACCACTACAACGTGTTATTGAAATAACTGAAAACCTCTTAAGGGGTCATTGTACTCATCAGTATGAACAACTTTTACTACGGGACCAAACCAGAAATCGCGAAAAATAATCAGCTGATCCTTACATTTTGTCGATTCATGTGAACACAAATGTAAGTAACAGATGATTTTTATCACGATTTCGGGGATGGTAACATAGTAGAAGTTGTTCATACTGATGAGTACAATGACCCTTTAAGAGGTTCTCAGTGATTTCAATAATACGTTGTAAATTCTACAATAATTTATGAAAATAAATAATTACTTGCCATACCAATTTATTACAATTAGTTGGGGTGTCTGAAGTTTTAAGCCATTGAAATAACACATCGTAATTAAATTAAGTACTATATGAAAGGTTCAAAATAAATAAAAACATCAAACCGATGGCCAAATTACGAAAGTTACTAATCCTAATAACACAATCAGACCGAAACGTCACCCGTATTTTGGGGGTATTTTTGATGTCGATTTGCTGGTCACACCGATAACAATACGTCAGGTTTTGTGTTCCAACAGTACATTACGAATTTTTATTGTATTTATAATTTAAAATTACGTAAAATCAAGTACTTCTTTGTGAAATGTAATCCCGCAAGGCTTTTTTTGTGTCAGCGAGTTATTTTTACACGTTTTCACAACACAGGAAGGCATATTAAGACCATAAACAATACTGTCAATGTGACGTCTAGCGCGTTCGGTTTCTCGCGTCACATTGGAACGCGATCAGCTTCCTATTTCAAATTCGGCTTCCTTTACCCTGCTTCCTTGTGACAGCGCGGTACTCTGTCTACCTTTTTTCTGTTGGTCTAAGGTACTGAACAACTGTTTTTTAGGGTTCCGAAGTCCTACAAGGAACCCTTATAGTTTCGTCATGTCCGTCCGTCTGTCCGTCTGTCCTAATCCTTTACAGCTTAATAACTTCTACAGTTATAAACATAAGTAAATAAAATTTTGTTAAAAAATAGTTTACATATAGATCTCAATTTTAAAAGAATAAAAAAATAGTTTTTCCGTATTTTAGGGGTGGCGTCCATACATGTGAAATGGGGTAAAAAAAAATGTTTTCGCTGCACCCCCTCGTGTGGGATATCATTGAATAGGTCTACTAAAATAAAGGTAATGTTTGATACACCACTTTTTTATCAGGTGTACCATCTGCGAAATATAGCCCGCCAAAGTGGCTTGCAATGTGTCCCCCCCCCTGCCATTTCTAAACTATGCAATGTAGAAACTTATAATCTTCCACATTGATAGACCTTTATAAAAACTCTCTTTTAAAATTATTTCGAGTATAATGTAATTATAATTTTTTGAGTTATAGAGAGAAAACTGAAAAATACTTAAAACGTCCTAGTTCAAAGGTCATTGACCTTAGAGAAAAATTATCATAGCAAATAATGCTCCTTTAGCTACTTTCTATTTGAAAAAATCACAAAAAGTAACTTTATCGCTAGATGGCGCTACTAACAACACGCTCTGAGTCGCGAATGCTGCCGATTATTGCAAAAACTAAAATAGCCATGATTAATATTCGATTTGATTCGTTTGTAATTACACCTACTTAAGGAACCCTATAATACTGAGCATGGCCCGACATGCTCTTGGCCGGTTTTTATTTCGCGATTTCAGGGTTGCTCCCATAGTAAATATAATATTCGTTATGATGAGTAGATTCACCACTAAATATTTGTTATTATTAAAGTAGCTAAGACGAAGTGCTGTTTGCTGACGTTATTGTCCTTGTTGGTGAAGATGGACTTGAGGTCCAGAGTAAATTGGCAAAATTGCAACAAAATCTGGAGAACGTTGGCTTGAAAATCAGCAGAACTAAAACGGAATACATTTTCTGCGATTTCGGCGGTCTTTCCGGTTTTGTTGCTATTGTGCTAGATGGCGTGCCCTTGCTAGTCTGCTCCAACTTTCGGTACCTCGTCGGTTCACTTGTGCAAAGCGATGGCGAAATAGTCCGGACAGTCAAGCACCCGAGGATGGTTGAAATGGCGGCAGGTCACGGGAACTACATGTGACTCTCTTAAACTGAAGGGGAAAATCTATAAGACCATGATAAGACCTGCTGTCCTGTATGGATCGGAATGTTGGGCTACGAAAGGAATTAATGAAAGGCAAGTGAAGTGAAGAGGAAAGTTTTAAGAATGAATGTTGATGGCTATAAGAAAAGAGGCAGACCGAAGAAAATATGGATGGATTGTGTGAAAGATGATATGAATAGAAAGAAAGTGAACACGGAGATGATGGCTGATAGAGATGTATGGAAGAAAAAAACATGCTGCGCCGACCCCAAATAAATTGGGATAAGGGCAGGAGGATGATGATGAAAATAGCTAAGACCTACGTGTTATTGAAATAACTAAAAACCTCTTAGGGGTCATCATCGAAATATATTATTATGTTGTATTCATCAGTATGAACAACTTTTACTATTGGAACTTACCAACCACTACCAACAATGTTATGGTTAAAAAATCAGCTGATCTCTACATTTTGTCGATTTATGGGAACACAAATGTAGGGATCAGCTGGTTTTTCTTCGCGATTTCAGGGTTGGTCTCATAGTAAAAGTTGTTCATACTGATGAGTACAATGACCCCTTAAGAGATTTTCAGTTATTTCAATAGAACGTTGTATAAACTAATTATTGCTAAACTGCGTGTAAAGGACATGCTACCGCAAACTGAAACTAAGGATTCGGTAAATGATTCTGAGTAGGTAGGTAGGTACCCCAGCGTTGAACTTGGAATTTTCAGCAGTCTAAAAATAATAATTAGGGTCGTTGTGCCGGTTAGCCGGCCACCTCTGGATTTCGGCCTTTTGGCCCAGGTGAATCAGTAAATTTGATTTAATAACAATTTTAATGCATTTTATCGCACGAAATGAAGTTTAATATAACCGCAAATAGTTGCATTATATCTTCTAACATTACTTGATCAGGTAACTACAACACGTGAATTCTAATTAATTGCTTAATTCAACCCCAGCACTGGAGTTGTCAACGAGTGTCGGAAAGAGCGAAGAAAATAGTGGCGCGCGGTCCACTCAAAAGCAAGTTATGTGTTGTATTTACTAGGATTATCTTATAATGTGTATATATTCCACTGCTTATATAATTTATTACTGTATTTTCACATTGATAATTTTAATATTTTGATTTCAAAGTTAATAATTTAGGTGGCCGGAAAGTAACTTGGAAAATTCTCCAAATGTTTGGTCTAGCTCGCGTTCAGCCTAGATACTTTTGTCTCTTTCATTTATTTAGTTACACGCTTTTAGTCTTCTCTTCATTTATAATGAATCATATGCTTGCGAAGACACTAGTTTGCAGTTTTCGGCCACCAAAATACTGCAATTTATAACGGTTAATGATGAAACTAAAATACCCATTTCGGTAGTGGCCGAAAACTAGAATAAGTCTATAATTATGATTCAGTTTTCGGCCAACATAAAATTGTATGAAATGAGAGAGTGGCCGAAAACGGAAAGCTGCTTTGGTTTTCGACCATTTCAATTAATAATTAGTCATTCACGAACAGTTTTTGGTAGAAGATGTTTAAATATATTTTCAGAGGGTTCCTTCAAAACCTGAGGAAATAAAGAAAAAAAATGCACCATATAGGTACTCAAGATACAACAAGGATCTTTAAGACCCGTCGTACAAATAGAACCAAAAAGCTCTCTGACTATACTCTCGAGCTCATGGAAAAAAGACGCGAGATGATTTTGCTGTCTTCAGATGATGCGTCTGAGCACCGGCGGCGCAATATAAGATCTCAAAGTCCTTGAAAAGCGACCTACTCCGATTTTATACTGAACGTATTAAAGACGAGATAGAGAAGAACAAGGGCTCAAAAATCTTCGCCAGAGACCTGCCTTTTGAGCAGAACCAGCTAGCAAAACTGACGACCAAGGATGGCAGTCGTATCCTCCAAATCAGAGCTCTTGAGAGGTCGAGAAATTCTATGGACAGTTATACACGTCAATAAGAAAACCCGCTGCAAATTGGGCGAACGACCCAAGAGCTCGATTGATCCGACACTATTCTGAAGACATATTGGACGTCAGCCAGTACGAGATTAGGATGGCTCTGAAACAGCTCAAAAACAACAAGGAGCTGGGTGACCGGCGAACTCTTGAAGGCGGTGGAAAACCGATCTTTAAGGCCCTTCAGAAGTAGTTTGATTCCGCCATACTCGAGGGAAGAACACCACCAGCACGGAGCAGAGGTGTGGTGGTCTTCTTCAAAAAGGGCTATAATGCTCTACTGAAGAACTATAGGCTCATCTCTTTTCTGAGCCATGTCTACAAGCTGTTTTCGAGAGTCATTACGAATCGTCTCGCGCGTATATTTGACGACTTCTAGCCTCCCGAACAAGCCGGATTCCGAAAAGGCTTTAGCACCGTAAACCAGATACATACGCTGCGGTAAACAGCAGACCGAAGAATATAACCTGCCTCTCTGTTTAGCGTTTGTGGACTGCTAGAAAGCCTTCGATTCGATCGAGACTTGGGTTGTACTACAGTCTCTTCAACGGTGCCAGATTGACTATCGGTACATCTAAGTGCTGAAGTGGTTGTATAAAAACGCCACTGTGTCAGTCAGACGACAGGACCAAGCCTCGAAAGTCGAAACCTATCCATAGTCTCAGATAATATAATACTATACCATAGTTCATAGTTATTTATTGATAATAGTAATTATTATAAGTCACATTTCAAGTAAATAAAATTAGAGATTTTTCTGCAGAGAGGTGCGAGGCTGGGAGATGTGATCTCTCCAAAACTGTTAACTGCGGCATTGGAAGATGTGTTCAAGGTTCTGGACTGGAAAGGGCTAGGCATTTACATGAACGGCGAGTACATTTCTCATCTTCGGTTTGCCGACGACATAGTAGTCATGGCTGAGACTATGGAGGACCTCAGAACAATGCTCAATGACTTCAGTAGAAAGAAATAAACATCATAAACAAAGCTTACGTTCAAAGGTCGTGTGTTAAAGTCATGTGTGTAGGTTATGTTATGTGGTTACTGGTTATGTGTGTGTTGTTGTAAGGTTATGATTATCTGTATGTTTGTGGTTGTGTTATATAGGTTATGTTAGGATTGTTAGGTAAGGTTTGAGGATTTTCCCCACGAAAAAAAAAAGGTTAGTACCCATTCCCGTAAATATCGGAGACTCTACATTCGATGTTGTTGACGACTATTTATACCTAGGACAAACTGTCCAGTTAGGTAGGTCCGACTTCGAGAAAGAGGTTAATCGTCGAGTCCGACTCGTTTAGGCAGCGTTCAGGAAGCTACGCAATATCCTTCAATTCTCCTTAGATTCAAGACGAAAGTCTTTGACCAGAGTGTGCTAACAAACCGTTTACGGCACTGAAACATGGTCGCTCATAATGGGTCTGATAAGAAGGCTCAAAGTCACCCAAAGGGCAATGGAGAGGGCTATGCTCAGTGTCCCTGCGTGATTGAATCAGAAATGAGGAAATTCGCAGTAGAACGAAGGTAAGAATTGCCAAACATAAGTGGCAGTGGGCGGGGCACATTGCTCGCAGAACAGTTCTGGAGTGGCGACCGCGTACTGGAAGGCGCAGCATGGGTAGGCGCCTCACAAGGTGGACCGACGACTTAATGAAGGTCACGGGAATCAGCTGGAAGC
Organism: Asteroscopus sphinx; assembly: GCA_949699075.1. NCBI lineage: Eukaryota > Metazoa > Arthropoda > Insecta > Lepidoptera > Noctuidae > Asteroscopus > Asteroscopus sphinx. The sequence goes on from OX453019.1 coordinate 10,069,444, forward strand.
GGAAAGCGCAGGACCGGTCGTTGTGGCGATGCTTGGGGCAAGCCTATGTCTAGCAGTGGATGTCTTAGTCTTTCGGCTGAAATGATGATGACCTTAATTTTTATGATAAATGACTGATTATGATATTAGAAGTTATTGTTTAATACCTTATTTTTTAAATAGCAATAATTGTATGGAGACTGCGACTGAAAAGTATATTTACAGTGAAAATACCCTGCAAATACTAAATCAGATGATTTGTATTTTAATTAATAAAGACTAGTTAGAATTAATGTATGAAACTAAGTGATTTGGTAAGATTAACTAAAAACTTATGATCTCATGAATCAGGTACGATTGATAATAATTATATTTAATTAATAAAATACATTTTATTATAATTTCACAATAAATATTTCATTTGTACCACCTTTCTATTCCATCTAAAGTAGTGGCCGAAAACTAAAATTCATGTAGGCCGAAAACTAGCATAATGCCCATTTTTCACATTAAAAATTATTGTAAAATAAAGTATTATGTTAAAGCAAGCAGTTATTATAAAAATTGAAACTACACTATGTAGGCTATACATTAACATTGATAGTACTAGGCTAGCACAATGGCAGTATTTTTTTCTGGTGCCTTTAAGTTGACAACTCCACTAAATGGCCGAAAACCGGCGAAACGACCCTAGTTGTTCCCATCGATATAATATAATTATGTAGTTTACTACGTACAGTAAGTACTAGCATATAATAGGTAATAATACTGTACTAGACTTCTAAACGGCGCTAGTAATATATAAGTCTATGACTAGCGCTGTTTAGAAGAACAACATGACATGGTTACACGAGTTATGGTTCCGGAATACATACTGCCATTAGTTCACAGCCACAGATTAATGATATTTATGTAGGTATTCACAGCTGTCTAGCGAGCGGACGTAACAATTTGTAGGGCCCAATATTATTTGTTTTATCGGAATCGGCGAGTATTGAGTGATTCTTTGGAGTAAATTTGCTTTGTTTTTTGTTAAGTAACCCAATATTTCACCGTAACAATAATTAACAATGCGATTACTAGTGAATTTAATAAATTGTCTTTCTATGGGCAAGTCCATTACGAAGCAAAAGCGCATCTCGCTTACAATCGCAATACTAGCATTACGCAACTTCCACACATCGATACTAGATGGCGTAGGTTGCGTTGCGTCAACTAAATTTGGAATTGGATCATGTTAGTCAAGGTCGCGAGTCTTTGTCCGTTGTTCCATAATTTATGTTCTCATACATAGGTCATAATTTGGCATAACGTGTGGTGGAACAGCATTTTTTTAAAGACATAAAAATTCATACAATGGGGGGGGGGGCTCAGAAACATGTTAACATGCACTGCACGAATACCTGGTTGCAGTTTGCGGTGGCATGTCCCTTACACGCGGTATTGAAAGGAAAAAAAAAAGAAATAAAAAATATTTATTACAAAACTGTACAAAAACATAAAAAACACTACTATTATAATTACTATCACATTATCACAGACCAGTAAGCCTCCGCCAGTGCCAGTGGACTCCGACTAGCAGGGTACCCCCGGTCACCAAGCATATGCAGAAGCACTGCATATCATACGTCCCGCCGCCAATCGGGACGTCTCTCCGTCAGCGAGCGGCACTAATTATACCGCCGAACTTGAGGCGACCAATCACAACGCGCCGCCCGCCCCCTGACCCCCGCCAACATTTTACGACATTTTTCGACTGTTCTCATGCAATACTTTGTCTTGAGGCTTACTGGTCTGTGCACATTATACACTTTATACTCTATGATTTATTTGCATTTGCTTGCGCCTGTCGCAGGTTGACTAATGTAGATCCAACTCTCTGAAAAGTAAATAGTTAATCATGAATAAGTGATTTGGAATTGGGAAGGTTTGAAGGCATTGGCGTCGATTCTCTTGTTCACGGACTAAACTTATTTTAAGCTATCGCTCTCTTTTACCACAGAATATCTAATAGTACTAACGCTTTGACTAATAGTAGACACAAGAAAGGGATGGCAACAATTTTAGTGCTGTCAAATTAGTCGGAATTAAAATTTTCATACAAGTTTAGTCGAGAGCTCGGAACGTGCCCACTAAAATATAAAGAAATGTAACACGTAAACTAATTTGACAGTTCTAAAATTGTTGCCATCCCTTTCTTGTATCTGCTATTAGTAAAAGAGAGCGATAGTTTAAAATAAGTTTAGTTCGTGAACAAGAGAATCGACACCATTGTGGCATTTACTCATTGATGAAATCTAAATAATTATTAAGATTTCTATGCTTCTCATTGTTGGCATCTCGAAAATTAGTTAGGAGTATGACACTACCTTAAGATTATGTTAGCTGTTATCTCCAAATATCTTCCAATTAATATACTGTAATGGACGTCTGTGATCTAGTGGTTCGAGTGTCGGACTGCTGATCAAGAGGTCGTGGTTTCGATTCCCACTGAACACAAATATTTGTGTGATGAACATAAGTGTTTGTGTTGGTCTGGGTGTTTCCTATGTCTTTTAAGTATGTATTTACGAAAAAAAAAGTAGGTATATAAGTATTATAACCATTGTCTAGTACCCATTGTACAAGCTCTGCTTAGTTTGGGACTAGATGGTGCCGTGTAAACATGTCCCTAAAATATTCATTTATTTATTTACTTATAGGCCATTTCGTTAGTATCATCTGTTAAATCAGGCAATTAGAATATTTTGCCATGATTTCAACACTACTACCATTAGTGAATCTACAAAGTTTGTGCCACCCACTAGCCACTCTGCTTATATTGGTGGTGATACAAATAATTTCCCTACATTCATCTCACCAAGGGCATACCCAAAGATAATATAATCACTACGTGGCATACCTACTAGCATTTGATCATGTATAGGTAGGTACATAAGAAAGTTAAGAATACCTGTCCTACTCCAGCCAGCAATGATAAAAGGCTGCGCTGTGGTGGTCGACAGTGTTTCTTGCCGCCCTCGGCGCAACACAAGTTGGGGAAGCAGTCTACACTAGAGCTGCACTTCTGAGGGAACAGGTCGTATTGAGGAGGTGGCGTGCACTGTATGTATTGCTCAAACATCCGCACAGCTGAAAGATAAAATAGAAATCGGTCATAAAATAATAAATAATGGTTGAAACGTACTATTTAATTTTGTTATTAAGTACCTACGTAATCCTACTCGTAAACTAGGAAAGCATACTTGTAACAGTCTTTATATTAATAAAGACGGGTTTTCACTATACAAGTACTCGACCCAGTGCCAGTGCGCTTATGCTTATAGAAACGCTTGCACTGGTACAAATATTATTGATTCGTTCCGAATAATTTGTTACATTACACTCGAATGCTCGCGGTGAGGGAGCGCCTTATGGCTTATATTCAGAGACGAATCTAAGCGTGAACTCATGCTTCCAACTGACAAAATGCAGTGCTATTGACAGTTGGAAGCATGAGTTCACGCTTAGATTCGTCTCTGAATATAAGCCTAAGGGCACTCTATACAGTTCTTTAATAAAATCGTTAACGACAGGCAAAACTTGCATTTACTCGTATTCAGGGTAATTGAAAATATACCCGAAGCACTTAGCACTAACTTTGTATTATGACCCTGAACAACGTTAGAACCATAGAATTAAATTTATTCTGTGGTTAGAACAAACGTGGGACCAAACCTGAAATCGCGATAAAAAAGTCAGGGTTGATCCCATAGTATAAGTTGTTCATAATGATGAGTACAATAACCCCTTTTCGGGAAACAAGTAATTAAAATTTCAACATGTGTATACTTACGTCCGTCAATCTGGTTGGCGACGGGCACCAGATCAAGTCGAGCCCGCGCTGTCCGGCAGTAGGAGCGCGTGCCATCAGGACAGCAGATCCGCGGCCAGCAGTCGGAATCCGCCTTGCACGTTTGAACTTCAAACAGCAGTTCTCCAAGCGGCGTCGATGGACATTCGCGAGGAATTACTCCCAATAAAGCTGCAATGTAGTGACGGCAACAATCAATAGGTGGTAATTTTAAAAGAACACGTAGGGAGGTAGTCGAGGTAGGTACCTACTTTTATATTAATGGCAAGTTTAGTTTAGCTCCTGCGCTGCAATTCGTGGGTTCAAACTTCAATTCCCGCACGGAACAAATATTTGTATGGCAATTTGGTCCGCTGAGAATCAAACTGGACGTCTACTTTTTCCACAATACTTGGTGCACTATTTTAAACGGTCTTCCAATACTCAGATACTTATATGTAGAGAAAAATAGAAGGTATCTAATGAAAGTTTACCAACCAAATAATTAAAAAATATTAAAGCAGCCAAAATATTTGAATGCCTGGTTCTGGCTCAAATAACGCGTTTCACGCATGGCGCCCCAGTCTTCTATATGCTCTTCCTAGCCTAGTGACCTTAGGTCACAGCCCACAGCTGTTTGATTGTTTTAAGCCAGACAAGGTGCTAGGGCCTTTCTTATTTGACTTACAAAAATAAGTTGGTGCAAACACGTGCAGCGGTATATAGGCACATTCATTTTTCTCAGGTCAACTTGTAAACCGGAATGTATTTACGTAATTCGCGACATGATTATTACTAAAAGTGGTTATAGGTATAAAAAAAACATACGTTGGTGTGTTTTGGGTTGCGAGGTAGGCCGCGGCGCCGGAACACCTTTCACGCAGCGTCCCTCACAGCACACTTGGTCGGGCCCGCTGGTCGCGCGGCATTGCGAGTTTTTCTCGCACGTGATGGGGAACAGCACTACAGGTGCTTGTCCAGCTTTCGGACACACCAGTTTCTGCGTCTTGCCTGCACTCGAGTAATCCACGTTATACTCGTAAAAGGTACCAGAGTTGTGTGAGCGTGAATAAGTTACATCAGCAGTAATGGCTTTGCCTAGGAACAATATGAGCCTAGTTCATTATCAAATGCCTGCTGTTGGCCATGTCATACCTACTCTTTTATTTTAGAAGCGGCACAATTGTGTTGAACTTTTAAGTACTTAAATTAATTGTAAGTAAGTACCTACCCAGGTAAGTACATACTTAAGTAAATTTTTGTTATTGATGAGTACCTAAGTACTAAGTTAGAGAACTTGGAGACATAGATCAGATGCTTTTATTTTAGCATTTATGTTGGTTTGCATTCTATTTGTAATTTCTATGAAAAGCAGGTGAAGGTTAAAAAAACCCGGCCAAGTGCAAGTCGGACTCGCCCACCGAGGGTTCCGCCCGTTCTTCCTTGGATGTATAAAAAATTATTTAGGTACCTACCTCTTAGTTAACTCATCTTCTACCTCAAAATAAAACTTCTTTTCTTGTGAAGGTATATTGATGATTTACAAAAAAACTTTGCTAGTTAGAAACAACGTTCTATTTTTCCTGTACTTTTTACATGAACTTATTACGACCCCTGCAATTATTTTAGATTTTTCTCTTTACAAACTTCGGAGATAATTGGGGGGTAATGGTATTTATTATGGCATTTTTTATTTTTTACGGTGCTGGTCGAAAAGTACGCAGCATTCAAAATGTTTTTGGAATCGGCAAATAAAGTCCTTTCATATGATTCCTACCCCACTTGAACTAGTAGCTCCACTTTGAAATTTTGACTTGCCATTTCAGCCCCTTTAGCAACGAAAATAAAATAAATAAAAAACTAAAATTTTCTTTTTCAATATGGTTCGGTAAGCAATGTTTAAAACTGTTCCAAATTTCAGACCGACAGCATTAGTGGTTGCTGAAATATGGGTTTCTTGTTTAGGGTTCCGTAGTTCCTACAAGGAACCCTAGTTATAACTTCGTCATGTCTGTCTGTCTTAATCCTCTACAGGTTAATTAAGAACTTCTTCTACAGTTATAAAAGTTAAGTTCATGTAATTTTAAAAGAATAAATACATCGTAGTTAATTAGTATTTTAGAGGTGGTGCCCCCAAAAAAATATTGTCTACTGAAATGAAGGTAATATTTCATACATTAGGTACTTTCTTATCAGTCGTACCATGGTATAATAAGATGTTTCATCAGGTATTCTCTTCCCGCGATGCCTCGAAGCTACGTCAAGATCAGTGTTACCATTGATTGATATCTTCAGGATTTTTGTTCATAATGAATATAAAATAAATTCATAACTAGCCTAACTATTTGTTATTTCGTGTTATTCGTCTAATAAGTTATTAAACAAGGAAACTGTATAAAATTACTACTTCAAAAGTGCTTTACAGAAGCCACAGACATAGTAAAAGATAACTATGTCTGTGACAGAAGCAAGTAAATTAAAAAATGCTTTTTTTTTTTTTTTTTTTTATGATTTATAGATCTGCTCTTGACCACAATCTAGACAGCTTTGTCAGGATGTGGTCGACGATGGAGCGAGCAAACCTATTAGGTGCCGATTCACTCCAGCTTTAAAGGCGTTAGGGTTATAAGTGCCCGGAAATACAGATGCCGGCAGTGAATTCCACAACTTGGCTGTGCGCATTATGAAAGAGTTCTTAAAGCGCTTGGTCCTGATAGTAGGGATTTCCACCAAATGTTTTGCTCGTTTAATTTTTTATTTACACAAAGTGGCAGCACATCAAACTGACAAGTGTCACGCTAACAGCCCGCTATTGACTCCACAGCCGATGACGTAGTACGGAGGCAATCATATGACCTAGCTGTCACGGGAAGAGAGTACCTGGTGAAACATCTTATTATACCATGAGGTGTGCCCACAGAGTACATTTGTATATGCTTGCAATGTGTTCCCCCCCTGCCATTTCTGAACTATGCAACGTAGGAAACTTTAATCTTCCACGTTGATAGATCTTAGTGAAAACTCTCTTTTAAAATTATTTTAAAACAAAGTTATTATAAATTTCCGAGTAATAGAGAGAAAACTGAAAGAAGTCCTAGTTCAAAGGTCATTGACCTTCATTTTGTTTGATGATTAATATTCTATTTGATTCGTTTGAAATTACGCCTACCTAAGGAACCCTGTATTAAGAATGGCCCGACATGCTCTGAGCCGGTTTTTACCTTTTTGGAACGGAACCTTAAAAACAACCTACACTACACGTCATCATAGTCAATTATGTAAACTAAGTACAGGATTATGCAGCTCGTAGACCCGACTCATTCGGTAGGTACCTAATGACGAACGTAAAACTCGGATTCTTTCACTGATATTAATTACGTAGGTACTGCAGGCGTTACTACGATTTGTTGTGCAAGAGTTCCAGTAGGCCACGTCCTATATTTTCAAGAACACAACCTTGTAAATTTGTTTCAGTTTTTTCACGATAAAAACTTAAAAAGGTGAAAATCAACGTCCATTGAAGCAGATCTATCTTCTTGAAAAGAATTTTGATAATTAGGAAAACAATAATTGCATGCTATGAAATCTACCAATGTAACTAGGTAGCTGCCGACTGCGTATCTTACATAAGTAATACAATCCTTGAAATTAATTTTCACTTGTAAGTTACTAGGTAGTTACTTATTATTCTCATGCTCACACAGTAATTCACAAATTATTTGAATACTTACTGGTCTTAATAGGTGCGTTGGCTTGCGTGGTGGCTTGTGGTATTTGTATGGGCAATAGCTGCAGGAACGGGCGAGGGGCTTCAGTCGTCGTGGTCGTCGGCCGGGGAGTCGTAGTCGTCGTGGTCGTGGTCGAGCTGGTGGTACTCGGAGTAGATGTAGTAGTGGTCGTAGTAGTGGTGGTAGTACTTGATGTGCTACTGGTTGTGCTTGTGCTTGTTGTGGTGGGGCTTGTGCTACTGCTACTCGGCGTCACTACGTTAGCCGTGGTCTGGGTCATTCTACAATGGAAACCACTATGGATTCTAAACGATGGGCCTAGGTTTAAGCAGTGGCGTAACTGGCATGTTTTTTTGTAACACTTAAAATTGTTCGGCCTCAAGAAAGGGTGAAATCGTGCAAACTGCTAAGTAATTTGCATACTTTTTGCAGACTGACATCTGCACTCGAGAGCAATGAATCTGGGTCACCAACAAAAACCTTAATATCTTAAGAATGATAGCTTATTCAAGTAAAAAAATATTTTTACAATGCGCGATTTAATCCGGTTAAACTTTGTTTTATTATAATGTGTAGTGATCGCGAAGAAGTTATTAGAATAAGCTATCATTCTTGGTTTCCGAGATATTAAGGTTCACGTTGGTGACCGGATTCATTGCTCCCGAGTGTACGCTGTTATGTAGCTAGGTACGCCACGGTTTTTTTTAGCTCTAATACAGCGATTGGAAGTCTATGACATATGATAATGATAATGATTGTGCATATTCGCCTGATGTAGAACATAGCTATCAAATTATTTCTCTAACCTTTACTATTGCATAAAGCGATGATGTGTAAATTTATTGATGTTGAAAATGTGAAGTGAATGCTTAGCATTAAGATCCGTATACCATATTAGCAAAAAAACATATTCTAGTGATTTAATGGAGAAATCAACATTAGGTAACTTTTTATAATCTGAGTATTTAGGTACCTAGTTCGTAGAAATGATTTATTTAATAGAAATGGTAATATCATTAAGTTTTCATGAATAAAGTAGGTAATTCTAATTTCTACCTTATTATTTAGTGTAAGTACATCGTTGCGAGAATCCGCTGGATGCGGAAAGCGCAGGACCGGTCGTTGTGGCGTTGCTTGGGGGAGGCCTATGTCCAGCAGTGGACGTCTTTCGGCTGAGATGATGACATACATATACCCTTACCCATAGACATTACCTATATGTTCTCTAAGTCACAGATTATACCTATTAGTTACTACACATATAAGTACCAACACTATGCCGAAAGGGTGGGTATAACATTAGACAGGCCCGTATTACACCGATGACGTTATTCAGTGTATTAGGACGTGCCGAAAGCCATTGATCAGCCACAATTCCAAATATCGGCCTGTGAATTTAAAATAGAACTAAGAAGTTCTCGTCCAGCCTTTCTTTCAATAGTATTATTTACCGAAAAACAGTTGGCAACCCTAGTTCCCGGTTCCCGATACAAGAAACCTCAGAAAAAAATGAATTTTTAAAGCTTTTTAGGGAGCCATACCTCAAATGGAAAAAATGGAACCCTTATAGGATCACTTTGTTGTCCGTCTGTCATTTTTTTATTGCCGTGGGGAAATCCTCATGGACGCACTCCGCCCGGGACAGGCGGAGCCAGTGTAGGACTCTTATCGACTAAAACCACCACGGTGTTTCTTAGCCGGGGGTGTGGGAACCCGTGAGTATTCACACAACCACCCCCGACAGGTCCCGGACCGCTTCAAGCAGGCGAGCCCCTTCTACCCGTGCGGCCTAACGTCGGCTGCACCCTACTCGGTGGCGCACACGGAACACTGCACGCCACCTCACCTCACGGGCCTTTACCAGCTACGCCAGCTGTGTCAGCTACGCCAACTGTGCCAGCTACGCCAGCATGCCGCCAGGTCAGCATGCCAGCTACGCCAACTGTGTCAGCAACGCCAACTGTGCCAGCTACGCCAGCTGCTGGTCGGGCAGCAGACTACTCCGAGTCTTCTGCTCGCAGGCCCTACCTCCCGTAATTTTTTATAGAGGATTTCTTCCTCGTGGTCCGGTCGGTGAAGCCAAGACACTCGGTCCCAAGTGGCGCGAGAACACTACTCAGTAGGCACTCATGGGGTTACGAGATCGACGGGGACAGGGAAGGACAGTCCTCCCGCTGCCTGCCCAGTGGCAGGTTGAGTGCAAACTGGGCCCGCCCCTGCTCTTCCACGGTGCCCTCTGTTGTCATCAGAGGGACACGAGGAGCAACTCCCCACTGACCCAGAATGGGCCCATCCCGCCCCAAAATATTTGCCACAGGCAATAAGATCCCCCGACGGTTAATCCCTCGAAAGGATTCTATTGTCCGTACCCAGGATGCACCGGCCAAACAACTAACGTTCCCTCCAGACGTGTCCAGAAGGACAAGCAGCCGTCAGGCAGACGTGGAGGTTTTCTGGACAGCACCCCAGTTCTCGTCCAGCCTAGCTTTTGGCTAGAACAAGAAGGTATAGGTGTAGGTACTAGTTAGGTACTTATTAGTCTTATGTGCAGATACTCGCAGCAATCAAAAAATATCTAGAATTATAGCAGAACTGTTCTATCCGATGACTTGAACAGTTTTTCGATTCCTATGCAGCCTACTTTACATGACAATCAAGTAATTAAGAGCTTTATCACCACAAAATTATTTTTTAGTTTTCTTTCCACAATTTATATCTTTTACTTTATTACCTTCATTTAACATATTTATATCAAATGTTGACTTTTGCGACCCTGAGTTATAAGCGTGCGTAGGCTTAGTCAGGTGTGAAAGTAACTGGTTATTTCGAATGAAACTTACAAACCGACATACGTTTCACTTACTACTTTAACCTCTAGCTTAAGGAACTCTATGAAGTAAGTAAAGTATCTATGTAACGTTTAGTAACTAGTAAGTTCAACTGTTTGCCCGTCAGTCATCATAAGGCAACCGGTTACCGTTTACGACTTTACTTTCCGTTCCATTAGAAACTTCTTCATAATTTTATAATCTAATCTTTAAGAGTTAGAAAAGTTTATAAGAGGGACACGTTCCGTTCCATCCCAGATGGAAGGAATGTGTTCCTCTTTTAACTTTTCTTAGTAGTGTAAAAAATGAGCTTAGGTATAAAGAAAGACGTTCGAAGTGAATTATCAAACGTCCGTAAATTCGAAAAATATGTGGTTAAAAATCTACACATGTCCGGATTTTTCTCTGGAAAACCTACTACTTATACTTAACTTAACCTTATACTTGGTCCTAGTGTCTAGTCAAAATAAAAGTCCCCTTAGATTAGATTAATGATTGGTCTCTGAGGCTTATATTCAGAGACGAAGGCGTGAACCCATGCTTCCAACCAAGTCTTCCAACTGTCTTTTGACAGTGCTATTTGACGGTTGGAAGCACAAGTTCACGCTTAGTGTCTCTGAATATAAACCTAAGAAATCTATGCTTGTGCCCACAGCTTGTGCCTATCTCCGTATCTACCTAATCATTTATACTTGAAGAACGTTTGGCGCAGTGGCTCAGTGATTGGCTTGCTGCGCTAAGGGTCATGCGTGTGGGTTTGATTCTTGCTCGTTTGTAGTTTGTAGAAACATTTGTCTTCTAACCAGATCAGATTTGACTGCCTCGTAGCGCGAGGCCCTGGGTTCGATTCTCAGGTCGGGCAAAAAGTGTTGTTGGGATTTTTCTGTCATGAAAATTTCTCAGTAGCAGCCCGGAGAGCTCGTAAAGCCATCGCTAATTCGGTACTGCCTGCGCCTGATCTCTCTCCGGTCGTGTCAGATTGCCGTCCCATCGGATTAAGAGAGTGTAGGTACCTGTGTTTGTTGCGCATAGACTTGTGCACTAGGTAGGTATAATTTTGTGTCCCGCGCAGATGGCTAGTCTCCGTTGAGATTGGCCGCCGTGACAGAATTTCGGCCAGGAGGACATTATTATACATGCTGAAATTCTAACCACTTCTTTCCCGAAAAGGGGTCATTGTACTCATCATTATGAACAACGTTTAAATCACCCTTACTGCTAACGAAACAAAGGTGCTGTCAATGTCAAACAGTCTCCACAGACGTGCGGTCGACCGTACATTACATTATACCTACATTATGTCCAGACCTTAGATGCATTATTTTTCTAAGTTCCAGACATTACTCAGTAGGCTGTATTAGATTGTTCTATAAGCAAATACGTTATCTTTTTTTTTTTAATGATGTATAGATCTGCTCTTGACCATAATCTAGACAGCTTTGTCAGGATGTGGTCGACGATGGAGCGAGCAAACAAGCGGGTTATAAGTGCCCGGAAATACAGATGCCGGCAGTGAATTCCACAACTTGGCTGTGCGCATTATGAAAGAGTTCTCAAAGCGCTTGGTCCTGATAGTAGGGATTTCTACCAAATGTGGATGATATCCTGCAGTGCGGCGTGTAGTCCGATGAAAGAAAGGAGATGGCGGAATAAACTCATGGAGCTCATGCGCACACTCTCCAAAGTACAGCCTGTAGAACACCGACAAACAAGCAACTGTGCGTCTATGGGCTAAGCTTTGTAGCTTAGATTCTGCTAGCAGTTCATCACCAATTAGCCTCTCAGCTCTGCGTTGAATCGAGTCAAGAGCCGCAAGCTGGTATTTGGCGGAGCCATCCCATAAGTTACTGCAATACTCCATACACGATCGGACTTGAGCTTTATATAAAGTGAAAAGCTGTCCAGGAGTGAAGTATCGCTTCACCTTGTTAAGAATGCCCAACTTTTTGGCTGCAGTTTGAGCCTTTGCCTCGATTGTGGTGCCGAAGTTGAGGTTAGTTGTCAACTCCATGCCAAGAAGGTCTAGGTGGTCGGTGATGCTAATAGGTGTACTTTGGAAAGTAGCAGCCAGGTGGAATGGACTCCGTTTTGCGGTGAAACGACACGCCTGAGTTTTAGAGGCGTTAAAATTGACCAGATTGTCATCTCCCCACTGGGAAACGAGATTTAAGGTCGAATTAGTCCGCTTTATCATGGCCTCTCATAGAGAACAGATTTCCCGTTGGTTGGCTCTCACACTGGACACAGGTATCTCTCTGTGATAGTACTGTCATCTGCGTAGCCAATAAGACCTAACTGAAGCAGGTCATTTATGTGAAGCAGGAAAAGTGTCGCAGAGAGAACAGGCCCTTGAGGAACTCAGGCATTTATGGCCAAGAGGTCAGAGAGCAGCCGTCAATGACCACTCGAATGGACCGTTCACTCAAAAAGTCAGCTATCCAATTGCAAAAGTCAGGTGGGATGCCGTACGCTGGAAGCTTGTTCAGCAGACTTGCGTGCCAAACCCGGTCGAAAGCTTTCGAGATATCCAAAGACACAGCTAAGGCTTCGCCATGTTTCTCGATAGCTTCGCCCCAACAGTGCGTGACGAACACAAGAAGATCACCAGTTGATCGTTTCTGATGAAAGCCATATTGTCAATCACTAAGAAGATCATTGTCTTCTAGGTATGCCAGCAACTTGTTGTTCAGTATCCTTTCCATAACTTTACACAATATGGAGATGATGGCGATTGGTCTGTAATTGGCCGGGTCAGCACGGTCACCCTTCTTGGTACTGGCTGTACATTTGCAAGCTTCCAGGACTTGGGCACAGTTCTCTGACTAAGAGAGAGGCGGTACAGGCGTGTCAGTACAGGAGACAACTCAGGTGCACATTGCCTAAGAACCCTTGCAGAAATACCGTCGGGTCCACTGGCCTTATTCACATCAAGACAGAAAAGCGCTCTTCGAACCTCTTTAGTGTGAATAGCGATTCTCGGAAATGAAAAATCGCAGTGAGGTATAGATGGTGGTAGTTTTGAGCCAGAGTCGAGACTCGAATTGCTCGCAAACAAAGATGCAAATAAATTTGCCTTTTCTGTTGCGGAGTAAGCCAATGATCCATCAGGTTTCTGCATTGGAGGCAGCAAAGGACGACAGAAGTTCGTCTGGACCGATTTAGACAGGGACCAGAACTGCTTGCTACCTGGAGGGTATGAAGCTAACTTGGCCCCTAAATGCCCAACATGGTCGAAACGGGCCTTTCGTAGTACCCGCTTGCAGGACTTGGCGGCAGTATTAAAGGCTCTTTTCTTTTCACGCACTTTCCGACGTCTGTCCTAGCGGTCACGAGCTTTGACCCTAGATTGGTAAGCGGACTCTTTGCGAGCCTCAGCTCTAGCACAGTCCGCGTTGTACCAAGGTCGGGCTTTGTGTCCGAGCGGTATGTCAGAGAACGGAATAAAATACTCCATTCCCTGCCGTATCACGTCAGTGACAGCATCAGCGCAGATAGTCGGGTCGCTGGAAGAGAAGCACAATTGCCGCCAAGGGTAAGATGCAAAAAAGTGTCGCATCTCATCCCAATCTGCTGACTCGTATCGCTACACTCGCCTCGTGCCTCTAGGGCTGTTATCCTGAGGGGAGCAGATCGACACGGATTTCACCACACAGTGGTCAGACGTTCCCAGCGGAGCTGAGACTGATACTGAGTGTCTGTGTGGATCTATTGTCAGCAGAAGGTATTTGGGTTGATGGCTGTCGATATCCGGTATACGCGTTGCTTGGTTCACCAGCTGGGTAAGATCTAGCGATAATGCAAATTTGCGCGCTTCACGTCCAGCATGGTCAGTTTCCCGGTATGGGTACAGCCAGTCTTTATGTTGGGCATTATAGTCCCCCAGGAAAACAAGCTCCGCCGTTGGATATCGCTGCATGACCAAATCTGTCGTCTTTGTTAAATAGTCAAACAGCCTGGTCGTCTCCTGATCACTGGTATGCGATCGGTAGATACAGTTGTAGACTGTTTTTTCCACCCCAGTATCCACCAATAGCCATATGGCAGGAATGCCTTTCGCCTCAAAGCAGCGGAGACTCCGACAGCAGATGTCATCGCGTACGTACGCACAAACCCCAGCGTGGTGCTTGAACAAGTGCTCAAGCGAGTACCCCGGCACAGTGTGATAAGATCCCGGTTTTTGTCTCACCGTGTTTTTATTGAGTTACGGCCAAAATTAATATCCAATCTATCCACGGTTTGCCCTACTAGAGATAGGAATTTGACATAAGCTCAATACAAAATATGTCAAATTTCTATCTCTAGTAGGGTAAATCGTAGATAGATTGGATATTAATTTTTGCCGTTAATCGATAGAGTTTACAATTCCGACGATTAGACTAAAACTCCGGGTTCGCTAAAAAAATAAATAAAAAAAAATGTATTTATTTCAGGTATGCACCCATATGCCATAAAATTACATAAAATATAGACACACAACACATATTTATAATTACAATAATACATTACATACATTACATTACATTACATTCACAATCACATTCATTTCATTGACATTCAGGCACTCCCAGCAACATGCCTGTTACAGCAGTTTTGATGTAAGGGCAGTCCAGTCGCCCAGCAATCATCGCCAGGACAGTATTGGAGCTGGCCCGCACCCTGCGCACCAAGGACGCGCACCGCTTGCGCATGGTGGTGTGGAAACAGTCGGTGCGCGCTTCCGCAAACATGCCCGAGGCACTGCAGAAGCGGGGCAGCCCCAATACCGCCCTGAACGCGTTATTATACTGGACACGGAGGGCACTGTAAGCAGCTTGTGTGTAGGAAACCCATAAGCTGCACGTGTATAGAGAGGTGCAAAAGGCATTAAAAAGCGTAATCTTAACTTTATTTGAACAACGTGCAAACCTACGGGCTATCATATTAGCTCTCTTTGACAGCGCCCTCCGCTCCCGTTCGATGTCTACATGGTCCCTAAGGTCGGCTGTTACCCAGTGCCCCAAGTACTTGAATTGGTTCACCCGTTCCAAAAGAACACCATTCAAGCGAATAGGTGGAACATGTTGTGGGCACTTGGTGCCGACCTGAAAGACCATGTATTGACTCTTTACGGAATTATATACAAGGCCGTGCCTACAACCGTACTCTTCACACACTTGCAACAACTTGCGCAATCCACAGACCGACGCGCTCAACAGTACCATGTCGTCTGCGTAGCTCAGGTTGTTTACACAGACTTCATCAACGTGGCAACCGACATGTTGACTGCTGAGCGCGACGATAAGTGCATTAATGTACAGGTTGAACAACGTGGGTGAGGTCAACCCACCCTGTCTCACCCCACATTCTAGCCTGTATGGCTCCGACACTGCACCTGCCCATCTGACACTGTTAACCTGGTGCGCGTACCAATACTTAAAGATGTTAATAAGTTCATGAGGCATTTTTATGCTCTCAAGTTTTTGCCACAAAACGTCATACGACACCAGATCGAAGGCCCTAGACAGGTCGAGGAAACACGCATAAACTGGAGTTTTACGATCCGTATAGTATCTGACAGAATGCTTCAATCAACAATCAACTCAGCCTATCGCAGTCCACTGCTGGACATAGGCCTCTCCCAAGTTGCGCCACAACGCTCGATCCTCTGCCTTCCCCATCCAGTCCCCCCCAGCCACGCTCTTTAGGTCGTCGGTCCACCTGGCAGGGGGGCGCCCTACGCTGCGTTTGCCGATTCGCGGTCTCCACTCAAGGACTCGTCTGCCCCAGCGGCTATCGGTCCTTCGACAGACATGGCCAGCCCACTGCCACTTCAGCTTACTGATTCTACAAGCTATGTCGGTCACTCCGGTTCTTCTCCGGATAATCTCGTTTCGGATTTTATCCTTCAAAGAAACTCCAAGCATAGCTCGCTCCATAGCTCGCTGAGCGACTTTAAACTTGTGGACTAGCCCAACTGTCAGTGTCCACGTCTCGGCACCGTAAGTCATGACGGACAGAATGCTTGAGACACAGTATTGCACTATCCGTAGATAATTTTGGCCTAAATCCAAATTGATTATCTTGCAGTGTCACGAACTTATTTAACTGTGCGTCAAGCAAACCGTCAAACACCTTCGCTATAACTGTCGCTAGAGAGATAGGCCTGTAGTTACTTTTATCGGCTAAATCCCCAGTTTTATTTTTCACTACAGGCACTACGACTGTTCTCATAAAATCGTACGGCAGGTGGGGGTTAATACTTGAGGTTTTTTTTTTAAAAATGTCAAAGTTTCGCAGTATCCGACTCTTGAAAAATGAAAAAAAAAACATTATAATTTAATGGAAGTACTTATTACAGAATTTATTTATTCTATCAAAGAATGGTATAATAGCCGACCGTTCTACCAATTCCTGTTGCATTAGTATGAATGGGTCGAGACATATGATTTTTTTTTTTCATTTTTCGTTTTCATTTTTTTATTCATCTAAACCGCCGTAGTAGGTCATTCCTACATCAAAAAATTGCTGATACTTTCTATTATGTGTAGTATTAATTCCGAAACCTAACTCATTGGTTTCCAGGAGTTATTGGAAATTTTAGTAATATCCGAAATATCCGCCCTTAGGGCTGCCACTGCAACCAAACATAATTTGTTTATTTTTATTAAGTTTTAGCTTCCTTATCACGACCATAACAAGATATCATTATTTAGATGGCAAAGATTGAGTAATTTTATAAAGGAAATTAAAAAACTAATGGAGAAATTGGTATCATGTTGACTGATACACGTTTTTTGTAAACCGTCTATAAATTCTAACCCAAAAGACTCAACTAATAGTAAATAAAAGAAAATCCTTTCCGATGTCTCATAAGTATATCAATCAACATTAAACATGAGTAATATATCAACATCTTTGACAATTTATTAAATATTTTTAGTCAATTTAGTTCTTTTTTATTAATTTTACAATTCTTTTAAATCAATTTTGTTTTACTTTTTAATCGACGAAAAAAACGAGGAGGTTCTCAATTCGTCTTTTTACAGAGTAGTCCGATTTTGATGATTCTGCTTTTAATGGATAGGGTATATCTCGAAGTTGCTCCCATTTAAATTTGAAAATCAAAATCCACCCCTAAGGGTAGGAAAACAGGGGATGAGTGCTTGTTCACCCACTGAATTCTTACCTGTTAACCGATTCTGTTGAAACATGGCACACATAAATGTTCTAGACACTACAACATAATGGAGACCAGGAGTTAGATTTTACCCACAAAAAAAAAAAAAAACTTTTTAACAAAAAATGGAACCGACGTAAACAGAAACTGAAAAGCGAAAATTAAAATGTAGCTTTTAGTCTTAGTAACTATTTTCCTAGCTAAACTAATGTAAATAACTAATTATGAGTCGGTGCCAAACAAACAATCAACGAAGATCATTAAATTACTTTAAAGAAATAATAAAAACAAAATAACATCAAATACAATACAAAGTCAAATTTTTAACGATAAACAATGACTTTCCAAAAATGGATCACTTGCAACTTACACGCACTTTGCTCGTTTGTTTGGCGCCGACTCTAAAAAGTTTTATTTATTTTACAACTTATTTTGAATAAATTTTAGTATACTTTTATATTTTACAATTCTTTTAAATCAATTTTATTATACTTTTTGATTTATAACAATTCTTTAGAATAATTTATTTTGTATACAACCTCAAACTCTTAGAGAAAAAAAAAGGCTAAAAAAATCCCATTGCCACCGGCCGCATTGTCTTTATTGAGACCTGTTAATGAACAAAATCTAGCCATCGATAATTATTCTCATGTTGAATTAATTGTAACTAGCAATGAAGATGAATTTTAGTTCGGTTAGCCTACATAATATTTTACAAATTCATATACATTTTCCTTTCGTTATTGCATTGTGAATTTGTGTCGACGCCGGCTGTCGCTGAAAACCAGCGCTGTGTCTTTGCTCCGTGCATAAGGCATAGCAATATGCTGAGCGGTGGCCGTTTTGCGCGGATGTGACGCATATCTTACCACACTTCTTGGCTCTGTACCTGTATTTGTTCTGTGTTCTTCAATTTTTTGGTAATTTTGTGCGTCACTTTTGAAGCAAATGAATATTTTTTCTTTCTTTCTTTTTCTTTCTTTCAAATAGCCAACTCCATATTAATTATTAAAAAGTATTTAAAACACCTTTTTTTTCAGATAAAATATATTCTTATTGGTTTTTTTTCGCATACATGAAAGTGTCACCCCTAAGGAAAATTTTGAATCTCCAATAACTCCTGGAAACCAATGAGTTAGGTTTCGGAATTAATACTACACATAATAGAAAGTATCAGCAATTTTTTGATGTAGGAATGACCTTACGGCGGTTTAGATGAATAAAAAAATGAAAACGAAAAATGAGAAAAAAAATCATATCTCTCGACCCATTCATACTAATGCAACAGGAATTGGTAGAACGGTCGGCTATTATACCATTTTTCGATATAATAAATAAATTCTGTTATAAGTACTTCCATTAAATTATAATGTTTTTTTTTCATTTTTCAAGAGTCGGATATTGCGAAACTTTGACATTTTTAAAAAAAAAACCTCAAGTCTTAGCGAACCCGGAGTTTTAGTCTAATCGTCGGAATTGTAAACTCTATCGCTTAAATCAATAAAAACACGATGAGACAAAAACCGGGATCTTATCACACTGTGCCCGGGTAGTTGAGGTACGGTATCTGTCTATGAAGCAAATCATATAGTTAACTTCTTTTTAATAAATATACAAAGCAATTTATTGTGCCACAGCATCCTTTTTTTTTACATTTTATGTACCTACTAGGTACTAGGCACTGAGGAATTATAACTCAGTGCTACTAGGTACTGCTGTCGGAGTAGTTGGAAACAGTCTAATTTAACAGTTATGAACTTACGATAGTAAACGTAACAATATTGTAATATCACGTTCACTTCCTCGGCAGATCAATTCTAAAATATTTATCGTGTTGTTTTATGCCGTTATTCAGTTTTTAGAAAACTGTAAGTATGTTATTAACATAAAATATTTAAAATTACCCAATGTCCTAGAAAGCTACTGGAGTATACAACGTTATTCTTTCTTTACCAACATCCCTATACACCCCAATTAGTTAAAATATTCAAAAAATTATAGGTGAAAAAAAAATTGGCTTACTATGAACAGTTTTTTCATAAACAGCTGATTTAATTATCCGCTTTTCGTACGTAAGATTTGGACACAGCCGCGCCGCTCGGGTCAAAGTGCGGTAACATTCATAGTCACTCGGCCTTGCAATGTGATACCTACATACTTAATTACTGGCTAAAACGGAATTTGCTTTCCCCAAACAAAATGCACAGACAGTAAGGGTCTATGCCCTTCTTAGATAGGTACCTACCTAGTAAGGTAATTCGATCAATGAAATAGGTACTTATTTTACGTAAGATGTTCGACTTGTTATGGGACAGCTGGTGCTATGTTAATAACTTAAATATTGCTAATATTCATTACACATCATTATTTAACAAAATAAGTACATAGGTACTTATGTCTCCGCATGCGTTAAAATAATAAATAATAACGTAGGTAGGTAGGTACTTAACTAGACGATAGGAAAAATAATTGAAATCACGACCTTATTATTAACATTTTGTAAAACCTACCTACCTGCTCGGTTGGTACGGTCAACCGCACGTCAGTGGTAACAACTTGACATTGACAGCATCTTTATTTCGTAAGCAGTAGGGCGGATTTCTAATTCAAGTGTTACCACTGTCATGCAGTCGACTGTACATGTAGGTAGGTACATACCATATCCGTTGCTTTCGAACCACCTTCCACCTTGTAGTAAAGAAAGAGTAGGTACCTACAACGATGTCCCCGGACTGTTTTGTAAGTAGATTATTGTACACTGATCACTATCACTAGGTGTCTCATCGTTACACATTAGTAATTTAGTACCCACCTAGCATTCGCTCAAATCGCAGGCCACCTGTTTGAATGCAAAGTCGAGCACGTTTATGTACCTATCTACGTAAATTTCTGTTTAGTTTTATTAATACGTAGGTATCACTTTTTAATACAGCAAAGCTACCTACTTCCGATGCGACCGGTTAGTTCTGTCACCGTAGATGGTTCAGACACACACAAGTAAACTAGGTAGAAATCAAGTGGGGTGAGTGGACCTCACGGGCCAGGGAACGGGGCCTCCGCGGCCGATCCACCTGTCACCATATTCCTGATTTAGGAACTGCCGGACTCTGATTGAAAAATGGCCGATGGCACCATCGTGTTGATGGTACATTCCTGGGCTTCGGAAAACTGTGAGGGGAGGTTCTCGGAGGACTGTTGGTTTGTGAACCGAAATGCCATTGTCGAAAAATATGATCACGAGATCGCAGTGCCCTTCCACACTCTCTTGTACACTAAACAGCTGAGCGAACTTCGTAAGACTGGCGATTTTGCGAAATTCTCCCTCGCCCTCGGCGCAAGCGGCGGCGGCGAGCGGGGGCAGGGGAGGGTCAGGCGGCGCGGACGGCGCCAGACGGCGCGGCGTTTCGTGCGGCGGTGTTCGACTGGTTGTCGGTCGGTCGGCTACATCAAAGCGGCGACGGCGGCTCGCGGTGCAGTACAAAATAAAATCAGCGTGCCGACTCGCGGTGTAGTACAAATAAAATAGGTATCCAAAATTTTAATAAAGTTGAAGATTTTTTTCCAAAAATATAACACTATGTTTTTTCACTATAAATCGATTGTCCTAGTGATTCTGAACAAAGTAATTTCAGGATGCAGGTATACAAAGAATAACGTTGTATACATGGAGATTACCCTTCAAAAACGAAGCAATGCAAAATGACTAGCCAAGCGCAACTTAAAAATTCCGTGCATGGACGAATAAAAAAAGGCGGACGGAATCTCGAAAAATAAGTGAAGCATCCATAGTAAGACGGCTCTCAAGTACGGGCTGGCACGGACACATTCACACCCATAGTAAGACGGCTCTCAAGTACGGGCTGGTACGCACACATTCACACCCATTCCATAGTAAGTCGGCTCTCAAGTACGGGCTGGCTCACACCCATAGTAAGACAAAAGCTGCGATTACGCAAAAAAAACTCGTGTGACGGCAGTCATTATCGTAGTGTCACAAATAAAATAACGTCACAAATAAAATAACAATATATATCTGCCCCCCTAGCCAAGCTGACAATCTACAGTATTCTACAATCGTCAACGCTATAGAAAACAATAAAAATGTATGGGAATGACACATCTCAACGAATGACTTTTTCGTTGAGATATGTCATTCACATACATTTTGATTGTTTTCTATTAGCGTTGACGATTGTAGATTGTCAACTTGGCTATGTGTTAAACTGCTGTCGAAATTATGGTGGGTTTAGTAAAAAGTTAAGTGCTTCAATCTCTTCTTAGCGAGATTCCGTCCGCCTTTTTTTCTTTGTCCGAGAATCCGTGCCATACAATGATATTTAATTTTAAATATCATTGGTGCCATACCTAGGATACGTTTAGTATTTCCCAGGTACACACGGCTACACATCAAGCTGTACAAATCCAGTAAAGGCTGACCTCGCGTTGTAAGGAAAACCTATACAATGCGAGGTCAGCTTATACTGGAAATGTACAGCTTGATGTGTAGCCGTGTGTACAATGATTCAATTCATTATTAAAGTAAACTAACTATTTATAAACCAATAAGATAGGTACTGTTATCTTACAATACATGTTTTTTTATTAGGGTTCCGTAGTCCTACAAGGAACCCTTATAGTTTCGTCATGTCCGTCCGTCTGTCCGTCTGTCCGTCTGTCCTAATCCTTTACAGCTTAATAACTTCTACAGTTATAAACATAAGTAAATGAAATTTTGTTAAAAAATAGTCTAGATATAGATCTCAATTTTAAAAGAATAAAAAAATCATGATTACGTATTTTAGGGGTGGCGCCCATACATGTGAAATGGGGATGAAATTTTTTTTTTTCGCTGCACCCCCTCGTGTGGGATATCATTGAATAGGTCTACTAAAATGAAGGTAATGTTTCATACATCACTTTTTTATCAGGTGTACCATCTGCGAAATATAGCCTGCCAAAGTGGCTTGCAATGTGTCCCCCCCCTGCCATTTCTAAACTATGCAACGTAGAAACTTATAATCTTCCACATTGATAGACCTTTGTAAAAACTCTCTTTTAAAATAATTTCGAGCATATTGTGATTATAAATTTTTGAGTTCTATAACTCAAAAATTTATAATCACAATATGCTCTCTCTATAGAGAAAACTGAAAAATACTTGAAACGTCCTAGTTCAAAGGTTATTGACCTTAGAGAAAAATGATCATAGCAAATAATGCTCCTTTAGCTACTTTCTATTTGAAAAAATCACAAAAAGTAACTTTGTGTTATGTGGACGACACACTTCTTAAATTTGGCGCCATCTAGCGTCGTCTAACAACACTCTCTGGGTCGCCAATGCTGCCGTCAAGTGCCGTCTATTACATTTGGCACTGTATAGCGCCATCTAGCGGCTACTGACAACACTCTCTGGGTCGCCAATGCTGCCGTCTATTGCAAAAACTAAAATAGCCATGATTAATATTCAATTTGATTTGTTTGTTTTACTTAAGGAACCCTATAATACTGAGCATGGCCCGACATGCTCTTGGCCGGTTTTTTATATTATAGGAATAGGATAGCAAAACTAGCAAAAGGCCCGATTACCTTTGCCCGCCCATAACAACTGCAATACCACCCAGGCTGTTGCCTAACGGTCAAAATTAATATTCAATCTATCCACGATTTAACCTACTAGAGATAGAAATTTGACATAAGCTCCATACAAAATATGTCAAATTTCCATCGCTAGTAGGGTAAATCGTGGATAGATTGGATATTAATTTTGGCCGTAAATGGCTCTGCAAGTCGGTTCGCCAAACTGAGACATGAAGATGGAAAGTCTAACGTGATTGTAATTTCACCGGCACCCGTACCCAAAAACAATATAAGAGATAATGGTGTCGATTCTCTTGTTTGGCGAATAGAGTCCCTCACGGGATTCTCCGCCGCAGTTAGGGCACCTATCTGGGGTGCCAATCTGCGAGAGTCCATTTGGAAGAAAAAATAAAAGCAGATTCTCTTGTTCACGAACTAAACTTATTTTAAACTATCGCTCTCTGTTACGAATATTAGATACAAGAAAGGGATGGCAACAATTTTGGAACTGTTAAATTTGTCGGAATTAAGATTTCCGTACAAGATGAAAGTCGTGATTATCTGATCTCGGAACGTGCCCACTAAAATACAAAGAAATGTAACACGTAAACTAATTTGACAGTTCTAAACTTGTTTATGTATTATTTATTGGTAAAGGGTTTGGATAGTATAAAAGAAGTTTAGTTAGTGAACAAGAGAATCGACACCAATGTCTTTGCCAAAGACAAAGACAGGAAATTGTCTTTGTCTTTGGGTGGCAATCTTGGTACCCAAACACAGGAATGCAAGCATCACTGTTTGGCGGCACAAGTAGGTACGGTGGAAATACTTTTATTTTTTTTGCGAGGAGGAAACCTTCAAAAGGCTGCCAGCCTCATGGGTGATGGAGGCCGGCGTGTGTGGGATTCTTACCCACTAAAACCCCCCCAGTGGCCGTCTACAGCACAAAAAGGGGGACTCCAGTAATGTAATATGCCTCCGGAGCCCTCCCTATGCTACGCCTGTAAACTGTAACTGTGGGAGACTATTTGTCTCCCGGTACAACTGCCCGGTTCACAATGGCGGCACGTGACCACAGCATGCCACCGCCTTCCCAGAAGTCACTCAGTGGACAATCAGAGCCCTCACTCTGAATGCCCGTAACTTCGAAGGCCCCCCGCAAGGACGAGCTTTTTCACAAGGAGCTCTACTACCAGGTAAAAAAAACTATAGTCTTAAAGTTTTTCAATTTAGGAACTTGTAAACTGAAAGAAATCATAATGATTTTCCGTCTGTGTTGTTTAGATTGTATGTCATCATCATCATCATCATGTCAGCCGAAAAACGTTCACTGCTGGACATATGCCTCTCCCAAGCATATGTTGGGGAGATATGCCATAATCGCTACGCTTGGCAGGTGGGTTGGCGATCGCAGTTGGTTGGTTGATACTCAGACAACGCTGCTTCCCATCCCCTGGTGAATCCCTTAGTCGCCTTTTACGACACCCATGAGAAGATATAGGGTGGTGCGTGGTGCAATTCTTTACTTCCTGCACCACACGGAACATTATACATTGTTAATTACGTATTTATTTATCTCATAATATTTTTGTTGAAGACGTGTGTAGGGCACGGAACACGTTACTAAAGTTGAAAAGCAATGTACATCATTCTTTATACATATACAATATATAAAAAAACATGTTCGATCCCAAAGAGGTAAAATTAACTACAATAATATTTTTTAAAAACCGGCCAAGAGCATGTCGGGCCATGCTCTGCAGTATTATAGGGTTCCTTAAGTCGGTCTAATTACAAACGAATCAAATCGAATATTATCATTGCTATTTCAGTTTTTGCAAACAGCGCCACCTTAAGAAGCTAAATTTAAGAAGTGTGTCCAAAGTCATTTCTATACGTCAGTATAATACCTTTATGAGTGTGTCATATCAATATAACACAAAGTTTATTTTTTAGATTTTTTTAAATAGAAAGTAACTAAAGGAGCATTATTTGCTAAGATCATTTTTCTCTAAGGTCAATGACCTATGAACTAGGACGGCTTAAGTAGGGTTGCTGGCCAGAAAACCTCCACATGTGTCTGACGGCTGCTTGTCCTTCTGGACACGTCTAGAGGGAACGGCAGTTGTTGGGCCGGTGCACCCTGGGCACAGGCAATAAGTCTCCTTTGGACCGGGGGACCTTATTGCCTGTGGCGAATATTCTGGCACGGGAGGGGCCCGATGTGGGCCAATGGGAAGTTGCTCCGCGTGTCCCTCTGAGAAAGCAGAGGGCACTGTGGAGGAGCAGGGGCGGGCCCGGTGTGCACTCACCCTGCCACTGGGCAGGCAGCGGGGGAACTGTCCTTCCCTGCCCCCGTCGGTCTCGTAATCCCAGGAGTGCCTGCTGAGTAGTGTTCTCGCCGTGAGGTGAGGTGGCGCGCAGTGTTCCGTGTGCGCCACAGAGGAGGGTGCGGCCGTCGTTAGGCCGCACGGGGAGAAGGGGCTCGCCTGCTTGTGGCGGGCCGGGACCTGTCGGGGGTGGTTGTGTGAATACTCACGAGTTCCCACGCCCCCGGCTAAGGTAGTTGAAGGAACACCGTGGTGGTTTTAGTCAGTAAGAGTCCGACACTGGCTCCGTCTACCCCGGGCGGAGTGCGTCCATGAAGAAATCCCAACAGAAAAAAAAAAAAAGTTCGTCTTAAGTATTTTTCAGTTTTCTCACTATAACTACGTTAGTACTATTAGATATTCTGTGCTATAACTCAAAAATTTATTATCACATTATACTCGAAATAATTTTAAAAGAGAGTTTTTATAAAGGTCTATCAATGTGGAAGACTATAAGTTAGTAAATTAATAAAATATACAAAAAAAAACCGGCCAAGAGCATGTCGGGCCATGCTCAGTATTATAGGGTTCCTTAAATAGGTGTAATTACAAACGAATGAAATCGAATATTAATCATGGCTATGCTTTTTTAGCTTTTGCAATAATCGGCAGCATTCGCGACTCAGAGCGTGTTGTTAGTAGCGCCATCTAGCGATAAATTCAAGAAGCCAAATTGAAGAAGTGTGTTCAACATAACACAAAGTTACTTTTTGTGATTTTGTCAAATAGAAAGTAACTAAAGGAGCATTATTTGCTAAGATCATTTTTCTCTAAGTTCAATGACCTTTGAACTAAGACGTTTTAAGTATTTTTCAGTTTTCTCTCTATAACTCAAAAAATTATAATCACATTATACTCGAAATAATTTTAAAAGAGAGTTTTTACAAAGGTCTATCAATGTGGAAGATTATAAGTTTCTACGTTGCATAGTTTAGAAATGGCAGGGGGGGAGACACATTACAAGCCACTTTGGCGAACTGTATTTCGCAGATGGTATACTGATAAAAAAGTTATGTATGAAAAGGAAACAATACCATCATTTTAGTAGACCTATTCAATGATACAATGATGACAAGAGGGGGTGCAGCGAAAAAACAATTTAACCACCCCTAAAATTCGTTATCAAGATTTTTTTATTCTTTTAAAATTGAGATCTATATCTAAACCATTTTTGAACAAAATTTCATTTACTTATGTTTATAACTGTAGAAGTTATTAAGCTGTAAAGGATTAGGACAGACGGACAGACGGACGGACATGACGAACCTATAAGGGTTCCTTGTAGGACTACGGAACCCTAAAGGGATTATTAATGAGTATAAAAAGGTTCGTACCCAAATTACCAAATTTCTTTTTATATTCGTATAAAAATCCTAGTCGATTAATAAACATAATAATTTTAGTAAATAGGTAGGAAAAAACTTTTTTTTGCTTCTGAAAATTATTACATGAATAGAATCATATCACGAATTCACGATACACAACCTCACGGATCGGACAGGCTTTTCTTTAGATGTTGTATGTGAAGGCACAGGCAATTTAACTAAAAGTTAAAGCTAATCTACCTGTGAAGACAATAAAGTCGTTTATTTTCATGCCTCACATGCTTTCTGTCTTGATTGCGAACAATTTCGACGCAGTAGCCCGAGAAATTAAAAAATTCTAGCGTTTTTAGGGTTCCGAAGTCCTACACGGAACCCTTATAGTTTCATCATGTCCGTCCGTCTGTCCGTCTGTCCGTCTGTCCGTCTGTCCTAATCCTTTACAGCTTAATAACTTCTACAGTTATAAACACAAGTAAATGAAATTTTGTTAAAAATAGGATACATATAGATCTCAATTTTAAAAGAATAAAAAAATAGTTTTTACGTATTTTAGGGGTGGCGTCCATACATGTGAAATGGAGATGAAAAAAAATTTTTCGCTGCACCCCCTCGTGTGGGGTATCAATGAATAGGTCTACTAAAATGAAGGTAATGTTTCATGCACCACTTTTTATCAGGTGTACCATCTGCGAAATATAGCGCGCCAAAGTGGCTTGCAATGTGTCTCCCCACCTGCCATTTCTAAACTATGCAACGTAGAAACTTATAATCTTTCACATTGATAGACCTTTGTAAAAACTCTCTTTTAATTATTTCGAGTATAATGTGATTATAATTTTTTGAGTTATAGAGAGAAAACTGAAAAATACTTAACTTACTTAAATACGTCCTAGTTCAAAGGTCATTGACCTTAGAGAAAAATGATCTTAGCAAATAATGCTCCTTTAGTTACTTTCTATTTGAAAAAATCACAAAAAGTAACTTTGTGTTATGTTGAACACACTTCTTCAATTTGGCTTCTTGAATTTATCGCTAGATGGCGCTACTACACGCTCTGAGTCGCGAATGCTGCCGATTATTGCAAAAACTAAAAAAGCATAGCCATGATTAATATTCGATTTCATTCGTTTGTAATTACACCTACTTAAGGAACCCTATAATACTGAGCATGGCCCGACATGCTCTTGGCCGGTTTTTTTTTGTATATTTTATTAATTTACTAACAAATTATCGATTATCAAGCAACTAGGTATAGATGGCATTTAAAATTTATAGTTTTTAGAAGGAAAGTGAGTTAATATTGTATTCTTCATTTGAATAATGGACCAAAATCTATCGTGCGACATAAATCTGTTTAAAATGGCAACATTTTACTCCTTCGAAACGAGATTGTTTGAAGCATTCAAAGTTTATTTCGATTAGTGCTGGAAATACAAGATTCGTGAAAACCACTTCGAGTTTTAAAATTTTATAGTAAACAATGGTTTCTAATCGCAATCGCTATTTCGAGATTATCTCGAAGCAAACGAGAATTGCCCCCCAGGAGCTCGAACCAGTCGGGAGTAAGGCCCAGACAGACAGACGGACAACAGTGATCCTATAAGGGTTCCATTTTTTCCTCTTGTGGTACGGAACCCTAAAAACGTGGTAATATGATAATTCGCGAAGCATATTCCGATCAATTACAACGTAAAATAGAGCTAGAATTAGCAAAAAACGCGTTTCTAATTTCGTGGGCAATAGTGCGTCAAGATTAGCAGCCCATGTAAGAAAGATGGTAGATGGTGGTGGTAGTGGAAGAAGGTGGATGGGGGAAAAATTGTATGAATGGATGGTATATAAAAAAGATGTCCCTGAAGTTAGTGGTGAATAGTGGTGATATTGAGTTGATGATGCTAATTATAATCTCCCATGATTGTAAGAAACATAACTAACCGTTGTTGTTGGATTGCGCCTGCTGGCCTGACGCCTTTTGTGCAGAAACCTTTGCAGCAAAGGTGCTGGTTGCCCATAACCTGACACTCTGAATTCTTCTTGCATGGCAGCGGGAACAGGTCAAGCCAGCCACTGCTGGTGCGCACAGCAGGGCACACCACTGATTGGCCTGCCGCTGTAGGGTGGAAGCATAGAATTAAAATAAACTGGAAGTAACATAAATAGGTACATGTAAGCTTATGGAAACCTAGTCACTTCAAAGGTGTTCGAAAAACATAAAGCACATTGTAACTTTCCACCATAGAATTAATAAGTACCAAGTAGGTACATCTAGATACGCAGTGTAGGGCGCCCCCCAGCCAGGTGGACCGACGACCTGATGAAAGTAGCTGGGGGGGACTGGATGCGGAAGGCAGAGGACCGAGTGTTGTGGCGCAATTTGGGAGAGGCCTTTGTCCAACAGTGGACTGCGATAGGCTGAGTTGATAGTTGATAGGTACATCTAGTACTTATTAATTCCATGCGTCCCACCGTAATATAGAACTTTTGCGTAGGTACTATACAACAGCATGAACGCGTCTTGTGTTCATTCTGTTACATGTTAGACATGCTAAGACATGGGGTGCTGGCCAGAAAACCTCCACGTGTGCCTAACGGCTGCTTGTCCTTCTGGACACGTCTAGAGGGATTGGCAGTTGTTTGGCCGGTGCATCCTGGGCACAGGCAATAAAATCCTGTCGAGGGATTAACCTTCGAGGGATTTTATTGCCTGTGGCGAATATTCTGGCGCGGGAGGGGCCCGTCGTGGGCCAGTGGGGAGTTGCTCCACGTGTCCCTCTGATATCAGCAGAGGGCACAGTGGAGGAGCAGGGGCGGGCCCGGTGTGCACTCACCCTGCCACTGGGCAGGCAGCGGGGGGACTGTCCTTCCCTGCCCCCGTCGATCTCGTAACCCCAGGAGTGCCCGCTGAGTAGTGTTCTCGCGCCTCTTGGGACCGAGGGTCTTGGCTTCACCGCCCGGACCGCGAGGAAGAAAACCTCTATAAAAAATTACGGGAGGTAGGGCCTGCGAGCAGCAGACTCGGGGTAGTCTGCTGCCCGACCAGCAGCTGGCGTAGCTGGCACAGCCGGCGTAGTTGGCGCAGCTGGTAAAGGCCCATGAGGTGAGGTGGCGTGCAGTGTTCCGTGTGCGCCACCTAAGAGGGTGCGGCCGACGTTAGGCCGCATGGGGAGAAGGGGCTCGCCTGCATGTGGCGGGCCAGGACCTGTCGGGGGTGGTTGTGTGAATACTCACGGGTTCCCACGCCCCCGGCTAAGGTAGTTGAAGGAACACCGTGGTGGTTTTAGTCGGTAAGAGTCCGACACTGGCTCCGCCTACCCCGGGCGGAGTGCGTCCATGAGGATTTCCCCACGGCGAGAAAAAAAAAAAAAAAAAAAAAAAGACATGCTAAGACATCCCAATTTGAATATTATAAATAGTACCTATCTGGTAATATTTGTTATATAACGTGTATCAGAAATGAGTGCTTATTCAGGGGATGCTATGCTATCGAACAACTGTTACTATGGCACCAAACCTGAAATCGCGTAAAAAATAATAAACTGATCCTTACATTTTGTCGAGCGACATCGGTGATTTAGTAGGGAACAGCTGATATTTTTTTCGCGATTTCAGGGTTGGTCCCATATTAAACGTTGTTCTATGCTATGCCATAAAATAAATAATTACTAGTATTATTGTCTATTCTTATGGCTATGCCCTGAATGAGCTCTTAAAATATGACCACGCATTTCTGATACACGTTGTATAGGCACATTCAAAATTGTATTGAAATTATTGGGTCGAACCTAGTTAGGTACGTAAAGTGCACGAAAGAGCAGGGCCCTAATTCTCGCGTTATAGAGATAAATGTCTAATTCGATATAATCTCTAATTTTAAATCTCTACGAAAAATGTCACCGGTAATGTCAACTGCTATGAACCACTCTTTGTATTTAGAGCGCTAGAGGTAGACATATCTCTAACGTGACATTCTGAGAATACGAAATTTATTTTCAATCGACATTCGCCATCTTGTTTCGACATTATGTCGAGAGCGAGATAATGTCTACGACGCGAGAATCACCCCCCAGCGCGAGTGTAGCGAGTACATACATAATATACATAACCAGCCCATTACTTTCCCACTGCTGGGCACGAGCTTGAGATACTACTTATTTTAAGTTCATTTTTAAAGTAGTTTTGGGCTTTATCACACAATTTTTTTTTTATTTTTTTTTTGTACAGCAGTGCTGTGTTTAGTTTTTGTCACCTTCCGTTCCTACATATTTTTATTTGTAGGTACTTACTTGGTACGCGTTTTAACTCTGCGAGTTATAGTCAGCTCTGTTTTAAATAGGTGCTACATCTGGAGAACTCTTTTTTTCTTTTTGTGTAGGTAGGTACTATTAGAGGTAGGTACCTACCTATTTTAAAGCTCAAAGTTATCTCCGGGTTATGAAACAGAATATGCGCCAGTACCATGGCCAGTAGGTACCTACGAAGGAAACGAATATGTAATCCTACCAGCGCGAGCGAACTTCGCTCACAAAATTTTTACATGTTTTTTTAAAATTGTGTAGGTACCTATAAACATACTTGAGTGAGATAAATCAAAAGTTGAAAGAGTAAAAATCTCTGGGACAGTTGACAATCTTATTTTTGTTGAATATTGACCCTTGAACACTCAGGCTGGTTTCTCTGAGCTTGAACACAGCAGAATTCAGGCTGGCCAGCAAGGCTCGGAACCGGTTCGAGAAATACCGGTTAGTACCGGTTTATTGCGGTTTAGCTCCGAACTTTTCTTGAGAACGTAAACGTTTAAAGAACTTTATCCTAACCTAAATTAACCGGTTTAATCGACGAGCGCCAAGTAGGAAAGAAAAGAAAAGTAGATACTTACTAATTTTTGGATGTTTTGCAGCGGAACTGATTGAAGTAATGAAATAAACGTTCGTCCCGAAACAGAAATTTTATTCCTACTGAATAAAAATAAAAAAAAACGATTTTTGTTTGTATTAACCGGTTTTTATTGCTCTTTAACAGTTAATTCGAAAAAACCATTATTTTATTTTATTTTTTTATTTATTAAATTTATGCACACACAGAGAAATAATAATAAAGTACATAGAAATCAATAGTACAAAGGCACTGCTTATTTCTATAAGAAATTTCTTCCAGCAGACCTGCGAGAGGAAAATTTGAAGCAAAGAGATGTAGACACAGTGTGTCAAGTAATACTAATAAATATACCTACATATATATATATATACTCATACATAAACTAATATATAACGTAAAATAAATATAGTATAAAAATAATAAACATGTATACCTACACAATATAAAAATAGAAATCATAATACATAACATTATTGCGTACAACCTATGTGGATGAGGAAAGATAACCTTTATGTAAAAGTTCCTCAAAATACCGGTTTAAAAAACCGGTTTATTCGAACGAAACCGAAATTTAAAGGTTTTGCGTCAAGTACATAATAACGGTTTCAAAATTTAACCGGTATCCGAGCCCTGCTGGCCAGAAAGTGATAGTAAGATTTTTTTGCTTTTATTGCTTAGACATAATTTTTTTTTTATTGATAAGTAATTGATAAGTTTTAGTATTTGTTGTTTAAATACAGGATATTACTAAAATCATTCATAAGTAACAACTTTTAAGATGGGACCATTTTTACAGATAGACCCCGAGACAAAATAGGTCTACAAACAGCGACTTTGGAATACTTTGGATTCCCACCAAATTTAATCTATGACCTAGAATATTTCTAAAATTAAAATGGTCTTTTTAACTACAGACCTATTGATAATCTCTGTTTTCAACGATACCCCATTGACCCCACATGCATTAGTAGAAGAGTAGAAGGAAAAAATGTTTGCCCCCTCTTTGCAAGTAGGTATGGACAACCCCACTCAAATTTAAATTTTTATCATTTTAAACATCATATTCGGCTTTGGCCTAAAGGTTTACGTATTATGTGAGATACTGTAGTAAGTAATCCACATGCATTATTAGAAGGAAAAGAAATTGCCCCCTCTTTGCATGTATGGACACGCCCCTAAAATATTTTTTTTTACATTTTAAATATCATATTCGGCTTTGGCCTAAAGGTTTACGTATTATGTGAGATTTTAAAGTAATTTTTAATTACATTATTTGGATTAGAAGTTGGTTCTGACAGACAGACAGACAGACGGAAAAAGTGCTGAGCGGCCAGTAAACTCACCAGTAATACCAGCTTGCGGCTCTTGACTCGATTCAACGCAGAGCTGAGAGGTTAATTGGTGATGAACTGTTAGCAAAATCTAAGCTACAAAGCTTAGCCCATAGACGCACAGTTGCTTGTTTGTCGGTGTTCTACAGGCTGTACTTTGGAGAGTGTGCGTAAGAGCTCCATGAGCTTATTCCGCCATCTCCTTTCTTTCATCGGACTACACGCCGCACTGCAGGATAAAATCCACATTTGGTGGAAATCCCTACTATCAGGACCAAGCGCTTTGAGAACTCTTTCATAATGCGCACAGCCAAGTTGTGGAATTCACTGCCGGCATCTGTATTTCCGGGCACTTATAACCCTAACGCCTTTAAAGCTGGAGTGAATCGGCACCTAATAGGTTTGCTCGCTCCATCGTCGACCACATCCTGACAAAGCTGTCTAGATTGTGGTCAAGAGCAGATCTATAAATCATAAAAAAAAAAAAAAAAAAAAAACTCGGAGACCTCGCTTCGCTCGGTCTATTATCTAAGGCTCGGTCAACTGTTGTAAGTAAAGAAATACCTATTGCTAGAGTATTCCCATTTGTACCCGAGTGTCTGTCCCCGAACGGGGACAGATTCGATTCGGTGACTCAGATTACATAATAGGTACCTACACAGATTATACCATAGAGCAACCGCAACCAGGGGAGCAACCGTGTTGCTCAATGGATTATACCCTGAACAACTTTGAATATGGGACAAAACCTGAAAAAGAAAAAACAGGTGTTCCCTACATTTTGTCGATTTATGTGAACACAAATGTAGGGATTAGCTGATTGTTTTTCTGAATTTCCCCCTTGTTCTCCCCCCCGCCCCTGGTTCTAGGTTCGGAACATACCTACACGAACTCTGCCAGAAATCAGCCAGGTACTTAAACACGGTTTGTTTTTTAATTATTGAAATTTAACGTCACATTAGTATTCATACGTCAATTTGAAATTCATGACCTAGAACTGCAAAAATAGTTCATTATAGAAATTTTAATCTTAAACATTTTTTGCTTTAGCTAGCAACTATCTACAAAATGGGTATAACGAAGGATGTGAACCTGCCAGAGTTTGAGACTCTGAAAACAGAAGAAGTGAAAATGTCAGCAACAACTCTAATAAGCGCTGGCCCTTACATTGGCAAGCAATGCGAGGGTGTCAACAACGAGTTCATGCTCTGTCGCCAGGAGCAGGGTGACCCCCGACCATGTATAGACCTCGGCAAGCAGGTAACTGCTTGCACTAGGGAGGTTCTCAGGAGGATTAAGACAGAATGCCTCCAAGAATTTAACCAATACGCTAACTGCGTCGACAAAAGCTCGGGAGATTACGGTTTCAGGCACTGTCGAAGAACCCAGGCAGTGTTTGATTACTGCATGAAGGATAGGCTGTGTGTGTTACGACCTCACTACGGGTACTTCTGCCGCGGCCGGGTGCACTCGAGCAACTCCGAGCCGCCCCCGCCGCCGCCCTGTCCCTGCCACCCGAAGGTGGAGGACGCGACTCCTTCCCTACCCGACTGCAAGCCGCGCCCACCAGCACGATTCGGCGGTCGATTATATTGGATAAATGAGTAATTCTTTTCAGAGGCCAGGAATTTGGAAACTATGAGTATAATTTAACGGTTTTATTTAGATTGTTGTTATCCATATTATACTTATAAATTATAATTTGGTGCCTCACCATAATTAGTGCTTTTTTTTGGTGGTGGCCATTGATCAATTATCATCCTCATCAATTCAGCCGAAAGTCGTCCACTGCTGGGCATAGACCTCCACTAAAGGGCCATAATGTTATGTTATGTGACTGTGACAAATCTAAGGAAATGTCATCAAAAGCGATGGTAAATACTAAATATTCTAAAGGTACTATTAATGTATGGAAAATAAACTGGTACAAGAATATAATTTACAGAGTTAATAGTTTCTGATTAAACTTTATGACCTTTACCATAAGAAATACTAGTATTATTACGTCTTCTATGCCTTTATTGCCTATTGAAGTTCAATCGGTAAAATCGAATTTTCGATAGATGATGCCGCAGCAAGTAATTATTTTTTTGGCGCCACTTAGCTTTTCGTAGCGCCGAATCAAAGGCGACTGACTACTCTTCCTAAACTGTTTCACACAAATTATTTTATTATTTTTGAAGTCGGTTTTTAATTTATTTTTTAAGTTTGTTTTTATAGTAAGTACCTTCTTAATACCTACCATTTCATTTTTTTTTTTCGTGGGGAAAATCCTCATGGATGCGCTCCGCCCGGGGAAGGCGGAGCCAGTGTCGGACTCTTACCGACTAAAAACCACCACGGTGTTCCTCTACCGACCCATGGCCGGGGGCGTGGGAAATACTCCCGTATTCACCCAACCATCCCCGGCAGGTCCCGGCTCGCCACTGGCAGGCGAGCCCCTTCTCCCCGTGCGGCAACCACAACGACCGCACCCTCCTCTTGACTGGCGCGCGCGGAACTCTACGCGCCACCGTCACGGGCCTTGACTGGTCGGGCGGTGGGCCACCCCGAGTACGCCGCGCGCCGCCCGCAGGCCCACACCTAAGGTGGCTGGAGGTCGGCATACCTCTACCTTCCTACGACGCCCAGGTTGTCTTCTGCGGATGGGAAGAGAGGTCATTGCCTCTCGAACCCTCTCCGCCGCCTCCTTAGCGAGCATCACGTCCTCGCAGAAGGAGACGACGCCTTCCCAAGCGCTCTCGTTCCCGACCATAAACAGAACCACGCCCGGAAGCGAGAGATCGCTGCCGCCTACTGCAGTGATGAGGTCACGGCGCTGCATAGCCCAAGCTGGGCACTCCGCCAATGTGTGTTGCGCCGTGTCCTCTGGGCAACTCCCGCAGTGATGACACTCGGGCGTCGGCTCCCGGCCTATGCGACACAGATACTTACCGAAGCAACCATGCCCCGAGAGTATCTGCGTCAGCCGGTAGGTGAGGGCACCATGGCTCCTCTCCAGCCACTCCTCCATGACGGGCCTTACCGCCGCTATTGTGGCGTACCTACCTATCATTGCTATCATCATTTATGCGCCTATCCCTACAGGGAAAGTTTTTTGAGTCAATTTATAGTTATAACTAAGTACTTAGTAGTTGTACACAAAGTAATTATAAAAGTGGCAAAGTAAGCAGGCGTCTCGGAGAGCGGCGGCGGTGCGGCTAAGGTCCGGCCCAGCAGCTGCACCGGCGAAGGTCGACGAAAATGCACCGCCAAGTAGGTCAAACACCTCTAACTAATTGTACAGATGTAGTAATACAGCTATAATTATGTATACCTGAAGGTAGATGATTGTACAGTCGACCGCACGTCAGTGGTTGGTGACAATTGAATTACGAAAACCGCCCGTACTATTTACGAAATAAGGACACTGTCAAGGTCAAACTGTTACAACTGACGTGCGGTCGACTGTACCATGGATGAATTATTTTCGTATACAACCTTATTCTTAGTTTATTATACTAAACCTCTCAAGGGGTCATTGTACTCATCATTATGCTGTTCCCTACATTTTGTCGATTGATGTGAACACAAATGTAGGGATCAGCTGATTTTTTTTCATGATTTCAGTGTACCTCCTACAAGGTGTTGATCTGTAATCGTGCCATACTTCTAGATCTGATGATAAATAATGTGCTTAGTCACCTAAAAATACTTGAAAATATCTACGATTATTTAATACCTAAATTTTCACTTAGAAACATAGCGAGGTTTTGAGAATAAATCCCGAACGACTCGGAAAATAAGTCATCGGCGGCATTGTCAAAGGGTGGAAATACCTGCTAATTGTTTTGCTGGTGTTTCACGCATCGTTTTTGTGTCGCACGTGAAACACGGGGGGAATTTGTTTGTTTACAAATAAAAAAAAAATTGGTATTGATTTTTTTAATGATTCGTGTTCAGTATTAGTGGTCACCTCCTTAAATATGGTACGAATGCAGAGCAACATGTTGTATAGTAAAAGTTGTTCATAATGATGAGTACAATGACCTTTGTATAAACTAAGAATAAAGTTGTATAATTTGTACACCTACGGATGTAGATCCAAAACGTTTGCCGGAGGCTCTAATAGTTTGTCCTGGATTACCACATGGACACTTTTTATTGACGCACCACCCGAAATATAAATATTACACGACGTAGGTTATAAACTTTATATTATAAAATAGGGTATGTGATTATTATTATTTTACTAGAAACACTGGATATAGTCAGTGTGTGGTAGTGGGGATTAATCAATAGTCAAAGAACAGAAAGGAGATTAATCTATATCCGAGTAACAACGACATTTTCTGGCCTTGTATACCTAGCTGTTTTAGAGCTTTTAGCGATCAGAGTACCTACTCAAAACTATCGTATTCTAAATTGTGAAGTATTTATAGAAAATAGATAACTTTAATCACATTTTTCGCGTTTCGTCATTTTCATTTGTTTTTGGGGTTCCGTACCTCAAAAGGAAATAATGGAACCCTCCACTTCACTGGAACCGTCCGATGATGAAATGGGCTAGGGGAATTAAGTAATGCAATTCCAACGCATACTCACCAAAATGCATCTGATAGAAGTTCGATAAGCTAGCAATTCTGCGTTAATGTTAAAGGCTTTATAGTTTAGCACCGACCAGCGCATCGTTACCAATGAGCCATTTGGTACGCCTCTATCGACTCGAGTGCCTCAAGCTGGTATTTTGCTGATCCATCGCAATGATTACCTACAGCAGTACTCCATACACGACCGAACTTGGTCTTAGTACAAATTGAGCAACTCTTCCAGAGCGAAGTACCGTCTCACCATAGAGTGGATGCCTAACTTTTTCGCAGTAATCTTAGCCTTGGACTCAATGTAAGAGCCAAAGTTGAGGGCAGTTGTTAGAAATACGCCAAGAAGCTTAAGGTGGTCTGTTATCGGTACGCTCGCATCTTGAAAAGTCGAAGTCAGTTCAAATTGACTCCGATTAGCAGAAAAAGACACACCTAGGTTTTTGCAGAAGATTTAATGCAAGGTATTTTAACGTAGTTTTTCAAATGTTTTTTATTAAATTGATAACAAACTGTGTTTATAGTACGGAAGTAATACCTAAACTGGAGAAAAAACTGTGTTTTGATAAAATTTATTAAGTTAACAAGTATTACGCATGAGAGTCGTATGCAATATTTATTTTGTCTTTTTGTCAACATTTTATCTATCTTGTTTTGTTTATTATTTCGCGGTGGCCGTCAAACGCAAGTCCATAGTGAATAATTTTTTTTATAAAACATGAGCAAATGAGCACACCTACAGACACTGTTTGGATAGTAGCTACGTAACTTTTTATTTTTGAATATAACTTGTGCTTTAAGGACGCGTTCGCAAAATTGATAGGTACAGAATCGAACTACTACATTGACACGGGTCATACACACTAGTGTACGCTCGCTAGCTTCGATAATAGTAGTCAAGTGAACTCATTTTGATACTTTGAAAGATTCATTTTTTTTTACGTATTTCTTTGTAATAAAATTTTGGTAGGTACCTACTACCTACAAAAAACATATTTTTGCTCTTTATATTTTTACGAATTACCTCCGGACTTGATGGAGTGACCTGAAGGTGTACTTCGGTGACTGCTACTGGAACTCCTTGACGGGTTGTACTAGGTGAGCCGAGTTTGGGCTCGTTTTGTTAGTTATGATGAGACCTTACCTCCGGACTTGATGGAGTGACCTGAAGGTGTACTTCGATGACTGCTACTGGAACTCCTTGACGTGTTGTACTAGGTGAGCCGAGTTTGGGCTCGTTTTATTAGTTATGATGAAACCTTACCTCCGGACTTGATGGAGTGACCTGAAGGTGTACTTCGGTGACTGCTACTGGAACTCCTTGACGGGTTGTACTAGGTGAGCAGAGTTTGGGCTCGTTTCGTTAGTTATGATGAGACCTTACCTCCGGACTTTATGGAGTGACCTGAAGGTGTACTTCGATGACTGCTACTGGAACTCCATGACGTGTTGTACTAGGTGAGCCGAGTTTGGGCTGGTGAAGTTAGTTATGATGAAACCTTACCTCCGGAACTGATGGAAAGACCAGAAGGTGTACTTCGGTCACTGCTACTGGAACTCCTTGACGTGTTGTACTAGGTGAGCCGAGTTTGGGCTCGTTTTGTTAGTTATGATGAGACCTTACCTCCGGACTTGATGGAGTGACCTGAAGGTGTACTTCGGTGACTGCTACTGGAACTCCTTGACGGGTTGTACTAGGTGAGCCGAGTTTGGGCTGGTGAAGTTAGTTATGATGAAACCTTACCTCCGGACTTGATGGAGTGACCTGAAGGTGTACTTCGGTGACTGCTACTGGAACTCCTTGACGGGTTGTACTAGGTGAGCCGAGTTTGGGCTGGTGAAGTTAGTTATGATGAAACCTTACCTCCGGACTTGATGGAGTGACCTGAAGGTGTACTTCGATGACTGCTACTGGAACTCCATGACGTGTTGTACTAGGTGAGCCGAGTTTGGGCTGGTGAAGTTAGTTATGATGAAACCTTACCTCCGGACCTGATGGATTGACCTGAAGGTGTACTTCGATGACTGCTACTGGAACTCCATGACGTGTTGTACTAGGTGAGCCGAGTTTGGGCTGGTTTTGTTAGTTATGATGAAACCTTACCTCCGGACTTGATGGAGTGACCTGAAGGTGTACTTCGGTGACTGCTACTGGAACTCCTTGACGGGTTGTACTAGGTGAGCCGAGTTTGGGCTCGTTTTGTTAGTTATGTTGAGACTTTACCTCCGGACCTGATGGAGTGACCTGAAGGTGTACTTCGGTGACTGCTACTGGAACTCCTTGACGGGTTGTACTAGGTGGTCACTCCAAGTCCAGGACGAATAGGCTTTTAGAAACCCTACATACAATTTTTTTTATAGCGAGATAAAATAGAATAAAAATCTTACTTTGTCAAGTATCAAATTTTGTTTATCGAATATTTTGTGTTTGTACAGCGATCTTTTTCAACTCGAGGCGCTACAAACAGGCGATACGTGTCCACTCTCGACGGCGATCGCGCGCGGACTAGTTTCATTCAAAATGCTTGTGCAATAAATCAAGACGGGTATCAAAAATAAAATGACCCCTAATGCAATCGGTTAAGATTCATCCAAAAGAGAAAAAAATGTGAAAAAATAAGTTTCGGTTTTAATTTTTTCTGCGACTATTTATGGCATTTAGATAAAAAAAAAACAAATAGCATTAAGAATTGAATATGTTTGCCAACAAATAGTATTTTTAGAAATAGTAAAATATGTTAATAATAGCACAAAAAATGTACCTAAACTCAACCCAATTTGTGAAAAATGGCAACGACAGATCGATTTTACATTATAAAAAACTAAAATTTTCGATGATCAAGTTCCTATCATTTGAAGATGAAGAACCAATCTATACGAGGTAGTTATTAGTTATATTGGATTTTGTTTGGTTATTCCTTAAAATGTACCGAAAAACAGCAAATTTTTCCCTGATATGAAAACGCGCCCTTAAGTACAGTTCCTCTGTTTTATTTAAATAATCAAACACCATTATTCGTTTTATTAAAAACAAAGACAGTTTGATATACATATGCGCCAGTAATTGGATTTTCAGGGATAAATAAAATTATGTAAGTAACAGTTATTTAGGATATGACCAATAAATTTACCAAGAATAAACATGTATCTAGGCAGTTACGCAATACTAGGTTTTTCAAATTCTCTTGAATAAATATGTATCTGACACATACTCAATTTTTTTTGGACAATAAAACAAAGTACATGTTTGTATGTGTAATAAAACAAAAACGGGAAGGTTTAGAAGCAAAATTTTACCATTAATATAAACTAGACTTACAGTGAAAGCCTTAAGCCAAGTTTCAAAGCCATGGACCCTCGAGAGGCGGAGTAATGACGATTTGAAATTTTTTGAATTTTTAAAACGCTCTCCTGTAAAATTTGCTTTTTGCAGTTACTTAGTTTCACGTAGGACGTCTCGAATTTGCAGTTAGATCGACCTTGATGTGGACCGATGTATGAGAGAACATTAAGATTATAATATATTATTTTGGCTTGAACAGATCGGATCATTTACAACATAGCGTAAATGAGAATGATAGGCAAACGGTGGGGACTGTCACCTGAAATAATTCTATAGCTTTACAAAACAGTGATCCGATCCATGATAACATTATAAATAAGTGCAGTGCAGCAAATTAGTTACAGCCGCAAACAAACTACAACGTCTCCAGAGACTCGCCTGTGTGGCCTGGCCACCATGGGCTGCATGAAAACAACTCCAACAGCAGCGCTGGAAGCCTTTCTAAACCTACCTCCACTGCACCTGCTTGTCCAACAAGATGTTGCGGTGGCGGCCGTGCGGTCACTGAGTCTCTGAAGAAACTACAAAACACAGCACACTCTCACTTTTCGAGGAATTACTAATAAAATTATGCGAGCAATATAACGACCGCATACCGAAGGAATTCACTTTTGACAAGAAATACAAGATCCAACAGCATGAGGAACATCTGTGCGAACTCAGGATCTTCACAAAAGAATCCAAAATGGAATCAGTTACAGGATACGGGGTCTTCTCTGAAGACTTAAACATATTCATATCTATGCCACTGGGTGTCTACAACAAGGTATTTCAAGCTGAGTGTATGGGCTTCTTATTGGCAACTGCAGCAGTTATGGCGCGTGAGGTAAAAGATAATTCCATTATAATACTCTCCGACAGCATGGCGGTTCTACTGGCTCTCAACAGTTGTACTGTTAACTCATCTTCGAATGCTACCAGAAATTAAATCAGGTAGGTAGCTCCAACAATATAATCCTACAATGAATCAAAGGTCATAGTGGCTCCAGAGAGGCAATGAGGCAGCGGACGAGCCCGCTATGATCGAGTATGGACTATGGACGCTGTAGGACCTGAATCCATAATACCTCTCCCCTTTGGGCATTTTCGTACCCTGGTAAGGAAACGCACTAAAGACAAACACAACTATTTCGGGACAAACCACGAGGTATGCAGATAGCCCCTTTCTTACCCGTATTACTACCAATCTTACTACCAGTGGTAACACAGGTAATTTAATTGCCTTTGTTACTACTGTAGTAGTAAGTTGAGCCTAAGGAAGCACTCCCCGCCATCAACGGAAGGATTTCCAAAAAGCTCCTCCAGCTGTCAAAACTTATTTATAGTATTTATGTATTAATTTAGTGTTAGTGATTATAGGTTTGCTTCCGTACATCGAGCTTTCGAAATACTCTATGCTCCCTTATTAAAAGTGGTTCGTCATGATGAGTGAATTCAGCCCATAAAGAGGTCCTTTTATAGGTATTAAAAAATAACAAATGGCTAATGAATAAATTTTACGTGCCAAGATCAACTTATAACTTTATGTGTTCACTTTCATAATCATTGCAACCTTCGGTTTCACGAAATTTTAATCTTACTATACAAGAGGCACATTTCGAACGCAATAATGTGCTGTATGCAACATCAAGAAGCACCATTCGATAGCAATAATGTGCTCTATGCTAAAGATAAATGGACGATATCGTAGGTAATTCATAGACACTACTAGATTGCAGTTGAACAACATATAGATAGGTACGTTATGTTTACAAATCTAAAATTGAAAAAAATTGTGCTTGACCTCTCTAGTAAAATTTTCAGTGAGAATTATTTTATGGATGATGAAACTGCCTATACCTGATAAAATATTAAGTCGATTTTACTACATAATGTGGATTATCGCAATATTATTTCGTTGTCGTTCGTTTCGTATCCTAGTAATTTCATAAAAATCCATGAGGTAACTTATATGGTGTTATAATTAATGTTATGTAATTCAACCGGTTCGTTGCTTGCTCGATGACCTATTGCACTGGCACCGTCAGAACACTAGCCTCGATGGTGAGGTAGAACCGGAGCAACTTCAATCCAATCTACTAAATCATCACCGTACCTATATGACATGTCTTTGATGAAGTAATCAAATTAATTATTATGTATGAAAGTAGTGACGATTTTCGTAGCAATGGCACTAAGGTTTGTATTGAGAGACGAATCAGTGGAGGCTTAAGTAGGTATCTCTTGTTCAAAATAAGAAGAGGATTTGCCCATCTCATCAGTGTCCTGAATTCTGAGCTGAATTAGGTACTGTAATGCGAG
This sequence comes from Asteroscopus sphinx, assembly GCA_949699075.1. Lineage (NCBI taxonomy): Eukaryota > Metazoa > Arthropoda > Insecta > Lepidoptera > Noctuidae > Asteroscopus > Asteroscopus sphinx. The sequence continues at coordinate 10,112,665 of OX453019.1, forward strand.
TTGCGACAGAGGGCGACACTGACAATTTCAACCACGGGGCTTGGCTTGCATTATAAAGAATTTTATTATGAGATCTAGGTAACCATACAATTACCTACTTAAATGTTTTTTGTGATCAGTCGAACGATCTTGTGGTTTCGCAATTTTAATTGTTGACTAGGTTTGTGACGGTGCTTTGCCAAATTAAGTTAAACTCCTGACAATTAATAATAAGTTAATCTTATTGTACCTACCTAGTTTCCACTACGGCCTTACACGTCGTGACCTTCGGGATTATGAGAATCGTTCTCTGTCTGTTCTTTAAGGCTTTCACAGTAGTACATAACCCCAGATTGCAGGTGTTAGTTGACCAAAGCCATTTATTTTTACCCGACTGGCCCAGAAGGAGGGTATTGTTTTTCGGGTTTATGTATGTAAGTTTGTATGTTTGTCTGTTTCTTTATTACCTCCTGTAGCCTAAACGGCTTGACGGATTTTGAGTGTGGTAGGTCATTGGATTCGTCTTCATCTTAGGAGTGTCATAGGCTAAAAATTTTGGTAACAATACCAATACAACGCTTGCAAATAACAATTTATCAGAAATGCATAAACAATAAAGTCATCAAAGTAAACAAATCCATAACCTATGACTCAACAAGCTTGGCTGTCAAACTGACTTATTATTACACGGAAGATTTCCTCATGTTATTAGAAATGTCATCTATCCAAATGCTCTTGTAATTCCAGAGTGACTTTTTAAGAGACACCCACCTTCCATCGTTATTTGGTAAAACGTAAATCTTGAAACCTATTATCACCTAACGGCCAAGATTAATATCCAATCGATCCACGATTTGCCCTACTAGAGATAGGAATTTGACATAAGCTCCATACAAAATATGTCAAATTTCTATCTCCAGTAGTCCAGTAGGGTAAATCGTGGATAGATTGGATATTAATTTTGGCCGTAAGGGCCGTTCGATTCGATCGACATGATCACGAATTCGAATAAAAGTCTAATTCGAACTTTTATCGAGGGTTTATAGGTTTTGATGAGTGAGTTTGAATATGAGACATAAATGACCATCTCCTTTGATTGCGATGGCTTAGAAGCTTAAATTTTTTTTTTGCTACAAGCACAGTTTAACAATATATAGTAAAACTGTGCTGCAAGCTGCAAGGGACCATTAAATTTAGTATTTGATATTAATTTCAACTTTACACCTGGGTGAATTTCCCAAATGACTTATTTTTCTGTCTTCGGTGAAATTAGTATTTGAAAAAAGGAATACTGTTCTGAATTTTTTTTTTTAGTATTCAATAGGTAGTTATTGGGTTGTGGCAAAAATATAATTTGCCTAGGACTATTAAAAAAGGTAGAAATAAATAAATAAACCTCTATTTTTTTCAAATCGGTGCTGTCCCTCTACTTTTTTTACAAACAAAAAAGCTTATACACTAATAAAAATAAGTAAGTTAAGTATATAACTTATTCTATTTCATAGAATATTAGTTTTGTTATTAATATATAGCTTATTTTATTACATAATTAACGATTATTATTACTGACCGACGACCTGGTGAAGGTCGCGGGAATCCGCTGGATGCGGAAGGCACAGGACCGGTCGTTGTGGCGATGTTTGGGGGAGGCCTATGTCCAGCAGTGGACGTCTTTCGGCTGAAATGATGATGATGATGATGATGATTACTGAGAGGCACAAACGTACTTGTCCTGCAAAATGTTCTCATATCGCTGGACAAAAGTAATTTAAACTTAACTTTACATCGACGAGTCCGACAGCGTCTCCACCCCAATTTTATTTCCCTCGTTAGTGTGTGCTAGTGCGCAGTCAGGACGGAAGTGTGTCAAATCGCTGCATATTCCCACCAATAACGTAAGTACGCCATTTCAGTTGCTCCCGGACAATTATTTTATACAATCGGTGGTTGCATTTTTCTAGTGAAATGAGTAGTTTTATTATTGTTGTTTGGTTCTAACAGAGGTAGTAAGTGAATTAGCTTCATTGACTGTTATTGAATTTATCCTAGATATTATGCATTTTTTCTAATTTTCTAAAAAGTGTGTTATTTCTCACGTCGCTGATCTCATATCGCTGTAATCGGTGGTCTTTATTACCACCGATGTGATAATTTACACCGAAATTATAAGAAAAAATCAATCGGTGTCTTATATCTAATATCGGTATTTTGATTAATGATCAACGCACAGTTTTGTCACATCGGTGGATTGCTTTATCATATCGGTAGGTCATTTTATCATCTCGGTGAGTCGTTTTATCATATCGGTAGATCCCGTGTCATTTCGTTAAGTATACAAAGAAACAATGGAACATACAAACATACTACAAACACATACATTATATACATACATACCTACATACAAACAGTCATACATACATACTTACCTACATAGACTGCCAAAATCATTACCACGATAACACTGGGTAGTAGAAGATGTATAAATGTATCACTAGGGGAGGTCTGTATTCGGTAATGTACGTCTATAGGCTGAGGTGATGATGGAGAGGTGGAGCAATTGAACGCATTATAGGTTTCTCTAGAAAATATTTTCTAGTTAAAAAATAGTAAGTACCTACATAATAATAAATAACAAAATAATAAATAGATAAAAAGAAAACATCATAATAGCTTAATTTTGTTTAAGAATGCCGAGGCCAAAACTAAAAGAGGAGGAGAAAAAAGAGAGAAAGAAGTTGCTGGAAAGAATAAGAAAAGCTAAAATCAAAAGCGATCCTGTGTTAAGAGAGGAGCATTTAAGAAAAGATAGAGAACGTTTAGCTAGACGAAAGGCAGCCGGACTTATCCTAACACGAAGCCAAATGACTGCACATGCACGTAGCATTGCACAAAAAAAAACCGAATCAGTGCCCGTGCATATTATTAGAGGAAAAAAGCTAAGGCAAATGTTGCCCGAAACAACCAAACAAGTGTTTCAGTGACCAATGATGTAACAGAATCGCTACCGAAAAATCGAGATAATACGTGGGACACTCAGAAAGTTTTGCGAAACTAAAAAAAATTGTTCTATACGTACATATATTTTTATCAAATCTTTTCAAAGTACTTTCCACCAGCCTCTATACAAAGATTCATGCGCCTAAACCAGTTTTCAAAACACTTTTTCCAGTCCGCCGCAGACACCTCGTTTACAGCCTGCTCGAACGCAGCCAGCGCATCTTCCGGCGACGAAAATTGTATCCCTTTGAGCTGATTTTTTATTTTTGGGAATAAAAAGAAGTCACACGGTGCTAGATCAGGGCTGTAAGGAGGGTGACCCAGGAGTTTGACTGGCGTGCTGTCCAGGAAGTCCCTCGTTTTGAGTGCAGTGTGCGCAGGTGCATTGTCGTGGTGGAGCAGTAGCCCGCGGAGCCCTGTGTTTGGTCGCTTGTTGCTTATAACAGAGAAAACTTCTGGCAAACATTTGGTAGTATACCATTCGGCATTAATGCTTCTTTGATCCCGTAAGGGAATTTATACCAAGTGGCCAGTCAAATTAAAAAAGCTAGCGATCAAAATCTTACCCCCGCTTCTAGATCTCTTCACTTTGGTAGGCGTTGGCTCATTTTGAAACACCCAAACAGTCGACTGGCGCTTGGTTTCTGGGTCGTATTGATAAATCCAGGACTCATCACCTGTAACGATGTCGTAAACACGCCGAGACGAGCCTGCTTCAAATTTGTTAAGCATATCACGGCACCATTCCACCCGGGCCTGCTTCTGAGCATCGGTGAGGTTGTGCGGCACCCAGCGTGATACTATCCTCCTCACGCGAAGATGGCTGTGTAGAATCTCGTGAACGCTTCCCGATCCAATCTTCAATATGTGTTGAATCTCCTGATATGTAATTCGCCTATTGTCTTGGATTAAATTTTTCACTGCTAGCACGTTTTCTTCGGTAACAGCCGTCAAAGGGCGACCGCTTCTTTCGTCATCCCCCAAAGTTGGTCGACCGCGCTTGAATTCGTTATACCAACGATACACGGTTGCCTTGGAAGGGCCTTCATCCATGAATGCCATTTGAAGTCTATCGTACGATTCATCCGGTTTCAGGCGACACTTGAAATCGTATAAAATCATAGCTCTAAAATGTTCCCGGCGCAGATCCATATTTCAGTGAGACACAATACTTTGAATTAACTCGCAAAAAATGTGGAGGGAAATTTTGAAATTGGAACTTACTTATTTTTACTTATAAATAATCATATTTTCGAAAAACATTATAACTGGCCAGTCTCCCATATATAAAAACTTTTTTTCGCAATACTTTCTGAGGGGCCTGGTAGGTAGTAGGACATGGTAATAAATGCACTTGGGGTTCTCAAAGAAGTTTATGGAAACCTGAAGCTGTATGAAATGACAATTATCTATGAAACCTAAAAACTATCTACCTGCAGGAAAATCAGAAAGAAGCACATTGTATCTTCGAGCGAAATATAGTATTTTGACGTACTATATCCTTCTTCAGCAGTATACACGCTGAAATTTGAGAAAAAAAATCAGGTGATCCCTACATTTTATTGATTTAAGTGAACACAAATGTAGGGACCAACTGATTTTTTTTTCGCGATTTCCGGGTTGGTCCTATAGTAAAAGTTTTTCATAATGATGAGTACAATAACCTCTTTTCGGGATTTAAGCGACTCAAATTTCAGCATGTATAGTACGGTCGAAATATAGTAAAATACTATATTATATAGTACGGTTGGCAACCCTATCGTGAACCCTCTTTAGATTCGGCCTTTTTATTATTTCTAGTAGGTAGGTAGGTTTTTTTTATTGACCGAGCGAAGCGAGCGGTCCTGCTCAGCACTTGTGTGTTTGTGAGAACTACGAAGAAAAGAAAGGAGCTCCTTTCTGTTCTCCATGGTTAGAACCATACCTTATAACTTCCAATAGTTCCAATCTCAATTAGGTACTTCAAAATCTCACATAATAGGTACAGTCGACTGCATGACAGTGGTAACACGGTGCGTGGTAACACCATAACTTAGATTAAGAACACAACAGATACCTAATCCGCTCGCACAATTTGATGCAACAAAAAACCGGCCAAGAGCATGTCGGGCCATGCTCAATATTATAGGGTTCCTTAAGTAGGTGTTACAAACAAATCAAATCGAATATTAATCTTGGCTATTTTAGTTTTAGCAATAGACGGCAGCATTGGCGACTCAGATAGTGTTGTTAGCAGCCGCCGCTAGATGGCGCTATAAAGTGCCAAATGCAATAGACGGCAGCATTGGCGATCAGAGAGTGTTGCTACTAGCCGCTAGATGGACAAATTTAAGAAGTTTGTCATTTCAATATAACACAAAGTTACTTTTTGTAATTTTTTTAAATAGAAAGTAGCTAAAGGAGCATTATTTGCTAAGATCATTTTTCTCTATGGTCAATGACCTTTGAACTAGGACGTTTTAAGTATTTTTCAGTTTTCTCTCTATAACTCAAAAATTTATTATCCAATTATACTCGAAATAATTTTAAAAGAGAGTTTTTATAAAGGTCTACCAATGTGGAAGATTATAAGTTTCTACGTTGCATAGTTTAGAAATGGCTGGGGGGGGGGACACATTGCAAGCCACTTTGGCGGGCTATATTTCGCAGATGGTACACCTGATAAAAAAGTTATGTATGAAACATTACCTTCATTTTAGTAGACCTATTCAATGATAACCCACACGAGGGGGTGCAGCGAAAAAAAATATTCCATCCCCATTTCACATGTATGGGCGCCACCCCTAAAATACGTAATCACGGTTTTTTTTATTCATTTAAAATTGAGATCTATATCTTGACTATTTTTTAGCAAAATTTCATTTACTTATGTTTATAACTGTAGAAGTTATTAAGCTGTAAAGGATTGACGGACAGACGGACAGACGGACAGACGGACAGACGGACAGACGGACAGACGGACGGACATGACGAAACCATAAGGGTTCCTTGTAGGACTACGGACCCCTAAAAAGGGTGCCCAGGTGGGCACACTGCGCCCGGCCGCTCCGTAGTGTTCAAGGTTAACGCGGTCCGAACGCATCTCCCGAAAAATAATTAAATTTGACGATTTGTGCGATTAAATGGTGTCACAACACATCGACGCGACAAGCGCGACTGCTGAGCATGGGGTCTTGGGTTCGATTCCCGGGTCGGGCAAAGTGTTATTGGGTTTTTCCATTAGGAAATTCTCAATAGCAGCCTGGAGTCTGGATTTGTGCCCGGTTAATGGCAATAGGCTCGCCCCATGCTCGCCCCCACAGAAATAGGAGAGTAGTTTCTGTGCTCACCCCCTATTACATGGGACTTATAACATAACTGGAAAAATGTGGGTGTACTATACACCTCTGCCTACCCCTTCGGGGAAATACAGGCGTGATGTTATGTTATGATATGTTACAACACATCGGAATTACATAAAAAGTGTATTAACATCACTTTTCACGATCAAGCTTTGATTATTTTTTAGTATTTTGACCTTTTAAGCAAATAAAAACAATCGTTTCATTTCGTACTTAGTAATCTTAGTATAAGCTCAGTGTTGCAAGATAATAAAGAAATGGTTTTCCCATTTTAACTGTCTTAATTGCTCCGATTGATGAATTTATAAAGTAGTAACTGATATTTACTGACTGCCCCGTTGGTCTAGTGGTCGCAAGCGCGACTGCTGAGCGTGGGGTCCTGGGTTCGATTCCCGGGTCGGGCAAAGTGTTATTGGGTTTTTCCATTAGGAAATTCTCAGTACCAGCCCGGAGTATGGATTTGTGCCCGGTTAGTGGCAATAGGCTCGTCCCCTATTACATGGGACTATAACATAACTGGCGAAATGTGGGTGTACTATACACCTCTGCCTACCCCTTCGGGGAAATACAGGCATGAGGTTATGTGTGTATGTGTAACTGATATTTACGTGTGTAATACGCACACGCATATATGTACGTACAGTCGACCGCATTTCAATGGTACACTTGAATTTCGAAAAACGCCCTTACTGCTTACGCAATAAAGATGCCATCAAGGTCAAACTGCTACCACTGACGTGCGGTCGCCTATACGTGACTTACGTGAGTAAATTAAAACATTTATATACCTAAAATGTGTTTTTCATAGTTGAACTCTTAACGAACTGTATCATTTTTTTTATCATAACGTTTATTAGGTCACTGAGGTAATATGTACTTATTAGGTACGTGTTCTTGTTTAAAGAATTTTTTGGGGACCAGTACACATTCCCAATAAAAAAAATCTGTCAAAAAAAATCTGTCTGTTGTGATGTCAATGTCAAAAATCAGCATCAGCGTCCGCTGATGTGATAAAAATCTGAATCAGCAACCTTTGAGTAAATATGTACTACATACGTACGTACGTAGTACATATTTACTCAAAGTCAGCAACAACCCTCGTAGGTCTAGGTACCTAGGTTGGTAATGGTAGGTAGCACCACGGAAGAATTTATATTCCTTTCTTCTATCGGAGCCAATGATTTACTTATAAAAAATCATTGATTTACAACAACAAAAAAAACTTATTTTTTTCAGCTTCAAGGGACCAACAGTGTCACCCTTTTGGTAGGTACGGAAAAAAACTAGGTTCAATAGTTCTTAAAATAATACTTTTTTTAAATCATTTTATTCAACACTATCCAACAAATAGTGGGGATGGCGTTGAAAGATAAAAAAAAAACTAGAGTAACTATAGTAAAATCTCGGAAGAGTAAAATGATGAAAATAATATTTTTTTAGGAAAGTCAGAAGGAAGTTAAGACACTATTACAAATATTGATAGTGGTTGATTGAATCATTGAATGAAAATGGAAAGCAGTTTCCGGACACCAGAAGAAGTTGTTGCTGTTAAAAAAATAGGTAGGTAGGTACTCTAGGTACTTAAGAAATAAAATGTTAAGTAAGTAGTTAAGTTTTTAGATGTAGTGGCAATTTGCCACGCAGTAGGTATCTTCTTGTTCGTGCCGGATGCTGCCCATGCCTATGAGATTCTTCATTCTACTTCTGCTGTTTGATTGAGATAGCCCAAGCTGATTTTATGACCCAAGTATATGTATTCAGTCACAGCCTCGACGGGTAGACAGGTATGATAATTGTTTGTATCAATTAGATTCAACGATTTAAGAAACTATTAGATTAGACATTATCTTGGTTTTATTGATGTCGGAATAACACTGCGCGACCGGAAGCGGAACGAATGGATCAGAAACAAAACCAAACTGAATGTCGTGATGGCTTCTATAGCAGTGAAGAAGTGGGCATGGGCAGGACACATTGCAAGAATGGATACCAATAACTGGACGAGAATTTTTTTAGAGACCCAGAGCCAATACTCGAGGAAGAGGCCGACCACCGCAGCGATGGGTCGACGACATTAGACAGCACGGAGGTCATGACTGGATGAGTCAGGCACAAGACGACCGCTAGGAATGGAAAAGGAGGGAAGAGGCCTACATCCAAGACTGGATAAGTGACAGGCTCCAATGATGATGATGAAGTAGTTAGTTGACTATACAGTAGAGCACTGAATAAATAAGCAATGAAACGTGTATTATTAATGAAATGGAACAAATGAATACAGGATTGCAACAAAGTATTGTTAACATAGAGGCTTTCGGCCCGGGCCAAGGGCGCGGGCGGCCAGATAGCCAACCTGCGCTCCCCACATTTTTACGCTGCAAAATCAGCAGAAAGCCGCTCATAGAGGAAAATAATATAACTTTTCTTCCGTGGGGGCGGCTAATACTAAACGGCCTACGAGACTGCTAGTTCGCCTCTGATTATACCTACTATAAAATCTGTATATTATAAAATTAAATACGCAAAAAGAAAAATGGTTCAGTACCATTTTCTACTCTGTTTGTCAACCGATTTTCTTTCTAGGCTTTAGAATATCAATAAAAAAATTGTTTATTTTTACCCTTACTGCTTACGAAATAAAGATGCTGCTAATGTCAAAGTGTTACCTCTGTTTTTTTTTGTAAATACATACTTATAATACATAAGAAACACCCAATACAAACACAACACAAACACTTGTGATCATCACATAAATATTTGTGTCCGGTGGGAATCGAACCCACGACCTCGTGATCAGCAGTCCGACACTTGAACCACTAAACCACAGACGTCAACAACGACGACACACAACGATGACGACGTAATGAATTATGGTCGAATTTCTACCATAGGCGACCTCTCGTTAAAATTAATAGGTGTAGTGTAAAATAATTATAAGAATAAAATCTTTACCTGAACTAATATATCCGATAATGAGCACCAACACTAACGTCAAAAAATTATACAAATGCATTGTGACGCAATTTTATATTATGATGCACTTACAAATTATTTCTAATAGATATATAAAAATCATAAATAATGTTATAATGACACTGTAAGCAGGTTGTTTGCTTGGCGAAGTAGAGGTACTGTTACTGCCCGTTGCAGCTGGCGGTAAGGTGGCCACTGATGCTGGCGAACGGCACCGTGGCGCTTGGCACTCGTCACGTTGCATAAGTAGGTACCTACCGGCCATAGTTGATACAGATTATCATTTGGGGGACACCAGTACCTACTTTCGCTGCTTACCTAAATTTTTTTTCAGTAGGTAGATACAATTTGAAAGAGTCGTTCTCCTTGTCAGCTCAAAACCAAATATCAATAAAGTAAATAAAACGCGAGAGCTTGCTTATTATTAGGAACGTATAAATATTATTACGCTTATACCTATGCGTAACATAGAATTATGCGTAACTTGTGTAACATGTCCGGGCTTAGAGAACACCAACCAGTCGTGAATGCAAGTATAGGTAGTTATTTGCTGTATTGAGTTGCTCTAATTGAATATCCTAAACAACTTTAATCCATAATCGTCATTTATCTCCAAAAAAATCTAAAATTGCAGAATAAATTAATTAATTAGGTATCTCCATTGTGCGGGGTGCAAGGTTTTAATGATATTAAAGCACTGGATTAATAGAGAAAATGTTTATTTTGAGTTCTGACAAGCTGTAGGTATGTTCTTAATAATTAGGATGTTTAAATGTTATGTTATTAATAATTAGGATGTTTAAATGTTATGTTAAATGAATGCAGCACCCGGTCTGTTCGATGCCTAGTAATGCACTGAAGTTTTGAAGTTGAAAATATAATTATTCCTTAGTACCTACGATTGTTGTAAAGAGCCGCGCTCGCAAGTGTTCGGTTACTTGGACCGAACACCATAGAAATCTAAATAATAAGGTAATTAGAATTAGATTGCTATGGCATGGGTATCTTCATAGATAATATAGGTACTGGTATCTCAATTGACGACTTAAATTGGCATAGCGGATTCAGGTGCAGGGTTCAATAAACGAAGAAAATAAATACGAGTCTTGAGCACACGATTAATTTTACAGTCCAAACGAGTAACACAAACAATAATCACAACCAACTACTTAGAATTAACTAGGACTTTACTACTACACGTGGTATTTTATTGGAGCAGCGCGATGGGCTCAATACAATAGATCCAAGGTTTCAGACTTTGGAGGATCGTCGTGCAGAACGTGATTTAGTTTTCGTGTTTATTATACCTACCTAATTAATTATTAGGGCAAAACAGACTCCCCTTATCTACTTAGAAAGATAATTTTTGGTTGTTCACTCATAAATGCACGCAAAAGAGCTACATTCCATGTTATTTTTTCACGAACGAATTATGGCTGAATACCTATATTAAAATCAAAAGAGCATGTAGTATCCCTTGTAGTATCCTAGTAATATCCCTTGACCTAAATCATGATCATAATCATCATCATATCAATCATAGAAATCTTAATAAAAAACTTAATAATAAGGTAATAGAAGTGGTACCTAAAGGCGCGTGAACTTGTCGCCGAGTGCAGGTGTCTCATAGAACACCAGCGCGCGAATCGTTAGCTTGCTGTTTTGGACGCAGATTCATATCTAACAGCAGATTTTTTTTAAAGCTTGATTTATTTTGCATTGAATGCTAGTCGTAGAATAGTGGGCGTAATTGCGTATTTAGGTATGTGTTGGTTGGTTGTTGTGAAAACCGGCGACATGCGTTCCGGTAGTAAAAGACTATAGATAACATTTATTTTACCTTATTATTTAGATTTCTATGGTTTCGCTTTTCTCTTCCTAAGTTCAAAATTTGTATTAAAAATATTTTGGTATCCAAATATAAAAGTACTTAAATATAAAAATTCAATCTTTATGAAAATCTAAAAAATAACTTGTCTCTTCGTCTCAATGTAAATCTTTAAATCTTTCCGTTGTTATTATTTTTATTAATCTGAGGAAACTGTTTCTAGATATTGTTTAAAACCTACCTGGTATCTCATGTTTGTTACCTACCTACTACCAAAAAATCCTATTATAGGTAAATGTGAAAGTTTGTGGAGATGTTTGGATGTCTGGATGTTTGTTACTCAATCACGCTGTAAGGGCTGAACGGATTTCAGTGGAAATTTTTCATATAGATAGAACATATAGATAGCCTAGATCAGCGGTTCTCAAACTTTTTTGGTCACGGAACCCTTTTGACAAGCAAAATACTTGACGGAACCCTACAATAAAACAATAGTTTTTAAAAGTGTATTCTTTATTATATAAGCATAATAAAAGTACAATGTAACAGTTACTAATTATTACTTACTTTAACCACATGCCAAGTACAATAATAGAAGATATTAAAAATGAAAAAATCTTAACTAATGGGAGGTATGAAACTGTTTTTTATTTTTCATCAATTGGTTGATATCAGGTTTGATAGAAGACATTTGAAGTCTCATATCAGGTTCGGCGTCCAGTCTATTGCGATATTTTGTTTTCGTGGCTGCATAGGTTGAGAATCCTGTTTCGCACAAATATGTTGTTGGGAACGGGAGAAGAATATTCAGAGCCATTCTGCCAAGCATTGGATATTCATCACGGATTCTGCACCAAAAATCGTTGAGAGGCGTCGTTTTGAACAGTGACTCCATACTTGTGTCTGATGACATTTCTAAAAGAGATTCATATATCTCGTTTGACATACTTTCGGGCTTTTGCAAGTTGGGTAAAAAAGGATTATGAATCCATGAATTCAGCTTCATTTTTGTATTATGTTCTTCGGGAAAATACTTTACAAAAGATGCGCGCATCGAAGTGAGATATTGGACCAATTCTTCAAACACATCATCTTGAAACATTTCCGAGTCGTTATCGCTAACAAACTCACTGAGTGACGTAAAGCTTTCTATTTCTCTCTTACCAACGCAAATAATCCAAAAATCTAATTTTCTTTTGAAGGCAGTTATTTTGTTATAGGCCTGGAACACTGTTGTCTGTTTACCTTGCAATGATAAATTCAATTCGTTCAGTTTTTGAAAGATATCCGCCATAAAAGACAATCGGAACAACCAAGTTTTATCATACAAACGGTCTTTCAAATTAAAAGAAACTGTATCTGCTGAAAGAAACATTTGTAACTCGGCTCTAAGTTCAAATAGCCTTGTTAAAGTTTTACCCCGAGACAGCCATCGCACTTCTGTATGGAGCAGCAGTGTTTTATGTTTGCTGCCATAATCTTCACACAATAATGAGAACAATCGGGATTGTAGTGGTCGTGATTTGATAAAATTAATTATTTTTACCGCTTCATCCATAACTAATTTTAGATTTGACGGCATTTGCTTCATCGCAAGTGCTTGTCTATGCAGAATACAATGGCTGGAACTACAATTAGGCGCTTTACTTTTTATTCGTGATACTGCTCCTGCTGTTTTACCTGTCATCGCCTTGGCCCCATCTGTACAAATGTCAATGCAATCGTTCCAATTAAGATTATTTTCTTTAAAAAATATGTTTATTTTATTAAAAATTTCTTCCCCGGTAGTGTTTGTGGGCAGCGGTGAACACATAAGCATGTCTTCTTCAAAAGAACGTTCATATGGATATCTCACGATAACCAGCAAGATAGCCAGACCAGTGACATCAGTTGACTCATCCATTTGCAAGGCGAATCGTGTTTTTTGTAGACGTGCAACTAGTTCTTGTTTGACGTAGCTTGCCAGATCATGGATTCGCCGTGAAACAGTATCGTTTGATAGCGGTACAGTAGAAAGATGCTTTGCAGATTTTTCATCGAGCATACATTTTGTTATGTCTAACACACATGGCTTTATTAAATTCTCAGCGATAGTGTGCGCTTCACCTGCTTGTGCAATGCGATAGCTAACTAAATATGATGCCTCCGTGGCCTTTTCATTGATAGTTTGTGTTACATGCATCATATTTTTTTGACTTTCCAATAACTGTTCTTTTTTACGAACAAAAAATTCTTTATTCTTGTCTTTAGACTCGGGGTGTACAGTTTCTAAATGTCTGCGTAATTTGGCAGGTGCCATGGAACTATTAGGAAGCAGTTTACTACATAACATGCAGAGAGGTGAGCCGTTGGAATCAACAAATCCGAAACTGATATATGATTCATCATACTTCCTTTTTTTCGTCTTTGAAACCGTGGAGCTTGACGTCGTGGCATCATCGTCTGGATCGGTAATTGCTGTATTCTCCGCGCGTACTGCTTTTGAACATTCAGCGTCATTAGAAGATGTCGTTGCAACACGTTTAACACCTTTAAGCCAACGTTCCATTCTTCTTTATTAATAATGTTACACGTCAGGATGGTAGGGTCAAAATAATGCACAATCGTTACTGCGTTTATGAGACAAAGTTTAGTCCAAAGAAGAAATGTACAAAACTGATACAATCAGAATACAGCGGGCAGTAGAACTTACAAGAAGGCAGCAGGCTAGCCAGCTTGTAAGTAGGTAGGTACGAACTTATCGCTCCGAACGCTAATCGTCAACTGACTGACGAGGCGCGACTTTTTTTATATAATAGCGCTTTTATACTTAGTCCTAGACTCGAACTCGAACATTCTCAAAAATACTCGAGTCGGCGCCTTTGATAAACAAAAAGCGGAAATAAAAATATAAATACAAAAAAATGCTTTGTAAACAATCTCGACTTTATGCTTTTGAAGATAGAGCCGAAAGTCGCTTGTTCACAACTATAGCGTCTAATTCAGAGGCGGCTTTTATCAAAGGGACTGCGCGCTCACAAGTATACGCGCGGCGGGCGGATTCAAAACGTTCGACCAGTGACCAGAGAGAGGTGTTTTGTTTTTTTTTTCTAAATTCTTGCGGAACCCCTACAGGGGTATCGCGGAACCCTAGGGTTCCGCGGAACACACTTAGAGTACCGCTGGCCTAGATTAACATATAGGTAGGCTACTTTTTATCCCGGGAAGTTAAACAGTTCTCGAGGGATGCGCGACAAACGACATCCACGCGGGCGAAGCCACGGACATAAGCTAGTAATAAAATAAAATAGGAAGCTTAGCGTTACCTTTGTATAATAGGTACCTACATACATGGGCGCACAAAATAATAAATAGGAATTTGCATTAATTACCAAAGATGTAGTAGAGACGGACGTTAGTATACTTGCGGCCAAAATTAATATCCAATCTATCCACGATTTGCCCTACTGGAGATAGAAATTTGACATAAGCTCCATACAAAATACGTCAAATTTCTATCTCTAGTAGGGCAAATCGTGGATAGATAGGATATTAATTTTGGCCGTTAGTAGGTATTCTGTGCTATTGGAAATCATCGGAAACAGACGGAAACATAGACTTCTTTTGAAATCATTGGACGGAAAAGACAGGGCGAGTGAAGTAGGTAGGTACCTACTACCTACCTAGAGTATCTACCTACTTACACCCGAAAAATAAGGTATTGAATGGCCAGATTGTAATAAGTCGAACTTCGTTAATTAACTATCGATTTTTTTTGGGGTTTTTTGTAAACACCACACCCACACCATTTAAAAAGTGCATTTTAAAAGAAGTTTTAGTCTTTTTCGTTTAATAATATATTAATTGCCATTTGAGGCTCCTTGTAACCTACCTACTATGCATAAAGAAACACGAAATTAATTTACCGAGTTGGTTACAATAAAAAAAACATTTTGCGAGCACCAAAATGAAATTATTTGGGCCGGTTCCACGTCGAGCATGCAAAAGAGCTCAAATATTTTTGTTTTTTTTTGCAAAAAAACGTGATTTCGGCCCGTATTACAGAAGCTTCCTCAAGTACAGTTTAAACTCCAATCACCTGATCCAGGCGCAGATCCAGGGGGGGGGCAATGGGGGCAATTGCCCCCCCTGAGCCTCGACCTAAGTACTTCTTTCTGAACTCGTCATAATCACATCACTATCAGTGTGGCAAGGACGGGCAATGGACAGCATTCCAAAAGTTTTGCTAAATAAGAACAAGGCGCACACAAATTAGCATTTATCTGGGGAATGCCTGTGTATTACTTTCTTAATTTTCTAATGTTGGTAATGTGATGTTTAACAGAAATTGGGCAATAAGTATTTTATTACTCAGTAATTTAGATAAATACTGTTACTGTACTGTTTTTGATCTAAATTATTGAATTATAGCGATGAATCACTTTTAATGATTAGTTTAATAGAAAAACCTCGACGAATTCCGTTATCATTCCACATGTACTTCTTGCCTTAGTGTGCGTCCCAGATCCCAGATAATGTACCTATTGAACTTAATGAAGATACAACTTTTGCAAAGATATATCTTACTCAGTAGGTATGTTTCTGCACACTTGCACAGTGAAAAAAAATCTCGTGTGCTACGCTCACGCCAGGCATTCAGCCTTCGTATGCTCTACTTGTTTGGTGTATATTGTAAGCAATTGTTCTGTTACATTTATTAATTTGAATGAGGAAAGCCCGAAACCGCCATAAACATAAATACAAAATTATGGCGCTCGCTTCGCTCGCGCTAATCTTTCGTTTCCTTTGTGCTGGCGTGAACTTGACGCCATATTTTTGCAAAACATCCCAAAAAAGACACACACACACTTTAGGATGGGACTGTTGGGCCATCCGTAATTAATAAGTAGGTCGTCAAAGAAGTCTTGAGCTAAATTTTGGAGAAATAAGATCTACGTTTTTTGATTTTTGAAAAGCAACTGGCTTAGCCGGATATCCATGTAATTAGTAAAATTATATCAAAAATTACTAGTCTAGTTTACTATGCTCGGTTTTTCTTTAAAATGTGTACTTATTTGATAAATAAGTTTTCCCGAGGCCGACTAGTTTATAGAAATTATCATGAAAAATAACCCCCCTCCCTCCTCTGAGCAGAATCCTGGATCCGCGCCTGACCTGATCACTACTTAAGGATAGAATCGTTACTTGAGTATCGGTCTTATTCCAGAACGGTAATTATAAACTTTAATTCAACAACATAACACACGAATTTGACCTGAAATAGAATAGAAATCACAGATTAATGATATATAGGTATAGAAATCTCTACTCAAGCGTAATCTGGACCACACTAGAGTGATTACAGATCAAATCTCAGCTGAAATTCCGAAACAGGTGACAGTATAAAATAAAACTAAACTCAGCTGAACTGTGATCAATAAATCTTTGCTTGAGGAACGTTTTAAAATCAAAGCTCAACTCAAAACTAGTTTTAAACAGAGATCAACGCTTGAGTATCGTTCTGTAATACGGGCCTTAGTCCTCTTTCTCTTTATTTAAATGTCATTAAAAGTACTCTGTGAATGTCATATACCGCCAAAATTAATTTCCAATCTATCCACGATTTGCCCTAGGTACTAGAGATAGGAATTTGACACAAGCTTCATACAAAATATGTCAAATTTCTATCTGTAGTAGGGTAAATCGTGGATAGATTGGATATTAATTTTGGCCGTTAGTCTGCCTTCTGATAAACTGAGATAGGTATCATTTTATAAAAATGCTATCATAAAATATCGGCCAGGTCAACTCTAGCACAGATTAATACTCTAGGTTTAAAAACCAATGGCACAATTAGGGCCTTTTCATTTATCAACGTTTTTATAGTGATCCAAGAAAAAAGCAGTAGGTACCTATCTAATCTAGTACAAATACAGAAGAGCGAGCGAAGCGAGCACTGAACATTTTTTGTAGCGCACGAATTCAGGAAAGAGCAGCTCAAGTGCAGCGAGCGCTTTATTTCTGTATTTTTACGGCAGTTTTGGGATTTATCTAAAGCAGAGTTCTGGCCGCCCTTGGACTAACACAATATTTAGGTAGGTACCCTTCATTAAATTTTTAGCTGCCCCCCCCCCTCCCGGTTAAGCCCATGACTAAATAACTGTATCTAACTATGAATAAACATAGTGCACTAGAAAATTTAGGGTATGCTCGGGTCTACTAATCTACTTATCCACTAAAGGAAAATCCCTGCCGTGGAGATATCTATAGAAACATTCAACAAAAATGACCTAGAAATGCATCGTTCACCATAATTTTGAGCGCTACTGCTATAGGTATACTATATAATACATCATCGGCAGTATAAGTAATAAATATTGTGTAAGCCAAAGTTAAAAATAAAGAACCCTAAAAAACCAGGTCAGCTCGATCAATAGCACCGGCGCGCGGCGCGTCTCTGTGTAGTACACGGACATGTCCGCTTCAACTTCCTTATGAAGTAACAAAAGCTCAAAAAGGAAAATCCGTTATCTTTGGTAAAGTAGTCAGCAAGAGTTTCAGTTGTTGTAATGTTTACTAGCATCCGTTTTATAAAAGTAAGGCGAGCAGAGCAACGCATGATAATAATTAGTATGCGCATACCTCAGAGTCGCATACGCAGCGGTTCTCAAACTTTTTTGGTCACGGAACCCTTTTGACAAGCAAAATACTTGACGGAACCCTACAATAAAACAATAGTTTTTAAAAGTGTATTCTTTATTATATAAGCATAATAAAAGTACAATGTAACAGTTACTAATTATTACTTACTTTAACCACATGCCAAGTACAATAATAGAAGATATTAAAAATGAAAAAATCTTAACTAATGGGAGGTATGAAACTGTTTTTTATTTTTCATCAATTGGTTGATATCAGGTTTGATAGAAGACATTTGAAGTCTCATATCAGGTTCGGCGTCCAGTCTATTGCGATATTTTGTTTTCGTGGCTGCATAGGTTGAGAATCCTGTTTCGCACAAATATGTTGTTGGGAACGGGAGAAGAATATTCAGAGCCATTCTGCCAAGCATTGGATATTCATCACGGATTCTGCACCAAAAATCGTTGAGAGGCGTCGTTTTGAACAGTGACTCCATACTTGTGTCTGATGACATTTCTAAAAGAGATTCATATATCTCGTTTGACATACTTTCGGGCTTTTGCAAGTTGGGTAAAAAAGGATTATGAATCCATGAATTCAGCTTCATTTTTGTATTATGTTCTTCGGGAAAATACTTTACAAAAGATGCGCGCATCGAAGTGAGATATTGGACCAATTCTTCAAACACATCATCTTGAAACATTTCCGAGTCGTTATCGCTAACAAACTCACTGAGTGACGTAAAGCTTTCTATTTCTCTCTTACCAACGCAAATAATCCAAAAATCTAATTTTCTTTTGAAGGCAGTTATTTTGTTATAGGCCTGGAACACTGTTGTCTGTTTACCTTGCAATGATAAATTCAATTCGTTCAGTTTTTGAAAGATATCCGCCATAAAAGACAATCGGAACAACCAAGTTTTATCATACAAACGGTCTTTCAAATTAAAAGAAACTGTATCTGCTGAAAGAAACATTTGTAACTCGGCTCTAAGTTCAAATAGCCTTGTTAAAGTTTTACCCCGAGACAGCCATCGCACTTCTGTATGGAGCAGCAGTGTTTTATGTTTGCTGCCATAATCTTCACACAATAATGAGAACAATCGGGATTGTAGTGGTCGTGATTTGATAAAATTAATTATTTTTACCGCTTCATCCATAACTAATTTTAGATTTGACGGCATTTGCTTCATCGCAAGTGCTTGTCTATGCAGAATACAATGGCTGGAACTACAATTAGGCGCTTTACTTTTTATTCGTGATACTGCTCCTGCTGTTTTACCTGTCATCGCCTTGGCCCCATCTGTACAAATGTCAATGCAATCGTTCCAACTAAGATTATTTTCTTTAAAAAATATGTTTATTTTATTAAAAAATTCTTCCCCGGTAGTGTTTGTGGGCAGCGGTGAACACATAAGCATGTCTTCTTCAAAAGAACGTTCATATGGATATCTCACGATAACCAGCAAGATAGCCAGACCAGTGACATCAGTTGACTCATCCATTTGCAAGGCGAATCGTGTTTTTTGTAGACGTGCAACTAGTTCTTGTTTGACGTAGCTTGCCAGATCATGGATTCGCCGTGAAACAGTATCGTTTGATAGCGGTACAGTAGAAAGATGCTTTGCAGATTTTTCATCGAGCATACATTTTGTTATGTCTAACACACATGGCTTTATTAAATTCTCAGCGATAGTGTGCGCTTCACCTGCTTGTGCAATGCGATAGCTAACTAAATATGATGCCTCCGTGGCCTTTTCATTGATAGTTTGTGTTACATGCATCATATTTTTTTGACTTTCCAATAACTGTTCTTTTTTACGAACAAAAAATTCTTTATTCTTGTCTTTAGACTCGGGGTGTACAGTTTCTAAATGTCTGCGTAATTTGGCAGGTGCCATGGAACTATTAGGAAGCAGTTTACTACATAACATGCAGAGAGGTGAGCCGTTGGAATCAACAAATCCGAAACTGATATATGATTCATCATACTTCCTTTTTTTCGTCTTTGAAACCGTGGAGCTTGACGTCGTGGCATCATCGTCTGGATCGGTAATTGCTGTATTCTCCGCGCGTACTGCTTTTGAACATTCAGCGTCATTAGAAGATGTCGTTGCAACACGTTTAACACCTTTAAGCCAACGTTCCATTCTTCTTTATTAATAATGTTACACGTCAGGATGGTAGGGTCAAAATAATGCACAATCGTTACTGCGTTTATGAGACAAAGTTTAGTCCAAAGAAGAAATGTACAAAACTGATACAATCAGAATACAGCGGGCAGTAGAACTTACAAGAAGGCAGCAGGCTAGCCAGCTTGTAAGTAGGTAGGTACGAACTTATCGCTCCGAACGCTAATCGTCAACTGACTGACGAGGCGCGACTTTTTTTATATAATAGCGCTTTTATACTTAGTCCTAGACTCGAACTCGAACATTCTCAAAAATACTCGAGTCGGCGCCTTTGATAAACAAAAAGCGGAAATAAAAATATAAATACAAAAAAATGCGTTGTAAACAATCTCGACTTTATGCTTTTGAAGATAGAGCCGAAAGTCGCTTGTTCACAACTATAGCGTCTAATTCAGAGGCGGCTTTTATCAAAGGGACTGCGCGCTCACAAGTATACGCGCGGCGGGCGGATTCAAAACGTTCGACCAGTGACCAGAGAGAGGTGTTTTGTTTTTTTTTTCTAAATTCTTGCGGAACCCCTACAGGGGTATCGCGGAACCCTAGGGTTCCGCGGAACACACTTAGAGTACCGCTGCGTTACGCATTCTCTCAGCAGCTGCACAGAACACATTAGGTACTCATTAGTTAGGTTAGGTTAGGTAGAGAATCGACACCATTGTCAAGTACCTAACTTGACAATGGTGTCGATTCTCTTGTTCACGAACTAAACTTATTTTAAACCATAGACCAGTAAACCCCTACTGGTCTGTTTTAAACATAAAGGTATTATACTGACGTTAGTATAGAAATGTCTTTGGTTTTAAACTATCACTCTCTTTTACTAATAGTAGATACATGAAAGGGATGGCAACAATTTATGGTGCTTTCAATTTAGTTTACGTGTTACGTTTCTTTGTATTTTAGTGGGCACGTTCCGAGATCACGACTAAATTTGTATGGAAATAACATAGAAATATTATTTTCAACACACTTGCTCGTAAAGTGGCTCTTATTGCATCGCTTTTAGGTTCATAATGTGGCTTATAACGCACGCGTGCTTTTTAGGGTTCCGAAGTCCTACAAGGAACCCTTATAGTTTCGTCATGTCCGTCCGTCTGTCCGTCTGTCCTAATCCTTTACAGCTTAATAACTTCTACAGTTATAAACATAAGTAAATGAAATTTTGTTAAAAAATAGTCTACATATAGATCTCAATTTTAAAAGAATAAAAAAATCGTTTTTACGTATTTTAGGGGTGGCGTCCATACATGTGAAATGGGGATGAAAATTTTTTTTCGCTGCACCCCCTCGTGTGGGCTATCATTGAATAGGTCTACTAAAATGAAGGTAATGTTTCATACACAACTTTTTTATCAGGTGTACCATCTGCGAAATATAGCCCGCCAAAGTGGCTTGCAATGTCCCCCCCCCCTGCCATTTCTAAACTATGCAATGTAGAAACTTATAATCTTCCACATTAATAGACCTTTATGAAAACTCTCTTTTAAAATTATTTCGAGTATAATGTGATTATAATTTTTTGAGTTATAGAGAGAAAACTGAAAAATACTTAAAACGTCCTAGTTCAAAGGTCATTGACCTTAGAGAAAAATGATCATAGCAAATAATGTTCCTTTAGCTACTTTCTATTTGAAAAAATTACAAAAAGTAACTTTGAAATGACACACTTCTTAAATTTGGCTTCTTGAATTTATCGCTAGATGGCGCTACTAACAACACGCTCTGAGTCGCGAATGCTGCCGATTATTGCAAAAACTAAAATAGCCATGATTAATATTCGATTTGATTCGTTTGTAATTACACCTACTTAAGGAACCCTATAGTAAAGTTCTGGAGTGGCGACCGCGTACTGGAAGGCGCAGCGTGGGTAGGCCCCCCACAAGGTGGACCGACGACCTGGTGAAGGTCGCGGGAATCCGCTGGATGCGGAAGGCACAGGACCGGTCGTTGTGGCGATGTTTGGGGGAGGCCTATGTCCAGCAGTGGACGTCTTTCGGCTGAAATGATGATGATGATGAAGGAGGGAATACTGAGCATGGCCCGACATGCTCTTGGCCGGTTTTTCATTATATTATTGCACTAGTGCTTTTTACTTTACAGTTTATTTTTAAATCGCAGCAAATAGTTTTTATGCCTGAACTAAATTAAACATTTTTGGGAATAAATCATCTGTATTAATTAAAATATGCTATATAAACATTTCATTTCATCAAATTATTATTTTTTGTCAACAAATTAATATTAATTTGTGTTATAAATAAAAAAATCAATTTATAATATTTTTATATTAGGCTGTATGGCGGTTTCCTTCGACCACCTGCACGCGCATAGCTGTATGTCACCGCGCGGTCCACGCGCCATTTTTATCATTTTTCACAAATTCAATATTTGTCTAAAATGTGTAATTTATGTTTTTTTCCTCGCAAGTGTGTTGAAAAACGTCGTATGACACGCGTGAGCATTGACTATTATACTCTCGGCTCCATTACGTCCTCGCCTTCGGCTCGCGCTGCAATCCAGCCTCGAGCATAATAGTCAACTTAGCTCACTTGTATCATAATGTACTATTTCAACACATTTGCTCGTAAAGTGGCTCTTATTGCATCGCTTTTAGGTTCATAATGTGGCTTATAACGCACGCGTGCTTTTTTCATTATATTATTGCACTAGTGCTTTTTACTTTACAGTTTATTTTTGAATCGCAGCAAAGAGTTTTTATGCCTGAACTAAATTAAACATTTTTGGGAATAAATCAACTGTATTAATTAAAATATGCTATATAAACATTTCATTTCATCAAATTATTAATTTTTGTCAACAAATTAATATTAATTTGTGTTATAAATAAAAAAATCAATTTATAATATTTTTATATTAGGCTGTATGGCGGTTTCCTTCGACCACCTGCACGCGCATAGCTGTATGTCACCGCGCGGTCCACGCGCCATTTTTATCATTTTTCACAAATTCAATATTTGTCTAAAATGTGTAATTTATGTTTTTTTCCTCGCAAGTGTGTTGAAAAACGTCGTATGACACGCGTGAGCATTGACTATTATACTCTCGGCTCCATTACGTCCTCGCCTTCGGCTCGCGCTGCAATCCAGCCTCGAGCATAATAGTCAACTTAGCTCACTTGTATCATAATGTACTATTTCAACACATTTGCTCGTAAAGTGGCTCTTATTGCATCGCTTTTAGGTTCATAATGTGGCTTATAACGCACGCGTGCTTTTTTCATTATATTATTGCACTAGTGCTTTTTACTTTACAGTTTATTTTTGAATCGCAGCAAAGAGTTTTTATGCCTGAACTAAATTAAACATTTTTGGGAATAAATCAACTGTATTAATTAAAATATGCTATATAAACATTTCATTTCATCAAATTATTAATTTTTGTCAACAAATTAATATTAATTTGTGTTATAAATAAAAAAAGCAGTAGCAGCCCGGAGTATGGATTTGTGCCCGGTTAATGGCAATAGGCTCGCCCCCTATTACATGGGACTATAACATAACTGGCGAAATGTGGGTGTACTATTACACCTCTTCCTACCCCTTCGGGGAAATACAGGCGTGATGTTATGTTATGTTGTGTTATAAATAAAAAAAAACTATTTATAATATTTTTATATTAGGCTGTTTGGCGGTTTCCTTCGACCACCTGCGCGCGCATAGCTGTATGTCACCGCGCGATCCGCGCGCCATTTTTATCATTTTTCACAAATTCAATATTTGTTTAAAATGTGTAATTTATGTTTTTTTCCTCGCAAGTGTGCTGAAAAACGTCGTATGCCACGCGTGAGCATTGACTATTATACTCTCGGCTCCATTACACCCTCGCCTTCGGCTCGGGCTGCACTGCAATCCAGCCTCGATTATGATAGTCAACTTAGCTCACTTGTATTATAATGTACTATTGTCTATGGGAAATAATAATTTCAACTAATTTGACAGTTCTAAAATTGTAGCCATCCCTTTCTTTTATCTACTATTAGTAAAAGAGAGTGACAGTTTAAAATAAGTTTAGTTTGTGAACAAGAGAATCGACACCAGTCCCTCTGTTTTTACCAAAGACTTTGTATACTTACGTCAGTATAATAACTTTATGGTTTTTACTTATAAGTACATTATGAAATAAGTGAGCAAAGTTGTCTTGGCACTCTCGCCTTCATTAAGGTACGTTAGTACTATTAGATATTCTGTGATTAAGTGCAATTTAGCCTCGAGTATAATGAACAATGCTTACTCGTTTCACTAGAGGCCCAGACACTATCAGTAATAATGACATTATCTTCAAGTAATGGGGTGAATTTCCCAAATGACTTATTTTTTTGTCTTCGGTGAAATTAGTATTTGAAAACCGGCCAAGAGCATGTCGGGCCACGCTCAGTATTATAGGGTTCCTTAAGTAGGTGTAATTACAAACGAATGAAATCGAATATTAATCATGGCTATGCCTTTTTAGTTTTTGCAATAATCGGCAGCATTCGCGACTCAGAGCGTGTTGTTAGTAGCGCCATCTAGCCAAATTGAAGAAGTGTGATCAACATAACACAAAGTTACTTTTTGTGATTTTTTCAAATAGAAAATAACTAAAGGAGCATTATTTGCTAAGATCATTGTTCTCTAAGGTCAATGACCTTTGAACTAGGACGTTTTAAGTATTTTTCAGTTTTCTCTCTATAACTCAAAAAATTATAATCACATTATACTCAAAATAATTTTAAAAGAGAGTTTTTACAAAGGTCTATCAATGTGGAAGATTATAAGTTTCTACGTTGCATAGTTTAGAAATGGCAGGGGGGGGGGACACAATGCAAGCTACTTTGGCGCGCTATATTTCGCAGATGGTACACCTGATAAAAAAGTGGTGCATGAAACATTACCTTCATTTTAGTAGACCTATTCATTGATACCCCACACGAGGGGGTGCAACGAAAAATTTTTTTTCATCTCCATTTCACATGTATGGACGCCACCCCTAAAATACGTAAAAACGATTTTTTTATTCTTTTAAAATTGAGATCTATATGTAGACTATTTTTTAACAAAATTTCATTTACTTATGTTTATAACTGTAGAAGTTATTAAGCTGTAAAGGATTAGGACAGACGGACAGACGGACGGACATGACGAAACTATAAGGGTTCCTTGTAGGACTTCGGAACCCTAAAAAAGGAATATTGTTCTGATTTTTTTTTTTAGTATTCAATAGGTAGTTATTGGGTTGTGGCAAAAATATAATTTGCCTAGGACTATTAGAAAAGGTAGAAATAAATACATAAACCTCTATTTTTTTCAAATCGGTGCTGTCCCTCTACTTTTTTTACAAACAAAAAAGCTTATACACTAATAGAAATTAGTAAGTTAAGTATATAACTTATTCTATTTCATAGAATATTAGTTTTGTTATCAATATATAGCATATTTTATTACATAATTAACGAATATTATTACTGAGAGGCACAAACGTACTTGTCCTGCAAAATTTTCTCATATCGCTGGACAAAAGTAATTTAAACTTAACTTTACATCGATGAGTCCGACAGCGTCAAACCCCAATTTTATTTCCCTCGTTAGTGTGTGCACAGAGTACATTTGTATATATGAGAAGTGTGTGCTAGTGCGCAGTCAGGACGGATGTATGTCAAATCGCTGCATATTCCCGCCAATAACGTAAGTACGCCATTTCAGTTGCTCCCGGACAATTATTTTATATTATCGGTGGTTGCATTTTTCTAGTGTAATGAGTAGTTTTATTATTGTATTTTGGTTCTAACAGAGGTAGTAAGTGAATTAGCTTCATTGGTGCCGATTCTCTTGTACACCCACCTAAACCTAACTATAACTAAAATTTACAAATTTTAGTTTAGAAAATCATAAATCTTATTCTGTGTTTATCTTTTTCTTATTTTAGAAAACTTGTTGACAGCTCTAATAATTGAGTTTGATGCAACTAAGTTGAATTGGCGGTGTTACCAGTACGTCTTAAAAAATATATTAAAGAATGAATGGAATGACCGAAAGTTCACAAAAACAAGGAAATTAAATAATAATTATATTTGGAATTATTAGTTTATCATTAAAATTAAGAAGAAAAAATCATGTTACGAAATAAAGTACATTTTTGTTTTATATTTTCAATAAAATATATAAATTGGAATAATGTGATCAGATTAAAGAGCTAGGTTATTATTTTCTACGGCCCGTATTACAGAACGATACTCAAGCGTTGATCACTGTTTAAAACTAGTTTTGAGTTGAGCTTTGATTTTAGAACGTTCCTCAAGCAGAGATTTATTGATCACAGTTCAGCTGAGTTCAGCTTTATTTTATACTGTCACCTGTTTCGGTATTTGAACAGAGATTTGATCTGTAATCAATCACTCTAGTGTGGTCCAGACTACGCTTGAGTAGAGATTTCTATTTTAATTCAGGTCAAATTCGTGTGTTATGTTGTTGAATTAAAGTTTATAATAATTACCGTTCTGGAATAAGACCGATACTCATGTAACGATCTATCCTTAAGTAGTGATCAGGTGATTGGAGTTTAAACTGTACTTGAGGAACCTTCTGTAATACGGGCCCAAAAGTACCTATCAAAGGAGATATATTGTTATTATCGCAGCGTATCATATTGTATATCTTAAACAACGAGAAACAGAGCTATTTGCAAAAAACGCAAGGATGCAATCACAATAATAAACTATTTCTTTAATTTGAAAAGCTGGAATTTCCCTTTTTAAAGACGTGGTTAAAAAGTTCTAGCACCCAGGACACGAAATTTCTCAAAAAAGTTTAATAAATTAGAATATTTAAGCCAAAAAGTACCAGGCAGGATTACAAACATTGTTGCCAGGTCTCCCGATTTTCAACAAAGATCTCCCGATTTTTTACAATCCGTTTATTATTATATTCTCTTTGGTATAAAGCTAATAATAGGAATAAGATCAAAACCTGGCAAAAAAACTCCATAAAATGAAACGGACGGATAAGTTGCTGCCCTGAATATTTCCGTCACTTGTTACACAGTGCAGTAAAATATCAAACTGCTTTGATTTTAATATTATAGCTGGAATGTTAGCAAAATGTAATACCGGGATTACTTTAAAAACTTTGATTTTTGTTGAAAAACATAATCTCCCGATTTTTTCCATTGTTCCTCAATACATCTCCTGCTTTTTTCATAATAAGCCTCCCGGATTTTGAAAATCGGACCTCGCAACACTGATTACAAACTTGGAGACTTTCTCCCCAAAAGAGGGAAAATTTGTGAATTCAGGCTTTTTAGGGACACATATTAGCATAAAATGATAGAATTGAATGTCAAACATAGTTTTTTTTTCCATTGTATGGATTTATGTACTTCTTAACCTTTATCATATAGGTACCTCTTCTTATCGAAATTATAAATTTCATTGTATATTTCTATGAACAATTTACCTTTCTGCTGAATCTACAACAGCTGCAACCACATAGTAGGCATCCATTATTTATTTTAAACTACCTAAAAACTATAAAAATGAATAAAATAAGCTTTGCAATTTTAGTTGTTGATAACTAATTATAGTCGACATGTATTTTGATGCTCGTAGCGAAGCAACGACTGCGCGGATTGTACGATCTGCAAGGTTAAGCTGCACTTGCCGCGGTCAGTCTTTAGATGGGTGACCGTTTCGTTACACATCGAGACCCCTCCGTGCCTCGGAGAGCACGTTAAGCTGTCGGTCCCGGTTGTCATACGAATATCTATGGCAGTCGTTACGGGTAGTCAGAAGCCTGAAAGTCTGACAACTGGTCTAACCTCCGAATGTCAGTATTACCTAGTGACTGGGTTGCGGGGGTCTGATGGCAGTCGCTCCGTGTAAAATACTGATGTTCAGCCGCATCTGGCTAGACTGGAAGCCGACCCCAATATAATTGGGAAAAGGCTCGGAGGATGATGATGATGTATTTTGATGCCTTCTAAAAATAGTCAGATTTAGGTTGACATTTCTAATATTAGGTGAAAAACGTCAATTACAGAATAGCAAAATGTCAATTTTTACTAAGTTGAATAACTAAACTAATTTTTGGTCCTGTCAAACCAAAAATTTGTTTTAAAGTGAATTTCAGAATAGAAAACGTCGTTTGACAGGACTAAACTAAATTTAGGTGATTTTTAGTCTAGTTTAGAGAATTTTGTGACAAGAGAATCGGCACCATTGTCTGTTATAGAATTTATCCTAGATATTGGTGCCGATTCTCTTGTACACCCACCTAAACCTAACTATAACTAAAATTTACAAATTTTAGTTTAGAAAATCATAAAACTTATTCTGTGTTTATCTTTTTCTTATTTTAGAAAACTTGTTGACAGCTCTAATAATTGAGTTGACGCATCTAAGTTGAATTGGCGGTGTTACCAGTACATCTTGAAAAAATTATTAAAGAGTGAATGGAATGACCGAAAGTTCACAAAAACAGAAGGAAATGAAATAATAATTATATTTGGAATTATTAGTTTATCATTAAAATTAAGAAAAAAAAATCATGTCACGAAATAAAGTACATTTTTGTTTTATATTGTCAATAAAATATATAAATTGGAATAATGTGATCAGATTAAAGAGCCAGGTTATTATTTTCTACGGCCCGTATTACAGAACGATACTCAAGCGTTGATCACTGTTTAAAACTAGTTTTGAGTTGAGCTTTGATTTTAGAACGTTCCTCAAGCAGAGATTTATTAATCACAGATTTGATCTGTAATCAATCACTCTGGTGTGGTCCAGACTACGCTTGAGTAGAGATTTCTATTTTAATTCAGGTCAAATTCGTGTGTTATGTTGTTGAGTTAAAGTTTATAATATTTACAGTTCTGGAATAAGACCGATACTCATGTAACGATTCTATCCTTAAGTAGTGATCAGGTGATTGGAGTTAAAACTGTACTCGAGGAACCTTCTGTAATACGGGCCTAAGAGTACCTATCAAAGGAGATATATTGTTATTATTGCAGCGTATCATATGTATATCTTAAACAACGAGAAACAGAGCTATTTGCAAAAAATGCAAGGACCTTTGAATTCCATGGGCAATCACAATAATAAACTATTTCTTTAATTTAAAAAGCTGGAATTTCCATTTTTAAAGACGTGGTTAAAAAGTTCTAGCACCCAGGCCACGAAATTTTTCAAAAAAGTTGAATAAATTAGAATATAAGCTAAAAAGTACCACGCAGGATTACAAACTTGGAGACTTTCTCCCCAAAAGAGGGAAAATTTGTGAATTCAGGCTTTTTAGGGACACATATTAGCATAAAATGATAGAATTGAATGTCACATAGATTTTTTTTTCCCATTGTTTGGATTTATGTACTTCTTATCCTTTATTATATAGGTACCTCTTCTTATCGAAATTATAAATTTCATTGTATGTTTCTATGAACAATTTACCTTTCTGCTGAATTTACAACAGCTGCAACCACATAGTAGGCATCCATTATTTATTTTAAACTACCTAAAAACTATAAAAATGAATAAAATAAGCTTTGTAATTTTAGTTGTTGATAACTAAATATAGTCGACATGTATTTTGATGCCTTCTAAAAATAGTCGGATTTAGGTTGACATTTCTAATATTAGGTGAAAAACGTCAATTACAGAATAGCAAAATGTCAATTTTTACTAAGTTGAATAACTAAACTAATTTTGGTCCTGTCAAACCAAAAATTAGTTTTAAAGTGAATTTCAGAATAGAAAACGTCGTTTGACAGGACTAAACTAAATTTAGGTGATTTTTAGTCTAGTTTAGAGAATTTTGTGACAAGAGAATCGGCACCAATATGCATTTTTTCTAATTTTCTAAAAAGTGTGTTATTTCTCACGTCGCTGTTCTCATATCGCTGTAATCGGTGGTCTTTATTACCACCGATGAGTTAATTTACACCGAAATGATAAGAAAAAATCACTCGGTGTCTTATAACTAATATCGGTGTTTTGATTCATGATCAACGCACAGTTTTTTCACATCGGTGGATTGCTTTATCATATCGGTAGATAATTTTATCATCTCGGTGAGTCGTTTTATAATATCGGTAGATCCCGTCTCATTTCGTTAAGTATACAAAGAAACAATGGAACATACAAACATACATACAAACACATACATTATATACATACATATATACCTACATACAAACATTCATACATACATACTTACCTACATAGACTGCCAAAATCATTACCACGATACCACTGGGTAGTAGAAGATGTATAAATGTATCATTAGGGGAGGTCTGTATTCGGTAATGTACAGTCGACTGCATGACAGTGGTAACACTTCAATTCAAAAACCGCCCTTACTGCTTACGAAATAAAGTTGCTGCTAATGTCAAAGTGTTACCACCGACGTGCGGTCGACCGTACGTCTATAGGCTGAAGTGATGATGGTGAGGTGGAGCAATTGAACGCATTAAAGGTTTCTCTAGAAAATATTTTCTAGTTAAAAAAATAACATAACATAACATCACGCCTGCATTGGGGTGCATTAAAAGAGCCTCTACGAGTGACGATATTTAATTGATCGTCCGGCGCACTCTGGGCAGTCAGCCCCGCTATCAACCTGCTGACTGGCTAATATTTTCCCCACGACATGAGCTATTATTATTATGTAGCTCATGTCGACACGAAGAAGAAGAAGAACATCACGCCTGTATTTCCCCGAAGGGGTAGGCAGAGGTGTACATTACACCCACATTTCGCCAGTTATGTTATAAGTCCCATGTAATAGGGGGCGAGCCTATTGCCAAAAAAAAATAGTAAGTACATAATAATAGATAACAAAATAATAAATAGATAAAAAGAAAACATCATAATAGCTTAATTTTGTTTAAGAATGCCGAGGCCAAAACTAAAAGAGGAGGAGAAAAAAGAGAGAAAGAGGTTGGTGGAAAGAATAAGAAAAGCTAAACTCAAAAGCGATCCTGTGTTAAGAGAGGAGCATTTAAGAAAAGATAGAGAATGTTTAGCTAGACGAAAGGCAGCCGGTCTTATCCACAGAGTACATTGTAATGTCTTATCCCAACCCGAAGCCAAATGACTGCACATGCACGTCGCATTGCACAAAAAAAAAACCGAATCAGTGCCCGTGCATATTGTCAGAGGAAAAAAGCTAAGGCAAATGTTGCCCGAAACAACCAAACAAGTGTTTCAGGGACCAATGATGTAACAGAATCGCTACCGAAAAATCGAGATAATAAGCCTGGTATTTCTCCTACCTACCTACCTAGGTACCTACTAACTATTTCCTTTTTGATGTTCAAAGGTGGATATATTATCATATCGCTGGATACGTACATCATTTCGGTGGATAAACTTATCATATCGGTGTAAAGAAAAAATAATCGGTGCCGGTTTGTCATATCGCTGGAATGGAAACCAGAATTCAAACTGAATTTTCTCCTTAGTCTTAAATGATACGTTGGTGATATTAAATTTGGGGATATTTGATATCCTAAAGATTACATAAAACCTGAAAAATATACAAAAAAAATATAAATGAAAAAGTTCACCGATATGATAAAAAAAATGGCATTTGTTGAAATTCACCCAATGACATTACTCTGGACTATGAATCTGGACAAGAATAAAGTCATGTTCAATATGAATGTCATGTCGAGGCCAATATTCGTCGAAGGGTCGGCACTTCAAGCACGTTGCTCTGTGCTTGAAGTAAGTTGTAACGAAATACGTCTACCTAGGGCTGGTAGGTAGGATAGGGTAGGGTCCCAAGTTGGGACTCCCAACTAGCAAAGTAATTCTATAAGGAATCCTTATAATAATTAAAAGACTTATAACACTCTTATACAACGTGTATCAGAAATCCGTGGTCATATTTTAAGAGCTCATTTAGGGCATAGCATATCAACTGTTCCCTACTAAATCTTCGATGTCGCTCGGCTAAATGTAAGGATCAGCTGATTTATTTTTCGCGATTTCAGGGTTGGTCCTGTGGGTTGGTCCCATAGTAAAAGTTGTTTGATAGCATCCCCTGGATAAGCTCTTCAAATATGACCACGCATTTCTGATACCTACACGTTGTAGAAGCTTTGTCAAGTACTCTTTTACTTATAATAGCATGTTATAAGCCATAATAAACTACAATAATAGGTATTTAGTCCTAGTAACTAAATCTTATGAATGCTTACGAGTGCATTTTACAAGACTGACAAAAAACTATTCTTCTAATAGCATTTTATAAGAGAATTTAATCGTATTATATACTTATTAACAACATAACATAACATAACATCACGCCTGTATTTCCCCGAAGGGGTAGGCAGAGGTAGGTATATAGCACACCCACATTTCGCCAGTTATGTTATAGACCCATGTAATAGGGGGCGAGCCTATTGCCATTAACCGGGCACAAATCCAGACTCCAGGCTGCTACTGAGAATTTCCTAATGAAAAAACCCAATAACACGTTGCCCGACCCGGGAATCGACCCCAGGACCTCACGCTCAGCAGTCGCGCTTGCAACCACTAGACCAACGAGGCAGTCTAAATACATGTCTTGTATATACTTATTACATGCTATTATAAGATTATGTAAGCTTGTAAGAGCATGTTCCAAGACTATTAATTAGCACGGAGAAAAAATGTGTTCTTATAATAGCAATTCGTAAGAATATTTGAACTTATTACATAATCTTCAAGAATATTATAAGACTGTAGTGTTTTAATCTTGTTCAAGACTCTTAAAAGCCTAGTAGTCTTGCCCAAGATCGATAAAAGACAGAAATTACTTGTAAAAGTTGAGGCATGTATTAGCAAGTAGATATCAGCCATTTGTGGGGGGCATTACATGTTAACTAGCTAAAGGAAAAAACGGATTTAAGCAAATGGAAAATTATTAGTAGTGAGTAGTGATTATATATAAAAAGTTTTCAAAACATATCAGGAAATAATCAAATTATCTAACATGGTGCCGAATGATCCATCTTGTTTATTTGTGCTTATATAAGTAACCTAACCGAAGCCCTATAAGAATAACTAAACAAAATGGCAAGATCGAATCTCAAACATAACATAACATAACATCACGCCTGTATTTCCCCGAAGGGGTAGGCAGAAGTGTGTAGTACACCCACATTTCGCCAGTTATGTTATAGTCCTATGTAATAGGGGGCGAGCCTATTGCCATTGACCGGGCACAAATCCAGACTCCAGGCTGCTACTGAGAATTTCCTAATGAAAAAACCCAATAACACTTTGCCCGACCCGGGAATCTAACCCAGGACCCCATGCTCAGCAGTCGCGCTTGCGACCACTAGACCAACGAGGCAGTTGTTGTTTTTTCAATCTCAAAGATTGATTAAATAATATTTTATTTACATTATGTTTGAAAAAAAAAAACTATGCGGTCAGAAGACCCCCGTCAGGAACGAAGTTCCTCAAGCACACACACACAGACACATTCGAAAGAGAAAGAGAAAGAAAGCGCGCGGTGTGCGTATATACTATAACGTAAAAATCTTACAAAAAAAAAACTGCTTACTTTTTTAAACTTATTATTTCAAATTATTTTTTTATAAATAAGCTAAAAATTAATTAGTTATATACAATTAATGATGAATATTAACGATAAATAAAGAATTCATATCATTAAATTTTAGGGGACTAAAAAAGTATCAATCAATCAGCCTACCGCAGTCCACTGCTGGACATAAGCCTCTCCCAAGTTGCGCCACAACACTCCCCAACAACAGACAACAGACAACACAACAGTCCCCTGCCTTCCGCATCCAGTCCCCCCCAGCCACGTTTATCAGGTCGTCGGTGCACCTGGCGGGAGGGGCGCCCTACGCTGCGTTTGCCGATTCGCGGTCTCCACTCAAGGACTCGTCTGCTCCAGCGGCCATCGGTCCTTCGACAGACATGGCCAGCCCACTGCCACTTCAGCTTACTGATCCTACAAGCTATGTCAGTCACTCCGGTTCTTCTCCGAATAATCTCGTTTCGAATTTTATCCTTCGAAGAAACTCCAAGCATAGCTCGCTCCATAACTCGCTGAGCGACTTTAAATTTGTGGACTAGCTCAACGGTCAGTGTCCACGTCTCGGCGCCGTAAGTCATGACAGGCAGGACGCACTGGTTGAAGACCTTTGTCTTCAAACTTTGCAGTATAGGCGACGAGAAGACTCGGCGATGTTTGCTAAATGCTGCTCATCCCAAACGGATCCTTCTGTCGGCTTCTTTCTCGAAGTTGTGCCTACCGCAAGCTGAATTATCTGCCCTAGGTAGACGTACTCCGTTACAACTTCGAGTGCCGACCCATCGACGAATATCGGCCTCGGCATGACATGCCTATTGAACATGACTTTAGTCTTGTCCAGATTCATGCCGAGACCGACACGCCGAGAGGCTCCGTTTAAGCTGTGCAGCATTTCGCCCAGTTGTTCCAGCGACTCAGCCATTACAACGATGTCATCGGCAAAGCGGAGATGTGAGATGTTCTCGCCGTTAACGTTGATACCCTGTCCAGTCCAGTCCAGCGTCTTGAAGACGTCTTCCAACGCGTTAGTGAACAATTTTGGGTATATGACATCCCCTTGTCTCACTCCTCTGCGCAGTTAGATAGGCTTCGTCTTTTGGTCCTGGAGCTGAACAGTCATGGTAGCAGCGTTGTATAGGCATCTCAGCTACTCTATATACCGTTCATCAATGTGACATCGCAGCAGAGCATCCAGAACTGCCCAAGTTTCGATGGAGTCGAAGGCCTTCTCGTAGTCCAAAAATGCCATACACAGCGGCTGATTGTACTCTTCAGTCTTCTGTACGATCTGCCGAACGGTATGGATGTAGTCTACGGTGCTGTAGCCTTTTTGAAACCCAGCTTGCTCTGGTTGCTGGAATTCGTCGAGTCTTCTGGCGAGACGATTCGTGATGACCCTCGAGAACAGCTTGTACACATGGCTCAGGAGTGAGATGGGTCTATAGTTCTTCAGTAGGGTTTTATCCCCTTTTTTGAAGAACAGTACCACCGCACTCCCGCTCTATATCTCCGGTGTAGGGCGTTGTTGGATGACGGAATTAAACAGACATGACATCACCTCTATTAAAATTAGGATGTTCTTTTAATGTTAAAAGCCTCACGGAGCATTCTATCTAGGTACATATCGCTTTTCCTTCGTAAGGACTTGTGGTTTATCAAATCGAAGAAAATACAGTACAGTGTACAGAAAACCAATCCATTCAGACAGGTACTTGGTAATTGAACGGTGAATCTCACCACCATCCTTATCAGTTAGCTACCGTGGCCAAATCTATGGTACAGAGAGCACGTGGCATCTGCGATGCCGACCATCTGGCATGATCTGGCAGGGAAACTTCACCATGTGAAACATGTAAAAAAAATATTTTTAGAAATATTTGTAAAGACGCTTGTCATGGTTGTCTCCCTGCGACCACGAAAGCTGCAAAGCTTTCGAAACGTCAAGAAAACCAATTAAAATAATATACCCAATAATCCGGTTAAACTTGATTATTATAATGTGTAGTGATCGCGAAAACCTAAGAAGTTATTACCTAAGACATTATTAATCAAATAGTCGATTTTCTGAAAAATCGATTTTGGGTCGGCATTTGTCAGGAAAGTGAAATACAATCTACTTACAGAATAAATATTTTGATTTTTGGGATATCTCCATGGAGAAAAGAATCTCACATAAAGGAGAACATTCAGCGTTCATACATTTTTGGGCCATTTCTCAAAGTAAAAAAAAAAGGCCAGAAAAAAATAATGTTTTATATTGTTAGAACTAGTCATTTTAAGCAGTTGTTATTATGGCACCAAAGCTGTAGGTCATTCTGTAACCTGCTTTACGGGTTTGAAAAATAGAGATTTTCATACGGGATTTCGTCATTTTGAGCAACAATTGGTCATTTTGAGCAATTTTTATTATGGCACAAAAGCCCTGGATCATTCTGTAACATTTTTAACCGACTTCAAAAAAAGGAGGAGGTTATGAATGTATTCCGCGGGTTTTTTGTTTTTTTTAATCTACAAGAGCTTGTCATATAAATCAATTGTTATTAAGACACAAACAACGCATAAACGCAAGCTCAAGTCTACAATAAGCTACCTGTGGACTATATATCGGTTTCTCTGATTGCTCCACCCCAGTATGAGATTGAGCGGAACAAAGACATTAAAAAATATCACTAGATGCGAGTTTAGATTTCTTTTATTAGTTATCCATGCGGGTTTAGTTTCATCTGACGGCTACCTGCTTACGTTTCATGGACATCTATCTGGCGAAGTCCGATCAAAGAATGTGGCATATCATGATGTACCTGGGATTTCATAAAACGGGACTTTTTCATGAATTGTCAAACTAATACCCATGATGACTTAAAATCGCGAACGTTCTCAAAAAATGCCAGGTTAAAAGTACTCTAAACCGACGAACATGCATGACAAGGTTAAGGTTAGGAACGTAGATGAAACGAAAGAGGTGTTTCAGGATCGTAGCAGATGGAAATCCATAGTCTGCCTACCCCAATAGGAAACAGGCGTAATAATATGTATGTATTTATGTATAACTTAAAATGCAAAACGTTTGAAGATTTTCCCAGCCATGTTTGGGTATCAGCCAAATTGAACTCGTAGGGTAACCAAAGTATTAATAAAGAAAAACTGAGGGAATCCAGGATGCTAGTGTGAGCGAAGAGAACTTGAAAATTGTGGCACCCTGACTAGGATAGGTTAGGTTTCGGTCGCTGCGCTCGCTCACTAGACCCCGTCATTCCCTTCGATTTTATGTACTTTGGATACATTGTTACAATCACATTTCCACTATCCATCTTCATGTCTTAGTTTGGCGAACGTGACTTGCAATACCGTTTAGGCAACATTCGAGATGGTATTGTAGTTATTATGGGCAAAGGTTGCTCATCAGGTGGGTATGGGCCCACCGCTCGTTTCACTTACCATAAATAATACCCTACCCTACAGGATCGATATGCCCAAACATAGCTGAGCAAATTGTCAAACGTTTTGCATATTACGTAATGGTGTGTATTAGCTGGTTGATTCATCAAATAGCTATGTTACTAAAAGACACAACTAGGCATATCATGATCTGCCCAATTCTACGATCGGACTTGGACAGATAGATGTTAATAATACGAAATAGGTAAACTTCCGTTTTTTAATATCTCTGTCTCGCTCACTCTCACAATGGGGTGGAACAGACAAACCGGTAGATATAGTCCACAGGTAGGTTATTATGCACTTGAGCTTGTGTTTATGCGTTGTTTGTGCCTAAATAACAATTGGTCAAAATGACAAGCTCTTGTAGATTTAAAAAAAAAAAAGATGAAAATGTTACAGAATGACCCACAGCTTTTGTGCCATAATAAAAATTGCTCCAAATAACCAATTGTTGCTCAAAACGATGAGCTCTCGTATGAAAATCTCTATATTTCAAAATATTAAAACAGAACAGAGAATCACCACACAGCTTTTTGAATGTCTTTGTCTCGCTAACTCTCACTCGGGGTGGAGTAAGCAGAGAAATCAGTGTCGTCCACAGGTGCCCTGAGCCACCTGAGCTTTTGTTTATGCGTTATTTGCGTCCTGTAGGTCTAAAACGGCCACATAGAGCAATATCTCTGAAAGGAATATAATTCCTGAATTCCCAGCAGAAAATTAGCAATTCCTTTATTTTTGGTAAAATGGTCACACATCATACTCAATTCAATTCATAATATG
Organism: Asteroscopus sphinx; assembly: GCA_949699075.1. Lineage (NCBI taxonomy): Eukaryota > Metazoa > Arthropoda > Insecta > Lepidoptera > Noctuidae > Asteroscopus > Asteroscopus sphinx. The sequence continues at coordinate 10,150,360 of OX453019.1, forward strand.
GCCCATATTTGGTATTAATATTGCCATGCGAATAAAATTAAAATCGGAACTTTACCGGTTTTGTTTTCTTTGTATGTTTTATCATTTTAACGAAGTTTCTTTATGAATTTGTATAATAAAAACATATTTTATAATAAAAGATCATATAAACCATTGAAATTATATCAATTAAGTGCCCAAAAAGGAAATCAAAGGGATTATTAAATATTATGTAGGACTCTAGCTGGCAACAAGTTAGATGTCAGTCAACGGTCAAGGTCAACACTTTTCGATAAACACTACATTATTAAGTTATAAGTAATAAAAATAAATGTTATTAGTGGATTTCAACACTTTTAAAATAGTAGTTTTTGTGAATCACGTTGAAAAAAACTAATCACTCATAGATGTTGTGGAATGTGGCTCGCACTCGAATGTTGTAAACAAAACAAACATTTAATTATTTAGCTTGTGTATTTCGTGCTAGTTAGAACTTTTTCATTCATAGCAAGTGCATTGTTATAAGGGTTAAAAGTGTGCCAAATTAAGATAAAAGAGTATGTTGTACATTAACTAAAATACAAAATAAATTATCAGATATTAAAGAGAGTACTCGTGTGGCGGATGTCAACTATACAGTGAGAAAGAAGTGAAAATGGATTGGTCACACACTCCGAAGCAGGAAAAATTAATGGTCTAAAGATGTCACTGTGTGGTATCCTCGCAATGGAAAGAGGAAAAAGGGAAGACAGAAAAAGAAGGGAGCATGATGTCAGGGAAATGGCTGGAGTATCTTGTGGAAGGCAGGCAATGGACAAAACATTATGGCGAATTCTAGGGGAGGCATTCGACAAAAGGCAAACTGACACAACAATCACACCAATGTCTAAGGAGAGTGGAAGGAATCCAATAAATAAAATTACAATAGTACATAAAAACAAAAATGAGAATTAAAGAACTTTAATGTGAAACAAAAACAGTGTTGTAATTTTGTCAATAATAAAGGCTTTATTTATTTATATTATGTGCTTTTTTTAACACTTTTTCTTCAATATGAGTATTGTAGGCATTTTGGAGCGAACCTGGCATGGACTCAGGTTACAATTACTGTTGGCGGGGTAGAGTAGTTTCATAACTTCAGCAGGAGGTGCCTAATGTTCTATGGTAAAACCTGAAACTATAAAAGTGTTGATTATGCCAATGGTTAGTAGCAAAGAGAGTATAAGTACCTACAGAAATTATAAATGTAACACCTATGGATACACATAAATGCAATAAAAGTTTGATTAGTAAACAATATTGGCATGCCTTTTTAATGCAATTCGTCAATAATAATTATCAAATGACATTATGTTAACGATTTCACACACTAAATAACATTTATTAACCTACATGTGCAGAACTAGTAATTATATTTTATCAGTAGTTATTTTAATAAAGAGATGTTCCAAGATTGTTTACTAAATAAGACAAGAGAGAAAAAACAGAATATACATATGCATTAAGCAAGCTAGGTTTGGATTCCTCATTCAGACACTGTTAGTTATTTGTAGTAACTTATTGTAACGAGGCATACATGCAAAATACCTAAAACAAAAATAAAATATTGAATTACCTATAGTCACAGACATAGTAAAAAATATAGACGAAGTGCTGCGAACAATCATAGTGAAGCCAAAAAAAACTATACTCCTTCATGTACAACCAGCGTCTACGCACACACGTGCACTTCAAACCGTGCTCGCCCCTCTCAGTACACATGTCGCGGCATCATCCAGTAAGTATCGCGAAAACAAATATCCTTCACGTGCATAGTATGTGCGTGAGCGCTGGTTGTACACGAAGGAGCATAGTTTTTCTGGCTTCATTATTATTGTTGACAGCACTTCGTCTATATTTTTTACTATGTCTGTGCCTATAGTATAGTATTAACGAAATTGAACGTTTGTTATTGAGAGTAGTTAAATCTTTATCAAATAGTAATGAACGATGACTGGAACTTAGAGCCCTTTCATAGAGATTTGTTTGTTTACATCAACGGAGAACTGGGTCAACTTGTACTTAGGCACCTAACATAAATAAATCCACTATTATGATTCTTTCACTTACCTTGGATATGTTACACCTCAACGGGTGTGTTAATAATTTTCCAAGCTCCTTATGAGGTTAACCCACCCACACACTCTTCCAACAAACTCTGCATCACAAAGTTAGTTAGTTCCATTTACCGAAGAGCTAGACTTCGCCGGTTATATATAATTATCTCCATAACACGCGCATGCTCAAGGAAATTCTCGTAAAGGCCTAAATCTGCCATTATTAATTTATTTTTCAAAAAGATCGTCGATATGAACCGCAAGATGTTGCTCTTGAGTAACTTCTAAATAAACAGCAATTTGACACATAAGCAATTCCTATTTTGTGGACCATTTTACGAATTTCCATAGGAAACTGTCAAACAGATGTATTGCGGAATATGTCTCGTTCGCGTTAAATATTATGAATTGTCCATAAGTGGCCATTTTGTGGTTTTTAACATGAATCGTATTAGGATAATATTATGTTTTCACCAAAGTGGCCTTTTTAGCCCCCCTGCTCTAAATGAGGAGCTTTGTCAATTTTCAAAGCCTTATAACAGGCCACAGAATGACCTCACAGCTTTTGTGCCTTAATAACAATCGTCCAAAATGACCTATTGTTGCTTAAAATTACAAGCTCTCATATGAAATGATGTATTTTTCGAACCCTTGTAGTAGGTTACAGAATCACCCCACAGCTTTGGTACCAGAATAACTATTGCTCCAAATGATTAGTTCTAACCTAACGATTAATAACATTTTTTTTTCTTGCCGGCACTCTCAGAAAACGACCAATTTGATTGATGTCCTTTGTTCAAGCACAGCCCAAGGAGGCCCAAATGGAAAATAGGTATATTAAAAGACAAAGCTGAAAACTCCTATATATGCGTTTAAAATGGTGTGACCGTCACTGAGGTAATATGTACTACGTACTAGAGACGACATCACAAAGAAAAATTATGGCGCAGTTTGCTCACCGCGGGGTGAGCGGGGCGTGTTTATGTCATCATAGAACATAAACACTCCATGCGTGCAGATGCGACAGTCTGTTTATTCTGCCCCCTTAATACCTGCGTGTACATAGGGATCACCACACCACAACATAAATTAAACTACAATACTACTGCTACTCCTGCTGCTGCTACTGCTGCTGTATGTATTTTGTTTTTTTGTGGAAATAAATAAATAAATAAATACTATTACTATTTAAACTACAACACAATATTTTAACTACCTTTTTATCTAACATAAGTTTGGTCAGTTTCTGCTGTTTAATATGGTAATACCAACACTTTGATCATTTAAATAATTCAAATGATTTCATCGTAAATGATTTTAGATTTTATTCATAATTTCATAAGCTTTCATGATGTTTACAAGGTCATGTTACTAACAGATAGATGGTGTATTTTTCATAGAAATTTTATTTGAATAGGTATGTATTTTACCGCGAATGGACGTATGCGCGAAGAAACTTCTGGTGCCATATCTCCTAAACTGAAGCTCTTACGGCCAAAATTAATATCCAATCTAACCACGATTTGCCCTACTAGAGATAGAAATTTGACGTATTTTGTATGGAGCTTACGTCAAATTCCTATCTCTAGTAAGGCAAATTTTGGATAGATTGGATATTAATTTTGTCCGTTAGACGCATCGTGTTAGTACTCAAATTAAAGGCGTCGATGAGTTTTAGCCAAATATACAGTTCAAACTTCTGATGGCCATATCTCCTAAACTATAGCTCTTAGACCCATCGTGTTGGTACTCAAATGAAAGGGCTCGACGAAATCTAGACAAATATATGATCAAAACTTCTGATGACCATATCTCCTAAGCTATAGCTCCTAGACCCATCGTGTTGGTACTCAAATGAAAGGGCTCGACGAAATCTAGACAAATATATGGTCAAAACTTCTGATGACCATATCTCCTAAACTATAGCTCCTAGACCCATCGTGTTGGTACTCAAATGAAAGGGCTCGACGAGATCTACCCAAATATATAATAAAAAATGCAGCCAAGCGATTTTAGACCTTACTGACAAATATTTAATTTCATAAAATTTGATACCTATCATTTATTACTAGTCCAAATATAAAAAGGAAAGAATTTTTCCCTAAATGTCAATAAGGGTGAAAATCGCTTGGCTGATTTTTTTATTACATATTTGTGTAGATCTCGTCAGGCCCTTTCATTTGAGTACCAACACGGTGGGTCTAGGAGCTATAGTTTAGGAGATATGGCCATTTGAAGTTTTGACCATATATTTGTCTAGATCTCGTCGAGCCCTTTCATTTGAGTATTAACACGATGGGTCTAAGAGCTATAGTTTAGGAGATATAGCCATCAGAAGTTTTGACCATTTATTAGTCTAGAGCTCATCGAGCCCTTTCATTTGAGTACCAACACGATGGGTCTAACAGCTATAATTTAGAAAATTTGGCCATCAGAATTTTTGACCATATACCTATCGAGCCCCATCATTATCAGAATTTTTGACCAACTCTGCATGCGCGCTACAGCTATGCGCATGCACGTTCTATCCGCATCGCGCCACGAACTTATTTATTTCTATTTTCTTTCTTTCTTTTTTAAAACACGCAGTTGTTTAGTCTAATCATTAGCTTTTAAACACAAAAAGTTTCATCAAAATCGGTCCAGTAGTTTTAGCGTGATGCTCGAACAAACAAACACATTTACAGTTTTATAATAGTTAAGATAAGAAGAATATTCATCATCATCATCATTTCAGCCGAAAAACGTCCACTGCTGGACATAGGCCTCCCCCAAGCATCGCCACAGCGACCGGTCCTGCATTTTCCGCATCCAGTGGAAGAAGATTAGTCATGGGAATATTGGTCATAATTATTTAACAGATTAAAACTAATCAATCATCAGTCAGCACGCCATGATTGAATTAATCAATCATCAATCACTAGTCATGAATTCATGATTGACGGATGCAATCTTAGTCTTCAATCATTAATCAAACTAAATTTTGCCCAACACTGCCATTTGGTATTATACATTACAACTCGATAGTGTCACGTCTGCGCTTAGACTATCACCGAAACATGGCCGCCACCGCTATGACGCATCAACACAATTCACAATTGATGAAATAAAATAAAATTACGTTTGTTTATAGATGATATTTAGAACTTATTGATGAAAAGTCACTTCTTGACTTTTACCTAGGTTTCTCGAGTTGTTAGAACAGTATCTCAATGCACATGAAGGCATATTTACGTAATAAAACTTAGCACTTGGTCACGTCACGTTGCGGCAAGCGGCCTGGCACAGACTAAGTGAGTTAGAGTGCAGGAGCTCTAAGGCGTGTTACAAAAAATTTCTTTGAGGCGTCGTCTCTAGTACGTAGTACATATTGCCTCAATGGTGACCGTGTGATTTTTATACAAATGACAATTTTTTTTGCACTTGAGCTCGTGTTACTTCCTAGGTACTTTGTGACTTGTCTCATATTTCCTTATTACCGAAATGTTCTATTCTCCTTAAAATACTCAACAAACATCTGCTGTCAACGTAACACACGGCACGGGAACCAAATTACATGTTTTTGGCGGGAAAATTTGTAAAGATCATGTTGTGGATTTTTTATTATTTTCCAAAATTTGTGTTTCTTCGAATGTTAATGTGTAATAATGGTGGATTATTAAATGTTAAGTGCTCGTTAACGTGTACAAGTGTGGATAAATGGTACAAAGTTGAAAAACATGACTTTCGTATTATCTCATCATCCCCTCAGAAACCTAGATATGTTAGATGATTACGACTGAAGGACATGTATCCAAGGTCATGAATAAATAAAAAATAAAAAAAATACAAATTACATTTACAAATTAACAAACAATGTGATTATTTCATAAAGGTATTATACTGTTACGTCAGTATATACAAAGTCTTTGTTATTTTCTCCATTGACTTGTATTCTTAATTCAATGATTTTCTCCAAAGTAAAGAGAATATAAATCACCAAAGTTCTCTGTGTTTACAACGTAGCAGCGATTGTTTTCTCTGTGGTAGCAGCGTGCATTTATTTTCAAAGAGTAGATAACCTAAGTTTGTAAGTTTATTTTCGACTGAAAAAAAGCGCGGGAAACCTTGAATACGGCGGTCGTGTTTTTTCTTTCCAAGTGAATTTTAATTTCCTAAAATAAGTTTGTTGGGATCTTTTTGTGTAAATACTTAGTTTTTTGTTTATATATTTTTAGTAGTTAGTTTCTTTTAGTGTGTATTAATAGTTGGTAAGTTTTAAATCTTCTATTATGGACCCTCCAGGGGATCCTGGGGGGTCGATATCTCCGGTCATAGCTCACTACGTGACAATTTCGAATAATGAAACCAGTGTTGATACTGATTGTTCAGTATCAACAGTAAATAATAGTAAAAGGAAGAGGGTTTCAGCTCGGCCCAAAATTTGCAAACATTGCAACAAAAAAAGGCGCAAAAATGGCGGCAAAAAGGATTGTAATTGTGCACTAGAGAATCAGGAGATGGAAATTTCTCATTTCGAGAATGGTTCAGACCCCTCACAAAAAACTACTACTCAGGCATCTAATGAATCAATCATAGTACAAAATAAAATAACATCTCCACAGTCTGCAACTCAGTTGGCTAGGTTGACTTTTAAGTCATCAGATGCTGCTCCATATGTTGTTCATGTGCAACGTGAACAAGTCACTGAAAAAATATTCCTTCATCCCATTTCTTTTGGTCGTTTTTTGAAAAGAAATAATTTTAAAAATGTGATAAATGGTAGTCTGAAAAAAATCGGCAGAAATCGAATTTCATTGGCATTTTCTCACTATGAAGATGCGAATCTGTTTTTAAATAATACAAAATTAGCTGAAGAAAATTATAAAGTTTTTATCCCTGCTTTCTCCATCACCCGTATGGGTGTTGTAAGAGGCGTTCCTGCCGATTGGTCCGATGAGGAGGTTCAGGAGGCTATTTCTGTCCCCATAGGCTGTGGAGAAATTTTAAAAATTAGGAGGATTAGAAGGAAAGTAATGGTTGATGGTAATAATATATTCAAGAACACGGAAACAATTATAATTACATTTGATGGGCAAGTTCTACCAAAGCGGGTGTTTATGTGTTACACAGCCTTGAGTGTTGAATTATACATTTACCCAACTATTCAGTGTTATAATTGTTGTAGGTATGGTCATGTAAAAAGTCTTTGTAGGTCTAAGCCTAGATGTTTTAAGTGTGGTGATGGACATTCAGGTGAGTCCTGTTCAGTTCAAGATGATGATGTCTCTTGCTGTTTGTGCAGGGGGTCTCATGAAGCTACTAGTAAGAAGTGCCTTGAATTTGAGAGACAGAAATCGATAAAAGAAACAATGTCAAAAAGTTGCATTTCTTATGCAGAAGCATCAAAACTACATCCTTTTGTTTCTAAGAAGTCATATATTGACGCCTTAACTACCACTCATGTGTCAGATAGCTTTACTCCTTCAGTTCCACGGGTTAATCCTACATCTAATCAGTCATATTCATATAAAAAAACCGTTTATACTAAACCTCGTTCACCTACAAAATCCTCTATAGGTTACGATCGTCAATCTCATCATGACCTTATTAAGGACTATAATAACACTTCTTCACTAAATAATGGCACTGCTCTGATTCCTAAGGACAATCTATCTGAAACTACAAGAGATTTAATCATAGCATTAATTAAGTCTTTGTCACAGTCTAATTTAATTTCACCGTCTCACGTTGCCTCTGCACTCGAAGCAGTTACTTGCACTTCTAATAATAATAATGGACAGTCCAGCCAAGGTAATCCAATGGAATTGCCGAAGTGCAATTTCTAAAAAAACTGAAATAATTTATCTTATAAATAAATATAATCCATTTATTTTTTCTTTACAGGAGACATGGCTTAGTCCGGACTCTTTGTTTAGGATTCCGGGTTATGCATGTCTCAGAGAGGATCGATTTGATAAGTATGGTGGAGTAGCCTTACTCATCAAACATCCTCAATCTTTTACTCATTTTTCCATTCCTGCTCATAATAGTGATTTTTCTATTATTGCAGCAGTTGTAAATAAAGTTTGTTATGTTTCTGTATATATTCCTCGACCATCTACTCTGATTTTCGATGAAATTGTAAATATTCTTTCGATTCTTCCAAAACCTTTTATACTATTAGGTGATTTTAATTCTCAGCATCAATGTTGGGGTAGTTCCTTGACCAATAGCTATGGGGTTAGTCTTTTGGATATGATTGACACTCATAATCTTTGCATTCTTAATAATGGTTCTCCAACACGACGCACTGCTCCCAATGAGGAAATAAGTGCTCCTGACTTGTCAATATGCTCTCCCAGTCTTACACCTTATTTATCTTGGGAAGTCTTAACTTCTACTCATGGTAGTGACCATTTTCCAATATTACTTTCATTTCCTTTTTATAATAAGCATTATTCTAAACCTCCTCCACGGTTAAAGTATAGACTTGCAGATGCCAATTGGTCATTGTTTAAGGAGCAGTTGGATTTGAACATTTCGGAACTTCCTGAAATTAAATTTGGTGATGAACACTTATGTGCTGAAGCTTTAGCAAAATTAATAATAAGAACTGCTGATAGTCTTTTTCCTATAAAAAATACAGCTCTAGGTTATATCCCATCCCCTCCATGGTGGGATAGGGATTGTTCAATTGCAGTTAAAAAGAGGAAACAAGCAGAGATTCAATATTATGCCAACACTACAGATGAAAACTTTGATGTTGTATGTTCTGCCATTACTGATACTCGTAAATTATTCAAACAAAAGAAGTTCGAAAGTTGGAGACGTTTTTGTCAGAACATATCACCCAATATTCATCCATCAGTTGTGTGGCGAAACATTCGTAGGTTTAGATCTGCATTTAAGGAGTCTCCCTCATCTTTGCTTCCTTCTTCAATGAAAGACCAATTTTTAGATAAGCTAGCACCTTCGTATGTCCCTGAGGAAATAATTATTTATTCTATACCTCTTTCCGATTATGTTAATCTTGCAGAACTCAATAGTCCATTTTCTCTTGCTGAACTCAAAGGTATTTTGTCCCACCTAAAAGATTCTGCACCTGGAGTTGATGGTATTCCATATTCCTTTATGTCAAATTTAAGCGAAACGTCACTTGACTATTTTTTAAATCTTATAAACTCTATTATGGTCACTGGCAACATTCCCACATCCTGGAAATCCCAAATAGTTTTACCAGTTTTGAAACCTGACAAAAGCCCGTCAGATAGTAATGCCTATCGTCCCATTGCACTTTCTTCAGTTTTATTAAAAGTTACAGAGCATTTGGTAAAGAACCGTTTAGAATGGTTTATTGAGAGCAATGATTTATTGAGTGACAGTCAGTTCGGTTTTAGGCGGGGCAAAAGTACTTTAGATAGCTTAAGTATTTTTGTCACGGATATTAGGTTAAGTTTTTCTGTAAATAGTCACCTTATAGCTTCGTTCTTAGATATTACTTCCGCCTATGACAATGTAGTTATTCCGATTTTAAGAAATAAATTACAAAAGTTAAATGTGCCTACAATTCTTTTTAATTTCATTATGAATATTTTATCTGAGCGACGTATTAATGTTTTATTAGAGGATTCTACTTATGAATCTAGATTAGTGTGGAAAGGGCTTCCTCAAGGGTCTGTTTTAAGTCCTATATTGTATAATATATATACATATGATCTCGAATCTTCCCTGGACAGTAAAGTAAAAGTTCTCCAATATGCTGATGACCTGGTTTTATACTGTTCTCATCGCTCTATCGAAACGGCTTGCTCTTCACTGTCTTCTTCTCTTAATCTTTTAAAAACATGGCTTGATCGTAATGGACTAGAGTTATCATCTTCGAAAAGCTCTGCTGTTTTATTTTCACGAAAGCGGCTTCCTCCTCCTTTTTCTATATATTTTGATGGTCAACCGATTCCAGAAAAATCTTCAGTCAAATTTTTAGGAGTTATTTTAGACTCCAGGCTTTCTGGTATTCCCCACTGTGAATATATTTTATCTAAATGCGAAAAAAGGTTAAATATGTTAAGATGCCTGGCTGGAGTATGGTGGGGTGCCCATCCTTATTGTTTAAAACTGCTATATAATGCTATAGTTAGAAGCGTATTAGATTATGGGTCTTTTTTGTTAGAACCAGGGAGTATTGTTGCTTTTAAAAAACTTAACAATATACAGTCAAAAGCACTAAGAATAATCACGGGAGCTATGAAATCTAGTCCAATTAATGCCCTTCAACTTGAATGTGTGGATCCTCCTCTTTCACTTCGCCGTCAGTTCCTTTGCGATAAATTTTTATTTCGTTCATTGCAATTTTCTAACCATCCTCTATATACAAAACTTCCATTACTTTTAAATCAAATAAATTCTTCTAATTATTGGTCTCATAAAAATCCACCATGTCTTATTCAGAGTTACAAAAAGTTTATTGCCTTACAGGCTCCAAGCTACAGTTCAAATTTATATCCTCTTTTTTGCAGTAATTATGAATCTCTAGTTTCTATTCCTGACATACATTTTTCCTTGGGTTTAAATAAAGGGGATGATTTTACGAATTTCTTATTTAATTCAATCAAATATAATTATTGGAAAGATTGGCATCATATTTACACTGATGCGTCCAAACACAATGATTCTGGTTGTGTAGGAGTCGGAGTTTTTCATTCTCAATACAATATAGTTCAAAAGGTTAAACTTCCGCCTGAATCATCAGTGTTCACAGGAGAATGCTTTGGTTTATTCAAAGCTGTAGAATATATACACATTATGAAATTAAAAAAGACGGTCATATTTTCAGACGCTTTGAGTGTTTTGCAAGCTCTTAGCAAATTTCCATTAAAATGTAAAACAGTTTATCCCTTGGTAATATCTATAAGAAATCTATTGTACAAATGTTATCAGCAAGGGCTTGTAATTAGCTTTGCATGGATTCCGGGACATAGCAACATTTTGGGCAACACCAGGGCTGACCAGCTTGCCAATGAGGCTGTTGATTGTGGAGATCGTTTTCCGTACATTAATTATTGTCATGATCTTGCAGGTCTCCCCATGACGTTCCTTCGGGAGTCTTGGGGAGACTTATGGTCAGACAGTTCAGTATTAAAAGGTAAATTTTATGCCACCATACAAACGTGTATCCCAAAAAAACCTTGGTTTTTTAAATTAAAGTTAAATAAAACTTCCACCAGTTGTATTATCCGTATGAGACTGGGACATGTTTGTACTCCAGTTCACCTTGCACGGCTTCATATCATAGATAACGATATTTGTGAGTGTGGTGAAAGTGTGGGGGATCAGAACCACATTTTCTTCTCGTGTTCTCTTTATAATCATTCTCCTTTTATGGACTCCTTAAATCGTCATGAAGTTCCTCTTCCTACTTCCATTCTTACTCTTTTAGCATCTAATGATCCTATAATATACAACTGTTTATCTATTTTCATTAATTCTAACTCAATCCGTATTTAGTTTATTATATATTTTATTTGAAATTTTTTTCCTTTTCCGATCCTGACCAATTTTTATTTCCAAATTCCGTTCAGATACCATTCTTTAATTATTATAAGTTTCCCCGTTTTTGTTAGTGGCAAATGCGCAAATAGCGACATGCCAAGAGAAAAAAAAAAAAAAAAAAAAAAAAAAAAAAAAGTTTATTTTCTCCAAGTTCTCTGTGTTTACAACGTAGCAGCGTGCATTTGAAATTACTTGAAGGATTAAATAAAAACATAAAATGACTCAATTAGAAGAAAAACCGCGTGTCCTATTAGAAGAATTTCGTGTGAAGGTAAATAATAGCTTGAAAATTGACACAAAAATAAGCATACATTTGCATAAGCATGCTTTGATGGTTATCAATAAAATAATCCCAAACAAAGTAATAATATATGGTTTATAATTCTTAAAATTAACACAGAACATAGAAATGGTTAAAAAACTTATCCCATCCAGTACAGGTATTGTTTGTTGTACATATAACAATAATAAACTTTTGTAACCTCTATTGTTTTTTTAGAATGCTCCTAACGATTATGGTATGGCTGACGAGAAGTGGAATTTTAAAAAATTTGCTAAGAAATTTCGGATTGTTATTGTGAGAATGGACAACTTTGAAATGGAGTTTGATTTAATTGGAATACAGCCTGCATTTGTGAATGCATTCCGGAGGCTAATGTTGAGTGAAGTGCCAAGCATAGCTATCGAGAAAGTGATGATCAGAAATAATACCTCTATAATACAGGATGAAGTGTTGGCACACAGATTAGGCTTAATTCCTCTTAAAGCAGACCCAAGATTGTTTGAGTATCGGCCTGAAGGTAAGCAGTTTTGCACCATTTTGTAATTGGTAAGAGGTGGTTGATTTTCCTACATTAATTTATGTTTTGGTTGCAGATGCAACTGATGGAACTGAATTTAATACTCTAGAATTTTCAGTGAAAGTAAAATGCTCTATAAATAAGTCACAACCAAAAGACTCTTATAGGGCTGAGGACTTGTATGAAAACCATAGTGGTAAGTGACCACCTTTGAATTACACTCTGTACCTATAATAGTACTACATACTTTTAAAATTGCTGTAGTTAGAAAACCTTCATAGAAAATATTTATAAATGTAGTTTAGTTAAGATTCTCCTTAATTAAACAATGTAATGTTCTTTGAGAGTATAAGTATCTTTAAACTGAAGTGATTTATTATAAAACAGCAGGGTTGATTTATTTAAATCAGTGATTTAAAATTTCCATAAAATTTCATTGATTTTTTTAAATAATAATTTTATGGGACTGGAAAAGAAAAACATTTTATTGAAAATTATACAGTTTTTATTTTTTACTGAATATTGAATAAATGGCAATATGTAGCAAACTACAAATAAGTAGTCATTATTTTTTTTTATTTTTTTTTTAGCTGCCTACAGTACTTACAGTTGCCCAACATGTGCAGTAGGCCAAGTTATAATTTAGGTACATATATAATTCTTATAAGTCTAATTATAATCAGTTATGACAAAAGCTGACAAATTGGTTTATTTTGGTATAAAAAATATCGACTTCTGGTTGTTCAGCAATCAGAGTGTTGAGCAATTAAACAGCATTATTATTTGGAGCATACTGGGAAGTGCATGTGCGTGACAGTGGCGCCGCCAGAAGATGGCGTGCGCGCAGCCGTGTGTACTTGTCGGGTGCGGATAGGGAACAGCGAGCGAGGCTTGTTGGATTGTCGATCTTGCCGTTTATACTTAAATAATAATTTACCATTAACGCACATTTTCGCCTTAACTCTAACGTATTTAAGCCAACCATACCGGATACAAACAGAGACGGATATAAAAAAGGATAATAGCCAAATAGTTTCTTGTACAGATAACATGCAAAGTTGCGCTGCACACATTCAATCATTATCCTGTACTTCTCTTCATGTGGATTCCAGATAATGGAGTTGAACTCCAAGATACTGCGCACAAAAGCAAAGTACAGGACAATGACTGTACCCCTGTCCTGAAACTGAGCTGCTTGCCTCATGACGAATCCCAGAGACTTGAATGCTCTAGCACAGATTTTCAGTATGTGGGTATTCAGCGTCAATTTACTGTCGAGAAAGACGCCCATATCTCGAATTTCTGTGACACGCTCAAGTGGAACACCAGAAATATTGTATGTGTAAGCTCTGGGGGCACGAGATCGCGTAAATGTTATTGTTTTACACTTGGAAGTGTTAAACTCCGAACGGTTACGTGTACCCCACTGCACAACACTATCAATATCCCGCTGGAGCGCGTCACAGTCTTCAGTAGACCTGACACCCAAAAACAGCTTCAAATCGTCTGCAAACAAAAGACACTGAGCCGCCTTGACCACATTCGGCAAGTCGTTGACCATTATGAGGAACTGTGTTGGGCCTAACATGCTACCTTGACTTACACCGGAGCAGGTTTTATACGGATCCGAGCGGTAATGGGACAGCTGGACGTATTGTTCACGATTGGAAAAGTTATTAGCAAATAATTTTAAAAGGTTGGGCGTAAATCCTATGCTAGAAAACTTTTTTAAAAGCACATCGTTATGGACGCGGTCAAAAGCTTTTTTAAAGTCAAAGTACGCCGCGTCCACTTGCTTCTTATTATCCATTTCAGCAACTGCATAATCGACGAAATTAATTAAATTTGTAGTGGTCGACTTGCCAGCCCTAAAACCGTGCTGACATTCAGTCAGCAGTAGTTTGACTTGTCTGGTAATATGCTGTTTCAAAACAAATTCAAACAACTTGCCGAATGCAGACAGCACGGCTATAGGTCAATAATTCACAATCTGCGACTTAGAGCCATCCTTGGGTATAGGCGTGACGCGAGATATTTTCCATAAGGCTGGAAAGGTTGAGGTTTTCAAGCTTTGATTGAAGATATGTAAAAGTGGCTTTTTAAATACAGTCGCGCAATCTTTTATTATAAAAGGCGGTATGCCATCGGGTCCGCAAGACGAGTTAGCCTTCAATCGCTTAACGGCCAAACTTATGTGATCTACCGCAATCCTAGACGAGCAGAATGGACTAGATGCTTCTGCCTCAGTAACTTCAGTAGACAGGCTAGGTTGATCAGGTAAAAATACCGATTTGAAGTACTTCGCAAAAGCGTTTGCTGCATTCAACTCGGTCACAACTTCTCCTTCATACTCGAATTCAGTACGTGAGCATCTAGAGGAACGCTGATTTTTAATAAATGACCAAAACTTTTTTGGGTCCCTTTTTATATCCGCCTCTGCCTGCTTGATAAAGTTATTATAAGCTAAGGTAATGAACACGTCTGATTACAAACAGAAAATTCAAGAGCTTTTGTCGGATAATGCCACATACAAAAAAGTAAACAAAGACCCTACTGATAAAATTCTCAAAAAAACTAAAGAATTAATATCAAAATACTCCGATACTTTAGAATTAGACGTAAACATTCTCACTCCGTCTTGCGCCAAACCACCAAAACTGTATGGGCTGCCGAAAATACACAAAGATAATGTTCCTCTGCGACCAATAGTCAGCCAGATTGACACACCAACTTACAAACTGGCACAACACCTAGCGAAGATACTCTCACAGCTTCGTGGCAAGTCTAACACATATGTGAAGGATTCTTATCATTTTGTCAGCCAAATCAAGGACCTCAAACTCACTGAAAATGAAGTGATGGTCAATTTTGATGTACAGTCCTTATTCACCAACCTACCAGTAAAGGACTGCCTGGAAGTTGTAAAGAAGCGGTTAAGTGATAATGACATGCCTCTAGCATATGCAGAGCTACTTGAAAACTGCCTTACCAGCGGCTACCTACTGTGGGATAATGATTTTTACCTTCAAGTCGACGGTGTGGCCATGGGTTCACCGGTATCCCCGGTGGTAGCGGATATCTTCATGGAGGATTTTGAAGGGAGAGCCCTCCTGACCGCCCCGGCTATGCCGAAGATCTTCAAGAGGTACGTTGACGACACTTTCACCATCTTGCCTCACAGTAGTGTCTCTGCTTTCTTAGAACATCTAAATTCTATACACGGTAAAATTCAATTTACTATGGAATTGGAGACAAACAAATCCTTAGCTTTTCTTGATATACAACTTATCCATAATCCTGATCATTCTGTTAGTCATACAGTGTATAGAAAGCCTACCCATACAGACAGGTACTTGAACGGTGAATCTCACCACCATCCTTGTCAGTTAGCTACCGTGGCCAAATCTTTGTTACAGAGAGCACACCGCATCTGCGATGCCGACCACCTGGCAGGGGAACTTTACCATGTGAAGCATGTTCTCAAGCATAATAACTTGCAAGCTCCACATCCCCATCGCAAACGCCGCCTAAAACCCAGCACAGATGATCGTCGACCTGCTGTTCTACCATTCATCAAAGGGGTCACCGACAGAATTGGTCATATCTTGAAGCGTGCTTCTATCAAAACCTATTTCAAGCCCCAAAGAAAGATCAGCCAACTTATCAGACCGGTGAAGTGTCACATTCCCTTACAAGATGCAGGGGTCTACAAGATTGATTGTGTTTGTGGGTTATCATACATAGGGCAAACAAAGCGTAGTATAGCCACTAGAATTAAAGAACATATAGCTGACGTCAAGAACAGACGCTCCACAAAGTCTGCAGTGTGTGAACATGCCCTAGACAAACCCAACCATTTTCTTCGATTTGATAAACCACAAGTTCTGGCGAAGGAAAACCGATATGTACCTAGAATGCTCCGTGAGGCTATTGAAATTAAAAAACATCCTAATTTTAATAGAGAAGATGGTTGGCAGCTTCCACCTGTTTGGAACCCAGTCCTAAAAATAATCAAGTCCCAAACAGCACGCAACACTGTAAAAGATAATGATATTGTGAGTGATTACTGCGTGCATCGAAACGATTTTAATTAATAATATTGTATGGTAGATTAAAATATTTTTTTAGAAATATTTGTAACGACGCTTGTCATCTTAGTCTACCTGCGACCACGAAATGCTGCAAAGCTTTCGAAACGTCAGGGAAACCAATTTAAATAATATACGCGATTTAATCCGGTTAAACTTTGTTTTATTATTATAAGCTAGTTTAATAAGTTCTTTGGTGTGCTGCCTGTAATATTTAAACATTTGTTGGTCGAACTCGGTCTTAGACGACTTATATTTTTTTAAATGAAAATATTTGAGTTTAATGTTAACAATTATTTCCGACGTATACCAAGAAGGGTATTCGTATTTACAATTAGTATAATTTTTTTTAAGAAAAACATTTGAATTTAAACATTGTTGGATACTACTGTACAATTCTTCCAGCGCTTCATCAACATTATCGGAACTAAGTACATCGCTCCAACATAAGGCAGCAAACAATGCGTAAAGCGAATGAAAATCGGCTTTTTCAAAATTCCATTGTGATGGCAAATTATTATAATCTTGCGGCTCGGTCAAGTGTCGCGACGAATGCGCGCGCGCAGTCGGCCGCGGGACACTGAGCCGAACACCGAGCGGTGGGTGGTCCACGTCAGGTGGTACTAGCGGCTCCACGTCTTCCGCCATTTGTATGTACTTACAACAGAGATTGCTCAACACCAGATCCAGTACATTACCGTATGCATTTTGCGTGACATTATATTGTGTTATTTTACAAGTGTGTTTTTTTTTTTTTTTTGTACAAATACCGCAGTGTCTCAAGACGAAAGTCTTTGACCAGTGTGTGTTGCCAGTAATTACTTACGGTACTGAAACGTGGTCGCTCACAACGGGCCTGATAAGAAGGCTCAAAGTCACTCAAAGGGCAATGGAGAGGGCTATGCTCGGAGTCTTGTTCTGTGGCTCGGAGTGTCCCTGCGTGATCGAATCAGAAATGAGGAAATTCACAGGAGAACGAAAGTAACCGACATAGCCCGAAGAATTGCCAAACTTAAGTGGCAGTGGGCGGGGCACATTGCACGCAGAACGGATGGCCGATGGGGCAGTAAAGTTCTGGAGTGGCGACTGCGTACTGGAAGGCGCAGCGTGGGTAGGCGCCCCACAAGGTGGACCGACGACCTGGTGAAGGTCGCGGGAATCCGCTGGATGCGGAAGGCACAGGACCGGTCGTTGTGGCGATGCTTGGGGGAGGCCTATGTCCAGCAGTGGACGTCTTTCGGCTGAAATGATGATGATGATGATGATTTTACAAAATGAAAGTAAGTAACCAAATTGCATATTTACATTTTGACTACCCGTATTTAAATTAAAGTCACCAAGAATTATTGTATCTAATTTCGAATATTTGGATATCAAGTTTTCTATCACTAAAAATGTTCTTAGATACGTATCGTCACAAGAGTTAGATGGAATATATACCACACATACTAAAATTATCTTATATTTTAAAGAAATAATAGCCGCAACCAATTCTATATCTCGCGAATATTCATCAATGTCAAAGATTTTGTTGAAGTTCATACTGAGCGCGGACTGCCAACAATAATCCTCCCCAACCTGCGTCATCAACACGATCACGACGTATTACGGTGTACCCGCCAGGAAAGAGCTCCGAATCATGTGGGTGATTTTCAGAAAAATTTACCCCGTGACTATCAGGAAATATAATTTTGGGATTAAATGAAATTGCTTAAATTTACTCTGGTATCAAAGAATAAGTAATTAACTAGCTAAATATACTAGTTAAATTAAAATTTAAACATAAATATCAGAAATATTCAAGTTTTTCGGTCAACATATGACGCAGTGTTCCTGTGCGTCACACAATATAATCAGTCAGAAATAAAACAACCAGGTATTGAAACAAAATCAACTTATATTAGCATAAATATATGTTTAAAATGTTTCCAAAAATAACAAAAAGTTAGCATAATTCTATCGCAATAATAAATAATCAGCCAAATAGTTTCATTGTCGTCACTTCTTAGACACATTGCCCTAGAAAAGTTGTTGTTTACTAATGATACGTGTTACAAATTCAAAAATCAAGCAAAGTGAGGAATTTTCGGCAATAACAAAATTCTAATAGTTACAAAACTTAATACTCTAAAGAAATCTAGATACTTTTAAAACTAGTTTTTTACAATTTAGAATATAGGACAGTGACTATTAAGAAAATTGCGTGACGAATAGGAATAATTTGAGCAGTATCCACACTGCCAATTTAAAACACAATCACAAAGAGCGTAAAATTAATATTATTAATCTTTAAGATTCATTAAACCTTTTGTTATACACATAAAAGTATTAAAAGACATAACATTATCAATTTGAGATCACATAACTTATATTACGAGAACCAACTTAGTAGTCGTTGGTGATGATCTATAGCAATTTTTACAGTCAATTTAGATTCAAATCCAATGAGTCGTCACGGGTATTACGTGCGTACAAACAAACAATACAAACTTTATCTCTTATCAAAATTAGGTAACACGTAGGTAAGTATCTATTACAAGATTAAATATTTCGTTGTACACTAAGCTTTATAATTCAAGTTCGTCACGATTTTATTCCGGTAGTATGTCACATGAAGCACAGGAGGTGACATATTCATACGACGAAACTTTTAAAATTAAAAATAACTAATACTCTGTTAAATTAACTTGTTTTAGCTTTATTAATCTAACATAGGTTAGTTTATGTTTTAAATACAATATGCCAAAGTAAAGAAAATGAGTTTATTTACCTTTTAATACTGTCACTATCCAGTAACTGGGTTGCGGGGGTCTGATGGCAGTCGCTCCGTGTAAAATACTGATGTTCAGCCGCATCTGGCTAGACTGGAAGCCGACCCCAATATAATTGGGAAAAGGCTCGGAGGACTGTCACTATCCAGAAAACTTTTTCTGCACGCCGAAGACACCAACACTTTAGTCACAGATTTTGTCGCAACTGACGTTTAAACAGTAATGGCGGTATCAAAATACGATCACAATGTTGCTAGGAAAGTAGAAAAAACAGAAATTGGTAGATTTTGTCTTATGTAAGATATCAAATTCACCGTGACGATACCGGATTTTCCGGTACTATGGTTTTCGTAGGACAACGTTAATTTAATGATATTTCTTAAAAATAACTATAAATTAATCACATAAAGACCAAAAACACTTTTAGACATAAAGACATTATGTTCGAACACCTAAACATACTCAAAGCTCAATAGTCTACAAGTAAGAAGTATTCGAAATCTCCGAGAGCACCGTGGGACTTACGAAATCTTCACCTCCTGTGGTGCTTTAAAAAATAAAATAAATATATCTATCGTCTTTTTATGGTGTTTTTCAATTTAACTTGATTTTAAAATGTCTGCCTTAATCATATAACATTTCACATCTACATGTGCCATATAAAAAAACAAAAATTAAAATTTTTGAAGTTGTGGGACAGTCCGGTTTTCTAGGTTCAATTTTTCTGAAAATTACCCATGTACGCTACTTAAAAGAAACGTTTTACTAAGAGCAAAAATGTCAGCAGATTAATTTAAAACTGCTAACTTTAAAATATCCAATTTCGATCGGAGTCCTCTGACATTTTGATAAAAAAATGAATAAGTTTTAGGCCTAGATGTTTTGCGCGGCTTGACGACGAAATCCATTCAGCCCAATTCTCAGCCAACAAATACATAGACAATTTTTTTGTAGGCACTGATAATTTAAAAGATGCGTAGTTGCCACGAGATTTCAAAGCCTCAGATTTTTTGTATGCACTGATAATTTAAAAGATGCGTAGTTGCCACGAGATTTCAAAGCCTCAGCTGTACAATTATCTTCCGAGCAAATTGTACGAAGATGTTGAGTAACTTCATCAGCTGTTGTCCCCCACTTAACATAGTACAAATGCAAGAATGCAATTAAGAAGATCGAGTTAGAAGATGCTTGAATTAGATGTTGAATTTATTTTTCGGAACTGCTTTTAAACCAGTAAAGTCTTAAGGGTGCTACTGACGATGCATCCAACAGTCCGAATGGCGTGGCTGCATTCTAAAATTTGTCTGTGAATGTTGAAAAAATATGTTATTTTTAGATGTAGTCATTAAAATGACATCTGAATGGATGCATCGTCAGTGCCCACCTTTAGAAATTATAATGAACTGTTTCCTACATTTCTGTACTTAATTACTTCTGTCATACTTTTACTTATGGTTTTTTTTAAGTCTGACAAAGTTGCATACTAGCATATACTAGTAAAACTTTTTGTAATAAAAACTTAAAAAAAAAAAAAAACCGACTTCAAACCTTAACTAAAAAGTAAAAAATAATCATTGTATGTATTTTAAAATCTTAACATAAACCAAAATTTTGAAGGCGGCGCGTGATTGACCCTTTGAGTCATGTAATGTACAGTCCAGCGCAATATCTATAGTATGAAGTCGGTTAAAAACAGGTTTATGTGAACGTACATGAAAATCACGTGCCGCCTTCAAAATTTTGGTTTATGTTAAAATTTTAAAATACATACAATGATTATTTTTTACTTTTTAGTTAAGGTTTTTGAAGTCGGTTTTTTTTTTGTTAAAAAGTTTTTATTTCATACTTTTTAGTTGAAAATTGCGAGGGTTCATAAATGTTTATATAACCAATTTAAGAATATTTTTTTTATTAACCTTTGCTATCCCACTGCTGGGCAAAGGTCTCACTCATGTTCTTCCAAACGTCCAATCACTATCGTGAAAAAAAAAACACGCATATCGGCCAAGAATTCTCAGAAAAACGAACCAATGAGCAGATCATCTAGATAGGCGAAGCTAAAATAAACTGATTTATTGAAGCTGATTAAAAAACTACTCAACCTTAGTCAATAAAATTTATATGGGACCACCGCGCGGACTTTCTCTACCAAATAAAAAAACAACCACGTAAATCGGCCCACAAATCTCGGAGTAATCGATGTACATACCTACATGAAAAAAAAAAAAAAAAAAACCCGTGGAATACATAACCTCCTCCTTTTTTTGAAGTCGGTTAAAAATATTCATCATAGGTGAATAACTACCCACCAGTTTCCGAAAGGCTGGAGTTTAAGGTAGATCTTCTACAAGTTCTTTTAAATGTAGTAATTTTCGTCATAAATATATTATGAAAGATTCTATGTCAGTAGATTAACATTGATAAAAAACCATTTAAAAATAAAATGAAATGAAAAATAATGTTTTTTTACTTATTTCTTTTTTTCCTTGGAACCACTGGGATTTTTTTTTTTTTTTAAATATTTGTACAATGTTGTTGATTCTCTTGTTCACGAACTAAACTTATTTTAAACTGTCACTCTCTTTTACTAATAGTAGATACAAAAAACCGGCTAAGAGCATGTCGGGCCATGCTCAGTATTATAGGGTTCCTTAAGTAGGTGTAATTACAAACGAATCAAATCGAATATTAATCATGGCTATGCTTTTTTATTTTTTGCAATAATCGGCAGCATTCGCGACTCAGAGCGTGTTGTTAGTAGCGCCATCTAGCGATAAATTCAAGAAGCCAAATTGAAGAAGTGTGTTCAACATAACACAAAGTTACTTTTTGTGATTTTTTCAAATAGAAAGTAACTAAAGGAGCATTATTTGCTAACATCATTTTTCTCTAAGGTCAATGACCTTTGAACTAGGACGTTTTAAGTATTTTTCAGTTTTCTCTCTATAACTCAAAAAATTATAATGACATTATACTCGAAATAATTTTAAAAGAGAGTTTTCACAAAGGTCTATCAATGTGGAAGATTATAACTTTCTACGTTGCATAGTTTAGAAATGGCAGGGGGGGGGACACATTGCAAGCCACTTTGGCGCGCTATATTTCGCAGATGGTACACCTGATAAAAAAGTGGTGTATGAAACATTACCTTCATTTTAGTAGACCTATTCATTGATACCCCACACGAGGGGGTGCAGTGAAAAAATTTTTTTCATCTCCATTTCACATGTATGGACGCCACCCCTAAAATACGTAAAAACGATTTTTTTATTCTTTTAAAATTGAGATCTATAAGTAGACTATTTTTTAACAAAATTTCATTTACTTATGGTTATAACTGTAGAAGTTATTAAGCTGTAAAGGATTAGGACAGACGGACATGACGAAACTATAAGGGTTCCTTGTAGGACTTCGGAACGCTAAAAAGGGATGGCATCAATTTTAGAACTGTCAAATTAGTTTGTGTTACATTTCTTTGTATTTTAGTGGGCATGTTCCGAGATCACAACTAAACTTGTATGGAAATCTAAATTTTAACTTATTTAACAGTTCTTAAATTGTGTGCGTCATCCCAGCGAAAAAGTGTCGAATTTCTTAATTCGAGATAAGTAAATCTTTAATCGATCGCCAACCCGCCTGCCAAGCGTGGCAATTATGGCATATCCCCCCCGCCTTTGGGGGAGGCCTTTGTCCAGCAGTGGACGTCTTTCGGCTGAAATGATGAAATCTTTAGTGTATGAGGTCGTGTAAATGTGTATGAACATTTCAGATTTGTGTGTCCAACCCTTTTTGGGATATTCGTCAAAAACGTTTTTCGCTGGAACGACGTCTTCCCAGCGACACTTTTTTTTTTCCAATGGACGTACGTAAAATAAAATAGTTACATGGATTAGTGTATAACGAAAGGTAAATGTGTATGCATAAATGAGATTCGTGTGTCTAAAGACTCCGAAGATATTTAAGTTTCCGCTGCGGTGACGTTTGGCTGTTTGCTGGATATCTTAAACGGTTAGGCGAATAGTTGTGACTTTAATCAAAAAACCAACGAGAAGCGCAATACAGTGATAAACCAACCAAGTTTGAATAGCTACTAAAAAGCGGCCGTGCTGTACATGGTGCTTACCTTCCAAAATTGTTAGTATAGTACTGTTATTGTTTTGGTACATTTGCGTACACAATTCTTTAGTTTTTATTTTCTCACTTAACATAGTCATCAGTGCAAGTATTTCAAAATAAGTAGGTACTATTCAGTTATTCACAATTACAATTTTATTATTTGACCATTAAGAACAAATAATAATATTGTAACTAGAGCATGGTAACGAGATCATTTACGACTGTGGGGCTAAAGTTTTACGTATTATGTGATATTTCCATGTATGTAATTATCGCATTTATTTATTTATTTGACACTAAGGGGCAAGTTCACCCAGAAGATAACAGATGTTTATGTAAAAACCAGATGTTTAACCCGAACTTTGGTGTTCACCAACGATAACCAACTGTTATATCACAATAATCAATCGATTTTTCTAACCGAAGTCGGGGACGTCGTTTAAGTACTAACCGGGTATTTAAACATGACATTTTTGACGTTTGTTGGTTGAAATTGTTGAGGTTATTCATTGATATTCTGTATTTCATTGTTTTTCGTAATTTTAGAAGAGTCTATGCTGCATAAAATATTAATATTAGGATTATTACTCTCCAATATAACAAAACAATTGCATTTTATCATATTCGTAAAATTTACAATAAAAACCGAATAAAATAAGGACCGGAACACGTTGCCGTTTTTCGAGCGTGCATTTTTCTTTTACGAACATAAACAAAGAAACATATTGCTTATGCTTTGAGAAAACTTATGAAAGATGTGTAAACATAACTGTTTTGTCGTATTGAGGTAGTACGTAATTTTATTTATTTATAATTTTTTGTATAATTAATAAAAATAAAAATGAATGCGGCTGATAAACGATGCTCGCACGAAACCTGCACAATGTTACCGCTACTTTTGGGTAAGCACAACTACCAGAATTTTATCATGTTTCAAGAAACGCGCCCGCCCGATACACTTCAAGTTTGTAGCGGCCTAATATTCAAACATCAAAATGGCGTATTTAATTGGTTGCTATGGCAACCAAGACCGCTTATCCTGCCAAATTAAAAAGATATGTCAAATGTATAGAGTAGCATTATACTAGGATTTTTAATTTTGGAAGAGTTACCTGATATGCAACCGTTTTATATTGTCGTTCTTTTCATAGTGTTGTTGCCATTTAGTTACCATTTTGATTAATCGTGTTACATCATTCGTTCTTTCATTCCCAGAACGCTCGGTTTCAGAATCAATGATCGGATAGGAGTCGTGAACACGAAAATTCCCGCGTCCCGGTTAAACATCTGTTGTTGAATAACAGGTTGATTTTGCAAACAGTGGTTATTTCATTGTCCGCGAACTCGGCCCTTAATAAGTTCATAATTTGTTGAAAGCTCGAATTTGGTTTAGAAGTTATAAAGTTCTGAGAGTATATGTGATGTTTCTTCAAATTGTTCGCTCAAAAAGAACGTTGTCTGCTTGACGCCATGGCCGCCATACGACCTTGTTGGCCAACAAAATAACTGACTTTTAAGTTTTAATCAGCCGTTTATAAGTCAAACGGATATTTACAAAATTTTCATTCAACATGTTATTTCGTTGGTGAACTGGGCTTTGAATCTATATGCATTTAATCTGTACTACAATGGAGGTAATTACCTAAGTATATAATGTAGAAGCACAGACATAGTAAAAAATATAGACTAAGTGCTGCGAACATTCATAGTGAAGTCAAAAAAAACCGTGCTCCTTCCTGTTGCAACCTTTAATTTGTAACGCCTTAAGGCGGAGTCACTAAGGATCTTTAGCAATGTCCTATGTTTTTTCAGTTAATTTCATCTACGTTTTAATGAATAAATGTTAGCGTACAAACTACCTATATTATTTACGTAGAGCTGGTTACGTATAATTTATATCATCATTTCAGCCAAAACATGCCCACTGCTGGATATAGGCCTCCCCCAAAAAGGGGGGATATGCCATAATCGCCACGCTTGGCAGGCGGGTTAGCGATCGCAGTTGGTTGGTTAAATACTCAGAGAACGCTGCTGCCCATCCTCTGTTGAATCCCTTAGTCGCCTTTTACGACACCCATGAGAAGATATAGAATAATATAATATTAGGTCCTTACATATGAAATTAGCGTTTTGTTGTACTGACCACTTTGATCTGAAATATCTCCTCTTTGGTTAAGAATTCCAAATTCAAATTTATAAGTTGTAGCCACGGATACCGTGATCAGCGGGTAAAATATTAATTTGTTTCTTTGAGGGAAATGGATCACGGTATCAGTGGATACAACGCTCCGGGATCCGTGGCTAATTCAGTCTGATAACGGGATCCGTGGATACAAACCCTCATTTAATATATTGAAATGAATATGTTGTTAAGACTAGTGTTTCTTTAGCTATTATAATATTTTTTCATGAACACCTTCGAACTTCGGTAGTGTTACTGAACGGTTAAACCGAATGTTTACCGAATTTCGGCCCATCCCTAATAATAACATCAATTCACATTTCAGTGTATTCATCTCAAATCAAATGGCAGCCCATTAGTAACCAAGCGTCAGTCCATAAAGAAGTAGACATTGGTCCTGTGCATGGAGACATACTTGTGTCTAAGATGAGACCTGGACATGAGCTGGATCTAAACTTGGTTGCTGTCAAAGGCATCGGTAGAGACCATGCCAAGTTCTCCCCTGTTGGTAAGTGCAGCTTCATTCTTTAGTGAAAGTTTTTTTCAATTTGAACTCTAATCTTCTTCTATCGTGTCGATATGAGCTACGTAATGATAATAGCTCATGCCGTGGGGAAAAGATTAGCCAGTCAGCAGGTTGGTAGCGGGGCTGACTGCCCAGGGTGAACTCTAATGAAAATCAATATTTAATTTTGGACTATCTATATCTATACTAATATTATAAAGAGGAAAGATTTGTTTGTTTGTAATTGATAAACTCTGAAACTACTGAACCGATTTTAATAATTATTTCACCATTAGGGCCGATTTTATTAACGTCGTGAAGCCTTACCCAGTGTAAAAATTAATTTTACATGAGTGTAGCAGCAGCGGTGAGGATTTGATTCGAAAGCAAGTTTGTTGGATGGCAAATAAAAGATGCGTTACTTTGGTAAGAAAAGTCTCATGTAATGGCCATTTTGCTTCTTGTACAAAATTCAAGGAGAGGGGGTGCAGGGAACAATATTTAACATAACCAATAGCGATCGAGAAATAGGTATGACGTTGCGTCAAGTGATCAGAGATGTCGCTGCCAGTCCTTGATGCGTAGATGATGTAGGAGTAAATTAACAACAATGAGGGTAGACAATATTTTAATTTCACCAATGCTACACCTCAAGTTAAGTTGGTTAGAAGAGTGTAACTCACAGAAATAGATATAATATAAACTTTCCGAACAAACTACGCTTTACATTTTGACGTCATTATTAAAAAAAAAAAATTTTAATCAAAAGTACTTTACAGCTTTTGTTTCTGCAGTTAGAAACAGCACAATAAGGCATATTTGCGGGTTTTTATTACAGTATTTATAGAAAAAAGTCATAAGGCGTGCTGAGAAAGGCTTTGAAATATCCTGCACTATGGTGCATGGTGCTGCCACGCGCGCCCTGCCCACATGGCCTTTCTATCTATTTCTGTGGTGTAACTCCTTTTGCCGTCAATTTCGGCGGTGTTAGTATCCCTACACCGAGGTAATCTATTATATACATATAAGATGATTTGTCCTGAATGACTGATTGACGGATAAACACACAGCCTAAAACGCAGATCGTAGAGACCTGAAACTTGGAGGGCGTGTTCTTTATATGACGTAGGCATCCGATAAGAAAGGATTTTCTGAAATTCTACTCCTAAGGGGGTGAAAAAGGGGGGCAAAGTTTGTATGGGACAACGTGATTCCATGGTCCAATCTACTTCAAATTTTGCATAAACCTTTTTTAACAGAATTGCTGGAAGACGTGTTTCGTATTTTATTGAAATTCATCCCCTAATGGGTTTAAAAAGGGGTAGACAGTTATTTGGGTGCTGATTTGTTTTGTTTGTCCATCCAATGGTTATCTGGAAGAAATTGCTTTAAGCGATAAGACCACCAATTGTTAGTATTATGCTCATGTTTGTTATACGTGGGACACTCAGAAAGTTTTGCGAAACTAAAAAAAAATTGTTCTATACGTACATATATTTTTATCAAATCTTTTCAAAGTACTTTCCACCAGCCTCTATACAAAGATTCATGCGCCTAAACCAGTTTTCAAAACACTTTTTCCAGTCCGCCGCAGACACCTCGTTTACAGCCTGCTCGAACGCAGCCAGCGCATCTTCCGGCGACGAAAATTGTATCCCTTTGAGCTGATTTTTTATTTTTGGGAATAAAAAGAAGTCACACGGTGCTAGATCAGGGCTGTAAGGAGGGTGACCCAGGAGTTTGACTGGCGTGCTGTCCAGGAAGTCCCTCGTTTTGAGTGCGGTGTGCGCAGGTGCATTGTCGTGGTGGAGCAGTAGCCCGCGGAGCCCTGTGTTTGGTCGCTTGTTGCTTATAACAGAGAAAACTTCTGGCAAACATTTGGTAGTATACCATTCGGCATTAATGCTTCTTTGATCCCGTAAGGGAATTGATACCAAGTGGCCAGTCAAATTAAAAAAGCTAGCGATCAAAATCTTACCCCCGCTTCTAGATCGCATCACTTTGGTAGGCGTTGGCTCATTTTGAAACACCCAAACAGTCGACTGGCGCTTGGTTTCTGGGTCGTATTGATAAATCCAGGACTCATCACCTGTAACGATGTCGTAAACACGCCGAGACGAGCCTGCTTCAAATTTGTTAAGCATATCACGGCACCATTCCACCCGGGCCTGCTTCTGAGCATCGGTGAGGTTGTGCGGCACCCAGCGTGATACTATCCTCCTCACGCGAAGATGGCTGTGTAGAATCTCGTGAACGCTTCCCGATCCAATCTTCAATATGTGTTGAATCTCCTGATATGTAATTCGCCTATTGTCTTGGATTAAATTTTTCACTGCTAGCACGTTTTCTTCGGTAACAGCCGTCAAAGGGCGACCGCTTCTTTCGTCATCCCCCAAAGTTGGTCGACCGCGCTTGAATTCGTTATACCAACGATACACGGTTGCCTTGGAAGGGCCTTCATCCATGAATGCCATTTGAAGTCTATCGTACGATTCATCCGGTTTCAGGCGACACTTGAAATCGTATAAAATCATAGCTCTAAAATGTTCCCGGCGCAGATCCATATTTCAGTGAGACACAATACTTTGAATTAACTCGCAAAAAATGTGGAGGGAAATTTTGAAATTGGAACTTACTTATTTTTACTTATAAATAATCATATTTTCGAAAAACATTATAACTGGCCAGTCTCCCATATATAAAAACTTTTTTTCGCAATACTTTCTGAGGGGCCTGGTAACTTTGTTTTTATTTTTATGCAATGCAAACAATAAAGTATGCTCTATCTATTTGCTTCGAAGTTGATATCAATACTCCTTAGTGCTTTTGATATAAATTACATTTTATTTTGACACATGTTTGAAAACTCAATCCGATTTTATTCAAAAAAGATTGAACTCACTTAAAAACCCAAACAAAGTAATATGACAGATGTAAAACGAAATATAATTTAATTGTTTAGGATGAGAGTACTATGGCTCATAAAGGGGGTTTCGAAGCCATAAATAGATCTTTACAAGATATTAGGAATAATAATTGTCAAATGGGAGGAGTTACTGTATTGTTAGCAGGCGATTTCCGGCAGACTACCAGTAGTGCCCAGAGGAACGCGAGCGGACGAAGTAAAAGTGTGCGTGAAGCGGTCTCATTTGTGGCCTTCAGTGACAAAACTGAGCCTTACCAAAAATATGAGAGACCATCTGAGGAGAGATGTTACTGCCGGACAGTTCTCAGACCTGTTGCTTAAAATAGGAAATGGAGATTTCCCGGAACTGGATAATAATATAATTCTCCCTACAGAGTTAGGTAAAATTGTTTCCACTGTAGAAGAGCTTATAGCTAAAATTTACCCAAACATTAATAATATTCACGATAAACCTGCAGAATGGTTATGCGAGTGTGCCATCCTAGCACCCAGATGATGCCATTCATTATCCGGTCCTGAGTTTCTGATTACACTGAAGCCTCCCGGTCTCCCAACTCACATATTAAAATTGAGAGTTGACGCGCCAATTATGTTGCTGCGCAATATACAACATAACATAACATCACGCCTGTACGTGTAATAGTACACCCACATTTCGCCAGTTATGTTATTGTCCCGTGTAATAGGGGGCGAGCCCATAACCATTAACCGGGCACAAATCCAGACTCTGGGCTGCGCAATATAAATCCACCATAATTATGCAATGACACCAGATTGCAAGTGAAAACATTGCATCGCAATGTAATCGAGGCAACTATACTGACCGGTTGTTCTCAAGGAGAGTCTGTATTTATTCCTAGTGTGTTAGGGTTTCCTAGTAGGTTAGTTCTTAAAACTTAATTTTGGGTAAATAATTGTCGACGGATTAGAATTCTAAATTTACGCCATCTATACAATTTTTTAGACAACAGCAGTGCATGAGTTTTTATACCTTGCTAGTCAGATTATTAGCCTCGGTAGCATATGTACTAGCGACATCTATGTTTTTGGTATGAACAATGCTCAAACATCGTTTGACACTTTGACCACTACGTGAATTTGTCAGTATTGTATATGAAATAATTAATTAATAATAATTAATATCATAAATTAATAACAAGTTTTTTGTTTGATAAAATAAAATATGTTTAAATAAAGAATGCATTACCTAATTAAAATGTACAGTCGCCTGCATGACAGTGGTAACACGTCAATTCGAAAACCGCCGTTACTGCTTACGAAATAAAGATGCTGCTGTTGTACGAGATCGCATGCTGAGAACCGAAGATTTGACTTTAGACAAAGCTATTAAAATCGGTCAAGTCAATGAGATTTCTCATGACAGCAATCGTTTGTTGGAGACGCGTAGTGCAGCCGGCACTGCAGCATCGCTGCCTGTGCAGGTCGACACGCGGGCCGCGGGCGGGGCGCGCCCGGTGCTGCTGCCGGCTCCAGCGCCGTGCGCCGACTCGTCGATTCAGGTGCATCGGGACAATGTCATAGGTGCGGTGGCCATTGTTCCGAGCCTAGCTCGTGTCCGGCTATTTCTGTGCAGTGTTATGTTTGCGAAAATTATGGTCATTTTGCTAGAATGTGCAAGTTAAAGAAAAATGTAAAACAAATGTACGAGATAGGTACTACAAGAGATAACTTCGACGAAGAAGACCACTGTGAGTCATTTTTTGTATCAGTCTTGTATGATGTATCTGAGATTAATTCCTCGTCCGAGAACTGGTTTGAAACACTTCCAGGGGAGTGCGGTTTTGAAAAATTTATGTTGGATACGGGGGCAGACATAAATGTCTTATCGTATAAACGATTTTTATCACTAGGATATGACAGTATATTGATTAATATTAGTCAACATGTAAAATGAATGAATGTATGCTTTGAGAAGTATGTGTGGTGTAGTTACACCAAAGTTTACTCAAAGTTTTGAGAGATAAAGTAAGGAATAACGTGATAAGGGAGCGTTGTGGAGTGAAAGAAGATGTAGTGACAAAGATTGAGAAAGGTATGTTAAGACGGTTTGGACATATAGGGAGGATGGACGAGAGGAGATTGACGAAACAAGTATACGAAACGAGTGTGGATGGAAGAGTTGGAAGGGGACGACCTCGGCGAACGTATCACGATCAAATCGCGGATGTTCTCAAAAATGCCAGGTTAAGAGTTCTCTAAACCGACGAGTATGCATGACGAGGTTAATGGACGTAGATGAAGCGAAAGAGGTGTGTCAGGATCGTAGCAGGTGGAAATCCATAGTCTCTGCCTACCTCAATGGGAAACAGGCGTGATAATATGTATGTATGTATGTATGTAACATGTAAAATTGCAATCTTATAGTGGAGATTTTATTCCTATTAAAGGTATTTGTAATTTGAAGTGGATGGTGGTTTAAAAATGTTTTGTATGAATTAAAATTTGCAATTGCTATTATTGATTGTCAAAGTGTGCTGGGATTGCAAGCTTGTTTAACTTTGGGATTAGTAAAAAGAATTCATAATATTAATGTCAATGAATATGATGACTTATTTCAGGGCTTAGGCTGTTTGCCGGGAGAATACCATATTGTAGTTGATGAAACTATCATGCCTGTAGTTTGCGCTACTCGTAAGGTACCGTTAGGAATACGCGATAAGTTACAAGACGAGTTGAATAGAATGATTGAGCTGGGAGTTATTAGAAAGGTGACTCATCCAACTCCTTGGGTAAATTCATTAGTAGTTGTAGCTAAAAAAATGGTCAATTGCGTATATGTTTAGACCCGAGGCCACTTAATAAGGCTATACAGCGTGCTCATTTTCAATTACCAACATTAAATGAATTGGCAACAAAGCTACACGGTGCCAAGTATTTTTCAGTTTTGGACGCAAACTCGGGGTTTTGGTCGGTAAAATTGGATAATGCAAGTGCAAACCTATGTACATTCAATACATCGTTTGGGCGATATCAGTATTTGCGATTGCCGTTCGGATTGAATTGTGCACCTGAAGTAATTCATGTAAAAATAAAGCAACTTCTTGAAGGCTTAGTATATTCATTTATTGATGATATTATTTGTTGGGGAAGAAATAAGGATGAACACGATATGCGGTTAAAGGCGTTGCTAAATAGGGCACGGGAAATTAATTTAAAATTCAACAAAGATAAATGTCGAATTTGTATGGAGGAGGTAACTTATTTGGGGCATATTTTTAACAAAGATGGGATGAAAGTGGATTCAGAGAAAGTAAGAGCAATAAATGATATGCCAGAACCGGCCGATCGAAAAGGCTTGGAAAGATTTTTAGGGGCAGTAAATTATCTTTCCAAATTGATACCAATTGATTTTGTTGAAATTACTCTGAACATATTTTTCCCCTTATCTCTTCTCATGGGTATCGTAAAAGGCGACTAAGGGATTCACCAGAGGATGGGCAGCAGCGTTCTCTGAGTATTTAACCAACCAACTGCGATCGCCAACCCGCCTGCCAAGCGTGGCGATTATGGCATATCCCCCCCTTAATTGGGGGAGGCCTATGTCCAGTAGTGGACGTCTTTCGGCTGAAATGATATTTTTCCCCTGACGCGATTATTAAAAAAAGATACGTTATGGAGCTGGGAAGTTGGACATACTAATGCATTCGACAAATTAAAAGAATTGATTTCTAATGCACCTGTATTGTCATTGTATAATGTTCGTTGTCCGGTATTATTGTCTGTGGATGCGAGTAGTACCGCGCTGGGCGCCGTGATCATGCACGAGGGGCGTCCAGTCGAGTATGCTTCACGCACGCTCACTGATACGCAACAAAAGTACGCACAAATCGAAAAGGAAATGTTGGCCATCGTGTTCGCATGTGAGAAATTTCACCAATACATTTATGGTAAAAATAGTGTCGTTGTAGAATCAGATCACAAACCACTCGAAAGTATTTTTTAAAAATCGCTTGACTCTGTCCCAGCACGCTTACAACGTATGATGTTAAAAGTACAAGGATACGATTTGTTAGTCATATATAAGCCTGGAAAGTTTATGTACATACCTGATACACTGTCACGCGCGCCTCTTCCGGATTTGTATAACGATAATATAAGCAGGGCCATACTAAGTCAAATTAAAATGGTTATCAATAATGTTCCTATGTCACAGAATAAGTTTACTCTTGTAAAACAGGAAACAAGTAAGGATACAATTCTAAAGTTACTATTAAATTAATTAACAAAACCAAAAAACCCGACTGCGTGTAAATATAACTGAAAAGATGTAAACAAGACTTGTGTAGGTATATCTGAAAGTATCAAATCAACACGCAGGCGGAGGCTACGTATGTTTTTGGTCATTAATTACATATGTAGTTCATAGGTAGCCTCCGCCTGCGTGTTGATTTGATACTTTCAGATATACCTACACAAGTCTTGTTTACATCTTTTCAGTTATATTTACACGCAGTCGGGTTTTTTGGTTTTGTTAATTAACTTTTTTATTTCAAAATTTTTAGTTCTGTCATGTTTTATCGCGCTATTAATGTAATCTTTTTAAAGTCACACATAAATATATAGGGTACCCAATTCACAGTGGCGTGCATTGGTTTTTGGCCTAGGTAGGCAGTCACTAAGCAGACGGAGCAAGTTACTATAGTGTAAAATTATTAAAAAATCTGATACTTACCTACACACATTTCATACAAAACAGACACGAAAACGACGTTTCAAAGTAAGAGACACTAGCAAAAGACTATTAAATTTGAATGACGACACCCAGTTACAGTTGTATTAACGTGTTATGTAATAGTCATAAGATTTTACCTTTTCTTGAGTCAAATACAGATTTTGATGTGTTTGTCTACTGAAATGCACTTTTTTGTTTTGTCAACAAACGAAAACTGATTGAATGGGTTTCTCGTAATTTCTCTAAGCATAGTCTTCCCCACAAACCGAGCACTCTAATTTATCCATGTTTACATCAATATTTTTACAAAAAACTTCACAATTCACAATAAAACGAACTAATTATTACACGATTTATGCAAATTGCAATTCGTCACGCATATATGTCAAGTTCTGTCAAGTGTCAACAGCCAATTAGAGTTGGGCCATAGTAAATCTATGAGTTGGGCGTTATTTAACGTCGGTTTGAGAAAATATTTACGAGGGTGATAATCGAATACATAGTACGTTGGCATAGTAATGTAACGATTATTTTACGTACAAAGTTACACAATAGATTTTCGGAGCACGAATACAATAGATTTTCTACAATTATTATACACCATTCGTTATTACATTATTTAAATAACGTTATAAATCTATTTATCGTTATTATGTTATGAGCGTATATTGAGCTTCATTATTTTACGATGAATGTGTAGCAATGTACAAACAATCATCAAAATAATAATAAATATTGTAATCTTTTTATTCGACCCTTCGAATACCATTTACAAATTATAAATGTGAACACTTAAATGCAGTAATTTCAATAAAACAATAATTATCTTTATTTCGCCGCTATTTTTCAAATGTTGGGTTTAGTTTTATTATAACGATCACTTTGTATGGAAATATCTAGTTACAAAATAATAGGATTCATAACTACTAACGCATAACAGTTACGTGTAAAAAACGTTACGGACAACCCACGACTATTGCCACTAGGGCTACGTTCAGTTATGTCACCAGCGACGTTTTCAGAAGCAGGTGACGCATGATAAGACGGCTAAATTGCGAAATGTCAAATGTTAGTTATTTACGCATAGCCATATCGTGATTCATTTTTTTGTCGTATGACTTCGGGTATTAGCCTAAAGTAGTGTGTGTGTATAATAGTGTATATGGTTACCAAAAAGGTTTGATTGTGTGTGTGAACGTGACAGGCAATCGTGCGAACGCACATTGTACATTGAGGTACGTTTTGCATTGAATTCATACATTATTATTGAGTACATATGTTAATTGTTTTTTTTAATACGCTGATTAATTGATTTAGTAATAGTTAATATTAAATTCTAACGAGGTAAGCATTGCTTATTTGCCTATATGGAATGCACGCCACTGCCAATTCATTTTTAACGTTGAATATTTTGTTGTTTTTTAGCATTTCTTATTCCAAATTACATTTAAACATATAAGTTGTATATATTTTTGTAAAGGATTTATAAAACCCTTTATTTTGATACCCCACTCGATAGGTTTTGATGAAAAAAAAATTTTTTTATTACGTAATATGGCTCCAAAAAGCGGCCATTTTGATTTTTATAATTTTGATATACCCAGTGTCACTCTCAGAATTAAGACGAATCTAACGACACCTCTCAAGCTAAAATCCATCAAGCCGTTTAGGCCACAGAGCGTGCCAAAGAAATATACATACATACATACACTCGAAAAACATAACCCTCCTTCTGGCGCAGTCGGGTAAATATATTAATCAGGGCTGGCCTGACAAGTTTAATATAAATTACGATTTAAAATACTATTGGTCAATAAGAGAAGAGTGTGTAGATGAAGTAATATTTAAAAACAAACAGGTTTTGATACCACTATCACTGCAAAATGAAATGTTAAAGATTATTCATGAAGGTTATTTGGGCATTGATCGCTGTAAAAGACGCGCTCGTGAAGTGTTATTTTGGCCTGGTATAACGAA
Organism: Asteroscopus sphinx; assembly: GCA_949699075.1. Classification (NCBI taxonomy): domain Eukaryota; kingdom Metazoa; phylum Arthropoda; class Insecta; order Lepidoptera; family Noctuidae; genus Asteroscopus; species Asteroscopus sphinx. The sequence continues at coordinate 10,186,024 of OX453019.1, forward strand.
AGATATCGAAAGCTATGTAAAGAGATGTAAAGCATGTCAGGAGAATTCAAATCAACCAAGTAAAGAACCTATGATACCGGTGTCCATACGAAAGTTACCGTGGAATAAAATTGGAACAGATATATTTGAGTACAGAAAAAAAAGTTATTTAATTTTAGTTGATTATTTTTCGGGTTTCATAGAAGTTGCATACTTAAGAGACACTTCTTTCAACTCGGTAATAATGATTATGAAAGAAAATTTTGCACGATACGGAATACCAGATACAGTTATTAGTGACAATGGTCCACAATATTCGTGTCGCAATTTTATGAAATTTGCTACAGAATGGGGTTTTAATCACGTCACTTCGTCTCCGTATTACGCTCAATCTAATGGAAAAAGCGAAAGAGCAGTACAAACTATTAAAAAACTGTTAATGAAGTCAATAGACAGTAACTCAGACTTTTATTTAAATTTATTAAGCTACAGAAATACACCACGGGAAAATTTGGATTCGCCTGCACAACTAATGATGGGACGGCGATTAAATTGTAGACTACCAGTTCATCCCGATCTACTTATGCGAAAAAATTGTAATGATGAATTATAATATAAAAATATAATAAATAAACAAATTAAAAATAAAATATATTATGATCAGCATTGTAAGCCCCTTCCCGAGTTAAAGGTGGGCGATGATGTTATAATGTTAGAAAATAAAAATGAACGAATTCGTGGTAAAGTCGTAGCAAAGGCGACAACTCCGCGTTCGTACATTGTCAAAAATAAAAAAGGTATATACCGTCGTAATCGACGACATTTGATCAGAAGTATGCCTGTAAATGATCATGTAGAAAACGTAAAAAATGATTACATTGTTGTATCCGATGAGAATGAGGATGTCTACGTTTCGGGAGAGGACAGTGAGGACTATGAACCAAGTGTAGATGATAGCTGTCGAAGATCTTATTCACCGCCGCACACTCGTAGTAAGGCTAGAAAGCAGTAATCTTTATATGGTTTTAGATATCTACAATCATACAAGTAAATAACATAGTCCTCGTGGTCCCTGGTTTTGTATTAATTGTATCACTGTTAATTAGCACCTAATGTTTAGTTCATTCTCTTTATTGTTATTGTTTGTGGGGGAGATGTTGTGGGTAGTTCATATTATATTGATGTACGATCACCTACAAAAGTAATAAATCAGTTGTTAACCAGACTACGGTATTTCATTACGCTACCAGAAGCCATTCTGGAAGACTAGATTTTGTAAATATAAATTGGATTTTTTTAAATAGTTAAAATGTACTTGATCCCTAGACACTTTTGATGTGTGTATATAAATTGGTAAGTAGACAGGATTTTTCAAGTAATTTAGCTATGGAGGTCTGAAGTATTAGTTCATTTTGGAAAAGGGGTCTCTTGCTCAAAATATTTTGGGAATCTCTGATCTAAACGATAGAACGATAGTATCGATATTATCGATGGTATCGTAACAATTGTTTGACTGACGTTTGTTTCTTTGACAGTACTTTCCTTATATTTTATGTGTTAATTTTTTTTTGTTAGTTACTTGCTTGTGTTTCAGTTGCACTGTTATTTAAATGTTGCGCGCCGTTAACTGGGACAATAAACCATTTTTCTTTTATAATATCGATCTTTTTCTTCTATCGTGTCGACATGAGCTACATAATAATAATAATAACTCATGCCGTGGGAAAAGTATTAGCCAGTCAGCAGGTTGGTAGCAGGGCTGACAGCCCAGGGTGCGCCGGACGATCAATTAAATATCGTCACTCGTGGAGGCTCTACTAATGCACCCCAATAAACACCACCACCACCTTCTTATAATATCGATACTATCGATAGATAGTATTGTTACATACCTTTCAATCGATACTATCGATAGGCCTATCGATATTATGACTGTTTGGGTGGGGGACTATCGATAGTCGATTTTTATGCAACACTAGTGTCTGGCTATGACAAATGTTATTCTACCAAATAAAATATAAACCCAGATCTTATTGCGAACGTAGGAACATGGCAGTGGCGTGCATTGCATATAGGCAATTAGGTATTACCCAGCACCTTCCTCTTTCAAATACAATAGTGATGTAAGTTATTATATTTTTTTCAAAGTACGATGATTGTTTATCTTTTAATAGACCTATTAATGCTAAATTAATCTTCCTACAAAAAAAAACCGCCCAAGAGCATGTCGGGCCATGCTCAGTATTATAGGGTTCCTTAAGTAGGTCTAATTACAAACGAATCAAATCGAATATTAATCATTGATATATATTTAAGTTTTTGCAAATAGCGCCACCTAGCGCTAAATTCTCAGTAGCAGCCTGGAGTCTGGATTTGTGCCCGGTCAATGGCAATAGGCTCGCCCCCTATTACATGGTACTATAACATAACTGGCGAAATGTGGTGGTGGTTACCCCTCTGCCTAACCCTGCGGGGAAATACAGGCGTGATGTTATGTTATGTTAGCACAAAATTTAAGAAGCAAAATTTAAGAAGTGTGTCATATCAATATAACACAAAGTTACTTTTTGTGATTTTTCCAATTAGAAAGTAAATAAAGGAGCATTATTTGCCAAGATCATTTTTCTCTAAGGTCAATGACCTTTGAACTAGGACGTTTTAAGTATTTTTCAGTTTTCTCTCTATAACTCAAAAAATTATAATCACATTATACTCGAAATAATTTTAAAAGAGAGTTTTTACAAAGGTCTATCAATGAGAAAGATTATAAGTTTCTACGTTGCATAGTTTAGAAATGGCAGGATTCACACATTGCAAGCCACTTTGGCGGGCTATATTTCGCAGATGGTACACCTGATAAAATAGTGATGTATGAAACATTACCTTCATTTTAGTAGACCTATTAAATGATACGCCACACGAGGGGGTGCAGCGAAAAAAATTTTTTCATCCCCATTTCACATGTATGGGCGCCACCCCTAAAATACGTAATCACGACTTTTTTATTCTTTTAAAATTGAGATCTATATCTAGACTATTTTTTAACAAAATTTCATTTACTTATGTTTATAGCTGTAGAAGTTATTAAGCTGTAAAGGATTAGGACAGACGGACGGACATGACGAAACTATAAGGGTTCCTTGTAGGATTACGGAACCCTAAAAACAACAACATACACCACAATTAAATTCAAATGAGGTAGGCCAATGCACGCCACTGGAACATGGTTACTTTTTAATTTCGTCGGTTTTTTATTCATTCCATTCCATTAGTTCAATAAAAAGAAAAGAAAAGATAATATAGAAATCTGAGATTCTTTTTACACTAAAGTAGCATGGTGAACTAGTTTATCTCGACTTTTAATTAAATCGACCCTATGAAGCTCAAAGCGCCGCGAAGAGCGGTCAAGTGGCCATAACGGCAGGTGCGTGCCGTGCGTGCCCAGTCGCGGCACCGCACGCAGCTAGGTGTCTTGCAACCAGTGAACTGCTCTTCGCCGCCATTCCGTCGGTATGTGCTAACCCGTATTGCTGGCATTCGTGTTCTCGCGAACTTCATAAAACCTTAATGCAAATGACGAATATTCCGGCCACACTTATCGCAATAACACGAACCCCTGGCCGAACCCCGTCAATGCGGCCGTATCACAGTTTTACCGGCCGTAGGGTAAAGCGGGCCCCTATTGTTAAAATGTGCTGTATTTTCATACGCATAAAATAATTAAGGTCTGCATGCGGCCCGCGAGCCGCGGTATGTGTACCCCTATTCTTTATAATCTATTAGATCATAGTTTTCATGTTTGTTTGTTATTTTTATAGCTACAGCATCTTACCGTCTGTTACCGGAAGTGACACTGACGCGTGAAGTACGCGGCAGTGAAGCAACGTTGCTGCAAAGATGCTTTGCGCCAGGTGTGATCAGTTTGGACTCAGAAGGGCGGGCTTACGTACGAGATGCCAGATACGATACCTGCAGTAGAAATGTGTACAGATATGACGAAATAAAAGATGCCGTCATATTGAGCAGAGTACGAGATCATTTTATATGTATGTATACCTACTTACAATTCTACAGTACAGGGTGTCCATGAAAATGGTACACTTGCTTAAATGGCTGAAAGTGAACAAAACTAACATGAAATCACAACTTTTCTTTTTTCAACATATCCAATATGGAACTATAGCCGTTTAAAGTTTTAATTCATCATCATCATCATCATAATTTCAGCTGAAAGACGTCCAGTGCTGGACATAGGCCTCCCTCAAGCATCGCCACAATGACCAGTCCTGCGCTTTCTTTAGATTATTATTTCCATAATTTTGCATAAAACCACCTGGAATATATAGGGTTATTTGTAAAACACCGTTAACCTCTCAGGACTATGTTACTATCATCATAATCAACAACATTTGTTCCATGACTTTTAAAAATTCATCATATTTTCGTTCAACAGATTTTCATACAAAAATAAAAATATTTAAATTGAACGCTCTAAATGTTACGAAGTCCATGCTAAGCAAAAGAAAGCGCGATAGTTAAATAGCGAGGGGAGCGGCTTTATTTGACGGATTTATTTAGGGCGGCGGGGGCGCTTGAACTTGACCTATTTACGGACGGCCCTCAGTCGGTCGGTCGCTTTGATGCGCTTGCGTCGCGGCAGACGTAGGTAGGTACAGCAAAATACAGAGTTGAAATGTGTTAGATAGGACAACAAAATCTTGAAGGTCTGTTTTTGGTAAATGTTTGTAAAAAGTCATAGAACAAAAGTTGTTGTTTATGATGTTAGTAACATAGTCCTGAGAGGTTAACGGTGTTTTACAAATAACCCTGTATAAAGTAAAAGATATTAAATCAAAGTTTTTTTTGTTTTATCATTTTAGACGTAATTGAAATTTTTTATTTTATCGCATGCCAAGCAAAATCTAAGAAAAATTCGCTCATGAGCAGGATTCAGTACACCAGACATGCAGACAGAGTTCAGTACGCGTAAATGCATTAAAACAATACAATTATTAGTAAGGGTAGGTACATCTATCTATACCTAAGACTAAGAATTAACTGCAAAGTTAGTCGAGTCGGTTAACGTGAATGCTACAGGGTTGCCCCCGAAATTCAAAATTGCTTGCGTTTTTTGCAAGTTGTAGCTCTATTTCTAGTTGTATATCGGTCGGAATATGATTCGCGACAGTAATAACAATATATCTACTGAATAATACTAATATAAAACATTAACCTAGCTCTATCAGCTGTACAAGCTCGATGATATTAATTTACGATCAAATTATCGATTTTCGAGATTTTAGAACTTATTTTATTATTGTCAAATTCAAATTCAAATAATTTATTTTGTGATACACACATTTTTAGGGTTCCGAAGTCCTACAAGGAACCCTTATAGTTTCGTCATGTCCGTCCGTCTGTCCGTCTGTCCGTCTGTCCTAATCCTTTACAGCTTAATAACTTCTACAGTTATAAACATAAGTAAATGAAATTTTGTTAAAAAATAGTCTACATATAGATCTCAATTTTAAAAGAATAAAAGAATCGTTTTTCCGTATTTTAGGGGTGGCGTCCATACATGTGAAATGGAGAAAAAAATTTTTCGCTGCACCTCCTCGTGTGGGATATCATTGAATAGGTCTACTAAAATGAAGGTAATGTTTGATACACCACTTTTTTATCAGATGTACCATCTGCGAAATATAGCCCGCCAAAGTGGCTTGCAATGTGTCGTCCCCCCTGCCATTTCTAAACTATGCAATGTAGAAACTTATTATCTTCCACATTGATAGATCTTTGTAAAAACTCTCTTTTAAAGTTATTTCGAGTATAATGTGATTATAATTTTTTGAGTTATAGAGAGAAAACTGAAAAATACTTAAAACGTCCTAGTTCAAAGGTCATTGACCTTAGAGAAAAATTATCATAGCAAATAATGCTCCTTTAGCTACTTTCTATTTGAAAAAATCACAAAAAGTAACTTTGAAATGACAAACGTCTTAAATTTGGCTTCTTGAATTTATCGCTAGATGGCGCTACTAACAACACGCTCTGAGTCGCGAATGCTGCCGATTATTGCAAAAACTAAAATAGCCATGATTAATATTCGATTTGATTCGTTTGTAATTACACCTACTTAAGGAACCCTATAATACTGAGCATGGCCCGACATGCTCTTGGCCGGTTTTTAATCTTTATTTCTGATTACAGTATCCATATTGTGTTAGTAACATAAAATAACTTATTATCTAGTGTTAGTGCCGATCACCCTCCTTATGAACTGCTTCACAATAGGAGAGCCGAAGCTCTCAGCTACAGTTTTCAGGATGCTGTTGCCACTCCCTCACTCTCTTCAGCAGCAAAGCATAATTATTTTGCGCATAATTTATTTATTGAGTTAGTTTTATATTTTTATGAGTATTATTCAGTAGATAATTATATTGTTATTACTACCGCCAATTATATTTTGATTGATATACAACGCTAAATAGAGCTACAATTTGCAAAAAACGCAAGAACTTTCATGTTTTTAAAATTTTCAGAGCGCTTTAGGTTCTTTTTACATGACATGCTAGGCTCTGGGTGTTTTTAAAATGATACAAGTAAGTTGCGGTTATAATTTTTTCCGAGTAGTGTTGCAGTTTTAATAAAAAGAAACACTAATAAAGGTAGTATTAGAACCGGCTGTTCCGTGTGGTGCCGGACGTAAAGAATTGCACCACCCTATATCTTCTCATGGGTGTCGTAAAAGGCGACTAAGGGATTCACCAGAGGATGGGCAGCAGCGTTCTCTGAGTATTTAATTTAGCATATGCTTGGGGGAGGCCTATGTGGCAGCAGTGGACGTCTTTAGGCTGAAATGATGATGAGGACCGGCTAATAAATGCACTTTGGGTTCTCAAAGACAAAATTAAGAGGAATATGGAAACCCGAACAAAGCTGCAACAAGCACAATTATGGTCAATTACCTACATGAAAGTTAAAAACTACTAACCTGCAAGACAATCAAAAGCACAACGTAACCTCCGGCCGAAATATTGTATTTTTGGGTACTATATATTTATTTTATTATTTTAACGCATTTTACGCATGCGAAGCGAATTCTGAAGATATAAATTGTGGAAGAAAAAATCGAAAAAATCGCTCACGAGCAGGATCCAGGATCAGGATCAGGATCCTGCTCGTGAGCGATTTTTTCTTTCCACAATTTATATCTTTACTATATATTTCTTCAACAGTATATGCGTGGACGTGGATATCGGAAAATAACATCATGTCATATTTATGAACACAATTTCTTCTAATATGCATAAGCGCCTACAGACACAGACGATTACACTATTAACACACATTACACAGATTCCTACCATACTAAATTTCGTTTTTGGGTCATTTTCAAAAAAAGTGTACACTATTAAAAATATGCTACAATTTTTTTATTCGTTCTTTATCCTTTTTCTGCTTCTAATTTACAATTGGTAATCTTTTAAGAATCGAAAAATAACAATAAAACGGCTTAATCTGGATTACTTACTGAAATATAACTCATTTAATGCCCGTAGGGAACAAAAACTATTCCATTCCGCAACCAATAGTTTTTTACTATAAAAATAAAATAAAACACGTCTGGATTTTAAGAAATAGTTTATTTTGTGCAAAGTCTATCGTTCTTTAATAAAAAATATATAAAAAATTAAATCAACCATAGCAAAATATGTGTTCATCATTTTAATTTCCATTACGTTACTCTTTGGACCAAATTAGTTTAATAATTTTTGGTATTTTTTAGGGTTCCGTAGTCCTACAAGGAACCCTTATAGTTTCGTCATGTCCGTCCGTCTGTCCGTCTGTCCGTCTATCCGTCTGTACGTCTGTCCTAATCCTTTACAGCAGCGGTTCTCAAACTTTTTTGGTCACGGAACCCTTTTGACAAGCAAAATACTTGACGGAACCCTACAATAAAACAATAGTTTTTAAAAGTGTATTCTTTATTATATAAGCATAATAAAAGTACAATGTAACAGTTACTAATTATTACTTACTTTAACCACATGCCAAGTACAATAATAGAAGATATTAAAAATGAAAAAATCTTAACTAATGGGAGGTATGAAACTGTTTTTTATTTTTCATCAATTGGTTGATATCAGGTTTGATAGAAGACATTTGAAGTCTCATATCAGGTTCGGCGTCCAGTCTATTGCGATATTTTGTTTTCGTGGCTGCATAGGTTGAGAATCCTGTTTCGCACAAATATGTTGTTGGGAACGGGAGAAGAATATTCAGAGCCATTCTGCCAAGCATTGGATATTCATCACGGATTCTGCACCAAAAATCGTTGAGAGGCGTCGTTTTGAACAGTGACTCCATACTTGTTCTGATGACATTTCTAAAAGAGATTCATATATCTCGTTTGACATACTTTCGGGCTTTTGCAAGTTGGGTAAAAAAGGATTATGAATCCATGAATTCAGCTTCATTTTTGTATTATGTTCTTCGGGAAAATACTTTACAAAAGATGCGCGCATCGAAGTGAGATATTGGACCAATTCTTCAAACACATCATCTTGAAACATTTCCGAGTCGTTATCGCTAACAAACTCACTGAGTGACGTAAAGCTTTCTATTTCTCTCTTACCAACGCAAATAATCCAAAAATCTAATTTTCTTTTGAAGGCAGTTATTTTGTTATAGGCCTGGAACACTGTTGTCTGTTTACCTTGCAATGATAAATTCAATTCGTTCAGTTTTTGAAAGATATCCGCCATAAAAGACAATCGGAACAATCAAGTTTTATCATACAAACGGTCTTTCAAATTAAAAGAAACTGTATCTGCTGAAAGAAACATTTGTAACTCGGCTCTAAGTTCAAATAGCCTTGTTAAAGTTTTACCCCGAGACAGCCATCGCACTTCTGTATGCAGCAGCAGTGTTTTATGTTTGCTGCCATAATCTTCACACAATAATGAGAACAATCGGGATTGTAGTGGTCGTGATTTGATAAAATTAATTATTTTTACCGCTTCATCCATAACTAATTTTAGATTTGACGGCATTTGCTTCATCGCAAGTGCTTGTCTATGCAGAATACAATGGCTGGAACTACAATTAGGCGCTTTACTTTTTATTCGTGATACTGCTCCTGCTGTTTTACCTGTCATCGCCTTGGCCCCATCTGTACAAATGTCAATGCAATCGTTCCAACTAAGATTATTTTCTTTAAAAAATATGTTTATTTTATTAAAAATTTCTTCCCCGGTAGTGTTTGTGGGCAGCGGTGAACACATAAGCATGTCTTCTTCAAAAGAACGTTCATATGGATATCTCACGATAACCAGCAAGATAGCCAGACCAGTGACATCAGTTGACTCATCCATTTGCAAGGCGAATCGTGTTTTTTGTAGACGTGCAACTAGTTCTTGTTTGACGTAGCTTGCCAGATCATGGATTCGCCGTGAAACAGTATCGTTTGATAGCGGTACAGTAGAAAGATGCTTTGCAGATTTTTCATCGAGCATACATTTTGTTATGTCTAACACACATGGCTTTATAAAATTCTCAGCGATAGTGTGCGCTTCACCTGCTTGTGCAATGCGATAGCTAACTAAATATGATGCCTCCGTGGCCTTTTCATTGATAGTTTGTGTTACATACATCATATTTTTTTGACTTTCCAATAACTGTTCTTTTTTACGAACAAAAAATTCTTTATTCTTGTCTTTAGACTCGGGGTGTACAGTTTCTAAATGTCTGCGTAATTTGGCAGGTGTCATGGAACTATTAGGAAGCAGTTTACTACATAACATGCAGAGAGGTGAGCCGTTGGAATCAACAAATCCGAAACTGATATATGATTCATCATACTTCCTTTTTTTCGTCTTTGAAACCGTGGAGCTTGACGTCGTGGCATCATCGTCTGGATCGGTAATTGCTGTATTCTCCGCGCGTACTGCTTTTGAACATTCAGCGTCATTAGAAGATGTCGTTGCAACACGTTTAACACCTTTAAGCCAACGTTCCATTCTTCTTTATTAATAATGTTACACGTCAGGATGGTAGGGTCAAAATAATGCACAATCGTTACTGCGTTTATGAGACAAAGTTTAGTCCAAAGAAGAAATGTACAAAACTGATACAATCAGAATACAGCGGGCAGTAGAACTTACAAGAAGGCAGCAGGCTAGCCAGCTTGTAAGTAGGTAGGTACGAACTTATCGCTCCGAACGCTAATCGTCAACTGACTGACGAGGCGCGACTTTTTTTATATAATAGCGCTTTTATACTTAGTCCTAGACTCGAACTCGAACATTCTCAAAAATACTCGAGTCGGCGCCTTTGATAAACAAAAAGCGGAAATAAAAATATAAACACAAAAAAATGCGTTGTAAACAATCTCGACTTTATGCTTTTGAAGATAGAGCCGAAAGTCGCTTGTTCACAACTATAGCGTCTAATTCAGAGGCGGCTTTTATCAAAGGGACTGCGCGCTCACAAGTATACGCGCGGCGGGCGGATTCAAAACGTTCGACCAGTGACCAGAGAGAGGTGTTTTGTTTTTTTTTTCTAAATTCTTGCGGAACCCCTACAGGGGTATCGCGGAACCCTAGGGTTCCGCGGAACACACTTAGAGTACCGCTGCTTTACAGCTTAATAACTTCTACAGTTATAAACATAAGTAAATGAAATTTTGTAAAAAAAAGGTTTAGATATAGATCTCAATTTTAAAAGTATAAAAAAATCTTGGTAACGTTTTTTAGGGGTGGCGCCCATACATGTGAAATGGGGATGTAAATTTTTTTTTCGCTGCACCCCCTCGTGTGGGGTATCATTGAATAGGTCTACTAAAATGAAGGTAATGTTTCATACATCACTTTTTTATCAGGTGTACCATCTGCGAAATATAGCCCACCAAAGAGGCTTACAATGTGTCCCCCCCCTGCCATTTCCAAACTATGCAACGTTGAAACTTGTAATCTTCCACGTTGATAGATTTTTATAAAAACTCTCTTTTAAAATTATTTTGAGTATAATATGATTATAATTTTTTGAGTTATAGTGTGAAAACTGAAAAATACTTGAGACGTCCTAGTTCATAGGTCATTGACCTTAGATAAAAATGATCTTAGCCAGCGACGACACAGCCCCTAGACGCCACATAACAGGCGACCGATTTCTATCACACATAAGGGAAAAATCATGTATGTAAGCCGCCACTCAAACAATTTGAATCAGTTACGACCACTTCTGTGAGCCGTTGACACTTCCGTGTTAGTGAACACAAAATTTACAAATAAAGGTTATAATGACTTCTTGCACAGTACGATTGTGTTGTAAAAACAGCAAGACTTTAAGTGTCCAGAAAGACGGCATAACATTTCATCGTTAAGTTAATAATGTCATTATCCAATTAGATTTTTCAACTGATTTAATATTTAATGAGAGTTCATCTTATACTGGTTAATTCGTAACGGACACCAAAGGTGCAGACGGCACGTTGATGTCTTTCACAAAACATCTCTTTCTTACGCAAGCACTTAATACACTATCTCTTTCCCTCTATTTAATTGTCAATGTAACTAGTGATGTACTAAATCTGTTATCGATGAAACAAAGTTCTCCATACTATCAACGAAATTGAAAAATATAGGTATTAGAATATTTTGTAATCTACAAAAAAAAAAAAAAAACTACGATTTCAAACATTCAATCTTTATATACCTATAACAGCCAGGGAGTCTACTCCCGTTCAACGATAAACGAACTTTTGTTCCGACCGATACGTACACGATAAATGATATATGTACATTTTTTAGGGTTCCGTAGACCTACAAGGAACCCTTATAGTTTCGTCATGTCCGTCCGTCTGTCCGTCTATCCATCTGTCCGGCTGTCCTAATCCTTTACAGCTTAATAACTTCTACAGTTATAAACATAAGTACATGTAATTTTGTTAAAAAATAGTTTAAATATAGATCTCAATTTTAAAAGAATAAAAAATGCGTGATCATGTATTTTAGGGGTGGCGCCCATACATGTGAAATGGGGATGAACATATTTTTTTCGCTCCACTCCCTCGTGTGTGGTATCATTGAATAGGTCTACTAAAATGAAGGTAATTTTTGATACAGCACTTTTTTATCAGGTGTACCATCTGCGTAATATAGCCAGCTAAAGTGGCTTGCAATGTGTCCCTGCCATCTCTAAACTATGTAACGTAGATACTTATAATTCTCCACGTTGATAGACCTTTGTAAAAACACTCTTTTAAAATTATTTTGAGTATAATGTGAATATAAATTTTTGAGTTATAGAGAGAAAACTGAAAAATACTTAAGACGTCCTAGTTCAAAGGTCATTGACCTTAGAGAAAAATGATCTTAGCAAAGAATGCTCCTTTAGTTAGTTCCTTTAGTTAGTTAGTGTTCCTTCGTGACACACATTCGAGGCTCTTAAGGTCATCAGAAAACCTCACGTTGGCGATACCATCGCATTCCACAAATTTCTTTGGTAATTCTTTTACAGTTCAGGCTGCTCGCCTGTGTAATGCTTTGCCAGTACAAGTGAGGCGTGCTCAATCTTTGCCTATATTTAAAAAACTGGTAAATGATCGCTACCTATCATCACTGTAATTTCCGGCAGGTACATTATGTAATATTTAGACATATTGTATTGTATTTATTATGTTTATTGTATCTTATATTTATGTAGTTTTGTTATAGATATATGTATAGTATTTATGTTATGTAGTATATGTATTCTATTATGTTGTTACACTGCGTACTACCCCTCTACTTGCCCATATTGTCCATCCTAAGGTTGTCTGGAAGAAATCGCCTTGAGCGATAAGACCGCCCATTGTACATGTGTTCTATATAAGTCATATATGTTGCTATCTTCTTTTGTGTACAATAATATTTGTATTGTATTGTTGAAAAAAAAATGACTTTCCTTCGTACGTACGTATTTTTACATTTATTACGTATTACTAATTACTACATATTTAACTGTCGAAAACATTGAAAATTTAAAATTAACTAATAAAATTACAGTAAAAACTACAACAAAAGACCCTTCTTTTGTTGTACAAACAAAATTATAGATCTCAAACGATTTTTAACCTAATTGACTACAAGTTAAGTTAGAAATCGTAAAAATAAAGAAAGTCGCTAGCTAGCCACCAATAGCCAATAGCTATTTTACTAGGTCAGCTCACGGCAGCGCGGCGGCTGCCCGCTACACCGTAAACTTGTTGGTTATTCGAAGCAGTATCCAATAGCTAGCTATCGTGTTGACAGATATCGTAGCCATTGATCGAAGTAGCCATGGCTATTTGTTGAATAGCCGCTATTTAGCTAGTTATTAGAGTAGCTACCCATTTCTAGGCCTTACTCCTGACCCCGCCTGGATCGAGTGCTGTATCAATCGAATTTGAATTCGAGTTAGTGTCAAATCGTACTGCTTTTTTCTAGGAATTGAAATTAGCTCGATTTGGTTCAGAGCTTGAACCAGTCGGGAGTAAGGCCCACGATGTTAATTTACAACTTCCACACGGACAGGGTCACAAGCACAGCTAGGAATGAATAATTTAGTAAAATAACAACTTTTGTGTCACATTCGATTTTATTTAAGATTTGCACGGATGTGTAATATTTCTCCATGAAGCTACTTGGTCTTTTACTTCTTTCGAAGGCCTCTTTGCGAAAAACTTCCTCAATTAAAATCAATCGCACTATTACATCCCTGAAAATGTTTGGTTTTGTTAAAACCTATTAAATATCACAATAATACTGTCAAACGCGGTTTGACACGTAAACACTGAAAAAATTACTCAGTACTATCAGAATTTCGCTTTCAATTACTACTAAAATAAAATAATAAAAAAGATTTCAATACCCAAAAGAGACCTCTTGAGCAGTCGCATAATTTGAGGTTACATTGACGACAATTGTACAGTTTACTGTCTAATTCAACATTATTTATATAAAAACAATCAGAAATATATCAAATAGGTTTAGGTAAGGTTAGAACTGTGAGCGAGCGAAGTGAGTGGTGCCGCGGTAGCTGCCAGCGAGTACTAGAACCAAATTACTGTTATTAGTTGTTATATTCATTAGTCACAAAATTTGTTTTATTTGATTATATCGAATGGTATTTATAATGGCTTTATTATAAAAGCTCAAAGTTACAAATGCACTATTCGAAGGCTATACATATATAAAATTAATTTATTTAAAAAATGATTAGTGGTGATTAGATTTTTTTTTTTTGTCCTTTAAATTTAAGTTATTTTTGAGTAGGTTCTTTTCTTTTGAATAGCGTTTTATTTACGTGCTAATTAGCTGTTATAGTTTGCAATAATATTTGTTTTTGTTCCGTGCTGTGTTCACTTTTAAATGTTAAGTAGGTACAATAATATTTATACCTAGACGTAGTACCTAGTATGTTAATGTAACATTTTGTGTAATATTGCTGGGTAAAATAAATAATATAATACTACTACTAAATTAATTATTTTATTATTTAATATTTATTTACTATATAAACGGACAATTACCTCTTTTAAAATATCCGCTTTACAAAATAATAACTCCATATTCAACACCAAATAAATACATAAAGATATTTTTAAAGATATAATTATCTTAATTCTGAAAGTACAGAGCACCCGTCTTACTTTCAAAATTAAGATAATTTTGAAAGACTCTCTCCCTACATGTAATACTTACTATTATTATTAGTATATTAATTACTTTATTATTAAATAATATTAAAAGAAATAAGAAGCTAAAATCCTTATAATTAATACTACGTATTACATAAAAATAATATCGATAAAATAATATTTTATCGATATTATATCGTGTTGAATCTAAATCTGTCTCGTCTCTAACCCTACAAAGTTTGAAGTTTCTATGACATAATGACATTGTCAGGGCCAACCGGATCGCAGTACCCCGCTTCCTCATACCTCAGCTAGTGGCAGAATTGTTTGTACGCATTAAATTCAATAATATCCGTCTAGGGGCTGTGTTGTCGCTGATCTTAGCAAATAATGCTCCTTTAGTTACTTTCTATTTAAAAAAATCACAAAAAGAAACTTTGTGTTATATTGATGACACAAAGTAACAGCGCCACCTAGCGCTAAATTTACGAAGTGTGTCATATGAATATATGAATCACTTCTTAAATTCAGCGCTAGGTGGCGCTGTTTGCAAAAACTAAAATAGCAATGATTAATATTCGATTTGATTAGTTTGTAATTAGACCTACTTAAGGATATACTGAGCATGGCCCGACATGCTCTTGGGCGGTTTTCTTAATTACGATACAAGTCCTACAAGGAACCCTTATAGTTTCGTCATGTCCGTCCGTCTGTCCGTCTGTCCTAATCCTTTACAGCTTAATAACTTCTACAGTTATAAACATAAGTAAATGAAATTTTGTTAAAAAATAGTCTGCATATAGATCTCAATTTTAAAAGAATAAAAATATAGTTTTTACGTTCTTTAGGGGTGGCGCCCATACATGTGAAATGGGGAAAAAAAAATTTTTTCGCTGCACCCCATCGTGTGGGGTATCATTGAATAGGTCTACTAAAATGAAGGTAATGTTTTATACACCACTTTTTTATCAGGTGTACTATCTGCGAAATATAGCCCGCCAAAGCGGCTTGCAATGTGTCCCCCCCCCTGCCATTTCTAAACTATGCAACGTAGAAACTTATAATCTTCCATATTGATAGACCTTTGTGAAAACTCTCTTTTAAAATTATTTCGAGTATAATGCGATTATAATTTTTTGAGTTATAGACAGAAAACTGAAAAATACTTAAAACGTCCTAGTTCAAAGGTCATTGATCTTAGAGAAAAATTATCTTGGCAAATAATGCTCCTTTAGCTACTTTCTATTTGAAAAAATCACAAAAAGTAACTTTGACATCAATCAGACTTCTTAAATTTGGCTTCTTGAATTTATCGCTAGATGGCGCTACTAACAACATGCTCTGAGTCGCGAATGCTGCCGATTATTGCAAAAACTAAAATAGCCATGATTAATATTCGATTTGATTCGTTTGTACACCTACTTAAGGAACCCTATAATACTGAGCATGGCCCGACATGCTCTTGGCCGGTTTTTGATTATAATAATCATACGATTACCTACACTCTAAATTATTAGAAATGTATAACACATAATATTTCGGAATAAAAATAATATTTAAAGCAAAATATAAAATGGGACAGTCACGGAATAGACTGTTCCTTTAACGGAAAAGAATTCTTAAGAATAATACACATTGACAAGAAAATGAGATCAAATTATTACAACATACACTTCTAATATAGTTATTTTAATTACTTAATTTTTCGCAAAAATATAAAGGACTAACAAAAAAAGTAACACAAATTCACGTTAAGAATTAATTTAAAGTCCGGTACAAAAATTAAATATTGTTTAGTTCGATAGAAACTTAATGAATAATGTTCCTAAGAATTCCATTCCGAAACTTTTAAATCCCAATTCTACGTTACCTGCGTTTTGGTTACGGAACGGAAGTATTGGGAGCCTATCTTTATACAGTTTTACTATTTATTATTTTAAATACACATCACATCAACAAGCTTAGTATCAAATTGGGTTCACTGAAAGCTAATAGAGATATCAAAACAATTTTCAAGAAATAAACTTATATACTTACATCGAAATTGGTTGCGGTTGCTGAACGTCGAAAACAGACCGTTACGAAGTGCGTGTTGGTAAGTCGCCAATCGCCGTCAAAACGGACGAAAAAACTACGGAATCCGTTTTACAGGATTTAAAATTATGCCCATTAAAATAAAAAAATGCATAGCAGTAGTTTTATTGCATCATCTCGCTAATATTGTGGTTTCGGAAGGGAATTTTCCACTTTAACTAATTTATGTCCTCACAAATTAAAATTATTTTAAATATTTTGATCGACATCACACCATTCCTGTAATTGTGAAAACAATCATACTTAACTATACTTTCAGAAATATCAAACACACCAGTATATTTAAGTCAACAAAATACATTAAAATAAGGTTATTTTTCTAAAATTGGCAGTGGGACAGCGCTAAAATAGAAACTTTCTACCAATTTTTTTGAAAATTAAGTTATTAAGACTGTGTTTTTAGGCATCAAAATTATAGATTATTATTAGGAACTGACCACAGATCATAATTTTTAATATTGTTTTTCTAAAAAGTAAATAATATTCTTTGAAAATTTATCCAAACTCGTGGGACACACCCGAAACACGGATGTACACTTTTTCTGAAAATGACCCTTTTACAACAACGAAAATAAAAAAATAAAAAAAACATTGGTGACATCTCAATCACAGCCAGTTTCTTAACTCTTCTCATTTTGAGAAGAGGCCCGTGCCCAGCAGTGGGACAGTAATGGGCTGATTATGTCATACTATATTTTCTGTAATAATAACAACATTTTAGTTGTATTTTTAGGAACCAACCAACAATCATGACCTCTACTTTGTTTTGTATGCAACTTAATACAATAGAGGGGCAAAGCTGTATCGCTGGATCTATTCAACCGAATAAGATGAAACATACCCTATTTTTCAAGTTAGACTAATACCTATACAAATACAAAGTTTCATTACGACCTGTTCAGCTGTTTTCACGTGAAGAGGTAACAAACAGACAGACAAAAATTCTAAAAACGATCGATTCGTGTTCTATTGCTTAATTCTAGTCCCCCTAGCCGGTTTTCGCGAAAAAGTACTCGATGTACAGACTTTTCGACCTTTACAATGTTATTATAGTATAGATGGTTTGACCGACAACCTGATGAAGGTCGCGGGTATCCGCTGGATGCGGAAAGCGCAGGTCCGGTCGTTGTCGCGATGCTTGGGGGAGGCCTATGTGCAGTCTTTCGGCTGAAATGATGATGACATGAAAAATTAAGAAAACGGAAAAATTGCCATCAATTTACGACTGTATGTTGAGTTAAATATTTTAGTATTGTGATGATAGATAGTTTGACTATAGTGCATACCAGGGTTGTTGCGAACACCAGCATCCGCTGATCAACAGCATCATTTTCTACATCAGCATCTGCATTAATTAATGCTGACATTATTTTGCTGATGTTCGTCTCGCAACATGAGTACATGTTTGTTGTCAAATCTCATGTCAGCTCAGCTCCTGTGGTTGGCCGGCAAAAATGTTAACAATTAATCACAACGCTTGACCTGAGATTTGACAGCTAATTAGTAATATTTTGCGTTAACCAGCCTTTCGGAACTTCTTCTTCTTCTTTCGTGTCAATGGTTCACACTTTTTTTATATAATATTTGGCCTTTCGGAACTGGGGAATAATAATTATAATTTAAAAACTAAATGCATGTAAATTTTCATGCTTTCTGCCGGATAGGACCGTATTTCAAGAGATAAGAAGCTGACTACCGATGGACTAGCTAGAGACTTTAAACCATAGCTCGGGAATTTATTTATATTTATTTATTTTATTTTATATTTTTGGGACATTTTTTAATGGATGACGATGCATTATATTAACTTACTTTCGCTTTAAAAACGCGGTATAAAAAATTCAATAGATAGATAGATAGAATATTCTTTATTGTACACCAATAACATTATTAAACTTAGGACTACATGTAAAATAAGGGTACATTGGCGGTCTTATCGCTAATAGCGATATCTTCCAGACAACCTTTGGATGGACAAGGAAAACGTGAAAAATAGATGGGGGCAGTATGTGGTGCACTTTCATAAAGTTTACTATTATTTAATATAATAAATAAATAAATATTTACCTACCATAGAAAATATTACATGTATAAATATATAAAATAAATTCTAATATATATCTATAAATATACAGGGTGGAAACTTTCAGCGGGGCAGTAAGGGGAAGTACCTTATCCGTTGCAGCTACGCGAAAATGGTCTTAGGAGACTATCCATATTTTTGTATGGAATTTTGATCCCCATTCACAGTTTAAAAAAAAAATACTGTTAGCAAGAAAATAGACATTTTACACATAAACATTTTTTTATAGCAATCGATCCTGTTTCTAATACTGATCAAAAACTTCTATGGGACCAACCATCGTTGGAGTACTCGAAAAGTCACAAATTGCAAAAAACTTATCCCGTATATTTTGTATGAAAATATTACGCAAAAGCTTTTTTAGTGACGGTTGAGATCTTTTTGTTGACTGAATAAAAAGATAAGTTTAAAAACAATTCAAATTTCGAACTCGTTATTATTAAATAATCTTGACAGTTTGTTGCGTCAGAAAAGCTCTGAGTGTGTTGTCGATTTTACATTAAGTGCATAATTGGGCAGCTATTGTTTAGAGAAAAATGACCTCCAATTTAGAACGTTTAGACTTGCTAGAAGCATATTACGTAAATAATAAAAATACATCGGCTGCGTTAGAATGGTATAGGATCAAATATCCAAATCGTCATGTGCCAACCAGAAAGGTTATTACAAATCTTTTAAGAAATCTTGCACAAGGTGGCTCTTTCAAGAAAAAATCTGTACGCTACCCATTTATACTAGATGAAAATTTGATCATTTCTGTTCTTACACTTGTCGAAGCTTATCCCGAAATATCATCAAGAGCAGTCGCTGAAGAAGTAGGTGTCTCACATCGTTTTGTGCTAAAGATATGGAAGAAGTATGGTTATAAATGTTACCGACAGGGGCGACTAGTTCAAGCCTTACATTCAGGGGATGCCGCTCGAAAACTTACTTTTTGCAGGTGGTTAAGAGGAAAAATAAGCAGAGATTACCATTTTCTGAATTTTATATTATGGTCTGATGAAACAAATTTTTCTAATAATAATGGAATGTACAACCGGCGAAATCACCATTATTGGTGAAGAGAAAATCCTCTCAGGTTTCGCGAAACACATAATGCGATTTTCTTTTAATTGTTGGTGTGGTATAATGTGGAACCGAGTGATGATGGTGGAATTTTATGAAGGCACCTTGAATTCCAACATTTATAACAACAGAATATTAGAGAATCTTGAAAACCTCGTCGATGATTTACCACTGTCGGAATCAAGAAGAATGTTTTTTCAACAAGATGGCGCTCCACCTCACAACAGCTGCAGTACGCGTTCGACTTTGAACCGACAGTTTGGTGATCAATGGATAAAAACACATGGTCCTATTTCTTGGCGAGCGCGTAGTCCAGATCTGACGCCTCTAGATTTCTTTTTGTGGGGCTACCTGAAAACTGAGGTTTACAAAAAGCAATACGATAGTGTTCAAGAACTTAAAGACTCACTAACCACAATTTTGTATGGAATTCATACAAATAAATTATCAGTAGCCACTAGGTCGGTACAGAAACGAATCAATTTATGTATTCGTCAAAATGGCGGTCATTTCGAGCACTTCATATCGTAGGGCAAGAAACAGCAATATTTTAAATAAGAATAACATCATCAAGTTATGTTAGTTAATAAAAAAAGAAAATTAATACGCCTTGTTTTTGATATGTGTAAAATTCTACGTGATCATTTGTCTTTTTTTTTTTTTTTTTTGTATTTCAGTTAAACAAATTCTTTACAAAATGTAAGGGAAAAGTTTTTTGCAATTAGTGACTTTTTGAGTACTCCAACGATGGTTGGTCCCATAGAAGTTTTTGATCAGTATTAGAAACAGGATCGATTGGCACCAAAAAATGTTTTTGTGTAAAATGGCTATTTTCTTGCTAACAGTATTTTTTTTTAAACTGTGAATGGGGATCAAAATTCCATAAAAAAATATGGATAGTCTCCTAAGACCATTTTCGCGTAGCTGCAACGGATAAGGTACTGCCCCGCTGAAAGTTTCCACCCTGTATACCAAATATATACAATATAAAATAAATAAAAATAAATATCTTTGGGAATTTTTTACACAGCACCATCTAGTCCCAAACTAAGCAGAGCTTGTGCTGTGGGTACTAGACAATGGATATAATACTTAAATACTTTTTTTTTGTAAATACATACATACTTATAATACTTAAGCAACACCCAGACCAACACAAACACTTATGTTCATCACACAAATATTTGTGTCCTGTGGGAATCGAACCCACGACCTCGTTATCAGCAGTCCGACACTCGAACCACTAGACCACAGAGGTCGTCGTAATATATACAAAACAATTACAATACAATATTATTACAATAGATAAGGTAGGTACATAAAAAACAATTAAAACAGCAGTTGTTGTGGCTATGCTTAGGGGAGGCCTATGTCCAGCAGTGGACATCTTTCGGCTGAAATGATGATGACATGAAAAATTAAGAAAACGCAATTCCGTCAATTTACGACTGTATGTTGAGTTAAATATTTTTGTATAAACTTAGTTTTGTTCTTTTACAGTTAACGTGGAATCCGTTGGAGCTATGCCACCTAATGTAATATTTGTGGAGGCTGTTAAAATATTACGAAACAAATGTAAATCGTTTTTGGATGAATTAAATAAATTTAACTAACTTTATTCGCTTTTATTATTGTATTTGTACCTACATAAAATAGTTATTTCATGTTAGGTACGCATCGAAATATATTATTTAGCTGTATATGTACCACGTAAATTAGTAAGTAGTTTAAAATTCTGGAAAGCTGAATTTTGTAGCTACAATAATTTTTGGTGAGATCTAAATTTTTTTTGTAACACAAATTGATCTTAATTTGTTGATAAAAATAAATAATTTGATTGAATGAAATGTTTATTCATCATATTTTAACTAGACGTGTGCGCCGATGCCAAAATCTCCGGCGGCGGGCGCCGGTAAAAAATCGGCGGCGGCGACGTGATTTCGGCGCGGAGAATTTAAATAAAAATTTCTAGCGTGTAGAAATGTTTTATTCTGGTTAAATGTTTTATTTTTGTTTTTAAGGTATTATACTGACGTAATAGAGACACTGTCACCTCATTATCACGTCACCGAAAACGAAATGAGTATATGTGCGAAATTGACACGTGTAGGAGTGATTTTTAGTGATGTGACATGGACGTTTCCGCATTATCGATATAGTTCAACCGGCCTTACTTTTAAGGTGAATGCTACAGGGTACCCCGCGAAATTCAAAATTTTTGCCGTTTTTTGCAAATTGTAGCTTTATCTCGCGTTGTATATCGGACAAAATATGATTGGCGGAAATAATAACAATATATCTACTGAATAATACTCATAAAAATATTAACCTAGCTCTATTAGCTGTACTAGCTTGATAATATTAATTTACGATCAAATTATCGATTTTCGAGCTTATACAGCTTATAGAGCTAGGTTAATATTTTTTATGAGAATTATTCCTTAGATATATTGTTACTATTTCCGCAAATCATATTTTGACCTATATACAACGCGAAATAAAGCTACAATTTGCAAAAAACGCCAAAAAAGTTGAATTTCGCGGGCTACCCTGTAACATTCACCTTAAGGAGTGGTAGTATTTTAAAACTGCTAAGCTATTAAGTAACTATTGTTTTAAAATTACAGATATTTGAGACATAATTTTATTTATTTTAAAAGATTGAGTTACGCAATTAAGGGCTATATTATAATTACATTATTAATGTCACGAAGGTAAGGAATACATAAATAAGAAATAAAAAAATCAATTAATCATCATTTCAGCCGTAAGACGTCCACTGCTGGACACAGGCCTCCCCCAAGCATATATTGGGGGGATATGTCATATTCGCCACGCTTGGTAGGCGGGTTGGCGATCGCAGTTGGTTGGTTAAATACTCAGAGAACGCTGCTGCCCATTCTCTGGTGAATCCCTTAGTCGCCTTTTACGACACCCATGAGAAGATATACGATGGTGCAATTCTTTACGTCCGGCACCACACGGAACATTTTACAATTAATCATATTAGTTTTAATTAGGTGTATAGAAAGGTTTTCAATCCCGGAACCAAGTTCCTATACACGATTCCGGAATTGGTCAAATTATTGAATTTTTATGAAAAATTACAATATCTATGAACTTAACAAGTTTTCTTGTCCAGTCAACTTAAGTTACACATCAAACTTATCCTACTAATTTATATTACTACATGTAATACTAATGTAAATTTATAGTATATTAAATGTAGTATATTATTTTGCGAGTAAAGTCCGGTTTGCTAATAGCTTTATCATGCGTACCGCCAAAGAGTGGAATTCCTTGCCGGCGTCAGTGTTTCCCGAGAAATATAATCTGGTGGTCTTCAAGACTCGAGTGAATAGGTTTTTGCTGGGCAAGCGTGTACCATCGTCGACGTGTGCGTCATCCCAGCGAAAAAGTGTCGAATTTATTAATTCGAGATAAGTAAATCGTTAGTGTATGACGTCGTGTAATTGTGTATGAACATTTCAGATTTGTGTGTCCAACCCTTTTTGGGATATTCATCAAAAACGTTTTCCGCTGGAACGACGTCTTCCCAGCGAGACTTTTTTTTTCCAAAGGACGTAAGTAAAATAAAATAGTTACATGGATTAGACTATAACGAAAGGTAAATGTGTATGCATAAATGAGATTTGTGTGTCTAAAGACTCCGAAGATATTCAAGTTTCCGCTGCGGTGACGTTTGGCTGATTGCTGGATATCATAAACGGTTAGGCGAATAGTTGTGACTTTTTTTACACATGTTGCGATTCTTTTGTGTGTAATGTTTGTGAAAACAGACTTCGAAAAAAAATTACCGCTAGGAAGCTATAAAATTTAAAATGAAATCAGGTTATTAGGTCCTAGTACTGCGAATATGAGCTCCGAAGCCTAAATGTTAAAGTTTATTTGTACCTTATAAATGCTGACAATGTCATGTTAAGTCTCATCGATGTACTGTAAGTAAATAATGAATTATGAACAAAATTGCTAGGTCTGGGCCACGATGTTGTTCGCCATTCGATTGGACGAGTTTACTATGGGTTGGCAAATTAAAAGGTATCCCATTCGTTAGTGTATTACAGCGGTACTCTAAGTGTGTTCCGCGGAACCCTAGGGTTCCGCGATACCCCTGTTCCGGGGTTCCGCAAGAATTTAGAAAAAAAAAACAAAACACCTCTCTCTGGTCACTGGTCGAACGTTTTGAATCCGCCCGCCGCGCGTATACTTGTGAGCGCGCAGTCCCTTTGATAAAAGCCGCCTCTGAATTAGACGCTATAGTTGTGAACAAGCGACTTTCGGCTCTATCTTCAAAAGCATAAAGTCGAGATTGTTTACAACGCATTTTTTTGTATTTATATTTTTATTTCCGCTTTTTGTTTATCAAAGGCGCCGACTCGAGTATTTTTGAGAATGTTCGAGTTCGAGTCTAGGACTAAGTATAAAAGCGCTATTATATAAAAAAAGTCGCGCCTCGTCAGTCAGTTGACAATTAGCGTTCGGAGCGATAAGTTCGTACCTACCTACTTACAAGCTGGCTAGCCTGCTGCCTTCTTGTAAGTTCTACTGCCCGCTGTATTCTGATTGTATCAGTTTTGTACATTTCTTCTTTGGACTAAACTTTGTCTCATAAACGCAGTAACGATTGTGCATTATTTTGACCCTACCATCCTGACGTGTAACATTATTAATAAAGAAGAATGGAACGTTGGCTTAAAGGTGTTAAACGTGTTGCAACGACATCTTCTAATGACGCTGAATGTTCAAAAGCAGTACGCGCGGAGAATACAGCAATTACCGATCCAGACGATGATGCCACGACGTCAAGCTCCACGGTTTCAAAGACGAAAAAAAGGAAGTATGATGAATCATATATCAGTTTCGGATTTGTTGATTCCAACGGCTCACCTCTCTGCATGTTATGTAGTAAACTGCTTCCTAATAGTTCCATGGCACCTGCCAAATTACGCAGACATTTAGAAACTGTACACCCCGAGTCTAAAGACAAGAATAAAGAATTTTTTGTTCGTAAAAAAGAACAGTTATTGGAAAGTCAAAAAAATATGATGCATGTAACACAAACTATCAATGAAAAGGCCACGGAGGCATCATATTTAGTTAGCTATCGCATTGCACAAGCAGGTGAAGCGCACACTATCGCTGAGAATTTAATAAAGCCATGTGTGTTAGACATAACAAAATGTATGCTCGATGAAAAATCTGCAAAGCATCTTTCTACTGTACCGCTATCAAACGATACTGTTTCACGGCGAATCCATGATCTGGCAAGCTACGTCAAACAAGAACTAGTTGCACGTCTACAAAAAACACGATTCGCCTTGCAAATGGATGAGTCAACTGATGTCACTGGTCTGGCTATCTTGCTGGTTATCGTGAGATATCCATATGAACGTTCTTTTGAAGAAGACATGCTTATGTGTTCACCGCTGCCCACAAACACTACCGGGGAAGAATTTTTTAATAAAATAAACATATTTTTTAAAGAAAATAATTTTAGTTGGAACGATTGCATTGACATTTGTACAGATGGGGCCAAGGCGATGACAGGTAAAACAGCAGGAGCAGTATCACGAATAAAAAGTAAAGCGCCTAATTGTAGTTCCAGCCATTGTATTCTGCATAGACAAGCACTTGCGATGAAGCAAATGCCGTCAAATCTAAAATTAGTTATGGATGAAGCGGTAAAAATAATTAATTTTATCAAATCACGACCACTACAATCCCGATTGTTCTCATTATTGTGTGAAGATTATGGCAGCAAACATAAAACACTGCTGCTCCATACAGAAGTGCGATGGCTGTCTCGGGGTAAAACTTTAACAAGGCTATTTGAACTTAGAGCCGAGTTACAAATGTTTCTTTCAGCAGATACAGTTTCTTTTAATTTGAAAGACCGTTTGTATGATAAAACTTGGTTGTTCCGATTGTCTTTTATGGCGGATATCTTTCAAAAACTGAACGAATTGAATTTATCATTTCAAGGTAAACAGACAACAGTGTTCCAGGCCTATAACAAAATAACTGCCTTCAAAAGAAAATTAGATTTTTGGATTATTTGCGTTGGTAAGAGAGAAATAGAAAGCTTTACGTCACTCAGTGAGTTTGTTAGCGATAACGACTCGGAAATGTTTCAAGATGATGTGTTTGAAGAATTGGTCCAATATCTCACTTCGATGCGCGCATCTTTTGTAAAGTATTTTCCCGAAGAACATAATACAAAAATGAAGCTGAATTCATGGATTCATAATCCTTTTTTACCCAACTTGCAAAAGCCCGAAAGTATGTCAAACGAGATATATGAATCTCTTTTAGAAATGTCATCAGACACAAGTATGGAGTCACTGTTCAAAACGACGCCTCTCAACGATTTTTGGTGCAGAATCCGTGATGAATATCCAATGCTTGGCAGAATGGCTCTGAATATTCTTCTCCCGTTCCCAACAACATATTTGTGCGAAACAGGATTCTCAACCTATGCAGCCACGAAAACAAAATATCGCAATAGACTGGATGCCAAACCTGATATGAGACTTCAAATGTCTTCTATCAAACCTGATATCAACCAATTGATGAAAAATAAAAAACAGTTTCATACCTCCCATTAGTTAAGATTTTTTCATTTTTAATATCTTCTATTATTGTACTTGGCATGTGGTTAAAGTAAGTAATAATTAGTAACTGTTACATTGTACTTTTATTATGCTTATATAATAAAGAATACACTTTTAAAAACTATTGTTTTATTGTAGGGTTCCGTCAAGTATTTTGCTTGTCAAAAGGGTTCCGTGACCAAAAAAGTTTGAGAACCGCTGTTCTAGGTCAATGCGAAGTACCCTATAGGTTTTTTATGTGAGTTTGCGAGTATCAAAATGTGACATAGCCGTATGATTGCCTTGACCTAGAAGCTTGATTTTTTATGTCCTAGGGACAGCCGAATTTAGTATTTGATATAATTGCATTATTTATTACTACTTGAAAATGATTTTAATCAGCACACATCTCTGGTACGAAACACGAGCATCGATATCGATACTTTTTAGTTTTGATTACTTACTCCCCTAGCTATGGCCTCCATAACGGTGGCCCGGATATTGTAGGTATACCACGCTTATTACGTAGGTATTACTGGTCCATAGGTACAAGTCAATGCATTCAACTCCGCCAAATAGAATTGACGTTTAGTGTATAGTGTTGCCAATATATTTAAGCATTGCGAAGTTCATAAAAATTGGTAAGTGATCAGAATTACATACAACGTGAAAATTTCATTTTATAATATTTAATATTGTATCTTAACTAATTTATATATATTTTAGTTGAAACAAACATAATGTTCCCTTAGATTACGAATAAATAGTATAATAGTTCAATATGCCTTTGTTAGTTGGTAAAATGTATACGATTAATGGGAAATATTGACAAACACGTGTCAACATTAGAGAGAGATAGCTACACCTACGAAAGTTCAAATGAGGTCAAAAATGTGTGTTACAGATAGATGTACTGAGAGTTCCCTCCATATTTATTCTAACTTCATGGCCAAGTCCATAGATATGTCAATGGTCCGACGTCGTCGAGCGATATTACTGAACGCAGCCCTGGCAACACTGCACTCTACGGCCCGTATTACAGAACGATACTCAAGCGTTGATCACTGTTTAAAACTAGTTTTGAGTTGAGCTTTGATTTTAGAACGTTCCTCAAGCAGAGATTTATTGATCACAGTTCAGCTGAGTTTAGGTTTATTTTATACTGTCACTTGTTTCGGTATTTGAGCAGAGATTTGGTCTGTAATTACTAGTATAGTCCAGACTACGCTTGAGTAGAGATTTCTATTCTATTTCAGGTCAAATTCGTGTTATGTTGTTGAATTAAAGTTTATAATTACTGTATTAGAATAACGATTCTATCCTTAAGTAGTGATCAGGTGATTGAAGTTTAAACTCTACTTGAGGAACCTTCTGTAATACGGGTCTACATGTCTGTTAGGTGGGACTCATGGCTGCGTTCAGTATTATCGTCCGACGACGCCCGGAGCGTACTGTTGTCGTTCCGTTCAGTTACTCGGTCAGAGCGATTACAAAACAAACGAACGCCTAAGGAACACTCTGACTGAGCCAAAGATAATATAATCACTACGTATTAGACCATTTCAGACTGAGCGTCGTCCGACGACGTCGGGCTAGCGTAGCTACTCTACTAATACATTAAGCAACACGGAAAGGAGACGCCAAGCGCAGGCATTCCCCTCTGTCAAAGTACAAGTCCACGCGGTCATGCACCTTATATAAAACTAGTTGCGGCCGGACGCTTTGCTAGACTGAATCGACCAGTGCGAGTAATTGTGTTCCAAGAAAAATGCCGAATTGTTCAGTTTTCTCTGTAAAAAAAGATCTGGAACGTCAAATATAAATAAAGACGGCATTTCCTTTCATATGTAAGTAAATTTCATCTAAATTATTACAATTTGTTATTTTAAAACAGTAAATTTCAAATATTAATCTCAATAGTTTTCGTCACGACCTGTTGATCAACCAGTCTAGACGCGAGTCCGCAACTCTACGACGTAGCTTAACCGGCAACCCTTCTAGTCGAACTGCACAGACTACTAGGGGATACTACGTATTCGAACTGTCTGGGCCGGATAAAATTAGTGTTGAGACACAAATGTCTAAGTATTTGATTTTTTATCGATAAAATAAATCGTCGTTTATTGTTTTACAAACTCATGAAACTTGTTTTACATTATTGACAATTACTGTAGGTAATGCAATAGATACCAATGAGCTGATTTTATAATGAATTTGGAAGGTGATCACAGGAATGCAGCAAAAATACTAACCATTTTGTGTTCATTTTACTCGTCTTCAAAAGTACTTTAAAAACCAAAAAGACACAGTCTTAATATTTTTCACATTTCTGCCACAGCGTGCGCTGCGATCTATTTGACTGTCCCCACCACCTTGCACATTGCCAATACTCTCTCAATCAATTCTCTGTCTTCGTCGATGTGTATTTAAATTGTTGATGTATTTTTATATTTAAGGATGTTTGTTTTTATAGCGACAGAACGAAAAGATTCAAACGTGTGCGAAAAAGTTATAGTGTGTGCGTGGAACCCCCCGCCGAAAAAACTACAGAATAAAATGTATCGGTTGGAAGCGCTATGGCGTCTCCCCTCCCTGAGGTTGCGGTTGCTCTATGACTATATAATATCACAGATCCTCAGATTAAAAACCTCCACAGTTCACTATATAGTAGCTAGTAGTATTGATGGGCATTTATCCGGATAAATACTAAAAATGGATAAACACTCATAAATATCCATTTTCACTCGAGTATTTATCAAAAACAGCGGATAAATATTTAATACGTACAATTTTCGTTTCTAGCTGATTTATCTGTGTTTGTTAGCTGATGCTAGAGGGATGAAAAATGAGAAATATAACACAAATCAACAATTTTTATAATTTATGTATTTCTGGTTGTTCGTACCTCATCACGTAACAATGGCTGAACAGATCATAAAGACACGTTGTACTTACATATTTATGTATTAGCTTAACTTACAAACTCAGGTGTGATTTATCTCAATCTGTTAGGTAAATCCTGGAATACAGCTTGACCTATCAATCGTATGAAATTGCATATGAAGTAGAGGGTATGATTGTTGGTTGGTTGCGGTTTCCTAAAAATACAACTAGTCTAGTTATCTAGTTGAACTAGATGTTGTTATTAAGTTTTATTTTCGTGAAACCCGGCTAGGGGGGGATAAAAATGAGAAATATAACAAAATTTCAGTATGTTTTATCCCAATTAGTTGAGTAGACCCTGAGATACGTCTTGAACCTTCTATTGTGGGCAGTCGTATGAAAATAATGGTCGTAATTTTGAAATAGTGTGCAAAGGAGAAATTATCTGAGACCTCCTTCACGCTTAAAGATTACGTACGCTAAAAAGTAGTACTTAGGTATCATTCATCTAAAATACTCATCAAAATCACAGATTGATCAGTCAAAGTTACCCATTGGAGTCAGAATCTGAATTTTATGGCTGGTTCACATTATTCTAGCAGCATTCCAATCCAGCCTTGGTTAATTTAGTGATATTAACATCCCCAATGCCGTTTCAACTGAATTTGTAGCTTTCTTTTTTCAATACAAACTTTCGAATAATTTCACTGCATCTTCCGGGTGTCTTGAGGTATTCAATGATATTCACAATATCTTGATTTGAGCGTTCTTTGCCTTTTGTAGTTGGACAGACAAGTTCGTTGAAATCGTAAGACATGTGCGATAGCAACTTTATATAGTTTGTAGACATGTTTATCAGATCTTTTGCTTTTATTTTATCGGGATATTATGGAACTACCTACTAACTTACTCTGTGAATGTACTGGGCCTCATAATGGAAGATTGTAGCCAGCCTGACTCAGTCTAATACAAAGAAAAACCACCACCTTTATCTTCCTTGCCTTTCCTTCTGGCACCTGCTGCATATGCATATATTAGTGGGTGGAAGGGTGGTGCTGCGTATTGCATCAAAGCTTGACGACCTAGTTTTGGAAGAATTAACACTAAATATTGTAACTTCATATTTAGTATGTCATGGATTTCCGCAGAGTAACGCCTGATTCCATTCTTTATCAGAAGTTTGGAAAGTTCATGGTGTACAACTACGTTAGGACTATACACTATATCAATCACACACGCTCTACAGTTCCAAACAGTTCCGAAATATGGCACACGGAGCATTTCCTTGCATTAATTTCTTTTTGTTGATTTTGACTGCCAAACGGATCGTGCATAGGTATCTTTTTTCCAATGATTTCCATCCCTCAACAAAATAAAATATATAAACCAAAGAGAACTTGAAATTCCTAGGTAATAGTATGAAATTATAATTTCAAACCACTTTGCGACGCAAAGCTAAGTTCTAGGTATTACGGGCGCGGGTGGAAGAGCTAAGTCAGCAAAACCAGAAAAATATATATCAGAGACGCATAAAACATATTTATCCACCATTTTGGATAAATATCCGATAAATATGGGTAAGAACGAGTATTTATCCATTTCTGATAAATATCCGAGTTTTTATCTTTTTGATATTTATCCACTGCCCATCACTAGCTACTAGTGGTGTGAACCTGAGGCAATTTCAGCCTCCGGAGATTATATGCAGAGATTTTATTGAATCACCGTTATTCAAAATACTCTAAATCTATAATATATGAGAAGAAAAATCGGGCAAAAAAAAAAAAATTTGGCACATTTGAGTGCGTTCTGCCACAAATCAAATAACCGGTAATTTAGTGAAATCACAGATTAGTCTCCGGTACTCACTCTAACCGGTGATTATCCGGTTTTTTGAGAACCGGTTCACACTAGTACAATTATATATATATTATAATTATAATATATTATAATTATATTATATTATAATTATACAATTATAGCTACGCTACTGTGGCTAATTGGCTATACTCTTTACTATATTATTATAAATAATCTCTATTCTCTACTTGGTATGTGTAGTCAGTGCGTCGATGCGTAGCATCTCTAGTAACGGCCAAAATTAATATCCAATCTATCCACGATTTACCCTACTAGAGATAGAAATTTGACATATTTTTGTATGGAGCTTATGTCAAATTCCTATCTCTAGTAGGGCAAATCGTGGATAGATTGGATATTAATTTTGACCGTAAGTCTGTGGTGCGTCGGGATCAGAGACATGACATTTACCGTTCCTAAACCTTTGACTATGGAACTATTGGACTTGACATAAACGAAAAAAAACTGTGTCGGTTTTTGATATGTCTGAGACATATTGACGACCTCTGTGGTCTAGTGGTTCGAGTGTCGGACTGCTGATAACGAGGTCGTGGGTTCGATTCCCACAGGACACAAATATTTGTGTGATGAACATAAGTGTTTGTGTTGGTCTGGGTGTGTTGCTTATGTATTATAAGTATGTATTTACAAAAAAAAAAGTATATACGTATTATATCCATTGTCTAGTACCCATACCACAAGCTCTGCTTAGTTTGGGACTAGATGGTGCTGTGTAAAAATGTCCCAAAGATATTTATTTATTTATTTATTTATTATGGCCGCCTAGTAGTCTTGTTTTTTACAAAAATATAATTGTAGTACTTATCGATAGAGTTGTTTCAGAAAAATTGTGATGATTCCTGGGTTAAAATGGTTTTATTAACCACAACAACTCGAGACAAAAAATGGCGTATTTTCAAATAATCGCCACGCTCTGTAATTCATGTCACGGAAAACTGACGTATGAAAGTAGTGTCGTATCTTTCCTTCACATGTGGTTGTACGTAAGACTATAAATATCTTATCTGTAAAATTGCATAGACAATAATGTCGCTTCCATAGATTCCATTTTCAAAGACCTAAACGTAGTGGTTATATACTCCTTGACCGTACCGATGGTAAATGTCATGTCTCTGGTCGGGATATAAGTGAACGCAGCCCATGGCTACGTTCACTTCACGGGTAGTAATCTTAGAACAAAAATTTTCAACGTTATGTCTATGATTCTAGATGGGTTCAATAATAGATTTTGACAGTTACTTCGTCCCCCTCGGCCTTCCCCTTCTGGTCTGTATATATTATATTGTTGATATACCTATGTGTAGTATATGTATAATCTCAATTATTGAAGTAATTCTCTTTGTAATTAACTCTTTGTAAAATGGGCAGTCTAAACTGTGTACCTATCCCATTTAAAAGTTGAAATATACTATTCAGTTTTCTACAAAGTTTAATATAACTAAATAAAAACGTACATTACGAATTACGGTTACGAAATGTTTGTTAACGTCTGCCCGACAAACAAGCCTACTACTAGCCACTAGCAGTCTAGCACATCAAGCCACTGTTATATCATCACATCAGGTAAGCAAATAATAATATACCTATTTCATTTCAATGTTAAAGTGTAATATTTGACAATGAACTTTTCAATCTGCATGCAGTACCTACACACTACAGAAAACGATTATTTCAGGCTTCTGGGGGCCAAACGAAGCTTAATGAATTGATACACAGGGAAACAAGCCCTTCCCACCAGATGGTTCCAATAAAACTAGGAGTTAGGAGATTAATACAATACCGCTTGAATATTATTTTTCTTTTTGCAAACATAAGTATACTACATGCTACCGCAAGTTGGAAATCATAAAATATCACACATAATGCAATACTATAGGGGACACTTCTAAGTACTCCTTGCCTATCTGGCCCTTGTGCCCCTCCCAGAAACAAATCCTGGATCTGCCCTTGGCCACAGCAATAGGATTCCATTTGGACCCTTCGGGTGTGGAATCTTAATAATATAATGCTGTTGTAAAACTAATTTTTATTATTTCAGATACTGAGATGCCACCGCCTACATACAGTTTTGTTGGAAATCATTTGTTAAATGAGGTAAGCAACAGCTTTTTTCATTTTCTTTAATGGCATTTATATTTAAAAACAAAATAATATGAATAATAATATTATAAGTTGGCCTCAACAAAGTAAGCTGTGTGTGAATGTCACAATCAACTGAGAAATGTTTGAGCATGACGGTAGGCAGGGTAAAGTTCTAAAGACATTTCTATTAAAAAATGGTTCATCATTATCAGCCCGTTACTGTTTCACTTCTGGGCACGGGCCTCTTAGAAGGATTCAGGCCTGAGTCCACCACGCTGGCCTAAACACCATCAAGAACTGTATGAAGCACTCTCAAGTGGGTAGGTTTCCTCACGATGTTTTCGTTCACCGTTAAAGTAAAAAGTGACAATCAAATTCTGATTCGCACTTGAATTCGAAAAGCCAGAGGTGTGCGCCGGGTACGAACTCAGATCCCCCTGCAAGGATGGCAAGCATTCAACCACTAGGCTATACTTTAAATTACTAGGTTATAATGTTCATTCCGGGACCCATCTGAAAACCAGTGCTGCAACATTTCGGTGTTGTAGCATATGCTGAGATGGGGGCCTTTATAGTCTTTTACAGGCATATTATTTTTAATTTTATTGTAGATGTGTTATTTTTTCTCTCGCCTGTAACAAGATTAAAATAATATTGTTTTTTCTTTCTTTCATTTTGTTTGATTTATGTCATAGACCAGTAAGCATTACTGGTCTGTGATTTATGTAAATGCAATGATAACATTGTAGATATTAATGTAAAACCAAGTAGTTAAAAGCCTTAATTTTCCTTGCAGGTAATGTACAATCAAATAACAGTCCCTTCAACACTGAAGACGATGACTCCTGTGGCTACGAAGATCCTGTGGATGCAAATCAAACAAGAAAATGTAGAATTTTATTCTGATTAGAAATAACTGAAAAAAAACATAATGTTTATAGGAGAAAATTTAAAAATAAACAGATTTATCTAAAAGTAATGGTTTTTATTTCACTTTCACTATAAAAAATAAAATATTAGCAATGCATGTATAGGTACCTACCTACGCATGAATAAGAGGCAAAAGCCTTGTATCCAAGGCCGAAATTTAAAAACCTTTTGCTTGGTTGGAAGTTGAAAAAAATGTATTATCTGTGCTTGTCATTTTCTATTATTGAGGTTACTCTTTGGTTCCCTATTGACCAAATTTCTTGTTCGGAGATTGTCGTCTGATGCGTAGCATCTCTACTTGGTCTGTGGTTCACTTGTTACGCACTCAGTGTGAAAGTCACCCGGTGCGAATATCGCTCGATCATTGACGATTTTCTCAGAGTTACTGAACGACTTTGGGCGACCTTATGAAACTGACACTAGAACAATGAAGCTCTGCCAAATATGACAATCGAAACCTCAAATTATCTGTCATTTCATACTTTTGTCTGTCAACATGACAGCAGAGCGTCTTTTACCCTACTATTTCACGGGGTGACCGGTGCGTACGCTCGACGACGCCCGCTCACAATACTGAACGGTTTGGTGTGAACGCCCGGACGATCACTCCGAGTAACTGAACGACCAAACAACGCTCCGGGCGTCGTCCGCCGTCGTCCGACGATAATACTGAACGTACCCCAATCTAAAATATTTCCACAGATTTGACATTTATGAAAAGAAAATGTTTTTATGTATGTAGCAAGACAAGATAGCAACTGCAAGCAAACTGCAAGATTGATCAACAAAAAGCAACAAACGTGTACGATTAATTCTTCAGCGTTTTCGATCCCATCATCATGGGAAGTTTAGATAGAGCTGTTTTGACGGGTTTTATCTGTCGATTATGTTCTGAAATGCACCGTGTTGTGCTTCATATTTACGGCGAAGAAGGCACACGCTTGTGTATATCTGAGAAAATAAGCAGATATCTTTCTATTAATGTAGGTTGATTTGGTAAAAATCCTCTATTACATATTTTACAAACATGTATTCGACTAATTTGTGATGTTGCTTCATAGATTCATGTGTAATTACTTAAATGTATATTGCGTTGTTATGAAATCGAATCTTTTGCATCTGTTTGTGTTTTGTCATTTTATTAATATTAGTGCACAACAAAGTCCAGTAAGATGCAGAATCATAGTATTTTTTGTCTTCTATGTAATCTGTAATAAATTGGAAACTAAGTACCTACTTAATTGGTTCAAGGCAAAACATACCCCTTGGTAGCTTTACGTCACTATACAGGTGTACTATCGCTATGCTCTTCATGGAGGGAAAGTACTTTAAATATTGGAAATATGTATTGAAAACTGCATTTCATAAATAAAAAAAAAGTAAATCCATGGAATATAATGTGTTTGTAATATTAGGTTTTGAGTAAAATTAGCTACCTTAGTATAATTTTATTTTATTGAAATGTGTCTAATCTACGTTAGATTTGCTGGTCTTCTTTCCATCCAGGACACAATGTTTGCTGGAGTGATATAATCCTTACTATCGACTCTTTATCTATTGGTAGCATAAAAATACAGGATGATATTTTTTGATACTTGAAGGTTCGATTTCTGGCTCAGGGGAGACACTTGAAAAATCCTTGAATGCAATATTAATTGCTTTACAAAATTAAATGATGTCTTCTTCAAATAAAACTTCCCATTTTCAATATTTAAAGTACATTACCTTCATGAAGCATAGTGATAGGACATCTTGTATAGTACACTCGCTCTGCATAAATTAATTGAAGGTATAATTTTCAGGTATCACGGTCAGATCCACTGCCAAAAACAATTTGCAAAAATTGTTTAGAAAGATTGGAGAGTCAACATAAACTTGTAATGGTGATGGAGCAAGCTGCTAGTATACTGAAACGTCAACGAGCTTTACAAGAATCAATTCGTAGGTGTGATAATAGTAATAACAACAATACAAATGATCCACCAGAATCACCAACACCATAATGTAAAGCACTGGATCATGCAATGTTTAAATTAAGTATGGATTTATATTTAGTTAAATAGGATAGGAGATATTCCATAAAAAGTTTGATCACAAAGATTTAAGAAGAAAGGAAAGGAAAAAACTGCTCACATGAGCAGAATTCGAACCTGCGAATCCTGGCTCAGTATGCCAGTGCTTTAGCCGCTAAGCTACTGTGAACATTGCTTGTGGTATTGAAATTATCCTCCACTATGGTACGTCTTTGGGTGACATCAGTAATATGTTTAGATTTCGCTTTGCATGTGTTAATGCGTTAAAAATTATATAATAATTAGTTTAATCACAACCTTAAAAAAAAATGAAAATCTGAATTCTACTTTAAGTACTTAGTCTACAAAACATGACTTTTCTCCCACTTGCTAGGAACTTGGTTCATTATTTCAAAAAAATAATACTTAAATAAAAAAAAAACCGGCCAAGTGCGAGTCGAACTCGCGCAGTAAGGGTTCCGTACCTCTCAACAATGATACCCCATAAAAACTGATTTAAATTACGAGAGTTTATCAAAAGACATCAACGCTCAGTGCGCGAAATATGAATTTTTGCATGTCTTTCTTACGCAGGTGCCACCACCACATATGTCTATGTTTTTCTTATTTTTAGTATTTGTTGCTAAACTACATAATATGCACTATAATCTGACCAAGTTTGACGCTGGTATATATTACCGTTTTGAAGATAGAGCAGGAACAAAAACGTTAAAAAAAATTTATGTTTTTTGAGGTTTTTTGTATGGGGACCCCCTTTGGTTTTAGAGTTTTTTTGTTTTTAGTATTTGTCTTGATACACCTCATAGCAATACAATTTCTGAGAAAATTTTAACCGGTTACCTAACCATTCAAAAGATACAGCCCTGTGACAGACAGACGGACGGACGGACAGCATAGCGAAAGTAATAGGGTCTCGTTTGGCACCCTTCGGGTACGGAACCCTAAAAAGCAGTGATAGCCTTGTGGTTGAATGCTTGCCTTCCATGCAGGAGGGTGTGAGTTCGATCCCCACTTTTCGAATTCATGTGCAGATTTATATTCGATTATCACTTGCTTTAACGGTGAAGGAAAACATCGTGAGGAAATCTGCACACCTGAGAGTGCTCCATACAGTTCTCTATGGTGTGTGTAGTCCGCCAACTGGCACTAGGCCAGCGTGGTGGACTAAGGCCTTACTTATCCTTCTCATACTGAGAAGAGGCCCGTGCCCGTGGACAGTAATGGGCTGGTTATGTTATGTTATGTAAAAAAGAAAGAAAGAAAGAAAAATATTTATTTGACACAACTGAGACACATACAAAAGAAAGGATATACATGAACAAGAAATAGATATAGTGAAGAAGTAACAAAGCGAGGAAAAAGTCATTGACAGTCATGCGCCATGTGTGTCTCAAAATTGTGACAAATGGGTATACATATTGCCAGGTTATTAAACCTGACGCTGGTATTCTGCTGGATCCCTGTTGTGACGTAAGATGTCGAGCAAACTACACATTAGTAATCCTATCCTATCCTAGTATGTAATAGTTCAATCGGCTCTTTTCTGTACGCAACAAAATAACACACCAGCAATTTCCAACACGAGTCAATTGCTTTATTTCAGTCAATTGCTGATGCTTTATTTGTCAATTTATTTATTTATTCAGGCCTCAACAGTAATTTACAATTAAATATCTTTTAATCCAAGCCTAATTAGATGTTTTTTATTGTTATAGCATGAATCAATAAGCACTGTACAGTTCAACATGCGTCGATGGAATGATCTTCAATTTACCTAAAACTAATTTTTCAACACCCTTGCTCGTAATGTTGATGAAAAATACTTGTTCAGCCACATCTGTTTATACTGGAAACCGAACCCAACAAAACATAGTTGGAAAACCGGCCAAGAGCATGTCGGGCCATGCTCAGTATTATAGGGTTCCTTAAGTAGGTGTAATTACAAACGAATCAAATCGAATATTAATCATGGCTATTTTAGTTTTTGCAATAATCGGCAGCATTCGCGACTCAGAGCGTGTTGTTAGTAGCGCCATCTAGCGATAAATTCAAGAAGCCAAATTTAAGAAGTGTGTCATTTCAAAGTTACTTTTTGTGATTTTTTCAAATAGAAAGTAGCTAAAGGAGCATTATTTGCTACGATAATTTTTCTCTAAGGTCAATGACCTTTGAACTAGGACGTTTTAAGTATTTTTCAGTTTTCTCTCTATAACTCAAAAAATTATAATCACATTATACTCGAAATGAAATGTCGTCTTGTTGTGGCAATAAATAATTTTTCTTTTTCTTTCTTTCTTTCTTTAAATAATTTTAAAAGAGAGTTTTTACAAAGGTCTATCAATGTGGAAGATTATAAGTTTCCACATTGCATAGTTTAGAAATGGCAGGGGGGCGGGACACATTGCAAGCCACTTTGGCGGGCTATATTTCGCAGATGGTACACCTGATAAAAAAGTGGTGTATGAAACATTACCTTCATTTTAGTAGACCTATTCAATGATACCCCACACGAGGGGATGCAGCGAAAAAAAATTTTTTTTCCCCATTTCACATGTATGGACGCCACCCCTAAAATACGGAAAAACGATTTTTTTATTCTTTTAAAATTGAGATCTATATGTAGACTATTTTTTAACAAAATTTAATTTACTTATGTTTATAATTGTAGAAGTTATTAAGCTGTAAAGGATTAGGACAGACGGACAGACGGACGGACATGACGAAACTATAAGGGTTCCTTGTAGGACTTCGGAACCCTAAAAAGGCGAGGCGGATGGACTTGCTCGTAATGTGGCGCTTATTGCACCACCTTTAAGTTCATAATGCAACATATAAAACATGCATGCTTTTTACTTTAAATTATCGCAGTATAATCGCGGCACACTATGATGGCGTTTTTGACGTTTGCCGTGATCCGTAAATATTGACAGCTACGTATGAAGGAACAACTGTCGTACTTTATTGTCAATAGTGACATTACTGCAGTATAATTTATTGAAACTATTATTTTAGGACAACAAAATTTATTTACTAACTATTAATTTCTGTTATTTTCAAATGTCACAGACAAATTGGCTAGACATTCTGTATATTGAATAATAATTTTTTTTATGATTATTTGACGATTCTGCTGCAATAATCACATTCTGCATTCTGCTGCTATTTATAGGGTAGATACAATACAGAACCTCCATTTATTACAACAAAAATGTTAAAACTACTACTACTACTACTAGAAGAAGCCTGCAAACATATAATGTAACTAAAGCAGACTGGGAAAAGATTAGTGATCAAAACCACTGATGCAACGAATAGTACTTTTACGAATACGAATACGAATATCAGTTCTCCTATTCGGCGAATACGAATACGAATACGAATAGCTGACTCTACTACAATAATATATAATAAAGCCTCTTTATTCCTTAATTAAACAATAACAAAGTAATTATTTTATAATTTTTAACGCATTTACGCATGCGAAGCGAAATCTAACGATTTAAATTGCGGAAAGAAAAAATCGCTCACGAGCAGGATTTGAACACTTGAGTGTTCACGGTAGCTTAGTGGCTAAAACATTGGCGTACTGAGCCAGGAATCGCAGTTTCGAATCCTGCTCGTGAGCGATTTTTTCTTTTTACAATTGAAATCGTTAATAACAAAGTACAAAAGATTTTTCTAATTAATAGGTGAATTAATCCCTCCTTTTTTGCCATTCTTTCCAGTCTTGTGCTGTTGTAGGACTTGTAAGCCAGTTTTGGCCCGCCAACAAAAAAAATGAAACAAAATACAAACATGCTAGCGCGCAATGGAAAGAAGCATACTGAATATAAAACTTATAGACAAACAAAAAAACACCACCATTCGCAAGAAGCCAAAGTGATAGACGCTTTAAAACGTGTGCGTCATCCCAGCGAAAAAGTGTCGAATTTCTTAATTTGAGATAAGTAAATCGTTAGTGTATGACGTCGTGTAATTGTGTATGAACATTTCAGATTTGTGTGTCCAACCCTTTTTGGGATATTCATCAAAAACGTTTTCCGCTGGAACGACGTCTTCCCAGCGAGACTTTTTTTTTCCAAAGGACGTAAGTAAAATAAAATGGTTACATGGATTAGACTATAATGAAAGGTAAATGTGTATGCATAAATGAGATTCGTGTGTCTAAAGACTCCGAAGATATTCAAGTTTCCGCTGCGGTGACGTTTGGCTGATTGCTGGATATCATAAACGGTTAGGCGAATAGTTGTGACTTTTTTTACACATGTTGCGATTCTTTTGTGTGTAATGTTTGTGAAAACAGACTTCGAAAAAAAATTACCGCTAGGAAGCTATAAAATTTAAAATGAAATCAGGTTATTAGGTCCTAGTACTGCGAATATGAGCTCCGAAGCCTAAATGTTAAAGTTTATTTGTACCTTATAAATGCTCACAATGTCATATTAAGTCTCATCGATGTACTGTAAGTAAATAATGAATTATGAACAAAATTGCTAGGTCTGGGCCACGATGTTGTTCGCCATTCGATTGGACGAGTTTACTATGGGTTGGCAAATTAAAAGGTATCCCATTCGTTAGTGTATTAGTTCAATTATCCATCTGTAAAATTGTAGCCCAATACACTTAATAATTAAAGAAATATAATCAAAAAACCAATGAGAAGCGCAATACAGAGATAAACCAACCAAGTTTGAATGTGTACTAAAAAGCGGCTGCGCGATACATGGTGCTTACCTTCCCAAATTGTTAGCATACTTATTGTTATTGGTGTGGTACTTTGGTACAGGTGCGTACACAATAATTAGTAAAAATGAAAAACAACTGCAGTTTAATTAGTTTTATTTTCAAAAGTATCAATTTACTAATGATTATCAATTGTAGATATGTGTATGTATAGGTACTTAAAAACTCGTGAAAAAAAATCAACAACAACAAAATAATAAAAATCTACATACTAAAATCAACATAAAAGATATAGAAAAGGTATTTTACAAAAAATAAGTATAGCTATTATTTTAATTAAATTACTTAATGTTTAAAATCACAGATCAGTTACAATAATTGACGCATTCATAAGCTTAGTAGGTATCTACATTAATGTAGGTTGTTATGTTTATTAAAATTAAAGATTATGTATATTATTCGTAACCAGCTCTACGTAGATAATAAATTAACTGCATGTGGGGATCGAACCGACAACATTTGGCGTGGTGTCAATAGAGAGGTGACCACCTTAACGACTATGCCACAAGTGCAGTGAAATTAATTGTAAATGTGAATAGACGAGAACATTAGCAGCTACAGTGAACCCTTGTTCATTGTTTACCTCTTTATTTTAGCCCACTGTCAACGTACGGGGTCCCATCGACTTTGGATGTATGTTGCCAAACATACGTTTATACTAGATCGACACAGATAGCATAAATAAAAACGCTAGGAAACACAACACGAGGTTGTTTTATGTTGAATCCGATATGAAGAACAAAGGAAGTAAGAAAAAAATTAAACTTAAGTTTTTAATAACTTTTTTCGCAATAAAACACAAAAATTCACTATGCTTGAGTGTCCGTTACAAAACAAAAACAAAATAATCATACAAATCACTAACTGTATGATTTTTTTGTTTTTACTTCTTCAAGTTAAACGGATGGACACACGGACGGAACCTGTAAAAAAAGAAATTCAAATCCATTTTGTCTGTCAGAACTTTGTAAGTTCTAAACCAAGAATGTTAATTACCTACATGGAAATCTCACATAATACGTAAAACTTTAGCACCACAGTCGTGGTCTCTTTACAATATTATAATTTGTTCTTAGTGACCCCATGTCAATAACTGAATAGTACCTACTTCATCATCATCATCATCATCATTTCAGCCGAAAGACGTCCACTGCTGGACATAGGCCTCCCCCAAACATCGCCACAACGACCGGTCCTGTGCCTTCCGCATCCAGCGGATTCCCGCGACCTTCACCAGGTCGTCGGTCCACCTTGTGGGGGGTCTACCCACGCTGCGCCTTCCAGTACGCGGTCGCCACTCCAGAACTTTACTGCCCCATCGGCCATCCGTTCTGCGAGCAATGTGCCCCGCCCACTGCCACTTAAGTTTGGCAATTCTTCGGGCTATGTCGGTTACTTTCGTTCTCCTGCGAATCTCCTCATTTCTGATTCGATCACGCAGCGACACTCCGAGCATAGCCCTCTCCATTGCCCTTTGAGTGACTTTGAGCCTTCTTATCAGGCCCATTGTGAGCGACCACGTTTCAGTACCGTAAGTAATTACTGGCAACACACACTGGTCAAAGACTTTCGTCTTGAGACACTGCGGTATTTATACCGCAGTACCTACTTATTTTGAAATAATTGAACTGATGACTGTGTAAAGTAAAATGAGAAAATAAAAACTAAAGAATTGTGTACGCACATGTACCAAAATAAAAACGGTACTATACTAACAATTTGGGAAGGTAAGCACCATGTATCGCGCGGCCGCTTTTTAGTACACATTCAAACTTGGTTGGTTTATCTCTGTATTGCGCTTCTCATTGGTTTTTTGATTATATTTCTTTAATTATTAAGTGTATTGGGCTACAATTTTACAGATGGATAATTGAACTAATACACTAACGAATGGGATACCTTTTAATTTGCCAACCCATAGTAAACTCGTCCAATCGAATGGCGAACAACATCGTGGCCCAGACCTAGCAATTTTGTTCATAATTCATTATTTACTTACAGTACATCGATGAGACTTAACATGACATTGTGAGCATTTATAAGGTACGAATAAACTTTAACATTTAGGCTTCGGAGCTCATATTCGCAGTACTAGGACCTAATAACCTGATTTCATTTTAAATTTTATAGCTTCCTAGCGGTAATTTTTTTTCGAAGTCTGTTTTCACAAACATTACACACAAAAGAATCGCAACATGTGTAAAAAAAGTCACAACTATTCGCCTAACCGTTTATGATATCCAGCAATCAGCCAAACGTCACCGCAGCGGAAACTTGAATATCTTCGGAGTCTTTAGACACACAAATCTCATTTATGCATACACATTTACCTTTCGTTATAGTCTAATCCATGTAACTATTTTATTTTACTTACGTCCTTTGGAAAAAAAAAGTCTCGCTGGGAAGACGTCGTTCCAGCGGAAAACGTTTTTGATGAATATCCCAAAAAGGGTTGGACACACAAATCTGAAATGTTCATACACAATTACACGATGTCATACACTAACGATTTACTTATCTCGAATTAAGAAATTCGACACTTTTTCGCTGGGATGACGCACACCTTTAAAACACTCTCAGAAGTTGAAGTGGAAATGGGCAAGGCACGTAGCACGTTCTATTGACACAAAACGGGCTAAAAGAGCAACCACGTGGACAGGCCCAAAAGGCAAAAGAAGGCAATGACGGCTCTGCTCAATTTTAGTTACACAAGTTGATGAAATACAGCAGTGAACTTACGTTTTATTATAAATCATTGAAATACAGTTAACACACAGAAAATTGCTTTGTGGTGACTGATCCTTGTAACTATTACATGCTCACTCCTACCTACCAATTTTAGTCTCTACAAACAAAAACTAAAAAAAGGTCGCCACAATTGCTGACCATCTGTAGATGTAAACAAAAGATGAGAAAGTTTAATGATTTTATCAATGAATCCATGTGTCTTTGCCGTCACGGTCGCAATAGTCGCGGTCAACGGTCGCAACGCAATATCTGCATGGAATTTCTAGGTTTTTTTATATTTACGAATGTCATGAAAGTTTTCGGCGAATACGAATATTCGTTAATTTGATGGTATTCGGCGAATACGAATATTCGTATTCGTATTCGTTGCATCACTGATCAAAACTGTTCAAAGAATAAGAAATACTTTGAAAGATATGTGACAATAGATAATATTTTTTAGACAATGAATATAACAATACAGTGTGTGTTGCAACACTGGGCCAACACAATTTGTCAAAATTTGCCGTCAACTCTCTAAGAAGAAGAATACAATGAAATTATAATGAATGTAGGAGACAATACCAGCGGCGACAGTTCGACGGAAAGTGAATGTAGTAATATGGATGAATCTGATTAAGAAATATTAAATATTTCATGTACTTCATTAAAACTTTTCGATAAGACCGAGAGAGATTAGGGAACAAAGGAAAAAAAAAACAACATTGGGGATCCCTCATCCCC
Organism: Asteroscopus sphinx; assembly: GCA_949699075.1. Classification (NCBI taxonomy): domain Eukaryota; kingdom Metazoa; phylum Arthropoda; class Insecta; order Lepidoptera; family Noctuidae; genus Asteroscopus; species Asteroscopus sphinx. The sequence goes on from OX453019.1 coordinate 10,230,541, forward strand.
CTCTGCACAGTTGGATTGACTTCGGTTTGGAGTCCTGGATCTGAACAGTCATAATAGCAGCTAAAGTTGGGAAAAACGACTTAAAATCGTAAGCGTGTTTAAACGTTGTGCTTTTTTCTGCCAACGAATTTTTTTACGCTTTTGACGCTTTTCGTTTTTCACTTCTAAAAAAATTTACTTTTATTTGTCTACATTACACTATTCTATTTACATTTAAACTATTTACAAAGATCACTAAAAACTATACAAACAAACTACAATCGTCGCGTAATTACCAAGGAGAACATTCAAAAACGCATTCACTCGTTGACGACGAAAAATAAACTAAGCGCCAAAGCAAAAGCAAATCAATCAAGGTCAAAAACGTTTAAAATGTTTAAACGATACGAAAATAATCAACAAAATAAAAAAGTGCTTTCTCTAAACAAATTTTACGTAAACGAATAAAATTTAATTCTGCCGGTTTCAAACCACCACCAGTCAACTTTGAAATTGAGTCTTAGATTCATAGAAATAAGGTTACATTTCAATCGTACTATTGAAAGCATAAGTTTGGTTTACGAAAAAGTCTAAACGAAATCTGCTTTAATCACAAAGCGTGCTTATACGCTTTTTTTTTTATTAGACTTTTTTAAGCGCTTTTTAGGGTTCCGAAGTCCTACAAGGAACCCTTATAGTTTCGTCATGTCCGTCCGTCTGTCCGTCTGTCCGTCTGTCCGTCTGTCCTAATCCTTTACAGCTTAATAACTTCTACAGTTATAAACATAAGTAAATGAAATTTTGTTAAAAAATAGTCTACATATAGATCTCAATTTTAAAAGAATAAAATAATCGTTTTTCCGTATTTTAGGGGTGGCGTCCATACATGTGAAATGGTGAAAAAAAATTTTTTTTCGCTGCACCCCCTCCTGTGGGATATCATTGAATAGGTCTACTAAAATGAAGGTAATGTTTGATACACCACTTTTTTATCAGGTGTACCATCTGCGAAATATAGCCCGCCAAAGTGGCTTGCAATGTGTCCCCCCCCTGCCATTTCTAAACTATGCAATGTAGAAACTTATAATCTTCCACATTGATAGACCTTTGTGAAAACTCTCTTTTAAAATTATTTCGAGTATAATGTGATTATAATTTTTTGAGTTATAGAGAGAAAACTGAAAAATACTTAAAACGTCCTAGTTCAAAGGTCATTGACCTTAGAGAAAAATTATCATAGCAAATAATGCTCCTTTAGCTACTTTCTATTTGAAAAAATCACAAAAAGTAACTTTGAAATGACAAACGTCTTAAATTTGGCTTCTTGAATTTATCGCTAGATGGCGCTACTAACAACACGCTCTGAGTCGCGAATGCTGCCGATTATTGCAAAAACTAAAATAGCCATGATTAATATTCGATTTGATTCGTTTGTAATTACACCTACTTAAGGAACCCTATAATACTGAGCATGGCCCGACATGCTCTTGGCCGGTTTTATTGTTTAAACGCCCACTTCTAATAGCAGCGTTGTACAGGCATCTAAGCATCTCTAAATACAGTTTTTCGATGTTTTGCATATTCCTGCGAAAAGTTGACTTCAATTTAAGTGTATTTTTTGGAGTTTTAGGCTATTTACTACTCGTGCAGATAAATAATGAGATTGAAAATGGCGGCATTTGTATTTTCCTCTCGCTCACAGTATTTTGTGAGCGTGAGACACATAGAATAAAAATGCCACCATTTTCAATTCCATTTATTATCCGCGACGAGTACTTGATATAAAAATGTAGCACAACAGAAGCCCAAAAAACACATTAACGAGGAAGCGCGAGCGCAATGAGCGCGAAATTTTAATTTTTATTTATTTGTTCACCTCCAAAGCTTGCTGTAATACCCGTACCCATGCTATAAATTGCAGTTTAGTAGGTACTTACACAAAATTCCAAAATAATGTTAATTTTTTTTTACGTACGAGTAGATGTCGTCACAACTCATTATTTGAAATAACACTTAATCTTTCTTGTTTAGTTGTTAGGATAAGTTTGAGGTACAGCTTGGATGGTTCTTGGGGGGTCATGACCCCTGTGACCCCCCCCCCCCTAGAACTGCGCCTGTGTGGAGCCTTGTTGAATGACAGAATTAAACTTTAGCTTCTTCAGGACCGGAACTCCGCCTGCTCTTAGGAGTTCAGTGGTAATTCCGTCATCACCTGGAGCTGCTCGAGGGCCTCCCTAATCTCGTTCTGGTCAACGTCCGAGAGATCCTCGGTGTAATGGCACGTGAGTTGGACTCTGGTCGTCGTTGCTAGTTGCTAGGAACCGCTGGTCTTGTGGTTCTCGTGGAATAATGTCCATAACCATAGCCATGCCATAACCAACCATTAACCATTTTTCTTTCTTTCATAGAAGTTTTCGACTTCGACGAGCATCTCGATCTAAGAGATGGTGACAATTTTGCCATCCGCGACTTTTAGTTTCATCAGATTAGTCTTCTCTAGTTGCTGAGCAAAAACTTTCGATCCCCTATTTTGCTCAATCGCAACCTCAGTGGCGCGGGTCTTGGAGCGACGGAGGTCGCATCGCATTAGCTTACTAATCGTTAGGTTTAAAGACCTTTTTATCTGATGAAGAACCCAGTGCTGATGACATCTCCTGTCTCTTCCTTATAAGATCGAGAGCCTCAGTCGTAATTTATTGTTATTGTATTGATTTTCTCGTCAATATTGCCAGTAGTTTTCAGTGAGTCAAATCGATTTTGAAGTTCAGATTGAAAAAAAATTGAGCCCAAAACCAGTTTGGAGTGATGAAGGTCGAAGAGTACACTTTTTTAAGCGGTCTTTTCAGCTCTAATATTGATTTTTTTTATATATTTTTTTATTATTATTCCATTTATTCATTAAAGTACACATTTTTTTACATTTTTAAACATTTTTACAAAAAACAGGAAATAAAAACATTTAAAAATATATAAAAACAGTAGCCCACCGGCATCAGGAACAGGGTCCAAGCTACCGGTGGTCAGGGCCTCAGAGAGAGGAACTTCCTAACAATACGTGCCGTGTCCAGAAGTACCGCTTTCTGTATCAAGCCCTTGACCCAGCTGCCTAATGAGAGCCTCTGCAGGTGTTGGTCGAGGCTCTTTGCAATTATCCCATTGGCCGTAACGACAATCGGCACGATGACTGCTGAGTCAACATCCCACATGTCGACAACCTCGTGTGCCAAGTCAAGATATTTTATTTCTTTATCTTTATCGGCCTTCACGAGATTCCCGTCATGCGGGACGATGAGATCAACAATCATCGTGCGGCGCTCCAATCGATCTATCATCACTATATCAGGCTTATTGTGTACAATAGTCCTATCAGTGATGATAGACCGATCCCAGTATAACGTGACATGACCATTTTCGAGAACTGGGTCGGGCACATACCTGTAGTATGGTACTTCAGTATCCACAAGGCTGTATTTCAAGGCAAGTTGCTGGTGGATAATCCTGGCCACCAGGTTGTGTCTGTGCAAATACTCGCCGTTAGCAAGACGAGAACAACCAGAAATAATATGTCGGATGTTATTATTATTATTTGTGAGTATACATTTTTGTATCTCGGCAAAATTTTGCCGGTTTTTAAGAGCAGTACGGGCCGAAGCCATGTGCTACCCTTAGCGATTGGAGATGAGATGAGATGTTGTGACTCTGTGATGTGTGTGTGTGATCGTGTGGTTGTGTTTGTGTGGTGACTGCTGTTTGTGAGTTTGATGTGATGATTTGTGCCTCATTGTCGTCCTGCAAGAATTTTCTGACTATTCTGCACGTGTTTAGAATAGCGGCTTTTTGTAGATTTTGGTAGGTATACGGTGCTAGGTCTAGTGTTCTTAAAGATTGGTGCAGTTGTTTAGGAACGACACCCGTAGTTGACAATACCACAGGAATAATAGTGACATTACTTAATCGCCACATTCGGCTTATTTCCATTTTCAGATCTATATATTTTGACAGTTTTTCCGCTATTGTGTTTTGTAGATTGTGTGTGTTAGGTACGGCTATGTCTATTATTTGTGCAGTTTTATTAATTTTGTCTAGTAGGGTAATGTCTGGTCTATTGTAATGTGTCGTTCTGTCGGTGAGGATTGCCCGGTCATAGTACAGTTTGCGAGTGTTATTTTCAAGAACAGTTTCCGGAATATATTTATAATAAGGTGTTGGTGGTGTAGAAATTAATTTATATTTTATTGCTAATTTTTGGTGGATTATGTTAGCTATTTGATCGTGTCTGTGTTTATAATCTGTATTGAGTCTTTTATTTTTAATTTAAATATTCGTGTTTTGCCCTTTGGTTTTATAGCACCGCGATTTGATACGGTGCTATAATATTGATATTTAGAGTACCTCGGATAAGTCGGTGATCGCTTCCGGTGTTGAACGTTTTTATTCACTTGGGGAAATCCTCTTGGACGCACGGGGAAAGCGGAGCCTGAGACTTACCGACATAGACCAGTAAGCCTCTAGACGCCGGTTAGCTGGACACCCCCGGTCACAACGCATATGCTCTACCACTGCATATCATACGTCCCTCCGCCAATCGAACGTCACTCAATCAGCGAGCGGAACCAATCATAAGGAATCATACCACCGAACTTTTGAGCCGGCCAATCATAACGCGCTGTCCGCCCCCGTGACCCCACCAACGTTTTACGACTGCATTCGAATACAAAACTTTGTTTATGCGGAGTCTTGAAGCTTACTGGTCTGTGCTTACCGACAACCACAGTGTTCCTCTAACGACCCATGGCCGAGGCGTGGTATAGGATTCGCCAACCAACTTTCACAGGTCGCGATTCATCATTAGTAAGCAAGCAGGGCTCGCCCGGGAGAAGGGTATCCCAGTGTGGCCTACCTAACGTCAGCCGCATCCTCCATCACTAGTTTTTAATTATTATTAAAAATCTAACAAGTATTCGTAAAACTCGGATATATTCGAATAGTTGATCAACACTATTCGAAAAACTCGAATAGTAAAATAGAGCGAATATTGCATGCTCTCACACACAACACTATTGGAATATATCAAAAACGCCATTTTAGCGTCCGCGGGTATAGTGCTATAAACTTTGCAGTTTATTTTTAAATCTCGGCAAAGAGTTTTTATGTCAAAAAATAGTAAACATTTTTGTTAATGCTTTAAAATTAACAAAAAAAATAAAACCGACTTCAAAAACCTTTACTAAAAAGTAAAAAATAATCATTGTATGTATTTTAAAATCTTAACATAAACCAAAATTTTGAAGGCGGCGCGTGATTGACCCTTTGCGTCATGTAATGTACAGTCGAGCGCAGTATCTAGAGTAAAAACAGGTTTATGTGAACGTACATGAAAATCACGTGCCGCCTTCAAAATTTTGTTTTATGTTAAGATTTTAAAATACATACAATGATTATTTTTTACTTTTTAGTTAAGGTTTTTGAAGTCGGTTTTATTTTTTTTGTTAAAAAGTTTTTATTTCATACTTTTTAGTTGATAATTGCGAGGGTTGATTCATAAATGTTTATATAACCAATTTGAGATTTTTTTTTTATTAACCTTTGCTATCCCACTGCTGGGCAAAGGTTTCGCTTCCAAACGTCCAATCACTATCGTGAAAAAAAAAACACGCATATCGGCCAAGAATTCTCAGAAAAAGGAACCAATGAGCAGATCATCTAGATAGGCGAAGCTAAAATAAACTAATTTAGTGAAGCTGGTTAAAAAACTACTCAACCTAAGTCAATAAAATTTATATGGGACCACCGCGCGGACTTTCTCTACCAAATAAAAAAACAACCACGTAAATCGGCCCATAAATCTCGGAGAAATCGGTGTACATAAATGAAAAAAAAAAAAAGGCTTTTGAAGTCGGTTAAATATGATAAATAAACATTTAATTTCATCAAATTATTTATTTTTGTCAACAAATTAACATTAATTTGTGTTACTATGCTATGTTATTTTATTTTATTATATTTGGCGTCTTCCTTCCACCTGCACGCGCATAGCTATACATAAACGTAACTACTTTGAACTAACCACAGGCACGGCACGGCACAAAAACAAGTTTACGTTGTTTTTCCTCGCAAGTGTGTTGAAAACGTATTAAATGCGTGAGCATTGATCATTATACTCTCGACTCCATAACGCCCTCACCTTCGGCTCGGGCTGATATCCAGCCTCAAGTATAATGATTAGCTTAGCTCACTTGTATCATAATGTACCTACTATAAACATCTCATAGATTACATAATTATGTTAACCAAGAACATTTATAACTTTTTATTTAAGTAAATATTTACAACTAATAATAATTAATCTTAGGATGTGGTAGATAGATAGTGGTAGGGCACGCCGTTATCGCGGCGGTAAGGCCCGTCATGGAGGAGTGGCTGGAGAGGAGCCATGGTGCCCTCACCTACCGGCTGACGCAGATACTCTCGGGGCATGGTTGCTTCGGTAAGTATCTGTGTCGCATAGGCCGGGAGCCGACGCCCGAGTGTCATCACTGCGGGAGCTGCCCAGAGGACACGGCGCAGCACACATTGGCGGAGTGCCCAGCTTGGGCCACGCAGCGCCGTGACCTCATCACTGCAGTAGGCGGCAGCGATCTCTCGCTTCCGGCCGTGGTTCTGTCTATGGTCGAAAGCGAGAGCGCTTGGGAAGGCGTCGTCTCCTTCTGCGAGGAGGTGATGCACGCTAAGGAGGCGGCGGAGAGGGTTCGAGAGGCGATGACCTCTCTTCCCATCCGCAGGAGACGACCTGGGCGTCGTAGGAGGGCGTATGCCGACCTCCAGCCACCCTAGGTGTGGGCCTGCGGGCGGCGGACTCGGGGTGGCCCGCCGCCCGACCAGTCAAGGCCCGTGACGGTGGCGCGTAGTGTTCCGCGCGCGCCAGTCAAGGGGAGGGTGCGGCCGTTGTGGTTGCCGCACGGGGAGAAGGGGCTCGCCTGCCAGTGGCGAGCCGGGACCTGCTGGGGATGGTTGGGTGAATACAGGAGTATTTCCCACGCCCCCGGCCAAGGTCGGTAGAGGAACACCGTGGTGGTTTTTAGTCGGTAAGAGTCCGACACTGGCTCCGCCTTCCCCGGGCGGAGTGCGTCCATGAGGATTTTCCCCACGGAAAAAAAAAAAAAAAAAAAAAAAGATAGATAGTGGTGTCGATTCTCTTGTTCACGAACTAAACTTATTTTAAACTATCGCTCTCTTTTACAAATAGTAGATACAAGAAAGGGATGGCAATCATTTTAGAGCTGTCAAATTAGACGGAATTAAAATTTCCATACAAGTTTAGTCGTGATCTCGGAACGTGCCCACTAAAATACAAAGAAATGTAACACGTAAACTAATTTGACAGTTCTAAAATGGTTGCTATCCCTTTCTTGTATCTACTTTTAGTAAAAGAGAGCGATAGTTTAAAATAAGTTTAGTTCGTGAACAAGAGAATCGACACCAGTGTTACTTATAGTATTAATGTGTATCTTCATTGCTAAAATATAAATTCTTCATTATTAAAATATATTTTAATTAGTATAAGAATTGCACTTAAATTAAAGCATAAAAATATTATGGATTATATTGAAAAAGTGTATTTATTTTCTGTATTTTCTGTAGCTTTAGCAACCAAAATTGCCGATATGCCTTGAATTTCCTGCTGGGGAGGTGCTGCGAAACTAATTTGATGCCACTGGAAGTCACCCACAGAGCCATATTGAAAGTGGCGACTTTTCGTCCAATATTTTTTCCAACTACACACTTGTACACTGTGTGTGTAACGTCCTCAACGTACGGCAACAGTTTATTCTACAAACCAGGGTTGTTGCTGATCCAGAATTTTATCACATCAGCGGATGCTGATGCTGATTTTTGACATTGACATCAGCGGATGCTGATGCAGATTTTTTGAATTGAGAATGTGTAACGAGATTTGTTGCGTAATCGCGGCTTTTTGTCTTACTACGGGTGTGAATGTGTGCGTGCCAGCCCGTATTTTTAAACGAGCCATCTTACTATGTGTGCTTCACTTTTTGTTTAGCGAGATTCCGTCCGCCTTTTTTATTAGTCCAAGACAGAAGCGTTAAGATAGTAAGAGAAGCTCTACATTTTTTTAAACAAAGTAATATTGGCGTTTGCGTTCGCGCTGCTCTTTCATGCACTCAAAGTAGATCCAGTATAAATAATTTCACTTACAAAAGGTTTCTTTCTTTATATGCAAAATCTTTGTATATTTATCTCTCGTTTGTTTAAGCACAATGAAAGAAGGCTCGATTTTTTTTATATGAAAAGAAAAACCTTAAAATTCCTTTTAAAATGCGCCTAAAATGGAGTAATGGAGTAGTAATGGAGTTTTCGCTAATCCAAAAAAAAATTTAAGCTTGCTTCGTTCGCGCTATTGTGCGGAATTCTTTACGGCTTTGTCTCGTATAGATTTCATAAATTTACCAAATTCGAAAATAAAACTTTAGGGTCGTGATCTTTTTCCTAGTACTCTATAAAAACATGAAGAGGTTTTGTTTGTTATAGCATAGTTTGACCTTAATTTTAAAATTTGATTAATCACCGTGAAATTTGTAAAACGGCACCATTTTAGCCTTGAACCAAAATCTGATCTTTATAAAAAGATATATTATATATATAAATTCAAATTAGGTACATTTTTATATAAATTCATAAGGATCAGTACCTACACATTCCTAATTCAAAAAAATCTGCATCAGCATCCGCTGATGTGATGAAATTTTGGATCAGCAAGACTGAGGAATATTCCTCAGTGATCAGCAACAACCCTAAAAAATAATACACCCCACATTCACATACACATTCCACACAAACTCGCACACCCCGACACACATTTACAACACGCACGCTTAACAATTTTTTTATAAATTTAATTGTAAAAGTAGCATTTAACATTATAGCAATAAATACAAAACATAAAATTGTACAAATTGTATTGTTTAATGTTGTACATTTAAATAATTGTAATAGGTACTAAAAAAGGGATCATACCGTAAACTGCCCTAACTTTGCCCACAAGCCCTACTTTGCCTAAGGCATTATCTTATTTTTTACGGGCACTGACACTTTGTAACTGAACCAAATGCTAGTATTGTCACAGTTTTAAAATCTTCCCAAGTACGGAAATATAGCTATAAAAAACAACTAGGCAAAGTAGGGCTTGTGGGCAAAGTAGGGGCATTTTACGGTACTCCTCACCCACTTGATTGAAGATATAAATGTGCCACCTATTCTGTAGAAATTGCTAATGTTTTTACTACAATCTCTTTTCATGAATAAAAAGTTTATTATTATTGCACACTGTCATTCTCAATTATTGTAAATATATAATAAAAGTACCTACATAACTGTGTAAAATGTTCCTTGTTGTTGCTGTCTAACAATATGTAAGCTCTAAAATTAGTATACCTAGATTACCTAGTCCATACCATAGTACCTAGTAATAAAATGTAATGATGAGGCTTATTATTGGCTCCTGTATGTTGCTTCTGTAACTGATTATCCATGTCATTTATCGTGATAAAATTAAATACGATCACAAATATTACTTAATTGTCTTCTTTTGATAATCAGATTTATTTTAAGTTTGTCCAAAACCATCGTAAAAACCGGCCAATTGCGAGTCAGATTCGTGCACCGAGGGTTCTGGTTCTGTACCTTCCTTGAACGTATTAAATTAAAGTTATTGATTGGGATTTCCTTAATTTGGGCCATAACTAGAGATCGGATATTCGGATGCATATTTACATAAAGTTATTTTTTTCTAAAGATATATTTTTTTTTTTTTTTTTTTTTTCTCTATGATATTACGGTAGCGGCTTCTTAAAAATGTTTGAAAAGTAAATCCCGGGATGCTAAGAAATCCGGGAATGTATAACAAATCGGAATAATGCATAGTATAGAAACGACTTCTTAAAATTATCTATTTAATTTCGAAAAAAAACGGGATTGCATAAATATTCGGATGCAGCAAATACGTGTGAATGTAGTGTGTATCTATAGTCAGAAAAACACAAAAGGACAATGCCCACGGATGGGCCCATTTTTGGCGCCATGTCAAAACTGTATGTCATTCAAAAATTACGTCTTATTTTTTCATGTTTATTTGTTCTTTATCAACATTTCTTTCACCCTAGCATTAAAAAACATAATAAATATGTATTAAACTGAATCGTAAGTATATCCTCCATTCAAACCGAACGAAAATGTTGCCAGTTATCAGACTATTTCAACAAATAATCGGAATCGATTCCAAATAGCGATACTTCTATGAATTCCCTTTTACTGTGTTTCAGATGCTATTATACTAGACTTATCTTGATTGATTGATTTCTTATTTTTTCTTTCCACAATTTATATCTTTAGATTTCGGTTCGCATGCGTAAATCCGTTAAAAATTATAAAATATCACTCTTATGACGTCAAATCAAAAGACATTGCAAAACATATTTTTGAAATCTTTTAGTACAGAAAAATAAGATGATTCTTTGCTTTAAAATACCTATGCATTTATTGTAAATATTATTATAATCATTTTAAATTAACTGAAATATTACTTATAAAATCGATATTAATTAATACACCCAAAAACTTGCAATGTTATTATTAAAAAAATACTACAATCGATTTCAAAAATCGATTAACAAAATAATTATATCTTGCAACACCATACATGGTGTCTCTGGATATCCTTATGGGTGCGTTCAGTTATATCACCCAACGATGCACGGAACGTACTTATCAATCAGTTAAGGAGTTGCAAAAATTAGATTTCTCTTAAAACAGGGTGAAAAAAATTAAATCGTTTGCAGAATAATAAAAGATAATTCTTGGTCTACAAAATAAGACTAAAACCGCCGTGACATAGCAATTTTTTTCGAGGGGCCTAAAGCTCCTAAGAGAATGGGCAATGTCCTTTGTCGATTCCGTAATCGCGAGATTTTTACGATCGATTCAAAAGTGTATTCCATAATAGCCAACACCTCATCTTGATGTAAATATGCATCCGGGCGAAGTGCGCCCATGAATATTTCCCCAAGGGATAAAAAATATTTTGATGAAGATTTTTTTAAACCACGCTTTTAAAAAGAAAGCGAGTTAATATTGCATTGTCATCCAGTCCTGAGCTATGTTTAATTTTTCAACTTCAAGTCATAATAATAAAATAATAATTGTAAAATTTGTACCAAACAAACAGACATGACTGAAAGCGAGTTAATAAAAAACGTGATAACGTGGTAATAATAATAAAAAAGACGTGTGGCACTCGGAGACTGCCGCGGTAAAGCTATTGCAAAGCATTTTTTTATGTAAATACAAAGAGGAGGTGCTCTAACGCCGAAACTCTAAGCAGGCATGAGTCACCAGATTGCGGGGCGAAGAGGGGGATTACGCAAGCGCATTTACACCGATACAACCAATGCCACCTAGAGGCGATTTGCAGAACTAAAGAGACAAGCGTGATATTTCAAAAAGTCATTAAAAGTTCTGCTATTCATTGATAGATGGCAAAACTAAAAAGTATCACCGCTGTGCCGGTCGGAGTGGGGGGTGTTAGGTTATTTTCGTTACGGAATTTCTGGATTCGGTCTCCACGCTCAAGGCCCGCGATAGAAGCTATGCAATAGCTTAAGCGCAGTAACGCCGATACAACCAATGCCACCTAGAGGCGATTTGCAGAACTAAAGAGACAAGCGTGATATTTCAAAAAGTCATTAAAAGTTCTGCTATTCATCGATAGATGGCAAAACTAAAAAATATCACCGCTGTGCCGGTCGGAGTGGGGGGTGTTAGGTTATTTTCGTTACGGAATTTCTGGATTCGGTCTCCACGCTCAAGGCCCGCGATAGAAGCTATGCAATAGCTTAAAAACTAAAAAAGTTTCAACACCAATCAATATTGGAGCTGAAAAGACGCGCTTAATAAAGTATACTCTTCGATATCGCTCCAAACCAGTATGGGCTTCAAAAAGTTCAAAATCGATTCACCTCGAAACCACTGGCAATATTGACGAGAAAACCAATACCTTGGTCAAAACGGTCCACGGTTGCTCTTGGTTTTTATAAAACTTTGCAGGAACAGTCTTGCAAATTCTTTCCGCCTGAGCGTTCTCATACTGAGAAGAGGCCCGTGCTCAGCAGTGGGACAGTAATGGGCTGGTTATGTTGAGCGTGGAAGCAAAATGCCCAAGCTTTCGACTGAGACTCGAACGTAAGTATGAGGAAGAGACGCATCTTCATCAGATAAAAAGGTCCATACCCTTTTTAACGCCACGGTGTCGTAAAGGTTTTCGTGCCTTCAGCGTCACATCTTCTATAGAACAAATATTGTATGGACATTAGTACAAAGTTATAAAGTCTTGGCGCTGAGGGCACGAAATCGTTTGTCTTCTATAGGTGTCATTGGCGGTGAAAAGGTTAAACCTTCAGATTAGTAAGTTAATGCAACGCGACCTCCGCTGCTCCAACACCCACGCCACTAAGGCTGCGATTAAGAAAAATAAGGGGTTGAAAGTTTTCGTACAGCAGCTAGAGAAGCCCCATCTGAAAAAAAACTGAAAGCCGTGTAATGCAAAATTGTCACCTCTAACATAGAGATGCACGTCGATGTCGAAAACTTCTATGGGAAGTTTTATAGTGCACTTAAAATGGTGTGATGTATTCGGAAAACCCCAAAAACTCATACTATAATATGGACAAAAATATGTACCATACACAAACCAACGTAGATACTTACGCGTTATAATAGTTTAAAAACTCTTGCTATTAGCAACACATGTATTCTGAGAAAATTTCAACAGGCACCTATTACCGTTCAAAAGATACAGCCCTGTGACAGACAGACGGACGGACAGCGTAGCGAGAATAATAGGGTCTCGTTCGATACGGAACCCTATAAATGATTAAATAAGTTTTGGTTTTCGGAAAAGGGTGTAATTTTTTTTATAAAGAACTGGGGCCTTACCCGACCCGATTGGTTTGAGCTCTGAACCACAGAGTACTTTTTAATTGCTCTGAACCAAATCGAACTAATTTCAAATCCTAGAGAAGTGCACACAGAAGTGCAGTACGAATTGACACTTGACACGAATTCAAATTCGATTGATACAGAACTCGGTCCAGTGTAGGGTGTAATAAGGCCCTATGTTATTTTTCTAGATAAACAAAAAACTTTATTCTTTTTTTCGTTTTTTCTAGGTGTGTTGTTTTTTTTGTTTTTTTTTTCACTAAATCGAGTCCATGTCTCTGACCAAATGGTCAGAGGAGACCCCTCCTCTATTTCTTTTAGCTTGTAGGTACTTTAATAGGTACCTACTTTATCAACCAAAATAAGTAAATAATACATTAGGTATGTAGATAATAATTATAACTTTATTGCAACCATAAAATTTACATAATATTATTGCACATTTCCACTAGCTAGTAACTTTTCAATTTTAAAAGCATTTTTGTGTATTAATATCTTAAGATCATTGATTCTTTCGTGCTTCTCTTCTATATCTCTTTCTAATTTTTTTAATTTGCTGTGAAAAGGCGTCAGTGAATCATCGTTCAAGCTGAAAGAGATTCAAAGGTATTAAATTAAAACATGTTACCAGAAATGCCAATATCCCACTAATACATATTATAAAAACCGGCTAAGTACGAGTCGGACTCACGCAGTAAGGGTTCCGTATCAGCCATCGACCTGATACCCCATACAAACTGATTTAACTTCCGAAGAGTTCATCAAAAGACATCAACGCACCTTGCGCGGAATATTAATTTTTGCATTTCTTTCTTACACAGACATTTGTCTTTGCTTGCCCTATTTTTAGTATTTGTTGCTAAACTACAAAGTGGTGTCGATTCTCTTGTTCACGAACTAAACTGATTTTAAACTATCGCTCTCTTTTACTAAGAAAGGGATGGCAACAATTTTAGAGCTGTCAAATTAGTTGGAATTAAAATTTCCACACAAGTTTAGTTGTGATCTCAGAACTTGCCCACTAAAATACAAACAAATGTAATGCGTAAACTAATTTGACAGCACTGATATTGAATTTTTGCCATCCCTTTCTTTAACGTAGATTTTAGGTTGAAGATTAACTTTTACTAAGTTTTGATAATTTAAATATATTCTAAATATTTTATTTTTCTGTTTGAAATTTTGATTTTTTAATCTGTTGATCACGTGATACAAAACGTCTTGAGACTTGGGCTCCATTTTGGGGGACGTCATAATCCTGTACCTACGACGTAGAAAAATAAAATGTACCATATTATTAATAATTATATTCATGTTAATTGTTAATTTAGGTTCATTTTTAGGGTTCCGTAGTCCTACAAGGAACCCTTATAGTTTCGTCATGTCTGTCTGTCTGTCCGTCTGTCCTATACAGATAAATAACTTCTACAGTTATAAACATAAGTAAATGAAATTTTGTCAAAAAATGGTTTAGATATATCTCAATTTTAAAAGAATAAAAAAATCTTGATAACGTATTTTAGGGGTGGCGCACATACATGTGATATGGGGATGAAATTTTTTTTTTCACTTGCCCCCCTCGTGTGGGGTATCATTGAATAGGTCTACTAAAATGAAGGTAATGTTTCATACATCACTTTTTTATCAGGTGTACCATCTGCGAAATATAGCCAACCAAAGTGGCTTACAATGTGTCCCCCTGCCATTTCCAAACTATGTAACGTAGAAACTTGTAAATTGTAATCATCCACGTTGATAGACTTTTACAAAAACTCTCTTTTAAAATTATTTCGAGTAGGTATTATGTGATTATAAATTTTTGAGTTATAGTGAGAAAACTGAAAAATACTTAAGACGTCCTAGTTCATAGGTCATTGACCTTAGATAAAAAAATTCTTAGCAAATAATGCTCCTTTAGTTACTTTCTATTTAAAAAAATCACAAAAAGAAACTTTGTGTTATATTGATAACACAAAGTAACAGCGCTAAATTTAAGAAGTTTGTCATATCAATATATGACACACTTCTTAAATTTAGCGCTAGGTGGCGCTGTTTGCAAAAACTAAAATAACAATGAATAATATTCGATTTGATTCGTTTGTAATTAGACCAGTTGCATAAGAATAGACAATAATACTACTAGTATTATTATCTATTTAATGCCAGTAGGTCCTAGGGTTATAGGGCTCCTTGGAACCCTATAATACTGAGCATGGCCCGACATGCTCTTGGCCGGTTTTTTATTTTATTGAGCCAGGTTATACTTTATAACTTACTAACAATTAAACTAATCAGCATTTGTAGGTAATTTGAACGTAATTTAAAAGCTTTTGTTTTGTATGTACGTGATTCAAACACAAACTACAAAACGTTTTAGTCATGTCTCATGACAAAAAAAAACTGCGTTTAGATTTTTTACCTTTTGTCAAATTCGTACCTTTTTCCAAGTTGCGCCACAACACTCGGTCCTCTGCCTTCCGCATCCAGTCCCCCCCAGCCACGTTCTTTAGGTCGCAGGTTTACATTCTTTTGGCGCAACTTGGGAGAGGCCTATGTCCAGCAGTGGACTGCGATAGGCTGAGTTGATGATGATGTACCTTTTTGGTAAGCGTGTCGTACTTTTATGGGAATTTACACCGGCAACACTGACCGGAACAAGTACAGTGACGTAGGTTGACGATAATGTCACGTGACTTAGCGTTTTGGTGCGAAATTAAAAATGAGAATTTAAAATCTTGATTATTTAAAGATTTAAATTGTGGAAAGAAAAAATCGCTCACGAGCAGGATTCGAACCTGCGACTCCTGGCTCAGTACGCCAGTGCTTTAGCCACTAAGCTACCGTGAACACTGCTCGTGGTATCGAAATTATCCTCCACTATACGTCTTTGGGTGACGTCAGCGATATCTTATTAAGAAACATCGTTTCTTAACAGACTCGACTAACTTTGCAGTTAAATCAAAGTCGTATAGATATGCCTACCCTATTGATTATTTAATTTTACAAGCATATTTTAGTAATTATTTGTTAATGAATGCTTTAATTGGATGTTTCGCCATCGTTTTACGTAAATTTTCAAAAATTGTCAAACACCCTATTGTAGGTACTAAATGCGTCCTTAAACTATCCATGATTGGGGTGTTTAAATATAGAGGAAACACTAACCTCTTTTGTTTATGCATCTCTTTGGTTACATCTTCATGAATGTTCGACCATTGCAGAAGTTCCTGACGCATTACTTCTACATCCTCTTGAACATGATCTAATAATTTTCCCAGGGGATTCGCTACACGAGACAGAGCTTGAATACTAAAGCGAAGTTGCTCAATTTCTTGGTTCATCGCCTCCCTGGCTTTCTGAGCTCCAAATTGCCACTCCTGCATATAAATAATTAAAATACCCAATTAACTAACAATTAACACTGGCAATAAATTCCTCTACTTAGAATAATTAGGCTTAGCAACGCAGTAGTCGCAAGCGGAGTGAAGCAAATTCAAGTTGGCCTTAAAAGGCTACGTTCAGTACAGCTTATACGCGCTTACGCGTGTGTCGGCTAACATTTCACGTGCCGCTTTCGGGCACACTTCGATGTTTTTTGTGCTTCAACTTTGAGCGGAACTTTGAGTGAAACTATCACTCTATTGTCTCATTACATTACTCTAAACTCCCCAATAATTCTAACCCTTTCTCCACTTAATATCCTGTAAGAGAGTTCAACAATAGTAATTAATTTTTTGATACTTTCAGAGAAAACAAAAACATAATAGGTACCTATGTCTTATTACTCTAAGACAGCCTTTCCCAAAGTGGGCGATAACGCCCCCTTGTGGGCGCTGCAGGCCTAAAGGGGGGCGGTAAGAGAACCAGAAAAAAAAATGGGGGCGTTGTGTAAAGGCTTGGGGGGCGATTTGTAATTTCATCTAGGTAGGAGGACTCTTAGGCCCGTATTCCAGAAGGATATTCAAGCGTTGATCTCTGTTTAAAACTAGTTTTAAGTTGAGCTTTGATTTTAGAACGCAGAGATTTGTTGATCACAGTTCAGCTGAGTTTAGTTTCGTTTTATATTGTCACCAGTTTCGGTATTTGGGCAGATATTTGATCTGTAATCACTCAAGCGTGGTCCAGACTACGCTTGAGTAGAGATTTCTATTATATTTCAGGTCAAATTCGTGTGTTTTGTTGTTGAATTAAAGTTTATAATTACCGTTCTGGAATAAGACCGATACTCAAGTAACGATTCTATCCTTAAGTAGTGATCAGGTGATTGGAGTTTAAACTGTACTTGAGGAAGCTTCTGTAATACGAGCCTTAGACACCGACTGAACTGTCGACTTTCGATTACAACTTGTGAACATCAACTAATATTAATTAAGAGATTGCTCAAACTTGGTTTGATATTTCTCTCCGCGTAGTTCATATATCTGTCCTGCTTTATTGAATAAATAAAATAAAAATCATGTCAATCGGTCGCTCCGTTTCAAAATGAAAGCATCAGATTCATCCTTCACATTAGTTTTTATATAAAAATCGATTATGTTTGTTTTATTTTGAACAAAAGATAGGTACCTACTCTGTCTGAATACTATAAAGTTGCGTTTCAATAATCATTCTCATTGGCAGGTGTAGTCTGTAAGAGTTAACTTGAAACCTGCCTGAGCGCCGTTGTGTAGGTACCTACTAAAAAACTCACGCGCCGCCTTCAAAATGTTGGTTTATGAAAAGATTTTGAAATACATTCAAGGATTATATTACAAGATACAAGCAGTGCTCACGTACACACCATGCACGTGAAAAATATTTGTTTTCGGGACGCTTACTGGAAGATGCCGCGACATGTGAACTGAGAGGGGTGAGCACGGTTTAAGGTGCATGTGTGTGCGTGAGCACTGGTTGTACATGAAAGAGCACGGTTTTTGTTGGCTTCACTATGGTTGTTAGCAGCACTTAGTCTATATTTTTTACTATGTCTGTGTATTATACGAAAACCTACAATCTCAGTTTTTCCTGTTATTTGAGTGAGTTCTTTCTGGGAATCCAAAATCTGTTGAACTAGATGGCCATGTTCGCTTGATGAAAGTTGTAGTTCTTGTTGGTCTGAGGGTACTGATGTTGAGCCTCCTTGTTCTTCCATCACTATGAGACTTGTTTCTTCTTCCTACAATTAAAAAAGTACTTATTACTAACTAAACGTGACTATGGTTAAGACGTGTTATTTACTACTGACCTCTTCATTTTGTATATTTTCTATGATAATGTTAACTTTACCTAAAAGTAAATTATCTGTATCTTTTACAACGTTGTCAAGTTTTTCCCTCATTCGTGGAGCTCCGGGTCTAGAAGACGAAGGTCGTACACTTGGTGGTCGAGGAATTTTCGAATCACTTGCAGTGGTGAGTGGAATTTGGCTTATAGTCATAGAATCTTGTTTTTCCGGGTTGATAATTATATTTTCTGGTACATTAGTAACTATTTGAGTATGGTATTTAAGTTTTTCTTGATCATTGACATCTAATTCCAAGCTTTTCAACTTCACATTTTCACTAAGTTCATCATTTGTTTGATTTTGGTCATTACCATTAATAAAGTTAGTTTCTTTACTCATAACATTTTCTAACGATTTTATTTGATCTGTATTTATATTTGCGTTTTCATTTAAGTCATTTGAAGATGACGATGAATTAAAATCATTTTCAGCTATCGTATACGAGCTGTTAAGTTTTCCTACTTCATCCTGCTCCATTCTTGGAGTTACAACTTGAATAACATATTTTCTTTTGTCGATTTGTTCTTCCCTTTCTACAGATGTATTAGACTCTTGACTATTAGTTTCTTTTAGTGTATTATGTCCCTTCTCTTTTTCCAAAGTATTCGATGTTATACTTTTGTTACGTGTTTGGGTGTTATCTTCTTTAGACAGATCTTTATGTTCTTTAGAATTCTTTTTAATAGCTGTTTTCGATTGTTGTGTTTTCTTGAGATTCAGAGGTTCAGCTTTAACCAACCCATTTTCTTTTCTTTTTGATTTAATATCATTGGCCTTTTCTTTATCTTGCTTAGTTGTAGATCGTGTAACATCATTTCTTTGACTACTTAACTTTTCGCTGCTCTTTGACGTTAACTTTTTAGGATCATTTATTTTCTTTGTTGATTTAGTCGGCTCCTTGATCTTAGATTCAGATGTTTGAGCAGATTTTGTGCTTTCTTTATATTTTTGCACAGCTTCTTCTGAAGATAATTTTTCATCTAGTGCTTGAGCCAAACATTGGAGAAGTTCGTTCGTTTTTTCTGGTTCTTGACCAGCTACTATTTTGGATGGTTTCGCTCCCAGTGATTTTCCTGTGGTTGAACCTGTGAACGTGTTCTAATTTATCGACAATATGTTCATGGCCGAAAACCAAAAAGTACTTTTCCTCCATGAAGCATGGAGTCCCATCATCATCATGGATGGGATACCCATCGCCATGCTTCATGGAGGAAAAGTAGTTTTATAATTGGAAATATGAAATTTTACCTAGAGGACTTCATTTTATTTTTTTAAATAAGAAATCCTGCATTCAGACTATTAAAAATATCTTGCCTGAACTGGGTAATATTCAGGGGATCCTAACGAACAACTTTGACTATGTGACCAACCCTGAAATCGCGAAAAAAAAAACAGCTGATCCTTACATTTTATTATATTATTATATCTTTATTTGCATAAAATGTGGTATATACCTACAGTAGATGGTTACATTTAAATTTATAGAACAGGCACATTTTGCCCTAATAAAATAGCATGCAAACTGGAAAGTTGAGGAAGTTACTTATTATTATACAATAAAAATATTACGGTGTGTGAAGGTTACAAATCAAATACCTACAAATGGCATAACATTAAGTATAAAAGTAACATTTTGCCCCAATAAAATAGAATACAACTAATTAATATGCAGTAAAAGTCAACAATTTTAAGGTGAATGTCAATGTCACAAATTAAAAGGTAAATAATATTTTTTAAATTAAGAATCTATTGACATAGTAATATTAACTTCGGAAACAATAATAAAACACAATTATCTTAAATTATATATCTTGACACACAAACCCTCACAAAAGCAAAATTTATAATGCATTTGCAAAGTGAAATGATTCGGAAGAGATTTTTTTTAGAAATTCATTGATTGAATAAAAACTCTCTTGAACTAGCCATTTACGTAGTGATACACAGAACTTATTATAAGGTAAGTCGATAATAGTCTTTGGGCACGAGTTATATACAAGTGGTGCCATGTATACGCAGCTATGTCTAAACATTTCTAGTCTAGGTACAGGCAATTTTAAATATGAGTGTGTATTTTGTCGAGCGACATCGATGATTTAACAGGGAACAGCTGATATTTTTTTCGCGATTTCAGGGTTGGTCCCATAGTAAATGTTGTTCTATGATATGACCTGAATGAGCTCTTAAAATATGGCCACGCATTTCTGATACGCGTTATATAATCGCTCCACCCTAAAACTAGCCTTGGACCGGCAGGAACTTGGTGTAGACCCAACAACGTGTAGACCAAATATTATTCACTTACTCAAAACAAATATCACTTTGTTAAGAAATGATATTTTACTGTCTCTGTCTTTCACGTTATCTGAGATCAATTCTTCGTCCTCAAACAAATTTCGAAAAAAGCCCGTTGTTTTCAAAACCTGAAATTTTAAATAAAATTAAAACCTTGTCTTCTAGCTATTAATATCAATATTATACCATCGCCGTTTAGACGCAGTAAGTGTCTGTGTTACTTAGGTACGACTAAAAGCGGAAGTGTGGTTAGATGTTACACTGTACACCTAGGGTCTTCTGGATAAAACTAGGTGTAGCCGGTAGCATATATGGGTAAAACTAGACAGGCGCGGTTCCAGCCCAAGATTTTGGGGGGGGTCAACTTGGCTTACGTACAGTTTCAAGGTCCAAATATACATTTTTTTATTTATTTATGCAAAGACGAGGTAACGTTTGGAGTTTGTTTAATATGTAACGGAATAGTTAGTTACAAAATGAACAAAGAGGAAACGAACGTTGGGTACCGAATTTTTCATATTTATGCGAAAAGTTGGCTTAAATTCGAGTGAATCATTTTGGAGTCATGGCTATGTACACACGGCTACACATCAAGCTGTAAAAAACCAGTAAAGGCTGACCTCGCGTTGTAAGGAAAACCTATACAATGCGAGGTCAGCTTATACTGGAAATTTACAGCTAGATGTGTAGCCGTGTGTACATTCACGAAGAAGCGCGAGCGAAGCGAGCGCGAATTTTTTTTCACCACCAAAACTTCAATCGCTTGCGCCTTTGATATAGTGTCCGATTGCAACGGCAAGCTCATGTAAAGTAGCGCAAACCGTTCTACAAAATGAACTGCCGCCGTCGTAAGTGATATTATTTGTCATTAAACTTGAAATATCATTCATACTTTATTTTGAGCAAAATTTTTTTTATGATACACATAGATCTGCTCTTGACCGCAATCTAGACAGCTTTGTCACGATGTAGTCGACGATGGAGCGAGCAAACCTATTAGGTGCCGATTCACTCCAGCTTTAAAGGCGTTAGGGTTATAAGTGCCCGAAAATACAGATGCCGGCAGAGAATTCCACAACTTGGCTGTGCGCATTTTGAAAGAGTTCTCAAAGCGCTTGGTCCTGATAGTAGGGATTTCTACCAAATGTGGATGATATCCTGCACTGCGTCGTGTAGTCCGATCAAAAAAAGGAGATTGCGGAATAAGATCATGGAGCTCATTCGCACATTCTCCAAAGTACAGCCTGTAGAACACCGACAAACAAGCAACTGTGCGTCTATGGGCTAAGCTTTGTAGCTTAGATTTTACTAGCAGTTCATCACCAATTAGCCTCTCAGCTCTGCGTACCGATGCTGTAAAATGAACTTCAGTACATAAACAAAACTCTAAAATAATGTTAGGTATTTTTTGACGGACGAGTAGATGTCGTGTTTGAGTAAATAGGTAGTACTTAACTAGTTTTGATTTCATTGTTTACTTTTGGACGTTTAAGCAGGAAATTAATAATTTATTTAATTTATTTTTGTAAATTGTCTATTTTTAGGAGATTTGTCAATTTGACGTGTACGATTTTGGGGGGGGTCATGACCCCTACGACCCCCCCCCCCCCTAGAACCGCCACTGAAACTAGATCTAGCTTTCAACCCACATGTTGTGTACAACTAGATGTAGCTAACCCTGGCAGCATAAATTAGATGTGGCATACCCATTACCCAGCTTTTGGCCAAGAATTTCAATCAGGAATTTCCAGTCGATACCCAATTATTGTAACCAAATTAAGAATGTGCATGAATTACATTTGGTACAGTAGGTATGATGTGAAATTGTAAAGTATACAACTTTATTCTTAGTTTATACTAAACCTCCTAAGGGGTCATTCTCGTCATCAATAAGAACAACTTTTACTATGGAACATCGACCATACAGCCCAATATGGTCGATGCTATTTTGTCAACTTGTGAAGTAAACACAAATGAAGGAATCACCCGTTTTTTTTTCGCGTTTTCGGGACTGGTCCTATGGTAATAGTTGTTCATAATGATGAGGACAATGACCCCTTAAGAGGTTTAGTATAAACTGAGGCTTATATTCAGACTCAGAGCATAAACTTATTATACCTACTAGCGTAAAATAAGTTTGTTTCAGAGACGAATCTAAGCGTGAACTTATGCTATAACTATTTGACAGTTGGAACTTTGAAGCATGAGTTCACGCTTAAATTCGTCTCTGAAAGAATAAGGTTGTAGGTATATCTATCAGAGGAAAAGACAGCGCAAGCGAAGCGATCACGAAATTTTTTGTCCTTTTTTTGCATACATTTTGCGAGATTCAGATTTGGTATCTTTATTTAATTACGCACACCCACGTAATCCACATAAAATTAACTGAGATAGCCTATATTTAGTTGATTAGCCTTCTAACCTAAACCTATCAGAGTCGGATCCGCCCAAGGATTCCCAAGGCCTTCGGTTTTTATGTAATCTTGAAAACCCCTCGGAAATGGGTGAAGAGGTTGGCTTCCCTCACAAGAGAGGGAACAGCTTGCCTCTTCCTCTGCCTTTACGTCCAGATATCGAAGACTTTTTGCTGTAGTCGGGTATTGGTATTTTAAAGTGTGTGTACGCGAAATTTTGCACTTGAAAGTATACCTGACGGCAGCGCAGCCTCTGCCCTCTGACACGATAACGTCTCGAGCATTGTGTACACCACCGACCGATAGAGAAAGAGCGATACTCTTACGGTCGGTAATCGGTATAGCGCGAGCAAGACAAGCACAAGTTTCTCAGACGCCGACACCCCCGGTCACCACGCATATGCGTGCATACTATAACTAAATTAAGCAATTGCTTAGAGAATCACGTCTTGGGGGGTGCCATAAACAGCACTACCAGCAGAAAAAATATTTTGTAGCACATGAAAGGCAAGCTTTTTTATTTCAAAATTATAGGTAGGGTAGAGTGGTAATCAGTGAACCAAGCAGCAACAGTTAGCCACCATAGGTATCTCAAAAACGCGACGTTGTAAGTTCTTGCATTTACCGCCGTCCTGTGCGCTTTTGTTATGGAACTTCCCTCCGGAGTCACCAGCGAGCTCGCGCCACGGACACTCAAGCTATGTGAAGTTTCGTGTTTTATTGCGAAAAAATACATTAAAAACTCAAGTTTTATTTTTTTTCTTGCTTCCTTTGTGTTCTTCATATCAGATTCAACATAAAACCACCTCGTGTTGTGTTTCCTAGCGTTTTGATTTATGCTATCTGTGTCGATCTATTATAAACGTGTGTTTGGCAAAATGCATCCAAAGTCGATGGGACCCCGTACTTTGACAGTGAACCAAAATGAAGAGGTAAACAATGAACCACGGTTCACTGTAGCTGCTAATGTTCTCGCCTATTCAAATTAACAATTAATTTGACTGCACTTGTGGCATAGTCGTTAAGGTGGTCACATCTCTATTGAAACCACGCCAAATGTTGTGGGTTCGATCCCCACACGGAATAAATATTTGTGTGACCCACAAATAGTTGTTCTGAGTCTGGGTGTATTTTGTGTCTATGAATTGTATGTTTGTGACGTCCCTCGCGGTTTAAGGAGACTTATGTCACGTTACAAAACACATAACAAAAGCATTTATATTAAAGTTGATTGAAACTTGAGTTTTTCATTCAAGAAACAGGGATTTAGTCAGTAAATAATTCAATTGGTTCACTGTATATTTTGTGGTTCACTGTATAAGCATAGGCGGTAACAGTGAACAAATTTAATAAAAATAAAAATAAACATCCGGACTGCAGCAAATTGTTGAGTTATTGAATTAAATCGTCTTAATAGTTAACATTTATTAAATTTCCCAGGTATTGGTATATATAAGACTATGTTTTGTTTATAGATATTAGAGCAGCGACGCTTCAAACTTTTGGTGGTTCACTAATTACCACCCTACCTAATTCGACTGGTTCACTGTATACTTTGTGGTTCACTGTGGGCCATACTGGTGGTTAACTGTATATGCATAGGTAGTAACAGTGAACCAATTTTCTTTTTTTATTAAAACATCTCTACTGCCCCAAATAGTTGAGTTATTGAATTAAATACTCTCAATAATTAAAATTTATTAAATTTCCAAGGTATTGGTATATAAAACACTCTGTTTTGTCTATAGATATAAGAGTGACGCTTCAAACTTTAGGTGGTTCAGTGATTACCACCCTACCCTACGTTATAAAAAATTAAAAACGAACGGCGATGATGCTTCAAGAGAGGCTCGCTGTATCAATATTGTTGTACCTATAGTATAGCGCACAACGCGAGTCCAGCCCAAATAATTTTATTTGCATCCAAAATTAATTATTTATGTTAAATATATCCGCTTTTGTAGATCTCAAATGCCAATATATAAATTAAGAAAAAAACTCCTTTTAAAATGCACTCAGAATAGAGTGGTGTTTTTTAAAAAACCCTAAAAAAACGCTCTGCAACTTACATAGCTATTTTTCCTCTTACGGGATCGCTTTGCTGCGCGCGCATTGTCTTTTACGCCGATGGTTGTCAATATTTAGTCTACGCGTGGTCTGGTCATATTTGAAGAACTCATTCAGGGCTCAGCATAGAACAACTTTTACTATTGGGCCAACCCTGATATCGCAAAAAGAAAAACAGGATACCTACGAAATCATCGATGTCGCTCGACAAAATGTATGGATCCGATCCAGGCACGGATCCAGGGGGTGGGGGGGACCAATGGGGGCAAGCAAATAATGGGATTTATTAACACAAATTCTAATTTAAAAAAATCTAAAGTATATTGATTTCAAGTTCAACTAGTTTAATAGAAAACTGCGACAATTTCTTTTATCATTCTACAATCATCTGCTTCTTGCCTTAGTGTGCGTCGCAGATATTATTAAGTAATGTTTGAACGAAGATTTTATTTTTAATGTTAGAACTTTTGTAAAGATCTGTTTATGTACAGTTAAAACAAACCGCGCTGGCTGCGCTTGCGCCTGGTATTCTGCCTTCGTATGCTATACTTCTGTAGTGTATAATATATATATAATATACTAGCTTTTACCCGCGGCTCCGCTCGCGTTAAATTCTGCTAACCCATGTCAGTCCAGTCCAGTCCATTCTAGTCCAGTCCACTGTCCCACTGTCCCGCTGTCCCGCTGTCCCGCTGCCCCACTACCCCACTGCCCCGCTGCCCCGCTGCCCCACTGCCCCAATGCCCCGCTACCCCACTGCCCCGCTTCACCGCTGCCCCTCTGCACCGCTGCCCCTATCCCACTGCCCCGCTGCCCCACAGCCCCGCTTTCTGCTACCCCACTGCCCCGCCACCCCACTGCCCCACTGCCCAGCGGCCCCGCTGCCCCACTGCCCCGCTAACCCACTGACCCACTGCCCCGCTGCCCCACTGCACCACTGCCCCGCTACACCACTGACCTGCTACACCACTGCCCCGCTGCCCCACTGCCCCGCTGCCCCATTGCCACGCTGCCCCGCTGCCCCACTGCCCCGCTACCCCACTGCCACGCTGCCCCACTGCCCCGCTTTCTGCTACCCCACTGCCCCGCCACCCCACTGCCCCGTTGCCCCACTAACCCACTGACCCACTGCCCCGCTGCCCCACTGCCCCGCTGCCCAGCTGCCCCGCTACCCCTCTGCCCCGCTACACCACTGCCCCGCTGCCCCTCTGCCCCGCTGCCCCGCTGCCTAGCTGCCCCGCTACCCCACTGACCCACTGCCCCGCTGCCCCTATCCCACTGCCCCGCTGCCCCACTGCCCCGCTGCCCCACTGCCCCGCTAACTCACTGACCTACTGCCCCGCTGCCCAGCTGCCCCGGTGCCCCACTGCCCCGCTACACCACTGCCCCGCTGCCCCACTGCCCCGCTACCCCACTGCCCCGCTTCCCCACTGCCCCGCTGCCCCACTGCCCCGCTACACCACTGACCCACTGCCACGCTGCCCCACTACCCCACTGCCCCGCTGCCCCACTGCCCCACTGCCTGCCCAGCTGCCCCGCTGTCCCGCTGCCCCGCTGCCCCACTATCCCACTGCCCCACTGCTCTGCTGCCCCGGTAACCCACTGCCCCGCTGCCCCACTGCCCCACCGTCCCTCTATCACTGTCCTACTGTCCCACTGTCTGCCCCGCTACCCCACTGCCCCCCTGCCCCGCTACCCCACTGCCCCGCAGCCCCGCTGCCCCACTGCCCACAGCCTGCCCAGCTGCACCACTGCCCCGCTTCCCCACTGCCCCGCTGCCCCACTGTCCCGCTGCCCCGCTGCCCCACCGCCCCGCTGCCCCACTATCCCACTGACCCACTGCCCCGCTGCCCCGTTAATCCATTGCCCCGCTGCCCCACTGCCCCGCATCCCCACTGCCCCCTGCCCCGCTACCCCACTGCCACACTACCCCGCTGCCCCACTATCACTCTGCCCCACTGCCCCGCTGCCCCGGTACCCCACTGCACCGCTGCCCCGCTGGCACGCTGCCCCGCTGCCCCACTGCATCGCTGCCCCGCTGCCCCACTGCCTCGATGCCCCGCAGCCCCACTGCCCCACTGTCCCGCTGCCTCGCTGCCCCGCTGCCCCACAACCCCACTGCTCCACTGCCCCGCTACCCCACTGCCCCACTATCCCACTGCCCCGCTGCCCCGCTGCCCCAGTACCCCACTGCCCCGCTGTCCCAACGTCCCACTGCGTCCAACGTCCTTCTGTCCCACTGTCCCACTATCTCACTATATCACTATTCACTATCGTCCCGTCCCATGTCCCATGTCCTGTCCCATGTCCCATCCTATGTCCAGTCCCATGTGCCGTCCCACTGTCCTGTCCCATGTCCCGTCTCATGTCCCGTCCCATTTCCCGTCCCACTGTCCTGTCCCATGTCCCGTCTCATGTCCCGTCCCATTTCCCGTCCCATGTTCCGTCCCCTGTCCCGTCCCCTGTCCCGTCCCCAGTCCCGTCCCCTGTCCCGTCCCCAGTCCCATCCCCTGTCCACTCCACTCCACTCCATCGTACATTACTATCCGCTTGTGCAAATGCATAGAAGTTTCGATCTGTCGGGTGAGTACGCAACCCACGAATTAATATTTTTCTTTTTTTCTTTCTTTCTCAAAACCCATACCAGTTTTTAAGTCAGATCATCAGCTTTCAAACAAAAAAAAAATCATCAAAATCGGTCCAGTAGTTTTAGCGTGATGCTGGAACAAACAAACAAACAAACAGACGCTAGACGTTTACAATTTTATAATAGTTAAGATTGTAAACAACTATTCTGTTGTATTTATTTATTTAAATGAGAAAAACCCGTAGGTAACCGCCAAAAACAAACGACAAAATTTTCGAACTCGCTCCGCTCGCGCTACTGTTACATTTTAAATATTTTAATTTTGATAATATCTGAAGCTTTAAAATACCTACACTTCATATTGTCGCACAAAATCCCAAAAAATCACTACTTAGTAAATGTAGGTCGTCTTCACGACCCACTAACTGCTAAAATTAATATCCTATCTATCCACGATTTGCCCTATGACGTATTTTGTATGGAGCTTAAGTCAAATTTCTATCTCCAGTAGGGCAAATCGTGGATAGATTGGGTATTAATTTTGTCTGACAGTCGTGAACTCAAAATCTGCGTTTTTTGACTTTTGAAAAGTAACTGACTTAACCTGAAACCTGAAAATTATATCAAAAACTAGTCTAGTTTGCTATGCTCGGTTTTTCTTTAAAATGTGTATTTACAAAGAAACTTGCTCCGAGCCTTTGAAGGGGCTAGTTCGCCACTTACTAGTTTATAGAAATCGTTATGGAAATTCCCCCCCCACCCCTAAGCGAAATCCTGGATTCGCGCCTGATCCGATCAGCTGATTTGTTTTTGCGATTTCAGGGTTGATCCAATCATAGTAAAAGTTGTTCGATAGCATTCCCTGAATGAGCTCTTCAAATATGACCACGTATTTCTGATACACGTAACTATATCTTACTGTACCTAGCTAACTGTGGTACCTAATCTAATAATTGCAAATTCTTATATAGGTATGATTAATTTATTACCTAGTGAAAATTCTGATTACCACCCCCCCTCCTTTGCCGAAATCTGGGTACACCCATGACCTCAACTATTTTAAGGACCAATACTAGTTTAATTTATTAATAGATAGGGGCCCATAGGCGTGAATTGGCCATCAAGTTGTCTTAATCCGGCACTGCTGGTAGAGATGAATTAGTTAAACCTACGAGTCAGATACCATTACAGTAGGTAACAGACAAAGAGAATGTCATGTCTAGCAGACGGTTATCTACATAGCCTTTTTAGGGTTCCGTAGTCCTACAACGAACCCTTATAGTTTCGTCATGTCCGTCCGTCTGTCCGTCCGTCTGTCCGTCTGTCCGTCTGTCCTAATCCTTTACAGCTTAATAACTTCTACAGTTATAAACATAAGTAAATTTAATTGCAAAAAAATAGTCTATATATAGATCTCAATTTTAAATGAATAAAAAAATCGTGATTACTTATTTTAGGGGTGGCGCCCATACATGTGAAATGGGGATGAAAATATTTTTTTTCGCTGCACCCCCTCGTGTGGAGTATCATTGAATAGGTGTACTAAAATGAAGGTAATGTTTTATACATAACTTTTTTATCAGATGTACCATCTGCGAAATATAGCCCGCCAAAGTGGCTTGCAATGTGTCCCCCCCCCAGCCATTTCTAAACTATGCAACGTAGAAACTTATAATCTTCCACATTGATAGACCTTTATAAAAACTCTCTTTCAAAATTATTTCGAGGATAATTTTATAATAAATTTTTGAGTTATAGAGAGAAAACTGAAAAATACTTAAAACGTCCTAGTTCAAAGGTTATTGAATAGAGAAAATAGAGAAAAATTATCTTAGCAAATAATGCTACTTTAGCTACTTTCTATTTAAAAAAATTACAAAAAGTAACTTTGTGTTATATTGAAATGACAAACTTCTTAAATTTGGCGCTGTACAACGCCATCTAGCGGCTACTAGCAACACTCTCTGAGTCGCCAATGCTGCCGTCTATTGCACTTGGCACTTTATAGCGCCATCTAGCGGCGGCTACTAACAACACTATCTGAGTCGCCAATGCTGCCGTCTATTGCAAAAACTAAAATAGCCATGATTAATATTCGATTTGATTTGTTTGTAACACCTACTTAAGGAACCCTATAATACTGAGCATGGCCCGACATGCTCTTGCCGGTTTTTTTATTTCTTTTTTCCGTGGGGAAAATCCTCATGGACGCACTCCGCCCGGCACGGCGGAGCCAGTGTCGGACTCTTACCGACTAAAAACCACCACTGTGTTCCTCTAACGACACTTGGCCGGGGGCGCGACCACATCGACCGCACGGACCGCACCCTCCTCTTGACTGGCGCGCGCGGAACACTACGCGCCACCTGGTAGGTACTACATCATCGAGCTGTTTTTCCCGATCTAGAATTCTAAGATATTATAAAAAATAATACCAGCCTAGGTACAAATAAACTAAAGCGTCTAGGGTCAGAAAAGAGTAGTAGTACCTATACTCTATAGTAGGTATAATAAATGGATCATAAAATGGCGTTAAAGTCAAGTGTGTTAGGTGTGGTTAATGTGGTTATAAGCTCAAATGATGTGGACCTATAATTTAAAACTTACCGTCGTCACAATATCATGCAAAAATCTAAACGGTGGTTTCTTTAGTAATTTTTCACTTAGGGGCGGGCGTTTTACATATTTTCCCAAGGATGTTTGCGTTGATTTTATAACATCTTGACCTAATTCTTTTTCCATAGCTCATAATTTTAGAGGCTTTGATAACGTAACGTAACTTTTTATAGTACTAATATGTCCAGATATCAATAATAGATTACACTAAAACACTAAAAACCATTGAAACCTAGAAAAACTCTGTGCCAAGCACGTTGTCATGGTGATTTAGGATTAGGTATTTCGTTTACATACATTGGTTGCTATAGTAACGAATGGCACAGATTAATTATAGGTATGTGGGTATGTGTATTGTGTACACTGTTGAGGTGGAATTATATTTCAGAAAATAAAAAGCGTTTTATTTTCACACTGCATGACAGCTATTTTTATCTCAGATTAAAACTGTGATTTTTATTAATTGTGTGAAACTAACGATTTAAGAAGCTAAGCTGTAGTCTTTATTCGTAGTGTGACACTCATGTTTTTCTTTCTTTTTCATTGACGATACAAAACATAGACAGAAGTCAAAAACCTTCTTTAAGATCCTCCCTTTTTGTACAGTCTTTGAATAAAAGAAAATGTTAAACTAGTGTAGACCAATTCTTTCAAATATTGAAGACATTGACGGTCTACTGAGTGGCTTTGTTAGAAAATCTGCATTTTGTAGATTTGCCCCTACATGTTTGACTTGCAGTTTTCCTTCTGAAACAAGTTCCCTTACGTAAAAATGTCGTATTGCTATATGCTTTGTTCTCCGATGCAATTCCGGATTTTGAGCTAATTTCACTGCAGCATCATTATCGACTTTTAGCGTTTTTACATGCTTCAGGCATAGACCAAGTAAAAACTCAAGACAAATTCCAGCGGAACATTGAATTGATGCAGGGTCTGCAAATGTATGAGTGACTTTGACAGCGATGGGAGTGTTGCTAGATAAAATATTTTTACCCCTGATTATCAAACAACTGACCACGACTAATATCAAGTCTTTAAATAATTAATACGATCCAATTATGAAAAGTCACGGAAAGGGATTGTTTAGCAAATTGACTGTCAATTTAAATTTTCCGTATATTACTAATCACAATTATTGTCATTCGTTAACAGTATACCAACGACTAGGATCAGGGCTAGAAAGGCAAAATACGGAAAAATTTGTGTCTCAATTTGCTAAATAATTCGTGTCCCTCGCCGTACATAGAATATAACTATATAATAAAAAATTGTTATTTGCTATGCAAGACTGTAAAGTTGTTATTTAGCGCGTTTTCTTCTATTAAAGCAAGCGAAGGATTTAAGATTGAATTCTAAAATATAATCAAACAAATGTAAAGGCACGAGACGCAAATAATTTTGCAGCCGTGCAAAACACAAAACTTTTCATCTCACTGCAGCGAAGAAAATGCTAGATGTAAGAAAAACAATTGAAATATATTTAATCAGGTTAATTATTCATAGTAGTTACTTAAAAAATGGAACATTATACTAAAACTAAAAATAAAATTACTGCTGTTGGTTGGATACTTGTGTACTATTCCTTGGTAAATTATTTGCAAAATTATCAAAAATTACTCATTTCATTGGATTCCATTGTGGTAGATGTGAAGGATTCATTATGTTGTTTTAATAGAAATTTTCACCCGACTGCGGCGCAGCCCAAAAGGAGGGATCACGTTTTTAGTCATGTATAAATCATGCTCAACAAAGTGTTCGCTACAAATGAGTGAATAATTGGATGGTGACCAATTATTTTCATTTATGCTATTACGTATTACTTCAACACACTTTTTTTTCTGTTATGGTCTTTCGGAAAGCTAAAAAGTAAAAAAAGCGTAAAAATAACATGACGATTAATTTTACCCGATTTCTGGGGTAAATTATAATTTATTAACATGTAACACAGGAATATTCCTTGCCGCGGTAAGGTTACAAGAAAATGAATTGTAAACATTAAAATATGATTAAAATAAATTACTAACTTGTGAAAAGTAATTCCATCAGATTTTTTATGCGCTGTAGAATTATTTTTGCACCGTTTCACGACATACGAAGGCATTTTAAGATTTTTATCAAAGCTCTTTGACAGTTAAGTGTCGTGGTGACACGTTCGGTGATTCGAATACAATAAACAGTTCGGCTTGGTTTGAATGTGAGTGTGTGCGTAATTCGCGTGTACTACGCAAATCGGCAGGGTAAAGGGTTTTGAATGTATCAAATTTTTGTTCTTGACATTTGGTCTATAGGTATCTTGTCAAAGGCTTCAGGTCGGTAATTTCATTTAATAGTCTTTGCAGCCAGACTATCTCACGGGCTGTTTCGCTTGCTGTGACAACTTCTGCTTCCGTCGTGGAGATAGCTACTGACGACTGTTTCCGACTTGCCCAGACGACTGCTCCGCCAGCATATAAGCAAAGGATACCACTAGTCGAGTGACCATCCTTTAGGTCGCCTCCATGATCAGAATCACTGAATCCTCCCAGAATTCCTGTATTAAAACTCTTCTTGTATGTAATTCCATAGTTTAATGTACACTGTAGGTAGCGCATTATAGGTACGCTTCACCTTTAGTACATCCTCTTTGGAAGGGTTTTCTAAGGTTCTGGACACGACACCTACTGCATACGCAATATCTGGTCGCGTTCCTACCATGAGGTAAGCAAGAGCACCAACAGCCTGTCTGTAAGAGTATGACTTCTCGTCTATGATCTCTCCAGGCGCGGTTCCAGCCCAAGATTTTGGGGGGGGGGGGGGGGGGGTCAACTTGGCTTTCGTACAGTTTCAAGGTCCAAATTTACCTTTTTTTTTCGCAATGACAAGGTAAAGTTTGGAGTTAGTTTATAATGTAACAGAATAGTTACTTCCAAAATGAACGTCAACAAAGAGGAAACGAACGTTGGAAACAAACGCGAGCGAAGCGAGCGTGAATTTTTCATATTTATGCGAAAAGTTGACTATATTTTAAGTGTATTTTTTGGAGTTGTAGGCTATGTACGTTAATGAAGAAGCGGGAGCGAAGCGAGCGCGAAATTTTTTTTTCACCGCCAAAGCATCAATCGCTTGCGCCTTTGAGTGTCCAATCTCAACGGCATGCTCATGTAAAGTAGTGCAAACCGTTCAACAAAATGAACTACCGCCGTCGTATGTGATATTATTTGTCATTAAACTGGAAATATCATTCATACTTTATTTTGAGCAAAATAATACCTATGCTGTAGGTAAATTGAACTTCAGTACATAAACAAAACTCTAAAATAATGTTAGGTATTTTTTGATGTACGAATAGATGTCGTGTGATGTCGTGTTTGAGTAAGTAGGTAGTACTTACCTAGTTTTGATTTCATTGTTTACTTTTGAACGTTTAAGCAGGAAGTCAATAATTTATTTTATTTATTTTTGTAAATTGTCTATTTTAGGAGATTTTTCAATTTGACGTGTACGATTTTGGGGGGGGGTGTCATGACCCATACGACCCCCCCCCCCCCTAGAACCGCCACTGGATCTCTCTACCTAACTGTCCTTGTTCAGAATCTCTGATTATTGCTGTAGTAACCGACTTACAGCTGCTCATTCCAAACCGAGCTAAAACTTTCTCAGTGTAATGCTGCTGCGTTATCTTTATACAGCCATCGTCTTGGTGTTGTATCTGCAAACCCAGATAATAGTCAGCAGGCTTTACTGTTATCTTGAACCTACGTTTACGTTCTGACATAAACTTTTCTGCATCCTTCTGGTTTGTTGCAGCTACCAATCCATCATCCACGTATAGTGCCAAGGTGATTTTATTCTGTGCTCGTTTTCGTATAAACAAACAAGGATCTGCTGTACTTTGTTTAAATCCTATAGTTTTCAGGTAATCAACGATGCACTTATTCCAACACCGAGGTGCTTGCTTTAGTCCGTATAGACTTTGCTTTAATTTACACTCCCGTCCAGCTATATAATGTACTCTGTGCTCCCGTCGTTCATGCCTTCAGGCTGTTTCATATAAATTTCCTCATCGAGGCAGCCATTAAGAAACGCGGTTGTGACATCGAATTGTGTGAGTGTTAGACCTTCGTTTGCGGCAATGCTTATGACCGATCTTATTGTTGTCATCTTTGCAACAACGGGGCTAAACGTTTCATCGCAATCCACTCCTGGTTGTTGCGAAAAACCTCGAGCAACAAGCCTCGCTTTATATTTGTCGATCGTACTCGTACCATCAGCGTTTGTTTTCAATTTGTATATCCATTTGCATGAAATAACTTTACGATCCTTGGGTAGATCGACAAGTATCCAGGTTTTATTTTCTTTCAAAGACTTGACTTCCTTTTTCATGGCTTCTAACCAATGCTCCTCGCTGTCTTGACTTTTTAATACCTCTGCGTAAGTTGTAGGCTCATCTAAATCAGTCCTATCATCTATAGATATCATAATATAGTCCATAAGACGCTCAGGTGGGTTTTGCTTAGATCTGTCTCGAAGAGTAATTCGACCTTCATTTTCTATTTCACTATTCGGCAATGTCGCGATATCATCCATTGATTCCAAACTTTCTGGTAATATTTGATCGTTTTCTACATGATCAACTTCATCATGTTCAGCTTGAGTCTCCGATGATAATTCTGGAGTTTTGTTGCTTTTCTCGGTTTCAGATGTGTCTTCGAACGATTCAGGAGGTATATACTCTTGAAATGTATCTGTACATTCATTTTCTTCCTCCCTTACATCATGAATCGGACGACTATTCTCCTTCCTCGCAACAGGATTTGCTGGTAATCTTAGGGCCGGTCTTTCAATCGTCAAGTAAGCTTCTTACTCTACGGTTAAACAGTCAAGTAAAATTTACTCGACAGTTACGAGAAATTCGTGTCTTTCAAGAGACAGTTAAGAGATAACCGATGAGTAAAACACCTAACTGAAGAGTAAATTTACCTGGCTGTTTCAGAGCCAGTTAGGGCTATTACCGTCAGTATACAAAGAGTACCTATATAATCACTACGTTCTGATCAGTAGGTATAGAAATGTCTTTGGCTATTACTCATCTATTCAATTCAATTCAATTTTTTTAAGTTATGGCTCCATCGTTATTCGATGATTTTGCCAATGTCAAGGTAGGAAAAGACACAGTGATAAGTTCTTAGTGCAATACTCATCTATTACTCTCCTGTTAAGAAACGTCAATGTCAAACTAGTTGACAGAAACTCGAGTGTATAGTCAGCTGCAAAAATATGTACTTATACACTCCACGAGACCAAAACGTGAATTAAAAAAATATATATTCACATATCACAAACCAGGTATTTTAATGTATCAGATTTCACTACTTTTGAAGCGAAGCTTCTATAGCGTCGTTGGGCGCTCGGCCACCGTGGAGTAAACCGATAAAAACGTCACCGTTAACTCACACGCGTGTTCTATCCACGCATGAAAACGCGTAGATACTTCGCTACTTTCGAGCGTCCGCCGACGCCATCCAGTTTCTATTTCTTAAATTAACGTATTAATTTCGCAGTGTATTAATTTTTTTGCAGCTGACTTTACCTTTGTTGTATGAAAAAATTAATGTTTTTGATGAAGATCGCCTTGCACACCCTTCCCTACATTTCAACCATCCCTGTTGATCAGGATATTTACCTACCAAATGTATTGCACACACACGAGATTTCAGATACCCTGTTACTAACTTGCTGGTCATCATCATCATGTTATAAATGAAGTTGACAATGATGATACCCTACACAATATACTTATCGAAAATTATAATACCCTTCAATTCAATGTATTTATTTCGCCAAGAAACAACATTACAATATCAACAAAAACAATACAATATAAGCTCCAAGCTGCTTCCTTGTCTGTACCGTTGCGTACGTTTTTCAACTATGTGTTTGTATAGGCACTAAGCATTTGTTATTGGAATTTACAGTCCTTTCTCTTTTTCGTTTTGTTTTCACTCATTTTGAATAGAAATAAATCAGCTCAATTGAAAATATTTGAAAATAACAACAAGACGACCCAAGTGACAGTTATGTAATGTCAAAATGATGTTTTGCATATTAATTGCATAAATATCCGGGCCAGTCTCAATCGTTTGATTACAGGATGGCCATATTGATTTCTTTCAAGTGCGGCAAGGACACCAACAATATAATGCTAAATACACTGAGCTAAATAAAGACATTTTGTAAAGTCCCTGAACCACCGCAACCACATTGAAAGAAGGTTATTATTAAATTGTTGCCATTCTGAAGAAATAAACCTCAGTTAGCTAACTGTCCAGTAATTTCAAATTGAAAGACCCGAGCAAAGCTACCAAGCCGATAAAGGATCAGTTAAAATTACTCATTGAATAGCTAACTGTCCAGTAAAGTCGCAATTGAAAGACCGCCCTTAGACTAATTTCTATTTCAGAATTTGTTTCAACAGGTTTCGATCCAACATTCAGTTTGAGTCAGTCCTGCCAATTTCTAATTCTTGAAATATGACGTCTCTTGAGCGTACCAGTGAATTTCTACTTTTATTAACACTTAGAAGGCGGTATCCGTCTTCACCATCATAGCCGATTAAAATGCATTTTTCCGCTTTCTTGTCCAATTTAGTACGCTTTTGCTTGGGCGTGATGATTGGGTTTTGATGAGCGTAGCAAGGACTTCCAACGATTCTTAAATGTTTTATCTTTGGCTTCTTGTTATACCATAATTCGTATGGTGATTTACCATCAACAGAAGTGCGTCCTGTTCTATTGAGCACATATGCTGCTGTACTTATGAGCTCTGCCCAACATGCGGTAGGTTAACTCTTCGTGCGCATACATCATGGCTCGGGCGGCTTCGACAAGCGTTCTATTCTCTCGTTCACTGCAGCCATTTTGCTGTGGCGTATAAGGCATGATCAATCTATGCTTGATGCCATACTTCTGTAGTATTTTACGAGTGTTATTATTGTCGAACTCTCCACCGTTGTCGGTTAGTAGTTATTTTATGACACGACCAGCTAGCTACCTTACATTCTTCTAACATCAGTTGAAGCTTTGTATGAACTTCACTCTTTTGTTTCATTCTTTTTGTTTCGTAACGGTACTTGCTGAAATCGTCTTTAAACAGAACGAAATAGCGATATCCCCTAAAAGAGAACGGGAATGGGCCACACACGTCTGAGTGCATGATTTCTCCAGATGCTTCTGCTCTTACTCTTGTTCCGAAAGGTTTTCTGTGCATTTTTCCGAAGCTACAACCTTCACAAAATTCGTTTGGAACTGGCATACTATATCTACCTTCTAATAGTTCTAGGGCTTTTGGAATTCCCTTCAATAACATAGATATTTTGTACTTCCATACCGACCAGTTGCTGCCATCTAGATTTCCGATGTTAAGTTTTGTAATCTTCGGTTTGGCGTCCATGTTACCTACTTAACATTTCTTATCTTTTACAACATTGATTTAGCGCTCTGCTACCATGTTGAGGTGGAATTGTACCTCAGAAAAAAAAAAAAAAGCGTTTTATTTTCACACTGCATGACAGCTATTTTTATTAATTGTGACACTCATGTTTTTCTTGTTAGCAAATGACTAGGCTGTATAATTTTAAACCTTTGCCTTGATATAAGTTGACATGTCTACTAATCCTTAGATTATCTACACTCTCTCTCTATAAAAATATCTGTGAACACCATGTTTGATGTGCTATAAAATTAATAAAATAAACTCTGATTAAAACATAAAAACAGTTCTTTCTTCTCCAGTAAAATCTTAATATTTCTTTCATTTTCATTGACGATACAAAACATAGACAGAAGTCAAACCTTCTTTAACATACACGAGTGTGTAGGTATATATGTGTAGCACGTAGCACGGGTAGCTACGCTGCTACGATAAAGAAGCTACTAGCAATCAAATTATTGTGGACACTATTCCACGCTTAAAAATCTAACTTGTATACGGTGTGGTGATGCACGTAGCAGGGCAGTGTCCATTGGTCGCTTTTCCCACACTCTGCGCCTTTTGTACTTTTTGTTTTTTTTCCGTGGGGAAATCCTCATGGACGCACTCCGCCTGGGGTAAGCGGAGCCAGTGTCGGACTCTTACCGACAAAACCACCACGGTGTTCCTTCAACTACCTTAGCCGGGGGCGTGGGAACCCGTGAGTATTCACACAACCACCCCCGACAGGTCCCGGCCCGCCACAAGCAGGCGAGCCCCTTCTCCCCGTGCGGCCTAACGACGGCCGCATCCTCCTCTGTGGCGCACACGGAACACTGCACGCCACCTCACCTCAAGGGCCTTTACCAGCTACGCCAGCTGCGCCAACTACGCCAGCTGCTGGTCGGGCAGCAGACTACCCCGATTCTGCTGCTCGCAGGCCCATCCTCCTGTAATTTTTTATAGAGGTGTTCTTCCTCGCGGCCCGGGCGGTAAAGCCAAGACCCTCGGTCCCAAGAGGCGCGAGAACACTACTCAGCAGGCACTCCTGGGATTACGAGACCGACGGGGGCAGGGAAGGACAGTCCCCCCGCTGCCTGCCCAGTGGCAGGGTGAGTGCACACCGGGCCCGCCCCTTCTCCTCCACAGTGCCATCTGCTTTCTCAGAAGGACACGCGGAGCAACTTCCCATTGGCCCACATAGGGCCCCTCCCGTGCCAGAATATTCGCCACAGGCAATAAGGTCCCCCGGTCCAAAGGAGACTTATTGCCCGTGCCCAGGGTGCACCGGCCCAACAACTGCCGTTCCCTCTAGACGTGTCCAGAAGGACAAGCAGCCGTCAGACACACGTGGAGGTTTTCTGGCCAGCACCCCTCCGCCTTTTGTACACATATCCAGTATAAGCTGACCTCGCATTGTATTGGTTTTCCTTACAACGCGAGGTCAGCCTTTACTGGTTTTGTACAGCTTGATGTGTAGCCGTGTGTACTAGCCGCATACCCCTAAACAGTCAGAGCGTTAGCGTAGCTACTATACAGGGTTATTTGTAAAACACCGTTAAACTGTAAATGAGGAACCCACAGATTAATATATTAGTAGTAGAGGAACCTTCTGTAATACGGGCCTTAGACATGGAGTATCGGGTTGTACCGTTTATTGATAAATTACCAATAGTAAACCAAATAAATTATTAATCAAATAGGCGATTTTCTGACTAATCGATTTTAGATCGGCATGCCTACTTGTCAAGAAAGTGTGTGGCTTTGATGGACAGCTTAATGGAAACGTATATGGCTTTGACGGCCGCCAAATCGGATAATGAATGACGGCTTTTACTCAGAGCGATCATACAAACGAACGCCCGGGCGCCCAAGGAACGCTCCAAGCGTCGTCCGATGTCCGCCGATATAACTGAACGCGGCCCAGGATTAAAACAGCAGCTGGCTACACTGGCTAATTTAATGTGGCAACTTCCGTTAACATACTCGTAATCGTAATATCGTATCTCTATGGTTTATAGTTTTCTATTCTCTGCTGTCTACGTAGTTTGTGGTTGTGTTGTAGTCACAGACCAAGTAGAGATTGGTTGTAGTTTTGATTTTTGTACGACGTTCCGTGTTGCTAGATGTACGATTTAAATCGTATTCATATGTTTTTTCTAAGATTTTGAACGTCGAACCAAAAAAACAAAACCGGCCAAGTGTGAGTCGGACTCACGCAGTAAGGGTTCCGTACCACCCATCGACCTGATACCCCATAGAATCTGAATTTACGAGAGTTTATCAAAAGACATCAACGAACGTACGCGAAATGTGAATTTTTGCATCTGTTTCTTCCGTAGGTACCACCATATATGTCTATGTTTGTCCTGTTTTCAGTATTTGTTGCTAAACTAAAAAGTATGCACTATAATCAGACCACGTTTGACGCTGGTATGTATTACCGTTTTGAAGATAAAACAGGAACAAAAATGTTAAAAAAAAACATTTTTTTCGAGGTTTCTTATATGGGGACCCCTTTTGGTTTTAGACTTTTTTTTGTTTTTAGTATTTGTCGTGATACACCTCATAGCAACACATATTCTGCGAATATTCCAACTGGTTATCTATTACCGTTACAAAGATACAGCCCTGTGACAGACAGATGGATGGACGGACGGACGGACAGCGTAGTGACAGTAATATGGTCCCGTATACACCCTTTGGGTACGGAACCCTAATAAACTACTGCTAAACAAGACGTCATCCGGAAGACTCCCACTCTACAGTAGTGATGCGACTCGAGTCCGATTTTGCCACTCGAGTCATTCGAGTCATTTTACAATTTTACTCGAGTACCACACGAGTGGTCGAGTCACTCGAGTGGTTCACGAATCACTCAATCACTCGAGTGGTCGAGTCACTCGAGTGGTTCACGAGTCACTCGGTCACTCACCTCACTCACTCATAAACGTCGATAACTCATTCAACACAACAGTTCACTTGAGTTCACTACACGCAACAAGTTCAAACAAGTGTGACAACAACGCACTTTAACTTATCTCTTTTAAAAAGCAGGTTTAAACTTGTTTGTCTCTGAGAGTAGTTGGCGAGTGACTCGAGTGGTGGGCGAGTGACTCGAGTCCGAGTGAACTCGAGTCGATATTTTTTTCACTCGAGTACGTTTTTTTACGATGTCACTCGAGTCACTCGAGTTAAATTGGACTCGAGTCGCATCACTACTCTACAGACAGACAGTAAACTTGTATCCCGGAAAAATGCACGGTTCGTGTGGGATACAGGATCATGGGAGCGAATCCGCGGAAAAAAAGCTAGTGTTTAATAACATAAAATAAATGTACGATTTTTTCATTCTATTTTCCTTAGAAATACCTACGATTTTTTTCTTTACTAGCGTACGATCGCTTAAAAAAACATTTGGCAACACTGACGACGTGGCGTTTTGGCGTTCTGCCGTCCAACTAGGAATATGACGGAATATCCAGTGCCAGTCAAAGATAATAAAATCACTATGGTGCCAGTCAGCGCCTGAGGGAAAGGAATATCAAATTTTATATTATGGTGAACTCATTGCACATATTTTGGTAAAAACAAAAATTTATGTAAACAATAAGAAAGCAACTTGCTAAAATGCCCCCCAAACGCAAGAAAGGGCGACCGCCAGGTTCCAGAAATAAAAAAACTTCCAACAAAAATGATGGGAAAATTAAGGTTGTGAAAACGAAAAAAGAAAACGACAAATCTTCTCGAAGTATTGAATATATTTGTCATGTTTGCAACAAGAATTTTCCAACAGGACAGGTCTTGTTGAAACATCATAAGATATGTCAGAAGGATTCTGAATTCCCCGAAACAGTTTTTACGAAGGTAAACAAAGTGCATTATTTGACATATATCCATCATTTGCGTTTAGTGATCACACTAAAATAATTATTAGGCGCTCAGTATCTAAAATAATAGTTATTGGTATCTAGAAATACTAAGCATAACACACCACAGTCATGGATGGGATGATTTAATGCATTTAAGTTATAGCAATACTTTATCTAATACACCATCGCACTTTTATGTTAGTTTTTGGTTTATTTATTTTTATTAATTGGTGTTTTGATCATATAAATAAACAATGAACTGTGCTAAGAATATATTTTCTCATCCTTAAGACGTGTACGCATACACAAACACAAATATTTGGTTCATACA
The DNA here is from genome assembly GCA_949699075.1 of Asteroscopus sphinx. Classification (NCBI taxonomy): domain Eukaryota; kingdom Metazoa; phylum Arthropoda; class Insecta; order Lepidoptera; family Noctuidae; genus Asteroscopus; species Asteroscopus sphinx. The sequence goes on from OX453019.1 coordinate 10,272,422, forward strand.
TATGGATGCAAATTGGCAAAGCAAACACAAACACAGTTTGACACGAGTTCGTCCACAACTGCCAAACACTTTCAGTAGCCGTGGCTGCGCCGTTGGAAGTTGATAAGAGAGATGTTGTAAAATGTTGTTACGTAACGTTTATCATAGTTCTCTGAACACTGTCCATACATAGCATACAAATTGGATCACCATGCGCATTTTAGATGAACATGGTGTTCTATGTGCGTTAGTGGTATGCACATGCCAACAGAGTTGTTGCATTTCATGTAACATCAAATTTGTTTATCAGTGAGTATGCGGCTTTACAAATACAATTATTATTATTCTGAACAATTGTTTCGAATATTCTTCCTATAATATATATTATATGTATATAATTAATATTCCTTTTCATTTCAGGCAGCATACAGTTGCAAAGAATGCCCCAAAAAGTTTAAGTTCAAGAAAAGTTTCATAGAGCACTGTCTGATGGAGCACTCTAAGTTACCTGGCAGTGTTGCTTGTGATCAGTGCAATGTTAGATGTCCAGATAAAAATACTTTGATTGAGCACATCGAGAAATTTCATGACAGAGAAATTTTTACATGTCCACATTGCAAGCGAAAATTTGTCCGACGTTCTCATGTGCTGAGACACATGGCTCAGAGTGGCTGTGATGGACAAGAAGTTGCTTCATTTATTTGTGAAGTAAGTTTCCATAAAATTTTCTTTAGTTACAATACTATTGTTTATTCACTTTAGCTTTTTTTAGTTATTTTTGGAATCTGTTATACATAGATGAGATCTAATTGCACCATCATGATTTCTAATTTTCTACTGAGACTGCCTTTTCTTTTCTTTGATGGAGAAAATGCCTATCGCATATCACACCACCCTGGGAGGTGGTGTGGTTATGTGGGTCTCGCACCTACTAACAACTCTGCCATGTGCCTACTTTCGCCTTGGGTGGATGGGCCACGAGAACTGGAATGCATGGCATTCATGACCCATCCATCGCAGCCCACTTCAGGGCCTTCCACTTCTACCCTAAACTCTTTGGGACATCACTGCAGCTCGAGGGCCTTGCAATGCGGATGATAGACTCCCCAATGTATCACTCGCTGGCCTCTCTTAGGGCAGCATCAGGTTGCCGTAAAGCAGCTAGCGCCTCCCGTCCTGTGGTGGATCGGATTAGAGTCTTCCTCTCTGACCCGCTCTGCCACTTAAACTACTGAAACTGCCTAGGCTTACTATATTTAATCCATCAACAGAAGATGCAAAGCTACAGGCAGCCCCGAAACAATAGAAGATATAATAATGTGTCCAGCGCCGGCTGTAGCCCATGTAGCGCCCGGGTACAATTAATACCCTGGCGCCTTGCAGTTATATTTTCCCCATTGATCGGAAATGTGGGGCAAATGGTGCACCCAACTGCCGCCGGGCGTCGGCCTTAACACGGGCGCATGGTCTTTGTCACGCCACACTGTGGGTCATGGGCGGAAAAATTTCAAATTTTCTAGTTGTTCTTTTTATGGAAATTTATATTTTATCATAAAATAAGACACCTGTCGAATCGTATTACAACATGGATAAAACAGATAACTATCATTGGTACTGAATAAATTGTACATAAAGGAACAATAAACCAAACAAGTTATTTTTAAGCGAATTTTTGTACGAGTTTGATCATGACATATTCAAAACTCATGGAATTTTTATTTGATTTCGATGTTTATTATAAATTTTCATTTTTTTTTTTTTTTTTTTTTTTTTTTAAATCTTTATTTAAAGAGTTTTTTCGTATACACGAATATGCCACTCTGTAAGAACAATAATGTTATATATGTAACACAAAAGTATATAAAATTATCTATTCTTAAGGCCAATCTTAACTAAATTTAGTAATTCGACTGCACCTTCGGATAAAGGTTCAGCCAAAACACTATTACAATAACCTATATTTAAAAAAATAGAATTGTTTGGAAACAATTGATTTCTATAGCCTTCGTTACGGACACACTCCATCAAAATATGAACAACATCTTCTACAACATTACAGGTAGTACAATTAGGCGAATCAACTTTTTTCATTAAATATGCGAACTTATTAAGTGGAATATGTCCAGAACGAAGGCGCATCATAAGTGATAAGTCCGGTCTAGCCAGTGGGCTGTTATCAATCCAAGGCCCTTTAAATGGTTGTGGCTGGATCGTTTTGTACCAAATGCCTTTCTCCTTCGATCGCTCATCGAAATACTCCTTCCACAATTCGTAACATGACTTTTTAACTATATGTATGCAATCTGTATAAAAAGGTAATACGCATACTTCCACTCCTTCACAACTAGCTTCTTTTGCCAACCTGTCTGCTGTTTCATTCCCAATTATACCGACATGTGAGGGAAGCCACTGTAAGATTATTGTTTTAGATTGAGATGAGAGTTTTAACAGTAACTTTAATATGGCATAGGCTATCGGTATTCCTCGAAAAGTCGAGGTACACCGAGCCAAATGCTGAAAAGAGCAAATTTATTGTGATTTATTGTTTCTAAATAAGACAGGGCTTCGGCTATGGCGTAAAGTTCTAAATACATTATTGAGACGTTAGATCCTATTTTAAATTTCATACTATGTCCTAATTGTTCATCAAAAAAGGCTGCCCCAAGATCATGTTTATCCTTAGATCCATCGGTAAATATTTTATAGAAGGAACAATATTCATCTAGCATTTTAGAGCAAATAATCTGTAATTCCATAGTACTGTATTTTCTTTTAGCTTTATCAATACACTTTATAAATTTAATCGTATTTGATAAATTAATATCTGTTATCCAAGTCTCAAGGGAAAACATCTCTAATTGATGAGTGGAATGAAGAGAAATATTTATTAAATTCTCATGAATAAGTGCAAGTAGCGGTTTCTTCTTAAGTCTCCAATAATTAGTACTAAGTAGAGAAAGCAATTCCTTTAAGAAAGTTATAGATTTACTACATTCAAAGGATTTAGATTTTAACCAAAATTTGCCGGCTAAGTAACGTCTACGAAATTGTAACGGAGGAAGACAAAGTTCAGATTCCATAACGTGTATAGGAGTTGATTTAATGAATCCACCGATTACTCGCATAGATTGGTTTTGAATTTTGTCTAGTTTGTACATGTGTGACTTACAACTGTTATCATAAATAAAACTAGCATAATCTAATCTGCTTCTAATTATTGAAATATATAGACGTCTCAGGTGCTTGGGGTGTACCCCCCAACCTGGACCAGATAAAACTTTAAAAAGATTAAGAAATTTAAGAACTTTGTCATTAATTTCATTAACGTGTTTAGCCCACTTTAAAGAACGATCCAGCCACAGACCAAGATATTTAACTTTATCTACAAACTGCAAGTTAATTTCATTAATATTAAGGTTAATATTGTATTGACTGATTAATTTTCGTTTATTGGTATACAAACAGACTTTACTCTTATGGGGTGAAACATCTAAACCTAAATCTTCCAATACATCAGTTAAAGTATCTAATGCAGATTGTAACTCTGACACGGCTTTTGTAATGTCCATACTAGTTATATAAATGACAAAATCATCCGCATATTGAGATATACCGATCTGATTATTGAACAACTTACAAACATTTATCGTTGCCACATTAAATAAAAGAGGAGACAAAGGATCTCCTTGAGCTAAACCACGACCAGTATTTCTAATAATTGATTTATTATCTAATAATATGTTAAGGCTCCTTTCTTTCAAAAAATTCCATAGATATGTACAAAATTTAGAGCCTATTCCTAACCTATCCAGAATTAGTAACAATCGATGAATATCGACGTTATCATAAGCACTATTTATATCAATAAAACATCCTAATGTAAAATGTCCTTTTGCGAAACCAATTTGAATTTTCATTACCAAATCACTTAAACTATCTAAGCAAGATCGGGATCTTCTAAAACCACACATATTACTTGAAAATAAATCGTTCTTCACAAAGAACCATTCTAAACGTTTGTTTATAACTGAGTGAAATATTTTGCATAAACATGACATTAAAGCAATTGGTCTAAGAGACTTTTCAGAATTAGGATTGCAACCTTGTTTTGGTATTGGACATATACGAATGTCCCGCCACTGCTTAGGTACGAAACCATATGTTAAAAAAATATTATATAAAGTAATTAAAATCTGTTTGCAACTTGCAGGGAGATTTTTGATCATAGAGAAAGATATGTCATCACAGCCTGGTGCAGTGTCAGATGATTTTATACATTTCTCAACTTCATGAAGGGAAATAGGTGATTCCAATTTAAGATTGGAGGACTTAAAATAAGGTTTTTCAGCAATAACATAATCAGGACTTAGACTACATAACAATTTATTTGCACGATCCTTATCAATAGATGCGTTGTGAGACTTGTAACCTTTCACCCATTTCATTCGTCGCCACATCTCACTCGATGATGTTACTTGATCCACCGACGAGCAAAAATTCCGCCATCCTTGACTTTTTGCTTGTCTAGTTAGTCTCTGAGCTTTACTGATAACTGCCTGAAGAATAGACAGATTAGTTGGGGTAGGGTTGCTTCTGAATATACCCAGTTCTAGACGACGTTCAGCGACAACTTTGGACAAACTTGTATCCCAGTAAGGCTTTGGAACGAATTTACTGCATGGGCTTAAACTAGATTTTATGAAAGGTATATGTTTGTCTGCAGCATTGTTTATATTTTTTATGAATAGATCATAACCCTCTTGAAAGTCACTCGGTAATCTGAAGTTAGAAAATGCGTCCTCCAATGTTTTATTGTACAAATCCCAATCTGCCTTCTTCACATTCCTTTTTTTAGTAAAGCCTGGTTGATAACTCGATGTAGATGTTATCTTTAACACAAAATGATCGCTCCCCAAGGTTTCGTTCGTGGTGTTCCAGTTAAAGTTAATAGCCACGTCAGAGGAGGCAATCGAAATATCAGGTGATGACCGTTGTAGGATCCCGTTTACCAACTTGATTCGTGTAGGACGGCCGTCATTCAAGGTCATAAGATGAAAGTTAAGTAATGAGTCGAAAATCTGATTGCCACGACTATCATTTTTATACGACCAACTTCTATGATGACCGTTCAGGTCACCAAGTATAAGTGTTTTACTGCTAAAATTTGAAAAAAGTGAATCCCAATCCTGCTGGCACGTACGAACAGAAGGAGGACAGTATATTGAAACTATACTCTCTAAGCCATCACAATTGAATACTCTTACGTGTAGAACCTCTATTCCTGAGTTATTACTTCTCAAGACTTGGACTTGTGCTCTGATGGACCTATGAGTAATAATAGCTACTCCACCATAATTATCACCTCTATCTTTACGAAATACATTGTAGCCACTTATTCTCAAGTCAAATTCGGGATCTAGCCATGTTTCGTTTAGTGAAGCAATATGAATTTTTTCGAGCGTAAGTAGCGGCTCTAGGGTAATAACTTTGTTTTTAATGCTTTGCGAATTCCATTGAATAATGTTTAGACTATTTTTATATAAATTTTCATACCTTTGTGACTATAAAACCAGTATCGTTACATAATTTTACACCACAAAACACCCAGATGGCAGAACCAGAAACAATGGAGACACATTCTGAAAATAACATACCATGGCAAAGAGTACCGGTAGTACGCAATCCAAAGAGGAAAAAATTATCTGTAGCCCAACGCAGGAGCTACACACAAGCAACAGATTCAGCAACTTACCAATTGACCTAACTGAGGAAAGCACAGAACCCATTGGGAAAAGACCATCTAAACCACCTCCTATATTCTTGTATGGCATAGAAGATGTAAACAAGCTTACAGAACTATTAGAAACTGTAACCGAAAAAAACCAATTCGCGTACAAAATTATTAATAGAAATCAGTTGCGAATAATAAGTGCTAACATAGAAGTGTATAAAAACCTAATTTCACTTATAAGAAAAACAGGACTTATCGACCATACCTTTAACAAAAAGGATGAAAGATGCTTCCGGGTTGTAATAAAAAACTTACATCATTCGACTCCAATCAGCGCAATAAAAGAAGAACTAGAAAGTACCGGAAATATCATCCAAGGCGAGATTATAAACGCTAAGCATGGACCTGATAAAGTACCAACATCAACTTTCTTCGCAAATTTCATACCAGGACCCAAAAATAAGCTCATAAAAGAAGTAAAATACATATACCACCAATCAGTAGTAATAGAAGATCCCAAAAAGAGAAGAACCATTGTACAGTGCCAGAGATGCCAGCAATATGGCCACTCAAAAAACTATTGTATGAGACCATACCGATGTGTCAAATGCGCACAACCCCACAAAACCTCAGACTGCCCTAAACAAGACCGAAATACACCAGCCCAATGCGCCCTATGTCATGGAGCTCATCCAGCTAATTATAAGGGATGTGAGGTCTATTTAGAAATCCTAACAAGAAGACAATCAGCCAATAAACCCAAGAGGAATCGCGCTATTAATGTAGAAACACACACGAGGGGCTCGTAGCGAAGCAACGACTGCGCGGATTGTACGATCTGCAAGGTTAAGCTGCACTTGCCGCGGTCAGCCTGTAGATGGGTGACCGTTTCGTTACACATCGAGACCCCTCCGTGCCTCGGAGAGCACGTTAAGCTGTCGGTCCCGGTTGTCATACGAATATCTATGGCAGTCGTTACGGGTAGTCAGAAACCTGAAAGTCTGACGACTGGTCTAACCTCCGAATGTCAGTATTACCCAGTTACTGGGTTGCGGGGGTCTGATGGCAGTCGCTCCGTGTAAAATACTGATGTTCAGCCGCATCTGGCTAGACTGGAAGCCGACCCCAATATAATTGGGAAAAGGCTCGGAGGATGATGAATGTAGAAACACACACAAATCACAATAATGTGCCAGAAACACAGAAATCGAGCCCACGATTTTTAGATAAAACTTACGCTGAGACTACGAAGACTTATAATACCAAACAGGACACAGATAGGCCAGACACAGAGGAATCCACTACTAAGATAGAAAGACTGTTCATCAAGCAATCAGAAAAAATGGAATCCATCCTACAACAAATGAGTATGCTGATAAGCCTCATAACAACCCTCATAGAAAGACTGCCTAAATGACCTCTTTCAAATTAGGAACTCTCAACACAAATGGCCTGGCGCCGAATAAACACGACGTTGAACTAATGATCAAAGAACACAAACTTGACATAATTCTTGTATCGGAAGCCCACTGTACGTACTGATGCCACATCGAACATAAAGTTTGAAGGTTACCATACCTACGTCACGCAACATCCTGATGGGACTGGACATGCGGGAACGGCTATAGTTATCCGTAGATCAATTAAGCACCACCTTACGCCTGAATATAGGAAAAACTACCTGCAAGCCACTACGGTAGCGGTTGAAGATAAAAACGGCAGTTTCAATGTCTCAGCTATATGTTGTCCACCAAAACATAAAATTGATGAGCCTATGTTTAGCAGCTATTTTCGATCTCTAGGTAATCGCTTTATTTCTGGTGGTGATTGGAATTCCAAACATACCTATTAGGGGTCCAGACTCACAACCACAAAGGGCAGACAACTCAAATCAAGTATAGATATAAACAAACTCACTGCCATATCCACCTGCGAACCAACCCACTGGCCATCAGACCCTACGAAAATCCCAGATTTAATCGATTTTTTCATTGTCAAAGGATTCTCCAAACACTACCTTAAGCCAGAATCATGTCTGGATAGCTCTTCTGACCATACCCCGGTTTTCTTTACAATCAGCACTATGCTTATCGACAATGAAAAAATTGAGACTCTTTATAACAAAAGAACCGACTGGGCCTCATTCAGAGAGCATATCGAAAAGGGTATTGACCTAAAGGTAAAACTTAAGATTCCAGAAGACATTGAAGATATGACAAAGCATCTAACAACTCTTATCCAAGAATCCTGTTGGAAAAATACACCTCTTATGGAACCGGCCTGTCACCCAAAGAATTATCCAAAAGTTGTCAAGCAAAAAATATTAGAAAAACGGAGACTTCGTCGTATTTGGCACCAGAGCAGACATAGAACAGATAAGACTGCATTAAATAAATCGATTCTGGAGCTTAAAGAACTAATGATTTAAATTGTGGAAAGAAAAAATCGCTCACGAGCAGGATTCGAACCTGCGACTCCTGACTCAGTACGCCAGTGCTTTAGCCACTAAGCTACCGTGAACACTGCTCGTGGTATCGAAATTATAATAATAACGTTTATTTACGTTTATTTACGAAAATAGTACATAGTTTCAAATTATACATATGCTATGTTTTAATTGTACAAAAATTATTAAAGCATCTGTAGCCGAACTAAGCAAAGCCTGTGTTTCGGCTATCAGCGCCAATCCCTTCAAATATTTTTCAATTAGGATAGCCATCAAACAGAAATGTTAACATAGTGTAGGTACATAGGGTTTTTTTTTTTTTATATTATTGAATTTTATACAAGAAACTTAATCTAAAACTATTCGCAGTCTTTTCAGACTTGCGATCTATGAGTAGGTAATATAAATTTATCCTCCACTATACGTCTTTGGGTGACGTCAGCGATATCTTATTAAGAAACATTGTTTCTTAACCGACTCGACTAACTTTGCAGTTAGATCAAAGTCGTATAGATATGCCTACCCTTACTAATTATTTTATTATTTTTAACGCATTTACGCATGTGAAGCGAAATCTAATGATTTAAAGACACCACCACGTCACCCAAAGACGTATAGTGGAGGATTATTTCGATACCACGAGCAGTGTTCACGGTAGCTTAGTGGCTAAAGCACTGGCGTACTGAGTCAGGAGTCACAGGTTCGAATCCTGCTCGTGAGCGATTTTTTCTTTCCACAATTTAAATCATTAGATTTCGCTTCGCATGCTTAAAGAACTAATCCACAACTGGCATGATAATAGCACACTGCAATCTAAGCTAGAATTAGCGTCTGCTACTGCTTCAATAAACTACTCTCTATGGAAGATTACGAAAGAATATGACCGACCTCAGGTAGCAAAACCGTCAATAAGGAAGAATATCCGTGAAGAAACCACCTGGGCACGAACAGCTCAGGAAAAGGCTGACATATTTGCTGATCATCTGTCAAATGTTTTTACTCCCAACGATACCGATGATTGCGAGTCTGAAATCGATGTAGACGCAGGCCTGAATTATGCCTACCAGATGTCAATGCCCCCAAAGCCAACATCAGTACGAGAAGTTGCTAGGACCATCAAGGAACTTAAGGACAAAAAAGCGCCTGGTTTTGACCTGATCACCAAAGAAGTTCTAAAAGAACTACCTAAGAAGGCTTTAGTCTTTATAACTACATTGTTTAATGGAATTCTTAGGGTACAACACTATCCCCAAATTTGGAAAGTCTCACAGATAATGATGATCCACAAAATGGGGAAACCTGCGAATGAAGTAACGTCGTATCGACCAATTAGTCTTTTGCCCATACTCTCAAAACTTTTTGAGAAAGTGCTATTGCGTAGAATAGAACCAATATTGACAGAGAATAAAATCATACCAGACCATCAGTTCGGATTTCGGCACCACCATTCTACAGTCGAGCAAGTTCACAGATTCTATGAAACAATTAGAAAAGCCCTAGAACGAAAAGAGTACTGTTCATCAGTATTCCTGGATATCCAACAAGCTTTCGACAAGGTTTGGCACAGTGGCCTACTCTTCAAAATAAAGGAAAGCATCCCACATAGTTACCACCTCCTGATGAGATCGTATCTTTCTGACAGATTGTTCCAATTGAAAGAAGCTGGATCGACGTCAATTTTTCACTGCATAAAAGCAGGCGTACCGCAGGGATCCATACTAGGACCAATCCTGTATATCCTATATACTGCAGATCTCCCAGCGCTAACTGACTTGACCACGGCCACGTATGCTGACGACACTGCCATTCTCGCTTGTAACAAAGATCCAAGTGTTGCGTCAGAGGTTCTACAGCAGGGACTCCATGAGATCAATAAATGGCTTCAAAGATGGAAAATCAAAGCCAGTCCCTCTAAGTCTGTGCAAGTAACCTTCGCACTAAGAAAAGGTGACTGTCCACCTGTACAACTTGGAAACGTCACCTTACCTCACGAAGAAAGCGTTAGATATCTTGGAATGCACCTGGACCGTCGCTTAACCTGGAAAAATCACATAAAAACAAAAAGAGAAGAACTGAACATCCGGTACAGACTCTTATACTGGCTACTTGGCAGAAATAGTAAATTATCCACAGACAACAAGCTACTAATATATAAATCGGTTCTCAAGCCAATTTGGTTATATGGTATACAATTGTGGGGTAGTGCAAGCAACTCCAACATCTCCATACTACAACGCCTCCAAAACATGATATTGAGAACGATCACAAACGCTCATTGGTTTATCACAAACAATGAGATTCACCAACATCTACAAATTAGCACAGTTAAGGAAGAAATCCGACTGACTGCTGAGAAATATAAACGGCGATTAACACACCAACACCACCCAAACGAACTAGCAGTCCAACTAACGTCTCAAAGCTATACCAATCGTCTTAAGAGACATGACATAATGAAGCTACAGGCTAGACTGTAGCTGCTGCATAGAGGAGTAGCTCCCTCGCTGGAGGAAGCACTCCACATAACAATGTCCAGACAACTCATCTGATTATAGTTAAAGAAGACTGATTGCAGATAAAGAACACAAAAAAAAAAAAAAAACCTAATTTTAATCAGTGTTTATATTTAATCTGATTTTTAACCGACTTCAAAAAAAGGAGGACGTTATTATATTCTTAGGGTTTATTTTTTCACTGTTTCTGTCATTATAGGTCCATAAGTGCCGTGCGCTCGTCTGCGTACGGCTTATTTATACATAGTATTATAGACACAACCCTCCCAAACAAGTAGATACCAAATTAGCTGCCACCAGCTGCCCCCTGGTGATAAAGCCAACATTAACTAACCTAGAGTAAGAATAACAAAAATTCGTGGTATTGAAAATGAGCTATGAAATCATTATCAAATGTGCCGATTGTTATCTAAATTCATTAGAAATCATTAATTTTGTCATTTAATATAATTTAAAATCTTAGAAAATCGTATTTAAGGTAATAAGTAAACGGCATACGGCCAAAATTAATATCCAATCTATCCACGATTTGCCCTACTAGAGATGGGAATTTGACATAAGGTCCATACAAAATATGTCAAATTTCTATCTCAAGTAGGTTAAAGCGTGGATAGATTGGATATTAATTTTGGCCGTTAACATATAAAACGAAAGATAATTAGCTAAATGCTACCCTCAATTCACAATTAAGATATGTTACCTAGGACCTATAAATAAAGTAGTTTTTTTTTTTTTGTCATTTGCCTTCTTTAACCTGAGCAAATAACAACAAACCATGTCAACGTTAACATTTTTTTATTCTGAATTAGCCGAAATCGCGTTGTCTTTAATAGAGACCAGGAGAAGAGTATCGAAGCTTTAAAATTTAAATATCCTAACGTAACTCGACTAACGAGGATATCTTGCACATGCTCCTGGCTTCTTCAGATCCATTCATAAGTAGCCCCTACGGACAGTAAAAAGAAAGAGCGCCCTGCCTCTTCATGAAGATGTGCAAGCTTTATCAGTAGTTAGTAATGATTAATATTTTTTTGTGTATTTTTCGTTTCCGTTCTTTATTTTGTATAATGATTTATATGTAATTTTAACTTTTGTTTACACCAAATATAAGAAAAAAGTTGTTAATTTAAAGTAAATCGTTGGAAAAACCATTATACAAATTTCATTATTTCGAAAACTGTGTAAATACCTAAAATAGGTTTATTACATAAATATATCCTTCATATTATACTTCAAAAATATTCAACAACATACAAATATATTAAGAAAAAATAGACAATAGGTTACATATCAAATCAATAAACAATATTTTCCGCCTGCCCATACAAAGCGACCCACTGTGCGCCACTGCAAATGACATAGGCAGTTTGGAGGCTTTCGCGAGCACCGGCGCTCGGCGCCCGACTAAAAACCACCACGGTGTTCCTCTACCGACCTTGGCCGGGGGCGTGAGAAATACTCCCGTATTCGCCCAACCATCCCCGGCAGGTCCCGGCTCGCCATTGGCAGGCGAGCCCCTTCTCCCCGTGCGGCAACCACAACGGCCGCACCCTCTAGATTGGCGCGCGCGGAACACAACACACCACCACCACCCACCACGACGCGCCACCGTCACGGGCCTTGACTGGTCGGGCGGCGGGCCACCCTGAGTCCGCCGCCCGCAGGCCCACACCTAGGGTGGCTGGAGGTATACGCCCTCCTACAACGCCCAGGTCGTCTCCTGCGGATGGGAAGAGAGGTTATCGCCTCTCGAACCCTCTCCGCCGCCTCCTTAGCGAGCATTAGTCGAAGCATTTACCTGTATTATCCTCACCTTACTATAATTTGACGACTTGTGTTGTGTGCTCTAGTGGTTCAAGTGTCGGACTGCTGATCATGAGGTCGTGGGTTCGATTCCCACAGGACACAAATATTAATGTGATGAACATCATGAACATAAGTGTTTGTGTTGGTCTGGGTGTTTCTTATGTACTTACGAAAAAAAAGTTTTTAAGTATTATATCCAATGTTTAGTACCCATAGCACTAGTTTGGGACTCTAGATTGTGCTGTGTAAAAATGTCCAAAAATATTATTATTTATTTATTATAATGAACACTGCTGTTATAAACTTTTAATTCTAAAAGATGTTTTACATATAAGCTTTTTTGGCTTTTCACACTAGATTTGAAAAAACCTTTAGTGCTTTAGTATTTAAAATAATAATAATGATTAAGGCCCCCTCAAACCAACAATAGATACAGCAGGTAATGTTAATATGAGTTTGCCTTCTTTCACAGATATGCAATGCAATATTTTCAAGGAAAGACAATTTAATGGTACACATTAGGTTGCAACATATTATTAAAAGAGAAATTGTTTGCAAGCAATGTCTATACACTACCAAGAACTTTTCCAAATTGGTTAAACATTGGCACAAATATCATTCAGGTAATATCATTATTAATACATTCAATATATCTTTTTTATTTTGTGATAGCGAAAATGTGGACTGAATAACTGAAGATATTAGAACTATGGATCACATTCTTCATCTCTTCTGTTATCGAGAAGTTAATCCACAGTAAACTATTTTATAATCATACAACTTATTTTGTTTCTAATTAAGTGTTGCATGTTTACGTATGAGTAAGATAGTATACATATGTATGAGCGCATCTCGCCGTTAAACTTGATAGTTTGGCGAGTTTTCTAGTTAAGTAAAACTAAAGAAATTGTAACTGTGATTAAATAAAAAAATAAAAAATCCACAGTGAATATGGTAAAGATCATTTTATATACCGGGTTTTGACCTAAATTACTTATAAGTACTGTAGTACAGATTTAAATATCACACATCAAGCTTCAGAAAGATGTAATCGGCTAGCTAGCATTATTTCTGTCGCACGAAGCACGAAAACGAAAACTTCTCTTGGTATGGGTAACAGAGACAACTCTGTACTAAGCTGAAGCTAGTCGATTATCTCTTTCGATAGGTACTCAATACTTTATAATGTATAATACAGGTGGTGGGCTTAAAATTATGGTAACAATAATTTAGGACCCTGTCGGGCACAGTAACATAGTTCAGCTGGAGAAGAGGCCTTACTTATATGTATTTAATTATTAGAAATGTTACGGGTAATTTTCGCAGAATGTTGATGTCTTTACTCTTCACACATTTCACGTTGCACGACAGCGAAACCTACCGTCATAGTTTGACTGAAACTTGAACACACGTCAATTGATATTTAAAAGCATGGGAACTATTGATTATGGATAATAATATCGGTGAAGGTTTCCAATATTAATTACGACATTTCTATTTGGCGTAACGGAATAAGAGTTATTCACTATAATAATTCTGTCGTCATACATGTACTCTGTGCTTCATACTTATAATACGCCACCTGTTGGTAAAATATTGAGCTATAGCTACTCAACAACAGAGAACTATTCAACAACTGAGGGCGCTTTTGAAGCGAAGCTTCTATAGCCACGATGCGCGCGCGGCGCACTCTGCCGTCTTGGGGACTAAAATTATAGAAAATCGCACCTGTAATAACGAAAATCATGACCATTGGAAAGTCACGTTTAAGTCTTAAACTTTAAAGGTGATTTCCCAATAACCATGATTTTTGAGTTGTGTTGGTAGTAAATATGGTGCGGACCGTAAACACTTGCGTTAGATAAACCCTAGATTCATTATAGATCCTAGACCTAGAATCTATGATCATAGATCCTATCATAGTACGTACAGAATGGCCACTGGAATTTTAATGGAATGGAAACAGATAAATCAACGCAACACACGGTTATGTTGGACTTCGGGGGCGTCAGTGGGGGGTTGGGAGGGGTTGAGGGATAGACTTACTCGAGAGGTGAGGGGGAATCTTGAGTGGGGTGACGAAATTGAGAGGGGATGAGTGAGGATAAGGGTAAGGGTTGCAGGAGAGGGGGGAATGTGTTTGCCGCGGGTGTAACTAGATGGTGCTTTAAATTTGGGAGGGGAAGAATGGAGTGCGGGTTTTTTTATGTATGGGTGACCTAGAGTAGTAAGAATCAGGTGATGGCAGAGGGGGCCAAAAATGTGGTCAGAATTCGATTATCTCTGCCCGTTCGCGATATATCAGCTCTTTAAGGTTCTCGGGTGGCGGTTTCCATACTGCCACCCGAGAACCTTAAAGAGCCTTACTGGGTGAGGGTAGGTGTTTTCCACGAGGGGTGCTGGCCAGAAAACCTCTACGTGTGTCTGACGGGTGCTTGTCCCTCTGGACACGTCTGGGGGGAACGGCAGTTGTTAGGCCGGTGCATCCTGGGTACGGGCAATAGAATCCCTTCGAGGGATTAACCTTTAGGAATCTTATTGCCTATGGCGAATATTCTGGTACGGGAGGGGCCCCATGTGGGCCAATGGGGAGTTGCTCCACGTGTTCCTCTGATGCCAGCAAAGGGCACAGTGGAAGAGCAGGTGCGGGCCCGGTGTGCACTCACCCTGCCACTGGGCAGGCAGCGGGGGGACTGTACTTCCCTGCCCCCGTCGATCTCGTAACCCCAGGAGTGCCCGCTGAGTAGTGTTCTCGCGCCTCTAGGGGACCGAGGGCTTTACGCCCAGACCGCGAGAAAGAAAACCTCTATAAATAATTACGGGAGGATGGGGCCTGTGAGCAGCAGACTCGGGGTAGTATGCTGCCCGACCAGCAGCTGGCGTAACTGGCACGACTGGCGTAGCTGACACGGCTGGCGTAGCTGGCATACTGACCTGGTGGCATGCTGGCGTAGCTGGCACAGTTGGTGCAGCTACCGTAGGTGACACAGCTGGCGTAGTTGGTGCAGCTGGCATAGCTAGTAAAGGCCCGTGAGGTGAGATGGCGTGCAGTGTTCCGTTGCGCTGCCTAGGAGGGTGCGGCCAATGTTAGGCCGCACGGGGAGAAGGGGCTCGCCTGCTAGTGGCGGGCCAAGACCTACCGCGGGTGGTTGTGTGAATACTCACGGGTTCCCACGCCCCCGGCTAAGGTAGTTGAAGGAACACCTTGGTGGTTTTAGTCGGTAAGAGTCTGACACTGGCTCCACCTACCCCGGGCGGATTGCGTCCATGAGGATTTCCCCACGGCAAAAAATTATAATAGGTGTTTTCCACAAGTAAAACTAGGTGGAGCTAGTTGGAGATTGTTTAAATTGCAAATGAAAATGCGATTTAGCGAATGATTTTAATGCTATCCTGAAGCTGTCCAAATTATCCGCTAGATATCACTGCTTAGAAAGCTTTTGTGACTTCAGTCTTTATCTCCTAAAAAACGGTCGCAGATCCCTCATCTTCACGTAGCGACTTAATTATAAGGGCCTGATGAGTTCTAGACAAACAAATGGTCAAAACTTCTTATGGTCATATCTCCTAAATCATAGAACTAAAGCTTATATTCAGAGACGAATTTAAGAGTGAACTCATGCTTCCAACTGTCAAAATGCAGTGCTATTTTGGTGGATATAAGCCTAAGACCCATCGTGTTGATACTCAAATTAAAGGGCTTAATAGACAATTTGTTTAGAACTCATCGAGTCCGGGTTGGGTCTTTTATGAAGTCGCCAGAATTTGAGTAAACTGTAAATCTGGGGGGTCGAAGGAGTTCGTCTCAAACATAATGTTATGAGTAATGCAATTTTTGCCGTCGGAGATACGCCGAAATATTTTAAATTACTTAAAAAAAAAAAAAAAACCTGAGATCCTATGAACACTCACGAATGCATTTGGTGCAAGATATTAATTGCAGTTTTGATTGTAATCGTTAGGCAATAGTCTTTAGAAGCAAACTTAAGCGCCTTTTTGTGCGGAAATTAATAGTTTTCGAGAAACGATTTTTTTTTTATAGACGGTTTATCTCAGGTTATTCTAAGTTTTTAACACAGAAATCAACATCATAACACTAGACAACATTAAAAAGAGATAAAATGTCAACGCACGTGATAAGACTGTACCCGTCTGTTATGACATGAAATTACAGTCTAGTCTAGAGACAAAAAAATAAAACCGACTTCAAAAACCTTAACTAAAAAGTAAAAAATAATCATTGTATGTATTTTAAAATCTTAACATAAACCAAAATTTTGAAGGCGGCGCGTGATTTTCATGTACGTTCACATAAACTGTTTTTACTATAGATATTGCGCTCGACTGTACATTACATGACGCAAAGGGTCAATCACGCGCCGCCTTCAAAATTTTGGTTTAAGTTAAGATTTTAAAATACATACAATGGTTATTTTTTACTTTTTAGTTAAGGTTTTTGAAGTCGGTTTTATTTTTTTATAAAAAGTTTTTATTTCATACTTTT
The DNA here is from genome assembly GCA_949699075.1 of Asteroscopus sphinx. Taxonomy (NCBI): domain Eukaryota; kingdom Metazoa; phylum Arthropoda; class Insecta; order Lepidoptera; family Noctuidae; genus Asteroscopus; species Asteroscopus sphinx. Next base: position 10,289,401 of record OX453019.1, read on the forward strand.
TAGTTGAAAATTGCGGGGTTTGATTCATAAATGTTTATATAACCAATTTGAGAATATTTTTTTTATTAACCTTTGCCATCCCACTGCTGGGCAAAGGTCTCGCTCATGTTCTTCCAAACGTCCAATCATTATCGTGAAAAAAAAACACGCATATCGGCCAAGAATTTTCAGAAAAACGAACCAATGAGCAGATCATCTAGATAGGCGAAGCTAAAATAAACTGATTTATTGAAGCTGATTAAAAAACTACTCAACCTAAGTCAATAAAATTTATATGGGACCACCGCGCAGACTTTCTCTACCAAATAAAAAAACAACCACGTAAATCGGCCCACAAATCTTGGAGTAATCGGTGTACATACATGAAAAAAAAAAAAAAAAAGACATGTGGCACTCGGAGACTGCCGCGGTAAAGCTATTGCATAGCATTTTTTATGTAAATACAAAGAGGAGGTGCCCTAACGCCGAAACTCTAAGCAGGCATGAGTCACCATATTGCGGGGCGAATTTTACGAGGGGGATTACGCATGCGCAGTAACGCCGATACAACCAATGCCACCTAGAGGCGATTTGCAGAACTAAAGAGACAAGCGTGATATTTCAAAAAGTCATTAAAAGTTCTGCTATTCATCGATAGATGGCAAAACTAAAAAGTATCACCGCTGTGCCGGTCGGAGTGGGGGGTGTAAGCAGTGGCGTGCATTGCATATAGGCAATTAGGCAATACCCAGTGCCTTCCTCATTCAAACTCAACAGTCGTGTAAGTTATTATATTTTTTTTAAAGTACGATGATTCTTTATCTTTTAATAAACCTATTAATGCTGAATAAATCTTCCTACATAAAAAAATCAATAACTTACACCAAAATTAAATTCAAGTGAAGTAGCCCACTGCACGCCACTGGGTGTAAGGCTATTTTCTTTACGGAATTTCCGGATTCGGTCTCCACGCTCAAGGCCCGCGATAGAAGCTATGTAATAGCTTAAGCGCAGTAACGCCGATACAACCAATGCCACCTAGAGGCGATTTGCAGAACTAAAGAGACAAGCGTGATATTTCAAAAAGTCATTAAAAGTTCTGCTATTCATCGATAGATGGCAAAACTAAAAAGTATCACCGCTGTGCCGGTCGGAGTGGGCGGTGTTAGGTTATTTTCGTTACGGAATTTCCGGATTCGGTCTCCACGCTCAAGGCCCGCGATAGAAGCTATGCAATAAAAAAAGTAGTAAATAAGTTCATAAGTTGTGACAGAACCGAATTGGTCAACCCCAACTCCACGTAGTCTACTCTGCCCTACCCCTAGAGTGTTTTTATAAATCCGGAAGCGCGGAGGGACAGCAGCCCGCCCGCTGTAACAAAGCGCAGGCATCCTCGCGAGCCGGAGCGGCTGAGGCTGGTCAAGGTCAAAAAGCCGAAGCTGCGAAGGCGAGCATGGATGACCGCAATTTGTTACGCAAGGGTGGAGGGGCTGCACTTCCCGCAGCGCCGGAAACGTGTACATTGCGACTGGGTATTGGAAAATTACAAGTGGGTACTGAAAATTTATATCTCGTAAAGTATTCATTTCCGCACCTTCCGGTCTCGAGGGAAGATCCCTCGGTTGTAGGGCTTTGAATTTAAAAAAAAAATCTAAGCATCTCTGGCGGGAGGCGGGGCAAGTAGGTATGCCACTCTGTGGCGGCCTTAAATTTACAATTTGGTGGGCATCGAAATTGGCTGTTTTTAGGCCTATTTTGTCCCAGGGTCTATCTGAGAAACGGCTCCACGTCAAAAGTTGTTATGGATGATTTCAGCTATATCTCGTACTTAAACAACAAATACTAAAACTTATCAATTATCAGTAAGAAAAAAAGTTAAAAGCAAGAAAATTTTGTCACTAGCTCTTTCTGGCCAGTCTTTGAACTCGGTTATACATTCAAGGGTCAATATTCAACAAAAACAAGATTTATGCTTGGAAAAGATACATACAACACCAATTTGACGATCTTTCCACTGTATACCAATATATTTTTTTATCTTTTAATAGTACTTTTATAGCAGTTAATGAAGGAAAGACATACTTTACGTTACTTGTTGCATGTGCGATACCAAAAGGTACTTTACAAGAGTTTTATTTTGTAACAGAAACTCCTGATCAATATCAATGTCACCACTGCAGCAAGTGGACCAGCTCTAGAGCAGCTATGACCAAGCATCTTGAGATACATGGCGAGAAGAAATACTCATGCGATGTGGTAAGATTCTTCCTTTTCATTTATTATTATAATGTATAACTTCTATGGCGTCTAGTGATGTAACGAATAATCGCATTCTCGAAAATTCGCATTTTTTTGACATGCGCATTCGTAAAATTCATGCGAATATTTTACCAATCTGGACTTCAGAAACAAATCAAAATGTGTAAATAATATTAGGTAGGTAAATAAAACAAAAAAAATATTAATATTTTATAAATTTTACTAGAAAACTTAACCTAAGCTTGCAAGTGTCCCACGTCCTGTACGCGCCAAGTTTTGTACTTCGATTTAAATACCATGAAAGGAAACGCATGTGCGAGTGTGTACTGCGCTGTCCTTTAATTTAAAAAAGCGTACAGCTTACCATTTTCACAAAAATGCTAATATTGCTAATTGAATTTGGCGCGTGCAGAACGAGCTCGTTCTGTACTCATCCCTGTTTTCCTACCATTAGGGGTAGATTTTGATTTTTAAATTTAAATTGGACCAACTTCGAAATATTATATTTCGAATTAATATAATATATATAATATATTTCGAAGTTGGTCCATTACAAAAAGAATCATCAAAATCGGACTACTCTGTAAAAAGTTATGCGTGATCATACATTAAAAAAAATATACGTGTCGAATTGAGAACCTCCTCCTTTTATTTCGTCTGTTTAAAATTAGTATTCTTTACATCACTAATGGTGTCCTAATAAAAGCTATTTGTCAGACTAGAACTATGTTGACTTTAAGAAGGCCTACTCTTCTATCATTTTATAAGTCCTGTCAAATAGTTGAAACACAATCTTGACAGTTATATTTATATTAAACTTTTCATTTTCCTGCTCTCATGGTATTAGAAGTTAAAAGGTAAGTGAACTAAACGTATTTTCTTTCAATTTAAAGGATGTACTGCGTACAAAATTGTAACCTCCACCTTGAACTTCTCATTCAGAAAATCTCGTTCGGAGAAGAGGCCCGTGCCCAGCAGTGGGATAGTAATGGGCTGCCACAGACCAGTAAGCCTCTAGACGAGCTCTACTCTACCACTCAACAACAACCTCTAGATAAGCCGGACACCCCCGGTCACAACGCATATGCAGTAGCACTAGATATCATACGCCCGGTCACCAATCAGGACGTCAATCCGTCAGCGAGCGGCAACAATCATACGGAATCATACTACCGAACTTTTGAGGCCGACCAATCATAACGTCCCCCGGTCCCAGCCAACATTTTCCGACTGCGTTCTCATGCAAAACTTTCTTGAGGCTTACTGGTCTGTGTGGGCGGCTTATGTAATTGTATACAAAAGTTTCATTAGCACAGTGCCTGAGCTATGGCTTCTGCGCTACACGGCTTGACCAAATATTTTACTTTTGTTCATGTGAGGTGTTTATAAACGCACACGTGATAGCAAATAAATCGACGATGAAGTGACAATACAGCAGGTATTGTATAAAATGTTACATATATAAAATAAACTTTTGAAAAGTAAAAACAGTCTTCAAATAAAACAGTTTAGGAAGTAGGTGACTTTGATTCGGTTTGATTTGAGAAAAAATTGGCACCAACTTCCTAAACTGTTTTACACAAATTATTTTATTCTTTTTGAAGTCAGTTTTTACTTTTTTTTTAAGTTTATTTTATTTTTCTATTTTGAGTGGTATTAACAATAGAAAGACAAGCGATTGCAGCAATCCCGGATAATTTGCTGTCATCCATTGAAAAGTTCACTTCTTTATCTCCGAAGATCCATATGTATGCCTATAATATTTGAAGATCAGAACTGGATTTTGACAAAAATGGGACCAATCTGGAAGTATATTTTCAAATGAAAAAATAATTTTCCAAATCGGTTTGTAAATGACGGAGTTTTGAGGTAAAAAAATACAATCGAATTGAAAACCTCCTACTTTTTTTGAAGTCGGTTAAAAAAAGCTTACTCCTTCCTGTTTTTAACACGCTTTTATTAGGTCGACCTGTATGTAACTATGTAATGGAATCTAAGGTAACTAATTTAACCATCTTCCAAGGGTCGTAGCGTAATGAAAATTGGCAGCTGTATGTAGTTCTGATGACAATACAATAATATGGTACTGTCGAACTGATTTGATGATGGAGCCGGAAGATATGAACTGGAACTTCATGATGGAAAATCGTATCATAGCTTTTTTGGATTTCTTATAAAAGTCTTGTAATGAACTTTGACCACGATTAGGTTTCAAGGTCTGATGATGAAGCCGGAAGATAGGCACTGGCATTCCATGATGGAATATCGTATCATAGTCGTGTTTGCACGTAATGGACTTTGAACACGATCAGGTTTCAAGGTTATATGCGTGTTTATCTAGTGTTTTTTAAACTATTAATTTATTAAGTTTATTAAAAAAAGTAAAAAGTTGATTGTGTAAAAAATTACAGTTAGAAGGTATTGTCAGTTATCGTCGAAATGTTAATTGGAGCAATGGCAGTGTAAGGCCTTATAAGCTACTAGCTGACGCCTGCGGCTTCGGTCTCGTGTTTCTTCATACAAACATTCAACCCCATTAAGGGATACATTTTCAAAAATCCTTTCTTAGTGCTCACCTTCGTTGTCTAAGGAACTCTTGTGCAAAATTTCATCCTCCTTGGCCCACCGGCTTAGGCTGTGTGTTGTCTATCAGTTTTAAGAATTTTGTTAAGTAGATAATTTATTTTGTCGACAGTGCGGCTACAGCACGTTCACGATCGAGGTGATGCGGCGCCACGTGTTGACGCACGTGCAGGACAAGCCGTACAAGTGCGCGCTGTGCAATAAGTCGTACATCCAGCGCGTGCAGCTGCAGCGCCACCTGGAGAAACACACCGGCAACATGTGCGCCAAGTGCAATGCCACTTTCAGCTCCAGAGCCAGGTCACTATACAAGCTATTGATCTGTAAGCGTGCCATATTTATAGAGCAAATTATATTTTCACTAGCGGCCCGTCCCGGCTTCGCACGGGTGGACATGAAAATATAGCCTATGTTACTCAGGGTGAATGTAGCTTTAGAAAGCTAGATGCGAGCAAAACCACCAAAAAAATAGGCAGATTTTTCCACCTCTTTACAATGCCGCCGGTGACAGGTTATTAAATAACCATAGAATTGGTTGAGTATTTTTAGATGATCGAGCACATCTACACTTATATTATAAAGAGGAAAGATTTGTATTTTTGTGTGTATGTTTGTAATGAATAAACTCAAAAACTACTGTGCCGATTTCAAATTTTTTTTCACCATTAGATTGGCACAGTAGTTTTTGAATTTATTCATTACAAACATACACACAAAAATACAAAACTTTCCTCTTTATAATATTAGTGTAGATGGCTCGATCATCTTAAAATAACCTACCAATTCTATGGTTATTTAATAACCTGTCACCGGCGGCATTGTAAAAAGGTGGAAAAATCTGCCTATTTTTTTGGTGGTTTTGCTCGCATCGTTTTAGTTTCGCGCGCGACGTACGGGGAATTTGTTTGTTTACAAATAGGTATTTAAAACAATAGTACATTATTGTCGAGGCCTGAAATGAAGCAATTGACGGCCGTGTAATATTGGATGTACGAGGCGAAGCCGAGTAATATTGGAAGTACGAGGCGAAGCCGAGTACTTTCCATGTGATTTTAAAAGGACGAGGCCGTTAATTACTATTTCGGCCGAGACTTGTATAGTACTTTTCTCTCATTTGCGAAGAAACAATATACAAACACAAATTAATTCAACAGTATCTAATTTGCATTCGTGCCAATTCGTCCGCGCGCGGTTCTTGTACTATTTTCAAAGTTTTGAAAATAACTAAACCTTTTGAGTGTAGTGAACAATAGTGAACAAAATAGTGCTACTGTACATATAACACATGAACAAAGTGTTTTTATATCATACTAATTTTTACCCGCGGCTCCGCTCGCGTTGAATTCTATTAACCCACGTGACGGATCCTGTTAATTCAGTCCAGTCCAGTTCCATCCATGCATCCTTTCATTCAGACCGTCCAGTCCAGTCCACTCCAGCCCAGTCCACCCCACTCCACCACTCTCCACCCCACGTCAGCCCTCTCCACCCCACCCCACACGACTCCACCCTACCCCACTCCCCACACCACTCCACCCCATAACACACCCTCCACCCCACCCCACCCCACACCACCCTTTCATTCATCTATTACTATCCGCTCGTGCAAATGCGTAGAAGCTGTATCTGTCGGGTGAGGACGCACCCCACGATTTTTTTTCTTTTTTTCTTTCTCAAAACCTATACCAGTTTTCAAATCTGATCATCAGCTTTCAAACAAAAAAAGTCTGGGCAAAAAGTCCCTGGGCAGTCAGCCCTGCTATCAACCTGCTGACTGGCTAAACTTTTCCCCACGACATGAGCTATTATCATTATGTAGCTCATGTCGACACGAAGAAGAAGAGAAGAAACAAATAAAGTTTCATCAAAATCGGTCCAGTAGTTTTAGCGTGATGCTCGAACAAACATACAAACAATCAGACATTACTATTATAAAATTTATAATAGTTAAGATTATTAGACTAAGTAAATGCGATGTACATTATTCTTAGTCAACAAACATTAAGTAGAAAAATAAGTTAGATTAAAGTTACTTATTGGTCTTGTAGGCTAGATTGTACCTAATGTATTATTAAGAACCATGTTCTTTATAATTAGGAAAAAAAAAGTGAGCTCACACGTACACGTACACGGGAGTGTCACCGCTGTGTCAGTGGTATAGTAACCTTAAATATGGCACGGATACAGATCAACATCTTGTATATTACTAACCAGATAAAAATTACTGTTGCTGATAATGTTTTCGCGATTTCAGGGTTGGTCCCATAGTAAAAGTTGTTCATACTTATGAGTATAGTGACCCCTTAAGAGGTTTTCAGTTATTTCAATAACATGTTGTATAACGTTTGTTTAGGCACAGTTCAAGGAGCCTCATGGCAAATACATATATGAATAGTCAAAGCCTCCTCCTCCGCCTCCGTTCCATCCCGCCCGCTGTGCGTTTGAGCCATAATAGTAGTTTATGAAACTGTTGCATAACACGATTATTATTAAAACACGAGTGTGAGTTACATAGTATCACAGGAGCGTTTTAATACCTAGTTATGTCAGTTTCATACAATACTTTATCTAAACTCATACAATTTTAAATAAATACTAAAGTCAAAATCTTGGTAACAAATCCAATCCAAAGCCAAATCCAGTAGGCCAAGGCGCGCGGCCGCGCACGCGCGCTGGCGCGCGCAACACAGATAATAAATTATAGTCTGGCGAAAACATTATAATCGGAACTAATTATCTATCCTTGTCAGGATTCCGTCAATCTCTGTTTTATCATACAAAAAATATGCCTGTAAACACTTAAATATAATTAAAAGCAATATGACAATCCAAAGTTCTGCCAAAAACGCGATTTTAAACGATAACATTATTTAATGTATGACTAGTGGCGCCACCCTGAATTTTGTGTACTCTTTGGTGCCAAACTGTACGACTGCTAAAAAAAAGGTTTGAAAACTCCTTGGTTGGGTCGAAGTGGCATTAAAAACTCCTTAGTTGGGCTGAAGTGTGCGGTTATGGAAAAAAAAAATTTACCGCATTGTTTTGTTCAGCAAACTGTATCGTAATGAAATTTTTTAAATTCATTACAGGTGTATGTGGGTAAAGTATGTCATTATGACATTAATTTCGAGTTCTTAATTCGAATTTTACGATACGAGTGTAGATAATAGTAGTTTATGAAACTGTTGCATAACAGGGCTTATTAAAACACGAGTGTGAGTTTAAAAATCAAGCCGTAGGCGAGGTTTTTAATAGTATCACACGAGTGTTTTAATACCTAGTGTTAGAGTTAATGATGTAAATTGTAGATAAGAATAGAAACAAATAAGAATACTAAATAAAATATATTTTCTGGTAATTCGACACGTCTATCAAATACAACGTCAAGAGCAGAGAGGGCTTACAGAAAAACAAACCAAGCCTACATAGGTGTATGCAGCCTTCATACATTACAATAGAGTTTTTATATCCAACACTCTCCCTAAAACTCTATTATTAGCACACACCCTAAACTTAAAATTATAAGTACACAAAGTTAACAACGATGGCCATAAGCCCTAATTAATCTTTTCGGTAACTTTCTTACCATACCGAATTAAACAAAACTTCTCTTAAATTCAAATAACTTTGACGACACACTAGAATTAGAGAACAAAACAAAATCAAAACATTGTATGATTCATACTCATAAGCTCAAAATTTCGATTAGGCAATGCTTAAGTAAATATGCTTAAGACCATACAGAGATTACCCTAATTCGCAGACTCTACCTGAATCAGCCTCTATACTATACCATCCGGTATCTTCATGTAAACATCTTCATTTAATGTTCCACAAAGAAATGCCGTTTTGACATCATTCACTTGATGACAACCTCTAGCACATATTCTTGTTTTGTAACGTGGAGGTTTACTATCTTCACTTCTCTTCTTATGAAGTTTCCATTTGGAAATCATTGGTTTCTTACTTGTCCTGTCAACTGTCATCCAAGTTTGAATCTTCTCTTCTCTTCTTTCTTTCTTCATCTTCGTTCTCTTTGCTTCATCATTCTGTGTATTTAACTCTTCGTCATGATCAATAGAAATCCATTTGGAAATATTGGGTCTTTTACTTATCCTGTCGACTACCATCCAAGTTTGATTCTTCGTCCTTTTCTCTTCTTTTTGTGCATTAAATTCTTCAGTAATAAAAACATAGTCACTACGCTTTACTTCTTCATAGGAAGGTACACATAATTCAGCGCTATTTACTTCATGTTCATAGTTTATATTTCTTTCTTGACTTGTTTCATACGTTTCATTACAATACAAACTTTTCAAACTGTCCTCAGAAGAAGAACCAGTCACCTCAGCATCTACATTTTGAGTATGTGTAGGAGTTGTATTTGTCATAACCAAGCCATGAGAATCCTGCAACTCAATATTTACCTCCACTGTCTGAGTAGAAATATCAGCTGTACACATCTCATCATGAATGGTTTTCTGTACAAAGTTACAATCAGCACTTGTCACTGTTTCTATGTCAATATAGTAAAGGTTATTCGATTTTAACTTTGCACACAACACAAGTTCATTATCTTTGTAAATACAGGCACTGTTGTGTTTCTTAATAATTTCAAAACCTTTTCTCACTATTACACCTTCAGAAAATAGATTCTTTCTCAAGTCAGGAACATACAATACGTTCGTTAAAATGTTTTCCTCTGTGTGTCTATTGATACTCTTCCGAATGATTATTGTACCAACACCCTTCACATCCAGAGTCTAATGATTTCCCAACGTTACAGATTTACAATGACTAACATTTAATTCCTTGAAAAACTCTTTCCTGTACGTCATATGAGCTGACACACCACTGTCAAGCAACCACATATTACTATCATCTTCACTCTGAAAAGATGTACTCATACACTCAACATTGAATGCTAAAGTGTTATTTTGATCTTGACTTTTATTGTATCTTTCCTTTGGTGCTCGGCACTGTCTGGCAAAATGTCCTCTTTTGCCACAGTTATAGCATACAAAGCGATGACGTTTATTCTCACTACTGGTTTCACTACAATCATCTTCCTTCAAATGTGAACTCTTCTGTTTCGATACAAGTAAGGCAGTCTCATTTTCCTCCTCACATGTCAAACTTGCCTCTTCATCAAGTAATCTTGCCGTCAAAACATGTATCGTTTGATGTTTGCTATCTAGCGACATCCATGCCTGTCGAAGTGATCTGTACTTGCTGGGCAACGTACTTATTATCTTTGTGATGACTGCAGTTTCACTTATATCTTCACCACTATCTCTTAGCTGTTGAGCAAGACTTTCAACTTTAGATATATGCTGCGCCATACTCTCGCTTGTATTCATTCTATATTGATAAAAACGCTCATGAACCAGCATCTTGCTAAGTTCTGACTTCTGTTCATATATAGAATCAAGTTTTGACATAATTTGACATGCGGTTTCACAATTTTCCACAAGCGAAATTTGTTTTACATCCATGGCGGCCGTAATAATATACATGGCTAATCCGTCATTATTTAGCCATTCTGAAACATTTTCTTTCGGGCGTGATTGATACATATCAATTCCTTTGGACTTCAACGCACACTTTATCTGAAATTTCCATTGCCTGTAATTACTTCCACTAAATCGCTCAATACTCATCGTCTTTGCCGGTTCCATCTTGAATTTTTCCTGAACACAGGGCAGACAACTTTTTATACCTAGATACACTTTCTTTATTTGTTTATTCTTATCTGAGATTCTGGGATACTGGGCCCATAACCTGTTAGAGTTAATGATGTAAATTGTAGATAAGAATAGAAACAAATAAGAATACTAAATAAAATATATTTTCTGGTAATTCGACACGAATTGGTAATTCGTGTCGTATTTATAGAGTTAATGATGTAAATTGTAGATATGAATAGAAACAAATAAGAATACTAAATAAAATATATTTTCTGGTAATTCGACACGTCTATCAAATACAACGTCAAGAGCAGAGAGGGCTTACAGAAAAACAAACCAAGCCTACATAGGTGTATGCAGCCTTCATACATTACAATAGAGTTTTTATATCCAACACTCTCCCTAAAACTCTATTATTAGCACACACCCTAAACTTAAAATTATAAGTACACAAAGTTAACAACGATGGCCATAAGCCCTAATTAATCTTTTCGGTAACTTTCTTACCATACCGAATTAAACAAAACTTCTCTTAAATTCAATTAACTTTGACGACACACTAGAATTAGAGAACAAAACAAAATCAAAACATTGTATGATTCATACTCATAAGCTCAAAATTTCGATTAGGCAAAGCTTATGTAAATATGCTTAAGACCATACATTTTTACACACATACAGATACAGATTTCCCTAATTTACAATCTCTACCTGAATCAGCCTCTATACTATACCATCCGGTATCTTCATTGTTCCACAAAGAAATGCCGTTTTGACATCATTCACTTGATGACAACCTCTAGCACATATTCTTGTTTTGTAACGTGGAGGTTTACTATCTTCACTTCTCTTCTTATGAAGTTTCCATTTGGAAATCATTGGTTTCTTACTTCTCCTGTCAACAGTCATCCAAGTTTGAATCTTCTCTTCTCTTCTTTCTTTCTTCATCTTCGTTCTCTTCGCTTCATCATTCTGTGTATTTAACTCTTCATCATGATCAATAGAAATCCATTCACTACGCTTCACTTCTTCATAGGAAGGTATACATAATTCGACGCTATTTACATACAAACTTTTCAAACTATTCTCTGAAGAAGAATCGGTCACCTCAGTATCTACATTCTGAGTATGTTTAAAAGTTGTATTTGTCATAACCAAGCCATGAGAATCCTGCAACTCAATATTTACCTCCACTGTCTGAGTAGAAATATCAGCTGTACACATCTCATCATGAATGGTTTTCTGTACAAAGTTACAATCAGCACTTGTCACTGTTTCTATGTCAATATAGTAAAGGTTATTCGATTTTAACTTTGCACACAACACAAGTTCATTATCTTTGTAAATACAGGCACTGTTGTGTTTCTTAATAATTTCAAAACCTTTTCTCACTATTACACCTTCAGAAAATAGATTCTTCCTCAAGTCAGGAACATACAATACGTTCGTTAAAATGTTTTCAATTATTTTCGTAATTCACAATAGAGTTTTTATATCCAACACCTAGTTATGTCAGTTTCATACACTATTTTATCTAAACTCATACAATTTTAAATAAAATACCAGTCAAAATCTTGGTAACATTGTCGTAGTTTTTCTTGATTTTTCTGGTAAAAGATTGTTCGTCATTTACGTTGCAGCATCCAGAAATTCAGGCGGGGTCATATTCTCCTCAGTTCAGTATCACTGCTGTTGTCAGATATTTTTGCCCAGAATGAAACTTTAGACATACAAAACCATAATAATAACGTAAACAATTACAATAAATTTACAAGTTATGATGACCAAATCCAGTAGGCCATGGAGCGCTTCCGCGCACGCGCCCTAGCGGTCGTCAACACAGATAATAAAATATAGTCTGGCGAAAACATTATAATCGGAACTAATTTTCTATCCTTGTCAGGATTCCGACCATCTCTGTTTTATCGTTTTATTATACAAAAATATGCCTGTAAACCTTACTGTAAACACTTAAATATAATTAAAAGCAATGTGACAATCCAAAGTTCTGGCATTAACGCGATTTTAAACGATTTTTTTTTCAATGTATGACTAGTAGCGCCACCCTGAATTTTGTGTAGGTACTCTTTGGTGCCAAACTGTACGACTGCAAAAAAAAAAGGATTGAAAACTCCTTGGTTGGGTCGAAGTGGCATTAAAAACTCCTTAGTTGGGCTGAAGTGTGCGGTTATGGAAAAAAAATTAAATTACCGCATTGTTTTGTTCAGCAAAGTGTATCGTAATTAAACTTTTTAAATTCATTACAGGTGTATGTGGGTAAAGTATGTCATTATGACATTACTTTCGAGTTCATAATTCGAATTTTACGATACGAGTGTAGATAAAAGTTATTTATGGGTATTCGCAGACGAACTGCATTTATACTGCAAGCTGGCTGCCAGATCACGCTTTGAATGCGGTTTTTGGGCAGTTGGCATAATTGTATCGAAACTCTTGCAGTTTTCACCGATTGTTTAATCTTTAGTCGTTCGAGATGAATGCAAGCGGATGCAAAATCGTGGACAGTTACGTGGCAATTATGTCAACTGCACAAAAACCGCATCCTAACTGCTTGCATCGAAACTGTCGCAGTGTTCATCTATTTCTATTGTTAAAGTATTTAGTCGTTCGAACTGCACGCCGACTGCAAGCGGATGCACAATCGTCGACAGTTACGTGGCAATTATGTCAACTACACAACAACCGCATCTAAACTGCTGTTTTGCAGCCAGGTTACCCTGGTTCAGTCCTAGGGAAGCAATAAAGAAACCAAGAAAATAACCTATACCAATATTGTTTACAGGTTGCTGATTCACATGCGAGAGCACATGGGATTAGAAAAGTTATTTTGCCCCATAAAGACATGCGTCTATGCAAACAAAGAATTCATCAACGAGGTCGGTTTGGATAACCATTTGAAGGTGCATTTAGAGGAAAAGCGTAAGTATCCCTCCCCCTGATAGCAAAACAAAACAAAAGCCTTTGAAAAAGATTGAGAAAGTAAACAAAAAATTACATTACGTTAGTGATTGGTAGGGCCAATCGGATTGCAGGTCCCCACCTCAGTTAGTGGCAGACTTTATTGTACGCATTATATTCAAAATTAGGCGTGTATTGGGCTGTATGGTCGATGGGCCGAGTTGATGAACTGTATGAGTTGTCTTAAGTGGCAGTGGGTGGGGCACATCGCTCGCAAAACGGATGGCCTATGGGGCCGTAAAATTCTGGAGTGGCGACTGCGTACTGGATGGCGCACCGCGGGTAGGGCCCCCACAAGGACCGACGACCTGGTGAAGGTCGCGGGAATCCGCTGGATGCCGAAAGAGCAGGACCGGTCGTTGTGGCGATGCTTGGGGGGATGATGATGAATTGTCGGGAAGGTGTCGTTTTGTAATTATGTAATTATAACTATATCGTGTAATGCTTAGCTTTGTTATAGGTAATTATTATTGTGCAATGTGTGTTCTTCGGTTGTCACTTAACTTTTTTCAAAATTTTTTAAGGTTTTTTGTTCATTTATATAAAATACAACTTGAATGTGCAAAATGAACATTATTATTGTGACTTATTAGCCTATAAATACTAATATACGATGTTGTACACACGGCTACACATCAAGCTGTACATTTCCAGTATAAGCTGACCTCGCATTGTATAGGTTTTCCTTACAACGCGAGGTCAGCCTTTACTGGTTTTGTACAGCTTGATGTGTAGCCGTGTGTACAATACACATAATTTGGTTAAATTAAAATTCTAAGAAGTAAAATTCCAAAATATTTTGTATTATTTTTTTCTTGGTGTGCGTAAATTTCACTTTTAAGTTATACAGATGGGAGGGACCAGCTGAAAATCAGTGCTGTGCATACCTACATGCACAGCAAATACTGAGCTGGATCCCTTGCTACACATATTATGTTGTATACATGTTGTGTTCTCTGTAATTTGTCCTATTACCTTTTCATGTAATATGTATATTTTATGTGTGTGTTCATGTGGTGCCGGACGTAAAGAGTTGCACCACCCTATATCTTCTCATGGGTGTCGTATAAGGCGACTAAAGGATTCACCAGAGGATGGGCAGCAGCGTTCTTTGTGTATTTAACCAACCAACTGCGATCGCCAACCCGCCTGCCAAGCGTGGTGATTATGGCATATCATCATAGGCGCCCCGCTCCTATCTGCTGATTGCCGGTGAGTCAGAATACTCGATGGGACTCAAATCGCTACCTTATTTGGTCACGGACTTCAACGCTTTCGTCGTCACTGGTGAGAAATACATCCATAATTTCACACTCAACTGATATGACTGAATAGCTACATTGATCGCTGTCGGGACTCACAAGTTACGGGGTTTGAGTTCGATCCTGAGAGAGTGTGTTTCTTTTTGCATTCTTTTTTTCAAAGCTACGCTTTGCCTATCAAAAAGACAACATTTTGCATATGGCCAATTGACAGTCTTGATTTATAAATCGATTTTATTCGTATTTTTAATCAATATGCCACTAAGACGCACACCACCAAAGACGCCTAATATGCGCAGCGAATCCGATGCCCAATCAAGCGCATGCATGCAAACTGTACAAACAGCTGTATCCACCCCAAACCTGTCTGTTCATGAATCCGAAATTACAACTACTCGCAAGCGTAAACGTGATGACTGTTGCGTCACTGTTATGGAAGAGATTCGGGAACTATTAAATTCCTATACAACCCAGACAGACAGCAAGCTTAAATCACTGCAAACGTCCATGTCTGAAATAATAGCCCAGAACTCTGAAATTAAAGATACCATGACGTATGTATCAAAGCAATATGATGACATGCTAATGCGAACTGAAAAATTAGAAGCGGAAAGGAAATCTGATCGCGCCTATATCAATCAATGCGTGGAAACTGTTTAGATCATATAATGTTAAACACATCCAATCTCGCTACAGCCTTTGTATTTAATTCTACAGTTACTGACCACGCGTCAGTATTATTAAGCCTTTGTTGCTTAAATCCTAAAAACAACCAAATAAATTTGTGCAAAAAAATTGATTATGATGCTGCACTTGCACATTTGCAAACCATTGATTTTTCATTTGTAAACACCAACTCAGATGCTAATGTTGTTGCCGCACTCTTTGTTGAACATATCTCAAACACATTAAAACAGAACTCAAAAATACTCGTAAGACCCTGTCGAAAAAGGTTGCTTAAACCTTGGCTTACCACAGGTTTACTGCGTTGTATTCGCCATAGAGATAAACTTCATAAATTATTTTCAAAAAACCCACAAAATAACGCAGCTGAATTAACTTACAAGAGGTACCGTAATTTCTGTAACGCCCTTCTGAGAAAGTTGAAAAGAAATTATGAACAATCACTATTAAAGAATACAAAAAGTAATAAAGAAAAATGGAATGCTATAAAATCCATGATTAATGTTACAAAAAATAAAACTGTCGGGGATCATCTTTTACCTCCCACAAAAAATTGTTCAAATGCTGTAGACGATATAAATTACTACTTCTCTAACATTGGTAAACATTTAGCAGATAAAATAACACAAACGCAAAACTATTACAAATTTGATGTGACTTCCGTCCCAAATTCAGTCGTTTTACTTCCGCCGGATGAAGCCGAAGTTGAGGTATTGATAATGAATCTCAAGAGTGACTGTGCTACTGGGTGGGACTCTATTCCAGCCAAATTTCTCAAATTAGCTAGGCATATTATCGTTCCCCATCTAACAAAGCTGATTGAGATCTGTCTTGAACAAGGTATTTTCCCGATAGTGTTTAAAAAGTCACTTATTACTCCTGTCCACAAGGGAGGGCAGAAGGACGATGTGGGAAACTACAGGCCCATCTCAGTACTTACGACTTTGTCAAAAATATTAGAAAAAGTATTGAACAGCAGGCTTACAAAATTTTTGGAGCACAATAAGATACTGTCAGATGCCCAATTTGGTTTTAGGTCGGGAAAAAGCACTGAAGATGCCGTTAGTCAATTGACAGATCACGTCACGTTAAAATTAGATAAAGTTCAGAAATGCGTTGGCATTTTTCTCGACCTGGCCAAAGCTTTCGATACCGTACAGATTCCCTTCCTTGTGGATAAGTTAAATAAGATTGGTATTCGCGGTACTGCTTTAAATATTTTTAGGGATTTCCTCTGTGACCGTACGCAAAGAGTAAAAATCAAAGAACATGTCAGCTCTGATGCCCGGGTGACCTTTGGTGTACCACAAGGGAGTATTCTTGGCCCAAGTCTCTTCTTGATTTACATAAATGACCTGTGTCAGCTGTCTCTAGTGAATGGCAAGATCTTTACCTACGCTGATGATACGGCATTAGTATTTCATGGGGGGACTTGGGACGAGGCTCAACAATGTGCTGAATTGGGACTACACAAGGTTGGCCATTGGCTTAGAGCTAATTACCTTACTTTAAACCTTTCAAAATCTACATTTCTTCAATTCTTTTTTTCCAAAATTAAGCCTGCTGATTTAGATATCAAATTACATACATGCAATTTGGCTTCATCCAAGGAATGTTCGTGCATGGCTATCACTAAATCTACGCAAGTAAAATACCTAGGTGTAATACTAGACGAACGACTTAGCTGGCGTCAGCACATAGATCTCACCACAGCGCGTGTTAGGAAACTTATATGGGCTTTTAAAAAACTGAGACACGTAGCTGATTTTGAACTCCTGCGCACTGTATATTATGCTCTGGTACAGTCAGTGTTGGGATACTGCATTATCGTATGGGGAGGTGCATGCAAGACTTTTGTGATACACCTAGAAAGAGCCCAGAGATCCCTACTTAAAGTAATGACCTTCAGACCTTTTAGATTTCCCACTACAGTTTTATATGAGAAGTGTGAAGTTCTAACAGTAAGACAAATTTATATTCTGCAAATCGTCAATAAGAAACACAGTATTACACCCTATAATAAAGAAAACAAGAAGAAGCGCACCATAAGAAACGTTTGCTTACCCTTGAAATTCCACACGGCATCTGCTAGACGTCAACACGTATATCTAGCAAATTTTTTATACAATAAAATCAACATGAACCTTGATATAAATCCCCTTACAAGTCACGATACAAATAAACCAGTTAAGATCTGGCTACTAGCACAGGACTACGATGCAACTGAAATTGTACTGCAATAGAAATAGGTACATTGAAACATTCTTGGTATTCACTCACGTACAAATATACCCCACACACGCACACACTCCTCACACAAGCATTACATACTCTCACACACCCCACACAAACATAACACACTCTCACAAGGCACTTTACAACAACAACTTAGAATTTAGGTTTTCTGAATTCTTCTTCACTTAAACTTTAATTTAATATTATATATTTGTTGCCTAAAACCTTGCAAATTGTAACTTAGCAGGATGAAGTCACTGACTCCTGAAACACAGGTATAATGCCTAGCTCTGGAGTCAGGGTCATACTATGTTTGTACCAGTTTTATGTCAATAAAGAATTTATTTATTTTATTTATTATATCCCCCCAAACATGCCCAGTATAACAACAAGCCGGCCCCTAGTACAGGACCGGTCGTTGTGGGGGAGGCCCATGTCCAGCAGTCTTTCGGCTGAAATGATGATGATGAAAATTAAATGAAGGGTACAGGAAATGAACAGAGAATGTCACAATCCCTACTATCAGGACCAAGCGCTTTGAGAACTCTTTCATAATGCGCACAGCCAAGTTGTGGAATTCACTGCCGGCATCTGTATTTCCGGGCACTTATAACCCTAACGCCTTTAAAGCTGGAGTGAATCGGCACCTAATAGGTTTGCTCGCTCCATCGTCGACCACATCCTGACAAAGCTGTCTAGATTGTGGTCAAGAGCAGATCTATAAATCATAAAAAAAAAAAAAAAAAAAAAAAAATTTTCAATTTTTTTATGGTAATATATAGGTACATTGTTTATGAAACTTTCGTTTGCAATCGGCAGATTTATTATTATGTACCGGTTTGTCATAAAAAAATAGTTTCTACATCCATTGTTCTCAATAATAATGAGCTAGCAACATTCAAATTTTTAAATGCGTTTTTCTCTTGATTGACTCCTGTAGACATACCCTGTTCTTTGGGCAATGTATTCCTTGTTTATGAAACTTTCGTTTGCAATTGGCAGATTTTTTATTTTGTACCGGCTTGTCATAAGAAACAGTTTCTACATCCGTAGTTCTCAAAAATGAACTAGCAACTTTCCAATTTTTATCCGACTGCGCCAGAAGGAGGGTTATGTTTTTCGAGTGTATGTATGTATATTTCATTGGCACGCTCTGTAGCCTAAACGGCTTGATGGATTTTAGCTTGAGAGGTGTAGTTAGATTCGTCTTAATTGTGAGAGTGACACTGGGTATATCAAAATTATAAAAATTTAAATGGCCGCTTTTTAGCGCCATATTACCTCTACAAATAAAAATTTAAATGCGTTTTTCTCTTGATTGAACCATTTAAACCATTTATTTTGCCACACATACACAAAATATACATATTAAATGCAAAGGTAACAGGACAAATTAATGTGAACACAACATGTATACAACATAATATGTGTGGCAAGGGATCCACAGCCCAGTATTTGCTGTGCATGTAGGTAGTAG
This sequence comes from Asteroscopus sphinx, assembly GCA_949699075.1. NCBI lineage: Eukaryota > Metazoa > Arthropoda > Insecta > Lepidoptera > Noctuidae > Asteroscopus > Asteroscopus sphinx. Next base: position 10,308,546 of record OX453019.1, read on the forward strand.
ATATGCACAGCACTGATTTTCAGCTGGTCCCTCCCATCTGTATATCTTAAAAGTGAAATTTACGCACACAAGAAAAAAATAATAAGTAAATGAAAGAAGACATCTGACATCAAATACCTAATACAAAAAATTGGAATTTTAACTCCTGTGGATATACCCTGTTGTTTGCCTGTACCGTTGAAATGGTTGTGAGTGTGTGCAGCGCACAGCTGCGAGGTGTGCAGCAAGATGTTCCACTCGGAGGTGAACCTGCGGCGGCACCTGGAGACGCACACGCTGGACCGGCCGCGCCGCTGCATGTACTGCGTGTCGGCGCGCGCCTACGTGCGCGGCGAGCAGCTCGTGCGCCACGTGCGCCGCCACCACGCCGCCGTGTTCCGCGGACACCTGCAGCACGTGCGCACTGTGCTCGTGAGTCCGCCTCGAACCCACACACACACACACACATAGATAGAATGCTTCTAGTCCCATCACAGCGGTGACACTCCGTGTACAGTCTAACAAAGCAATTTGTATACAGGGTAAAGAGATATAAATGAAGTTTTTTCAGAAGATTATGCATGTTTTCGAGTGAAATATAATTTTAATGATGGACAAAGTTTAATTGTATTTATACAAAACCCTAATCAAACCATTCTATAATAACTTCCTGAGAAATCTTCATCTATATCTGGCGACCCTGTATACTAATTGCTTTGTTTGACTGTACGTGTGAGCTCGCTCGCCGGTGACCTTGAGCGAGCGCGTGAATGCAATTGTCACCGCTGTGCCTTGGCTGGGCAGCCGAGAGACTGCCCGTTCCACACGCCGCGCACGGCCCCCGCGCTCGTCCCAACCCGCACACATAGCCGCGAGAAATTTTACGAGCACACATGCTTAATTGTCGCTTCTTGTCGTTAGTATATATTCTATGGTTCCATTCCATACCATAATTGGTTGCCTGGCCGTAATGTTGGTTTTTTTTATACTTATTAATAATTTTACTTCAAGCAACCTTGTATGTACGTACTTACCGAATATATAGCTAAGGCCATGGTATAATAAGATGTTTCACCAGGTATTCTCTTCCCGCAACGACAGCGCGATGCCTCCAAGCTACGTCACGATCAGTGCTGCCATTGATTGATATCTTCAATATACTTAAGGAGATTTTTGTTCATAATGAATATAAAATAAATTCCTAACTAGCCTAACTATTTGTTATCTCGTGTTATTCATCGAATTAGTTAATAAAGGAAACTATATTAAATTACTAGTTAAAAAGTGATTCTTTATAGAAGAAAGTAAATGAAAAAATGCATTTTGCTCGGGTAATTTATTTTCACAAAGTGGCAGCACATCAAACTGGCAAGTGTCACGCTAACAGCCCGCTATTGGCTCCACGGCCGATGACGTAGTACGGAGGCAATCACGTGACCTAGCTGTCACGGGAAGAGACTTACCTGGTGTTATTATACCATGGCTAAGGCTATGTACTTAAGGAAGGCACTGTCTCCTGGGATACAGGTTAACCTAGTCCAGGAGGCAGAGCTCATTTGTTTTGTAACATATTTGGTGCATGCACACCTAACCCGCATGCCTGTTCACATTCGGACATAACACAGTATTATAACAAGAATACATTCTGATTTTATTAGAGAATGATACTTGTAAAATACAACGCCATCTATGAGAGCATACATAAACCAGGTAGTTTGTCCAGTGGCTTGTTATCGATTTAATACTATGCAACCTAACTATTGTACTAATTAGTAACAAGATCCGCCGCTCCAGGGCGCTTATCAAAACCTATAAATGCTCGCACTGCAAACCCAGCCGACCTCACTTCACACTAACGATCATCCTGTAACAAACAAAAATATATTCAACCATACCTGGAGAAAGTTCGAGTTTTCTTCCCAGTCCCTTAGATCAAGAATTTACAATACTTTTGTTTTTTCAGGGTGCTGATAATTCAGTAGAAAGAGTGAAGAAGTCTGAAATAGAATCCATACTGAATTTGTTGGATGTGGAGTCGGATCGCATACTGCAAGGTTACAGCGGATCGGGCGTGCTCTACGGCGGCATGCAGGAGGACGAGAACGGCTCCAGTAGTGACAAACAACAGGATACGGTACTTACACTAAACTTACCCCGGCTCCACACGTTGGCCCGAACGTTCGCGCCAACGCTATTCGGTCAACGCGTGGATCGGGAAAATGGCGTTGGTCCTAACGTTGGCAGTTGGCCATCGCGTGACGGTTTTATCAAAGGAATTATACGCCAACGTTGGCTATGCGTCCACACGTTGGCAGTTTGCTCAGTTTTGCCGCAACACTCAACTTCACTCAAGCAGAAAGGTGCATCGAGTGTACTTGTTCCTACGGCTACCGCGTCTTTAAAATGTCAACCACGTGGATGGACGCTATAGTTATAGAATTTCTATAAAAAAATCTTTTTTTAATAACAAATAATAATGATATTCTCTTGTTTGTCAAAAAAATATTTAAAGACGACGTCCATTGTTTAACTATTGTGTTATTTTAATTAACAGTTGAGGTCAAGCACTCAATAATTTTAAAGTGCCCCGTGCAACTTCTATTTTAGACGTCTTTACATTGGCTCTGACGGGACTAACTAAACTAACATTATCTCCAACATATGGACGCTAAGCAAAATTTACGGGCCAACGCTCGTACTAACGTTGGGGCCAGGCAGTGTGTGTGTGGAACCGGCCTAATACATACTTAAATTTTAATGGTTGTTTTCCTGAAAAGGGGCCATTATACTCATCATTATGAACTTTTACTATGGGACCTACCCTGAAATCCGGTATTAGAAATAATCAACTTATTTTTGGAATTTATTTCTGCCTGTCTGTCTGTTATCTTATCACGTAAATACGTGTGAACAGATCGTAATGAATCTTTGCAGTTGTATAGGTTTTGGTCTGACTTAAAATACATGCTGAAATTTGAGTCGCTTAAATCCCGAAAAGGGGTCATTGTACTCATCATTATGAACAATTTTTACTATGGGACCAACCCTGAAATCGCGAAATAAAAATCAGTTGGTCCCTACATTTGTGGGTACATAATGTTTTACATTTTCCTTTCTAGAAAGGGCCCCTGATGTCAGAAGATGAGCTTGAAGAGAATTTGAAAATGCTACTTTCACAGCTAATTGATAAGGAGACACTCGATCTGTTTGGATGGCCGGACGAGAGTGTAGACGTGGTGAGTATTCATTATTTGAGTGTAGACATCGTTTCATGTTTGTTGTTTGTTACATGTTTCATGTTTGGTAATGCTAATGTACAGTCAACCAAACGGAATCATGACCCACCATAAGCTTACTTTTCTACAAACATTCTAATACAATTAGGTCGAATTTCGCTCAAAGATATTTCCCTGGCAACATACTTGTTATCAATTTGATTGTGCAGTGACAGTTAGTTTCTTCTAATTTGATTGATATTCTTGGGGAATTAAAAGAGTTCGTATGGGTTTTTGAATGAAAAAAATAAAATTTACTTCTTTTTTATAGGTAAACTATGCGGAACGACCGTTAATTCGAAATTCAAAACTTAATTCTAGCTTTATCAAAAACGTAACTTTTTATCCAATTATTAATCTATTGCATTTAATAACAAAGCTCAAAATTGCATAGTCCTCTGACCCGTATTAACGCAGTTTCCTTAATATTCAAAATGTCCTAAGTGCAGCACGATGCTAATAAGAAGAACATTTTTCTGTTTTGACAATGTCATACGAATTCTTGGCTGAGTGGGTCATGATTCCGATTTGTTGACTGTACATAATCATTCTTATCTAGTCGCACACAGTGTGATAAAGTAATAATATAATAAAAATAATTATAAATATCAATGGCTTAGTGCAACAGTGTTTGTAGTTGTACACAAAAGTTTTAGAAACTAACGAAAGAAACTAGAAGACCCTAACATCTATATCTTAGTCAATTTTTTTTTTGTCTTTTAAATGAAAATACCTTTTTAGGGTTCCGTAGTCCTACAAGGAACCCTTATAGTTTCGTCATGTCCGTCCGTCTGTCCGTCTGTCCTAATCCTTTACAGCTTAATAACTTCTACAGTTATAAACATAAGTAAATGAAATTTTGTTAAAAAATAGTCTAGATATAGATCTCAATTTTAAAAGAATAAAAAAATCGTGATTACGTATTTTAGGGGAGGCGCCCATACATGTGAAATGGGAATGAAAAATTTTTTTTCGCTGCACCCCCTCGTGTGGGGTATCATTGAATAGGTCTACTAAAATGAAGGCGATGTTTCATACATCACTTTATCAGGTGTACCATCTGCGAAATATATCCCGTCAAAGTGGCTTGCAATGTGTGTCCCCCCCTGCCATTTCTAAACTATAAAACGTAGAAACTTATAATCTTCCACATTGATAGACCTTTGTAAAAACTCTCTTTTAAAATTATTTCGAGTATAATGTGATTATAATTTTTTGAGTTATAAAGAGAAAACTGAAAAATACTTAAAACGTCCTAGTTCAAAGGTCATTGACCTTAGAGAAAAATTATCGTAGCAAATAATGCTCCTTTAGTTACTTTCTATTTAAAAAAATCACAAAAAGAAACACACTTCTTAAATTTAGCGTCATAAATTCAGCGCTAGGTGGCGCTGTTTGCAAAAACTAAAATAGCCATGATTAATATTCGATTTGATTCGTTTGTAATTACACCTACTTAAGGAACCCTATAATACTGAGCATGGCCCGACATGCTCTTGGCCGGTTTTTACACTTTGAAATAGCATAATAGGGCATTTTTTTGTATTAATTTTTTCTAGTTTTTACTACAGTCGAATATTGCGTATGACAGCGACGAAGTAGTGACAAAACACGATTGAAGTGCGCGTACGCGCGAAGCTCTGAGTGCGCGCAACTACGCGTACTTGGTGCTACGCGGTCTCCGCCTACTTGCAAATTCTAGGTTTTTTCTGTTCTGTGAGGAAAACAGTAGTCTACCCTTTGACTAGATTAAATCATTAAATTGTAAGCCTGTGCTAAATTTTTTCCATGTAATCTGGTCCAAGATTAACAAATACATTTTATGTTATTATATAGGTAGGTATATCATTTTATAATTATATGTATATTATATATTATTATGTATCCTATAAGAATAGATTTGCCCTATTAGACTAGAGATCAACTCAACTTAGCACCATACAACTTCTGTCAAATTTCTATCTGTCTGTAGTAGGGCAAATCGTGAATAGGTAAGTTATTCATTTTGACCGTAAATAAATAGTTACCTACATGTCCAATTAATTATGGCCGTAAATAAATAGTTACATGTCCAATTAATTATGGCCGTAAATAAATAGTTACATGTCCAATTAATTATGGCCGTAAATAAATAGTTACAGGCACAATTAATTTTGCCGTACAAAAATAGTTACATGCACAGAAGTATATAGTCCCCTCTTAGTCTACGCAAAAATGCTAATTCGCCAAATATCCACCTTAAGAAAAAACAAAGTGTACGCGCGTAACGGAACCTTGTCCCTCCATGTGAAAGCTATAGCTCACCCGTGGTACATGTATACCAATGAAACAATAATTACAGATATTAGAGAAAGTCATCGAGCAATGTGGTGCTAAGCCCGCAGACCGCGAGAAATGGACGCGCGTGCAGCGACTCCGCGAAAACTCCAAGCACTTGTTCGTATATGTCATCGAGGACAAAAACATCGCACGCATGCTTGACACACACACTATTGACCAAATCGTCAAGCATATACTCAAGCAAGTCAGCGATGAGGAAACCAAGGAAACTGTCTAGTAATTATCATCTCATTATTGGTATGAACACATTCTATTTTTAATATTGGACACCATTTGTTGCAATAAACGCTGATTAGTAGATGGGGTAAAATTAATTTTTAATAATTATATTGGATACGTAAAAAATATTATAAGTTGACCCCAGAATCCCGTGAAATGGGTTCACGTTTAAAAAATTATATTAAGGTGAATGCTACAGGTCAGCCCGCGAAGTTCAAAATTTTAGGCGTTTTTTGCAAATTGTAGCTTTATTTCGCGTTGTATTTCGGTCAAAATATGATTGGCGGAAATAGTAACAATATATCTAAGGAATAATACTTATAAAAAAATATTAACCTAGCTCTATAAGCTGTATAAGCTCGAAATCAATAATTTGATCGTAAATTAATAATATCGAGATAGTACAGCTAATAGAGCTAGGTTTATATTTTTTATCAGTATTATTCAGTAGATATATTGTTATTATTTCCGCCAATCATATTTTGACCGATATACAACGTGAAATAAAGCTACAATTTGCAAAAAACGCCAAAAATTTTGAATTTCGCGGGGTACCCTGTAGCATTCACCTTAAGTTTATAATTGCATTATTTTACGCAATAGGGTATTTTACTCTATGTAACAAAAATATGAAAAATGTATTAATCAGATAATTTTCATCATAAGAAATCGAATAACATTTTTAAGGCATTTTTCGATTTAATCAAAGAAATTTGACGCATATAAGGAACGATATATAAAAAACATTTATCTCTATTTTCTTGTCAGATTGTATTTTTTCAACGCGTACCAGCCGTACCAGGCTGTCGATAGACGATAGATAGAGTTGGAAATTTCAGGGATGTGTCATTTCGATAAAGTGGTCTTATCGATAATTGTCTATGATAAAAAAAATACGTAAGAGTTCTGCGTTCCTGAACCTGCAAAAAAAACACACTTGGTATGGTTCTGGTGTCCATCTGTAGGTCTTTCGGTAAAGCTAATTGGAATTTTTAGCATTTTAAAAATACATTGAAGGCCCCGCGGCTTTGTTTTGCTTTCAGCGTGTTAAAATAAATCGAAGTTCGTTTTTTTTTTTGATAATTTTTAATCGGGTAGTATGTATTAAAAATATCATAGCCCCTTGTCTGCCAAATCACCTTTTAAAGACGACGGCCATTGTTTAACTATTGTTATTTTAATTGGCAGTTTAGCTCATAATAAAATAGTGATACCTTTTTGCTCTTACCCTTTTTTTTATAACAGCTATATTAGTCTCATTCTAGTACGCCGATTTACGAATTGAAATAAAGAAATCAGCCATATGAGTTTATGTTATGTTATGTTTATGTTTGCTTTAATATATTTTTTTTGCTTTCCTCCTTCGCTTTAGTTAAATTTCTTTGGATTTAATACTAGTGGGATATTGTCACAAAAGGATCAAATTGAGGCATGCTTCTAATATGAGTATAATATCCTATCATAACCTTTATGTCTACAAGCTAGGGTCGATTTGACGTGCTTGAAATGTCAAACTAGTTCGCGAGATTCTGGAGTCTAGTTTAGGTTTAATAGTTCCAAAAAGACATTTTATACTGTTTTAAAGTTTTGAAAATAATTATTTTATTTGTTATTTAGCGTTTGGCTTACTATATTTAAGGAGGCGTCCAGATAACATGTTGTACGACATAAGAGATAATTTTAAGATTAACATTTTATACAATCTTATGAGTTATATTAAGGTATACAATAATTATAACTAATTGTTGCTATTTTTATAAGTAGTTGTGAACCTGTCCCCAATATGATCAAAATGATAGATTTTAGCTAAAAATATCTAAGAAGTACGCACTACTACTTACTACACAGAAGAAAAAACTTATTTAAAATAATTTAATTATATTTCTTTATTCATGAATGCTTTTAATTTTGTATGCATAATAACGTAATTTGTTTATAAGGGTCTAGATCACCAATAAAATAAACGATGTTTAAGACGAAAACAACTCCTTGAAACAAACATTTTATACTGTTAAACGGCTGTTTACAAATGGAACATCTGTTATTTCGTTGGTGATTTTAGCCCTTAATAATTTAACTTATTATAAAATATTGGTATTTTTTAAAGTGTCATTAATATTTTAAAATACTTCATTATTACAATATTCATGTTAATAGTTCAAGGTTGACGCGAAAGGAAAATTTCATAATTCAACAGTTATTTTTTAATACAATCATCTTGGAAACGTTTCGAAAGTACCTTACTGTTACTAATAGTAAGGGAGGTACCGATGCATTTTTGTAAGGAATTTCATACCGATTAAATTTCATTCCTAGTAGTTGATTAATGATCACTTATCAGCAAAATGAGCGTCAGTCGCCGCACCCGCGGTGGAGCTAAAAGTTACAGCATCTGAAAGTTGTAAAAAAAAAATTTGCTTCGAGTGTTTTCATACCGCGCCAAAATTTCTGGGATGATAATTTAGATCATTTTGAACAAAAAAAACTAATCAGTTGTATGGAAGAGGGGGGATTATACGTCAGTTTCCTATATGAACATGTAATTTTTTTTTTAAATAAAGTATTTTCATACTTCATGACATTTATACAGATGAATTTTCATACCTTTAAAGTAATAAAAAAATAGTCAGCTATTTGTATAACGGGGGAAACAGCTTCAGGCAGCACCATAAACATGCTGTGCTCTCAGTACATCTGAGAGTTGCATAGTCACTTTTACAAATGAACTGACGATTTTCACACACAATCAATTAGCTGATGGTTATTTTCATTGCTGTTAACAATAAAATAATAATAAATAATAAATAAATAAATATTTTGGGACATTTTTCACAGCACCATCTAGTCCCAAACTAAGCAGAGCTCGTGCTATGGGTACTAGACAATGAATATAATACTTATTCAATTCAATTCATTTATTTTGCGAAAATGGGTACAAAAATCAGATAGTAATTTAAAAAGAAGTAGGTTACATATGCCATATTCTGCTGTTAAGCATGCAAAATTTAATATAAATACATTAATTAAAGTTGCATTGTCATAATACCAACTTATATACTTTTTTTATTGTAAATACATACTTATAATACATAAGAAACACCCAGACCAACACAAACACTTATGTTTATCACACAAATATTTATGTCCTGCGGGAATCGAACCCACGATTATTTCAATTTAAATAAGTATTTTATTAATTTAACACTAGTTATGCCACTTTATGCTGAGAATGACGAGTTGTCAATAGATTTTTCACATTCGTTTTGGTTTTTAACTAAACAGGGAAATATACAGCATGACAGAACGAAGGACTTATTCAAGAATATGGTAGAATGTGTGTACATAATATTAAGAAAGTAGTGTTGAAAAAATATTCCACGATAAATCAACCTCAGAAACCTTCATCGATATTTATAATTAAGTATGAATGCCTATAAAATGAAGTATTGCGTGACATTAATAAGATTTTATATCTTCGATTCCCGTGCCGCTTTCTTCAGAACTGGCAGCAACATCCCTGTTACTAATACTAAGTTTTGTTGCGTGATTTTTCTCTGCTACATTTCCTGAATTGATGTGTATCGGAAAGTAGTCTTGCTCATTCATGTTAGGGTTCCGTATCCAAAGGGTGCCAAAGGGGACCCTATTACTCTCGCTACGCTGCCCGTCCGTCTGTCTGTCACAGGGCTATATCTTTTGGATGGTAATAGGAAAGGAGGCCGGTTGAAGTTTTCTCAGAATATGTGTTGCTATAACCCCTCTCACGACAAATAATAAAAATAAAAAAGTCTAAAACCAAAGGGTTTAAATAAAACTAAAGTCATACAAGAAACTTCGAAAACGATGCATTTTTGTCAACGTTTTTGTTCCTGCTCTAGCTTCAAACGGTAGTACATCGGTGTCAAACTTGGTTTAATTGTAGTGCATAGTATGTAGTTTAGTAAAATATACTAAAAATAGGGCAAACATAGACATATGTGGTGGTACTGCGTAAGAAAGAGATACAAAAGTTCATATTTCGCGCACGGAACGTTGATGTCTTGATGAACTCTCGTAAATTAAATAATTTTCTATGAGGTCCGACTTGTACTTTGCTGGTTTTTTATTTTTACAAAGTTTTTCGTATAACACTCGTCATTATTAGTAGTTCTATTGAATTGAAATTCTGTATATTTTTATATTGAGCTTCTGTAGTCTGTATGTTGAACTTGTTATATTTTAATTTCTTCTTCCTTAATAATAACGTTGTATCAATCTGTGCAATTCCTATTATTTTATGTCCACCTATATCATGTGATCGTTACTTATTGTAATTGCCTTTTGAAATAAATTAATAGAAATTCTTATCATAACATAACATAACATCACGCCTGTATTTCCCCGAAGGGGTAGGCAGAGGTGTATAGTACACCCACATTTCGCCAGTTATGTTGTAAGTCCCATGTAATAGGGGGCGAGCCTATTGCCATTAACCGGGCACAAATCCAGACTCCGGGCTGCTACTGAGAAATTCTTATCGAACTTGATTAATGTGAAAAATCTATTGACAATTCGTCATTCACAGCATAAAGTGGCATAACTAGTGTTAAATTAATACAATACTTATTTAAATTGAAATACAGATTAATTTTATTGTTAACAACAATGAAAATAACCATCAGCAAATGTGTGTGAAGATCGTCAGTTCATTTGTCAAAGTGACTATGCAACGCTCAGATGTACTGAGAGCACAGCATGTTTATGGCGCTGACTGAAGGAGTTTCCCCCGGTATACAAATAGCTGACTATTTTTTTTATTACTTTAAAGGTATGAAAATTCATCTGTATAAATTTCATGAAGTATGAAATTAACTTTTTTTTTTTTTTTTTAATTACATTTTCATATACGAAACTGACGTATAATCCCCCTCTTCCATACAACTGACTATTTTTTTTTGTTCAAAATGATCTAAATTATCATCCCAGAAATTTTGGCGCGGTATGAAAACACACACACAAAAAAAATTACAACTTTCAGATGCTGTAACTTTGAGCCCCACCGCTACTTGAGTAGCTGACCATCAGATCGCAGATCTATGACGGCTAATCTATTAGCGTTATGATTTTCAGCCAGTATGAAATGACTTATTGAAATACAACGCTGCCTCCCCTACTCCCTGTACTCCTGTTTTAGGTAGGTAAGTACGTACATTTTTAAAAGACTTTATCGCCAAAAATTCGAATACAGAAGGATTCACACGTTTCAACTAAACTATAATAATTAATTTAACAGAGAATTTTAAAAATTGTTAATGTAGCTACACTCCGTTTTTTCTTACTTTTCTTATTTAGTAAACAATCTTGGAATGTCTTTTTAATGCAATACAATACAATAATAATTATAACAATAATAATTAATTATATTATTATAATTCGTCAATAATAATTATTAAAAGACATTATGTTAACATTTTTACACACTTAATAAATTATTTAACCTAATTACATGTGCAGAACTAGGAATTATATTTTATTAGAAGTTTTTTGAGTAGATACATGCCAAGGTTGTTTACAAAATAAGACAAGAAAATAAAACAGACTAGATATAAGTTACCTTCTAGGTGTAAAAAATGCCATCACGAAGTCGAAAAATAACTGTCGGGAACCAACTTTTAAGTAATGAAAAATCAGCTGTCATCAGTAGCCCGCAATGTAACGCGTACATATGACTGTGCCTTCGTGTGTGTAGCTGTTCGAACGGGACGGGAGAGCGACGCCTAGGGTTCCCAACCATACTGTTACAAACAACATGATCCTGATCCTGTTGTTGATCCTTTTTTTTTCGCTCGTTAATAATTTTTACTGTTCTATCAAAAAAAGTATACAAAATACTGTTTTCATGACCACTGTTATTCGGAGCTTTATTGAAACCTAAAAAAGTAAACACTATTTCTTAAACTTAAAACTTAAAAAAATCAAATAATGTTTACTTTTCTAAAATACTGTTCGTTTTATTTCTCCGACCTTCATATACATTATTTCTCATTCAAAAAGTTGGGAACCCTAGCGACGCCTGAACTAGGCTGCGCCGCCCAGCGCGTGAAATCCTCTAAAAATCGTGACTTCCTTCAGTGTCTCCATAACCAATCGGTTCCCAGAAGGCCAATTCTCGATAAACGTTCAAAATATAGTTCCAAACAAATCTCACTGTTTAAAATCTCAATCTCCTGACAGAAGTTGTTTCTGATTACCGTTTACTGGTGACAATAATACTTTACCGGCGGTTAATGTCAAATCTGTGCCTAACCCCCAGTTTCTGGAAGGCTGATCAACGCAAAAATTAACTAAGCGACTGACAAATCTCAGGACAAGCGATGTGATTGGTTGTTAACATTTTCGCCGGCCAATCACAGAAGATGACATTAGATTTGACCATAGATCAAATTGATGGTATGGTACATGGTATAATAACACCAGGTAGTCTCTTCCCGTGACAGCTAGGTCACGTGATTGCCTCCGTACTACGTCATAGGCCGTGGAGCCAATAGCGGGCTGTTAGCGTGACACTTGTGAGTTTGATGTGCTGCCACTTTGTGAAAATAAATTACCCGAGCAAAATACATTTTTTCATTTACTTTCGTCTATAAAGAATCACTTTTTAACTAGTATTTTAATATAGTTTCCTTTATTAACTAATTAGATGAATAACACGAGATAACAAATAGTTAGGCTAGTTAGGAATTTATTTTATATTCATTATGAACAAAAATCTCCTTAAGTATATTGAAGATATCAATAAATGGCAACACTGATCGTGACGTAGCTTGCAGGCATCGCGCTGTCATCGCGGGAAGAGAATACCTGGTGAAACATCTTATGTGTGCCAGTGTTGCCATTTATTGATATCTTCAGTATATTTAAGGAGATTTTCGTCCATAATGAATATAAAATAAATTCCTAACTAGCCTATTTGTTATCTCGTGTTATTCATCTAATTAGTTATTAAAAGAAACTGTATAAAATTACTAGTTCAAAAGTGATTCTTTATAGTAGCAAGTTAATGAAAAAATGCATGTTGCTCGGGTAATTTATTTATACAAAGTGACAGCACATCAAACTGACAAGTGTCACGATAACAGCCCGCTATTGGCTCCACAGCCGATGACGTAGTACGGAGGCAATCACGTGACCTAGCTGTTACGGGAAGAGAGTACCTGGTAACGGCCAAAATTAATATCCAATCTAACCACGATTTGCCCTACTAGAGATAGAAATTTGACGTATTTTGTATAGAGCTTATGTCAAATTCCTATCTCTAGTAAGGCAAATCGTGGATAGATTGGATATTAATTTTGGCCGTAAAACATCTTATTATACCATGGATCAGCCTTCCAGAAACTGGGGGGGGGGTGTGTCACAAAAAAATGGCAAACAGGAACATCTACTGTCAGGAGATTGAGATTTTAAACATTTACATTAGTTTGGAACTATATTTTGAACGTTTTTAATTATGAGCAGTAGAACAAACAGAAAACGTAATGATGGTTAAAACATACGTGGCTTTCGGCTTCGTGAAGAGTCTTTTTACACGCGATATATTTGAGCGTATTGATAATGTGTAACAAGGCCTATTCAACTATTTTAACGTTTTTGTTGATTTTACCTATTATTTAAATTATTTTACATAACATGATCATGCATTTGAGCATATTTCTGTTACAATTTGTATCAACCTGTTTTTTTTTCCTTCTCCAATGGATATAATAATGGCATTTTTTATTACCTTGATAGAATTTACCTGTACTTATTTTATAAATTGACTAAGAGCAAGGAACTATTATGTTTGTGTCGTTATAATCAATTAAATATATTAAAAAAATATAATGCAGCCCTAATAGATTTTAAAATTAGCACAAAAAATAATGTACACAGATCACATGTTGTAAATAAAATTGTGCATAAATTGCATACTAATATTATCTTGGTGTTGATTCTCTTGTTCACCAACTTGATTTAAACTATTTCTTTTTCTAATAGTGAAAAAAGAAAGAGATAGCAATAATTTTAATTTCTCATTGAAATAGTATTGAGGGAGATATAACTTAGTAAAGATTTACTTCAGTCGTGTGCTCTAAATCTAAAGCACACTCGTTTTTGTTTTTTATAGGAAACATTTTTTTTTTAAATAAGTAAAACAACATTCAACTATTGTTATGTTAACCTTTAAATTAAGGCGAGAGCATGATAGATGAAAACTAATGACCCGATTTTAATAATAATAATAATTATTATTATTATTGCATTCGCTGGTGGTCCTGGGTTCGATTCCCAGCAGACGAGAATATTAAATTTGTACTTTCATATACATGATGTAAATTTTTTCAAAATTAAAATGTTTAATTCCTAAACAGTCAGATATTTTTTCTAAAAACATTGAATAGTTTTACTTATTTTTTAAAATAAAGCAGTTTCTTTAGTTATCCTACTAGATGGTACATGACCCCTGTAACACAGGATCTTCCAGCACGGGGGTCATTGACCAAACCTTTTTGCACCTGTAAGTCCTACACTGTAAATGTTGCACATACTTTGTACATTAATTTGGAAATAAATAAAAAAATTTAGGTATTTATTTAAAAAAATATCTTTCATGTGTTTAGGGCAAATTCCCTTCAGGTTTCAATTCGACCTGTATAGTGAAATGGGACCATCTGTGAATGGGACAACCTGGGATCGGAACCACCACCTGCGAATGGAACCGTTTATGTCTGCGTGACAATCTGCGAATAGGACGTTAACTTGTGCGTCGAACCGACAGACCAGTAAGCCTCTAGACGCCGCTGATTGGCTGGATACCCCCGGTCACCAAGCATATGCAGTAGCACTGCATATACGACCCGCCGCCAACCGGGACGTCACTCCGTCAGCAAGCGGCACCAATTATACCACCAAACTTGAGCCAACCAATCATAACGCGCGGTCCGCCCCCTGTCCCCCGCTAGCAGTTTACGACTGTGTTTCATGCAAAACTTTGTTTATGCGGCGTCTTTAGGCTTACTGGTCTGTATATAAAAATAACGATACAAGAGAATCAACACCATTGTCTGCCTTTCTGTTAAAAATTGTGCCTTTTTAAATATTTAAGAATTGGGTGATTAGCGAATGAATAATGATGCAGTTAATTTTATATAATAATATTTTATTAATTTTAATATTATGGTTATGTGAAAATAAAATTATTTTTAATTATGATATGACAGTTGTATTTTAACTACTAACACCCCCCCGGCCCATCCCTCTTCAAATTCACGTGAAAAAAAAAGTACCTACTATAAAGTACTTAACCAGTCTCAGAAGATTGCCGTAGGTACGCGGTACACATCCACGTATTGTCATATCCACGTTGTATATATATATATATATAATTTAAAAGATATAAAGAACCAATAATTTTATTTGAAGAAAGAAAGAAAGAAAAATGATTTATTGCGACAACAAGACGACATGCGGTAGGTGCACATAAAAAATAACTTAATTAGGTACATTTCAGGAATCATTTTATCAATGTATGATACCTACTTTGCATGATGTAGCTGCGGCAAAGAGGTCGACACTCGGCATGGTGCTGTGTTGTAACGTGAGTCACAACAGCGCTGATTTTCAGTATCAACACGTTATTTGATATAACGATCAGTAAATATAATAAATAAAGTACAGATAAAAATAAAACAAGTTTAACCGGATTACATCGCGTATGTTATTAAAATTGGTTTTCCTGACGTTTCGAAAGCTATGCATCGTTTGTGGTCGAAGGAAGACTAAGATGACAAGCGTCTTTACAGATATTTCTGAAAAAATATTTTTATCTACCGTACAATTTTTATTAATTAAAATCGTTTCGATGCACGCAGTAATCACTCACAATGTCATAGTCTTTTACAGTATTGCGTGCTGTTTAGGACTTTATTATTTTTAGAACTGGGTTCCAAACAGGAGGTAGCTGCCAACCATCTTTTCTATTAAAATTAGGGTGTATTTTATAATAATTTCAATAGCCTCACGGAGCATTCTAGGAACATATCGGTTTTCCTTCGCCAGGACTTGTGGTTTATCAAATCGAAGAAAATGGTTGGGTTTGTCTAAGGACTCTAAGGCATGTTCACACACTGCAGACTTTGTGGAGCGTCTATTCTTGACGTCAGCTATATGTTCTTTAATTCTAGTGGCTATACTACGCTTTGTTTGCACTATGCATGATAACCCACAATCACAATCAATCTTGTAGACCCCTGTATCTTGTAAGAGAATGTGACATTTCACCGGTCTGAGGAGTTGGCTGATCTTTCATTGTGGCTTGAAATAGGTTTTGATAGAAGCACGCTTCAAAATATGACCAATTCTGTCGGTGACCCCTTTGATGAATGGTAGGACAGCAGGTCGACGATCAACTGTGCTAGGTTTCGGAGCGCGGCGTTTGCGATGGGGATGTGGAGCAGTGGAGCTCGCAAGTTGTTATGTTTGAGAACATGCTTCACATGGTAAAGTTCCCCTGCCAGGTGGTCGGCGTCGCAGATGCGATGTGCTCTCTGCAACAAAGATTTGGCCACGGTAGCTAACTGACAAGGATGGTGGTGAGATTCACCGTTCAAGTACCTGTCTATATGGGTAGGCTTTCTGTACACTATATGACTAACCGAATGATGAGGATTATGGATAAGTTGTAGGTACCTATATCAAGAAAAGCTAAGGACTTGTTTGCCTCCAATTCCATAGTAAATTGAATTTTACTGTGTATAGAATTTAGATGTTCTAAGAAAGCAGAGATCCTACTGTGAGGCAAGCTGGTGAAAGTGTCGTCAAGGTACCTGTTGAAGATCTTCGGCATAGCCGGGGCGGTCAGGAGAGCTCTCCCTTCAAAATCCTCCATGAAGATATCAGGTACGACCGGGGATACCGGTGAACCCATGGCCACACCGTCGACTTGAAGGTAAAACTCGTTGTCCCACAATAGGTAGCCGCTGGTAAGGCAGTGTTCAAGCAGCTCTTCATATGCTAAACAGTTTTGATGGTTTGGCGCTTTAGATTAAAATATTTGTTTAGAAATATCTGTAAAGACGCTTGTCATCTTAGTCTTCCTGCGACCACGAACGGAACGCTGCAAAGCTTTCGAAAAGTCAGGAAAACCAATTTAAATAATATACCTACGCGACGTAATTCCGTTAAACTTGTTTTATTATAATGTGTAGTGATTGCGAAAACCTAAGAAATTATTACAGATATAAATTCAAAATAACTAAAGATATAAATTGTGGAAAGAAAAAATCGAAAGAACTACCTAATTTTTTGGGGTTCCGTACCCAAAGGGTGCCAAACGGGACCCTATACTCTCGCTACGCTGTCCGTCCGTCCGTCTGTCTGTCACAGGGCTATCTTTGTAACGGTACAGTTGTTTTTTATCTTACGAAAGCGGGTGAGCTATGCTTGTAGTTGTAATGCGTATAGACACGCGCTCTTGTGTGCGTAACTACAAAACTGCCAAAACTGAGCGCTCCCGAGCTTACGCACACAAAGACAATAACATAATATTACATCTGTAATAGATAACCCGTTGAAAAGAATATGTGTTACTATGGTGCCTAACTATTACGACAAATACTAAAAACTAAAAAAAAAGTCTAAAATCAAAGGGGGTCCCCATACAAGAAACCTCGAAATAAATGCATTTTTTCAAAGTTTTTTCTTTATGCTCAATCTTCAAAGTGGTAATGTCTTTGGGTAATAGACACAAGCTTCAAACTTGGTCTGATTATCGTACATACCTACTCTGTAGTTTAGCAACAAATACTAAAAATAGGGCAAACATAGACATATGTGGTGGTACCTGCGTAAGAAAGAGCTGCAAAAATTCATATTTCTTATGTTTCTATTGTTGATGTCTTTTGATGAATTCTCGTAAATTAAATTAGTTTCTATGGGGTATCAGGTCGATGGGCGGTACGGAACCCTTATTGTGTGTGTTTTTTTTATAAGCATAACATACCTACGTTGAATATAAAATCGTTTGATATACCTACAACTCAAATTACATAAAACTTATTATAATATAAACAAAACGCCTATGGTAGGAGAAGATGGGATGGATTCGCACAGAGGGAGCTTTCGCACAGTGACTGTATCTACACTATCTAATACGTTAGCACGGTTATCTTTATGTTCGTGTTTCCCACTCATACGCATAGGCTTCCCGCGGGACGGAGCAGGCCACAGAGTACATTATAATATACGAGCAGGCAGTGCAGCCGATGGCTTAGTTGAGCCGAGTCGAAACGTGTTTTCGCGCTGCGTAAGTAATACTAAGACTCAACTTTTTAAATTTTTTTATCCCTAATAAATTTTGATCAAATTGTAAAAAATATTCATTGTAGTTGGTATAGAAATAGAAATAGATGTGTGAAATTATTATGTTATCATTTATTTCTGGATAACGGCAACTGTTTTTTTTTTTCAACTAATAAATTTGTTGATTGTTTGGGTTGGGGCACCTTCGTACACATTTACGTTGGGTGGGTTCGTACCGTGTGCGAAGGCACCCTTTGTGAGTTGTGATGGTTGTTTCACCTGGAAGATTATTATTTCAAGATATATGGCCATTTAACAAGCTGGATTTCCGCGACGAGGATTTTCACCAGTTTAGGTTTATCAGTCAATTTCTACACTACAGCAGATCTACAGAAGCAGCATGCATATAAACCGTGCCTGAAGAAATTGCACTTTCTACAGCTGATTCAAATGGCAACGCGCATACATGCCCGCAGAAATACATCTAATTCAACGAGATCCTCCACTGAGTTCGGCGCCAGCATCACCCTCTACTCTCACAACCGTTAGACTGCGTTGTTGATCCACCATCAACATCAGTTTTAGGCCTGCTAACACCTGAAATGATTTGATTCTATTCCAAAGTATATAAAAAAAACCCAAAAAGTCATAGAAAGGAAAAATTACAGCTAAATCAAGGATTTACACTGAATTAAAAAAATAAAAATGTAAAAGACTAGCTGGTTGGTCTAGTAGTCGCAAGTGCGACTGCTAAGCGTGGGGTCCTTGGTTTAATTCCCGGGTCGGACAGTGCTATTGGATTTTTTCATTAGTAAATTCTCAGTAGAAGCCTGGAGTCTGGTATTGAGCTTGGTTAATGGCAATAGGCTAGCCCCTTATTACATAACTGGTGTAATATGGGTGCAGGTACTATAGGGACACCTCTTTCTACCCTTTCGGGGAAATACAGGCGTGATGTGATGTTATGTTAAAAGTAGAAGAGATAAATAAACAAGAGAAAGAAAGAATAAGTAGAGCAAAGGAAATGAAGAGCGCGCTAAGTTTGTTGTCAGAGGCAAATATCACAGCTGTGCAAAAAAATATTGATTTTAAGACTGTTCCTGTGTTAACTATAATCAAAATTTGACGGAATATTTCAGAAGTTATGTTGTATTTTAGTAATATATATTTATATATATAATGATATTATAGATTGGGTATAATGAAATGAAGACTTAATTGCGTTTCTCTGTAAACAATAGATTTATTTACAATAGGTATTTACACAACATTTAACTAATCACACTAACAAAAAATTCACTTACCTGTAAACAATAGAAACAACATTTAAAGCCTCTATTTCGGTCTTTTCTATGTTAACACATATTGAGAATATTTTATATAGAAAATATTAACGAAAGATTCTTGCACAATCATTGGAATCAATAATATATTTTTTAAATGTCACCACGTCAGTTTTGACATTCGTGGGCATTGTCTATAACCAAAGAGAATACAATCAGTACGTTTATCTATTAAACACAAATTTAAGAAAGCGCTCGTATTATGAGTGGATTGGCTTTCTTTACATATATACTTAATAAACATATATATTTTGTACAAATTTATTTTTTATTACTGTGTACGAAGGCTCCCACTATGAACGAATGTACCCCAACCTATGTACGAAGCTACCCCACGTGTGAGGTGCATTCATACGTTTTCCATTTTTTTTTAAACGGCCATTGCTCAGTTGTGCTGCATCAAATCAACACCGACGTTCAGCTTTATTATAGCCAGATAACTAGGTAATACAGCAGCGTTGAGGTTGTTATGAAATAGTTGTTAGTTTTTTTTTTTAAAAGGCTCTGATTAAAAATTGAACGAATCCACCCCATCTTCCCCTAGTTAGTAACCTAAGTAGTATACCTAGTAACTGACTACCACCGAACAGGATTACCATGAGTAGCCATGCAAGCAAGCAAGCAAACATGCAAAAAATGCAAGCAGCAAGGCATGTCCAGCCGTTTAGGAGAAGAGTAAGGTGACAAACACACGTACAGAAGAATAATATATTAAGAAAGATGTCTCTCACCCTCCCTCACCTCATGCATCAGCTCACAGAGCAGCGTTGCAAGGAGGTAGCTTTTGTAACCTTTTAGGTAACTTTTCGAAATCTAATTAGGTAGGTACGTACTATGTTGTTGCAAAGTTGGAATATGGTGTTTGACAATTTTTTGAAATGTATGTAAAACGATGGCGAAACATGCAATTAAAGCATTCATTAACAAACAATTACTAAAATATGCTTTTAAAATTAAATAATCAAGATTTTTATTTCTCGTTTTAAATTTCGCACCAAAAAGCTAAGTCACGTGACATCAGTGTTGCCAGGTCCGATTTTCAAAATCCGGGAGGCTTATTATGAAAAAAGCGGGAGAATATGTTTTACAACAAAAATCTAAGTTTTTGAAGTAATCCCGTTGTTATATTTTGCTACCATTCCAGCTGTAATATTAAAATCAAAGCTGTTTGATATTTTACTGCACTGAGACGGAAATATTCAGGGCAGCAACTTATCCGTCTGTTTCATTTTATGCAGTTTTTTTGCCAGGTTTTGATCTTATTCCTATTATTAGGCTTTATACAGGGGTTGTAAAAAATCGGGAGATTTTTGTCAAAAGCCGGGAGATCGGGAGATTTTTAGAAAAATCTGTGAATCTCCCGGAAAATCGGGAGACCTGGCAACAGTGCGTGACATTCTTTGAAAATGGAATCTATGGAACTTTGAGTATATACCATCTATGGAAGCGACATTATTGTCTATGCAATTTTACAGATAAGATATTTATAGTCTTCTCTCTTTAACATACGTACAACCACATGTGAAGGAAAGATACGACACTACTTTCATACGTCAGTTTTCCGTGACATGAATTACTGAACGTGGCGATTATTTGAAAATCCGCCATTTTTTGTCTCGAGTTGTTGTGGTTAATAAAACCACAAAATCTACGAATTAAAACGTTTATTATCCATTTTAACCCAGGAATCATCACAATTTTTCTGAAACAACTCTATCGATAAGTACTACAATTATATTTTTGTAAAAAACAAGACTACTAGGCGGCCATAATATGTCTCGGACATATCAAAAACCGACACGGTTTTTTTTCGTTTATGTCAAGTCCAATAGTTCCATAGTCAAAGGTGACATTATCGTCAACCTAAGTCACTGTTCTTGTTCCTGTCAGTGTTGCCGGTGTAAATTCCCTTAAAAGTACGCCATGCTTACCTGAAAAAAACTTAAGATTCCAGTTTACGAAACAATGTAGTTAGAAGGCGATGTCGAGAGTTATTTTTACTTTGATATTGCTTTTATTTTTTGTTTAATTTTTATATTTCCTTCGAGATGGTTTCAGCGGTGCGAGCGCTGAAAACGGAACGTAGTTTTATTCCTGACATGAGACATGACAAAAAAGTTTTGTATTTTGTGTTTGAATCACGCACCTACAAAACAAAAGCTTGTAAATTACGTTCATAATTACGTACAAATGCTCATAAGTTTAATTGTTAGTAAGTTTATAAAGTATTATAACCTGGCTCGATAAAATAAAAAAATTAACTGGCTGACATGAATATGTTATTATTATAAAAACTCACTCACACTTATTATTTTTACGATCATGGCAACATTTAGCTCGCCCTATGTCGTACAAGGTTCTGACGTCACTCTAAATGGCGGCCAAGTCTCAAGACCGTAGACAGAGAATAAAGGTAGACATGCTCTTAATTGCGAAAGTGAGATGACACATATGTCAAAATGTATGTGTGTGAGCAGGATATAAAAATTTTTTTCTGTCTCTATTTGCGTATCGGTTTTTTGTTGTTTTCTGTAAAACGCCTATTTTGTGTGATTTGTGACTTTATCGATATTCCAAAAGGTGAGTCTTTCCCGCCCTAGGGAGAGAATCAGCGTTTTCCACCCGCTATTCGGATCAAACAAACACTACTTTCGGAGTATGAGAAATGAAAAGTACTTTTCAAATGTGCTTAAAATGGTAGGTGTGATGTTTTTGCAAATGCCAAAAAGCTTTTCGCCCGCTTCACTCGCGTTGCTGTAGGTAGGTACGAGGTAAGCGGTAATTTGTGACTTTGTTCCATATTTTAGGTACCTAAATATTCTGTTCTTCATAATTTACTTATTTATACTCAACACACATTGCCAACTTACAATACTGCAAATAATAAAAAAGGTAACTTTTCTTAACAAAAGCACATAAAAGATAAAAGGTTACTTTTGATCACTCTCAGGTAAATTTGACAAATGCGTGCTGACAACACTGTCACAGAGACGAAAATTATACGTCAAGCTGGGAAATTTTATTACATACATCACATTCACAGATAAAGTATCTCTGTGACATACATAGTTCTTGGGGAAATCCTTGAAATTAGGGATGTGACTTAGTTTTAACAAAACCGATTTATTAATAATCGATTTATTTAAGTTCTATTAAAATCAGTTTATAAAAAATCGATTAAAAAAAAAAAAACAAAACGATCACTCCGAAAAAAATTTTTTTTTGTTTACCTATATACTAAGAACAGATTATATAAATCTTTTCTTATAGCCATCCACATTCATACAAAAAACTTTTTTCGTAACATGCTCCTGTCATTTGTGTCAACATATGCGGAAATGCGGCAGTTCTTGATGTTAAGCGTACAAAGCTCGTTTATACCAGGCCCCTCAGAAAGTATTGCGAAAAAAAGTTTTTATATTTGGGAGACTGGCCAGTTATAATGTTTTTCGAAAATATGATTATTTATAAGTAAAAATAAGTAAGTTCCAATTTCAAAATTTCCCTCCACATTTTTTGCGAGTTAATTCAAAGTATTGTGTCTCACTGAAATATGGATCTGCGCCGGGAACATTTTAGAGCTATGATTTTATACGATTTCAAGTGTCGCCTGAAACCGGATGAATCGTACGATAGACTTCAAATGGCATTCATGGATGAAGGCCCTTCCAAGGCAACCGTGTATCGTTGGTATAACGAATTCAAGCGCGGTCGACCAACTTTGGGGGATGACGAAAGAAGCGGTCGCCCTTTGACGGCTGTTACCGAAGAAAACGTGCTAGCAGTGAAAAATGTAATCCAAGACAATAGGCGAATTACATATCAGGAGATTCAACACATATTGAAGATTGGATCGGGAAGCGTTCACGAGATTCTACACAGCCATCTTCGCGTGAGGAGGATAGTATCACGCTGGGTGCCGCACAACCTCACCGATGCTCAGAAGCAGGCCCGGGTGGAATGGTGCCGTGATATGCTTAACAAATTTGAAGCAGGCTCGTCTCGGCGTGTTTACGACATCGTTACAGGTGATGAGTCCTGGATTTATCAATACGACCCAGAAACCAAGCGCCAGTCGACTGTTTGGGTGTTTCAAAATGAGCCAACGCCTACCAAAGTGAAGCGATCTAGAAGCGGGGGTAAGATTTTGATCGCTAGCTTTTTTAATTTGACTGGCCACTTGGTATCAATTCCCTTACGGGATCAAAGAAGCATTAATGCCGAATGGTATACTACCAAATGTTAGCCAGAAGTTTTCTCTGTTATAAGCAACAAGCGACCAAACACAGGGCTCCGCGGGCTACTGCTCCACCACGACAATGCACCTGCGCACACCGCACTCAAAACGAGGGACTTCCTGGACAGCACGCCAGTCAAACTCCTGGGTCACCCTCCTTACAGCCCTGATCTAGCACCGTGTGACTTCTTTTTATTCCCAAAAATAAAAAATCAGCTCAAAGGGATACAATTTTCGTCGCCGGAAGATGCGCTGGCTGCGTTCGAGCAGGCTGTAAACGAGGTGTCTGCGGCGGACTGGAAAAAGTGTTTTGAAAACTGGTTTAGGCGCATGAATCTTTGTATAGAGGCTGGTGGAAAGTACTTTGAAAAGATTTGATAAAAATATATGTACGTATAGAATAATTTTTTTTAGTTTCGCAAAACTTTCTGAGTGTCCCACGTATAGCAGAGAAAAAGAGTAGGTCCCAATATGCTACCTTGCGGCACCCCAAAATCAACCGATAGTTAGTCACTAATGGGTTCTCCAATTTTTACGCATTGGGTTCGGTTTATTAAATAATCTGATAATAATGCCAGTGGAATGCCTCTGATTCCATGGTCTTCCAGTTTTTGCACAAGGCGGGGAACAGAGACAGTGTCAAGGAATATAGTTAAACATTTATTTTTGCTATCCAATGTATTAACTAAAAAGAGAAGGTCGAGTACTGCGTTATCTGTTGATCGGCCTGATGTAAATCCATATTGCGTATTAGAAAGTAAATTGCATTCTTCTAAGTATTTAGTTAGCCTATTGTTGACAATACGTTCAAATAGGGTCGATAATGTGGTTAAGATTCAGTTCGTCGAAAATCGAAAGATTCCTTGTCAGTAGGTAGAAGTACAAAAAAGTTTAATGGAGGTATAGTCGGTTTCTTGAAGCTAGGAAGATGTGAGGGAATCACGTCTGATAGTCGTTTACCTATATTTGAAAATAAAATGAGCAAACCAAAGAACGCGGAACGAGAACTTCAATTATACTGAAGATTAGAACAAAATGAATGGACTGTAGTCAGTCAGTGTCAATAAAACAATGACTTTTGACTTGACCTTGACGAAGACAGCAGAAAAAATCGAATACACATGACGCTTAAAATAAAAAATCGATTTATGAATAATTTATTTATCTACAAATAATAATCGGTCCAAAATAATCGATTTAAAATTTTTAATAATCGATTCTTTTAAAAAAAATATTTTTTTTACATGCCTATGTACTTGAAATTGAAAGTGAAACCGTGAAATTGTGAATTGAAAGAATTGAGTAATATTTATTGGGTGATATAGAGTCGGCGTTGCCAGACGTGCGATAATTATCGTAAATATACGATAATTTTGGCTCTGGTACGATACAAAATTGATTGAAATACGCAGAAATACGATAATTTTGATGCTGAAAATCATTGTTTTTGTTCGTAGCTCAGCACTGTTTACGATAATTTTTAACCAAATTCCTTGATATACGATAATTTTAGAACATCAGTACGATAATCCACTTGTACTCATCTGGCAACCCTGTATAGAGTTCAATTAATATAATTTGAAAGTTGAAAACAGAAAAAGCGCGGGAAACCTTGAATACGGCGGTCGTGTTTTTTCTTTCCAAGTGAATTTTAATTTCCTAAAATAAGTTTGTTGGGATCTTTTTGTGTAAATACTTAGTTTTTTGTTTATATATTTTTAGTAGTTAGTTTCTTTTAGTGTGTATTAATAGTTGGTAAGTTTTAAATCTTCTATTATGGACCCTCCAGGGGATCCTGGGGGGTCGATATCTCCGGTCATAGCTCACTACGTGACAATTTCGAATAATGAAACCAGTGTTGATACTGATTGTTCAGTATCAACAGTAAATAATAGTAAAAGGAAGAGGGTTTCAGCTCGGCCCAAAATTTGCAAACATTGCAACAAAAAAAGGCGCAAAAATGGCGGCAAAAAGGATTGTAATTGTGCACTAGAGAATCAGGAGATGGAAATTTCTCATTTCGAGAATGGTTCAGACCCCTCACAAAAAACTACTACTCAGGCATCTAATGAATCAATCATAGTACAAAATAAAATAACATCTCCACAGTCTGCAACTCAGTTGGCTAGGTTGACTTTTAAGTCATCAGATGCTGCTCCATATGTTGTTCATGTGCAACGTGAACAAGTCACTGAAAAAATATTCCTTCATCCCATTTCTTTTGGTCGTTTTTTGAAAAGAAATAATTTTAAAAATGTGATAAATGGTAGTCTGAAAAAAATCGGCAGAAATCGAATTTCATTGGCATTTTCTCACTATGAAGATGCGAATCTGTTTTTAAATAATACAAAATTAGCTGAAGAAAATTATAAAGTTTTTATCCCTGCTTTCTCCATCACCCGTATGGGTGTTGTAAGAGGCGTTCCTGCCGATTGGTCCGATGAGGAGGTTCAGGAGGCTATTTCTGTCCCCATAGGCTGTGGAGAAATTTTAAAAATTAGGAGGATTAGAAGGAAAGTAATGGTTGATGGTAATAATATATTCAAGAACACGGAAACAATTATAATTACATTTGATGGGCAAGTTCTACCAAAGCGGGTGTTTATGTGTTACACAGCCTTGAGTGTTGAATTATACATTTACCCAACTATTCAGTGTTATAATTGTTGTAGGTATGGTCATGTAAAAAGTCTTTGTAGGTCTAAGCCTAGATGTTTTAAGTGTGGTGATGGACATTCAGGTGAGTCCTGTTCAGTTCAAGATGATGATGTCTCTTGCTGTTTGTGCAGGGGGTCTCATGAAGCTACTAGTAAGAAGTGCCTTGAATTTGAGAGACAGAAATCGATAAAAGAAACAATGTCAAAAAGTTGCATTTCTTATGCAGAAGCATCAAAACTACATCCTTTTGTTTCTAAGAAGTCATATATTGACGCCTTAACTACCACTCATGTGTCAGATAGCTTTACTCCTTCAGTTCCACGGGTTAATCCTACATCTAATCAGTCATATTCATATAAAAAAACCGTTTATACTAAACCTCGTTCACCTACAAAATCCTCTATAGGTTACGATCGTCAATCTCATCATGACCTTATTAAGGACTATAATAACACTTCTTCACTAAATAATGGCACTGCTCTGATTCCTAAGGACAATCTATCTGAAACTACAAGAGATTTAATCATAGCATTAATTAAGTCTTTGTCACAGTCTAATTTAATTTCACCGTCTCACGTTGCCTCTGCACTCGAAGCAGTTACTTGCACTTCTAATAATAATAATGGACAGTCCAGCCAAGGTAATCCAATGGAATTGCCGAAGTGCAATTTCTAAAAAAACTGAAATAATTTATCTTATAAATAAATATAATCCATTTATTTTTTCTTTACAGGAGACATGGCTTAGTCCGGACTCTTTGTTTAGGATTCCGGGTTATGCATGTCTCAGAGAGGATCGATTTGATAAGTATGGTGGAGTAGCCTTACTCATCAAACATCCTCAATCTTTTACTCATTTTTCCATTCCTGCTCATAATAGTGATTTTTCTATTATTGCAGCAGTTGTAAATAAAGTTTGTTATGTTTCTGTATATATTCCTCGACCATCTACTCTGATTTTCGATGAAATTGTAAATATTCTTTCGATTCTTCCAAAACCTTTTATACTATTAGGTGATTTTAATTCTCAGCATCAATGTTGGGGTAGTTCCTTGACCAATAGCTATGGGGTTAGTCTTTTGGATATGATTGACACTCATAATCTTTGCATTCTTAATAATGGTTCTCCAACACGACGCACTGCTCCCAATGAGGAAATAAGTGCTCCTGACTTGTCAATATGCTCTCCCAGTCTTACACCTTATTTATCTTGGGAAGTCTTAACTTCTACTCATGGTAGTGACCATTTTCCAATATTACTTTCATTTCCTTTTTATAATAAGCATTATTCTAAACCTCCTCCACGGTTAAAGTATAGACTTGCAGATGCCAATTGGTCATTGTTTAAGGAGCAGTTGGATTTGAACATTTCGGAACTTCCTGAAATTAAATTTGGTGATGAACACTTATGTGCTGAAGCTTTAGCAAAATTAATAATAAGAACTGCTGATAGTCTTTTTCCTATAAAAAATACAGCTCTAGGTTATATCCCATCCCCTCCATGGTGGGATAGGGATTGTTCAATTGCAGTTAAAAAGAGGAAACAAGCAGAGATTCAATATTATGCCAACACTACAGATGAAAACTTTGATGTTGTATGTTCTGCCATTACTGATACTCGTAAATTATTCAAACAAAAGAAGTTCGAAAGTTGGAGACGTTTTTGTCAGAACATATCACCCAATATTCATCCATCAGTTGTGTGGCGAAACATTCGTAGGTTTAGATCTGCATTTAAGGAGTCTCCCTCATCTTTGCTTCCTTCTTCAATGAAAGACCAATTTTTAGATAAGCTAGCACCTTCGTATGTCCCTGAGGAAATAATTATTTATTCTATACCTCTTTCCGATTATGTTAATCTTGCAGAACTCAATAGTCCATTTTCTCTTGCTGAACTCAAAGGTATTTTGTCCCACCTAAAAGATTCTGCACCTGGAGTTGATGGTATTCCATATTCCTTTATGTCAAATTTAAGCGAAACGTCACTTGACTATTTTTTAAATCTTATAAACTCTATTATGGTCACTGGCAACATTCCCACATCCTGGAAATCCCAAATAGTTTTACCAGTTTTGAAACCTGACAAAAGCCCGTCAGATAGTAATGCCTATCGTCCCATTGCACTTTCTTCAGTTTTATTAAAAGTTACAGAGCATTTGGTAAAGAACCGTTTAGAATGGTTTATTGAGAGCAATGATTTATTGAGTGACAGTCAGTTCGGTTTTAGGCGGGGCAAAAGTACTTTAGATAGCTTAAGTATTTTTGTCACGGATATTAGGTTAAGTTTTTCTGTAAATAGTCACCTTATAGCTTCGTTCTTAGATATTACTTCCGCCTATGACAATGTAGTTATTCCGATTTTAAGAAATAAATTACAAAAGTTAAATGTGCCTACAATTCTTTTTAATTTCATTATGAATATTTTATCTGAGCGACGTATTAATGTTTTATTAGAGGATTCTACTTATGAATCTAGATTAGTGTGGAAAGGGCTTCCTCAAGGGTCTGTTTTAAGTCCTATATTGTATAATATATATACATATGATCTCGAATCTTCCCTGGACAGTAAAGTAAAAGTTCTCCAATATGCTGATGACCTGGTTTTATACTGTTCTCATCGCTCTATCGAAACGGCTTGCTCTTCACTGTCTTCTTCTCTTAATCTTTTAAAAACATGGCTTGATCGTAATGGACTAGAGTTATCATCTTCGAAAAGCTCTGCTGTTTTATTTTCACGAAAGCGGCTTCCTCCTCCTTTTTCTATATATTTTGATGGTCAACCGATTCCAGAAAAATCTTCAGTCAAATTTTTAGGAGTTATTTTAGACTCCAGGCTTTCTGGTATTCCCCACTGTGAATATATTTTATCTAAATGCGAAAAAAGGTTAAATATGTTAAGATGCCTGGCTGGAGTATGGTGGGGTGCCCATCCTTATTGTTTAAAACTGCTATATAATGCTATAGTTAGAAGCGTATTAGATTATGGGTCTTTTTTGTTAGAACCAGGGAGTATTGTTGCTTTTAAAAAACTTAACAATATACAGTCAAAAGCACTAAGAATAATCACGGGAGCTATGAAATCTAGTCCAATTAATGCCCTTCAACTTGAATGTGTGGATCCTCCTCTTTCACTTCGCCGTCAGTTCCTTTGCGATAAATTTTTATTTCGTTCATTGCAATTTTCTAACCATCCTCTATATACAAAACTTCCATTACTTTTAAATCAAATAAATTCTTCTAATTATTGGTCTCATAAAAATCCACCATGTCTTATTCAGAGTTACAAAAAGTTTATTGCCTTACAGGCTCCAAGCTACAGTTCAAATTTATATCCTCTTTTTTGCAGTAATTATGAATCTCTAGTTTCTATTCCTGACATACATTTTTCCTTGGGTTTAAATAAAGGGGATGATTTTACGAATTTCTTATTTAATTCAATCAAATATAATTATTGGAAAGATTGGCATCATATTTACACTGATGCGTCCAAACACAATGATTCTGGTTGTGTAGGAGTCGGAGTTTTTCATTCTCAATACAATATAGTTCAAAAGGTTAAACTTCCGCCTGAATCATCAGTGTTCACAGGAGAATGCTTTGGTTTATTCAAAGCTGTAGAATATATACACATTATGAAATTAAAAAAGACGGTCATATTTTCAGACGCTTTGAGTGTTTTGCAAGCTCTTAGCAAATTTCCATTAAAATGTAAAACAGTTTATCCCTTGGTAATATCTATAAGAAATCTATTGTACAAATGTTATCAGCAAGGGCTTGTAATTAGCTTTGCATGGATTCCGGGACATAGCAACATTTTGGGCAGCTGACCAGCTTGCCAATGAGGCTGTTGATTGTGGAGATCGTTTTCCGTACATTAATTATTGTCATGATCTTGCAGGTCTCCCCATGACGTTCCTTCGGGAGTCTTGGGGAGACTTATGGTCAGACAGTTCAGTATTAAAAGGTAAATTTTATGCCACCATACAAACGTGTATCCCAAAAAAACCTTGGTTTTTTAAATTAAAGTTAAATAAAACTTCCACCAGTTGTATTATCCGTATGAGACTGGGACATGTTTGTACTCCAGTTCACCTTGCACGGCTTCATATCATAGATAACGATATTTGTGAGTGTGGTGAAAGTGTGGGGGATCTGAACCACATTTTCTTCTCGTGTTCTCTTTATAATCATTCTCCTTTTATGGACTCCTTAAATCGTCATGAAGTTCCTCTTCCTACTTCCATTCTTACTCTTTTAGCATCTAATGATCCTATAATATACAACTGTTTATCTATTTTCATTAATTATAACTCAATCCGTATTTATTTATTATATATTTTATTTGAAATTTTTTTCCTTTTCCGATCCTGACCAATTTTTATTTCCAAATTCCGTTCAGATACCATTCTTTAATTATTATAAGTTTCCCCGTTTTTGTTAGTGGCAAATGCGCAAATAGCGACTTGCCAAGAGAAAAAAAAAAAAAAAAAAAAATTTGAAAGTTTTTAAGTGACTACTTTTAAAAGTACACTACGTAGTATCTTCTAAGTAGTCTGTGAAGTACACGCTACACGGTTGAAGTAGGTAGTGATATTGTTTGAAAATGTCGACAAGTGTTCCTCTTATTGTAAGATTGTTAGCTTCTTCGGTATCAGTGGCCAGCAGGGCTGGAAAAATAGTTCGCGATGTAATGAGTAAAGGAGAACTGGGAATCGTCGAAAAGGTTTGTCGGTCGGCTGGACAATATTATAATGAAATGGGCAATAATTTACTAACTTTTTATTTGAGACCAAAGTTCGCAAGTTATTTATAGTTTATTTTTTATTGAGTATGGGTCAGTGTCAATCAATTAAATGTTTATTGTAAGATGCCATGCCTTATTTCAGGGCAAAGATGACTATCAAACAGAAGCTGACCGGTCTGCACAGCGATGCATTGTGGCATCGCTTTCAGCCCAGTACCCTAAACTGAATATCATTGGTGAAGAGGATGGCCCTGATAATGAGGTAAGTAAACTGATTTCTGCAAACAAATCTAGCACCCTTAAATGAGTTATCTTAATGGTATTTCAACTTTTTACATAGAAATATCAAATATTAATCATTTCAAACCACAAGGAACATTGAATATTATGCCTCATACTAATTTAAGAATGATGATGTATCAATCATTCAGGCATATTGAACTAATTAGTAATTTATCAGTCACGTTATTATGTCTTAAAATAACCATTGTTTGTAAGTCTTGCTACTAAATATCCTAAAAATTAAAAACAACCTTTATCTGTATATTTATTTAATTTACCTTTAATAAATTTTAAAAAGTTAAAGTTTTTATCTCTTGAATAGTTATGTTTACTACACTACAAACAGCTTTCACTTTTATTAAGGGATTTTTTGTTGTTTTAATAGGAACACATTGTTTTTATTGTGATTTGAGGATAATTTTACAGGGTATGTAATACCAAGATAAACAGGGTGAATAGGAAAATAAGTGGGCAAGGATTTTAACATTGAAATAAGAAAGTTTGTTGCCCACAAAGACTAGAATGTTTACCAAAATATGGCAAAACATTTTTGAAGTATTTGTGTGCAACAATAGTGCATTACTGTTGCGGCCTGAAATGAAGCAATTGACGGCCGAGTGATAGAGTTGTGTCACTCATACAAGAGGCACTTCAAATGTCCCATACAAATCGGCAGAATGTCGCATCACCTCAAACATAATTTTTGTACCACTACAGTGTGACAAACACCAAATGGACTGAGATATGACGACTTGAAGTGTGTACCATGGAAGAACGGCGTTACTTCATGACTTCACTCACTAAGACTGACTGTGACACTGACACATGCATGAATAGGACAATATGAGATTCAATAAGACAAATGAAGTTTGTAACATTGAAAATGTGTGCTTAAAAATTGTCCAGCAACTATTTCTATTATAGTCATGTTGGATATTACTGGCCTGTTATTTCCTTGTGTATGGTAAAGAGCCGATTGATGTATTCTTTTTTTGAATAATGAACTAATTTCTGAGCAAGTGGGAGAAAAATATCTTATTTGAATGTTGAAATCCTTGCCCACTTTTGTCCCTATTCAACCCTGCATCCTATTCACCCCTTTTAACAGTCCAACAAATCAACACTACCCATGTTCAAAATCACAATTTTGGAGAGTGCTTTGAGGACATTTAAACAGAAACACCACTATTTGGAACCGTGCAACTAGAGCTTGATGTTTCAAAAGTGCCTGTAATTAGGTTTATTTGACATAAAAACATTAGAATTTGAAAAAGTACTGTTTCAAGGAGATTACCCAATTGAATACCTACCGAGTTAATTTAAGATAACTGTCTAATTTATTTATTCTGTTTTTGGTTCAATGCAATCTATTTATACTTTAAGCAGATGGCTTGTCTAAATGATGATGTTTGCCAATGATATCATTGATGTTTGCTGTAAACCACTATTTTTTAATTACCAAAACTTAAAGGGCCAAGCCTATTTGATCATCATTCTGCACAACTGTTACTATAGGGCCAACTCTCAAATTGTGAAAAAGAAATCAGTTGTTCCCTACATAAGTACCTAGACTCCAGGCTTAGAAGTCGCCTAATGATAATTGATTGGTGAAACCTAAGAATTGCTTAGGGATTTCCAAATGTTAGGCGTTACTTAATTAGGCGACCCTTTGTCCATTTTTAGTGAAAACGGGCATTAACGTTTTACTTAGTAAAAGTTGTGCGGAATGTTGAGCAGAGCCTACCCTCGAAAGTGTTGTTGATTTTCTCTTCGAGTAATTTAATTGAAAATGTTTATATTTTCACTCCAGGGTGAGGTTTCTAGTGACTGGTTAATATCTGAAGCAGACAAAGATGTGTTATCTTTGGAGTGCCCTGTTAATCTTCAGAGTGTCAAAGAGGAGGACATAGTTGTGTGGGTTGATCCTCTTGATGGTACTTCAGAGTACACTCAAGGTAAACAATTTTATTACATACGTAATCATCTTTTAAATTTTAAGGTCATTACTCATTATAACCACACCTCTCCAGTATAGCTACGACACTGTTTCACTTTGATAACGGCAAACGCTAGCCGCCAACGCACCGCCAGGGGGTGACAGCTCGCTGTCCACGCGTCGCCACCGCGGAATTTAGCGGCTTATTACCCAATGTTCACCACTGAACAGCCACCACTGGTGGCCGTTCGGTTGGTTCATAATTTTCATTCCCAACGTCCACCAGTGGTGATTTTTTTTTGGTATACTTTATCTGCAATCAGGGGCCTTACTCCCGACTGCATCGAGTGCTGTATCATTCGAATATTAGCTCGATTTGGTTTGGCACTCGAACCAGTCGGGAGTAAGGCCCCAGGCGTTTCTGTCTAATCAGAGGAGTTGTCTGCAGGCGTAGCATGACCACTGTAGACAAAAGATTTGTCTACGGAACAATATTATAGACAAAACTACATTGTATAGAACTTTATTTGTCATTTTGTCCAATCTTTCGTAGACTTGACGCTTGTCTACAGTGGTCAAGCTACGCCTGCTGAACATTGTTATGTAGAGTGCTTCCTCCAGCGAGACAGCTACTCTTCTATGCAGCAGCTACAGTCTAGTCTGTAACTTCATTATGTCATGTCTCTTAAGACAATTGATGTAGCTCTGAGACATTAGTTGGACTGCTAGTTCGTTTGGGTGGTGTGATAATCGCTGTTTCATCAGGTCGATAGGAATAATATGATGAGTATAGTTCCAACAACCATCACTGATGGTCATTAGGAATATAGTCCGTAACCAAAACTCGTGGCCGTTGGGAACGAAAATTTTAATTATGATTTTGTCGATGTCGCAACAGCCTCCAGTGGTTGGTGGTGGCCATTGGGAAAAATCCCTTCAATTTATCTTGACATTCTAAAATGTATGGTACAACATACGATTTAAAGCTATTTTAAGAGTTCTGAGTTAAGCTCGCCGATGTACATAAACTTTCCTACTGTAATATAAATGTATATCTGTGTGTACAATAAAGAATAAGAATAAAGCCCTTATTCAAAAATGTATTTGCTATTTCGGAGTGGTGGGGGTACAATGAATGATTACCTTTAGTGTCACATAACATCATACTGACACCCTCCTATCGTAACATGCATTATCATTCTTTTTTTATATACCTACAAAATTATTTGAAATTATAACAAGTATGTGAAATAATTCTAGGTGCACTAATGTTGAAGAGAGATCCATGGGAAAGATGGAAAATGTACTTAACTCATCCTTTTATAAGTATCAAGTGGTATTTAAGTTTGCTCCAATCAAATTATGGTAAATGAAAGATTAGCATAGGTATTAGAGCTTGTTTTGTTTAGAATGCACTGTAGTAGTACCGACACAGTGGAAATGGTCAAGATTTTCATTATAATGTATGTATTGTACATGTTTTATAAAATTACCTAACCAATGTACTCTGTAAACTAACTGGA
Source organism: Asteroscopus sphinx (assembly GCA_949699075.1). Lineage (NCBI taxonomy): Eukaryota > Metazoa > Arthropoda > Insecta > Lepidoptera > Noctuidae > Asteroscopus > Asteroscopus sphinx. The sequence goes on from OX453019.1 coordinate 10,343,399, forward strand.
TGAGTTATACTCTGATTTCTGAATATACAAAACTCTGATTTCATATTCTAATCACTTCCTTTAGATAACTAGTTTTATTAATTAGTAAAATAAAACTGCATGTTGCATGGGGTGTTGAACAATTTTCATTAAAAAGAATACAATTTCATTTGTAACTTGTTCCAGGATTTCTTGAACATGTGACTGTTCTGATTGGTATATCTGTTAATGAGAAACCAGTGGCTGGTGTGATCCATCAGCCATATTACAAAACTATGTTGGGAGGTGAGAAGATAATAGGCAGAACCATATGGGGGCTACAAGACGCAGGTGTGGGAGGATTTACCCCTGCGCCTCCACCCAACTCCCTCATCATTACCACCACAAGGAGTCACTCCAATCCACTGGTTGAGAAGGCATTGCAAGTCATGAATGCTGCACAGGTCCTAAGAGTTGGTGGTGCAGGTTATAAGGTGGGCATTTGTTGATGTTAACAAACATTGTTAGTAGTAGTAAATCTCCTTTGTGAAAGAAGTCGTCCGGGGAAGTACTACCACCGTACCTACTTCTCCGCCAAATAGTGATGCTTCATTGCTGTTTCGGTCTGAAGGGTATGGGTGCCAGTGAAATTACAATCACATGAAACTTTCTATCTTCATGTCTCAGTTTGGCGAACCGACTTGCGGTACCATTTAGACAACAGCCTAGGTGGTATTGAAGTTGTTATGGGCAAAGGTAACCGCTAAACACTAGGTGGGCCTTTATCTCGTTTCGCCATCGTATACTATAAAAAACACATTAATTCATTCTTGAAGTATAAATGAAAGTTGTACTTGTTAAGTCTAACAATTCATTATAATGTGACTAACAAATAATATATTTATAGGTTCTGCAACTTTTGGAAGGGAAGGCGTCCATTTATGTGTTTGCTAGTAGTGGCTGTAAGAAGTGGGACACTTGTGCACCAGAAGCAGTGTTGTCTGCTGCTGGTGGCAAGCTGACCGACATTCTTGGCGACTTCTACAAATATGGTGGAGCCCAGTCGCGGCCAAATAAAACCGGAGTCCTAGCAGCCGTTACGGACGACCTTCACAGCTATGCATTGAAGAGAATACCACAAGAATTGAAAGATGCGCTTGCTAATAAATAGCATTAAATTAATTACTTGGTTATAGTTAAAAGTTTCTTGGTTACTGCTTATAATAATATGAAATCTAATTAAATTAAAACAATAGGACACTTCACACTGTTTTGTATTTACAACAAAAAATCAACAGTAAATATTAAAATTAAATTATTAATTGCTTAAAATAGAATATCGTTGTTTTTTACTTGAAAATAATATTTGTCTATTATAATGAGGTAGGTATTGTGGATGTAAATTTTGGATAATTAAAGCTTGCTTTTATACTTTTGTAACATTGTTCTTAATTCTCTTCTGAGGATTTTCCCTGAAGCATTCTTGGGTATATCTTTGAGGAATATCACTCCGCCTCGTAGTCGTTTTGCTGGTGACACCTGATAAAGAAATTGTCATCTTAATATTCTCACTGCGCGAAAATTACTTGTACTTAATGGGTAATTGAAAAAATACCAAAAACAATTTATGGGTAGTCTCTGCTCATCACTCTGCACAACTTTTACAATGGGACCAACTCTGAAATAGTGAAAAAAAAACCACCTGTTCCATAAATAATGTGGATACTTCAGTGGATCAAATCTATGGAACAGCTATTTTTTTTTTTCCAAGATTTTAGTGTTGGTCCCATAGTAAAAGTTGTGCAGATTGATGAGCAGAGACTACCTTTTAAAGTGTTTTTTGGTATATTTTCAATTACCCTGTATAATATAACAACCGCGCGGATTGTACGATCTGTAAGGTTAATTTGCACTTGCCGCGGTCAGTATGTAGGTGGGTGACCGTTTCGTTACACATCGAGACCCCTCCGTGTCTCTGAGAGTACGTTAAGCTGTCGGTCCCGGTTGTCATAGGAATATCTATGGCCGTCGTTATGGGTAGTCAGAAGCCTGACGACACTGGTCTAACCTCCGATTGTCGGTATTACCCAGAAACGGGTTGCGGCGGTCTGATGACAGTCGCTCCGTGTAAAATACTGATGTTCAGCCGCATCTGGTTAGACTGGAAGCCAACCCCAACATAGTTAGGAAAAGGTTCGGAGGATGATGAATATTTTTTATTGAGTACATCATACATAACACGTACAGTCTAACAAAGCAATTAGTATATATGGTCGCCAGATATAGATGAAGATTTCTCAGGAAATTATTATAGAACGGTTTGATTAGGGTTTTGTATAAATACAGTTTAACTTTTTCTATTATTAAAATGTAACTTCACTCGAAAACATCCATAATCTTCTGAGAAAACTTCATTCATATCTGGCGACCCTGGTTACTTATTGCTTTGTTAGACTAAAGAAAGAAACATATTTTATATTGCGCTCCATTTGACGCACACAACAACCTAATACTACACTACATACAATACAATATTTGTACATACAATATTTTGTAAAACTAAAGATAATTTTTTTTTTAATGTTGGTAGGACTTATGTCATTAGAGCCATGGTATAATAAGATGTTTCACCAGGTATTCTCTTCCCGCAATGACAGCGCGATGCCTCCAAGCTACGTCACGATCAGTGCTGCCATTGATTGATATCTTCAATATATTTAAGGAGATTTTTGTTCATAATGAATATAAAATAAATTCCTAACTAGCCTAACTATTTGTTATCTCGTTTTATTCATCTAATTAGTTAATAAAGGAAACTATATTAAATTACTAGTTAAAAAGTGATTCTTTATAGAAGAAAGTAAATGAAAAAATGCATTTTGCTCGGGTAATTTATTTTCACAAAGTGGCAGCACATCAAACTGACAAGTGTCGCGCTAACAGCCCGCTATTACGTATCATCCGTAGTACGGAGGCAATCACGTGACCTAGCTGTCACGGGAAGAGACTACCTGGTGTTATTATACCATGATTAGAGCTAGTTACCTTAGACGCAACGAACTCGACAAGGTCTTTTTCGGTGACGTTTGAGTTAGGCTGCGCCACTACAAATGCTAGCGGCAGCTCGCCGGCGGCCTCGTCCGGCAAGCCCACCACGCCCACGTCGCCCACACCACTGTGCTGGAGCAATAACGCTTCTAGTTCCGCAGGCGCCACCTGATCAAATCGCAAACATTTTAAACGAAGCAAATAATAAAGATTTAAATTGTGAAAAAAAAAATCCTCCACTATGGTACGTCTTTGGCTGACGTCCCAAAGACGTACCATAGTGGATGATAATTTCGATACCACGAGCAGTGTTCACGGGAGCTTAGTGGCTAAAGCACTGGCGTACCGAGCCAGGAGTCGCAGGTTCGAATCTTGTTCGTGAGCGATTTTTTCTTTCCACAATTTAAATCTAGATTTCGCATCGCATGCGTTGAAAATAATAAAATAAGAAGCAAATAATGTCATGGCCAAAAGCAAAAGGGTTACAATTTAACAAATGTGACATCATTTTATAGTAATGTTATTGAACGTTTTTCATAGCAGTCTAGGGAAGAGCACAAAACGCCTCTTTCAACCGCAGTTTATATTGTTTGGATGCAGGGTTTATTGATTTAAATAAAGCTTAAAACCATTTTAAAATCAACGATTTAAATCAAACTTGATTAATGGAACTTTAGCAATGTCCTTTGTGTAAGTGACAATTACATCAATTATTATTTTAGATTGACATAGAATTTATATCTCTCGGCTTGGTGTCAAGGAGGTGGAAGACCTGCCCACGCCTCGGTGCCCTCTCGCCATCAAAACGGTAACACTTGACACCCACTCAAAAATCAGACAATTTTTAAAATGATAAGTGATCCGTTCACTTTACCTGGAAGCCTTTATATTTAATGAGTTCTTTTAGTCTGTCCACGATATAGAAGTAACCCTCGGCGTCATAGTAGCCGATGTCTCCAGTTCTGATGTATCCCTCGGCGTCAAATAACTCGTCGCTTGCGGCGCGGTCCCCCATGTAGCCCTTCATACGCAATGGGGATTTGATCCAGAGTTCACCCTCTTCGCCTGGACCTAACTTTTTACCGTTTTCAATACCTATAACCTGAAAAAACATATAAACAATCAGCTTTATGTTACACTGTGATTTTAGCTTTGTACACCTGATATTCAACTGTATATTTTTGTTTTATGACAGGGCGTCTTTTTTGCTTTGTAAAAGTGGTGTAGTATAACTAGTTATTTTCAAAAAATATTTTAACAAAAAAATTACCGACTTCATCAGGTTTTCATAAGAACTTCACCAAATTTATATGGGACCATCTCGGGAAAAAATTCTTTCAAACTAAAAAAGAATCATCCTAGTCAGTGCATATATGACGAAGTTATACCCGAACATACATTTAAAAAAAACATACAGACGAATTGAGAACCTCCTCCGTTTTGAAGTTGGTTAAAAATTCAAGTCTTCATTATCAGGCCTAGGGTCATTACCGTCGTTTCCGTAACCTCGACTGCATCGGTGGTCTAGTGGTCGCAAGCACGACTGCTAAGCAAGAGGTCCTAGGTTCTTGTTATTGAGTCCTAGTGATTGCGATTTTTCTGTCGAGCAAAATATCTTAGTAGCAGCCTGAAGTCACGAAGTTGGCGGTGTTACACCCAGAGCACAAAAAGCCGTCGGCCCTGCGCTCGATCCCTCTCCGGTCGTATCGGATTGCCGTCCCATTGGATTATATGTCTATAATATGTCCCGCACAGATGGCTAGTTTCCATTGAGATTCAGCTGTATCTATCCCACCATTGACAGTAACGCCACATCGTAAGTGTTGCATAGAAATATGTAAGCAGTTCTATAGTATTACACGCCGGAAAATATTAAGTACACCAGAAAATATATTTAAAAACAGAAGAGTGACAGTATCTACCTTGACTCTCATGCCAGGGGCAGGTGTTCCACAGGAGCCGACCTTCTCGCCACTTGTCAGGTCCACGAGACAAGCCATTGTCACTTCTGTCAAGCCATAACCTTGTTTGATGAAATCTATTCCTGTCCTGCAAAAATATTTAATAAGATAACTGTTATGCTTGCGCCACCCCCCCCCCTAGCTACGTCACTGTGAGGGTAGGGTAGAATTTCTCGTGCTACTGCGAAGCAGGTAACTCATAGATAGAATATAATAATATTAAAGGTCATTTGATGAAGACACCATCATTTCAATCTTTTTTATTAATCAGTACACTTGTCCATACTCCAATGGGCATTGTCCTTTAGACAGTGCGAGTCTCCATAAAGTGCACATATGAAATTGGGTGAAAACAGAAACTAGACATAATTTTACCGAGGGGAAAAAACTTGGATGTTAAACTTTTTTTTATTAGCAACAGAACTGTGGTTTTGTAGTGACAATTTTTTTTTGGGGTAAATTGTATTTCATCGACATTGCCTGTTATTTACAAACATTATCTGCTGTTTTTGTTTTAACATTACAATTACAACTTTTTCTTATAGTATAGTATAACGGGCTGGTTTCCGCAACTCTACGTCCAAGCGTGTATTTTGCGTACGGGTGGGAACTTACTCGATCCACCCCAACTCCACCAAAAAGGCCAGCAATGCCTTGGTGTTGCTGGTGATCTCTCTGAGGGTACCTGGGTTACCGAAGTACTTGGCCCTGTATGTAGCGACCTCAGGGCACTCTAGAAGCACATGGGCTGCTCTCTCGTCTTCCACCATGCAGGCTCTGCACAGTGGGCTGTCCGTAACACCAATGACAAAAAGAAGTTTGTTAAAGGACCCGTGGCCAGTTATAGCAGCTGTGACTGTACGCAGCTATTGTTTTGACAATCGGAGGGCCCGTTTCGCAAAACGGCCGTCAATTGTGGGAAGCGTCTCCTTGGCCTGCCTGCATGAGTGCAGGTGAGCCATGGTCTTTCCATAGTTTGTGGTGTTTGTCCCTGGTGCGTTTCCTTACCAAGTTGCGTAGGTATTAGAAGGGAAGTGGCATTATGGGTTCAGGTCCCACCACTACCATACTCGATCCCCTTCTGGCGGGTTCATCCGCAGCATCATTGCCTCGGGAACAACGTTTTCTTTACAAAGGGTATAAATAAGTACTTGTTGCTAATAAAAACGAATCCAAGAAAAAAATAGGATTTCATTTTATTTTTTCCCATCAGTTAAATTAACACTAGTTTCACCCAATTTCATATGTGTACTTTATGGAGACTCGCACTGTACCTATATTCATGGGCGCCGGCAGAAATAATTTCCAGGTGGTGCAGATTTTAGTTTTCTTACAATCTTTGCCGTATATGATTGTTAATAGCTGCAGTTGCTTTTTAAATGAGAATTGTGTAATTACTGCCTACTAATTATTGTGAATAAAAAAATGATTTCCAACAGACGGCTTTTTATTTCAAAAATTCCTGTTGATCCCGAGATTCCCAAGGGGTGCAAGTGCACCCCCTGGCACCGCCCTGCCGGCGCCCATGCCTATATTTTGTATTAATTTGTGTGCATGATGGAAATGATACATAAAAACTACCTTTTAGACACTGCTTTCTGAATGTCCTTTGATAATGGTGCTGCCCCACACCAAACTTCAACTAATGATGACAAATCATACTTTAGCACTAGAGGGTGTTTTGCGAGGAACACGGCCAGTGGCGGGACTATTGTAGTCATATTAATCTGAAAATGTTTTAATAAATGATCAAATAAATCCTTAGTATAACCAATTATGAAAAGCTTGAAGTGTGAATGTAGTTGATATAGCTGGAAAGACGCTCTAGTAGGGTTTATGGCTCATTTACACCAGTTCAATAGTTTGAATTTGCTACCTGTGAAATCTAGTCATCTGACGATTATATTTCACAGGCAAAGTTGACCGAGACTAGGTGTAACTCATCGGGCGACTCAGGCGCGTCTGGCAGTCGAACTGGTGTTGATGAGCCATCAGGCGGGTGACAGTCGCAACACGGGTCTGAAACCAGCGTAGGTGTAAACAGGTAGAGATTTGTTTAGGGCAATTAAACATTAAAAAAAACCGGCCAAGTGCTTGTCTGACCACGCACAGAGTAGGGTTCCGTAGTCAGAACAGGCTATTAAGAATTCTGAGAAGACATCTGGGGCCGGTACGAGTTTAAGACATACCGATACTCCCATCGAATTCGACGACTTTCATTCATAAAACAGGTTTTCCCCTGGCGGATACGAGGAACTACTGATTTATAAATGAAAGTCGACGAAAACTATGAAAGTATTCTTAAGTGTTAAACTCGTACTAGACCCCCTGAGCCAAAACTCGATGTGTTTTATAAATACTAAGTTAATTTTGCAGTTCATTTATTCGGAATTTCTATGAACTTTTGACAGACTCAACTACATGGCTAAGTTAGTCTACTGTTACTCATAAACTACTCAAACTCAAGTCTACTCATCCGTGATAGTTTTCCTTTTAAATTCTTTAAAGTTGGTAATATGCTAGATAGTTTTCAATAGTTCAATATTAGAGGTTTAGCCTGTAGGGGGTCGGGACCACATAACTCTAACAAAAATTAGCACTTTAAACATTAATATTTCATAAACGGAACCATAAGAATAAATAATACATAGAAAGCAATCACTTTTGTCCGGAACTCAAATGCCGCCGCCAGCTCGTACGTCCCAGTGGAGCAGGATGTCACTTTTTTGGGTATAAAAAACCGGCCAAGTGCGAGTCGCACTCACGCAGTAAGGGTTCCGTATCACCCATCGACCTGATACCCCACAGAAACTATTTAATTTACGAGAGTTTATCAAAAGACATCAACGTACGTACGTGAAATGTGAATTTTTGCATCTCTTTCTTCCGTAGATACCACCACATATGTCTATGTTTGTCCTGTTTTTAGTATTTGTTGCTAAACTATATAGTATGCACTATAGTCAGACCAAGTTTGACGCTGGTATGTATTACCGTTTTGAAGATAGAACAGGAACAAAAACGTTGAAAAAAATGCATGTTTTTCGAGGTTTCTTGTATGCGGACCGACCCCCTTTGGTTTTAGACTTTTTTTGTTTTTAGTATTTGTCATGATACACCTCATAGTAAAACATTTTCTGTGAAAATTTCAACTGGTTATCTATTACCGTTACAAAGATACAGCTCTGTGACAGACAGACGGACGGACGGACAGCGTAGCGAGAGTAATAGGGTCCCGTTTGCACCCTTTGGGTACGGAACCCTAAAAATATACCCAAAAAAGTGACATCTTTTATTGAAAAATTATATTTTTTTTTTCAAAAAAAAGGAAGGAGTAGAAATCCCAGGTGTCAATTTTTTTTTACAATTCAATTTAATTCAAATTATTTATTTGCTAGAATATGGTACATAGAATAGGTGTTACAAACATTTCGTGTTCTAACATATCCTGTCACGTATGACGTGCAAACATACTTAGGGTGCATAATAGAAATATTAAAAATAACAAAATGTCAACATTAGGTACATAATTAATTTGGCTTACATAATTACATGGATACATTAATTACATTATGTTTTTGCGATGTTTATGATAAAAAAAAAACTTGAATTGGAATGTAAGTATGTTTGAGTGTGATAAACCTTAGTTAAAGGAATTTGTCCAAGTCACAGGTTCTACTTCGGTCTTGAAAAATTATAACAAAATAATAACGAAACACAGAAAAAAATATTGTGAATATTATTATTATTTCTGTTAAGTAAAAAATTGATAATATAATAATAATATAATGGTGAAATAAGCAGCACAAAATTGTGTTTGGACAGACAAACATGGCGAAACTATAAGGGTTCCTTGTATGACTATGGAACCCTAAAAATGATCAAACAAGTCCTGTTCCCCACTTGCAGCGTCTTCCAGATAGGACAAATGGTTACACTGACCTTATTGGTGATGTCAGGTCAGGATTTGCAGTTCTGGCACACATTTATGAAACATTTATGATTGTGAAAGAAGCATGGAGTGGTAGGTAGGGATTGTAGCATGTGGTATTCTGTCTGCTCTCATGGGAGAATGATGTGATGATATGCATGAAATACAACTATAATTTGGAAACAAAAAAAGGAAAATATTAAAGCAATACACAGACTTTTTTTTTGATTTTTGTTTTGTCAATCTTATAAAAGAATCATGATTAATCCTAGAAACTTGATAGAACAATAAAACTTACTTTATAATTTTGAATTGTTTCCAAGTACTGCTGTTCATCGAAACGGATTAAAAATACAATTTTCATATTCATTGCCATAACAGCTAATGTTGTTATGAAGCCGTAAGCATGGAACCATGGAATTAGTGACAAACCAGTAACTATGCCATTATTTTTCTTTTTTTGAACATAATCAAAGTAATAGCTAAAAAAGAGTTTAGAAAAACAAGTTACCTATGAAAATATCATTATTAAAAAAGCGATCTCATTCATATTTAGATGTGCTTTGCTTACTTCATATGAGCTGACAATGTTAGGAAGTTGACATGAGTGAGTTCCACACCCTTTGGTAACCCAGTAGTTCCCGAGGAGCACATGACAGCAAGAGTGTCATCCAGTCCACTGACATCAGCCAGGGTGAAGTCATCAACATTCACATGATCTTTTATCAGGTTATCATACATGATGCAATCAGGAACAACATCAAAATCTCCAAACATAATAAGTTTGCAAGGAAAAGATAATTCATGACAGCAATCGTAAATATTCTGTGATGTGATTGGGGAAGTAAAGATGAATTTTGGTTTTGTTATTTTTAATAAATGAGTTATCTCACCTGTAAAAAGTTAAAATGTGTAAGTTTATGACTCAAAGAAAAACCTTACATCAAGGTATAAGGTATTCTGAACAATCAAATAATTTTAATTCATCTTTAGATCTACTATTAAAGAAGACTTACCAGGAGAATATGTGATGTTAAGTGTAGATAAAACACCTCCGCAGTAGATGACAGCCAGAGCAGCGACCACAAATTCAAATCTGTTCTCACTGCTCAATCCCACAAGATCACCTTTTTTCAAACCCAACTTTTGAAGACTTACAGTGAGGTTCACACTGTTTTGAAGAATATATCTATATGTTACAGACTCCCCAGTCTCTGCACTTATCTAAAAGAAAGTATAGGTAAGTAGGTCCATAATTTTAAGTGCTGCTAACTTTTTTCAGATTTTGTAGGGATATTGTGGAAAAATTATGCGAGATGTCTTTTCACTTAACACTTTATTTGTCACTACCATAATCTAGTTGACAAGTTGCTACTTACAAGAGCTACATTATCTCCACCATTCTTGAGTTGATCAAATAGGAATTGACCGTATGATAAATGTGCTGGAATTCCTCGCTCTTCAGGTCCCGACACCACATTATTATGTATAGTTACTGGCATCTTTAAGAAAACTTGAAAGAATTTACAGCAACTCTACTTAGTTTACAAAATGTTGGTTTAGAAAGATCAAACTTGTAAGGAAATGGATAGGTTTAGTGTCGCCTTTTGCTATCAGAAATACTTAAATATAATCTTATCTTGCAGGTATAATTAGAATAATCCTATCAATCGCTTAAACGATATGATTAGAAACGGATTAGACTTTTATTATTGATAAATATTTTTTTTATGAGTTCAAGGAGATAAGGACGTTAATGACGTTGTTATCACAGACTAACACAGACTACTTAGAGATACTACGTATAAGAAGTGTACCACAGACTAAGAAGTGTACTACGTAGTTATGTTATAGTAAAAAAAAATACAATTGACCAGTGTTGCCAGCGCGCTTTTGTCATAACTTACCTGAGGCAGTGATGGGCAGTGGATAAATATCAAAATGATAAAAACTCGGATATTTATCAGAAATGGATAAATACTCGTTTTTACCCGTATTTATCGGATATTTATCCAAAATGGTGGATAAATATATTTTATGCGTCTCTGATAGATATTTTTCTGGTTTTGTTTACTTAGCTCTTCCACCCCCCGCGCCCCGTAAAATCTAGAACTTAGCTTTGCGTCGCAAAGTGGTTTGAAACTAGAATTTCATACTATTACCTAGGAATTTCAATTTCTCTTTGATTTATATATTTTATTTTGTTGAGGGATGGAAATCATTGGAAAATAGATACGCACGATCCGCTTGGCAGTCAAAATAAACATATTTTTTTTATGCAAGGAAATGCTCCGTGTGCCATATTTCAGAACTGTATGGAACTGTAAAGCGTGTGTGATTGATATAGTGTACTGTCCTAACGTAGTTGTACACCATGAACTTTCCAATCTTCTGATAAAGAATGGAATCAGGCGTTACTCTGCGGAAATCCATGACATACAAAATATGAAGTTACAATATTTAGTGTTATTTCTTCCAAAACTAGGTCGTCAAGCTTTGATGCAATACGCAGCACCGCCCTGCCAGTCCTGCCACCCACTAATATATGCATTTGCAGCAGGTGCCAGAAGGCAAGACAAGGAAGATGAAGTAGGTGGTTTTTCTTTGTGTTAGACTGAGTCAGGCTGGCTACAATCTTCCATTATGAGGCCCCAGTACATTCACAGAGTAAGTTAGTAGGTAGTTCCAAAATATCCCGATAAAATAAAAGCAAAATATCTGATAAACATGTATACAAACTATATAGAGTTGCTATCGCACATGTCTTACGATTTGAACGAACTTGTCTGTCCAACTACTGCAAAAGCCAAAGAACGCTTAAATCAAGATATTGTGAATATCATTGAATACCTCAAGACACCCGGAAGATGCAGTGAAATTATTCGAAAGGTTGTATTGAAAAAACAAAGCTACAAATTCAGTTGAAACGGCATTGGGGATGTTAATATCACCAAATTAACCAAGCCTGGATTGGAATGCTGCTGGAATAATGTGAACCGGCCATAAAATTCAGATTCTGACTCCAATGGGTTACTTTGACTGATCAATCTGTGATTTTGATGAGTATTTTAGATGAATGATACCTAAGTACTCCTTTTTAGCGTACGTAATCTTTAAGCATGAAGGTCTCAGATAAATTCTCTTTTGCTCACTATATCAAAATTACGACCATTATTTTTATGCGACTGCCCACAATAGAAGGTTCAAGACTTATCTCAGGGTCTACTCAACTAATTGAGATAAAACACCTCCAAAAATTGATGGTTTTTGTTATTTTTCTCATTTTTATCCCCCATAGCCGGGTTTCACGAAAATAAAACTCAATAACAACATCTAGTTCAACTATATAACTAGACTAGCTGTATTTTTAGGAAACCGCAACCAACCAACAATCATACCCTCTACTTCATATGCAACTTCATACAATATACCCTCTACTTCGTATGCAACTTCATACAATAGACAGGTCAAGCTGTATTCCAGGATTTACCTAACAGATTGAGATAAATCGCACCTGAATTTGTAAGTTAAGCTATTACATATGTAAGTACAACGTTTCTTTATGATCTGTTCAGCCATTGTTACGTGATGAGGTACGAACACACAGGAATACATAAATTATAAAAAAAAAAATTGTGTTATATTTCTCATTTTTCATCCCTCTAGCTGATTTTAATGAAAACAAAACTCGATAACAATAGGTATCTAGTTCAACTAAATAACTGGACTAGTTGTAATATTTAGGAAACCGTAACCAAACAACAATCCGCGCGTGCGCCGTTAACTGAGACAATAAACCATTTTTCTTTCTTTCTTTTCTTTCAATCATGCCCTTTACTTAATATGTTACTTCATACAATAGAGGGGTCAAGCTGTATTTCAGGATCTACCACATACCTCAATTTTTCCACACAACAAAGTGGAATATACCGTAAGTTAGGCTAATACCAATACAGTTGTAAAGTTTCATCACGATCCTTTCAGCCGTTCTCACGTGCTGAGATAAACAGATAGACCTTTATTTTAAATCATGTCTGATTTAAAATAAAGGTTGATTCGTGTTCTATGGACCCGTTGCTAGTTTTCGCGATAATAAGGCACAATTCTATAATTTCAGATTTTCATTTAATAACCAATTATTTTGTGTGTAAAATAAGCAAATTTACGTTACATATCATACAAGTAACAAAAATTGTACGCATAAAATATTTATCCGCTGTTTTGGATAAATACTCGAGTAAAAATGGATATTTATGTGTATTTATCCATTTTTAGTATTTATCCCGATAAATGCCCATCAATACCTGAGAGTGATCAAAATGTAACCTTTTATATGCTTTTATTACGATAAGTTACCTTTTTTTTTAAGGTTGGTAATGTTTGTCGAGTAAATTATGAACAGAACATTTAAGTACCTAAGGCCCGTATTACAGAAGCTTCCTCAAGTACAGTTTAAACTCCAATCACCTGATCACTACTTAAGGATAGAATCGTTACTTGAGTATTGGTCTTATTCCAGAACGGTTAAATAAAATTTAATTCAACAACATAACACACGAATTTGACCTGAAATTGAATAGAAATCTCTACTCAAGTGTAGTCTGGACCACACTAGAGTGATTACAGATCAAATATCTGCTCAAATACCGAAACAGGTGACAGTATAAAATAAAGCTAAACTCAGCTGAACTGTGATCAATAAATCTCTCCTTGAGGAACGTTCTAAAATCAAAGCTCAACTCAAAACTAGTTTTAAACAGAGATCAATGCTTGAGTATCGTCCTGTAATACGGGCCTAAGTGGGGTGCATTAAAAAGAGCCTCCACGAGTGACGATATTTCATTGATCGTCCGGCGCACTCTTGGCAGTCAGCCCTGCTACCAACCAACCTGCTGTCATTATGTAGCTCATGTCGACACGATAGAAAGAAGAAAAACCGGCCAAGAGCATGTCGGGCCATGCTCAGTATTATAGGGTTCCTTAAGTAGGTGTTATAAAGGTAAATAAACAAATCAAATCGAATATTAATCATGGCTATTTTAGTTTTTGCAACAGACGGCAGCATTGGCGACTCAGAGAGTGTTGTCAGTAGCCGTTAGATGGCGCTATACAGTGCCAAATGCAATAGACGGCACTTGACGGCAGAATTGACGACTCAGAGAGTGTTTTTAGACGCCGCTAGATGGCGCCAAATTTAAGAAGTGTGTCGGCAACATAACACAAAGTTACTTTTTGTGATTTTTTCAAATATAAAGTAGCTAAAGGAGCATTTTTTGCTATTATCATTTTTCTCTAAGGTCAGTGACCTTTGATCTAGGACGTTTTAAGTATTTTTCAGTTTTCTCTCTGTAACTCAAAAATTTATAATCACAATATGCTCGAAATAATTTTAAAAGAGAGTTTTTACAAAGGTCTATCAATGTGAAAGATTATAAGTTTCTACGTTGCATAGTTTAGAAATGGCAGGGGGGGGACACATTGCAAGCCACTTTGGCAGGCTACATTTCGCAGATGGTACACCTGATAAAAAACAACAACTACAACAACAACAACAACTGCAACAACAACCACAACAACAACTGCAACAACTAGTAAAAAAGTGATGTATGAAACATTACCTTCATTTTAGTAGACCTATTCAATGATACCCCACAAGAGGGGGTGCAGCGAAAAAAAAAATTCATCCCCATTTCACATGTAGGTACTTATGGGCGCCACCCCTAAAATACGTAATCATGATTTTTTTATTCTTTTAAAATTGAGATCTATATCTATACTATATTTTAACAAAATTTCATTTACTTATGTTTATAACTGTAGAAGTTATTAAGCTGTAAAGGATTAGGACAGACGGACGGACATGACGAAACTATAAGGGTTCCTTGAAGGACTACGGAACCCTAAAAAGAGTACCTAAAACATGGGACAAAGTCACAAATTAATTACCTCGTACAGTAGCGTGAGCGACGCGGCCGAAAAAGTTTTTTGGCATTTGCAAAACATCACATCTACCATTTTAAGCGCATTTGAAAAGTAGTTTTCAACTTTCTTTTCATATATTAACATTATTGGGTTTCCTTGAACTGTGTTTGAACAAAGTTATTATGAGATAATCCAAAAATCTAAATATATTTTATGTTTTTTTCAAAGTTTTTCCAAGTCACAATATTAGGAAGGCAAAGGAAGGTATACGCCGACCGTCGTATACGCTATTGATACTCCTATTTGCAATGTAATTGGCAGTATAAATTGCTTCGCTCCAAAATTTCAAAGGCGCTTGTGCGTCAATTAACATCGCTCTCGCCTTCTCGACGAGTGTTCGAAATTGTGGAAGTATGTAGAAACTAATGCTAGTGCTAGTGTGGATGATAAAGAAGGAGACAGACAAGCGAGATCTGAACTGATACTTATAATCGCTCCTTCTGAGCTGAAACAAATTAAAAATTGTACAACTGCGAAAGCATTATGGGAAAAACCTAAAGACATTTATGCCAGTAAAGGTCATCCTTACGAGACTTAAAAGGAACGCCACATAATGGGCTGATGTTTACTAAAAAGTCGTCTCCACATTTAGTCTGCTACAGCGATGCTGATCATGCAGGAGACAACAACACTGGAAGATCGACATCGGGAACGGTGTGCCTATTCTCTGGAGCTGCTATTAGCTGGAGAAGCCAGAAGCAAGTGACAGTCTCAATCTCCTCGACTGAAGCGGAGATTATAGCAGCCAGTGAGGCCGCACAAGAAATTTTATGGCTGAATCGTCTACTCAATATTCTCATCAAAACTGACAAACCCATTTTGAATCTTGATAATGAGTCCGCCGTAAAATTGCCACATAACCCGAAATACGAATATCACAAGCGCACAAAACACAAAGCTGAAACATTTCTTTGTCAGAGAATGTGTAAGCAATGGAGACTTCAACATCAAGCAAGTTCCCTCAGAGTTGCAGTTGGCCGATATGCTCACGAAACCGCTGTTCGGCCCTAGGCTGCAAGATTTAAGTTCCAGAATGGGACTAAAGAATTTATCTTAAAATTCTCAAAAAAAACGAGGATGTGAAGTATGCATGTCTCCATAGAGTTTACATGTTACGAACGCTGCCAGCGTTGCTTGAAAACCGGGCTGTTTTAAGTTTGAATGAAAAATTAATATTATAAAATTATGTTTTGTTTTATCTTACTATAAAATTGTTTTAGGTAATTCATATTAAAAAACCCTGAGTACATAGATAGATAGAATATTCTTTATTGTACCTACACCAATAACATTATTAAACTTAGGACTAACATGTAAAATAAGGGTACATTGGCGGTCTTATCGCTAATAGCGATATCTTCCAGACAACCTTTACATACATACATACTTCCATAACATATTTTATTTAACACATCGACCGACCGACGATGTCAAAGTGAACGCGGCCGAACTGCCCACAGTAAGTGTTGCCAGCCCTCTGAAATACAGAGCAGTAAAACTATAGTTCCCGGCACGAGACGTGAGCACAAATTGTACCAGCGTAGTAGTCTCTGTCGTCACTGTATTCTAGTATTCCGTTTTCTACATATATTCAATTATGCATTATCATGCAATTAAGCCAATGCAAGTGCCTGTCTCTGATTTGTTGTACTGTGAACAGAGATTCGACCACATACGCAGTGGAATCTGTGCTCACGACTCGTGCCGGCAACTATACATGCATGATGCATGCTGCATGTTACCTTTTTTGCTTTTCGACAGCCATTTATAATCTAAGCATCCACGAAACTTTTCATCACAGATTAATGATATATTACTTTTCATCGCTAAGCAACAGGTCGATTATTTCTGCTCGTACCTCAATTTTATTTTATCATCCTTATCTGATTAATTTTTAATACTAACCATGATTTAGTCACTTTTGAATTGTCCTCTGGAGGAGTTCTTGAGTGGTGACCGCGAATCGGCAAATGCAGCGCCAGCGTAGGGCGCCCCGCCAGGTGGAACAACAACCTGAAGAACGTGGCTGGCTGGGGGGGACTGGATTCGGAAGGCAGAGGACAAGAAAAAGAATTTTGAGATATATCAAGGGTACCATAGGATTAAAACTAATTTATAGAAAAGGAGTAAATGTGCCGTTAGAAGGGTATACAGATGCTGATTGGGCAGGAGATCAAGGGGATACGATATCTACATCAGGGTAATAATGAAAGTTTATGGTACCTAATGTAGTGTCATGGTCTTGTAATAAACAACAGTGTATATCATTATCAAGTACTGAATCGGAATATGTAGCATTAGGAAAGGGAACTGCAGAGGGTTGCTGGATTAGGAATTTGTTAAGAGAAATAGGAGTTGATTGTAAAAGTTTTATTATAAAAATTGATAATCAGTCTGCAATTCATGTTGCCAAAAACCCAGAATGTCATAAGCGCCTTAAACATATTGATTTAGGTATCATTTTGTGAGACAGAAAGTTAAGAACAAAATTGTATGTTTGGAGTATGTATCTTAAGGCAATCAGCTTGCTGATATATGTACTAAAGGATTATGCAAAGTTACTTTTGCTAAGTTGAGAGTGTTCTCTTAGTATTTTATGTTTGGATTTTAATAGAGTCAAGTTGGTAATGTAGAGTAAAACGAAATAGTTATTTGCTTTGAAGTATTGTGAAAGTTAAGTAGTTTTATGATTGCAAGTGATGTTTACATTGAGGAAGGGTATTAGAGATTACATTTTTTTTTTTTTTTTTTTAAATCATCTTTATTCAGGCAAATTACACCCATATACAACAAAACAAAACAAGGTAAATAAATGTCACATTCAAAAGCAATAATAATCAATTTACAAATAATTAATTAAAACAATGTCAACTAATTCAAAAATAAAATGGATTCAATGTCAGGGATTCAATGGCAATAAAATAAAAATAATAAAATAAAATCAGAGAATTAAAATTAAATATAAATATATCACAATTGTTAGAGCTTTCTCTGCGGCAGTTGTACTGCAATGTGCTTGTCACAACAATGCCTGATTATGTGGCAGTCGAGCCTATCCGCGATCATCGCCAGGACGGTGTTGGGGCTGGCCCGCACTCTGCGCACCCAGAGCCGCGGCGCGCTTCCGCATGGTCGCGTGGAAACAGTCAATGCGCGCCTCAGCGAACATATGCCTGAGGCGCTACAAAATCGGGGCAGCCCCATCACCGCTCTAAACGCATTATTGTATTGGACGCGGAGGACGCTGTAACTTTTTTGACTGTAATCGCACGCGTAGAGCGATGTGCAGTACGCTCTAAAGAGCGTAACTTTTACCTCCTTTGAGCACCGATTGAACCTACGAGCGATCATATTCGCTCTGACAGACAGCGCCCTCCGCCCCCGTTCCATATCTGCATGATCCTTGAGGTCGACAGTAAGTAAATGTCCCAGGTACTAATTGTTCAACCCTTACCAGAGGAACACCGTTTAACTTAACCTGAGGTATGTTAGCAGGACATTTCGCACCAGCGGCCTCAAAGACCATGTATTGGCTCTTCTTGACGTTATATAATAATCCGTGGCCACATGTATATTCCTCGCATGTCCGTATCAACTTCCTCAGGCCGCAGACTGACGCACTAAGTCGTACCATGTCGTCAGCATAACTCAAATTATTGACACAAACACCGTCAATATGGCAGCCGACACGTTGACTACTAAGCGCTACAATCAGCCCGTTGACACACAAATTAAATAGTTTTGGAGATGTTAAGCCACCCTGCCTGACACCACACTCTAGCTGATACGGATCCGACATTACCCCCGCCCACCTGACACTGTTAGACTGGTGTGCATACCGATACTGGAACATGCTGATAAGTTCCTGAGGCAAGTCTATACTTCTCAGCTTGTCCCACAGCAGGTTATACCCCACCAGGTCAAAGGCCCTGGATAAGTCAAGGAAGCACGCATACACGGGCGTCCTGCGATCTGTGTAGTATTTGACGGTCTGCTTTAAACACAGTATGGCACTTTCAGTGGATAACCGAGGACGAAATCCATACTGGTTATCATGCAGTATTACGTATTTATTCAACTGTGTATTGAGCAAACCGTCAAAAACCTTTGCAATCACAGTGGCAAGAGAAATAGGCCTATAGTTACTCTTATCGGTAAGGTCACCAGTTTTATTCTTTACTACAGGGACCACCACAGTTTTCATGAAATCCACGGGCAGATAGTAATGGTTTACACACAGAGAGTAGAACATAGCCAAGATCCTAGCGATGTGAGGCCCGGCGTGATGCAAGTGCTCAACGCTGAGTCCATCATGGCCGGGAGACTTACCTCTTGACATATCTCGTATAGTCTTAGTTACGTCTTTTGCTAGGAAATTCGTCCCTACTATTTGACTGTTCATGTCAGCGTTGAGCACTCCCACCCCCGAATACAACAGAGATTTCACAGTGAAATAGTTCTTGAAAAGATTCGCAATCTCCTTAGGACTGTTTACACCATCGACGCTAACAGGAATGCCAGGTCGTACATTTAATTTCTTGGTACTCTTCCAGAAACCGCGGGAGTCCCCTTTGCTATGCTTCACAGCGAGAGCATCCATCTTTATTTGGTCCTGATGATTTTGGCACCATTTTAATCGGGACTTGAACACTCTTCTACTATCACACATTTCTTCGAAAAGACAACCTGACTTAGGCCTGCCACATAATACCCAACCTTTGAACTTAGATCTGGCCTCCCTGTGAGCGCCGCTGACGTGTTTGTTCCACCCCGCAATGCGTGCGCCACCCCCAGCCCTCCTCGCACTTCCCCGACTCGCCAGAGTCGCCGCGCCATGGAGAGCGGTCACAATGTCAGAGTAAAGCGTATCCAGAACATACCTGTGGCCACGGGCTGCACACAATCGGTCAGCACAGTTTGAACACTCAGATGGAAAGTCTATCAATTTCAGCCTATTATGAGCCTATTATGATTATTGTGATCGAATCAGAAATGAGGAGATTCGCAGGAGAACGAAAGTAACCGACATAGCCCGAAGAATTGCCAAACTTAAGTGGCAGTGGGCGGGGCACATTGCTCGCAGAACGGATGGCCGATGGGGCAGTAAAGTTCTGGAGTGGCGACCGCGTACTGGAAGGCGCAGGGTGGGTAGGCCCCCCACAAGGTGGACCGACGACCTGGTGAAGGTCGCTATGTCCAGCAGTGGACGTCTTTCGGCTGAAATGATGATGATGATGATGATGACACTCTTTGGCATACAAAGTAACTTGTTCCTCATTCCTTACACCCCATATTACGTCTTTATTTAAATTAATTATCCTCGGCAAAACCTTAGGATTTATTAAATTTAAATGGCATTTAATTATAAGTGGAAAATGGTCGGACCACCGAGTGTCATACTTGACATCTACACCAACAACAGCCTGCCTCGCCGCGTGAGTTGTAATACAGTGATCCAGCCAGCTACTAGTCCCGTGCGCATCACTAATAAAAGTAAAAGTGCCCGAGTCCAGCTCTAGCATATCTACATCTACACATGACCATAATTGGTCGTTACAAATATTAATAAGTTCACTATAAAACAACTTACCCGGCAGTGGCGGTTCTAGGGGGGGGGGGTCATAGGGGTCATGACCCCCCCAAAATCGTATACGTCAAATTGACAAATCTCCTAAAAATAGACAATTTACAAAAATATATTAAAAAATTATTACCTACCTGCTTAAACGTCCAAAAGTAAACAACGAAATCAAAACTACGTAAGTACTACCATTGAATAGGTAATAATATCTTCTCTTTTCTTATGGTACTACGTACCAACTAAAACACGACATCTAGTCGTACGTAAAAAAATACCTAACATTACTTTAGAGCTTTGTTTATTTACTGAAGTTCAATTTACAGCATAGGTATTATTTTGCTCAAAATAAAATATGAATGATATTTCCAGTTTATTGACAAATAATATCACATACGACGGCGCCGGCGGTAGTTCATTTTGTTGAACGGTTTGCGCTACTTTACATGAGCCTGTCGTTGCGATCGAACACTATATCAAAGGCGCAAACGATTGAAACTTTGGAGGTGAAAAAAATATTCACGCTCGCTTCGCTCGCGCTTCTTTATTAACATAGGTACATGGCCTACAGCTCCAAAAGATACACTTAAATTGAAGTCTACTTTTCGCATAAATATTTTTAAAAAAATCGAGCTGGCTTCGCTCGCGGTTTAACCCAACGTTCGTTTCCTCTTTTTGCCGTTCATTTTGTAAGTAACTATTCTGTTATATAAAAACGAATTCCAAACTATACCTTGTCTTAGCATAAACAAAAAAATAAAAAATTGGTAAATTTGGACCTTGAAACTATACGTAACCCAAGTTGACCCCCCCCCAAAATCATGGGCTGGAACCGCGCCTGTTACCCGGATCCGCATTGAAGTCGCCTAAAATAAACACAGACTCAATTCCATACTCTTCAACAACAGCGCTTACCGCACTCAAACAATCTGTAAAATCCTGTAAATTGTCGACAGAGTTTGTTGGCAGGTAAACACTCATTACAACTATTGGTCTATCTCTTGTAGTGATTTTAATTGCACAAAAAATACGCGAATTATCACAAGACAACACTGTCACCTGCTGGAACGCGCTATATCGCCATAACAAAGCGACTCCGCCATAGGGGCGCCCGTGCAGAATGCCCACAGACGTATCAACCGCTGACGTCGCGGTATAACCAAAACCGTTGTCGATCGTGCTGATGTAGGGTATGTCGTGCGGCAGTAACCAAGTTTCCTGTAGACATATCACGTCGCAAGTGCGGCATAGGTCTCTGACGTCATCGATGGATCGTTTCACATTCTTGCAGTTGAAAGTAGCAAATCGAGAGGGGCCGCTATCCATTATTTGATTTGTTTAAGCCGTCGGCGCCACTAACGGCCAAAATTAATATCCAATCTATCCACGATTTGCCCTACTGGAGATAGAAATTTGACATAAGCTCCATACAAAATATGTCAATTTTCTATCTCTAGTAGGGCAAATCGTGGATAGATAGGATATTAATTTTGACCGTTAGACGCGCACCGTTTGTATCTCTATGTTTGAAGTTAACAAAACGTCGAAAAAGGACACCCTCCGGCCATAAAGTTGCATCCATGTATCTTGGTAGATTAGCCTCTAATATTAAAAATTTGTATGCTTTGTATCCTCTATCAAATTTCATATTTATTCTTTCTAGATACACTCTTTCCTGTGTTTTATTATAAATACGTTTTGTTATGTCGCTTTCTGTCGCAGAGATATGCACATTTGTAATAAACATAAGAATTTTCTTATCAGCTGCCCGGAATGTGCACTCTAGATCTCTGGCTACACCCGCTTTGCCCACGTAACTATACTTTGTTGGTTTTTTGCGATATTTTACTGTCTGCCATTCTCCATTATTAGTGTTCTCATTAGTCAAGGTTTCCCGCACGCTCGCCGGCCGCATTGATTCACTCCTCCCTGTTACATAATTATAGCCAGTCTTATCAGTAGTAGTCAGCTGATCTGCAACCTGTGTAGTTAGGCTTGGTGAGTCTGACGTCACCGCAGCGTTTCCCTCCCTACGACGCAGCGGCGGCGATGGCGAATCCTCAGCCCCCGCACACAGCCGACATCCGCGCTCGCCTGGCGCGGTTTGTTTTTCTGCCCCTACCTTCATATTTCTATATTCCGACATGGGGATATTCGGCGTTTTATTTATATTTGCTAGACAAGAATCATTACTCGAACTATTTAAATCATGTGAAAGACCCATAGGGCCACTGTCTAACCAAGCACCTCTTTTTACATTGATCTTAAACGCCGTGCCGGTGGTGGCAACGAGTCGTTTTGTATGCGGAGAACTGATTTTTTTAATGCGTTCACACTATCCTGGGTAGCATAAGTGGACTTTATTTCTTCAATTTCGGCTTTTAATGTTAAAATCATAGAATTAATATAAACCAGAAACCGTGATCGCGCCTAATACTGAAGCGTCAAAAACTACTCTTAAATAGAGTAGTTTCACGCGCAGCCAATCAGTCACTCTGTCAACTTCATATCGCGTAACGTGTTTTTCGGTGTCAAATTAAATTAGATTATGCCGTCTTGTGTCGTTCCTACCTGTAATAATGCAGCTGGACTAAAAAAGAAACACGATGGGATCACATTTCATGTGCAAGTAGTACATTCAGCTATCAGGTTATTTAATTATTGAATAAATTGTTCAATTTAAATTTTCATAGAGAATGATGTGTCCATTTTGTTGATGTTGCCAATTTATGAGTTTTGATTTTCCCTACTTTTGATTACTATTAAGGACTTTTCTTAGTTTTTAGCAGTCTCCTTAGACTGTGCTAAAAGACAGAGAGAGACGAGGTTTCCGGGGTACTGATTGCGAATATAACATCTATTTTGATATTGAAGATGGCGGACGCGACTTTTTAAATAAAATCATCATGGTATCGTTTCCGAGGTTTCTCGGGGTTCTGATTACGAATATAACATCTATTTTGAGATTCAAGATGGCGGACGTGACTTTTAAAATAAAATCAATATAGGTATCGTTTTCAAGGTTTTCAAGGATGCTGATTGCGAATGTAACATCTATTTTGATATTCAAGATGGCGGACCCGACTTTTTAAATAAAATCAACATGGGTATCGTTTTCGAGGTTTCTCGGGGTTCTGATTACGAATATAACATCTATTTTGAGATTCAAGATGGCGGACGTGACTTTTTAAATAAAATCAATAAGGGTATCGTTTTCGAGGTTTTCAGTGGTGCTGATTACGAATATACTATCTATTTTGAGATTCAAGATGGCGGACGTGACTTTTTAAATAAAATCAACATGGGTGTCGTTTTCGAGGTTTTCAGGGGTGTTGATTGCGAATGTAACATCTATTTTGAGATCCAAGATGGCGGACGCGACTTTTTAAATAAAATCAACATGGGTTTCGTTTTCGAGGTTTTCTGGGGTGCTGATTACGAATATATTATCTGTTTTGAGATTCAAGATGGCGGACGTGACTTTTTAAATATAATCAACATGGGTATCGTTTTCGAGGTTTTTCGGGGTGCTGATTGCTAATATAACATCTATTTTAAGATCTAAGATGGTGGACGTGACTTTTCAGCACTCTGAGAAACCTCGAAAACGATAACTATATTGATTTAATTTAAAAAGTCACGTCCGCGCCATCTTGAATCTCGTAATAGATGTTATATTTGTAATCAGCACCCCAAGAAACCTCGAAAACGATATCCATATTGATTTAACTTGAAAAGTCGCGTCCGCCATCTTGAATCTCGAAATAGATGTTATATTCGTAATCAGCACGCCCGAAAACCTCTAAAACGATATCCATATTGATTTTATTTAAAAAATCACGGCAGCCATCTTGGATTTCTAAATAGATGTTGTATTCGCAATCAGCATCCCGGGAAACCTCGAAAACGATACCCTATTGTTTTTATTTAAAAAGTCGCGTCCGCCACATTGTATCTCAAAATAAAAGTCGCCTCGCCCGATCACACTTTTCGTAACGCATTCACCAGCTTACTCCCCAAGTCAAACAGCATACTCCCCAAGTCAAGCGTGCGTAAAGAAGTTTTACTTAAAAAAGTCGCGTCCGCCATCATGAATCTTAAAATAGATGTTACATTCGTAATTAGAACCCCCAGAAACCCCAAAAACGATACCTGTATTAATTTTATAGAAAAAGTCACGTCCGCCATTTTAGCTGTCGAAATAAATAGTTACAAAATATGAATTCCTGTGAATGGACAATTTTGATTTTATTATCATCATACCTCCAATGTTCACAATGTTTACCCCTAAAACGGATTAATAATGTCTGAGCTAGCAACATTACGCGGAAAGGAAGTGAGGCGGGGGCGGGACACTTATTTACTTTTTGGACACAGCGCGCGGCTTGCAATTACAGTAGGATGTGGTTTCTGGTTTATATTAATTCTATGGTTAAAATATCCTTTAACAATTTGGAACAGTCTAACGGCCAAAATTAATATCCAATCTATCCACGATTTACCCTACTGGAGATAGGAATTTGACATAAGCTCCATACAAAATATAATAATTTAAATAATTTTGGCCGTTAGTGATCTATCAGAATCGGTGGTAGTTTGTCCAGCTGCCTAGCCACAAAAACTGGAATAATATCAGGTTCCGTAGATTTAAATAAGTTAATTATATCATTACATCGCGCTCCTCTTTACCCCTGTTTTTTCGCAGTATTTTTCTGATATCTGTTGGGACGGACTCGAACAAGTGTCTTGGAGTTTTTGATTTCATCACTTGTAAATGTCGACGTACAGACATTGAGGTAATATGTACTACGTACTGGAGCAGACATCAGGAACAAAAAATTTAGCACAAATTGCTGGCCGCGGAGCACGCGCGGCGCGAGCGTGGCTAAGTGAGTGGGAGTGCAGGAGCTCTAAAACGTGCTACAAACATTTTATTCGAGGTGTCTTCTCTAGTAAGTAGTACATATTACCTCAGTGCGTACAGATACGCACTAGTGATTCTTCATCTATGATTTTTGTATGTACGATAACAACTCATCTATTACAATATTACACACATTGCACTTCAGGACGTTCGTCATTATTAATAACAATTCGCGAGTCAACGCTGCAATAAAACACGCCCGGCGCTGTTGGGTGCGCATGCGAGGCAATGTGACATCTTGTTCTGTGGACATCACTAATATGAACCATAGTCTGTGGTTTGTCTAGATTGACTATGGTCTCTCTCTTACAATGGCGGTTGCATAGCATGATTGTGTTTTGTTTATTTTAAATAAAGGTTTCTTCAATTAACACGTTCTTTCTCTGTTGTCCCATATATTCTAACACGAAGTGTACAGTTTCAGGGAGTATTCTCCAGATTGATGTGGGAATGCACCGAGATGTGGTCGCAGTGGACAAGGGACTCACCCTTTGATAATGGAAAGTCAAAGGACTCACCCCGCTCTCCTTGGCCAAAGAGAACTAGCGCAAGCCTGTAGTGCTAACTGTGCTAGGCAGGGAAATATGGCAGAGCAAAGAGCTACACGGGCGCTTCTATGGAGCCCGTCATGGGCCCGATGTTGACTTTTTAGCTTCTGTACGTTACGTTTCGGTGACCTCTTCGGGGAAACCGAAGGTTTTGTGTGTGCAATTATGGACGAAGTAATGAATAAGAGAATAAGAATAATCTTTATTTTCTAAATAGTTTACAGGTTTGCAATTCACATAAAGCTAGTTTTACAAACTTTACTTATATCTATGGTAGAGCACATTGTGAAGGATGGCACGGTTGACATTTGTCGGGCATGCCACCGTCCGGGTGAATCTATCCGACACACATTATCTCCGGGTGTTCTCGTCTTGCTAAGGGCGAATACATGCACAGGCATAATCTGGTAGTCAGGATTATCCACCAGCAACATGCTCTGAAATATAATCTTGTGGAATCGGAAGTACCGTACTGCAGGTACGGTCGACCGCACGTCAGTGGTAACAGTTTGACATTGACAGCGCCTTTATTTCATAAGCAGTAAGGGTGGTTTTCTAATTCAAGTGTTACCACTGTCATGCAGTCGACTGTACTTGACTGTACTACATACCTGTCAACTGAACTGGGTCGCGACTCAGTTCTTGAAAATAGTCATGCCACACTACTGGGACCGATCCATCATCACCAACGATTAAAGAAGCTACTTTTTGTAGTAAGTGGCTTCTTTCATCATTGATCATCACTGATAGGAATGTTAATACGCACATTACACACACACACATTATTGCTACACATATTATGTTGTATAGGTACATGTTGTGTTCTCTGTAAATTGTCCTGTTACCTTTTCATGTAATATGTATATTTTATGTGTGTGTGGCAGCGACAACACACGCTGGTGTGTGGTAAAATTAATGGTTTAATTTTAATTGTTTTCAATAAACCTGACATAGTGGTGATAGATCGTTCAGAGCGCTGCGCAGTGATTGTTGATATCACGGTCCCTCTTGACGACAACCTCGTGAAAGCTGAGAAAGATAAACAAATCAAATATATTGACTTAGCTCACGAGGTTGTCGACATATGGGATGTGGACTCAGCAGTCATTGTGCCGATAGTCATCACGGCCAATGTCTTAGTAGCTAAGAGCCTCGATCAACACCTAAGGAGGCTCTCGTTGGGCGGCTGGATCAAGGGCCAGATGCAGAAAGTGGTACTCTCCTTGAAACGGCACGCATTGTGAGGAGGTTCCTTTCTCTGGAGCCCTAACCGCCGGTAGCTTGGACCCTGTTCCCTTATGTCGGTGGGTTACTATTATTTCACAAACGGTACATGATAAAAAAAGTGATGTATGAAACAGTAACTTCATTTTAATAGGCATATTCAAAGATACCCACAAAGGGGTGCAGTGAAAAAATTAGTTTCATCCCCATTTCACATGTACGGGCGCCACCAGCCATCATTACGATTTCTTTATTCTTTTAAAATTGAAATCTATATCAAAACAATTCTTGTGCAAAAGGACATTGCTAAAGTTCCGTTAAGCTCAGCCTATGGAAGTTACCTATGTATAAAATATGACACTCACCATATACAATTCGATAAGGGCAATGTGTCGCAGTCTATTTTAATAAACGGACAGTACTCCACAGATGTTTTATTCATTAAAATATTATTTTGAGGTTGTTTTTATTTGCTTAAAAAACTAATGTCAAACAAGTGATTGCCTAGCCACTAAACAGTTTTACTCTTCTATTTTTATACCTACATGTGAAGGTTCTAACAAGAGGTTGGCTATCATTGGCTTTCTTTAACAGTGGTGCCAACGTAATACATTATAAAACCATAGAGTACTTAGGTACAAGGGATTGGTCAAAAATATGAAGTCAAATGGAGTTTCATAGCAGCTCATGTTATTATTGTGTTGATTAACTCTTTAAAATAAAAAATGTTTACTGTACTGTACTTATTATTCTTCTTTTTACTTCAGCGTCGTTATTTAGCTTGTGGAATGAAATTTGTTTTCCTAAGTAAACATAGCTATCAACGTATTCTAGTGGTTTGTTGTCAAGACATATGGGGTTCTGTGCGGCGTTTGTCATAATAATAATTTGTCAATAATAAGTACATGGAAAAAGTTTTGGAGCTTAAAAGAGATCCTCAAAAGCCAGATGCCGATGAAAATCAAGAGTAAAGTTATGGACTCATGTCTCTTACCTTCATTAACCTACGCCTGCCAAACGTGGAAGTTCACAGAACGTGTTAAAAAAAAATTACGTCCTGCCAGCGAAGTATGGAGAGAAGTGTTGCAAAAATCAGAAAAATTCAAAAAGTACGTCACACTACCATTAGACAAAAGACAAAAGTGACATGCTCTCACCCACGCTTTAAAGTTAAAATGGAGATGGGCAGGACACGTAGCGAGAATGAGCGATGATCGCTGGACAATTCGCATGACGTCATGGCCAGGTCCTGCAGGTACTAGGAAGAGAGGAAGACCTGTAACTAGATGGGCAGACGACATCACACGAGTTGCGGGCAGAAATTGGATGACAGAAGCCCAAGGACGAGACCGCTGGTCTTCTCTGGAGGAGGCCTTTACCCTCACAAATTGAGGGGTTCATGCATGCTACCTAATTTTTTTAAAATTTAATAATATTCTAAATAATAATTTTCTAAATATTTCAAATAATCATTTATAAAAAATAAAAATAAAATATCTTATTGATTATTATTATTACACTGAAGAAATTTATGAAAAGTATTGCTACGAATTAAAAATAATTGAATTTAAACTTTAACTACCTACCTATTAACTAACTCGTACAAATACCGGCACGAGTCGTGAGCACAAACTTCACCTGCGCAGAAGTTCATTTATAGATCTGTTTGGTGGAATGACAGGAGCGCGGGGTGCCAACGCCGAACATTGCATTTACGCGATTGGTCGACAGTCGATGCTCGTCGTCTATTGGACAATTAGGTGCCATTCGGCTACCGTACACTTTCGGTTCAACTTTATTGTCTCACATTTTCGAATTTAAAACAGTTTATTTTTCTTTTATTATAATTAATTTATATTTTGATTTTTGAAATTTTGCACAATATGGGTATCAAATGAAAGGACTTGCTGAGAATACGAATGCGAGTTAAAAAACCTGTCCAGCGATAACTAAATAGTAAAAAATAAATTAAAAGTCAAAATGTTTTCTGTTTATTTATGGGTGCGTAAAAAAAAGTCCCAAAATCATAATATGGGTGAAATTCGAGAAAGTTTGTATTTTCTATAACTACCCATAATCCTTATAAAACGCTAACGGTGAAATTTAGTGAACAAAGATACTAAATAATTTTGGTCGAAAGTGTACATGCGCGAATTTGCCCCCACTACTGTCCATCTGTGCTCACGACTCATGCCGGCTACTATAACTATTTTATTTTGTAAACGTAACCGTTAAAATTTTATTTTTAATTTAAAATGAATATTTATTTGTAAAACCTATCAAATTACGTGAAATAAAAGCTTTTTTATTTTTATTTTATTTTATTTTTACTGTACTTTTGTTGTTTTATTTTTAGGTACGATGATTAGTAAATAATGAAAAAATACGCATGTAATTGTCGTATATTTTTTATCTTTGTACAGACTCAGGCTATTCTTAGCGATGTCCTTTCACGTACTTACGTTTATAACTGTAGAAGTTACTAAGCTATTAAAGAATAGGACAGACACACGGACGGACAAAACGATCTTGTAAGGGATCCACGGAACCCTAAAAACTGTAACTGTTTGTATGTTTGTTCGAGCATCAAGCAAAAACTACGGACCGATTTGGATATTTGATACACAGATAAGCCATGTCCTGGATTACAATATAGGTAGAATACTTTTTTTATTGACGGTATGTCAATAAAAAAAGTATTCTACCTACCACGGCGCGGCGTCAGCCTCCTACTAATATTATAAATGTGAAAGTTTGTGATCATGTTTGCCTTTAGCTCGTTTTGCCATCCTATTCCTATAATGTATTGTAAACTGGTAAGATAAGAGTATCATAATCCTTCCTACTAATATTATAAACGTGAAAGTTTGTGAGGATGCAAGGATGTGTGGATGTTTGTTACTCTTTCACGCAAAAACTACTCTATGGATTTTAATGTTATTTGGCATACAGATAGAACATAATCCGGATTAACACATTATCATGTTTTATTCCGGGAAGATGAACAGTTCATGAGGGACGCGCAATACCTTATACGAAATCCACGCGGGCAAAGCCGCGAGCATAAGCTGTAGTGAGTTTATAATTTTACTGTATTAATACTTTTATTACGTGACTTTGTACTTTGTTGATTAACATCAGATTTGGTTCATATTATATTACTGTAGCTGTACTTCAGTATTGGCTTAGTTGTCTGATGAGTCGGTGGTGTTCGTGTGTTCCAGTGAATAACTTTACTACGCGCACGGTGTGTGGATATAAATAAAATGATAATAAACAAAGTAGTTACTACTGGTCCGGCATTTGCTGTGCCTAGCCACTTGTCTTTCGGTCAGCATGCTATAGACAAACTGAGACAATATTGTCAAGGCGAAGATGCCGTTGCTGTGGTAAGTTAAATAATAACTACTTAAATTATTACAGTACCTAGTAAAAATCTACAATCCGAGGGGTAAATAACTCTGTCAAGTGTGTTATCTTCTCTCATAACAACGAAGCGAAGTGAAAACTGTATACCTATCCTATTTGGGTATAATGAGTAATAATAGCAAACAAGTTTGTCTAAAAATAACGCTAAACGCGTTTTTATAAATTCATTTTGTTTTTATTGAGATTGTGTTGGGTAGGTAGGTAGGTATGCAATGACCTCTTGTAAAACGTCATTGACGTAGGTACCTAGTAGTAGTATTATTACCTATTCTATGCTAGTACCTACCTAATGTTATTTTATGTTATATTATTATTAGTTCCGCGCGCGTTCAGAATGGGATAGAAGGGATAGAACACGTGCGTCAGGCTGGCCCGGCCCCGTGGCTTTAGGTCGCGAGATCCGAATGTACTCCTCTTCAGAAGCATTTGTACTTACTACATTTTCAATGTACCGCTCTAATAAAAAAAATAGAAGCATTTGAAGGGGGCCGGGCCAGCCTGACGTTTTCAGCCCGGCCCCATCTGTACCACGACAACTACCAAACTTGCTGAGAAAGTGGTGCCACAGAAGGGATGTACTCCGTATAATACACGTACATAGTGCTTAATCCAATCTTAAAACCTAATATTTTCCGAGATATTCAGGTGTAAAAGGGGCCGGGCTGACAACTGTATCGACAGCTTTAACTGGATAACCACGAAAGCTATCAATACCTATCCTAGGTACCAAATAATCTCCGGCGAATTTAGAACACTTGTACTACTTTCTTTTCAAATTAAACCCTCTAAATATATAAATATAAGTAATTTAAATTCGGCTGGCCCGGCCCCTTTCAGTCGTTAATATCACTCTCAATATCATATAAATTTCTTTAAGAAGGCGATCTTTGCATATCTATACAGCAGTACATCAATGCAGTTTGAGTCCTGTGTCTATCAGCCGTGTATTTGAGACGAAAATTGAAATCTAAATTAGGTTTGTATTTATTGATCGAGCTTTCGTGGTTATCCAGTTAAAGCTGTCGATACAGTTTTCAGCCCGGCCCCTTTTACACCTTAATATCTCGGAAAATATTAGGTTTTAAGATTGGATTAAGCACTATGTACACACGGCTACACAACAAGCTGTAAATTTCCAGTATAAGCTGACCTCGCATTGTATAGGTTTTCCTTACAACGCGAGGTCAGCCTTTACTGGTTTTGTACAGCTTGATGTGTAGCCGTGTGTACGTGTATTATACGGAGTACATCCCTTCTGTGGCACCACTTTCTTAGCAAGTTTGGTAGTTGTCGTGGTACAGATGGGGCCGGGCTGAAAACGTCAGGCTGGCCCGGCCCTCTTTATATGCTTCTATTTTTTTTATTAGAGCGGTACATTGAAAATGTAATAAGTACAAATGCTTCTGAAGAGGAGTACCTACATTCGGATAATTACTAAGTCAGTGATAATACATATCTCGCGACCTAAAGCCACGGGGCCGGGCCAGCCTGACGGACGTGATAGAACCTTGTCAAAATGAATTGAAAATTAAAGTGATAGAGCGAAATGGTGTTATTAGCTATTTCGCTCTATTACACCTTCATTTCTAATTCACTTTGACAAGGTTCCATTTCATTCTGAACGTGCGTTGATTATACGTACCTAATATAGGTAGGTATGTAGGGTAAAATGCCCTAAAGTCGGCACCTTAAGCAATTTTGACTTTTCAATTCTCGACATCAGATGCATTAGGTCGTATCTACAGATCCACCCAAATTCACTTTTTTGCACAGCGCTTATAAGTTTTTGATTCTCTTTCTAACGAACTGACTTTGGTGTTTCTATCTTTATTCGTCGAGAAAATACACTGGTTCATAAAGACGTATCTGATGACTTTTTTAAATAATAGTAAGGCATCCGGTGCTTTTTAGGGTTCCGAAGTCCTACAAGGAACCCTTATAGTTTCGTCATGTCCGTCCGTCTGTCCGTCTGTCCGTCTGTCCGTCTGTCCGTCTGTCCGTCTGTCCGTCTGTCCGTCTGTCCGTCTGTCCGTCTGTCCTAATCCTTTACAGCTTAATAACTTCTACAGTTATAAACATAAGTAAATGAAAGTTTGTTAAAAAATAGTCTACATATAGATCTCAATTTTAAAAGAATAAAAGAATCGTTTTTCCGTATTTTAGGGGTGGTCCATACATGTGAAATGGAGAAAAAAAAATTTTTTTCGCTGCACCCCCTCGTGTGGGATATCATTGAATAGGTCTACTAAAATGAAGGTAATGTTTCATACACCACTTTTTTATCAGGTGTACCATCTGCGAAATATAGCCCGCCAAAGTGGCTTGCAATGTGTCCCCCCCCCTGCCATTTCTAAACTATGCAATGTAGAAACTTATAATCTTCCACATTGATAGACCTTTGTGAAAACTCTCTTTTAAAATTATTTCGAGTATAATGTGATTATAATTTTTTGAGTTATAGAGAGAAAACTGAAAAATACTTAAAACGTCCTAGTTCAAAGGTCATTGACCTTAGAGAAAAATGATCATAGCAAATAATGCTCCTTTAGCTATTTTCTATTTGAAAAAATCACAAAAAGTAACTTTGAAATGACAAACGTCTTAAATTTGGCTTCTTGAATTTATCGCTAGATGGCGCTCTAACAACACGCTCTGAGTCGCGAATGCTGCCGATTATTGCAAAAACTAAAATAGCCATGATTAATATTCGATTTGATTCGTTTGTAATTACACCTACTTAAGGAACCCTATAATACTGAGCATGGCCCGACATGCTCTTGGCCGGTTTTTATACTTCAATCTATATGCATCAAAGTCTTAAAATATCCAGTCTAAGTTTTTGAACATGTACTATTCTTAGGGATGGGTTTAGACCCGGGAATTTTCCGAAAGGTGAGTTTTTTCCCAACAGACTGGGAAAAAACTCGGGTTTAAACCCATTGGTCGGGAAAATACTTAAATGACAATATTTGATTAAAGTAATCAAAATAATACATAATTTCCATTGTATATGTAACCATTTAGATGTATAATTCATGTAGAATATATTTTTTTATAGAAAAATCAATTTACGTTTATCATTTATGACGTAATTTCGATGTTTAGATTATTTTAAATAATAACGTTTTGTTTATTTTTATTTCCATGCATTTAGCTGTACACATTGATGCGTAGCACTTGGGCTGAACCTCTTATGCCATGATTATTTAAAGTGCGACTCTCTAAAAATCTTATAGTTATAGTTACTAAAATTATAAAAAAAAACATTAAAGGAAATCAAGTTTTGTCTGCTTTATATTAAAAAATGTATATAAAAAAAAAGTAGCCGACAGTTTAAATTGCCTTGTAATACAAGATGGAGAAGCAATGCCACATCATTTGAAGCGGCTGGCTCAGATGCGAGGGACCTGAACCAGGAAGCGTTACTGGCTCGCGGGGCCACTAATTACAATGGGGGGGAGAGAATTAGTGGACTGTATAGATTGTGCTGGCTATAGGTTTAGAGTATAGGAGGGGCTGGGGTATGGGAACACTTACTTGGTCTATGGTGGTCTGGCCCCCAAACACCACAGCGCGAAGACACAACACACACAAATATGAAGCCTTCGGGCTAAATTAGCGATATTGTTAATAAGCGGGTTAGTCGATCATGTCCTTTGGCGGAGCGAGGAGCGGCGGCGGAGCGCGACTTCACTTTATGGTGATTGAGCGAGCACTGCGCGAGCGGCGCGGTGTGTCCAAATATGGCGGCGGACGCGACAAGGCGGCGGCGTTGGGTTTTCGCGGGAAACCACACTGCTCGATAGCGTCTTCTTGTTCTTTGTGTTGGCAGCCATGTCGTGTAAGACCATTCAGCGTGGAGCGGGAAAGGGCAAGGAGAAGTAAAAGGGCTGTGATTGGATGGGTAGGGTATAGAAAGTAGGGAGGGAAGAAGCCAGCAAATCTACCTAGCTTGTTACTAACGATGCGGATTGCCAACCAACTAAATCGAATTTAAGGCCTAATCATCATTAGATGGCATGCAAAAGCCAAAAGCATCATTGCAAGCTCTAGCAGTCCATAAAAAAAACTACTTTTTCCAGAAATACCAAATTAATATTGCTTTATGAAGATTAGGATAGGATTACACATAGGGAGGACCCATCTGAAGAAACTGAAAACCGCGGATGGCAAAATTGTTACCTCTAAGTTCGAGATGCTCGAAGAGGTTGAAAACTTTTATCGGCATCTGTATTCCACGAAAACGGCGAGACCAGCGGTTCCTAGCAATGACGACAAAAGAGCCCAGCTCACGCGCCATTACACCGAGGATATCCCGGACGTTGACCAGGGTGAGATTAGGGCGGCTCTCGAGCATCTTAAGAACAACAAAGCTCCGAGTGATGACGGAATTACCATTGAACGCCTAAAAGCAGGCGGGACTCCGGTCCTGAAGGAGTTACAGAGTCTGTATAGTTCCGTCATCCAACAAGGCTCTTTACACCGATGGCATGGAGCTGGAGTGCGGTGGTACTGTTCTTCAAAAAAGGGAATAAAACCTTACTGAAGAACTACAGACCCATCTCACTCCTGAGTCATGTGTACAAGCTGTTCTCGAGGGTCATCACGAATTGTATCGCCGAAAGACTCGACGAATTCCAGCCACCAGAGCAAGCTGGGTTTTGAAAAGGCTACAGAACTGTAGACCACATCCATACTGTTCGGCAGATCGTACAGAAGACTGAAGAGCATCATCAACTCAGCCTATCGCAGTCCACTGCTGGACATAGGCCTTTCCCAAGTTGCGCCATAACGCTCGGTCCTCTGCCTTCCGCATCCAGTCCCCCCCAGCCACGTTCTTTAGGTCGTCGGTCCACCTGGCAGGGGGGCGCCCCACGTTGCGTTTGCCGATTCGCGGTCTCCACTCAAGGACTCGTCTGCTCCAACGGCCATCGGTCCTTCGACAGACATGGCCAGCCCACTGCCACTTCAGCTTACTGATCCTACAAGCTATGTCGGTCACTCCGGTTCTTCTCCGTATAATCTCGTTACGGATTTTATCCTTCAAAGAAACTCCAAGCATAGCTCGCTGAGCGACTTTGAATTTGTGGACTAGCCCAACTGTCAGTGTCCACGTCTCGGCACCGTAAGTCATGACTGGCAGGACGCACTGGTTGAAGACCTTTGTCTTCAAACTTTGCGGTATAGGCGACGAGAATACTCGGCGAAGTTTGCCAAATGCTGCCCAGCCCAGACGGATCCTTCTGTTGGCTTCTTTCTCGAAGTTGTGTCTACCAAGCTGAATTGCCTGCCCTAGGTAGACGTATTCCGTTATAACTTCGAGTGCCGACCCTTCGACGAATATTGGCCTCGGCATGACATGCATATTGAACATGACTTTAGTCTTGTCCAGATTCATGCCGAGACCGACACGTCGAGAGGCTGAAGATGATAATCTGCCTCTATGTATGACATTTGTAGACTACGAGAGTAGTATAATATTGGGCACGCTGGACCACCTGTCGCGTACCGCTCCGGTGTTCCAGTGCGCCCAATAATAAGTATACGGATTCGGATAAATATGCAGATTAATTAAATCAGTTCGATGTTGTAGAACGCCCAACGGTATCCGAATGGAACTCGTTGACGTTGAACGTTCATGAGATGTTCGTTTGGACGTTTGGCGATCGACACATAACATGATGGCATGATGCACACAATGTGGTAAAACGCTTAATGGTAACCGACGGTGTACCAGAATATATCTAATACTGAACGTTCTACTTGATCGATCAAAAATGTATTAATTTAATTTAGCAACAGCGTTGAGTGTTTGAGGAAAAAAGTGTTATGTTTGTTGTGTATGTGTCTATAGGTTACTTACTGTTATCATTATAATTTATGGATTAACCGATTCCTAAGGAAGATTTTGGACGCTTACCTCATTTTATTAAATAAAACAAAACAATGATCTTATAATGATTTTATTTTATTTACCAGTGTACATTCTTGGTGGTTCTTCAAACAATTTGTCTGCCGAACGCACGAAATCCTGTAATCGGCTCCACTGCGATGTATCCGTATTGGTTTGGAATTTTACACGGACAAGCGCTTTCTTCCACAACGCCATGGACTCCGTCTCACGCGCATCGGACGTCTTGTAAACTTTGCAGTCTATATAATATTCTCCGTCGGTGTTCGCATCTCGCCGCTCGTTACCATTAGCCACACGGTTGACAAAAAAGGATGATAAAACTGTTTGGTTGCTAGATGAGCCTTCGTTGAGTTCCGTGTCAGTTTCATTGCGACTGATACCGAATACATCGATATTATCATTCTGTATTTTTTTACTGAAACAACAAAGAAATAAAGATTTGGTTAATCATATACTTTCTTATTCGAATCGTTGCTTGGAAAATTATTTTAATTCAATTCTAAAATGAATTTAATACTCGTCTTCGTTATCTATCCGGATATCAAAGTGAAGTATTTTACTCAACTTTGCTTTAAAAAAAAATTTTGATTACCTTGGACGAGACGATCCTGACTTGCGCTTCCCGTTGTTGTTGTTGGTAGGGAGCTTGCGCGTGGATTTAGCTTTCTGTCCGATGACCGCAGTTGGCTGATAGAACTCGCACTCTGATTCTGACCTGAAATAATAACGTTAAAACAATTAATAAAAAATAATGATACAAATAGATCAGTGATTTGAATATACTCTTAAAATGTTTCGTGCAATACAAAATATATGTGGTGTTATAAATTTGTTTGAACGCAGCTGATGAATGAACGGGAAGTATGTGTGTGACGGATGGAATGAATGGCTGGGAGCGCTGAGGTACTTGTATCAACTGCTGCGCAGCCAGATTAAAAGACAGTTAAAACCAAAGATAATATAATCATGATTAAAACGTAGTGATAGTGATTACATTATCTTTGACAGTATAAGACGATCAATGTACCTAACTACTACGACGTATTATTTAAATAAAAACGTGCATTAAAAGTATAGTAATTCTTATCTTCAAAATAACTCCCACATATATTCTGTATTGTATACAAAAAATGTAACTGTCCCGGAAAGCCGGAAGCCATTATACAGATGTGAAACAATATATACGTGCCACGTATCGAGTCAGTCTTGCCTCCTAGACACACCATTAGGTGTTTCACCCCAAAAATACGCAACATACATAAAAGATATAAGGCAATAGGCGGTGTTATCGCGGTCTAGACAATTTTTTTCAGACAACCTTAGAATGGACAATATATAGATAAGTAAAGAGAGGGATAATACCACAGACATAGTAAAAAATATAGACGAAGTGTTGCGAACAATCACAGTGAAGCCAAAAAAAAGCCTTTGCTTCTTCGTGTACAACCAGCGCTCACGCTCACACTTGAAGGATTTTTGTACACGAAGGAGCATAGTTTTTTTGGCTTCACTAGATTGTTCGCAGAACTTCGTCTATATTTTTTACTATGTCTGTGGATAATACACAACAACTTATTATACTTACATTACTTATTAAACTTACATGTTTTTACCAGTAGCTTGATGAGTTGGTGACGACACTCGGAGCGGTGGATAGCAGCAGGTCAGCAATCAACACGGAAAGTATCGAAAATTCGTATGAATAAATGAGCGTTCGCAGCGTAGGTACTTCTTGCCCTTCTTGGAGATTGTATCCGCACTTGAATACTTAATTTCGTCTGTGTCTTGGTCTTCGAAAACATGTTGTTTATAAGTCGAAATCATATGATAATTCACTTTATTAGAAATGATTGCAAACATCCTAAGTAACAACGATTAAATCAACTCTTTTTTTTGTACGTATTATATCAACGTAAAAATGAAAAGTAAGGAATTAGAGCACACAATTTGTATGGTTTGTCGATACAGCAAAAAGACTTAGGGCTGACAAATTATCCTATATTACTAATTAACAAAAGACGATATTTACGTGAATAAAGTAAATGTGTATGCGTGCCATCCTTACCTAAAATAGCGGTTTATGCGAATGTTACAGCTGAATAGATAAATTATTTAGGTTGATCAAAGTGCAATAAAACTAACAACTGTGTTGAAATATGAAATGCTTTACTGGTAAAAGATCTTATGATTATCGTTAATATCGGGTTCATATGATTATATTTATTTTAATAATGAATAAATTGTACTTTGTTTAAAAAGCCGAACATTTTAAAACATAATAATAATTAACTTTAAGCAACAATGGTTGACTGACGAATTAATTGGTTATCTTGTTTAATTGTCAAGTTTTTAGAACATTATTTTTTGAAGCAAAATAATAAGTACACGATCCTAGCATCTTCTGATATCCAAGTGATCTGCAGCAGCTGAAGTTAGATATTTTGGATCAGAGAAATACGCATCTGAACTGAATATCTGACAGTAAAAAATTATAATTATTAGTACCTATAATACATTTCCCAGGTAATTATATGATTATTATAAATATTTTTTGTTTGAAGTTTTTTTAACTTTTATGACTAAAGATATGTACGTGTATATATTACTAATATAATATTATTTTCACCTTATTTTCAGAAATATTTTGATGAACACCACGATAAAGTTCTTGAAGGGATTATCGAATAAGAGCCTACAACAAATCTGCTGTGTTCGGATGTAAACAATGGTACTATACTCCTATTTACTTCATCAACTTACTATACATAGTTTTGGAGCTGAAACTCGTTAACAAAGGTATTTGTGAGATTGTGAATATTGTAAAGGTTTAATTATGATTTTCGTATCTAAACTCTGAAATAACTATTACGTTTAATACAATGAAGTAGATGTGTTAAGGCAAAATTATTACTTATTAGATATAATATTATTAAAGATGCCTCACTGTTCGGTTTGTAATTTATCTGTAGATAGTCGTAGGTGGTCTGGTCATTTACGCAGCAATGCACATAAAAACAATAGTGCAACCCTTTTGTACGACAACGTTGAAATAATTAATTCTTCGTTTAAAGGACGTATCGTGAGTTATAGAATCAATGCGACAAACGATCAAGTAAATAATTTTCCAGAATCATTTCTCAATAATGTTTGCGAACATGTTAAGAATCTGACAGATCAGTCGCTACAAAAACATACATCTATCAAAATTCATTTAGAAATTTTTGCTGTTTTTCTTATGTTTAAAAATGATCAACAAGAAATTAAATCATTTGCGACAAAAAACTACATAATTCATTTTAATTACGATTTTGATGCAGTTTATAAATCAATAGTTGTATTGTTGCTAAAGAAAATTGAAGAATTTCAGGAGCGAGATAGTGGTTGGACATTTTTAACCAATTCACATTTAGAAATAAACATTAATAAATATCAACCTCTCGGTGGGTCTAAATTTATAGCTTTACCAAAGTTTATAAAAAACAAAAAATCTTGTTTGAATATTCAAAACAGAGACAATTTTTGTTTTTTATGGTGTATTGTGGCGGCTTTGTATCCTGCAACTAATCATTCTAACAGAGTAACGTCTTATCCTCACTTCCAGGATGTTTTAAATGTTAATGATTTGAAATTTCCGATCACATTTTTGGATATAGCTGTTTTCGAAAAAAACAATCCGTTTCTGAATATTTTCGTGTATGGGCTGAAAAATAATAAGACTATAATCGGACCCTTGTATAAATCAATTAATAATAAATCGAAGAGTATCCATCTATTATTTTTAGAAAACAATACAAGTTCCCACTACTGTCTTATTAAAGATTTATCTCGTCTAATCCGAAATCAGATTAACATCCTGTAAATAATCTACATATCAAATTTCAAGTTTTTAGGTTTCGTAGTTCCGGAGATTTCGTGATATACGTGATAAGTCAGTGCTTAAGTAGCATTTTGCTTTTATTATTATGGAGATAAGATTTATTTTCAAGTGATCAATGTTTGTACATTACTATGATACCTATAATATTGCAACACAATCATAATGTGCTTTGTCAATATAATTAAAAACATCTAAAAGTTCAATGCTCACACAAATGCTAAGTTATCATTTTTAGAGTTAACTTAAAAACTTAGTGCCCATTCACACAGACCAGCGAATGAATCAGATCAGATAATGTTTGAATAAAAATCTTAAATTAATGTACGATCACGGAAACAGATTGCTTAGCAAATTGACTGTCTACTTTAATTGTTCATATGATTAGTAAACTTGCAGTTGTTAACAGATGTATGAAAGAAGAATATAACTCAGCAAATTTATGTTTTATATCAATTCGCTAAACAGTTTGCTTCCCTATCCGTACTAAACTTTTATCAAATGCGAACAAAATTGACTCAGCAATTAGTCTATGTGAACGGGCACTAACTTATAATGTCGTAATGTTTAATTACCTAATGTGCAAACGTGTTATGTATGTTACTTATAAAATATTACTCGCTTCGAGTACTTGTTAATTATTATTGATATCTGATATATTAGTGTGCGTCACAATCATGTCATCGGTAAGTAAAATATTTTAAATCTATTTTATTATTATAACATAGATAACGATTGTTTTCATCGAATATAAAATAAAATTTTATAAAAGTAAAAACCGACTACAAAAATAATTTTGTTTCAGATTTCCGATTCAGAAATTGTGTTTAGCCAGTACGCTCAGGATCCTTACGAAGGACTTTCCGAGATGCTTCGCAACGAGCCCCAGCACTGCAGTCAAATTACAAAAGAAAAGAAATCCAGACGACGACGTCAGGAAAAGCCATCTCAAATGAAGAAACAACCTACAAAATCTTTCGTAATGAGCAAACTGCACCGACGCGGGTTGAAGTTAATAAAAATATCAGTTATAGACCTCTGCAATAACAATACCAGTGACAGTGATAGTGATAGTGATAATGTGATAATAAATGCACAATACATTGTAAAAGACGCAATTGATAATGTAATGGATGATACTGAATCATTAGTTAAAAAAATATCGAAATCTTTGATAGACAATGACTTTTAATTATTATTTTTCATTTTTTTAACAGAAATATTTATCTAAATGATGTATTTTTGATAGATAACAATACTTATTAAAGTTAGTTGTGTTATATTTAGTAAATTTCATGCATTTTATTCGAAATCTTTGATAGACAATGATTTTTAATTTTTAAATGGAATTTTTTATCTAAATGCTGTGTTTTATGTTAGATTACAATACTTCTTAGGTTAGTTGTGTCATACTTTTTAAATTTAATACATTTTTATTATTATGGAAAGGGTAACTGTAGAGTATTAGGTAGGCAAACTTTTGAAATAAACACATTTTTACGATTTAATGATTTTTTATTTATTAAAACCTTAAATACACAATTCATTAGAAATTCAAATATTTTTTAATACATAACACATTTTTTAAGGCACAGTACTTTACATGTTTAGTACAATTAAAATTTTGTTTTCCATCACAGTACATGTTATACAACACAGAGAAATTAGGACAGTTTTTTTCACCGAGGTCAAAGACACTACAATTCTCACAAAGTTCCTTAACCCATTTCACCTTTTCGAAACCTTTTACAATGATTTCCTTATTTTCTAGATATGGGACGATTATTCGTCTAAATTCCCGATAGTCGATATAACCTTCGTTCCAATAAATTCCTCTATTTCTTTCCAACAACATAACTTGTTTCTTTTCTGAACTTGATAAATATTTAAACAAATATGGTGGTTTAATTAAAAACGATTGTGTAAACTCTTGAGTAGCAAAAGCCAATTCCTTGACTATGAATTGGTTTTGAGAATCTTTAAATCCTTGTATGTCTAAAATAACTACATTAGAACTCATAATTAAGATATTTTTCTTACAATATTAGTTAATGGTTTATATTCAATTATGCAATCGTTCAATATCAAACAGTAGGCTGAAGTTTGATCAGGTATTTCAACATCACTTTCCAGCTCTACTCGTACGTCGACTACTGGACCTGATATGAGGTTATCAACTTGTCTAGAACAGTCTATGACAAATAAAGGAGCGACTTCCTTAAACTCCTTGGCGTTTAACAACGGCTCTGATCGACGTCCATAGTATGACTGTTGAAAACGAACATATTGCTCATAAAGTAATGCACAATTGTTATTAGTGAAATTGCTGTTTAGATTCTCATATGGATAATAAGTTGAATTGAGATATACTCTTACACCACGCAAAGTACAGTGATCAAATCTAGACATATCAGCAACTGCATTATGTTTTTTATTAGTCTGTAGACCTATAATTACATATCTCGGTTTTTCAATTTGGGATGAAGTTTTAATAGACCACGTATGTTTTGTGGTTTTAGGCAACAACGGATATTCGTATAAATCCCAATTCCTAAATACTAATTGCAGCGCTCGATCTTTTTCCAAAATCTTTAAAAGATGAATTTTTTCTTTGTCCGACACTTTTACATGTGGTACTCTCCATACAATTTTATTAATTTCAACATCGTGTATGACTTCTCCGGCATCAAGCTTCACAGCATTTGAGTTTGTATTACTCCGCAATAATATTAATTCATGTTTGCAATTCATGATCACTTTTTTGTAATCTTCAGCGAATCCAAGAATGTTACTAAGTGGTATAGATACAGAAAAAGAACCATTGGGACTTTTAAAGCCATGGATGTCCCAACCCCAAGCACGACATGATTTTGATTCACTTTCATTCATTGATAATAATGACTTCATAGTAGTTGTTATGCCAGCGTTTTTTATTTTATCGATCTCGACACCATTTAGTTCATATCGAATGTCTTGAAAGAGATACAGCATGGGATTATTCGTAAATGATACACTACTTCTTTCTTGGGAATCTTTTTTAGTAACTTTTACTGATCCTTCTAAATACAATGTACTAGCGGATGGTAAAACATATAAGTCTTTTTCATTAATAGGTATGCGAATTTCATCGTTTCTATTGAAACTTGTTATGTATGGCTTATATGAATGGTATTCGATACCAACTATAGTATTATCGTGCAGTGGAGAAGATAAAACGTCTAACATACTCATTTTAAAAGTCCTATAGCTTTGAGAAATTGTCGATTTTCTTGATTAAGTTGCAGTTTTTTTTTTGGGTTAGATGTTGTCTTGTGGATAACTCGAGAAGCACTGTTTTTTTTTGTTGGGGTACAAGGGTATTTATTTATTTTACTGTAATCAATCATTTTCTTCTGAGGTGTAAATATAACTGCACTTCCTCCCCACGTAGATTAAGCAAATTATTATTTATATCTAAAAGTCTCACGTTCACACTGTTAATGTTGTTTTGATTTACTGGAAAGTAAATGACGTTTTTAGGAACTTCTATAATTCTGTAACCAGGAGGCACATTTGGAGCAAATTCATGAATGATATGACTCGGTTGGCCATTAATATATGATCCAGTCACTATGTCACATTCGACCCTCACCACGGTTGTTGATAAAATGTTCGCTGGATACGGTGATTCATGTAATATATTTGCTTCAAGTTTTTTCTTACCAAAACCTAACAATCTACCAATAGAATCTTCTTTTATAAAATCAATTTTTTTTGTGCAGAATATATTAGTTTTTAAAGTATTGTTATTGCATTGTAAT
The DNA here is from genome assembly GCA_949699075.1 of Asteroscopus sphinx. Classification (NCBI taxonomy): domain Eukaryota; kingdom Metazoa; phylum Arthropoda; class Insecta; order Lepidoptera; family Noctuidae; genus Asteroscopus; species Asteroscopus sphinx. The sequence continues at coordinate 10,387,570 of OX453019.1, forward strand.
TTAAAACTTGCGCCTTGTAATTTTAAATTTATATAATCGTTGATGTCTTGCAGTTCATATGCGCCTTCAGGTATTTCAATAACATCACGATCATAATAAAATTTACAATTTGTTTTATCAATATTTGGTATAGAATTAAATGTAGATAAATATAATAATGCACATTCATACTGTCCCTCAAATTGTAGAGTAGGTGAATAATAAGTAGATAATGCTGATGAGTTACCCGTTATAGATAGTGAGAGAGACATCATGCAAATGATACAAATAAAAAAGTTATTCAATTTATATATTTATTCCAGAAAGTATACAAAAATGACAAACATAAATGTCCACAATTTACAGAGTTATTTTTTTGAAATCGTGTATAGTTATAAAAAACATTACAATTTTTAAAGTAATTTAGTAATTCTAAAGGTGGTTTCAAATTACCATAGCTATCAAAATATTCACAATAATTCTTTATTTTTATGTAGGCTACCCAATGTGTTCCTTCACTGTTAGAATTATCCAAATTAACAACACCACTTTCAATAAGTTTCGGTTTGTTAGGTAATTGATCTTTCATATATACACCTCTAAAATAAGGTACGTTATACGCGTGATTCTGGATATCTATATTACTAAGAGCACTATTAGGTAACCTCTTAATTAGTTTTTTGAACATTTAACAAACAAGCCATTTCCTTTCTTGTACGGTTTGATATACAATCCTTTACCCAACGCAATCGATTCAATGACTTTATTATGACGTTGTGATTCTTGTAAATTTTGTTTAGCACTTTTGTAATCGTTAACCGTCTTTGCAATACCCGCTGCACCGCCAGCTAATGTACCTAATGCAGACAGCCCAGCAAAAATTGGAATCAGCGGTAGAAACCCTCCTGTTTTAGGTAGCGATATGACTCTGGGTATAGGGATCCTGGAATTATTTGAGTACAACTTTTTTGCAGCAAGGTATGCATGTTTAATTGCATCTTCTTTGTTTTTAGGTTTTAACTTTTTGAGGTGTGAGCGAATTTTCGTTACTAAAGATCCAAATGTTTTTAAACCAGATCCCATTTTAAGTTTTGTCTTCATTGCTTTGCTAACTAACCAAGAAGCGATTTTTTCTCTTTTTCCAACATCTGCTGCTTTTAACCGTTTTTTTGCCATATTAAGTAACTGAGAGTCAGCTTGATGTCTATTATTCAAGTCTGAATAATTTGTATAAGCTATATCATGTACTTTACAAGCTTCATCCAATTGATTTATGCCTTTGTCTCCTCGTAATAAACGTTTTTTTAATTTAGTACCGGGTCCACAGTAATTGTAACCTGGTAAATGGAGTTCGAACGGTAAATTATTTATTATATTATTAAGAAGTCCACTTCCTTGCATTGTTCGTGTCACAATGTTATGATAAATAATAGGTTGAATTATAAATACCCTTGTATCAATTTACAATAGTTTTCTTATCGATCCAACTATTTTCACTATCATTCAAACCTAACCATTTGACAAATAGTTTACTACCTTTTCTCCTTAAAACTTTTTCTATGAGGTAAACATCAGGATAAAATGTTTTTTGAATTTCTTGATCATAAAAAGTACCCAATATAGGTTGGTTACGAAGATCTTCAATGTTATATGTCACTGGGATTGTCTCATTAATGTTTATGACTTTAAAGATTTCTGTTGACCAATTTGGGGTATAGCCTTTTTGAAAACAATTTTTATACTTACTTATTCGAACGTAATCGCCAACTTTAAATTTAATTTTCTTAGTCAACGTTTTTCTATGTGATTTTAAAATATTTTTTCGTATAAGATTCTCATTTTCATTAATAACATCAACCGGCTTACAATTAATAGTACGGTGTTTAGAATTATTGTAAGCATGTACAGTATTTTCTAAAGGTTTTCCTATCCATTTGTAATTTCCATTTAAATTAAAAGTTTTGAATAATGTATTTTTTTAAGTTTTATTTAATCTTTCCACAATCGAAGCTTTCTTAATCGAAAATGATGAGTAGTGATTAATGTTATAATTTTTCATTAATTTTGAGAATGTATCGTTGTAAAATTCTGTTCCCAAATCTGTTTGTAAATGATTAGGTGAACGATTACTTGTCTTTATCACTTCTTGAAATGCGTTTGACACTTCTACTTTTGATTTAGACTTCAAAGGCATAGTCCATGCATATTTTGAAAAGCAGTCAATCACCACTAATATATAACTGAAACCCTTATTATTATTATTTTTTATGTTTCTTAAATCAATAAGATCGGCTTGCCACAGGTCATCGATTCCTTTTAAAATAACATGACGACGAACAAAGTTTCTTCTGGCTGATTTGTGTAATTCATTCACGATTTGTTGCTTTATCATTATGAGATGGATTGTTCGTCTTACTCGTAGCAGTGTTCGTTATTTTATGATCAATATATGATACCATACTTGATTTTAAATGATCTAATGAGACTTGAATATCTTTTAAAATCTCTTTTTTTGTTTTGTCCAATAATGTTTGAACATCGCTTTTAGCGCACAGGTAATTAATTTTTTCATCTACATATTCCTTGTTAGCAACGTCATCTGCTTCAACAGGATTAATAACACCTCGTAGTCTGTTCATTTGCAAATTAAACTCACCACTTGTAGTTTTTAAAATAGTTTTATCTGAGATATCAAATATATCTGATAATCGCATTCTTTTATGAATATGATGACCGAATTTGTCTATATTCATTATGTATGTTCTTCTAGAAAGATCAAAGGAAAATGAAAAGAATACTATTTTATCTAGATATTTATTTACTTATAAATTTACCCTCTCGTAGTTCTTCTATGATGGATAATATTTCGTTATCTAGTCCTGTATTTCCAGCTTCCCGAGAGGCCATGAGTAATTTTAATCTTTCTACTAATTCGTTAGGGTCATCCCAATATACATATTCAATATCTTTATTCATTTTTTTCAGTATTAACAACCCTTTTCCTTTGGGCAAAGTCATTTGAGCATCGTTATAGTCGTTACGTAATTTAAAAAGTGGTTTTATAAGACACATATATTTTTTTCCTTTATTGCTTTTTATAGGTTTATTTGGATCATAGTCACGTCTATGAGCATTTGTAGCTAACAGCATTAATTTGTAACTGTGTTTATCTTTTTCAGTCACCAAACTAAGATCCGGATCTTTTTGAAATAAAAGTTCCTTTAGCCCTTGACTGGATGGATATATATGATTGTCTATAGTAATATGTTTATCATTGACGATTACTTTGGCTGAACCAAGCATAAGTTTTCCTTTTTCAACCCTAACTCCAAAAGGAATATCATCAATTACCTCAGACGATTGAGACCATGATGAAACGTTTTCTTTCATAGTATTATTGAAGTCAACAGATTTGAATGAGTCATCACTTTTTTCTAAACAATTATCAGAATCATCATCCACGGAATTTCGACGACTATCACTATGTCCTTGATCCATAGTAGACGCTTTAGGTTTATCAGTATTTTCCGAATCGTTCTCAATATTAGCATACACATCGTTAGTAGGTAATTTTTCGTCGTGGTAATGGTTGTTCTCATATTTACTAAACTTAAATTCCTCATTATTTATACTTTTTCTAGAAGTATTTTTGTTGTTAGATACAATTTGATTAAGTGGATTAATCAAAGGCTTAAATACAGTTTGCAAAGCTTTTTCATTATCCTCTTCAATATTTCGCATTTTTCGTACTTTTCTTCTTACCGCTTCAGCAGCATTAACGACTTGTCTTTTTATAGATGTTTCCATTATAATAATATTTAGATGTTTCTTCTATTACTGTTTAATTAAGATTAATATTTTCTTTGCAGTGATATATATTTATACAATGTAACATCAATCAAAAACTACAAAGCTATCAAATTTTTTGCGATAGCAACCTTCATTTTTACGGCATTCCTTATTTATAACTAAATAATTATAAGGATGAGTCCATATTTTAGAGCATAATTCACGGAACTCATTCCATTTCATATCTGTGTTAACATGTTCATCATATACATGTCTCATATTAATATCGTCTTGCTTGAAAAGAATTATAACATTTGCATTGTCTCTGACAAGTTGTTTGGGTACCTTACTGTATGTTTGATTTAAATAAAAGCAGTCTATATTTCTATGCCTACCCATTGCAAAATAATCTCGCATGTTATTTTGGTTCTCACACGCTACATCATCAAATATCATTACCGATTCGCATCTAGCTTCTTGTGGACTAATTACTTCCTCATTGTCTTTAAATTTTGAAAACGAAACATCTGGTACACACGCTAGCACTTTTTCTAAAAACATGTACTTTGGTTGTTGTAGAGTTTTTGAGTAAAGGTATACATTGCGAAACTTCAAACCATTTTTATGCAAAAGCAAACCAATTACAAGATTGGTTTTACCACAGTTAGATGGACCGCAGATAATACATCTTATAGTATTGGGTAAAAGTTTCCCGTGTCGAAAAGTACGACTTTGGGCTTCAACACAAACTGCATCAACAACAAGCGAATGTGGTTGTTTGACAAACTTCATTTTTTGGAGGCGTCTAATACTTTACACGATTTAAATAAGAATAATCAGTAACACTGATAAATTTTATTAATATAATGTTCAACTTTAATCAATTTCAGAAACGCCTTAGGTAATTAAATGAGCAGTATGAAGTTAGTAGGCAACGTTTGCTGTAGGTACTGAACAAATATAATTGATTACAACATTTGATTAATGAACGATCAAAAATATTGAGTGGGTACCTATCACTTTATAGGTATCGTATCGATGATGAGATGGTATTACTAATAATTGTGATGAAATACTTTTGTGATGTTAGTTTACTACTATTATCACAGTTGTAACCAGACCAGAGTCACCTTTGAAAATTATGTTTTCTCAGTCATTTGCTCTGGTGGGAATCGAACCCACAACCTTCAGCACGGCAGTCTGTTAGAGATACCACCATACTAAACCCGGTTGTCGTATTGCAAACGAAACAACAGTTGACTACCAATCGATCAATGAAATCAAAACCAAAACGACTAATCTAATTAAATGAGTTGTATTAAGGAATGTGTTAGTATGCAATGATTGTACGAAACGAAACAACGACACCGAGTTCCGTTCTGTTACCGTTGGCGTTGTGCGTTCTACAACATCGAACTGATTTAATTAATCTGCAAATTATCCGAATCCGTATACTTATTATTGGGCGCACTGGAACACCGGAGCGGTACGCGACAGGTGGTCCAGCGTGCCCAATATTATACTACTTACGAGAAGGCCGTTGACTCCATCTAAACTTGGGCAGTTCTGGATGCCCTTCAGTGATATCACATTGACAAACGGTATATAGAGATGCTGTTGATGATGCTTATACAATGCTGCTACCATGACTGTTCAGCTCCAGGACCAAAAGACGAAGGCAATCCAACTGCGCAGAGGGGTGAGACAAGGGGATGTAATATCCCCGAAATTGTTCACAAACGCGTTGGAGGAAGTCTTCAAGACGCGACAGACGGCGCTCGATAGACGGTATCAACGTTTACGGCGAGAACATCTCACGTCTCCGTTTTGCCAATGACATCGTTGTAATGGCTGAATCGCTGGAACAACTGGGCAAAATGCTACACAGCCTAAACGGAGCCTCTTGGCGTGTCGGTCTCGACATGAATCTGGACAAGACTAAAGTCATGTTCAATATGCATGTCATGCCGAGACCAATATTCGTCGAAGGGTCGGTACTCGAAGTTGTAACGAAATACGTCTACCTAGGGCAGGTAATTCAGCTTGGTAGACACAACTTCGAGAAAGAAGCTGGCAGAAGGATCAGTTTGGGCTGGGCAGCATATGGTAAACTTCGCCGGGTCTTCTCGTCACCTACCTATACCGCAATGTTTGAACACAAAGGTCTTCAACCAGTGCGTTCTGCCTGTCATGACTTACGGTGCCGAGACTTGGACACTGACAGTTGGGCTAGTCCACAAATTCAAAGTCGCTCAGCGAGCTATGGAGCGAGCTATACTTGGAGTTTCTTTGAAGGATAAAATCCGTAACGAGACTATCCGAAGAAGAACTGGAGTGACCGACATAGCTTGTAGGATCAGTAAGCTGAAGTGGCAGTGGGTTGGCCATGTCTGTCGAAGGACCGATGGCCGCTGGAGCAGATGAGTCCTTGAGTGGAGACCGCGAATCGGCAAACCGACGACCTGATGAAAGTAGTTGGGGGGGATGCAGAAGGCAGAGGACCAGGTGTTGTGGCGCAATTTGGGAGAGGCCTATGTCCAGCAGTGGACTGCGTTAGGCTGAGTTGATGATGAAGTGAAATGAAGTGAAGTGAAATGCTGCAAAGCTTTCGAAACGTCAGGGAAACCAATTTAAATAATATACGCGATTTAATCCGGTTAAACTTTGTTTTATTATAATGTGTAGTGATCGCGAAAACCTAAGAAGTTATGATGATGAAGTTTTAAGAATTTAACATAAGTGTGTGAATTTAATCAATTGTGGTAGATGCATAGAAACAAACTAATTAATTAGATTAGGATCATATTAGAGCACTAAATACACATTTCGAAGGCAAACGTTAGCATCTTATTACTTCACTTGTATAGAATAGTATTTTCCCGCCATTTGGGAAAAAACCCGATATTTTCCATTTTTTCCCGTTTTTTCCCATATTTTTCTTTTCCACCCGTTTTTTTTTCTTTCCCTGCCCATCTCTAATTATTCTGCATTTATTTTATCTTTACACTAGGCGTTACCGCACATACTTAGTTATGCCTCTAAAGTATTATTAAATTTTTGGTGAAAATTATCACATATATCGTTATGCGACAAAAAAATCGTAGATTTGTGCCTTCGCATAAAGTTGGAAGTAAAGTTGAGTATTTATGACTATTATTTTGATGAAAACAAGGGTGGATTTGAGTTGGTAAGTTAATATAGAACTGTATCCCTGTAATTCCCTATGATTAAATCTGAGTGACTAGGTCGGTACTTCGAACAATTTTGGGCGTTTTCGTGTGACTGCGGGAACATCTACGCGTGTGTTGTATTTTCTTCGCTCTCTTGATTGCGCATCTTCCAAAGAGTGATAGTGACAGAACATAGCGAGGAGCAGGGCAAGTTGCACGTGTCGCTCGCACCACAGTACTGGCTGGTGCAGGTGTAAACAAACAGTTTTAAAATTTGATTTTATTTGTTACCCATTGGTTTGTAGATTTTGCGCGCTTTTGTATGATTTCTCTAGAAAACTTGTGTTAAAACTGTTTTAAAACATTAACTGTCCAATGACTCCATTTGGAATCACAGACGATTGCTTAACTATTATGTCTCTGGACAGTGCAAGTGTTTAACGTGTAGTGCTATGGATGAAATAAACAAAGTAAATCAAAATGTTGTCTCGCTTAAGTACCAAAAGTTTCATATATATCGAAGCCTAGGTAAATCGTAAAATAAGGCCCATCATCACCAAGCCACATGATTTGTGTGTGAGTGAGTTGAGTGATTTTCCGGCATTTCATAATTGGCCTGAATTGTATAAGGCACATTGCTCGACATCCATCGTTTGTCAATTTATGACTAACCATGTTAAACCTATTTACCATGAACCGAATTAGCCACCCTCGACTTCACGTGGTCTTGTTTGCTCCACCCCACAAAAAACTATTGTGATCCAGATGCGTGGAGGGAGAGCTGCAGCTCTCACCCGCTGTAATAAACACCGTGAGAACAAAAATGGCTCAAGCTGTTCCAAAAAGCCGAAGCTGTGAAGGGCAACGCCGTGGATATACACTGCTATAATAAGGCCCATCATAATCTACGGCTGTCTCGTATGGCACAGAAAAACCCATCAGATGATCTTTTGCATATGCAGGTGCCAATGGATGCTAGTGCGGCAATAATTAGAGCCAGAATAGTAGGAAGGACAAGATGGAAATCTACTGCCATGAGGACACGCAGGAGATTCTCATAAGAGAAGACATCATGGCTACGCCATGTTAAAAGAATATAGCTTCAACAGGCTGGTTACGTTATTCATACCTCAGAGGACTGGGTGGGACGACGATACGCCTGGCTAGCTTCAGTCCACTGACGTTGTTTGGTTCACGGAAGGATAAAAAAATGGGTCTAGCAGGAGCTGAAAACCACAGTGGGCGGCCAATAGTTAAAAAAATCGTCAGCTTAGGCCAATATATCACCATGTTTAAAGCGAAACTATTTGGTTTTATTGGGTGTGTCCGTTTAAGTCTGTAGAAGACCTATGTTGAATGACCTATAGATGAATATTCATCTTCTCTGAGAGCCAGGCAGTATTAAAAGCCTTTAACTCAGAGGAAATCGACTACAAATTTATCAAGAAGTATGGCCAGCTACTAAACTTACTAGGAGTAGCAGACTCGGTGGCACTAGGATGAGTATATGGACACTTTGACATTAGGGCGACGAAGCCGCTAATGAACTGGGTAGAGCTAGTGCTTAAAGCCCTACTGAGGGTCCGGACCCAATCTGTGGAATTCCTAAATGCACCACTATAGGCACTACAGCCTACCTTAAATATTGGTGAGCTGACTAAAGCTTTTGGGAAAATACGCAGGCCAAGAACACTTGAAAGCAATTCTAGTAGACGTACGAAAAGGTTTATGAAAGAAGCGCTTTCATTGAACAGAAACCATATAAGAACCTTGACAAGGACACTTACTGGGCACTGCTAACTGAACCTTCACAGAATGTGCCTTAGTTATACCACAGTTTGCAGTTTCTGTCCCGAAAACGATAAGATGCCATGCTAATATGATACAATGCACCACATAAGAAGCCAGCACCTTGGATGCCACGTCTTTTCAATGCATCTACCCAAGATCAGCTAACAATGGATGATCAAATCCTCTTCCACCAAGGCCATAGTCGACTTCATGATTGACTTGCAATTTGGGGAGGGACTTGCAATTTGGGGAGGGACTTGCAATTTGGGGAGGTGCTGTAATACTGCAAGGGGTGTCACAATAGATCTTATAAGGTTCCGGTGGCTTAGAACTATTACCTCTTTCGTCAAAATAAAATACAGTTATTTTAGAAGTACGAATATGCATAGATCAAACTTTTTTAACTGCTACAATGTGTAGACCTAAAACAGAACATGTTGTTATAAAATTAAAATATAGTACCAAGAATTGCAAGCATTGAGTCGGATTTGAAAATATAGCATATAATTTGGGACGTTATCAACAATATTATAGGCATAAAGTTGTTTCTAGCTTATTAAATACAATTTTTTTTTTTATTAATTACCTTTAGCAGCTAGAGAAATTCTAATTATTAAAAACGAAAGGTGCGACAGTTTACCAAGAAATAAAAAATAAATAATGATTGTTACACTATTAGATTAATAAATATGACGAAAACTTTTTGTGAATTTACGACCTAATGCATCTAGTGTCGAGAATTGTGTCTCAATTTTGTATCTTACTGGCTAGCTTTCAAGATGCTATTTATTCCTGTGAAGGGGTTCAAAACGTACCTATATAGTTTTAATCAAATATAATCTAATAGTTTTTATGTTATGTAGGTTTAAATTGCTAGATACCAAATTTGCCTAAAGCCCGAAGGTTTATCCCTACCCTCGTTATTTTTTTTCCTAAAGTATAGGTACCTACCTACCTACTTATTTTCATGTAGCTTGTACGAGTGATCTCGAGTTTAAAGATTTAAAAATAAAACAAAGTAACAGTTATACATGTGGGTAGGTAGGTACCTACCTAGTGAATATTAATTTTCCGCAAAATTTCCAGTAGGTATTAGGTATGTCTTCACGGTACTGAGAAATTAACCAGGTAAATTTAGCACCCTCACTGGTTGATTTTGAGCTTGACAGATGCTGTGAATGCTTGGAAAATGGCTTGTCCCAATACGGATTTGCCCCTCATCCCATCTTCCCAGAGACTGTGGTACGGGCACAGAATATCTAATAGTACTATCGTAGTACGGGTCTCTCTGCAGTTTGACACGGAATCATCTTTTAAATACCTTCGTCAGTCAATACTGCCGAGGATGTCCGTCTGCTGGCTGTGGGCGAATGGGAATCGGGATTGTGGCTTCAGGCCCTCCCGTCCCCCAACTTAGGCACTATGGTGGATAACACGACTTTCGACTTTTTTTTTATCGGTTCGCTAGGTTCGCTACGTGCTTACGGATAGGCGTTCCTTGCGTTGCTCCACATCGGTGTCATTGTGGTGAAGCGGTTGACAGCCTCGGACACCATGGCCTTTCTTGTTGCAGGAGTGCAGGCCGCATAGCACGGCACGCCAATAGTAACGGCAATATTCGTCGTGCTCTTGCCACCGCCGGCGCACCAGCCGTACAAAAACCTAATGGCTTGGCACCTGACGATGGGAAAAGACCACATGGCATGACCTTATTATTGCCTTGGAAGATGGGTAGGCCTCTGGTGTGTGACGCAACCTGTGTCGACATCGACACCCTTGCTCTATCCCACCTTCCTAGCTCGGCGGGCTGTGCTTGCGCTGCCGCTGCAGCTGCGGAGACCCTCAAGCGGCGAAAATATAGCAACCTCATTGGTTGTTATGATTTTGAGCCGTTTGGGGTTGAAACGCTCGGGCCATGGGGTCCAAGTGCAACGGCTCCCTTTCAAGGAAATTTCCAAGAGACTGGTCGACGCTTCGCGTGACCAGAGGGCTGGCTTGTTCTTTGGGCAAAGAATAAGCGTTGCCATTCAACGTGGCAACCCGAACAAATACAAAATCAACTAGGTACCTACTAATAACGGTTCTTTGTTCTAATAATTAACTATAAAAGACATCAAAAACCCAAAATATATTAGAAATATAGAAATCTCTTATCCCAAAAATCGTTAATTTCATGATTTTGCTAAGCAAAATGCGCTACCGGCGACCCTGTCGTCGTTCTGGCCGCGGATGCGTTTGAGCTCAGAATAATACGTTTGAGTGGATTGACCCATCGCCGTAATTTATGTAATTCGTAACAAGGAATAAATAGGGATAATTTTGACCAATATTTTGACGCTAAAACCACAGTTACTAATAATAATAATAAATAATGAATATTTTTGGGACATTTTACACATCACCATCTAGTCCCAAACTAAGCAGAGCTTGTACTATGGGTACTAGACATTAGACAATGGATATAATACTTAGAAACTTATGTTTTTGTAAATACATACTATATTACATAAGAAACGCCCAGACCAACACAAACACTCATGTTCATCACACAAATATTTGTGTCCTGTGGGAATCGAACCCACGACCTCTTAAACAGCAATCCGACACTCGAACCACGAGACCACAGAGGTCGTCAAATAGAATGTGTAATAGCTTATGGAAGATTATCGATAAGACTGACTTTAGGCGGGGTCCGAGTTTAGGGCATTCTACCCAATTACCTACCTACAAAGCACATACAAAGTGTATTAGAAATGCGTGGTCATATTTGTAGAGCTCATTCATAGCATAGCATATAACAACTTTAATATGGCGACAACCCAGCAATCATGAAAAAAAATCTGCTGTTTCATAGAAAAGTGCAATAGGTACCTCTCCACCGAAATTACATGGAAGGGCTGATTTATTTTTCGCGATTTCAGGGTTGACCAATTTGACCCTATTCGTAGTAAAAGTTGTTCGATAGCATTACCTAAATTGAATGAGCCAATGATTTCAAAGTAATATATATATAAATCTATGAAATGAGCTCTCCAAATATGACTAGAGGTATCGCTCAAAGTCGATTAGTTTTTAATTTTAATTTGATTTAACCTTATAGAAGTCTTAGGACAGGATAGTCGATCGGAATATTTTTATACCATTTATTTATTTATTTTAACTTCTTGAACCAATTACAATAAATTAATGATACAACACTGGGATAAATAAAACACAAGATAAACAGTGGATAAAGGTCATAAAGAAATAAATAAATTAAAGACTCATTCTTCATAAATCCCTCTCACAATGCTTCTGATACTGGTAGTAACAAAATCTTCTTTCAGATCACAACTCGGATGAGAATCCAAGAGAGCGAACTATGTGTTTAGTGCTTCGATCACAGAAATAACGTGATCGAAGGTTCTGTGGCAAGCTGTACCTAACTATACAGCGAGAATGCGTTTTGGCACTGTATTTATAAATTCAATTTGGTATACCTATGGTTAAATTAAGAATTCGGAACATCAGCGGGTCGGGAATAGGTCCTTGAGGCTCAGGAAGATCAGCTCGATGAGTTTCCGTGCATCAGGTAGCCCCTGCACGGCATTCTTCACTTTCTCTGCTTCTTAATGGGGAATTTACAGTACCTAACTCTAATAGTTTAGTGATTAGGAAAAAAAAATGGCTTTGCGGTACCCAACACCGTTTATGTCAAGAAGCCGACCTCTATATTGGCAGAGACCTGAGTCCAGCAGATACTGAGGTACTGCGCTACACTGTTGATGATTTACTAACATGTGCTATTTTTACTGGAAGGTCATGTTTAACTGTGGTCAGAGCTTACAATAATATGGAGTCCATTAAACAGATAAATGGCGACACAGACCACAAGATAACTTTCAAGCAGATATTGCAAGAGACTGTAAATGTCGCAACGGGGCTCAAGAGACTGGGGGTGAAGCGTGGCGATGTGGTCGCCCTGTGCAGCGAGAACAGGGACGAGTTCCTCCCCACCGCGCTGGCCGTAGTCTGCTGCGGCGCCACACTCACCACGCTTAATGTACTCTACACTAAAGGTAAATATTATAGTCAATATTTAAATTCTATATATAAACGGTTTCACTCCCGTTATTTCATCGGGTGTGCCCGACCAGTTTCGAGCTCGAACGGAGCCCTTAATCATGAGCTGGTTACGCGGCGGCGTCGCGCACCAAACTGTGGATTTAATTATGAATTTAACTCATGATATTTATTATATAAAAATATTTAAAATACAGGTAAGTACAATCTATACACAAATAGACACTTCAATTTTATTTATATAAAATTGAAGTGTCTGTTTGTGATTTTAAAATAACTGACTTTTTTTAAGCTCATACGACAGTTTGCAAGTGACCTAACCCAAATTAACCGTTTTTAAATTTTCGTCTGTCTGTCTGTATGTTTGTCCGGGTTAATCTTAGAAACAGTTGAACCGATTCTGACGGGACTTTCACAGGCAGATAGAGGTCTTTTCAAGGTTTTATCCGAGAAATTTGCGGAAAACTCAAGAGTTTTCCAAAGAAATGTGGAAAAACTGATTCAGTTTTAAATATATTTTGTTACCAAACTTGAAATTTAGTACACATAACTTATCGCCTGCAACCTTACTCTATAACAAATTAATCCTTCAATATTTACTAAGATATCAATAAATAGTTATTAACGGTATTATGTTCTTTCTTATCGGTTTAAAACATAAGTTCTGACAATAATTTCTAGATAGATGGTGCTTTTTCGACCAGAATATAGCTTTACGCGTATTGCAAGAATCGTAATGAATTGTAGGGGCGTTGAGGAAGTGGGGGTTAAATCTGTAGTCTGCGCGCGGGCGTTCTGGGTCCCAAAATTTCCAAGAAGTCCAGCAGAGTTCGTAAACAGTTGGGTGGCTTTTCTTTGTTGTAATCACAGACATAGTAAAAAATATAGAAAGAAAGAAAAGAAAGTTGTCTAAGCATGGACCTTTATTTTGATATTCTAAAGACGTACTGAAAAGTCTCATATACTCTCGTGTCTGCTTCACTAAATATTCAAGGTCAAAGCGTCATAAAAATAGTATGTGGCGAGCTGTTGGTGAGTGGCGACCAGTGACCTATCGCCTCGGAGAGTCGGTCAGGGCCTCGTCTCCAGTTTGCCTTTATTGGAACCCCAAGAGTGCCCGTAGGACTTTCAAGTATGGCTCGCATTGGCCGTCGGCCAGAGGGGGGCCGCCAAAGTTATATGCTCGGGGGCGGAAGTATCTAATGGCGTAATAGCGGGAAAACACTCGGGTCTGGAGACCCTATTAGACCCGGAACCGTGAAACCGGGGCCACAGCTCTCTACACCCTTAGCCACTTGCAATGGTGTTGCCCCCTGCTGTCTGCACTGGTGGCTGTTTTGGGGGCCCAGCTAGTGAGTTTGTGAGTCACCGTCTGCTAACACATATTTTTTTTAAAGTTGAGAGGCAGACTCTGTTTTATTCCGGACAAAGAATTTTAACCCTGATCATCAAACACCTATTACGGACCGAAGCCTAAACAATTTTAGTTCCTATATTTCGCAATACTTTTGCCCCTTCCCGGGACGGAATATGACTGTACTCCTATAGAGCAGCTGTGGACTGTCCCTAGTTGGTGCCCCATACCGTCTTTAGATACAATTTCTCAAAGGGAAGACTGCGAGCTGGAGTGTCCTCTGGCAAGCCTTCCAAAGGTCCAGATTTCTTGCCAGAGTTTCAAAGTTTATGCCGAGATACATTAAAGAGATGCAAATTAGTATTTTCATTTTTCTCGCTATACTGAGATGGATAGTTGTGTGTTTCGCACGGCTGCAAAATTATTTGCGTCTCGTGCCTTTGAATCCTTCGCTTGCTCGGTATTCAATACAAGCACTCGCACCCAAACACCAACTTTGCAGCCTTGCATAACAAATAACTACTTTACACATAACTTTCCAGATGATTTTTATTAAATTTCGTTCTTGGCGCCTGGAACGGTTGCTCCGTTCACGCTCTGGCAGGGTCGGCCAGCGATGGTCGGGAGCGAGAGCGCTTGGGATGGTACCGTCTCCTTCTGTGAGGAGGTGATGCTCGCGAAAGAGGAGAGTGCAAGAGGCGACGACCTTTTTCCCCACCCACCGGAGACGGACCGGGCGCCGCAAGAGGTACGCTGACTTCCAGCCACCCTAGGAGTGGGCCTCCTGTAGGCGACGGTTTCGGGGTAGCCCGCCGTCCGACCAGTCAAAGCCCGTCACGGTGGCGCGTTGTGTTCCGCGAGCGCCAGTTAGAGTATGGCCGATGTTGAGGGCGCACAGGGGGAAAGCGCTCACCTGCTAATGGCGAGCCGGGAAATGTCGGGGGTGGTTTGCGAATGCATAGCGTTTCCCACGCCCCCGACCAAACGTAGGTTAGAGGAACACTGTGGTGGTTTTAGTCGGTAAGAATACACTGTCTCCGCAAAAAAAAAAAGATCGGCCAGTGATGTAGATTAGGCGATTTACAATTTGGCAAAATCCAAATCCATAAATGCGGTACTAAAACTGGTAATGATGAGATTATGACGATTTCAAAATAATGAAAAAGTCAAAATAAAGTTATATATTTATTTATGCCGTATACCAAGGGGAGAGGGCAATTGCTCCCATTGCACCCCCCCTGGGTCTGTGCCTGTTTCCTCCTATGGTAGGTATTATCACCTCTTGCGCATAGAAACATACCTACTCAAATAAGTGCTAAATAATGTCTGTTTGTTTTAGATGAAATGACGCACGTACTAAATATATCACGACCGAAAATAATTTTTGCCTCTGAAGTTGGATTAAAACGAAATATCGATACTATTAAATCAGTGTCGAGTATCAAAAAAATTATACAATTTAATGGCAAACCCATCACAAGCGGCGTTATTGAGTATACAAGTGTGGGAGTACCGGTGGACCCGTATGAATACGAGGCAGAGGAAGTCCAGGGTTGGTCCGACGTCGCCTACATACTGTATTCTTCAGGAACAACAGGGCTGCCCAAGGGGGTCATGCTCACACATCTCAACGTGTTATACTCCGCCTCCAGTTTTGAGTAAATTTTTTTTCATTAAAATACCTCTGAAAGCTTATGGAATATCAGAGGTATTAAGTATTAATGCCCACAACCAAGATACAACCTTAGTCTTAGTTTACATTAAACCTCTTAAGGGGTCATTGTACTCATCTTTATGAACAACTTTTACTATGGGACCAACCCTGAAATCGCGAAAAAAAACCAGCTGATCCCTACAAACTAAGACTAAGGTTGTATAAGGTCTTATTTTAATAATGGCAAATATTTAAAAATCGAATCGCGAGAAAAAAAACTGTTGTTCCCTACATTTATGTTCACACTAATCGTCAAAATGTAGGGAACAGCTGATTTTTTTCGCGATTTCAGGGTTGCTCCCATTGTAAATGTTGTCTGTTATGATGAGTAGATTCACCACTTTAAATATTTATGAAAAATATGAATTTATGATTTTTTAAATTTATTTATTTATTTAGGTATGTATTTATGAAACCATATTTAAAAACAGGAAGCAGAATAGGTTTAGTACTAAGCCAGAGAGTAACTCATAAATAACAAGGTACTCAACTCATTAGGTATTTCTATGCAAACTATTGTTAGTTAATTGCAAACTATTGTTATAGGTACCGGGTAAAACGGGGTGAATAGGAATGCAGGGG
The DNA here is from genome assembly GCA_949699075.1 of Asteroscopus sphinx. Classification (NCBI taxonomy): domain Eukaryota; kingdom Metazoa; phylum Arthropoda; class Insecta; order Lepidoptera; family Noctuidae; genus Asteroscopus; species Asteroscopus sphinx. The sequence goes on from OX453019.1 coordinate 10,404,011, forward strand.
TGAATAGGAACAAAAAGTGGCAAGGATTTTAACATTCAAAATAAGATAGTTTGCTGCCTACAAAGACTTTAGAATGTATACCAAATTATGGCGAACATTTTTGAAGTCTTTGTGGGCTATATTATTTCAATGTTAAAATCCTTACCTACATATTTATGTCCCTATTCACCCCTGCATTCCTATTCACCCCGTTTTACGGTACTTTGTATAAAATTCATCTAGGTACCCTCAGACCAAGTAAAAACTATATAAATTCGGCAATGTAAATGATTAGGTATTACGTGGTGCGACCCGCTTAGTAATCAATAATTCACATATCAAAGTGCAATGTTAATTAACAGATTGTCATCAATTTGCAGTAGGTAATTAACGTTGCGTTGTAATGATTTATTTTCGCAAAATATGTTAGTTCACTGTGACTAAGCATAATAAGGTAGCAGACAAATATGATTTCGCAATAAATAGATACAATGATTTAATATCCCATCAAGCTAAGTAATCATAAAGAAGGAATAAGAATTAAACGTCTCATAATAGTAGTTTATGAAACTGTTGCATAATAGGGGTTATTAAAACACGAGTGTGAGTTTAAAAACCGAGCCGTAGGCGAGGTTTTTAATAGTATCACACGAGTGTTTTAATACCTAATTATGTCAGTTTCATACACTATTTTATCTACACTCATACAATTTTAAATAAAATACCAAAGTCAAAATCTTGGTAACATTGTCGTTGTTTTTCTTGATTTCTCTGGTAAAAGATTGTTCGTCATTTACGTTGCTGCATCCAGAAATTCAGGCGGGGTCATATTCTCCTCAGTTCAGTATCACTGCTGTAGTCAGATATTTTTGCCCAGAATAAAACTTTCGACATACAAAACCATAATAACAACGTAAACAATAACAATAAATTTACAAGTAACGATGTCCAAATCCAGTAGGCCAGGCGCGCGGCCGCGCACGCGCGCTGGTGCGCGCCTACACAGATAATAAAATATAGTCTGGCGACAACATTATAATCGGAACTAATTTTCTATCCTTGTCAGGATTCCGTCTATCTCTGTTTTATCATACAAAAAATATACCTGTAAACACTTAAATATTTCTTCACTTAAATATTACTTAAAGCAATATGACAATCAAAAGTTCTGCCAAAAACGCGATTTTAAACGATAAAAATTTTCAATGTATGACAAGTGGCGCCACCCTGAATTTTGTGTACTCATTGGTGCCAAACTGTACGACTTCTAAAAAAAAGGTTTGAAAACTCCTTGGTTAGGTCGAAGTGCCATTAAAAACTCCTTAGTTAGGCTGAAGTGTGCGGTTATGGAAAAAAAATTAAATTACCGCATTGTTTTGTTCAGCAAACTGTATCGTAATGAAACTTTTTAAATTCATAACAGGTGCATGTGCGTAAAGTATGTCATTATGACATTACTTTCGAGTTCATAATTCGAATTTTACGATACGAGTGTAGATAAAATTGTTTATAGAAGCTTTGTCAAGTACTGTTTTGTAATAGCATAACATAAGCCCAACTGCCAATGAAAATAACACAATCACAGATAAAGAATCCATGGATATCGCCATAACTTGTTGCCGCTCTTGTATCCATGTGTCAAACGAGGTATTGTTTTCTTTGTCTATTTCACGGAATTTAAGAACGAGTAATAGAGATTGCTTAGGTAAGTCTATTTTTTTTTTGCCGTGGGTAAATCCAGAGAATCCAGGCAGAGCCAGTGTCGGACTTTTTATTAGAAAATTGATGAGAATTAAAGATTTACATATTAAAGAGTAAGATTGTCTTACATCATATTGATAAAAAAACATGTTTTTTAAGAACAAATGCGCTTATATTGTATGCCCAAATCCAGGCTTAAAAACATCTACAACAGTAACTACAAGTGTAAAAAAATATGTCTTGATAAAGCTACTTTTTGCTAGTTGGGATGTGTTTGTATAGCTAAGTACTATTATGAGACTTACTTGAACATGCGCAGTGATCGATTTAAACGATTCTAACCTTTGTCATTACAGTAACATGCGCAGTGTCACCATCTTTGTTCAATCATTTGTTCTATGGTTTAATCAAGCTATTGCCGTAAGGTATATGTATGGTGTAATGTGTAATGTAGATAAATTCATATGATTAAAGGACATCTAAAATACGGTCATCTATTTCATGGATCAAGTAGTTTGTGATGATAATTTTTCATTTATTTCATTTTCCAGAGCCGAGATAAACCCACAAAACACCATATTACTAACGATAGTGCCGTGGTATCATGCCTATGGCTTAATGTCTACTATAAACTACATTCTTATAAAGAAACAACTAGTGTATTTGAATGGATTTAATCCTCTCAAATATTTAGGATCGATACAGGAATACAAGGTAAAGTTACTTTTTTAACTTTTCATTGACAGAAGTGTAAATCTCTTAATAGGTTATAAGCACTTTTTCAGTTGCAAGGGTTAATTGACTGCAGCAGTCGATTTTATATAAAACATGTCGGGCCATGCTCAGTATTATAGGGTTCCTTAAGTAGGTGTTACAAACAAATCAAATCGAATATTAATCATGGCTATTTTAGTTTTTGCAATAGACGGCAGCATTGGCGACTCAGAGAGTGTTGTTAGTAGCCGCCGCTAGATGGCGCTATAAAGTGCCAAATGCAATAGATGGCAGCATTGGTGACTCAGAGAGTATAGTTACTAGCCGCTAGATGGCGCTAGGGCTAGCGCTAAATTTAAGAAGCTATTTAAGTGTGTCATTTCAATATAACACAAAGTTACTTTTTGTGATTTTTTTAAATAGAAAGTAGTTAAAGGAGCATTATTTGCACAGATCATTTTTCTCTAAGGTCAATGACCTTTGCACTAGGACGTTTTAAGTATTTTTCAGATTTCTCTCTATAACTCAAAAAATTATAATCAAATTATACTCGAAATAATTTTAAAAGAGAGTTTTTACAAAGGTTTATCAATGTGGAAGAGTATAAGTTTCTACGTTGCATAGTTTAGAAATGGCTGGGGGGGGTACACATTGCAAGCCACTTTGGCGGGCTATATTTCGCAGATGGTACACCTGATAAAAAAGTGATGTATCATACATTGCCTTCATTTTAGTAGACCTATTCAATGATACCCCACACGAGGGGGTGCAGCGAAAAAAAAATTTGCATCCTCATTTCACATGTACCAGGCCCCTCAGAAAGTATTGCGAAAAAAAGTTTTTATATATGGGAGACTGGCCAGTTATAATGTTTTTCGAAAATATGATTATTTATAAGTAAAAATAAGTAAGTTCCAATTTCAAAATTTCCCTCCACATTTTTTGCGAGTTAATTCAAAGTATTGTGTCTCACTGAAATATGGATCTGCGCCGGGAACATTTTAGAGCTATGATTTTATACGATTTCAAGTGTCGCCTGAAACCGGATGAATCGTACGATAGACTTCAAATGGCATTCATGGATGAAGGCCCTTCCAAGGCAACCGTGTATCGTTGGTATAACGAATTCAAGCGCGGTCGACCAACTTTGGGGGATGACGAAAGAAGCGGTCGCCCTTTGACGGCTGTTACCGAAGAAAACGTGCTAGCAGTGAAAAATTTAATCCAAGACAATAGGCGAATTACATATCAGGAGATTCAACACATATTGAAGATTGGATCGGGAAGCGTTCACGAGATTCTACACAGCCATCTTCGCGTGAGGAGGATAGTATCACGCTGGGTGCCGCACAACCTCACCGATGCTCAGAAGCAAGCCCGGGTGGAATGGTGCCGTGATATGCTTAACAAATTTGAAGCAGGCTCGTCTCGGCGTGTTTACGACATCGTTACAGGTGATGAGTCCTGGATTTATCAATACGACCCAGAAACCAAGCGCCAGTCGACTGTTTGGGTGTTTCAAAATGAGCCAACGCCTACCAAAGTGAAGCGATCTAGAAGCGGGGGTAAGATTTTGATCGCTAGCTTTTTTAATTTGACTGGCCACTTGGTATCAATTCCCTTACGGGATCAAAGAAGCATTAATGCCGAATGGTATACTACCAAATGTTTGCCAGAAGTTTTCTCTGTTATAAGCAACAAGCGACCAAACACAGGGCTCCGCGGGCTACTGCTCCACCACGACAATGCACCTGCGCACACCGCACTCAAAACGAGGGACTTCCTGGACAGCACGCCAGTCAAACTCCTGGGTCACCCTCCTTACAGCCCTGATCTAGCACCGTGTGACTTCTTTTTATTCCCAAAAATAAAAAATCAGCTCAAAGGGATACAATTTTCGTCGCCGGAAGATGCGCTGGCTGCGTTCGAGCAGGCTGTAAACGAGGTGTCTGCGGCGGACTGGAAAAAGTGTTTTGAAAACTGGTTTAGGCGCATGAATCTTTGTATAGAGGCTGGTGGAAAGTACTTTGAAAAGATTTGATAAAAATATATGTACGTATAGAACAATTTTTTTTAGTTTCGCAAAACTTTCTGAGTTTCCCACGTATGGGCGCCACCCCAAAAATACGTAATCACGATTTTTTTATTCCTTTAAAATTGAGATCTATATCTAGAACATTTTTTAACAAAATTTAATTTACTTATGTTTATAACTGTAGAAGTTATTAAGCTGTAAAGGATTAGGACAGACGGACAGACGGACGGACATGACGAAACTATAAGGGTTCCTTGTAGCACTACGGAACCCTAAAAAGACTCCTAATTTTTCATAGGGTCTAAGACTTCTGATCTGACCGCCTTTTGAAGTCTCCTCAAGATACCTGCGGCACCTGCCCCGCCCGATCGGTTGTCGCAATCCACACGTAATTTTTTTAATAAACCATAATGTAGTAATTTTATATGAATCTTGTATTATTTCACCTTCCTCTCAAACTACCTACTGAACGATTTCCTTGGGAAAACTTTTAGGTGACAAGTTTGGCAGCCGTACCTCCCATCGTGGTGTTTCTGGCGAAGGCACCTATTGTGGAGAAATACGACTTGTCTTCCATCACATCCGTCTGGTGTGGGGCCGCTCCGCTGACTTCGGAAACTATCGACCAGGCCATGAAACGGTAAGGATCCATTTCTGAACATGACAAACACATAATAATATAGGATTTAACACCATTAGAATGATTACCTATTTAATTTAAAAAGCTTGGTCGGTAAGGGAACATTTTGACTGGAAGATTATGTGTCAGGTACAATAGGTTAAGGGCACGCCGCAATAGCGGCGGTAGGGCCCGTCATGGAGGAGTGGCTGGAGAGGGGCTATGGCGCCCTCACCTACCGGCTGACGCAGATACTCTCGGACTCTCGGGGCACGGTTGCTTCGGGAAGTATCTGTGTCGTATAGGCCGGGAGCCGACCCCCGAGTGTCATCACTGCGGGAGCTGCCTTGAGGACACGTCACAGCACACACTGGCGGAATGCCCAGCTTGGGCCACGCAGCGCCGTGACCTTATCACTGCAGTAGGTGGCAGTGATCTCTCGCTTCCGGCCGTTGTTTTGTCTATGGTCGGGAGCACAGATAATATAATACTGTCGGGAGCGAGTACGCTTGGGAGGGCGTCGATGCTCACTAAGGAGGCGACGGAAAGGGTTCGAGAGGCCACGACCTCTCTTCCCACCCGCAGGAGACGGACCGGTTGTCGCAGGAGGGCGTATGCCGACCTGCAGCCACCCTAGGAGTGGGCCTGCGGGCGCCAGACTCGGGGTAGCCCGCCTCCTGATCAGTCAAGGCCCGTGACGGTGGCGCGTCGTGTGCCGCATGGGGAGAAGGGGCTCGCCTACTAGTGGCGAGCCGGGACCTGCCGGGGATGGTTGAACGAATACAAGTTTCCCACGCCCCCGGCCAATGGTTGGAAGAGGAACATGGTGGTGGTTTTAGTCGGTTAGAGTCCGACACTGGCTCCGCCTTCCCCGGGCGGAGTGTCCCCAAAAATGAAATGATGTTTTGAGGGTTTAGGTAAATCAAAGGTTTGGAACCACCTTAGTAAACACAAATACCGCGGTTGGTCGCACAATTTGTACAGAAGACAAAAATATACGCTATTGTTTTTCTCGACCTATCCAAAGCGTTCAATTCTGTATAATATGTCCCATTTAACAAGGTTTCCATGTCTTCATTTGTTATTAATGGTTTGTCATACGCTTGAGTCACTCACTTTACATCTACGATTAAGGACATATAAGTAGATTCTTTCCTCGTAGCTTTACATAGTTTTATACTGCAAAAGTTTAGTTCATATTTTGACATTTTGCACATACATACATAAAAAGGTGTTTAAGCCCAGCTAGGCTCTGGTATAGCCCGATTTTGTATAAGGTGGGTTTTGTTTTTATGAATTTCAGTATGCGAAACTGTAAGGGCATATTCCAAGCGTACGGCATGACTGAGACTTCCCTGGCAGCTACAAAAGACATTGATGATGAGAAGATATTGAGAAAGCCGGGAAGCGGTGGCTATCCTCTTCAGGGTGTGAGGGCCAAAGTAAAATTCCATTTAATTTAATTTTTGAACGTATTTTACCACGTTTTTATTAACTCGCTTTCAGTCTTGCAATCGATATTCAACTAACTTCCCGATGAGCTAGAAACATAAAACTTTAAACATTTTAATTCTATATGCTTTAAACGTAGCTCAGAACTGGATGACAATGCAATATTAACTCGCTTTCGTCACAGCGGTGACACTCCCCTGTACATGTGAGCTCGCTCGCCGGTGCCCTTGAGGGAGCTTTTTTTTTTTTTTTTTTCGAATTGTTTACTCGCAGGAAGCACCAGAGTGCTCTTTCTGCTTAACCGGGGTAGTTGGCGGAGAGTCCCGTGAGGGACTCCATCCGCCTTGAGGGAGCGCGTTTACATGCAATATATTGGCTGGGGCAGCCGAGAGACTGCTTGTTCCACACGCCGCGCACCGCGCACCTTAGACCAACAGAAAAAAGGTAGACAGAGTACCGCGCTGTCACAAGGAAGCAGGGTAAAGGAAGCTGAATTTGAAATAGGAAGCTGATCGCGTTCCAGTGCGACGCGAGAAACCGAACACGCTAGACAGCTGGGGGCCTAGTACGAGTTTGACACTTACGAATACTTTCAAAGTATTCGTCGACTTTCATTAATAAATCTGTAGTTCCTCCTCGTATCCGCCAGGGGCGCTACTGATTTATGAATGAAAGTCGACGAAAACGATGAAAGTATTCGTAAGTGTCAAACTCGTACTAGGCCCACTGTTGGTCTAAGCCGCGCACTGCCCCGCGCTCGCCACGACCCGCACACATAGCCGCGAGCAATTTTACGAGCACACATGCTTAAGTGTCGCTTCTTGTCGTTAGTTTATATATTCTAAGCTTTCGTAAAAAAAAAAACGTGGTATAAAAAATACTTTTCGTTAACACTGCTCGTGATATGATTATGTTTCACTTTGCAGATTGTAGATATAGAAACACGAAAAAGGCTGGGCCCGAATGAAAATGGAGAGATCTGCCTAAAAGGACCTATCATCATGAAGGGCTACGCTGGAGACGAGGCTGCCACTCGCTCAATCTTTGATGAGGAGGGCTACATGAAGACCGGAGACGTCGGGTACTACGATAAAGATGGATGCTTCTTCATAGTGGACAGACTTAAGGAATTGATCAAATACAAAGGACATCAGGTACTCAACGAAACTTTAATTTATTTTCTACCTGGTTGGTATTATATACAATATAGCCATAGGTATCGTACCGTACCTAATTATGTTGCGTTTTATATTTATCTTGCCGATTCTTGCCAAATGATAATAGATTGTACAACGATAAACAAAATCCACTATTTATGGCTTTTTATCTACGTTAGAGTTTAGAGATTGAATAATAGTAGTTTATGAAACTGTTGCATAACAGGGGTTATTAAAACACGAGTGTGAATATCACAGGAGTGTTTTAATACCTAGTTATGTCAGTTTCATACACTACTTTATCTAAACTCATACAATTTTAAATAAAATACCAAAGTCTAAATCATGGTAACATTGTCGTTGTTTTTCTTGATTTTTCTGGTAAAAGTTTGATCGTCATTTACGTTGCTGCATCCAGAATTTCAGGCGGGGTCATATTCTCCTCAGTTCAGTATCACTGCTGTAGTCAGATATTTTTCCCCAGAATAAAACTTTAGACACACAAAAACGCAAACAATTACAATAAATTCACAAGTTATGACGACCAAATCCAGTAGGCCATGGCACGCGCACGCGCCCTACCGCGCGTCAAAATAGATAATAAAATATAGTCTGGCGAAAATATATAATAATCGGAACTAATTTTCTATCCTTGTGAGGATTCCGTCAATCTCTGTTTTATACTTTAGTTATTAATCTGAGGTTTTATGATCCAAAAAATATGCCTGTAAACCTCACTGTAAACACTTAAATATAATTAAAAGCAATATGACAATCCACAGTTCTGCCGAAAAGTTCTTATTCTTATTCTAAAATGCGATTTTAAAAGATAAAATTTTGTAATGTATGACTAGTAGCGCCACCCTGCATTTTGTGTACTCTTTTATACGAAACTGTACGGCTTCTAAAAAAAAACCGGCCAAGAGCATGTCGGGCCATGCTCAGTATTATAGGGTTCCTTAAGTAGGTGTTACAAACAAATCAAATCGAATATTAATCATGGCTTTTTTAGTTTTTGCAATAGACGGCAGCATTGGTGACTCAGAGAGTGTTGTTAGTAGCCGCCGCTAGATGGCGCTATACAGCACCAAATTTAAGAAGTATGTCATTTCAATATAACATAAAGTTACTTTTTGTATTTTTTTTAAATAGAAAGTAGCTAAAGGAGCATTATTTGCTAACATCATTTTTCTCTATGGTCAATGACCTTTGAACTAGGACGTTTTAAGTATTTATCAGTTTTCTCTCTATAACTCAAAAATTTATTATCAAATTATACTCGAAATAATTTTAAAAGAGAGTTTTTATAATGGTCTATCAATGTGGAAGATTATAAGTTTCTACGTTGCATAGTTTAGAAAGTGGCTTGCAATGTGTCCCCACATTGCAAGCCACTTTGGCGGGCTATATTTCGCAGATAGTACACCTGATAAAAAAGTTATGTATGAAACATTACCTTTATTTTAGTAGACCTATTCAATGATACCCCACACGAGGGGGTGCAGCGAAAAAAAAATTTCCATCCCCATTTCACACGTATGGGCGCCACCCCTAAAATACATAATCATGATTTTTTTATTCATTTAAAATTGAGATCTATATCTAGACTATTTTTTAGCAAAATTTCATATACTTATGTTTATAACTGTAGAAGTTATTAAGCTGTAAAGGATTAGGACAGACGGACAGACGGACAGACGGACAGACGGACAGACGGACGGACATGAGGAAACTATAAGGGTTCCTTGTAGGACTACGGAATCCTAAAAAACGTTTCGTAACAGTAAGTTACAGTTAGTTGTTGTTTTAACTTTTTAGTTGTAATGTATTTCAAGCCCCAAAGAAAGATCAACCAACTCCTCAGACCGGTGAAGTGTCACATTCCCTTACAAGATGCGGGGGTCTACAAGATTGATTGTGATTGTGGGTTATCATACATAGGGCAAATAAAGCGTAGTATAGCCACAAGAATTAAAGAACATAGGTATACCTTTTTTTTTTGTTTTTTGTTTTCGGTTGGAAATCCTCATGGATACCCTCCGTCTGGGGACGGCGGAGGGGTATGTCGGACTCTTACCGACTAAAACCACACGGTGGCCATCCTCTGCACAAAATAGAGGAGCTCCGGGAACTCCATTGGACCGCGCCGGTGCTCCTCTAGTGCTACGCCTTTGGCGTGTCCCGGGAAAACAATATTGTTTTCCCCACAGCAGCTCGCGACCACCACGTACTGCTGTCCTCCCCAGGGTCGCTTAATAGACGCTTCGAGTCCCCCAACTCTTAGCGTCCACGATCCCGAAGGTCCCCTGCCAGAGGAAGCGGCAGGGTTGCGGCCCATAGCCCTATCTGGGCCTTGCGCCAGGGCGGTTGCCTCCCCGGCGCCTCCTTCTCCGAGCGGGATCGGTCCTCTCCCGATCTCACTCTGCGGCCTCCTTCTGAAGCATAACGGTCTCGCAGAAGGAAGCCATGGCCCTCCAAGCCGTCGGATCTGCCAGCATAGCCGACACTACTGCTGACAGAGAAAGATCCTGCCCGATCCGGCTGACCAGGTCCCGCCGTTCGGAGCCCCACGCAGGGCACTCCTCCAGCGTGTGCTGTGCGGTGTCCTGGTCACACCTACAATGGTGGCAATTTGCCGTGGCTTCGCGTCCGATCCTAGTCAGGTACTCACCGAAGCAACCGTGCCCGGTGAATACCTGAGTAAGCCGGTAGGTGACGCGCTCGCTCCTCTCCAGCCAGGCCTCAAAGCACGGCAGGACAGCTTCAACCACTCGCTTGTGCGCATACTGCGGCTCTTCCAGCCGCTCGCGCCACATCTCGAGCGCGTGTCGTCGCTCCTGCCGCCTCAGCACTTCAAACGCCCTCGCAAGCGCGCTCCCACCGTTTTGGCGGATGACACGAATCCGGTCGTAGACCCTCGCATCCATATCCACCAAGATGTCCAACGGCGGGAAGCGTGCCAGGACAGTTGCTGCCTCAAAGGATACCGTTCGGTATCCTCGTGCGATCCGTATGGCCACTTTGCGCTGCAGGCTGTTGAATTTTGCCCTTGAGCGCTGGACGCCTGACAGTCGGTGCGACCATACAGGCGCCCCATAAAGGGCCATGGACCGCACGACTCCCGCGTAGAGGCGGCGAACTTCCTCCCGAGGTCCCCCAAGATTGGGCAGCAGTCTGTGCAGTGCACCAGCTACCCTCTCGATCCGGGGGACCAGGCGATTGAAATGCTCCCCAAAAGCCCAGCGACTATCCAGGAAGGGGCCAAGGTACTTCATACATCGGCCCACCTGGACTTGCGCATCACCAACGCGAACCGTCGAGCTGGGTGGTTCTCTACCCCGTCGCAGGTTGTGGAACCATAGCGCCTCGGTTTTATGGGGCGCTATTTGCAGCCCTAGCTCGCGGATTTTGGCCACAACTTTTGCCACCCCGAGTTCAGCAAGCCGGATGGTCCCATCAAAGGTATCCCCAGCGGCCAACACCAAAGTGTCGTCAGCGTAACAAACGACACTGACGCCAGCGGGGAGGTCGACACGCAGGACCGCGTCATATGCAAGGTTCCACAAGAGCGGGCCGTGTACCGATCCCTGTGGAACCCCACAACTAATCTCTCTGCGATGAACGCAACCGTCCCTACCCACATAGCGAACGTGCCTGTCGCGAAGATAGGCCCCAACAATACCTTGCAGGTAGGAGGGCACACCATGGTGTACAAGTGCCTCCCTAATAGCTCCCCAGGGCAAGGAGTTGAAGGCGTTGACGATGTCAAGACTTATCGCCAACGCCACTCCCCCCCGGGGTACTGCCTGCTCCGACAGCGAGCGGAGACGTAAGATCGCGTCCACTGTTGATCGCCGCTGCCGGAAGCCATACTGACTTTCGGCAAGGTCGGGACCGACCCGCGACAGGTGCTCAACGAGGCGTTCGGCAACTATTCTCTCGAATAGCTTGGATGCCTCATCAAGCAGGCATATGGGACGGTATGCAGAGGGCGAATCCGCAGCCCTGCCTTCCTTCTTTATTAGGACCAATCCAGACTCCTTCCAGCCGGAGGGGAACACGCTGTGACGGAGACAGCTAGTGAATAGCCACCTCAGCCTGTCCCCCAGAGCAGCCATAGTCAGCACCCAGACCCGACCCGGAATACCGTCAGGTCCAGGTGCCGTGTTACGGGCTCTCAGGCGACTAACGGCCCGGTCCAGTTCTGTCCAGTCCCCTTCTGTCACCTCCAAGTCCTCAGACCAATCTGACGATGCCATTAGGGGCACTGAAGGGCCGTCCCAGACTACTGGGAATAATGTTTGGACAACTCTGCCCAATAAGTCCGGTTCCAGAGTTTCCGTAAGTGGGGGGACCCACGGACGTAGCTTGCCCATGATTACCTTGTATGGTTTCCCCCACGGATCCCTGTTTAGGCCCTCCAGGAGCTCGCTCCAGGACCGAACCCTGGCGTTTTCGATGGCTATTTGGAACGCCTTCGTAGCCGCCCGATATGCCGCATAATTGATGGCTATTTCTTGGGCTGTAGCTCGACGTCGTCGTCGGGTTCGTGTGTACCGGCGTCGAGACCTCAAGCATGCCGCGCGAAGTTGCGCGAGTTTATCAGACCACCAGTACACCGACCGAAACCCACCACGCCTGGCTCGGGGCATTGAGGCATCACAAATTGCTGTCATCGCCTCACGGAACCAGGCCGCCTCCACCTCCGGATCGGGCAAGATCCCTTCAGAGTCTGAACTCTCCAACCACGCCGCGACGTAGGCAGCTGCAACCAGTAGATCTTGGTCTAGCAGTTTGAGGGACCAACGCCGCGGCAAAATATTATGATCTGGGCGGCTGGAGCGGTCTGGAGGACGGAAGGTCACCTCGAGAACGATGTGGCGGTGGTCAGATAGAGTGACCACTTCCTCCGCAATTCTCCATCCAGAAACCATGCGGGAAGCAAGAGGAGTCGCCCACGATAAGTCGACGATCGACTCCCCCTGCCACCGGACGCATGTGGCCACGGACCCTTGATTGAGAAGGTGAAGGTCCAATCCAGCCGCCCAATCTTGCAACGTCTCTCCCCTGGGCCCGTCCCGACGGTTTCCCCACACTCTTGAGTGAGCGTTAAAGTCACCCAGGACGAGCACTGGACGAGGTAAGCAAGTGTTACGGATGCAGCGTGCCACCCCGTCCAAGTATGCCTCGTAGTCGGCAAGGCAGATGTTGGGAGAGACGTAACAACCCACTACAGCCAGAGAACCCCACTCCACAGCGATAAATCCCTGCCCTCTTTCGAGTAAAGTACAGGAGGGGCCACCCTCCGTCCCACCCCAGTAGATGGCCACGGAGCCAACAGTGTCACCGAACCAACGAGGATGATCCGGGACGTTATATGGTTCCGCCACCGCCGCTAAAGCAACCGACCACTCCGCAACAGTTTGCAAAAACAGATGCTGCGCGTTGCGGCAGTGGTTTAGGTTGCCCTGGATTACCTTTAGGGCTGGGAAGGCGAAGTTTCCATAGCCTCCTGAGGGGCACTGAGTGGTGCAGGCGCCGACGCAGAACCAGCCTTCACGGCCTGGCCCCGTTTACCTTTTCTTTTGCTTTTCGGGGCAGAGCATTTCTTGCTCGCCATCCTATGGGTGGCTGGCCGACCGAGATCCGCACATAGCAGGCATCGTAGGTTCTGCGCCGTGCACTCTTTCGCCTTGTGGCCGGACTCACCACAAGCGAAGCATCTTGCGCTACGGTCAAAATCACTTCGGCACTGTCGACTGACGTGCCCAAACTCAAAACATCGGTAGCACTGGAGCGGCCGTACCTCCAATACCTCGACCCTGGCTGTCACCCAGCCGATGCGAACGCCCTTATTGGCTGCCAGTTTTTTAGCGGTTGCCAGCGGACAACGGACCCAGACAGTCCCCAGGGAACGAGAAGAGCGACGAATTTCGCCCACTCTCACATCTGCCTCGGTACACCCACCTGCCTCAGCGATAGCAGCTGCTACCTCCGCAGGCGAGACGGCGTCGTCCAGGTCGTACACTCACCTCACTGGTCTTCATTGGACGAGAGATACGTACGTCCATGTCAGCCAAGACTTCCCGCATCCGCGTCGCGAGACTGTCCGCCTGAGAGTTGCAGTTGCTGCCAGATATTTGTAGCAACATACCGCCAGTCATGGTCCGCTTCTGGCGGACAGTCTCGATCCCAATGTCGGAGAGTTTTATGCGTTCCTTTGCTGCAGCCATAACTGCGGCATACGTAGCAGTAGAACCCTCCGGCACCGTAACGGAAATCGCCGCCGATGCAGGGTTAGGGGGCAACTTTTGAGCCCCTCTTTTCTTCCCTCGAGACGTCGAGGACAAGGTGGACGACCCAGACACAGGCAACGCATCCTTGAGTTGGGAAGGAGGAGACGTTTTCTGTATTTCCTTCCCAGCTACTGTGGCCCAAGTGTTTGAAATGGCAGCTGATGTCGATGGCTGCAGCTCTTGCACAGGGGGCAGATCCACTACGGGAGGCTGCGTAGGATTCATCCCCTTTGTGCGCTTGCCCTTTCCCTTCCCTTTCTTTTCCTTTGCCGCCTCCGGGGCAGAGCCTGCCTGTGCCTGAGGAGCAGAGAGGCCCACCTTTGGCAGCATCTGCAGCCAATGGCGGACGAAGACACTGTTCAGGAAGCAGTCTGCTCTCCAACGCCTCGAACCGAGCATTCATCATACCCTCAACTCGAAGCATGATGGGTTGCATAAGTTCTTCGAACAGCGTCACAGACAAACCGCTCCCATTACTACCAGCCGCCGAGGCGAGCTTTGGCACCTGTTCATAACTCTGCCGACAGAGAAGGTTAAGTTCCTCCGTCAGTTTTTCCAGTCTTGTTGAGAGGCTGGTGAGCTGCGAACGCAAGTCCGCGTTCTGTCTCTCCAGTCTCTCAACATTGGCTGAGGTGGAGGTGCGCTGAGTGATCTCCTCGGCTGCTGCCTGCACCGTCCGTGTCGCCATCCGAAGGCTATGGGCAAAGCTGCCTTTAAGGTTGCGGGAACTATCCGCCACCTGCTCCGCCACAAGAATATTTTCTTTAATGCAGGCGTCCAATTCAAGGGTTGGCTGCACCTGCTTCGCCAATTTCTTGGGCTCTGGCAATCCTGGCTTATCCCGAGAAATGGTAGGAGACCCTTTAGGCTCTAGGTCCTCGCCCAAGTTCGTAGTCTTTCTCTGGGCTGACTTCCGTTTCCGTCCAGGCTGTTCTCCACTCTCTGTCGGTTGCGTACGTTTACGAGCGTGACTCGCAACCGACACTGACGACGTTTGAGAGAAGAATGACATTTGCGAGCAGTCAGATTCGCATCTATCGTCCACCATCTCGACTCTCACAGGAATAGGCGGTCGCGTGAAGCATTCACGAGACCGGGTCGACCTGACCACTGGCACCCCTGTTTCCTTCGATTGCTCCGCAACCTCCACCCTATTATTGATGACGGAGCCTTTAGACTCCGCACCAAACACCACGTCATTTTTGTTTTTATATAATTTTTCCATATATATTCCCACGAGAATAGGGGAAATATTCGATCCACCCGGGCAGTGCCCCCTGTACCCGGGTAAGCGAAAGGTGTAACCCAACCTGGTACCCTGGAGGGAGCGCGCTAGCGACTGATGCACTACTGATTAGTGCGACCCTTCAGTCATTCGTACCCTCATCACGCGCCGAAACTTGGTATTAGGGGTAATTTTTTAAAGAGGTTTTCTTCCTCGCGGTCCGGGCGGTTAAGCCAAGACCCTCGGTCCTGAAACTGAGCCGCGAGACATAACCACAGCACTCAGCACGACAACAGGATTACGATTTAGCGACGGAGGGAATGATGCCTAGCTGTCCCGTTATTCACACATGCGACTTAACGAAGTCGCACATGCGAGTTAACGAAGTCCGTCTCAAGAATTCGCCCGAAAGGCGTGGTCAAGGCCTTATATGGCCCAACCCTACTGGCAGTCCAAATTGAACTCCGCCATGTATCCCTCTTGGTCTGGTCTCTCACTTTGGACCTGTCCGACATGAGTAGCTCTATCGGCATAGCCCCAAAGATCACTGAGACACGCAAGCCCCACCACGACGACAACGTAGAGATACAGTTGGTGGGGAAAGAACATATACCTAGCTGACGTCAAGAATAGGCGCTCCACAAAGTCTGCAGTGTGTGAACATGCCTTAGACAAACCCAACCATTTTCTTCGATTTGATAAACCACAAGTTCTGGCGAAGGAAAGCCGATATGTACCTAGAATGCTCCGTGAGGCTATTGAAATTAAAAAAAACACCCAAATTTTAATAGAGAAGATGGTTGGCAGCTACCACCTGTTTGGAACCCAGTCCTAAAAATAATCAAGTCCCAAACAGCATGCAACACTGTAAAAGATAATGATACTGTGTTGTGAGTGGGGCATGCAATATCGGAAGGTTTCCAATTCCGGAACTGATTTCCGATATTGGGTACTGAACTCCGGAATTCCGGAACTAGTTCCGGAATTGGTATATTTTTTTACAATGAGTTTTTCTTCCAAAATATAATGTTTTAGAAAGTAAAAAATTTCGATTCGACTTTATTTAAGAAACACGGCCGTGTCATGTTAAATCACCGAATCCAAATCAGCTCTATAAAGAGTTTTCTAAGTGGCAGGCTACATTCGCAAGTGACTGAGAATCTGTCTCTCAGCAGCAGCATACTGAAAATATAACGATGCCAAGAACCCATTTTCAACAAGAAACAAAATCCCAAATATAAGCTAGATTTTTACCAAACTTAATAACGTAAGTACTTTTTTTTGTATCTATGAGATTTATACAAGTGAAAAAGTACCTATCTAATCAAACTTATAGCCGCGGATAAAAATATCGGTCCTTCTAAGATTGAGATGCTTGATGAAGTTGTAAGTTATCCGTGAGAACAGCAAGACCAGCGGTTTCTAGCAACATTCACGCGCCATTTCAAGAATATCTGAAAGCTTGACCAGTGCGTTATTAGTGCGGCCCTTGGGCAGATAAAGAACAAAAAACCTTCGGGTGATGATGATGACAGTATTACCACTGAACTCCTTTTAGGGGTGCAAGCGTGGCTCTGGTTTTGAAAGAGCTAGTTTGTTTTATTCCGCCATTCAACAATGCACTATACAAAAGGCATGGAGCGGGAGTTCGGTGATACTGTTCTTCAGGAAAGGTGAAAAAACCATGCTGAAGGAGAACAGATGCATTTCACTCCTGGGTCATGTATACAAGCTGTTCTCGAGGCTCGTCACAAATTGTCTCGTCAGAAGACTCGACGAATTCCACAAAAAGCAAGCCAGGTGTCGAAAAAGTTACAGTAAACGATGCCACATTAAAGAGCAGTAGTAGCTGATCCTTGTGAGATAGGGGTATGTAATATCACCGAAACTACACTGAAGCTTTGCAGGCTGTCTACAAAACACTGGACTAAACTGGAAAGGGTATCACTATCAACGTAAACGGCAAGAACATTTCACAACTCCGCTTGCCGATGGGATCGTTGCAACGGCAGTGTCTGGAACAACTAACCAAAATTCTGTATAGCATAAATGGAGCCTTTTGGCTTGTTGGTCTTGAGATAAATCTAGACTAGGTCTTGCGCTGAGGTCAGTTCTTGTCGAAGAGAAAGCGCTCGAAAATGTGCAGGAATATGTCGGGGCACTAAGATCAGATTATTTAGTTTGGTAGACACAACATCGAGAAGAGAGCCGACTGCATTTAGCAACCTGTGTCGAATCTTCTCGTCACCTCTACCGCAAAGTCTGAAAACAAGTCTGTCGTATCCTACGATGCCGAGCATTGGACACTGTCAGTTGGACTAGTCCACAAGTCAGTCAGCAAACTATGCTTGGATATTCTTTAAATAAAAAATCCGCAATGAGATTATCCGGAAAATAACCGCAGTGACTGACATATCTGGCAAAATCAGCAAGCTGAAGTGGTAATGGGCTGGGTCATGAACCCATGACTGTTGAAGAACCGATGGCCGTTGGAGCAGACGAATCCTTTAGAGGAGGTCGTGAAAAACGCAGCGTATGACCATCTAGGTAAATGAACAAACAACCTGAAGAAAGTAGCCGAGTTGTACTGGATGCGGAAGGAGGAAGAAACAGTCTCGTCACGCACCTTGGGAGATATCTGCGTCCAGCAGAAGATTTCAATTCAATTTTGAAACTTATGAGACTAATTACATAAGCTAATTTCGAAACTGAAAATATATGAAACTGCATGCCATTGATCAAGAAGCAGTGACAGCCTAGCGGTTAAATGCTTGCCTTCCATGCAAGAGGGTCTGAATTCGAACCTGACCCGCACTTCTGACTTTTCGGATTCATGTGTGGATCAGAATTTGCGTTAGCGGTGAAGGAAAACATCGTCAGGAAACCTGCACACCTGAGAGTGCTCCATAAAATTCTTGATGATGTGAATATTCGCCAACCCGCAGTAAGCTAGCGTAGTGGACTAAGGCCTGAATCCTTCTCACACTGAGAAGAGGCCCGTGCCCAACAGTGGGACATAAATGTGCTGGTTATGTTGGTTATGTTATGGACCTATGAACTTTTGATTAGTGGAAGCGGCCATTGTACACCAGATACCAAGGTACTTTACGTGGCGTTATATTGTTTGGTAGGTTGCACCAGCAGCGGTGGAGAGCGTGCTGTTGAGTCACGCTGGTGTGGCGGAGTGTGGAGTGGTGGGCACGCCCGACGAGGCAGCCGGCGAGCTGCCCACAGCTTTTGTCGTCAAGAAGCCGGGTGCCACAGTCACCGAGAAAGAACTGCTCGACTTCAGTGCTGCACGTGTAAGTAAAACCTGTATCGTTTTGTTTGAGATCCTGTACAATTTCGTCGACTCCCTTGGGGATCGCAGTGTTTGTAAGGTTTTATTTAACTTACTTAGACCCCAGCTAAGCAGATGTAGATGTAGAGGAGCTAGTAGGTAGTAGTATATACTTCTCTCGCGGTTTCTAATCGGGGAAGAATGAATTAGGTACCTTCCACTGTGAGGGGTCACACGACCCGTCATCACAACGTATTTCGAACATCACGAAGTTCTTATTTAGAGTAATTGGCGCAGTACCTACCTTCAGTAAGGATACTCCAATACCCACAATATTACAATAAGTTCACACACGAAACATTTTCGTCTCCAACAAAGGCACTATTCACCGTAGTGACAATCAGGGATTTACATCTTCGTCGTAACAGGCTTTGCATTTCGTTGCAAATGTTGCAACTTGCAACACATAGGAATCCGACACGAAAAAACATACATACATACATACCCAGCCCATTACTGTCCCACTGCTGGGCACGGGCCTCTTCTCGGTACGAGAAGGCTAAGGTATAATAAAAATAAAAATATGTTTTATTCATTCAGACAACTTTAGTCCACAATAGTGTTAGTAATATCACAGATTACCTATTAGTTACTAATAGGTACTAGGTAGGTTAGTTCAAAAGAAATCAAAACAAAACTAAATCATAATGATTTATATTAGAATTGTATGAAATAAATTATAAAATTGCATAAATTTAATTAAAATTGAACGTATTAAATCCAAATTGAATTAATATGCTTCAGAGGTTTTCAGTTATTTCAATAACACGATGTATTCAGGATGATAACAACTTATTATCAAATATATGCATAATAATGATAAAATATTTTATATAGGTACTTCACATTTATCCAGTAGTTCATCAACTCAGCCTATCGCAGTCCACTGCTGGACAAAGGCCTCTCCCAAGTTGCGCTTAAACACTCGGTCCTCTGCCTTCCGCATCCAGTCCCCCCCAGCCACGTTCTTTAGGTCGTCGGTCCACCTGGCAGGGGGGCGCCCTACGCTGCGTTTGCCGATTCGCGGTCTCCACTCAAGGACTCGTCTGCTCCAACGGCCGTCGGTCCTTCGACAGACATGGCCAGCCCACTGCCACTTCAGCTTACTGATCCTACAAGCTATGTCGGTCACTCCAGTTCTTCTCCAGATAATCTCGTTACGGATTTTATCCTTCAAAGAAACTCCAAGCATAGCTCGCTCCATAGCTCGCTGAGCGACTTTGAACTTGCGGACTAGCCCAACTGTCAGTGTCCACGACTCGGCACCGTAAGTCATGACAGACAGGACGCACTGGTTGAAGACATTTGTCTTCAAACTTTGCGGTATATACATGCTGAAATTTGAGTCGCTTAAATCCCGAAAAGGGCTCATTGTACTCATCATTATGAACTTTGAAGTTTGCCAAATGCTGCCCAGCCCAAACGGATCCTTCTGTTGGCTTCTTTCTCGAAGTTGTGTCTACCAAGCTGAATTGCCTGCCCTAGGTAGACGTATTCCGTTACAACTTCGAGTGCCGACCCTTCGACGAATATTGACCTCGGCACGACATGCATATTGAACATGACTTTAGTCTTGTCCAGATTCATGCCGAGACCGACACGTCGAGAGGCTCCGTTTAAGCTGTGTAGCATTTCGCCCAGTTGTTCCAGCGACTCAGCCATTACAACGATGTCATCGGCAAAACTGAGATGTGAGATGTTCTCGCCGTTAACGTTGATACCCTGTCCAGTCCAGTCCAGCGTCTTGAAGACGTCATCCAACGCGTTAGTGAACAATTTCGGGGATATTACATCCCCTTGTCTCACCCCTCTGCGTAGTTGGATTGGCTTCGTCTTTTGGTCCTGGAGCTGAACAGTCATGGTGGCAGCGTTGTATAGGCATCTCAGCATCTCTATATACCGCTCATCAACGTGACATCGCTGAAGAGCATCCAGAACTGCCCAAGTTTCAATAGAGTCGAAGGCTTTCTCGTTAGTTATCCAGTAGTTATATTAACTAACTTAATTACCAACAAAATTAATACGGCGATCTTACTAACTTACTCCTCTGGCTCAGCGACCCAAAGTGAGTCATGTCCTCCGAAACGAGATCTCTCCACTTTGCTCGATCTTGCGCGATATCTCGCCAGTTGGTAGCTTGAAGCTCACGCAGATCAGCCTCTACAGCATCTCCCCTGCGATATCTGGGGCGACCCACTGGTCTACGACAACAACCAACCGGAATACGGCGATCTACTAATTTTATTTTAGACGAGTAAGATATAAGCTCAATACTTACCACAACCTACTTACCTAATATTAATAAAGATTGAATTGTAATTATAAGTTCCTTCTAAATTTTTGCGACGAAAGGCGACTCCTAACACCAATATGTACACTTGTAAAATAAATATCTTTTAATCATTTTGCAGAATGATTAAAAGATAACGTAACGGAAAGTTATAACATACAATTATACATATCAAGTGCACGGCTTCTTTGGATGATAACAAATTATACGGCAAGGGTTTTAAATCCTTTATCTACATATTAGGAGTAATTAGGACCATAGGAGAAACTCCAATATAAGAAACCAAACACTTCAAACTGAAATTTACCTAGCACCTATATTTTAATACATTTATTTGCAAATGCGTGAAAAGATGAACCTTCGTAGTGCAGTGACACGTTTTCTATGATTTGAAATAATGAATTGAAATACCTTTGTGAAACCGAAAATTTGGGATAATTTTTTCTAATATTTTATTTTGGGCTGAAGTTTTGCATAGAGATTTTATGTTAGATGTACTCTTACAAGCAGTGATAGCCTAGTGGTTGAACGCTTGTCTTCCATGGGTGTAAGTTCGATCCCGGCCCGCACCTCTGACTTTTCGAATTCATGTGCGGTTTTATATTCGATTATCACTTGCTTTAACGGTGAAGGAAAACATCTTGAGGAAACCTGCACACCTGAGAGTGCTCCATACAGTTCTCAATACTTCTCAATGGTGTGTGTAGTCCGCCAACGCGCACTAGGCCAGCGTGGTGGACTAAGGCCTTTAGCCTTCTCGTACTGAGAAAAGACCCGTGCCTAGCAGTGGGTCAGAAATGGGCTGGTTTGTTGTTGTTGTACTCTTTACCCCTTTCGGATAGATATATACCCTTTCGGTTACAGTTACACGTTGTATAACACAGTGGCGGTTCTAGGGGGGGGGGGGGGGGGTCGTAGGGGTCATGACTCCCCCCAAAATCGTACACGTTATATTGACAAATCTCCTAAAAATAGACAATTTACAAAAATAAATTAAATAAATTATTAACTTCCTGCTTAAACGTCCAAAAGTAAACGATGAAATCAAAACTAAGTAAGTACTACCTACTCACTTAAACATAACATCTACTCGTATGTACGTCAAAATATACCTAACATTATTTTAGAGTTTTGTTTATGTACTGAAGTTCAATTTACAGCATAGGTATTATTTTGCTCAAAATAAAGTATGAATGATATTTCCAGTTTAATGACAAATAATATCACATACGACGGCGGTAGTTCATTTTGTTGAACGGTTTGCGCTAC
This sequence comes from Asteroscopus sphinx, assembly GCA_949699075.1. Lineage (NCBI taxonomy): Eukaryota > Metazoa > Arthropoda > Insecta > Lepidoptera > Noctuidae > Asteroscopus > Asteroscopus sphinx. The sequence goes on from OX453019.1 coordinate 10,426,088, forward strand.
TTTACATGACCCTGCCGTTGCGATCGGACACTATATCAAAGGCGCAAGCGATTGAATCTATGGGGGTGAAAAAAAAAATTGACGCTCGCTTCGCTCGGGCTTCTTTATTAACGTACATAGTCTGCAGCTCCAAACTCGTCAACTTTTCGCATAAATATGAAAAATTCGCGCTTGGTATAACAAATATACTTATTCGTGATTTTTTTTTTGTTCATCAGTTATCGTCAGTGTCGCGGCTGCATGGCGGAGTGATGTTCGTCGACGACATACCAAAGAACCCATCTGGGAAGATCCTACGCAGAGCACTGAAGCAGAAATTACTCGAGCTACGCAAAAGCAAATTGTAGATAGTTTTCACATTCCTTGTTAGTTTACTAATAAGTAATATGATAAGTATAATAGTGCCTATTCTATTCAGGGTGAAATCTGAATACCTACTTATAGAAGTTGTGGAAAGAAGAAGACCAGAAGTCGCGAGTTCAAATCCTGCTCGACATTTTCCTTCCTCAATTTATACAGGGTTATTTGTAAAACACCGTTAACCTCTCAGGACTATGTTACTAACATCATAAACAACAACTTTTGTTCTATGACTTTGTACAAAACATACATAATACATTTACCAAAAACAAACCTTCAAGATTTTGTTGTCCTATCTAACACATTTCAACTCTGTATTTTGCTGTACCTACCTACGTCTGCCGCGACGCAAGTGCTTCAAAGCGACCGACCGACTGAGGGCCGTCCGTAAATAGGTCAAGATCAAGTGCCCCCGCCGCCCTAACCCCGCTCCCCTCGCTATTTAACTATCGCGCTTTCTTCTGCTTTGCATGGACTTCGTAACATTTAGAGCGTTCCATTTAAATATTTTTATTTTTGTATGTAAATCTGATGAACTAAATTATGATGAATTTTTAAAAGTCATAGAACAAAAGTTGTTGATTATGATGTTAGTAACATAGTCCTGAGAGGTTAACGGTGTTTTACAAATAACCCTGTATACAACCTTATTCATTAACATCAGGTGGGCCTTTAGCTCGTTTCGCCATCCTATAGTATAAAAAAAAAGAAGATGACATGAAAAAAAGATAAAGACATTTTGTCGATTGATGTAAAGGGATCAGCTGATTTTTTTTCGCGATTTCAGTGTTGGTCCCATAGTAAAAGTTCTTCATAATAATCATGAATACAATGACCCCTTAAGAGGTTTATAAACTAAGAATAAGGTTGTATTATAGGATTTAAGTATAGACATATTATATTTCTATGGACTTAAGCATGTTTGGGTTTCGATGTAATATTGATTTAAAAATGTAAGCCGTTGTTAGTCAGTTTTTAGGGTTCCGTACCCAAAGGGTGCAAACGGGACCCTATTACTCTCGCTACGCTGTCCGTCCGTCCGTCTGTCTGTCACAGGGCTGTATCTTTGTAACGGTAATAGATAACCAGTTGAAATTTTCACAAAATATGTGTTACTATGTGTAAATATGTGTTAATATGTGTTACTGTGTGTATCACGACAAATACTAAAAATAAAAAAGTCTAAAATCAGAGGGGCTCCCCATACAAGAAACCTCGAAAAACATGCATATTTTTCAACGTTTTTGTTCCTGTTCTATCTTCAAAACGGTAATACATATCAGCGTCAAACTTGGTCTGATTATAGTGCATACTATGAAGTTTAGCAACAAATACTAAAAACAGGACAAACAGACATATGTGGTGGTACTTACGTAAGAAAGAGATGCAAAATTTCACATTTCGCGTACAATCGTGTCAATATCTTTTGATAAACTCTAGTAAATTAAATCAGTTTGTTTAGCCATCTAGCGGCGGTATTGGGAACAAACACAATCTTAATACATCAATCATTCAAACTTGTCACTAGATGGCGTTGTGCAATTCAAATTGATTTTTACATCGCGGTGTTAAGATTCTAGGTTAGGTTAGGCTCTTTAGAATTAAGTATCTTTTTGTTCTTTGATCACATGGTGTAATCATTGCATTAATGAATAAACAGACTCGGCTTAGGTGTTGACGTCACTGATCCGCATATCCGAGTGAATTCATACTATTTCATACATTTTAGTATAACTCAATCCCCAGACCAAACCCTCAAGGAACCGAGGGTTTGACATAGTAGTGGGTGGGTCGTAGTAACGTCTTTTGCTCGTAACTGGTTGTACGTAATTTCGTGGGTACGCGTAACTTCATTCAAAACCGATTATTTTTGTAACTAGTTATTTCTGTATACATACGGCGTTGGTTATTTTATGTACATATCTACGTGGGACACTCAGAAAGTTTTGCGAAACTAAAAAAAATTGTTCTATACGTACATATATTTTTATCAAATCTTTTCAAAGTACTTTCCACCAGCCTCTATACAAAGATTCATGCGCCTAAACCAGTTTTCAAAACACTTTTTCCAGTCCGCCGCAGACACCTCGTTTACAGCCTGCTCGAACGCAGCCAGCGCATCTTCCGGCGACGAAAATTGTATCCCTTTGAGCTGATTTTTTATTTTTGGGAATAAAAAGAAGTCACACGGTGCTAGATCAGGGCTGTAAGGAGGGTGACCCAGGAGTTTGACTGGCGTGCTGTCCAGGAAGTCCCTCGTTTTGAGTGCGGTGTGCGCAGGTGCATTGTCGTGGTGGAGCAGTAGCCCGCGGAGCCCTGTGTTTGGTCGCTTGTTGCTTATAACAGAGAAAACTTCTGGCAAACATTTGGTAGTATACCATTCGGCATTAATGCTTCTTTGATCCCGTAAGGGAATTGATACCAAGTGGCCAGTCAAATTAAAAAAGCTAGCGATCAAAATCTTACCCCCGCTTCTAGATCGCTTCACTTTGGTAGGCGTTGGCTCATTTTGAAACACCCAAACAGTCGACTGGCGCTTGGTTTCTGGGTCGTATTGATAAATCCAGGACTCATCACCTGTAACGATGTCGTAAACACGCCGAGACGAGCCTGCTTCAAATTTGTTAAGTATATCACGGCACCATTCCACCCGGGCCTGCTTCTGAGCATCGGTGAGGTTGTGCGGCACCCAGCGTGATACTATCCTCCTCACGCGAAGATGGCTGTGTAGAATCTCGTGAACGCTTCCCGATCCAATCTTCAATATGTGTTGAATCTCCTGATATGTAATTCGCCTATTGTCTTGGATTAAATTTTTCACTGCTAGCACGTTTTCTTCGGTAACAGCCGTCAAAGGGCGACCGCTTCTTTCGTCATCCCCCAAAGTTGGTCGACCGCGCTTGAATTCGTTATACCAACGATACACGGTTGCCTTGGAAGGGCCTTCATCCATGAATGCCATTTGAAGTCTATCGTACGATTCATCCGGTTTCAGGCGACACTTGAAATCGTATAAAATCATAGCTCTAAAATGTTCCCGGCGCAGATCCATATTTCAGTGAGACACAATACTTTGAATTAACTCGCAAAAAATGTGGAGGGAAATTTTGAAATTGGAACTTACTTATTTTTACTTATAAATAATCATATTTTCGAAAAACATTATAACTGGCCAGTCTCCCATATATAAAAACTTTTTTTCGCAATACTTTCTGAGGGGCCTGGTACTTTCGTGTTATGATGTGATTATGATTATTAGGTTCGAATAACCGAGTTAAAGTGTTACATACTTCGATTATTTGTTCTAAAATCAAAGTTTACATGTTTTTTAAGTTATGTATTTTATGCTAATTCATAGATGTATTTACAAATTATTAAAATAATCAATGATTCTTATTTACAGTTTATTATTTTAAATGTTTATTTGCAGTTTATACAATACATACAATCTACACTCTAAGAAAACATTTATACTAAACAGCTCAAAAAATTTAAAGAACGCATTTCAACATAAGACAATAACATTCGTCAATCATATCTCGCCAACTGTTTAAAAAGTACAAAATATCTAAAAATAGAAAGCCCTATTTGAAATCTGGCCAAGGTCACAATTTATTCCAAAAATAAGAAAAAAAGTTAAAAGTGTGCAAAAAGTACCAACGTAAAGCCGTCTCTTTTTATCTTGCGGATAAGCCATATCCCGAAGGAACGAACTGTGTACTAGTCTGGGTTGATAGTAGAGGTACGCACACATCGACATGGCGGGGTGCACGCACGTGTTATAGAGACGCTTTCGCGCCGAGCCAGTATCATAAAATAATCTGTTACGCACATGTGTTACTGTTTTAGAGAAAGAAACGCCTACGCGCCACGTCAGCCGTCGCGTCAGTGTCATAAAACTGGGTACGTAAAATAATCGTTACATTCTGGTCCACGAAACTACGTATACGATTATCAGCCTCGTAAGTAGTTACTGAAACCGAATTTTACGTTAAATAACGCCCAATCCTAGTTTTCCACAGTTTCTTTGTATTTATTTAATTATTATTTGCTATTTCGTTTAGAATTAGTGGTGTGAACGGACACGATTACGGAGATTATGCGGAGATTTTATTGAATCACCGGAGATTCTCCGGATAGTCAAAAATCAACTGACTTACAGATGAGGCTCTTTTTAAAAATGCTACTAATTTAGGATAGGTGTCGATATGTATGTCTTTTTTCATCTTTATTGTTGCTTTTAGCATTGAATACACGTACTCCACTGAGTGCTTGATTTTTTGGTCTCGGATAATTCAATAAAATATGCCAGCAAAACGTTTTCTGAGAAAGTTTTGGCTCCTTTAGCTAGTCGCCACGTCTTAAACATTCGTACTGTTTCAAATACTTCTCGCGTGATTGTTGAGGGAGAAAGCTCATTTGTACCTACAGTCAATTCTGTTGGCGTCAAATAAACTTTCTCGTCGCTAGAACTACTCATTATAGGTTTTTCACTTGTTTTCAAGTTTCCTGTTTTTAACCTGAAGGTTTTTATGTTTTTTCTTTCTTTGCAAGTCGCGATTTGCGCATTTGCCATTAACAAAAACGGGGAAACTTATAATGGAAATATAATTTGGTCAGGATCGGAATAGGAATACATTTTCAAATAAAAAATATAATTAACTAAATACGGATTGAGTTAGAATTAATGAAAATAGATAAACAGTTGTATATTATAGGATTATTAGATGCTAAAATAGTAAGAATGGAGGTAGGAAGAGGAACTTCATGACGATTTAAGGAGGCCATAAAAGGAGAATGATTATAAAGAGAACACGAGAAGAAAATGTGGTTCAGATCCCCCACACTTTCACCACACTCACAAATATCGTTATCTATGGTATGAAGCCGTGCAAGGTGAACTGGAGAACAAACGTGTCCCAGTCTCATACGGATAATACAACTGGTGGCAGTTTTATTTAACTTTAATTTAAAAAACCAAGGTTTTTTTGGAATACACGTTTCTCTGGTGGCATAAAATTTACCTTTTAATACTGAACTGTCTGACCACATGTCTTCCGAAGACTCCCGAAGGAACGTCATGGGGAGACCTGCTAGATCATGACAATAATTAATGTACGGGAAACGATCTCTACAATCAACAGCCTCATTGGCAACCTGGTCAGCCCTGGTATTGCCCAAAATGTTGCTATGTCCCGGAATCCATGCAAAGCTGATTACAAGCCCTTGCTGATAACATTTGTACAATAAATTTCTTATAGGTATTACCAAGGGATAAACTGTTTTACATTTTAATGGAAATTTGTTAAGAGCTTGCAAAACACTCAAAGCGTCTGAAAATATTACAGTCTTTTTTAATTTCATAATGTGTATATATTCTACAGCTTTGAATAAACTAAAGCATTCTCCTGTGAACACTGATGATTCAGGCGGAAGTTTAAGCTTTTGAACTATATTGTATTGAGAATGAAAAACTCCGACTCCTACACAACCAGAATCATTTTTAATCGGCGGCAGCGTGGCGCCGGCGCGTGGCTTTTTTTTAAAGAAAATCTTAGAGACTATTTAAATCTACTACGGCAGTGATCTCTCGCTTCCAGTTGTGGTTCTTTCCATGGTTGGAAGGAAGAGCGCTTTGGAAGACGTCGTCTGATTCTGCAAATAGGTGATGCCCGCAAAGGAGGCGATGGAGAGGAAGCGAGAGACGACCACCTCTCTCCTATCCCACAGGAGACGGACCAGGTGTCGCAGGGGGCGTCCGCCGACCTACTAGGGTACCACCCTAGGAGGGTAAAGACTGAGTAGCCTGTCGCCCGTCCAGTCAAGGCCCGTAGCATAGTTATATCGGGCTGGTTTCCGCAACTCCACGTCTAAGCGCGTATCTTGCGTGCGGGTCAAGGCAGTCGTGGCGTGGTGTTCCACACGCGCCTGTTGGAAGAAGTGTCATGGAGAGAAGGAGCTCGCCTAACCGCGAGCCGATACCTGTCGGGCTGGATGAAGACTGCAGATTGTATCCCATGTTTGAAGTATCTGAAATGTTAAAATAATAATATTGACTTTTGTTTACTATGTCCGGGAAGTTGGGAGTCCTGAAGACCTGTAACACAGGTTCACCTAGTACAGGCTTCAGTCTCCACAACATAATGTTAAGCAAATATTTGTTTTAATGATTTACACTGTAAAAATTCTTTATGTGGTGGAGAAATAAATTAATGATTTATTATTATTATTATTATTTCTGGACGTAGTAAGGGCTGGCCCACGTCTGCGGGAAAATATTAGTGCCTTACAAAGGCTAGGAGAGAGCTTACAGCCTCTTAAAAGGTGGCTAAAAAAGCGCAAAAGGTCGCGAAAAGACGAGCAGGAGGTTGACGAGCTGACACGGAAGATGACAACCAGAATAGTGACTCTCCCTTCAGTGCCCTTTACGGATGCTGAAGAGGTAGAGGAGTACGATATTTCCGCCCAGGCGCTCAACTGGCAGTTGCAGGATGCCGTGGAGGCCATTAAAAGCTTCTCCAAGATGGCCAAGGGCCTAAACCAAAAGGCCCTTCAATCAATCAACTCAGCTACTGCTGGACATAGGCCAAGTTGCGCCACAACACTCGGTGCTCTGCCTTCCACATCCAGTCCCCCCCAGCCACCTTCTTCAGGTCGTCGGTCCACCTGGCGCGCTGTGTTTGCCGATTCGCGGTCTCCACTCAAGGACTCGTATGCTCCAGCGGCCGTCGGTCCTTCGACAGACATGACCAGCCCACTGCCGCTTCAGTTTACTGATCCTGCAGTAACAGTAGTTATCTGTTATACAAGAGTGCAAAGTAGCTTTTTAACCGCGTGCTCAATTTTGAATCATTCGCTGCGCTCGTGAATTTTAGAATCCTGAGCGTCAGCGAGGGAAATCAAAAGAGCACTAGGTGAAAAATCTTTGCAATCGAGTGCAACACGTAACTTTTCATCCCACCTCAGCGAGGAAATGACTAAATGCAAGAAAAAAAAACATTTACAACCACAAGATACTTTTATTTCAGTTTAGGTATTAACAACTACATTATAATAGGTAAGTATTACAGAATAATCTTTAAATTATAACAAATGATACTTAGGTATAATTAAGAAAAATTGAAAGTAACGTTGGTACAGTTACTTAGTTGAGTGTAATATTTTTGTTAGGTAGGTAAGTTGCCGGCACGAGTCGTGAGCACAGATTCCACTGCTTAAGTGGTCAAATTTCTGTTCACAGTACAACAGACCAGAAACGGGCACTTGCATTGGCTTAATAATATGATAATGCATAATTGAATATACGTAGAAAACGGAATACTAGAATACGTTGACGACAGAGACTACCAAGCAGGTACAATTTGTGCTCACGTCTCGTGCCGGGAACTATACTGTAATGTTGGTGTTAGTGACTTGTGTACTGTTTTTCGGTAAACTTATCTGTCATACTTAATAGTCGTACCGATTCATCGGATTCCCTTGGCAAAAATGAGCAAAACGTTTTCTGAGAAAGTTTTGACTCCTTTAGCTAGTCGCCACGTGTTAAAGTTAAACATATCCGGTCTTACCACAAAAGATGTAACCACGTCTTAGTTATGTGTCCGACAGATGTTTCAGAAAATTGTTACTACAAATCCACGTCTTTCACTCGCCTTGAGTTAAATACGCTGCCGCTGCGTGCTTAAATTAAACAGCCAAGAACCTATGTTTTAAAGTGTCTCGCCCTTGTCTAACCCCTAAAATTCGCTTGTGGTCATTTCATAATTTTGTGATAATAATGTATTAGTTATGATTTGAATGTTATTAGTGGCTGTAGTTTTATCAAACGTTAATTTGCACAAAAAAAATATTATTTTGTGCTCCAAGGTCTTTTTAACCGACTTCAAAAAAAGGAGGAGGTTATGTATTCGGCGGGTTTTTTTTTTTTTTTTTTTTTTTTTTTTTTTTTTTTTTTTCATGTATGTACACCGATTACTCCGAGATTTATGGGCCGATTTACGTGGTTGTTTTTTTATTTTTATTAATACAAACAACTTTATAAGCCTACAAAAGTACTTAATTTACATTGTTATTAATTATTTTTTTACTAAAATGAAACATTTCACGCCAAAATATATTTGTTTCATCAAATCAGATCTACCTGCAACTGGCTGCATTGAAACCTTTCCTGGGGTTTACCGTATTGCATAAAAAAAGGTAGCGCCTAAGAGCATGGAAACAAAGCTCGCGCGCAGTAGGGGTGCGTGCGTCCTTTGTTTCCGTGCTCTGAGAGCAGCGCCTAAGCAAACAGATGTTAGACATCGTTTTGTGGTAAAAGAAAAGAAACACTCGGTCACTGCGCGTTTAACTTTTAAACGCTGTCTCGCCAAACACGCATCGAAAGCTTGTTTTAAATTATTTTTGTGGTAAGACCCATCGTACCTACTGTTTCAAATACTTCTCGCGTGATTGTTGAGGGAGAAAGCTCATTTGCGCATTATTAACAGTTTCAGTCAAATAAACTACCTCGTCGCTAGAACAACTCATTTTACGTTTTTCACTTGTTTTCAAGTTTCTTGTTTTTAACTAGGTAATAGATCTGTGTTTTTAACCTAAGGTTTTAACAGAGACATGACATTTACCACCGGTAAAGGTGGCGGTAAATGTCATGTCTCTGGGTTTTAACCAAGAACATTATATATGTATGTATTACATACATTCCTGGACAAAGTACTACATATTTTTATCAATACAAAACTATACCTTAAGTCTATGGTTTAAGGTTTATTTTCATGTAATAGTGATGTAAGCAGAAAACCAAAAGAAAGGGAGAGCCGAGAAGCGACTTGTGTGTCCTTGTCTAAAAAATTACTATAAAACGTAAAATAAAAATTTCTATAGTAGTTTTTAAATCAAAATTATAGTTTTGTAAAATTCGTTATTACCGCACTTCTATAACACGATAATGTGAAATTTGTAATAGTGATGTAAGCCATTAATAAAAGTAGATCGTACTATTTTGTTACGTATTCTTATTGAATTTATAAAATAATATTGGTGTAAACTTTAACCTTTAAATGTCATCACTGATTTGTCATATTGACTACAATTATGGCGGATTATTGTAATTTTTCATGTTTTAGAATTTTCAGTATATCTTAACTATTATAAAATTGTAAACGTCTAGCGTCTGTTTGTTTGTTTGTTTGTTTGTTTGTTCCAGCATCACGCTAAAACTACTGGACCGATTTTGATGTTTTTTTTTTTGTTTGAAAGCTGATGATCTGACTTAAAAACTGGTATGGGTTTTGAGAAAGAAAGAAAGAAAGAAAGAAAAAAAGAAAAAAAATAATTCGTGGGTTGCGTACTCACCCGACAGATCGAAGCTTCTATGCATTTGCACGAGCGGATAGTAATGTACGATGGAGTGGAGTCGAGTGGAGTGGACCGGGGATGGGACTGGGGATGGGACTGGGGACGGGAAAGGAGACGGGACTGGGGACGGGACAGTGGACGGGACAGGGGACGGAACATGGGACGGGAAATGAGACGGGACATGAGACGGGACATGGGACAGGACAGTGGGACGGCACATGGGACTGGACATAGGATGGGACATGGGACAGGACATGGGACATGGGACGGGACGATAGTGATTAGTGATATAGTGAGATAGTGGGACAGTGGGACAGTGGGCCGTGGGACAGTGGGATAGTGGGACAGTGGGACAGTAGGACAGTGACAGTGGGACGGTGAAACGGTGGGACAGTGGGGCAGTGGGGCAGTGGGGCAGCGGGGCAGTGGGCCAGTGGGGCAGTGGCATAGCGGGGTAGCGGGGCAGTGGGGCTGTGGGGTTGTGTGGCAGCGGGGCAGTGAGGCAGTAGGACAGTGGGGCATCGGGGCAGCGGGGCGGAGCAGCGGGGCAGCGAGGCAGTGGGGCAGCGGGGCAGCGAGGCAGTGGGGCAGCGGGGCAGCGGGGCAGCTGGGCAGCGAGGCAGTGGGGCAGCGGGACAGCGGGGCAGCGGGGCAGCGTGCCAGCGGGGCAGCGGGGCATTGGGGCAGCGGGATAGTGGGGCAGCGGGGCAGTGGGGAAGAGGGGCAGCGGGTTACCGCCGGCAGCGGGGCAGTGGGGCAGCGGGGCAGCGTGGCAGTGGGTAAGCGGGGCAGCGGGGCAGTGGGGCAGCGGGGGGGCAGCGGGGCAGCGGGACAGTGGGGCAGCGGGGCAGTGGGCTAGCGGGGCATTGTGACAGTGCGGCAGCTGGGCAGGCGGTGGGGCAGTGGGATAGTGGGGCAGCGGTGTAGTGGTGCAGTGGGATTGCGGGGCAGTGGGGAAGTGGGGCAGCGGGGCAGTGGGATAGTGGGGCAGCGGGGCAGTGGGGCAGTGGGGCAGCGGGGCAGTGGGGCAGCGGGGCAGCGGGGCAGTGGGGCATCGGGGCAGTGTGTCAGCGGGGCATTGGGGCAGGTGGCAGTGGGGCAGTGGGTTACCGGGGCAGCGGGGCAGTGGGGCAGTGGGATAGCAGTGCAGCGGGGCAGTGGGGAAGCGGGGCAGCGGGGCATTGTTATAGTGGGGAAGTGGGGCTGCGGGGCAGCGGGGCAGTGGGGTAGCGGGGCAGTGGGGCAGTTGGGTAGCGGGGCAGTGGGGCAGTGGGGGGCAGCGGGGCAGGCAGTGGGGCATTGGTGTAGTGGGGCAGCGGGAAAGTGGGGCAGCGGGGCAGTGGAGTAGCGGGGCAGCTGGGCAGCGGGGCAGTGGGGCAGCGGGGTAGTGGGGCAGTGGGGCAGTGGGGTAGCGGGGCAGCGTGGCAGTGGGGGGCAGTGGGGTAGTGGGGCAGCGGGCAGTGGGGCAGTGGGGTGGCGGGGCAGTGGGTCATTGGGGCAGCTGGGCACCGGGGCAATGGGGCAGCGGGGCAGCGGGGCAGTGGGGAAGCGGGGCAGTGGGGCAGTGGGGTAGTTGGGTAGCGGGGCAGTGGGGCAGCGGGGCAGCTGGGCAGCGGGGCATTGGGGCAGCGGGGCAGTGGGGCCGCGGGCAGCGGGGCAATAGGGCAGCGGGGCAGTGGGGCAGCGAGGCAGTGGGATATTGGGGCAATGGGGCAGCGGGGCATTGGGGCAGTGGGGCAGTGGGACAGCGGGGCAGTGGGGCAGTGGGGCAGCGGGGCAGCGGGACAGCGGGACAGTGGGACAGTTGACTGGACTGGAATGGACTGGACTGGACTGGACTGACGTGGGTTAGCAGAATTTAACGCGAGCGGAGCCGCGGGTAAAAGCTAGTTTTATTATAAAATGGTGAATTTTTGTTGCGTACGTGGTTGTAAAAAAGAATCATATCCTGGCTGTGGCTTATCTTTTCACAGGTAAAGTGTTTTCATATGGTTTTCATATTTACAAAGCACTGACACACTAGGGTGACCATGCGTTGTATGCACGAATGTATTTGGTTTTTTTATTGGATCCCAAAGATGACTATGAATGACAGATCGGGAAAAAATAATTCCCAGGAATCCCACAAAGTCTTTAACGTGTATTTTGAAAAAAAAAAACTCATTCATTCAAATCAAAGAAAAAGTAGATTTTTTCTATTTACGTTGAATGATGACAAAATTCTGAATACGCCTATGGTTGTACCACAGTCTTAGGAACTCTAAAGCGCAAACCACACAGAGCCGGTGCGTGTCGGGCCCGCATTGGGTGGAGCATGACGAATACAACATCTACTTCGACAACGAAGATGGCGGACGCAACTATTTAAACAAAATTAATACAGATATCGTTCTCGAGGTTCTCGGGGGTCCTGATTACGAATATAAGATTTATTTTGAGATCCAAGAAGGCGGACGTGACTTTTAAAATGAAATCAATATGGGTATCGTTTTCGAGGTTTCCGATTATGAATATAGCATCTATTTTGAGATCCAAGATGGTGGACGTGACTTTTTAAATAAAATCAATATGGGTATCGTTTTCGAGGTTTCCCGGGGTGCTGATTATGAATATAACATCTATTTCGAGATCCAAGATGGCGGACGTCACTTTTTAAATAAAATCAATATGGGTGTAGTTTTCGAGGTTTCCCGGGATGCTAATTACGAATATAACATCAATTACGAGATCCAAGATGGCGACCGTGACATTTTAAATAAAATCAATATGATATCGTTTTCGAGGTTTCCCGGGAAGCTAATTACGAATATAACATCTATTTTGAAATCCAAGATGGCAGACGTGACTTTTTAAATAAAATCAATATGGGTGTCGTTTTCGAGGTTTCCCGGGATGCTAATTAAATAATGGGAGCAACCCCGAAATCGCGAAAACACAACTATTCCTTACATTTTGTCGTGTAATGTGAACACAAATGCAGGGAACAGCTTATTACTGATGAGTACACAGACCCCTTAAGAGGTTTTGAGTTATTTCAATTACACGTTGTATAATATCTTTGCACACGTAGAATTAGCAAAGTTGGCAATGGTGTCGATTCTCTTGTTCATGAACTAAACTTATTTTAAACTATCGCTCTCTTTTACTGATAGGAGATAACAGAAAGGGATGGAAACAATTTAAGCGTTGTCAAATTAGTCGGAATTTAAATTTTATACAAGTTTAGTCGTGATTTCGGAACGTGCCCACTAAAATACAGTGAAATGTAACACGTAAACTATTTTGACAGTTCTAAAATTGCTGCCATCTCTTTCTTGTATCTACTATTAATAAAAGAGAGCGATAGTTGAGTTGTTGAAGGAGCGTGAACAAGTGAATTGACACCAATGATCCATGAAAATAAAATTAATAAAACATCGACTTTACCTACCGTAAACCATTAGGCCGTGTTGACAATGTCCATACCTACTTCCTACTAATATTATAAATGCGAAAGTATGGATGTTAGTTTGTTCTTCCATAACACTGGAACGGCTGAACGGATTTGATATACTGATTCTACTCGAGGTAAGAAAAACATATAAATAAAGTCAAATCATATAATCTAGTTCATTATGAGTACAATGACCCCTCTTAGTTTTCGAAACGATAATATTAAGTTTGAGAAAATCCACGAATAAATATTATTTGGACACCCTAGTAGAAAGAAATGCAATAGTTTTATGGACCTCTCGCTCGGCTCGTTTTAAGTCACATAGTGTGTTATCCTACTATATAGATTCATGGTTTTAACTAGTTTTAACACAACAATATGACGTGAAACGAAAACGGCGCGCGCAAAGCAAATTAAAAAAAAGTACAAAAAGAAGGTGCCGAGTCTGAGTTTTTAACAAATTAAAAAAGGTTGTATGATAAATTCGGTAAAGTAAATAGGTTTAATGTTGTTTTGAATTCACAAACTTAGTACACACGATGTTCTAAATTCAATTTACTTTATACTCTAGCGGATAAAAACGGCTTTTGCACTCAGATATCGAAGAGCAAAAATACTCTTTCCGAGATGGGGGGATGAAAATATGTCTTAATAGGTACTTTTATTACGTACGTGACTTTGTATTTTGTTGATTAACTCAGTTTTGGTTCATATTATACGATTTTACTGCAGTATTGGCTTAGTTGTCTTATGGGTCGGTGGTGTTCGTGTGTTCCAGTGAATAACTTTACTACGCGCACGGTGTGTGGATATAAATACAATGATAATAAACAAAGTAGTTACTACTGGTCCAGCATTTGCTGTGCCTAGCCACTTGTCTTTCGGTCAGTATGCTATAGACAAACTGAGACAACATTGCCAAGGCGAAGATGCTGTTGCTGTGGTATGTTACTACTTTTTTACTAATTCACAGAATACAGTACTGTTATAATAAAAAAAAGTTTAACCGGATTAAATCGAGGTATGTACACCGATTACTCCGAGATTTGTGGGCCGATTAACGTGGTTGTTTTTTTATTTGGTAGAGAAAGTCCGCGCGGTGGTCCCATATAAATTTTATTGACTTAGGTTGAGCAGTTTTTTAACCAGCTTCAATAAATCAGTTTATGTTAGCTTCGCCTATCTAGATGATCTGCTCATTGGTTCGTGTTTCTGAGAATTCTTGGCCGATATGCGTGTTTTTTTTCACGATAGTGATTGGACGTTTGGAAGAACATGAGCGAGACCTTTGCCCAGCAGTGGGATAGCAAAGGATAAAAAAAAAAACTCAAATTGGTTATATAAACATTTATGAATCAACCCTCGCAATTTTCAACTAAAAAAAACACACATGAAATAAAAACTTTTTAACAAAAAAAAAACGACTTCAAAAACCTTAACTAAAAAACTTTTTAACAAAAAAAACAAAACCGACTTCAAAAACCTTAACTAAAAAGTAAAAAATAATCCTTGTATGTATTTCAAAATCTTAACATAAACCAAAATTTTGAAGGTGGCGCGTGACTGTCCCTTTGCGTCATGTAAATATAATGTACTGTCGAGCGCTTATCTATAGTAAAAAAAACAGTTTATGCGAACATACATGAAAAACACGCGCCGCCTTCAAAATTTTGGTTTATGTTAAGATTTTGAAATACATACAAGGATTATTTTTTACTTTTTAGTTAAGGTTTTTGAAGTCGGTTTTGTTTTTTTTGTTAAAAAGTTTTTATTTCATACTTTTTAGTTGAGAATTCACAGAAAAACGAAACTATTAGTAGATCATCTAGGTAAGCGAAGCTAAATTAAACTGATTTATTGAAGCTGGTTCAAAAACTACTCGACCTAAGTCAATAAAATTTATATGGGACCACCGCGCGAACTTCCTCTACCAAATAAAAAAACAACCACGTAAATCGGCCCATAAATCTCGGAGTAATCGGTGTACATACATGAAAAAAAAAAAAAAAAAAAAAAAAAAAAAAAACCCGCCGAATACATAACCTCCTCCTTTTTTTGAAGTCGGTTAAAAAGTAACAAATTATCATTATTAGAATAGAAAATAATTATTATTAGTATTTTAAAATCTTAACATAAACCAAAATTTTGAAGGCGGCGCGTGATATCCATGTACGTTCACATATACTGTTTTTTAACCGACTTCAAAAAAAGGAGGAGGTTATGTATTCCGCGGGTTTTTTTTTTTTTTTTTTTTTTTTTTTTTTTTTTTTTTTTTCATGTATGTACACCGATTACTCCGAGATTTCTGGGCCGATTTGCGTGGTTGTTTTTTTATTTGGTAGAGGAAGTCCGCGCGGTGGTCCCATACAAATTTTATTGACTTAGGTCGAGTAGTTTTTTAACCAGCTTCAATAAATCAGTTTAATTTAGCTTTGCTTACCTAGATGATCTACTAATAGTTTCGTTTGTCTGTGAATTATCAACTAAAAAGTATGAAATAAAAACTTTTTAACAAAAAATAAAACCGACTTCAAAAACCTTAACTAAAAAGTAAAAAATAATCCTCGTATGTATTTCATAATCTTAACATAAACCAAAATTTTGAAGGCGGCGCGTGTTTTTCATGTATGTTCGCATAAACTGTTTTTTACTATAGATAAGCGCTCGTCAGTACATTATATTTACATGACGCAAAGGGACAGTCACGCGCCGCCTTAAAAATTTCGGTTTATGTTAAGATTTTGAAATACATACGAGGATTATTTTTTACTTTTTAGTTAAGGTTTTTGAAGTCGGTTTTATTTTATGTTAAAAAGTTTTTATACTATAGATATTGCGCTCGACTGCACATTACATGACGCAAAGGGTCAATCACGCGCCGCCTTCAAAATTTTGGTTTATGTTAAGATTTTAAAATACATACAATGATTATTTTTTACTTTTTAGTTAAGGTTTTTGAAGTCGGTTTATTTTTATTTTTACTGTTACAGTATGTAACAAAAACTCTGTTGTTCCTGTTAGTTACGTTACCAGAATTGATATTCATTAGTGATGCAACGAATACTACCTTTACGAATACGAATACCAATTAAAGGTACTATTCGGCAAATACGAATACCTGATTCTACTATAGCTGCATGTAATTATTAGTCAAAGATCAACAATTTTAAACGACTGCCCAATTTTAACTTAGTACCACACAATTTGATAAAGCAATTTGATGAAACTTAAATTTAACGTTCTACACACATCAAAAGTGTCTAGGTCAAGTACATTTTAGAGTATCGCCGCAATTGAGGATTATTATTTTTAACTTTTTTAGATCGGTATTGATTATTGAAGTGAAACTTCTATATAGACTTCTATATATGTATTAGGAATTTTTTGTCCCGAAAAAGCGTTACGGCCGCATGGAGGGGGTAGACAATATATCTGTTAAGGCTAGGCTCCCAAAATGAGGTGACTTTTTGAAAACATATCCTGAGTCGAACACATGCTTGATGAATTTCAAATTTAGATACATGTTTTGTTGAACCTTTATCCATCGTTTGACTAGACATTTACATAATTAGTTGATTTTTGTTCGATACTTTTATTTTTTGAAAATCATGCTTTTTTAGAGATTTTTGGAATATTTCTCCTTTATTATTTAACTTAGCTATATAAAATATATGCAAATAGGAAGATAATAAAGTTTATTAAATACTAGCTAGAGGAAATTTGTATAGATTGTTTAGTATTCTTGTAATAAAAAGAAAACTGTTTTGAGATTTACGACATTTACTTCCGTGGTAAAACACGCGAGAATGATTTTTTCGAAAATGAGTTCTATTGCAACTCGC
This sequence comes from Asteroscopus sphinx, assembly GCA_949699075.1. Lineage (NCBI taxonomy): Eukaryota > Metazoa > Arthropoda > Insecta > Lepidoptera > Noctuidae > Asteroscopus > Asteroscopus sphinx. The sequence goes on from OX453019.1 coordinate 10,443,077, forward strand.
ATAAAATTGACGAGAGCGGCCCGCAGTTGCGGTGTGTAAGGGGAGTGCGAGGGTGGGACATACGTTTTGGGAGCGTCCTCTTAACGCGCCATCATCGCTAGTCGAGAGGCGCGCGCAGATGGACCGTTGCCGAGGGAACGGTCTTATTGACGAAAAAACAAGAAAGAAAAACCGCCCAAGAGCGTGTCGGGCCATGCTCAGTATTATAGGGTTCCTTAAGTAGGTCTAATTACAAACAAATCAAATCGAATATTAATCATTGCTATTTTAGTTACTTTGTGTTATCAATATAACACAAAGTTTCTTTTTGTGATTTTTTTAAATAGAAAGTAACTAAAGGAGCATTATTTGCTAAAATCATTTTTATCTAAAGTCAATGACCTATGAACTAGGACGTCTCAAGTATTTTTTAGTTTTCTCACTATAACTCAAAAAATTATAATCACATTATACTCAAAATAATTTTAAAAGAGAGTTTTTATAAAAGTCTATCAACCTGGCAGATTACAAGTTTCTACGTTGCATAGTTTGGAAATGGCAGGGAGGGGGACACATTGTAAGCCACTTTGGTGGGCTATATTTCGCAGATGGTACACCTGATAAAAAAGTGATGTATGAAACATTACCTTCATTTTAGTAGACCTATTCAATGATACCCCACACGAGGGGGTGCAGCGAAAAAAATATTGTCATCCCCATTTCACATGTATGGGCGCCACCCCTAAAAAACGTTACCAAGATTTTTTTATTCTTTTAAAATGGAGATCTATATCTAAACCATTTTTTAACAAAATTTCATTTACTTATGTTTATAACTGTAGAAGTTATTAAGCTGTAAAGGATTAGGACAGACGGACAGACGGATAGACGGACAGACGGACAGACGGACAGACGGACAGACGGACGGACATGACGAAACTATAAGGGTTCCTTGTAGGACTACGGAACCCTAAAAATGACAGCATATTTTTATAGTAATTTTGTAAAACGCTTTAGTTTAAATAATTATACAAATTACGAATGCTGCCTGGCTTTCAATGTTCTCATGAACATTTGGCGACCGTGATTAAAAGAAGACCTGCAGTCTTCAGATTTCGGAGAGAAAAAACAACTGCAACAGAAAATAACGTTTGCCTGAACGCGCTGGTGGACCCAGTTTTTTGCTTGTGTGGCAACGTGGAGATTGTTGGTGTTCGGAGGCTTACCAGGACAAGGCGAGGCATCGCGTCAGGTGGTCTTTCCGAGGGAAGTACGCTCATTATTCGTTTTCCCACCCCAATTTCCGTCTCTGTTTGCGTGATTAGAGTTTTTCTTCTCAAGTTGCCTTTAAATCCCAAGAATTTACGTCAAGACGTCGTAAAGGCCGATAATATTTGACGTGTCTATCTTTTAATTTAGCACGTAAAATTTAATTTAAAGGGATTACCTAGGAATCTAGTGTATTAATAAAAAAAATTCAGGTTTGGGTATTGACCAACCTACAATTTTCTATAGGCGTGCCATCGCCATAGTTATCGCTGTTAAAACTTTGCATCTTAACTTCTATTTTGAATATTATTTCCCATGTCTGCAAAGCAATCCTATTAATAAGATAGCTTTTTTAATTATTCTTGCATTATATTTCCTTCTAGTCGCTGAGTCACGCTGATTGACGTCAGTGACCATCTTATTGTGACGACCACGAGTGGAGCGCAATCGACCGTTGGGTTTGATTTTAATGCACACATTATTTACCTAGTTCAGTGTTTATAATTTAACTTAAAGATGTCGGATGCTGAATTTAGTGAATTGATAAGAAAACGAGGTAATATTAGAGGTCGTCTAACTAAAATTTGTGAATATGTGCAGGAAATGCAGCAGATGGAAATTAGATAGATAGATAGATAGAATATACTTTATTGTACACCATGAAAATAGTAGTAAACAGGAACAACGTACAAATTATGGGTACATGGGCGGTCTTATCGCTAAAAGCGATATCTTCCAGACAACCTTTATTAATAATTTTAATTATTATTAATAAATTAAGAAATTAATACTTTAAATAGTATTAAAATACGTGAATTAGGAAAACGTTTAGAAAGCTGTCAATATTTGTTTAGGAAGTTTGATGACATTCAGACATCAATTGAAAGTAATTGCAAAGAAGCAGATGTAGATGAACAAATAAATTTAAGAGATTCTATTGACGCTAAATTCTTTTCTGTAATGTCTATAATAGAAGACATACTTGAAAAGCATAAGGTTGAAAAGGAAAAATTCAGCGATGCTTGTAGTGTTTCAAAAGCAGAGTCTCTTTGTTCTCATTCTCAAGCTCATGGACTTCAATCCATTAAGTTGCCAACAATTAAATTGCCAACATTTAATGGAACATACCTGAAATGGCTTGAATTTAGGGACACTTTTCAGTCGTTGATACATTCAAATGCACAAATTCCGAACATTAATAAATTTCAATATCTGAGGTCGTCACTAGAGGGCGGTGCTGTTGAAGTGATAAAATCATTGGAGTTTACCTCAGATAATTATGTAATAGCGTGGGAATTATTGTGTAAACGATTCGATAACAAAAAGATTCTTATAAATAATCACCTTAAAGCGCTATTCAGTCTTGAATCGTTGAGTACAGAATCATTTAAATGTTTGTGTTATATAGTAGATAACGTTTCTAAAAATTTACGAGCTCTCAACACATTGGGTCAGCCGACTGACCAGTGGGACGCTCTAATTATATTTATGGTTACGGCGAAATTAGATTCCAGTACGAGTATGAAATGGGAGGAGCATAGGAACAACTTGCCAGACATTCCTAAGTTGGATGATTTTAATAACTTTATACGCAGTCGTGCTGATATTTTAGAAACTGCAGCAGTCGCTATAAACACAAATGACAAGGGAGATGTAAATAAAAATAAGCGGAATTTTATTATTAAACCGCAAAATAATTGGAACAAAAATAATTCTGATTCCAATTTTAATAAGGATAAATATAATACTTTTGTTTCTTCTGTTGAAAACTTATGTGAATATTTGTGTTTATTGTGCAGTGAGCAAGGACATCGAGTACACGAATGTACTAAATTTAAGAACCTGAATTTAGAAGATAGGACGAAGGAAGTGTCTAGATTAAAATTGTGTACAAATTGTTTGCGTGAAGGTCACAATGTATCTCGTTGCCGTATGAAGCTGTTCTGTAGGTTCTGTAACAAAAAGCATAACTCTTTATTGCATGTTAATAAAACATCTCATAATAATAGCAATAATACAGAAGCGACCTTACCGCTTGCCATTCCTTCTTCGTCATCTCGTACTCCAACTGTATCACTATCCGTAGTCTCCGTCAGCCAGGTTCTGTTGTGTACTGCTTAGGGCATGCAGTTTCATACATTTTCAGTTTCGAAATTGGCTTATGAAATTGGCCTCATCAGTTTCGAAATTTCGAAATTGTGGGCAATGTTTAAAACACCTAATAACTAAGCCTATCGCAGTCCACTACTGAATAAAGGCTGCTCCTAAGTTGCTCCACAACAAAATAAACTTTATCTTTTCCATCCAGACCCCAGCTACCTACTTTAGGTCGTCGGTCCACCTGGCTGGAGGGCGCCCAACGCTGCGTTTTTGCGGTATTCAATCAAAGATTCGTCTGCTCCAACAGCCATCGATCTTTTGGTAGACTGGCCTACCCATTGTCACATTAGCTTGCTAAATCTACAGCCTATGCTACCCTCTGGTTCTTTCGGATAATTTTATCCTTCAAAGAATCTCCAAGGATAGCTCGCTCCATAATCCGCTTAGCGACTTTGAATTTGTGGACTAGCCAGACTGTCAGTGTTCACGTCTCGGCATTGTAAGTAATGACAGGCAAGAGTAGTATAAACTAACTACTAGTCTACCAACCTGAATATAACAAGTCCCTAACTACCTATGTAGACAAATTCCTGCACAACCTCTAGCGTCGTTTCTTTGAAGAAGACCGATTGGGCTTGGCACGCTGCGCAACATGCGTTTTGAACATGATCTTGTCTACCATAGTCTTGTCCAGATTCATACTAAGACTGATACACTAAATGACTATATACCTACTATATGCTATGTAGCATCTCGCTCAGCTGTTTCAGAGACTGCCATCACAATAATGTCATCGGCAAAGTGGAGACGTGAAATGTTCTCGTCTTTTCCATCACAACCCTTCCCCGTCTAATCCAGTGTCTTGAAAACGTCCTCTAAGTCATCAGTGAACAGTTTCGAAAGAGTATCGCCCGAAGGCCTTCTCATAGTACACAAATACACAGCAGCTAATTGTTCTCTTCAGTCGTTCTTCTAATCTTCCGAAAAGAATGGTCTACGATGCTATCCAACTCAACCCATTTGTCTACTACTGGTCATTTTTGGTCTCTTCCGAGATTCGCCACAATACTCGGTCCTCCGCCTTCCGCATTTATTCCACTGTCAGCGTCCACGTCTCGACACAGTAGGCCATGACACGCAGAATGCACTGGTTAAAGACTTCTGTTTTCAAACATTATGGTTTAGGCGAAGAGAAGAAGGCGAAGTTTGCGAAATGCTGCCCAGCCATACTGGATCGTTCTGCCTGATACTTATTTGAAGTTGTATCTACCAAACCGAATAACCTGCCCCAGATACCTGAACAACTTCGAGGGAAGTACTTTCAACGAACCTCGGCACGACATGCATAATATGCATATTGAACATGACTTTGGTCTTGTCCAGGTTCATGCCGACACGATGCTGTATCCTCTTCTAAACCTATTAGTTTTCTTTCGATTCGTGGAGTCTTCTGACGAGATAATTTGTGACGATCTTGGATAACAGCTCGTATACCCAGTATACGTGTTAAATTTCTTTGTATTTTAGTGGGCATGTTCAGAGATCACGGTTAAACTTGTATGGAAATGTTAATTCTGACTAATTTAAAAATGGGTTCTTTGGAAGTCATAAATTCAGCTGCTGATAAAGATTCAAGTCGTTTTCAAATGCAGCCTGCTGCTGGAAAAGCTCTAGTTACTAATCTAGAGCAGATGTGGGAGTTCTATTGACGATTTAACATTAGTCTTTAAATAAATAAATTTCGAAAGTAGGGGTGTTAATTTCGAAATTGAAAAACATGCAAATATGGTCCGAAATTTCGAAACTATGAAGTTTCGAAATTTCGAAATGCATGCCCTAAGTACTGCTATGATAGAAGTTGTTAATGAATGCACTAAACACACTTACCTGGTTAGGGCGCTATTAGATACTGGCAGCCAATCTTCTTTCGTGACTGAAAACCTGAAAAGAAAGTTGGAACTTACAACATTAACTACTGATCCTGTGCGCATTTCAGGTATCAATAATTTAACTTTCAATATATCTGAACTATGCTACCTGAATATAAAGTCGCGCATTAATTCGTTCAATAGTAAAATAAAATGTCTTATTGTACCTCAAATAACAGGTATTTTACCTAGTGCACCTGTAAACATTCAATCACTGAATTTACCCAAAAATATCAAGCTTGCCGACCCAGAGTTTCATCACCCCTCTGAAATAGATGTTCTTCTAGGGGCAGATGTTTTTTGTAATATTGTTGGACAAAAGCGTATTTCATTGGGTGTAGGTAAACCTATCCTACAAAACTCTGAGCTAGGGTGGCTAGTCAGTGGCCCATTGGGAGAATGTAACCCTAGTCTCGTTGCATGTAAATTTACTAAAGAAATTCATGACGACCTAAAAAGGTTTTGGGAAGTTGAGGAAATGAATTCGTCTAGTGACACTTGGTCACCCGAAGACAGATTATTTCATTCTCATTTTTTGGAAAATATGAATCGTCTTCCTAATGGACGATTTTCTGTCAAGATGCCATTCAGAGAAATTCCTGAAGAGGCACTTGGTGATTCTTATTTTTTAGCTAAAAAGCGTTTCATGAGCCTGGAGAGGAAATTAAATAATAACCCTCAGCTGAAACGAAGATATACTGAATTTATTGAAGAGTATCGTAGCTTAGGTCATTTGAATGAAATTAAGAGGCCTAAGTTTGGGTATTATTTACCACACCATGCGGTATTAAGAGAGAACATTGAAACTACTAAGTTGCGTGTCGTTTTTGACGCATCAGCCAAAAGTACTTCAGGAAAATCATTAAATGACATACAATATGTTGGTCCTGTAGTACAAGATGATTTGCTCTCGATCCTATTAAGATTCAGAAGTTTTAAGTACATTCTTACTGGTGATATACAAAAGATGTATAGGCAAGTTGAAATTGACCCATTTCAGCGGCATTTGCAGCTTATTTTATGGAGGGATGATGAATATTTACCTCTCAAAGTACTGCAGCTAAATACAGTAACTTACGGGACTGCTTCTGCTCCTTTTTTAAGCACGCGATGTCTTTTTCAATTAGCTCGTGAGTGTCAGGATCCTTTTATTTCAAATATCATAGAACATGACATTTACATGAATGATTTGAATACTGGATGTCAGTCCGAAAAGGACATTAAAGTAATATATGATGGTGTCAGTACGGTATTATCTTCAGCATGCTTACCTCTACATAAAATACGCACAAACTGTCCCCAGGTGTTACAAGGAGAGATCACTTCTAAAACTCTTGATATCAGTAAACATTCCACGGTTTTAGGACTTAATTGGTCAGCTTCACCAGACACGTTACATTTTACTATAGATATGGACGTTGTGGCGCAACTTGGGAGAGGCCTATGTCCAGCAGTGGACTGCGATAGGCTGAGTTGAGAGAGAGAGAGAGAGAGAGAGAGATGGACACTAATAAAACAATTACTAAGCGTTCAATTATATCATCAACTTGTAAAAATTTTGATCCGTTAGGACTATTATGTGCATGTACTATGAAGGCTAAAATTATTTTACCAAGAAATTCACTATGATTGTGATTTTCCAATTACTATTGAATTGCATTGTTTTGTAGATGCGTCACAAGAAGCATATGGAGCCTGCGTCTACATGCGATCCGTTGACAATAAAAATAACGTCACTGTTAGACTACTATGCGCTAAGGCGAGGGTTGCACCTCTGAAAGCTATGACTATTCCTCGCCTAGAGTTGTGTGGCGCTCTGCTCGGTGCTCGGTTGTCCACAAAGGTACTTAAGTCCATTCGGTGTGCAAAAAGTAATTTGGACAGATTCAATTATAGTACTTGGCAGGATTAAAGTACAACCAAAGTTTTTAAAAACCTTTGTAGGTAATCGAGTAATTGAGATTAATGAACTAACACAGGGATTTTCGTGGCGGCATATAGCAACGGAACTCAATCCTGCCGATCTGGCCTCTAGGGGTGTAGATCCACAGCGTCTGCAGGATGAATCTATGTGGTGGGAAGGACCCTCCTTCTTAAAGGAGGATTCATCCTCCTGGTCACCACAACTAAATAAGATAGTTGAATTACCTGAATTAAAGGTACATACGCAAATACTATCTGTCAACAACGGTTCTAGTGGCAATTCAATCATATTTTTTAACAACTATTCTAATTGTAATAAGTTACTTAGGGTACTAGCATAAGCTATATACCTAGCTATATGTTATGTATTGCAGTTTATATATAATTGTAAAAATGTAAATAAATTACATGATGAATGAATGAATGAATGATCATGAATCCTTTGACGTTGAGATAAAGGCTCTAAGCAAAGGTTCATGCTTACCTAAGAAATCTAAAATATTATCTTTAAATCCTTTTCTTGACGCGGAAGGTTTGTTAAGGGTAGGAGGTCGTATCGATAACTCGAAATTTAATTACAATGAACTAAGTAAAGCTTTGCGCTCCAGCCGTGAGTTGGTAACTGACTTTGCCAGTAATAAGGGGTTCAAATTTAGATTTAGTCCAGCATACTCACCACATTTTGGTGGTTTATGGGAGGCAGGCGTAAAAGCAGCCAAATACCATTTAAAAAGGGTAGCCGCTAACGCCTCTCTAACCTTTGAGGAGATGTCAATTCTATTCGCGCAAATAGAGGCGATCCTCAACTCTCGTCTTCTTTCCCCTTTATCATCCGAGCCCGATGACTTAAATCCTCTTACCCCCGGGCACTTCCTTATCGGACGGTCACTGACGTCGGTGCCTTCGTTTTCAGCGGGGGACTCCGGACCCAATTACAACGCCATTCAAAAGCTACGCCTTGAATTTTGGAAGCGTTGGCGAATGGAATTTTTAGCGGAACTACAGCAAAGAACCAAGTGGAAGCTTGGCACTGCAATTCCGAAAGTCGGAGATATGATAATTGTAAAGGAACCGAATCTGCCTCCACAACGCTGGTGGTTGGGACGTATCACGCGTCTACACATGGGCGCTGACAACGCATGCAGAGTGGTCGATATATATACATCTAGAGGAACCATCCGGAGAGTGGTACATTACATTATCCGCCTACCTATGGAGGAACCTGAGATTAGTGTTGAAGATACTTCAAGGCCCGGAGTATGTTAACGCGCCATCATCGCTAGTCGAGGGGCGCGCGCAGATGGACCGTTGCCGAGGGAACGGTCTTGTTGACGAAAAAACAAGAAAGAAATATGACAGCATATTTTATAGTAATTTTGTAAAACGCTTTTGTTTAAATAATTATACAAATTACGAATGCTGCCTGGCTTTCAATGTTCTCATGAACATATCGCTTGGAGAGAGACGGCAGCGGCGGAGGGACAGAAAGGCTGATGATGATGATGATGGTGGTGGTGATGGTGATGATAGTGGTGGTGATGATGATGATGATGATGATGATGGTGAATCATCATCAACAGATGGTGCTGGTAAAACTTCTACATGTATTCTGTATGTAGGGTATGTGAGGGGTATTAGGATTTTTCTCACGAAAAAGCGTTCCGGCCGCGTGGAGGGAGAGAAAGGCTACGCAGGGGTCGTCCGAAATAGATGATTTTTTGGTTCCGGATTGAATTAAGCTTTTTTGTTTGATAAAATAAAATATGTTTAAATAAGAAATGCATTCATTAAAATGCACCTAACCTAACCAAAACATAATTTGCAGTAAACCTGCGAAATAAAACGAAATGTGTGCTGGGACACATAGTAGAAGTGAAACTTCAACGGACAAGTGGAAAAACGAATCGCAACGGACAAGTGGAAAAACGAATGGCAACTGGCAAGTGGAAAAACGAATCGCAACAAAATTTTAAGTTGAAGTTTTACGGGCAGGTTTTTAAATTGAATAAGAACATTAACAATCTGCCCGGAAAACTTAAAGTTAAAATTTTGTTGCGATTCGTTTTTGCACTTGTCCGTTGCGATTCGTTTTTCCACTTGTCCGTTGAAGTTTCACTTCTACTATGTATCCCAGTCCCAGCACACATTTCGTTTTTTTTTTTAAATAGAAAATCAACTTTCTTGTGAGTGTTTGGTGGACTAGCGCCGGTGTCGTTCACTACAGCTTTCTAAAATCTGGCCAAACGATTACGGCAGATATCTATTGTCAGCAACTGCAAACCATGAAGAACTAGATGCTAAACAACCGAGATTGGTCAATCGCTCTAGGCCACTGCTGCTTCACGACAACGCAAGACCACACACTGCACACCAAATAACCACTAAGTTAGATGAGCTACAATTGGAATGTCTGCGACATCCACCGTACTCCCCGGACCTTGCTCCAACAGATTACCATTTTTTTCGGAATTTGGACAACTTCTTACAAGGAAAAAAAATCAACTCTGAGGCGGCAGTCCAAACCGCCTTCAAAGAGTTTATTGATTCTCGCCCCCATGGTTTTTTTAGTAACGGGATCAATTAACTATCTATGAGATGGCAAAAGTGCATAGATAACAAAGGTGCATACTTTGATTAAATGAATATATTTTGCAAAAAAAATTACTTTATATTCCTCCCGTACAAAACGCCAATTTCATATGCAAGGACCTAATATTTCAACACCAAATTGTAGTAATTTGCTTGTTCGTTTTGTGTTAATGTTTGTGCAGTATTGTTGTATTGTTTTTTATGTTGGTTGCTTTGTTGTAATCCTGTGTTTTATTCTAACGTCTGTGTTTTATTGTAATTATTTTGAGTGTGATATTCGAATGCATGCCGTGTTCGCATTTAGAAGGCCGTTCGACTACCATGATTTTCCGCACATGTTAATTATTGAATATAATGTCGTAACCATAGAATTACTACAGTCGTAACGTCCAGTTTACGAAACCAATAAAAAAAAAAAAAAACTGTAATGGTCAAGTAAAAGTAAACACCTATACTGTTACTTGTAGTTGTTCATGAAGAAACTTTACATTTAAAGAGATTGGTTGAAACCTGAGGTTGAAACTTAGATTATGTGTAGTAATTCTATGGGTTGAAAGTAGTTCTGCACCTAAAATTCGAGCACCCTAACTGCCCGTGGTCAGACTTTGTCCTATCACTAGAGTTTTTAAAATTCGTGGAGCTAGAAGCTTGTAAATATCCACCACAACAAGATCAAAAAATCGACAGGGAGCGAAATAATCAAAAGAGTGCGACTTTGTATTCAACAGGAAGGGACTCAGTTTAAGCATTTGATAAATTGATTAATTTTGTATTAAATTTTTTTAAATTCATGGTCTTCCTTTTATTTGTGACGCTATGTTAATTAGCAAAAAATAATCCTTATGATGAAGCCTTTCGATCGGTATGATAAAGCTACAGGGTGATTATTTTCTCATGTAACGGGTTCGATTTCCGGTTCAACCATGTAATTATTTAAATATCTAAGAATGCAGTTTAAATTTTTTTTTTTATTCAAATAATGTCTTCTTTCAGTAAAACGTTCCATCTACAATATTCAAGATACTTTCTCTCCATGTGGCATATCCGTGGGACGGCCTGTATAACTGAGTTCATTTTCAATGCACCTCGAAGGTCGTGTAATGCGCGAGATCTGTGAATTTTTCAAGATATTAGCGCTTATTTTAGTGCCTATTTTTTTATGCAGTTAGTGCGTCAAGAAATATTATGATTTTCTGAATACTAATATTCAGAAAATCATAATATTTCTTGTTTTATTATTATTAGACATCGATGCCCATCACGTCTGCGTAGTTTCGCCAAGTGTTCGCCAACTAATTTGATTTAACCAAAGAATTCTTAGGACAGGATAGTCGATCAGAATATTTTTATACCATTTATTTATTTTTACTTTAATTACAGCGGTCTTGAACCAATTACAATAAATTTATGATACAACACTTGGATAAAACACAATACAAAGATCATAAACAAATAAATTAATTAGAGACTCATTTTTCATAAATCCCTCTCACAATGCTTCTGATACAGGTAGTAACAAAATCTTCTTTCAGATCTCTCTTGAACTCGGATGAGAATCCAAGAGTGCGAACTATGTGTTTTGTGCTTCGATCACAGAAATAACGTGATCGAAGGTTCTGTGGCCTACCACAAATTGAATTGCTGATACCTATACAGCGAGAGTGCGTTTTAAAATGTATTTAAGAATTCAATTTCAGAACATCAGCGGGTTGGGAATAGGTCCTTAAGGCTCAGGAAGATCATTTTAATGAGTTTCCCCCTGCACGGCATTCATTAATGGGGAATTTACAGTACCTAACTCTAAAAGCATGTAATAGTTTAGTGATTTACAAAAAAAATAGCTTTGTGGTACCCAACACCGTTTATGTCAAGAAGCCGACCTCTATATTCGCAGAGACCTGAGTCCAGCAGATACTGAGGTACTGCGCTACACTGTTGATGATTTACTAACATGTGCTATTTTTACTAGAAGGTCATGTTTAACTGTGGTCGGAGCTTACAATAATATGGAGTCCATTGAACAGATAAATGGCGACACAGACCACAAGATAACTTTCAAGCAGATATTGCAAGAGACTGTAAATGTCGCAACGGGGCTCAAGAGACTGGGGGTGAAGCGTGGCGATGTGATCGCCCTGTGCAGCGAGAACAGGGACGAGTTCCTCCCCACCGCGCTGGCCGTGGTCTGCTGCGGCGCCACCCTCACCACGCTTAATGTACTCTACACTAGAGGTAAATATTATAGTCAATATTTAAATTACAGGTAAGTACAATAGTAGATAAAAATAAACATCAGGTAGCATGACGTGTCACGTGAAAGCAATGAAGGCGAACAAATGACATATTAGTCCATGAAAGATAGAACACAGAAAATCTAATAGGTTAGAAGGGCTAAGTGTGGCGGGGTTGTCGCGCCGCAACTTTGAACATGACGCTCATAACCTACACGCTCATAACTTAATATGATCAAACGACGCATTTAGTTGCTCGCGGAACATAATTATACGCTGTGCAAAGCTGGGGCTATTATTATTTTAAAATGCCGTCGTGTGCTTTTATAAGTTGCAAAGCAAGAATCCAAGTACTCAATACCTATATCAAAAAGGAGGATTTATTTTCACCCTTAGACCAACAGAAAAAAGGTTTCACCAAAGAGTATTAAATAGAAATCTAGCAAAAAAAAAAAGTAATTCTCGATGAAAACGATTCCTTAGCAAAATACAATTTAAAAAATAATCATTCCGTACGATGTTCCTTGCGGTCGAAGCTGCGATAATTTTAAGGAAGCAATGTATGCTTATGCGAATGACTGTCGTTGGTTTTCCATTCCCGTAGTAGACAGGCTACTCAGCATGCATGCGAATATAACATCTATTTCTAATGTAATTGAGTGCAAATAGCGTACTATAATTTAAGCGCCCTCTAGCGTCGAGTAGTTGAACTCGTTCGTTATTGCCAGGAATAGTTATCTGCTACGCTACCCAGCATTAGGGCATGCAATATCGGAAGGTTTCCAATTCCGGAACTGATTTCCGATATTGGGTACTTAACTCCGGAATTCCGGAACTAGTTCCGGAATTGGCATATTTTTTTACAATTAGTTTTTTTCGATACTATTGATTTATTTATTTATTTGCACTTTATTTCGGTCACAGAGGACCATAGTTCAAAATCATATTATAAAATAATCATAGTTTTTTTTTAGAAAGTTCAAATTTTCGATTCGACTTTATTTAAAGAAACACGGCCGTGTCATGTTAAATCACCGAATCCAAATCAACTCTAGCTTTTTTTTTTGTATTTCTAACTCTTTAGTTAGAACGGCAGGCTACATTCGCAACTGACTGAGAATCTGTCTCTCAGCAGCAGCATACCGAAAATCTAACGATCCCAAGAACCCATTTTTAACAAGAAATAAAATCCCAAAATATAAGCTAAATTTTTACCAAACTTGAAATTACGATATCAAGTTAGGTAAAAATTACTTTTTTTTTGTATCTATGATATTTACACAAGTGAAAAAGTATCCATCTAATCATACTTATAGCCGCGATTATTGGTCCTTCTAAGTTTGAGATGCTTGATGAAGTTGAAAGTTTCCCATGAGAACAGCAAGACCAGCGGCTTCTAGCAACATTCACGCGCCATTTCAAGAATCTCTGAAAGGCCTTTTTATTTTTATTTATTTATTTTTATGGTGATGACGGTATTACCACTGAACTCTCTTTAGGAGTGCAAGCATGGCTCTGGTTTTGAAAGAGCTAATGCTTTTAGACGATACCACATTGAAGAGCAGTAGTAGCTGATCCTTGTGACACAGGGGTATGTAATATCACCGAAACTACACTGAAGCTTTGCAGGACGTTTACAAAACTAACGGCGAGAACATTTCACAACTCCGCTTGCCGATGAGATCGTTGCAACGGCAGTCTCTGGACCAACTAACCAAAATGCTGTATAGCATAAATGGAGCCTCTTGGCTTGTTGGTCTTGGGATGAATCTAGACAAGAACGTTTTGCGCTGAGGTCAGTTGAGGTTGGTTGGTTGTTGGTCTTGTCGAAGAGAAAGCGCTCGAAAATGTGCACGAATATGTCAGGGCACTAAGATCAGATTATTCAGCTTGGCAGACACAACATCGAGTAAGGAGTCGACTGCATTTAGCAACCTTCGTCGAATCTTCTCGTCGCCTCTACCGCAAAGTCTGAAAACAAGTCTTCAACCGTCCTATCTGTCGGTTCACTGTCAGTTGGACTAGTCGACTCCGAAAAAGATCCGCAATGAGATTATCCGGAAAATCAGCTAGCTGAAGTGGTAGTGGGCTGGGTCATGGACTCATGGCTGTTGAAGCACCGATGGCCGTTGAAGCAGACGAATCCTTTAGAGGAGGCCGTGAAAAACGCAGCGTATGACCAATAATGACCATCTAGGTAAATTAACAAACAACCTGAAGAAAGTAGCTGAATTGTACTGGATGCGGAAGGAGAACGATTCAGTCTTGTCGCACAACTTGGGAGATGTCCAGCAGATTTCGTTAGGCTTATTTGATTTAAATATTGCATACAATTTTGAAACTTATGAGACTAATTACATAAGATAATTTCGAAACTGAAAATATATGAAACTGTATGCATTTTAATGGATATGGGCTTATAAACACATAGCCGAAAAGTAGCTTTGTTAAGTAATTATGAATATCGGAATTCCGATATTGAGTTTGTCAATTCCGGAACTGCAAAAACGTGAAAATCGGTCCGAGATTCCGGAGTTTCGAGATTCCGGAATTTCGGAATGCATGCACCCAGCATGCATGCGAAATGAAAATAAAAATATCAATTTCTAATGCAATTGAGGCCAAAATAGCGTCATTTAAATGAAGCGCCCCCTGGCATCGAGTAGTTGAACTCACTAGTTGTTGCGTACGATTTGATTAGAATGGAAAATCGTCTAAGTGATTTTGAGATGATCTTGTTATGTACTATTTAATTTTCAGTTGTAAATGTGTGAGTTTGGCGACACTGGTATCGTAGTAGCCATTCTAACCTTTAGTTGTATTTTCTGTGGATGAGAAGTATGTAAGAAGCTGATTTTTTAGCATGGACCTTTATTTTGATGTTCTAAAGATATACTGAAAAGTCTCATATAATCTCGTGTCTGCTTCACTAAATATTCATGGTCAAAGGGTCATGAAAATTGTTTTTTTTTTTTTCAAATATCTTGCTTCGTATGCGTCATACGACTTCAGAGTCTAAGGAACATTTGTAGCGAGCTACGCTATACTACCCTATCGCCTCAGAGAGTCGGTCAGGGCCTCGTCTCCAGTTTGCCTTTATTGGAACCCCAAGAGTGCCCGTAGGACTTTCAAGTGTGGTTCGCATTGGACCCCGGCCAGAGAGGGGCCGCCAGAGCTATATGCTCGGGGGCGGAAGTATCTAATGGCGTAATAGCAGGGAAACACTCTGGTCTGGAGACCCGGAACTAGAGTTGAGTCACTCATACAAGAGGCACTTCAAATGTCCCATATAAATCGGCAGAATGTCGCATAACCTCAAACATAATTTTTGTACCACTACAGTGTGACAAACACCAAATGAATTGAGATGTGACGACTTGAAGCGTGTACTATGAAAGAACGGCGTTACTTCATGACTTCACTCACTGACTGACTGTGACACTGACGCGTTCATGAATAGGACAATATGAGGGACAGTAGGACAAATGAAGTTTGTAACATTGAAAAGGTATTTGGAATATTCGAAAATTTTTGGTTGTTTGGTGTCATGTCCTTTTCTTTACTAATTCTTATCTATCTATCTTAACGAATGACGAGTGACGCTATTTAATTGATCGTCCAGCCCACCCTGGGCAATTAGCCCTGTCACCAACCTGCTGAATGGCTAATATTTTTCCCACGGTATGAGCTATTATCATTATATAGCTCATGACGACACAATAGAAGAACGAATACGTTTTTTTTTTGTAAAAAAACTGATTCCTTTGGTTTATGTTCACACAGAAATATGTATAATAATTTAATTAATTTTTATCACTCATTCACAGTGAGGAAAAAAATCCCATTAGTTCTACCATAAAACTGATTAGTATAACTAGTGGGAACAAACCATTCATACCTATTATCTTAGACAATGTAATCTCAACTCATCATCATCAATCTCAACTCAATTTACGTATTTCAGAATTAAAAAAAAAAAAATCTCAGCAACATGTCATTGTCCCACCTCATTTGAAGTGTGACAATGTCCCACCTCACCATGCAGAATGAGTTTCTCATATTGTAGCCAAAATGGTAATTAGTAAAATATGATGATATCTAAGGTTGTGAGTGATTTGTGTGCTATTTAAAACTTACCCTAAATCGGGATTACAGCAATATCACTTTATTATTAAATATGTAATATTTATTTATATTAATGTAAACACGTGTTTGCTAGGGCGCTTGACAGGTCGCGCGGACGCAAATTCATACGTGCACTTTCAAATCAGCCTAGAAGCGACTGCTGGAGGTGCGCGGTATAACGTAGTGGTTATATTCTCTTTGGTGCGCGGGCGCTATCTCTTCATTCTATGCGAACACTCCTCTCACACGGACACGACAACACCGCGAGTTCTCGGCGCGTTCCGATATGCATACAATCAATAACGACGTATTCGTTTATTGTAAATATCAATTGTAATAGTATCTTAATTATTTCAGTAAACAAATAGTTTATTTATTTATTTTTATAATTATATTATTATTCTCCTTAAGAAACTGTGTACATATTCAGCCTTCTACCAATATAAATTATTAATCATGTAACGTTTCGTTACAATATAAACTCATTGAATTTGCGTGTCCTACTCAACTTTGCCCGGAACCGTGAAACCGGGGCCATACCTCTCTACACCCTTAGCCACTATTAATGGTGTTGCCCCCTGCTGTCTGTACTGGCGGCTGTTTAGGGGGCCCAGCTAGTGAGTTTTTGAGTTGTGTGATGACATATAATTTTTTTTAAGTTGAGAGGCAGACTCCGTTTTCTTCCGGACAAAGAATTCATCAAATACCTTTTACCTAACAAAGCCTAAACAATTTTAGTTCCTATATTTCACAATAGTTCTGCCCCTTCCCGGGACGGAATATGACTGACTCTTATAGTGCAGCTGTGGACTCTCCCTAGTTAGTGCCCCATCCCATCTTTGATATAATTTCTCAAAGGGACGACTGCGAGCTGGAGTGTCCTCTGGCAAGCCTTCCAAAAGTCCAGATTTCTTCCTCATGGAATTTATGCCGAGATACATTAAAGAGATGGAAATTAGTATTTTGTATTTTCCTCGCTGTAGTGAGATGTAAAGTTGTGTGTTTCGCACGACTGCAAAATTATTTGCGTCTCGTACCTTTGAATCCTTCATCAACTCAGCCTTTCGCAGTCCACTGCTGGGCATAGGCCTCTCCCAAGTTGCGCCACAACACTCGGTCCTCTGCCTTCCGCATCCAGTCCCATCCAGCCACGTTCTTCATGTCGTTGGTCCACCTGGCGGGGCCGCCCTACGCTGCGTTGCTTGCTCGGTATTCAATATTCAATAACTCGGTAGGAAATTACTACTTTACACATAATTTCCCAGATAATTTTTATTCATTTTAATGGTGTGTCCACGTTCTTGGCGCCTGGTACGGGTGCTCCGTTCACGCTCTGGCAGGGTCGGCCAGCGATGGTCGGGAGCGAGAACGCTTGGGAAGGTGCCGTCTCCTTCTGTGGAGAGAGGAGGTGATGCTCGCGAAGAAGGCGGTGGAGAGGTTGCAAGAGGCGACGACCTTTTTCCCCACCCACCGGAGACGGACCGAGCGTCGCAAGAGGGTGTACGCTGACTTCCAGCCACCCTAGGAGTAGGCCTACTGTAGGCGGTGGACTCGGGGTACCCCGCCGTCCGATCAGTCAAGGCCCTTGACGGTGGCGCGTTGTGTTCCGCACGCGCCAGTTAGGAGGACGGTGCGGCCGATTGTGAGGCCGCACAGGGGGAAGGGGCTCACCTGCTAATGGCGAGCCGGGAACTGTCGGGGGTGGTTGACAAATGCAGAGCGTTTCCCACGGCCCCGACCAATGGTAGGTTAGAGGAACACTGTGGTATTTTTAGTCTGTAAAAGTACGACACTGGCTCCGCCAGAAAAAAAAAGATCGGCCAGTGATATTGGGTCGGGGAAAAGTTTCTTCGTATTTTATATACAAATTCATGTTTAACATAACATAACATAACATCACGCCTGTATTTCCCCGAAGGGGTAGGCAGAGGTGTATAGCACACCCACATTTTGCCAGTTATGTTATAGTCCCATGTAATAGGGGGCGAGCCTATTGCCATTAACCGGGCAAAAATCCAGACTCCGGGCTACTACTGAGAATTTCCTAATGAAAAAACCCAATAACACGTTGCCCGACCCGGGAATCGAACCCAGGACCCCACGCTCAGCAGTCGCACTTGCAACCACTAGACCAACGAGGCAGTCTAATTCAAGTTTATTATAATAAATATATGCTATCTTGTTCGATAACTTGTTGCCATCTTGTAAGTAGTGACAAATTGACATAATCCCATTGCTGTAGAAATCTTGGGAATTTTGATCAAAAAAGTGCGACAAGTAGTTTTGACAGTCCTTCCTTGATGTTAACCTAACACTACCCAAAGAATTCTGAAAAGAACGAACAGGTGAAAATCTGACGGTGCAAGGTCAGGACTACATAAAAGGGATCATTGTACTCATCATTATGAACAACTTTTACTATGGGACCAACCCTGAAATCGCGAAACTACAGTGCTAAAGTTACTTAAGTTGAGGATCTGACTGAGGCTCTTTCAGTGTAATGGCTCCTACGATGCCTTTACATATTTTAGACTTATTTTGGATGGAATCCTCTATGTATCCCTACATGAACATTAGTTTAGTTAGGAAAAGACTAAAAGCTTCATTTTATGTTTAGCGAGATTCCGTCCGCCTTTTTTTATTCGTCCAAGTTTTATACATACAAAATACGAAAAGACTTTTCCCCGGCCTATTAGATTAGGCGATTTACAGTTTGGCAAAATGACATCCAATTAATGGATGAAACCATCCATGAATACGGTACTAAAACTGGTAATGATGTGATTATGACGATTTTAAAATCATGAAAAAGTCAAAATTAAGTTACCTATCGTAGCCCAAGGGGAGGAGGCAATTGCTGCCATTGCCCCTCAAAGGGTCTGTGCCTGTTTCCTCCTATGGTATTATCTCCTCTTGCACATAATAACATACCTACTCAAATAAGTGTTAAATAATGTCTGTTTGTTTTAGATGAAATGACGCACGTACTAAATATATCACGACCGAAAATGATTTTTGCCTCTGAAGTTGGATTAAAACGAAATATCGATACTATTAAATCAGTGTCGAGTATCAAAAAAATTATGCAATTTAAGGGCAAATCCATCGCAAGCGGCGTTATTGAGTATACAAGTGTGGGAGTACAGGTGGACCCGTATGAATACGAGGCAGAGGAAGTCCAGGGTTGGTCCGACGTCGCCTACATACTGTATTCTTCAGGAACAACAGGGCTGCCCAAGGGGGTCATGCTCACATATCTTTTTTTTTTTTTTTTTTTTATTCTTAACGGGCTTGCGTTTGACCGCCACCTCACCTGATGTTAAGCGATGGTGCGGTCGACGATGGTACACGCTTGCCCAGCAAAAACCTATTCACTCGAGTCTTGAAGACCACCAGATTATATTTCTCGGGAAACACTGACGCCGGCAAGGAATTCCACTCTTTGGCGGTACGCATGATAAAGCTATTAGCAAACCGGTTCGTGCGTAAGGGTGGAATATCTACCATATAACGGTGGCGCATCGCCGTGCGTCTGGTCGTCCGATAATGGAAAGGGCTTGGGGGAATTAAATTGTGCAATTCCAACGCACACTCGCCGAAATGCATTCGATAAAAAACCGATAGGCTAGCAACTCTGCGCCGATGCTCGAGACTTTGTAGTTTGGCGTCGACCAGCGCATCGTTGCCAACGAGCCTCTTGGCGCGCCTCTCAATCGACTCGAGAGCCGCCAGTTGATATTTAGCCGAACCATCACAGAGATGAGAGCAGTACTCCATACAGGACCGAACTTGTGCTTGGTACAAATTGAGCAGCTGTTCAGGTGTGAAGTACCGCCTCACCTTAGAGAGGATGCCCAGCTTTTTGGCAGCAAGTTGAGCCTTGGACTCTATGTATGAGCCGAAGTTTAGGGTGGATGTTAGTGACACGCCAAGAAGCTCAAGGTGGTCAGTTATCGGCACGGATGCATCACAGAAAGTTGGAGTAAGTTCAAATTGACTCCGTTTAGCAGAAAACAGGCACGCCTGGGTCTTAGCAGCATTGAACTTGACCAAGTTAGCATCACCCCATTCGGAGACAACTTTCAGGGTCAAGTTCAAGCGTTCAACCATGGCCTCTCTAAGAGACTGGATTTGCGTCCGACTCGCTCGTGCATTGGATGTGTAACTCTCAACAACGGTGCTGTCGTCTGCGTACCCAAAGGTGCCGGGTCTTAGCAGATCATTTATGTGGAGCAAAAACAAAGTTGCGGAGAGTACTGAGCCCTGAGGGACCCCGGCATTTATAGCCAATTGGTCGGACGTGCAGCCGTCAATGACAACTCGGATCGACCGATCCCTCAGGAAGTCTGAGATCCAATTACACAGATCAGTAGGCAGGCCGAATGAAGGAAGCTTGTTTATAAGGCTATCGTGCCAGACCCTGTCGAAGGCCTTCGAGATGTCAAGAGAAACGGCAATCGCTTCTCCGTGTTTCTCGATGGCCTCGCTCCAAATGTGGGAGGCATACGCAAGAAGATCTCCGGTAGACCGGTTTCGGCGGAAACCGTATTGTCGGTCACTCAGAAGGTCATTAGCTTCAAGGTATCCTAGGAGCTTGTTATTAAGTACTCGTTCCATACTCTTACAGAGTATGGACGTTACTGAGATGGGCCTGTAATTAGCAGGGTCAGCACGACTGCCCTTTTTGGGCACTGGTTGCACATTAGCCTGCTTCCAGGATTTCGGCACTTTACCAGTCACCATCGAGAGACGAAATAGGCGTGTCAGGATCGGAGACAATTCAGGCGCACAGGTTTTAAGGACTATGGCTGGTATACCGTCGGGGCCACTGGCTTTGTTCACGTCAAGATTGCGTAGCGTTTTACGGACCTCCTTCTGGTGGATGCGAATATCCGACATACAAGTCTCACATCCATTTTGTGGAGAAGGGGGTGTAGCGCCACCAGCATCGAGACGTGAAGAATCCGCGTAGAGAGAGGCAAACAAGTTTGCCTTCTCCTCAGCAGTGTGGGCCAGTGACCCATCAGGCTTCAGCAGTGGAGGTAGTGAGGGGCGACAGAAGTTCGATTCGACCGACTTCGCCAGGGACCAAAACGCCTTACTACCCGACGGGTAAGAAGCAAGTTTGTTACCTATTCGGCCTATGTGGTCAAATCGAGCTCTGCGCAAAGCCTTCTTACAGGACTTGGCAGCCTTGTTGAAAGCTCTCTTCTTCTCGCTTAAGTCCTTAGTTTTGCGGTTTCGAGCGTCGACCCACTCCAGGTATGCCGTGTGTTTCAGCGCCTCAGCGCTTCTACACTCGGCCCCAAACCATGGACGAGCTTCGCCAGACATTGTTACATCAGAAAATGGAATGTAATACTCCATCCCCTGACGCAACACGTCCGTTACGGCGCTTGCACAAACTGAAGGATCATCAGAAGAGAAGCAAGTCGGCTGCCAAGGATAAGATGCAAAAAACGACCGCATCTCATCCCAATCTGCTGCTTTGTACCGCCACACTCGCCGGATGCCTCTAGGGCTGGGATCGGGCGGAGAGTAGACGGATACAGATTTCACCAGACAGTGGTCAGAACTACCTAAGGGTGATGATACCGACAAGGAATACCGGTCTGGATCAGTTGTCAGCAGAAGGTCCAAACAGTTGGCTGTGTGCGACTCAACATCAGGCACCCTCGTTGCCCCTTGGACCAGCTGGGTGAGATTTAACGCTAAAGCCAGCTTTCGCGTCTCTCTCCCTGCGTGGTCAGTTATCTGGTATGGGAAAAGCCACTCCTGGTGGTGGGCATTGAAATCCCCCAGAATCACTAACTGGGCCGAAGGGTACCGTTGCTGGGCCGCATCCGCCGCCTCACTAAGGTACTGTGTGAGCCTGGTTGTCTCCTGATCTTCGCTATGTGAACGGTAGACGCAGGCATACAGAATTTTCTCCATGCCTGTGTCAACCAAAACCCAAAGTATGGAGAAACTGGGATCTTCAAGGTTTCGGAGACGCCGATAGCAGATGTCGTCCCGGGCGTACAGGCATACGCCCGCACGTGGTTTGAAGTTGTGCTCCAGGGTAAACCCTGGGTAGGAAAGGTACGACACGTCAGACGGACATCCGATCTGCGTCTCCGAGAGAAACAGGAGTGATGGTTTATCAGTCTCGAGGTGGTGGTGGACTGCAACGAGATTTGAGTGCAGACCTCGGATGTTGTGGAGGTGCACTTTGAGAGAGAGGGAGTGCAGCCGCTGTGAAACCATTTTTCTCTTGCTTCTCTTTATCATTATTTTTGTCGAGTGAAGGAAGGTGAGGGGATGGCAGTGAAGTGAGGTTCCACGCTGCTAACGTTCAGACACACACTGACAAGTCACAACATTGGGGGACTAAGCCGGAGACTG
Organism: Asteroscopus sphinx; assembly: GCA_949699075.1. NCBI lineage: Eukaryota > Metazoa > Arthropoda > Insecta > Lepidoptera > Noctuidae > Asteroscopus > Asteroscopus sphinx. The sequence continues at coordinate 10,465,605 of OX453019.1, forward strand.
CGGGGACGCCCGAGCCCCCCCAGGAGTGTCCATCGGGCCCTCTCAACCGGTCGCCGACCGGCACGATGGCGCATCCCGGGATTTTTCGCTAGTTGGCGGGGCAGCCTTTCATGTGTGGCTAGCACACTAATTGGGCCCCCTACTACCTGCGGTCGGCCAGCGGTGCACCGTGCCTCGGATCCCGCTACCCTCCGCGATTAGCCTCCCGATGTGACAGTATCAGCGCGCGTCAGATTGGTCTGCTTGCAGTGAAACAACTATTTCGACCCATCCTCTCGAGTGGCTACACTGGGCATCGTACCGGAACACGACTGGGTCGCTTGGCGGCACGTCTTTGCCCGGTGGGTGGTCGCAAGCCGTCGGCTGAGGCCTACCACCAGTATGTCACCCGATTTGCACCACCCAGGGATCACGTGTAGGGATTCGGAAAAGGGGTACTCTCCTACGGACGTGGATGACTCGACCCCCAATATCTCAACGTGTTATACTCCGCCTCCAGTTTTGAGTATGTTTTTTTTTATTAGCTTAATGAATATCAGAGGTATTTAATGCCCACAACCAAGATACAACCTTATTCTTAGTTTATGCTAAACCTCTTAAGGGGTCATTGTACTCATAATTATGAACAACTTTTACTATGGGACCAAACCTGAAACCGCGAAAAAAAAACAGCTGGTCCCTATATTTTGTCGATTGTGAACATAAATGTAGGGATCAGCCGATTTTATTTTCGATTTCAGGGTTGGTCCCATAGTAAAAGTTCTTCATAATGGTGAGTACAATGACCCCTTAAGAGGTTTAGTATATACTAAGAGTAAGGTTGTATAAGGTCTTATTTTAATAATGGCAAATATTTAAAGATCGAATCGCGAAAAAAAAACTGATGTTCCCTACATTTGTGTTCACACTAATCGTCAAAATGTAGGGAACAGCTGATTGTTTTTCGCAATTTTAGGGTTGCTCCCATTGTAAATGTTGTTCGTTATGATGAGTTCATTCACCACTTTAAATATTTGCCATTATTAAAGTAAGACCTTAATAATGATATTTATGAAATTTCCATATCTAAAAACAGTCAGCAGAATAGATTTAGCAATGTGGAGGAACGAGGTATCGTGAGGATCCTCCGACCAGTCTGGGACTGCGCCTGGCGGGCTACTGCCCAACGGTTGAAGTTGGGACCTTGTATATATTCAAAGTCCGTGGCATACTCTGCGTGCGTGATTCAGGAGGTTCTCTTGTAGAAGGATAGATGTCGCTACTTTCCTCTCGTGCGTGATTACAGGATTGCTGGCGTCATTAACCATATCAGTGTTAGTTTCCATGTAGCGGATAGATGTCGCTACAGCAATAAGCCAGAGAGAAACTCGTATATAACCACTGAGGTATGTATTATAAATAACTACTCAACTCATCAGCATCAAGTTTACAATCTACAATCGTCAACGCTAATAGAAAACAATCAAAAAGAATGGGAATGACATATTGTTACGAAGGTGTTGCTGGAAGTGAACCATGGTGTGCGGGTTCTCCTGAACCTGGGGGTCTACTCCCGTTCGACGATATTTGATGAATCGTACGATTCATCGCACAATTTGCTACTCCGGTCAACCATCGTTCCCTTATCGCATGCGATGATCGTGTTTTGACGTTTGTTTTTCTCATCTCCGGTAAATTGTATACGTCTATGAACCGTAGTCTATCTTAATTGTGCCTTTTTTATGTGCCTATCTTTATTATGTAAGTATCAGTCGGAACGAAAGTTCGTACTTCGTTTGTCGTTCGTAAAACGCGAGTAGACCTACTGGGCGTAGGTGACGAATGCAGTAACACGAAGTGTCAAGACATGTTGTTTATTCGAAGTTTCACAGCAAACAGCCGGCAAAATGACAGTTACACGTTATTTTATAATTTCTAGGAATCTAGTGTTGCCAACTTGATTAATTAAACTTTTAATCGATAAATCGTTAAGTAAATTGATAATTAGGCTAAAATTATATAATATGATCAAGTTGGCTAGTGACCAGATTTATTAAATAATTTAATTGGCTTGATATAAATATGATGAATTGAAAGTATAATAATTGACTCTAAATACAAGACATAGTGACTTCATTCGTTCCTTCCGCTGATAAGAAGTGCTCTCTGGGTTGGCTGATCCACGATCACTGAGGTACTAATGGTACTATGTACTACGTAGTACATATTACCTCAATGTCCACGATCTTGTAACAATATCTGAACGAAAAAGTCATTCGTTGAGATATGTCATTCCGATACATTTGGATTGTTTTCTGTTTTCTATAGCGTTGACGATTGTAGATTGTCAACTTGGCTAGGGGGAGTAGGGGGTAAGCTATTCCTATGCAAGCTATTGTAAATAATGTTTTTATAGGTAGGTACTTTGTATAACATTTATCTATATAAATTCGGGAATGTAATTAAATAAATAAATATAAATATTCTTGGGACTACCAAGTACCAACGTACGAAATTATTAGGTATTCGGTACGTGATGCACCCCGCTAGTAATAAATAATTCAGTTATCAAAGTGCCAGATTGTCATCAATTTGAAGTTATTAACGTTGCGTTGTAATTATTTATTTTCGCAAAATATTATAGTTCACTAAGGTAGCAGCAATGATTTCAAAGGGAGGATACGCGCACAGTGTGATAAGATCCCGGTTTTTGTCTCATCGTGTTTTTATCGAGTTAATTGATAGAGTTTACAATCCCGACGATTAGAGTAAAACTCCGGGTTCGCTAAGAATTGAGCTTTTTTTAAAAAAAAATGTCAAAGTTTCGCAATATCAGACTCTTGAAAAATTAAAAAAAAATCATTATAACTTAATGGAAGTACTTATTACAGAATTTATTTATTCTATCGAAAAATGGTATAATGCCGACCGTTCTATCAATTCCTGTTGCATTAGTATGAATGGGTCGAGAGATATGATTTTTTTTCTCATTTTTCGTTTTCATTTTTTTATTCATCTAAACCGCCGTAGTCACCTACTACGGCGGTCGGTCATTCCTACATCAAAAAATTGCTGATACTTTCTATTATGTGTAGTATTAATTCCAAAACCTAACTCATTGGTTTCCAGCAGTTATTGGAGATTCAAAATTTTCCTTAGGGGTGACACTTTCATGTATCCGAAAAAAAAAACCAATAAGAATATATTTTATCTGAAAAAAAAGAAGGTGTTTTAAATACTTTTTAATAATTAATATGGAGTTGGCTGTTCGAAAGTAAAATGTATATGAATTTGTAAAATATTATGTAGGCTAACCGAACTAAAATTCATCTTCATTGTTAGTTACAATTAATTCAACATGAGAATAATTATTATCGATGGCTAGTTTTTTTTCATTAACAGGTCTCAATAAAGACAATGCGGCCGGTGGCAATGGGATTTTTTTAGCCTTTTTTTTTTCTCTCTAAGAGGTTGTAATCAGAGATAATTGGATCCGATGAGACTAAAGCTCTGTAATTACCGGCCAAGAGCATGTCGGGCCATGCTCAGTATTATAGGGTTCCTTAAGTAGGTGTAATTACAAACGAATCAAATCGAATATTAATCATGGCTATTTTAGTTTTTGCAATAATCGGCAGCATTCGCGACTCAGAGCGTGTTGTTAGTAGCGCCATCTAGGGTTAAATTCAAGAAGCCAAATTTAAGACGTTTGTCATTTCAAAGTTACTTTTTGTGATTTTTTCAAATAGAAAGTAGCTAAAGGAGCATTATTTGCTATGATAATTTTTCTCTAAGGTCAATGACCTTTGAACTAGGACGTTTTAAGTATTTTTCAGTTTTCTCTCTATAACTCAAAAAATTATAATCACATTATACTCGAAATAATTTTAAAAGAGAGTTTTCACAAAGGTCTATCAATGTGGAAGATTATAAGTTTCTACATTGCATAGTTTAGAAATGGCAGGGGGGGGGGACACATTGCAAGCCACTTTGGCGGGCTATATTTCGCAGATGGTACACCTGATAAAAAAGTGGTGTATCAAACATTACCTTCATTTTAGTAGACCTATTCAATGATATCCCACACGAGGGGGTGCAGCGAAAAAAAATTTTTTTTCTCCATTTCACATGTATGGACGCCACCCCTAAAATACGGAAAAACGATTATTTTATTCTTTTAAAATTGAGATCTATATGTAGACTATTTTTTAACAAAATTTCATTTACTTATGTTTATAACTGTAGAAGTTATTAAGCTGTAAAGGATTAGGACAGACGGACAGACGGACAGACGGACAGACGGACAGACGGACGGACATGACGAAACTATAAGGGTTCCTTGTAGGACTTCGGAACCCTAAAAAGGTCAAACATAGTTGCTTCACGAGATTTTTTTCTGGTATCGTGCTCTCTGTCAAACCTCCAAAAGGAGAACATTCAGCGTTCATACATTTTTGGGCCTTTTCTCAAGCCAGAAAAAAATAATGTTATAAATAGTTAGAACTAGTCATTTTGAGCAGTTGTTATTATTGCACCAAAGCTGTAGGGTCATTCTGCGACCTGCTATACGGGTTCGAAAAATAGAGATTTTCATACGAGATTTAGTCATTTTGAGAAACAATTCGTCAGTTTGAGCAATTGTTATTGTGGGTCATTCTGTAACATTTTCTACAAGATCCTGTCATATAGAGCAATTGTCATTAAGACGCAAACAACGCATAAACGCAAGCTGAAGTGCACAATAAGCTACCTGTGGATTATATCGCTTTCTATGATTGCTCCACCCCAGTTTGAGAGTCAGCGGAATATAGACATTCAAAAATATCACTAAATATGAGTTTAGATTTCTTTTATTAGTTATCCATGCGAGTTTAGTTGCATCGGACGGCTACCTGCTTGCTTTTCATTGACATCTATCTGGCGAAGTCAGTGTGTGAATGTGGCGTATCATGATGTGCCTGGGCATCTCATAAAGCGGGGCTTTTTCATTAATTGACAAACTAATACCCACGATAACTTAAAATCGCGGACGTTCTCAAAAAATGCCAGGTTAACAGTACTCTAAACCGATGAGCATGCATGACGAGGTTAATAAACGTAGATGAAGCGAAAGAGGTGTGTCAGGATCGTAGCAGGTGGAAACCCATAGTCTCTGTCTACCCCAATAGGCAACATGCGTGATAATATGTATGTATAACTTAAAATGCAAAAGATTAACGTTTGAAGATTTGCCCAGCCATGTTTGGGTATCAGCCATATCGATCTCGTAGGTTAACCAAAGTTTTAACAAAGAAAATTGTGGCACCTTGACTCGGATAGGTTAGGTTTCAGTCACTGCGCTCGCTCACTAGACCCCGTCACTCCCTTCGATTTTATGTACTTTGGATACATTATTGCAATCACATTTCCACTGGCGAACGTGACTTGCAATACCGTTTAGGCAACAGTCGAGGTGGTATTGTAGTTATTATGGGCAAAGGTTGCTCATCAGGTGGGCGTAAAGCTCGTTTCACCCCATAAATAATACCCTACCCCTACAGGATCGATATGCCCAAACATGACTGAGCAAATCGTCAAACATTTAGCATTTTATGTAATGGTGTGTATTAGCTGGTTAATTCATCAAATAGCTTCGTTTCTTAAAGACACGAATAGGCACATCATGATCTGCCCAATTCTACGATCGGACTTGGACAGATAGGTGTCAATAATACGAAATGGTAAACTTCCGTTTCCGTTATCTCTGTCTCGCTCACTCTCACAATGGGGTGGAACGAGCAGAGAAACCGGTAGATATAGTCCATAGGTAGCTTATTGATATTGTGCACTTAAACTTGTGTTTATGCGTTGTTTGTGCCTTAATAACAATTCGCCAAAATGACAATCTCTTGTATGAAAATGTCACAGAATGACCCACAGCTTTTGTGCCATAATAAAAATTGCACCAAATGACCAATTGTTGCTCAAAACGATGAGCTCTCGTATGAAAATCTCTATTTTTCGAACCCGTATAGCAGGTAGCAGAATGACCCTACAGCTTTGGTGCAATAATAACAACTGCTCAAAATGACTAGTTCTAACTATTTATAACATTATCTCTTAAATCTCTATTTACAAATCTTTAAAACAGAATAGAGAATCACTTCACAGCTTTTTGGATGTCTTTGTCTCGCTCACTCTCACTCTAGGTGGAGTTAGCAGATAAACCAGTGCTGTCCACAGGTTTCCTGAGCTACCTGTGCTTGAGTATATGCGTTATTTGCGTCCTGCTCTAAATTAGGAGCTTTCGTAAAAAATGACAATTTTTAAAGCATTATAACAGGTCTCAGAATGACCCCACAGCTTTTTTGCCATAGTAACAATCGCTCAAAATGACCTATTGTTGCTTAAAACGACAAGCTCTCATATGAAATTATCTGTTTTTCGAACCCTTGTGGCAGGTTACAGAATCACCCCACAGCTTTGGTGCTATAATAACTATTGCTCCAAATGACCAGTTCTAACGATTTATAGCATTATTATTTTCTGGTCGGCACTTTCAGAAAAGGCCCGTTTGAATGATGTCCTTTGTTGCGTGACTCAGCCGCTTGTTCAGAGAGCATGCCAATAGGTAAATTTGATTTTTCTATAATGTTCCACACATGTACTAAAATTTTGTAAAGCGTGACAGTCATAGGATGCCATCCATACTTCGCAACATATTTGTATGCCAACTCTTTGCAAAAAGTTGCGAATTTTTCAGAGTCAATTGGCAGGTTACTAGACAAAACTGTTAAAATAACATATAATCCATCTAATAGCCACTGTTCAATGTTCAAAATGTTTGCTCTAAAGAATTGTTATAAATCAAAAAGTATAATAAAATTGATTTAAAAGACTTGTAAAATACAAAGGTATACTAAAATTCATTCAAAATAAGTTGTAAAATAAAAAAGTAAAACAAAATTCATTTAAAAGAATTGTAAAATTAATAATAAAAAGAACTAAATTGAATACAATATTTAATAAATTGTCAAAAATGTTGATATATTACTCATGTTTAATGTTGATTGATATACTTATGAGACATCGGAAAGGATTTTCTTTTATTTACTATTAGTTGAGTCTTTTCGGTTGGAATTTATAGATGGTTTCCAAAAAAGGTGTATTAGTCAACATGATACCAATTTCTCAATTAGTTTTTTAATTTCCTTTATAAAATTACTCAATCTTTGCCATCTAAAGCACAAAATAATGATATCTTGTTATGGTCGTGATAAGGAACCTAAAACTTAATAAAAATAAACAAATTATGTTTTGGTTGAAGTGGCAGCCCTATGTGCGGATATTTCGGATATTACTAAAATTTCCAATAACTCCTGGAAACCAATGAGTTGGTTTTGGAATTAATACAACACATAATAGAAAGTATCAGCAATTTTTTGATGTAGGAATGACCACCTACTACAGCGGTTTAGATGAAAACGAAAAATGATAAAAAAAAACATATCTCTCGACCCATTCATACTAATGCAACAGGAATTGATAGAACGGTCGGCTATTATACTATTTTTCGATATAATAAATAAATTCTGTTATAAGTACTTCCATTAAATTATATTTTTTTTTTTTTCATTTTTCAAGAGTCGGATATTGCGAAAATTTGACATTAAAAAAAAAAGCCAAGTCATAGTGAACCCGGAGTTTTACTCCAATCGTCGGAATTGTAAACTCTATCGATTAGCTCGATAAAAACACGATGAGACAAAAACCGGGATCTTATCACACTGTGACGCGCCCGTCTAAACATTTTGCATAAATCGTCTTCATACAAGCAAAAGTAGCGCCATCTCATCTGTCATACATATTTGTATGCCACGTGGTTTGCCACGTTTCATAGGTCGACGACGTGACCTTGTACGTGGGTACATGATTTACGCTAGTAATATATAAGTCTATGGGTAGCAGACAAATATGATTTCGCAATAAATAGATACAATGATGTAGTATGAGCTCACATGCCAATGAAAATAACACAATCACAGATAAAGAATCCATGGATACCGCCATAATTTGTCGCCGCTCTTGTATCCATGTGTCAAACGAGGTATTGTTTTCTCTGTTTATTTCACGGAGTTAAAGAACGAGTAAAAGAGAGTCTCGCAACGTCGCACTGTCTGTGTAACCTGTGTCACCTAATGTCCCACTTGGCCGGCCAAAACATTGCGTCTTGGTGCAGTAAATATGCAAATTATTTAATAATCTCAGTGGTTTGGCTAGAACTAAATGAATAAAGTGAAAATATGTCGTGTGTTCCGTCTGGTAACGTCTGGTACGTTCGGCGTAAAGAATTGCACCACTCCATAGATGGATGGGCACCAGCGTTCTCTGAGTATTTAACCAACCAACTGCGATCGCCAACAGGCGGGTTGGCATATCCCCCCAAACTGCTTGGGGGAGGCCTATGTCCAGCAGTGGACGTCTTTCAGCTGAAATGATGATGATGATGATGTCGTGTGTCGCTGTCTGATAACGAAATGGGGCGTAAAAGACCCAGAATTATCATTTCACACGTAGTAAGTGTCAACAACAATGTTATCGGATATTTATTAGAAAATCGATGAGCATTAAGGATTTATATTATTAATAGTAAGATTGTCTTAAATCATATTTATAAAAAAACACGTGTTTTAAGAACAAATGCGCTTATAATGTACATAATACCTATGCCGAAATCGAGGCTTAGTTATAAGTGTAAAGAAATATGTCATAAGACAGTAAGTTACTTGCTAGTTGGGATGTGTGTGTCTGTGTGTGTTTAAGTATAACTTAAACATGCGCAGTGATCGATTTAAACGATTCTAAACTTTATGTCATTACAGTAACATGCGCAGTGGCACCATCTTTGTTCAATCAAGTTAATTTGCCGGTAGGTATATGTATTGTGTAATGTAGATAAATTCACATGATTAGAGGACATCTAAAATACGGTCATCTATTTCATGGATCAAGTAGTTTGTGATGGTAAATTTTTCTTTTCTTTCATTTTCCAGAGCCGAGATCAACCCACAAAACTCCATATTACTAACGGTAGTGCCGTGGTAATAATAAATAAATTTAATAATAATAATAAATAAATTTATTGACACCAAAAAAATATTCCGTTACAGACATGGTTATATGACTTATAAGATAAAAAGCTAATAGGAAAAACAATGCAACATGGGAGCATCTGCAGCCGAACTAGGTGAAAAACCTGTATCTCGGCATACAGCGCCAAACCCCTCAGCTTATGAGACAATATGTTATTATAAAATTTAAGCCAACAAGCACAAATTTGTTATACATTGTTCATTAATTTCAGTATGATGAAGTAAACATAATTAAATTAAAAAATTACTTAAACTAAACTTACTAAGGTGTGAGAGAGAGAGTGAATGAGTTGAGTTAATGTGTTTGTGTGTTTTTTATGTGTGAGTAGTGTGTATGTGTATTATTTTGCAATCAGTGTCAAAAAGTTTTTTTTTATTTTTATTAATATAATTTGAAGTTAGTCAAGTATGGTTATTCAAGTACAGTTAGCAGCAATTCAGTTTCGTCATAAGTTAAGGTTAATAAGTATTCTTTCACCCTAATTTTACACTGAGTGTTATTACAAGAATAAATATCCAACTTATTATTAATTTTGTCATAGACATATGGGCCCAAAAATACATAAAATCTTCTAATAAAAGATGTGTTTGGTTTGTGAGAACGAGGACACACAAAGTGTCTCCTGCGCTTATATTTTAGACTAGAGTCATATATTAATTCTTTATGTTGCTTTAGGACGATAGTAAATAAATAGAGCTGTCGAACACTAAGTACTTCACAGTATTGATACAAAATTGTAGTAGAAAAAAGACGAGGCTTAAAAGTGCAAATCTTAAGGACAGCACGTTGAGCAATTTCTAAAGGTTTGATTATAGTTTTAGGGGCTCCTCCCCAGGATGAGATGCAGTACGTTGCTACAGACTGGCATAAGGCGAAGTAGATTTGTTTTAATATGAATGAATCAACAACATGTCTAAGTTTTTTGAAGACATATATGAGCTTTCTGATCCGAGTGCTAAGTAATTTTATATGGTCTTTAAAACTGAGATTACTGTCTATAATGACCCCTAAATATTTGATGTTGTTAACGTGTTCTATTGGCTTGCAAGTGCAGTTTATTTCTGGGGTACATTGATGAGGGACTATGTTGTAGTTGTTCAATGTTAGTCTTGGTTGACGGATGCTGAAGGTCAGATATTTAGTTTTATTACTGTTTAGGGTCAGAAGATGTAATCGAAGCCAGTTGTTAACAATATTGAACCCATTTTGCGCAGCATTAAAGGCCTCATCCCACGTATTGGCAGAGAAGAAGAGAGCTGTATCATCAGCATATGATATAATATCGCCTTTGGGAATACTGATACTTGTGAGATCATTTATATAAATGAGAAAGAGGGTAGGGCCTAAAATACTGCCCTGGGGAATGCCGAAGGAAACAGGAAGATCTGTGCTTACGTGATTACCTATACGGACACACTGATTCCGCCCAGTTAGATAGCTCTCAAAAAGTCGCAGTTGAGTTCCTCTAACTCCAAGCTTTTCGAGTTTGGTAATTAAGATGGAAGGCGAAATCGTATCGAAAGCTTTTTTCAAATCCAGGAAAATAGACAAGCATTTATGACCTCTATCTAGACTTTCACTTATGTAGTTAGTAAGAGTATATACTGCTTCGTCCGTAGATCTGCCTGCTCTAAAACCAAATTGATTTTTTGCCAAAAAATTATGTTTCTCTAAATAATTTGTAAGTCTATTATTTATGATCTTTTCTAATATCTTAGACATAGAGGGGAGAATTGAGATCGGACGATAATTTGTAATTTCATTTTTATCGCCACTTTTAAAAATAGGACGGACTTCAGACCTTTTTAACTGGGCAGGGAAAAACCCTGCTTGCAGGCATAGATTGAATATATAAGTAAGAGCCGGGGCGAGAAAGTTAATATGTTGTTTCAGGAGTTTGTTTGAAATTTTATCTCTGCCTACCGAACATTCTGTTTTCAATCCCATAACGAGGCGAATAATCTCATCTTCACTAGTATCCTCTAATACGAATGACTTAAGATTTTGACAGCAGTTAGTTTGAGTCATCACTATGTCCGAATTAGAACTAATATTATTTTGTGGTTTTATGCAATCTTCAGCTAATGTCTTACCAACGTTTATGAAGTAGTGATTTATGTCATTTAAAGATTTATCAGGCGATGAATTAATTTTCAATAGCTCATTAGGGTTACTAGGTACTTTGTTCATGTAAGAGATGTCTTTGAGAACTTTCCAGAGTTTTTTTGGATTATTTTTAGTTTTTTCAACCTCAGATTTTTCGTAAGCATGTTTTACTTTCTTCAAAATAGTATTGCAGAAATTCCTGTACCGCGTATATGTTAATTTCAGAGTTTCATTATTAGGTGTTGCTTTTAATTTTAAATGTAGTCTGTCTCTGTTTTTCATGCATCTTAATAACCCAATAGTTATCCAGGGTTTGATGATTTTTTTACGCCTTGATGTTAAGATAACTTCAGTATTCTTATTTATTGCATGTTGTATCGCAGTTGTTAGGTAATTGAAACAATAGTCAGGATCAATATAATGGAACAAAGGTGCTAAATCGATGTTTAATATGTCTTGCGTTAGGGTTTCGTTATTAATTTTACTGTAGGTTAAGTTTGTAAACGTTCGTGGTGGTTTGAGATCCATACATACTAATACCGGATAATGATCCGTTAAAGAAGTTTGGGGAATCAAGGTATGAATAGAGTATGAGCTCTTCAGCAATACATGGTCCAGACACGTACCACTTATATGCCGGGTGATTTCAGTATGCGCAGGCAGTAATCCATGACAGGCTGTTAGAGTTAAATATTTTTCTCCGGTCATGTCGATTCTGGTACGATTAATAGGAATATTTATATCTCCTATCAGCATAATGTTATCTGTTTTTTCCAGTTTAAGAAACGTTTCATTTAAGGAATCCATGAAAGGGTCTAAGTTTTTATATGAAGGAGAGCGGTAAATCGAAACAATTGCCATGTGATTTCCTAGCCGAACTATTAGACAGTTCCCTTCTTGAAATGGCGGTTCTTCTGCTATTATTTCAAGGTGGTCTTTGTAATAAATAACGACCCCGTCATTTTGTATAATGTTTCTTCTAGTCGAGATCGAAAGGTAGCCCTGCATACTTGGTATAACGCTTGTATTTAATAGCCAACATTCCGTGAGAACCAGTATGTCACACTCAATTTTTAACCTCTTTAATAATAATTCAAGTCCATGCATGTTACAATTTACGCTGCGTATGTTTTGAGTGAGTACAGTCAATCGTTTGCTAGGCGAAAAAGAGATTAATTTATGACAGTCATCTAGATCGCAGATTGAAGCTTTAGAGACATTGTAGTTGTCAATATCATTAGATAAGGTATTTAGGTCACCAAAAATGATTCAAGGTATAAAATTGGTCAAAGTAAAAATGACAATTATAATAAAAAAACAATGTCAATTTATTGAAAATATGATTACGGCCATACTTGTTAAATTTACTCTTCGGTACATAACATGCTTGTTGTGTGAAAGTAGTCTGTGAAAGTATATACTTATGATGTTTTATAGATGGTGTACTGTGAAAAAAATTATGTGTGATGATAATGTTGATTGGTATTATTGTGGAGATAAAGTTATAATATAATAGTAAAAAAGTAGCATGCATAACATAAAGTTTACGACTAGGGAAATGCGATAACAATATTTCGAGGACTAGTCACTCTGTACACATCAGTTTCTCAATATCAGATTCCGCGGTAATTCGAATTTGAGGATCATTGACCTTTTTACGAAGGTACACTATACCATTTGAGGTCCAGCAAAACTTGTAATCACGGCTCCGCTGAAACGATCTGGCCTGGTAATACAATTTTTGCGCTCTGTGTGTAAGACATTCTGATACGTATACCGGTTTTACTGGAGTATGAATTTTAAGATGCGAGGTATTGAGTTTATCTCCTTTTGTCTTTGATTTATTAAATAATTTTACTCCACTGATGACTTTGTCTTTTGTGAGAACTGTGGTAAAATCAACAATGATTGGGAAAGAGTTGTCTTTTGATTTTAATCGATATATCTCTTTTATCTTGGAGCTTTCAATATCGACGTTTAATGACGCCCCCATGTTCAGGACTATGCTGCAGAGGTCCTCCTTTGTCTCATTGTCTGTTTTAGGGATGTTTCGGATTTCTATACCGGTCGCTCGGGATTTACGCTCCAAGAGTTCTACCTTTTCTTCCAGTTGATGAATGGTTTTTTTATCCTCTTTCCTTTCCGCCTCTAAAGTTGCAATACGGCCAAGGAACTCATCGTATTTACTTGACATGACCTCGACACTGCATTTTAAATCCATGTTTTGTTGTATAATGCTGCTGATCTTTCCCATCAGGTCCTCAACGCGTCTTTCCAGCTTATCAGAGAAAGTAGTAAACGTAGTCAAAGTTACCGGCGCAATGTCCTCTTCGCCTTCAATCTTCCTTTTTTTGCGCTCAGTGTTAGATACTATTTGGGATAGATCCGGTGCCGATGCGCATAGGTGTGGTGGTGATTTATGCGCAAGTTCACGAACTGGCGGCGGCGCTAGGCTTTCAGTTGAAGTTGCAATTGATGACGTCGGCAGAGGTGAGGGGGGAGGCGTGCGATTGATAGGCATGATTCTTCTGGGAATGCAGTGCAAGTACCAGGATAGTAGATATCAGTGGTAGTTAAAAAAAAAAAAAAAAAAAAACTCAAATGGTGGTAAAGACGAATGAATCCAACGACTTCCGTTCTTTATAAGCAGCGAGATTACTAGGACGACTGAAATAGCGCTAAATAATTACATCGACGCACCGACGCGATTTCAGTATAATAAATACCGCTAAGTACCAGAAGCGCATAAGCAACAGGTAGTAACTTAGTTCAGCGGCAACGTCGCTTGCGAGGGCGGAGCTATTGTGTGCAGCAGAGACGGAGGTGCGTACCTTCTATTGACTTCGCTGGGCGGAGCGCCGCGCAAAGGAGACAGCAGGATACCGCAGGTCCACAGCAGGATGACCGTGCGCAGGGAGGTGGAGCTTTCCGGACGATAAGATAGTCTTCGCCGCGGAGTGTATTATGAGAGATCCTTCAAGTTATGGACTCCTAATTTTTTATTCCGAATTTAAAAGTTCGAAAAACTAATTAAATATTTAAAATAAAAATGTATGGGTCTAGAAACACGTCAGCTCGTGATCGAGGTCCAGGGGGAAGGGGTGGCGGGGGAAAAACATGAAAAAAAAAATTTTTTTTCGAGAGTAGGTTTTTTTTCAAGAGTACGAAAATAAAAAGTGGTAATGCGGTTATCGTATATGAGTTGATATTACATTTTTTTTTGTTCAATAAGAAAATACCTACCATTTGTTTTCAAACATAGGGCAGGTGTGACAGGGCTAGGAAAATCGTGTACATTGCGCACAATTTAAGATTGCAATCAGTACTTAAACATCAACAAAATTAACAAAAGCAGAAGTTAGTCGAGTCCCTGATAGTATAGTCGTTGATTCAGAATCAGATGAAACAAATACAGACACAGAAAATTAAGTATTTTCTAAGTTCAAAATAATAGGTACTCATTGATTTAAACATATTTTGACTTTAATTAAAAACAAAACAATCAAATTTAGTGTTTTATTCCATTTTAGTTATTGTGTTTAACTTTATCTGAAAAAAACCAAATTTAGAAAAAAAACGACGGTGGTAAGATTTTTTCATGTTTTTTTTCAAGATTGTGAAAAAAAACATTTAGTTATTTTTCAATTTACATCTCTACGAATGATTCAAAGCATTCGAAATATCAGGAAAAGCAATGTTAATAATAATACGCGATGTAATCTGGTTAAACTTGTTTTATTACGAAAGAAAACGATTCGAGAATCGAACGCATTCGGAAAAGCTATTCATAGTTCTTTAATTTAACATCGAGTGCACAAATGAGTCTCGGAAGAGTTTCCGTAAATTTCGAGCTGCGTTTCCGAATCCGTTCGGTTCTCAAATCGTTTTATTTCTTAATAAAACAAGTTTAACCGAATTACTTTGTGTATTATTATTAAAATTGGTTTTCCTGTCGTTTCGAATGCTTTGCAGCATTCATGTGGTCGTTTTGTTTCATGTGCCGGTCAAATTTCACATCGGAAACGGAAACTTTTCGAACGTTTGTGATATTTTACCTTCCTCTCAAACTACCTACTGAACGATTTCCTTGGGCAAACTTGTAGGTGACAAGTTTGGCAACCGTACCTCCTATCGTGGTGTTTCTGGCGAAGGCACCTATTGTGGAGATATACGACTTGTCTTCCATCACATCCGTCTGGTGTGGGGCCGCTCCGCTGACTTCGGAAACTATCGACCAGGCCATGAAACGGTAAGGATCCATTTCTGAACATAACACACAACACATAATAATATAGGATTTAACACCATTAGAATGATTACCTACCTATTTAATTTAAAAAGCTTGGCCGGTAACGGCCTAGCATTTTGAATGGAAGATTATGTGTCAGGTACAATACATTACCTATAACAAAAATGAAATAATGTTTTGAGGGTTTAGGTAAATCAAAGGTTTGGAACCACCTTAGTAAACACAAATACCGCAGTTGGTCCATAGACTTATATATTACTAGCGGTTGGTCGCACAATTTGTACAGAAGACAAAAAATATACCTACCTACGCTATTGTTTTTCTCGACCTATCCAAAGCGTTCAATTCTGTATATGTCCCATTTAACAAGGTTTCTATGTCTTCATTTGTTATCAATGGTTTGTTATACGCTTGAGTCACTTTACATAGTTTTACTGCAAAAGTGTAGTTCATATTTTGACATTTGACACATACATACACAAAAAGTGCATAAAAAGGTGTTTAAGCCCGGCTAGGCGTATTAATAGTCCGAATTTGTAATAAGGTGGGTTTTGTTTTTATGAATTTCAGTATGCGAAACTGTAAGGGCATATTCCAAACGTACGGCATGACTGAGACTTCACTGGCAGCTACAAAAGACATTGACGATGAGAAGATATTGAGAAAGCCGGGAAGCGGTGGCTATCCTCTTCAGGGTGTGAGGGCCAAAGTAAAATTCCATTTTATTTAATTTTCAAACGTATTTTACCACGTTTTTAGGGTTCCGAAGTCCTACAAGGAACCCTTATAGTTTCGTCATGTCCGTCCGTCTGTCTGTCTGTCCGTCTGTCCGTCTGTCCTAATCCTTTACAGCTTAATAACTTCTACAGTTATAAATATAAGTAAATGAAATTTTGTTAAAAAATAGTCTACTTATAGATCTCAATTTTAAAAGAATAAAAAAATCGTTTTTCGGTATTTTAGGGGTGGCGTCCATACATGTGAAATGGAGAAAAAAAAATTTTTTCGCTTCACCCCCTCGTGTGGGGTATCAATGAATAGGTCTACTAAAATGAAGGTAATGTTTCATACACCACTTTTTTATCAGGTGTACCATCTGCGAAATATAGTGCGCCAAAGTGGCTTGCAATGTGTCCCCCCCCTGCCATTTCTAAACTATGCAACGTAGAAAGTTATAATCTTCCACATTGATAGATCTTTGTGAAAACTCTCTTTTAAAATTATTTCGAGTATAATGTGATTATAATTTTTTGAGTTATAGAGAGAAAACTGAAAAATACTTAAAACGTCCTAGTTCAAAGGTTAGAGAAAAACGATTTTAGCAAATAATGCTCATTTAGTTACTTTTTATTTGAAAAAATCACAAAAAGTAACTTTGTGTTATGTTGAACAAACTTCTTCAATTTGGCTTCTTGAATTTATTGCTAGATGGCGCTACTAACAACACGCTCTGAGTCGCGAATGTTGCCGATTATTGCAAAAACTAAAAAAGCATAGCCATGATTAATATTCGATTTGATTCGTTTGTAATTACACCTACTTAAGGAACCCTATAATACTGAGCATGGCCCGACATGCTCTTGGCCGGTTTTATTATTAACTCGCTTTCAGTCTTGCAATCGATATCAAACTAACTTCCCAATGAGCTAGAGACATAAAACTTTAAACGTAGCTCAGAACTGGATGACAATGCATTAACTCGCTTTCGTCACAGCGGTGACACTCCCCTGTACGTGTGAGCTCGCTCGCCGGTGACCTTGAGGGAGCGCGTTTCCATGCAATATATTGGCTGGGGCAGCCGAGAGACTGCTGTTTCGTAAAAAAAACGTGGTATAAAATAGTACATTACTGTCGAGGCCTGAAATGAAGCAATTTACGGCCGAGTAATATTGGAAGTACGAGGCGAAGCCGAGTACTTCCCAAGTGATTTTGAAAGGACGAGGCGCAAGCCGAGTCCTTTTTAACTAAACGAGGCCGTTAATTGCTATTTCGGCCGAGACTTGTATAGTACTTTTCTCTCATTTGCGAGGAAACACAACACAAATTAATTCAACAGTATCTCATTTTCATTAACACCAATTCGCCCACGCGCGGTTCTTCTTCTATTTTCAAAGTTTTGAAAAAAAAAAAATGCCCATTCAGCCTGTATCAAGCCTGTAAAACATCTAATTTATGTAAGTGTGTACTTAAAAACCTCGGTAGCATAATTTAAAAAATAAAAAGTGTCCAGCAATTTCTATTATTGTCCTGTGTGTTCTATTATTGTTTATTGTGACAATATTTGAAATTTCTGGACACTTTTTATTTTTTAAATTATGCTACCTAGGTTTTTAAGCACACACATAAATTAGGTGTTTTTAGGTACAAAATATTATTATACAAAATATATTAATATTAACGGCTGAATGCACATTTTTAGGGTTCCGAAGTCCTACAAGGAACCCTTATAGTTTCGTCATGTCCGTCCGTCTGTCCGTCTGTCCGTCTGTCCGTCTGTCCTAATCCTTTACAGCTTAATAACTTCTACAGTTATAAACATAAGTAAATGAAATTTTGTTAAAAAATATTCTGCATATAGATCTCAATTTTAAAAGAATAAAAAAATAGTTTTTACGTTCTTTAGGGGTGGCGCCCATACATGTGAAATGGGGAAAAAATAATTTTTTTCACTGCACCCCATCGTGTGGGGTATCATTGAATAGGTCTACTAAAATGAAGGTAATGTTTCATACACCACTTTTTTATCAGGTGTACCATCTGCGAAATATAGCCCGCCAAAGTGGCTTGCAATGTGTCCCCCCCCCTGCCATTTCTAAACTATACAACGTAGAAACTTATAATCTTCCACATTGATAGACCTTTGTGAAAACTCTCTTTTAAAATTATTTCGAGTATAATGTGATTATAATTTTTTGAGTTATAGACAGAAAACCGAAAAATACTTAAAACGTCCTAGTTCAAAGGTCATTGACCTTAGAGAAAAATTATCATGGCAAATAATGCTCCTTTAGCTACTTTCTATTTGAAAAAAATCACAAAAAGTAACTTTGACATCAATCAGACTTCTTAAATTTGGCTTCTTGAATTTATCGCTAGATGGCGCTACTAACAACACGCTCTGAGTCGCGAATGCTGCCGATTATTGCAAAAACTAAAATAGCCATGATTAATATTCGATTTGATTCGTTTGTACACCTACTTAAGGAACCCTATAATACTGAGCATGGCCCGACATGCTCTTGTTTTATTATTTTTCTTTTTCAAAACTTTGAAAATAGAACAAGAACCGCGTGCGGACGAATTGGAGCGAATGAAAATTAGATACTGTTGAATTAATTTGTGTATTGTTTCCTCGCATATGAGAGAAATGTAGGTACTATACAAGTCTCGGCCGAAATAGCAATTAACGGCCTCGTTTAGTTAAAAAAACTGGCCAAGAGAATGTCGAGCCATGCTCAGTATTATAGGGTTCCTAATTACAAACGAATCAAATCGAATAGTAATCATTGCTATTTTAGTTTTTGCAAACAGCACCACCTAGCGCTGAATTTAAGAAGCTAAATTTAAGAAGTGTGTCATATCAATATAACACAAAGTTACTTTTTGTAATTTTTTTAAATAGGTATTAACTAAAGGAGCATTATTTGCTAAGATAATTTTTCTCTATCAATCGTCAATGACCTATGAACTAGGACGTCTTAAGTATTTTGGAGTTTTCTCACTATAACTCAAAAATTTATAATCACATTATACTCGAAATAATTTAAAAAAAGAGTTTTTATAAAGGTCTATCAATGTGGAAGATTATATGGCAGGGGGGACACATTTCAAGCCTTTTTGGCGGGATGTATTTCGCAGATGGTCAGGTATACCAGGTATACCATATAAAAAAAATGTGTATGAAACATTACCTTTATTTTAGTAGACCTATTCAATGAGGGGGTGCAGCGAAAAATAATTTTTCATCCCCATTTCACATGTATGGGCGCCACCCCTAAAATACGTATACCTACAAGATTTTTTTATTCTTTTAATATTGAGATCTATATCTAGACCCTGTGTCTAGACCATTTTTAAAAAAAAATCATTTACTTATGTTTATAACTGTAGAAGTTATTAAGCTGTAAAGGATTAGGACAGACGGACAGACGGACAGACGGCCAGACGGACGGACATGACGAAACTATAAGGGTTCCTTGTAGAAACTACGGAACCCTAAAAAAGACTCGGCTGGCGCCTCGTCCTTTTAAAATCACTTGGCAATATTACTCGGCCTGATTGCTTCATTTCAGGCCTCGACCGTAATGTACTAATAATTTCTTAGGTTTTTGAGATCACTACAAACAACCAACAAAACCAATTTAAATAATATACTTTGATTTTTAGTAATGTACTATCATCAAATTATTTTAATTTATACTTTAAGCTAACTACTATTATTTTTAATGAATAATCATAAACATAAGTTTCAAATTATTTTATTATTTTTAACGCATTTACGCATGCGAAGCGAAACCTAACGATTTAAATTATTTAAAGAAAAAATCGCTCACGAGCTGTATTCGAACCTGCGACTCCTGGCTGGCAGTACGCAAGTGCTTTAGCCTAGTGGCTAGTGGCGGTTGCTTAGTTAGTAGCTACTGTGAACACTGCTCGTGATATGATTATGTTTCACTTTGCAGATTGTAGATATAGAAACACGAAGGAGGCTGGGCCCGAATGAAAATGGAGAGATCTGTCTAAAAGGACCTATCATCATGAAGGGCTACGCTGGAGACGAGGCTGCCACTCGCTCCATCTTTGATGAGGAGGGCTACATGAAGACCGGAGACGTCGGGTACTACGACAGAGATGGATGCTTCTTCATAGTGGACAGACTTAAGGAATTGATCAAATATAAAGGACATCAGGTACTCAACGAAACTTTAATTTATTTTCTACCTGATTGGTATTATACATATGCGATAGGTATCGTACCGTACCTAATTATGTTGGGTTTTATATTTATCTTGCCGATTCTTGCCAAATGATAATAGATTGTACAACGATAAACAAAATCCACTATTTTTATCTACGTTAGAGTTTAGAGATTGAATAAAGGTATCAGGTAGGTAGGTAGTTGTAGATAGGTAGTAAGTCGTGCATTTAGCCATTTTGGCAACTAAATTTTTTTTAAATCGGTGCCGATTCGATGCGGGTCAATGGGGGGGGGGGGGGGGCAATGGGGCAATAGTAATAATATAATTCAGAAATTATTCTGCCTTTTTGACAATTATAAGAAAATTACTTCCCGATCTTAAAATATAACTAATCCGGTTTTACTAACTTAATGCTTAACTAATCTATCTAACATTATTAATCTTCTTTTATTGTTGGTATATCATATTATACGTAAGCAGGTAAACTCAAAAAAATTATTTAGTAAATGCAAACGCACTGAGGTCACTTTTAGGGTTCCGTAGTCCTACAAGGAACCCTTATAGTTTCGTCATGTCCGTCCGTCCGGCCGTCTGTCCGTCTGTCCGTCTGTCCTAATCCTTTACAGTTTAATAAGTTCTATAGTTATAAACTTGTGTAAATGAATTTTGTTAAAAAATAGTCTAAGATCTCAATTTTAAAAGAATAAAAAAATCTTGATTACGTATTTTAGGGGTGGCGCCCATACATGTGAAATGGGGAAAAAAACGATTTTTTCGCTGCACCCCCTCGTGTGGGGTATCCTACTAAAATGAAGGTAATGTTTGATACATCGCTTTTTTATCAGGTGTACCATCTGTGAAATATAGCCCGCCTAAGTGGCTTGCAATATGTCCCCCCCTGCCATTTCTAAACAATGCTACGTAGAAACTTATAATCTTCCACATTGATAGACCTTTGTAAAAACTCTCTTTTAAAATTATTTCGAGTATAATGTGATTATAAATTTTTGAGTTATAGAGAGAAAACTGAAATATACTTAAAACGTCCTAGTTCAAAGGTCATTGACCTTAGAGAAAAATGATCATAGCAAATAATGCTCCTTTAGCTACTTTATATTTGAAAAAATCACAAAAAGTATCTTTGTGGTATGTTGACATGACACACTTCTTAAATTTGACACTATACAGCGCCATCTAGCGGCTACTAACAACACTCTCTGAGTCGCCAATGCTGCCGTCTATTGCAAAAACTAAAATAGCCATGATTAATATTCGATTTGATTTGTTTGTAATGGCCCGACATGCTCTTGGCCGGTTTTTGTTCTTACACGCGGCGCGCTGTAATACCTACCTATTACCACGGATAATATAATACTATACTAGACAGTAGATTCCTTTCAAAGCGCAAGTACCCACTAAGAAAGGCTTTTTGGAAATGTTAACCCCAAGGAGATGAAATAGAGTTTTTTATGAAAAATCTTTTCTCCTGGATAGAATCACTAAAAATTTTGGGGAAAATCTTATCTTCTTATCTTAACTATTATAAAATTGTAAACATCTGTTTGTTTGTTTGTTCCAGCATCACGCTAAAACTACTGGACCGATTTTGATGATTTTTTTTTTCGTTTGAAAGCTGATGATCTGAGTTAAATACTGGTATGGGTTTTGAGAAAGAAATAAAGAAAGAAAAAAAGAAAAAAAAATATTCGTGGGTTGCGTACTCACCCGACAGATCGAAGCTTCTATGCATTTGCACGAGCGGATAGTAATGTACGATGGAGTGGAGTGGACAGGGGATGGGACTGGGGATGGGACTGGGGACGGGACAGGGGACGGGACTAGGGACGGGACAGTGGGCGGTACAGGGGACGTAACATGGGACGGGACATGAGACGGGACATGGGACAGGACAGTGGGACGGCACATGGGAATGGACATAGGATGGGACATGGGACGGGACGACAGTGATATAGTGAGATAGTGGGACAGTGGGACAGTGGGATAGTGGGGCAGTGGGGCAGCGTGGCAACGGTGCAGCGGGGCAGTGGGCCAGTGGGGCAGTGGGATAGTGGGGCAGTGGGGTAGCGGGGTAGCGGGGTAGTGGGGCAGTGGGGTTTTGGGGCAGCGGGGTAGCGAGGCAGCGGGACAGTGGGGCAGCGGGGCGGTGCAACGGGGCAGCGAGGCAGTGGGGCAGCGGGGCAGCGTTCCAGCGGGGCGATGGGGTACCAGGGCAGCGGGGCAGGGGGATAGTGGGGCGGCGTGGCAGCGGGCAGTGGGGTAGCGGGTAAGCGGGGCAGTGGTGCAGCTGGGCAGCGGGGCAGTGGGGCAGCGGGGCAGCGGGCAGTGGGGTAGCGGGGCAGCGGGGCAGTAGGGGAGTGGGGCATCGGGGCAGGCAGTGGTGCAGTGGGATAGTGGGGTAGCGGGGCAGTTGGGCAGTGGGTTAGCGGGGCAGCGGGGCAGTGCGTTACCGGGACAGTGAGACAGTAGGACTGTGGCAGTGGGACGGTGGGACGGTGGGACAGTGGGGCAGTGGGGCAGTGGGGCAGCGTGGCAACGGTGCAGCGGGGCAGTGGGCCAGTGGGGCAGTGGGATAGTGGGGCAGTGGGGTAGCGGGGTAGCGGGGTAGTGGGGCAGTGGGGTTTTGGGGCAGCGGGGTAGCGAGGCAGCGGGACAGTGGGGCAGCGGGGCGGTGCAACGAGGCAGCGAGGCAGTGGGGCAGCGGGGCAGCGTTCCAGCGGGGCGATGGGGTACCAGGGCAGCGGGGCAGGGGGATAGTGGGGCGGCGTGGCAGCGGGCAGTGGGGTAGCGGGTAAGCGGGGCAGTGGTGCAGCTGGGCAGCTGGGCAGTGGGGCAGCGGGGCAGCGGGGCAGTGGGGTAGCGGGGCAGCGGGGCAGTAGGGGAGTGGGGCATCGGGGCAGGCAGTGGTGCAGTGGGATAGTGGGGTAGCGGGGCAGTTGGGCAGTGGGTTAGCGGGGCAGCGGGGCAGTGCGTTACCGGGGCAGCGGGGCAGTGAGGCAGTGGGATAGTGGGGCAGCGGGTCAGTGGGGCAGCGGGGCAGAAGGCAATGGGTAAGCGGGGCAGTTGGGCAGCGGGGCAGACTGTAGGGCAGTGGGGCAGCGGGGCAGGCTGTAGGGCAGTGAGATAGTGGGGCAGTGGGGCAGCTGGGCAGCTGGGCAGCTGGGCAGTGGGGCAGCTGGTCAGCTGGGCAGCTGGGCTGCGAGGCATTGGGGCAGCGGGGCAGCGGGGTAGAGGGGCAGCGGGGCAGTGGGTAAGCCGGTCAGTGGGGCAGCGGGGCAGGCTGTGGGGCAGTGTGATAGTGGGGCAGCGGGGCAGTGGGCCATTGGGGTAGCGTGGCAGCGGGGCAGTGGGATAGTGGGGGGCAGTGGGGCAGTGGGGTAGTGGGGCAGCAGGGCAGTAGGGAAGCGGGGCAGTGGGGCAGGCTGTGTGGCTGTGGGATAGTTGGGCAGTGGGGCAGTGGGTTAGGGGGCAGCGGGATAGTGGGCGGCAGTGGGGCAGGCTAAGGGGCAGTGGGATAGCGGGGCAGTGGGGTAGCGGGGCAGCGTGTCAGTGGGATAGTGGGGGCAGAGGGGCAGTGGTGCAGCTGGGCAGTGGGGCAGCGGGGCAGTTGGGCAGCGGGGCAGTGGGGCAGCGGGGCAGTGGGGCAGCGGGGCAGTGGGGTAGCGGAGCAGTGGGGCAGCGGGGCTGCTGGGCAGCGGGGCAGTGGAGCAGTGGGGCAGGCTGTGGGGCAGTGGGTTAGCGGGGCAGCGGGGCAGTGCGTTACCGGGGCAGCGGGGCAGTGGGGTAGCGGGGCAGTGGGGCAGCGGGGCTGCTGGGCAGCTGGGCAGCGGGGCAATGGAGCAGTGGGGCAGGCTGTGGGGCTGTGGGATAGTGGGGCAGCGGGGCGTTGGGGCAGTGGGGTAGCGGGGCAGCGGGATAGTGGGGGCAGTGGGGCAGTGGGTCAGCGGGGCAGTGGGATAGCGGGGCAGCGGGGCAGCGGGTCAGTGGGGCAGTGGGGCAGCGGGGCAGCGGGACAGGGGGACAGCGGGACAGTGGGACACTGGACTGGACTGGAATGGACTGGACTGGACTGACGTGGGTTAGCAGAATTTAACGCGAGCGGAGCCGCGGGTAAAAGCTAGTAGGTATATAAAATTCTCGTGTTACAATTTTAGTTACACCATACTCTTCCGAAACGGCTTGACCGATTTTCATGAAATTTTATATGCATATTCAGTAGGTCTGAGAATTGGCTACTATCTATTTTTCATACCCCTAAGTGATAAGGGTTACACCTACAACCCCTAAAATTTTAATTTTAATTTTTTGGACAAAATTTCATTTTTTTATAATGTGGCATTAAAAAATACATACAACCCTAAATTTTCACCCTTATATCACCAACACCTATTTTTTTATAGTCATTTTAGTAATTTAATCACTTTTCATCCCGCTCGATAACTGATCAATTATCACTTGCCAGATGACTATATGACTATCTTCGTGTACCTACTGTATGCAAGGGCGGATCCAGCCCAACCTTTTTTTTCAAGCGGAGAAAATGCCTATCGCATGTCACACTGCCGGGGAGGCAGTGTGGTTATGTGGAGCTCGCACCCACTAAAAACTCCGCCGTGTGCCTACTTTCGCCTTGGGTGGGCCACGAGAACTGCTACGTATGACTTTTGCGACCCATCCAGCGTGGCCCACTTTGGGGCCTACATACTTTCATTTCACACTCTTTGGCGATTTCCGGGCACACCTGGGACATTACCACAACTCAAGGGCCGTGCAATGTGGACGATAGACTCCCCAATCTATCGCCCACTGACTTTATTTAGGGTGGCATCAGATCGCCGCCAACCGCCAACCTATTATCTTTTTTAATTTTCGTCTGTCTGTTTGTCTGGGCTAATCTTCGAAACGGCTGAACCGATTGTGACGGGACTTTCACAGCCAGATAGAGGACTTTTTAAGGTATACTATAGGGTACTTTTTATCCGGGAAATATGCGGAAAACTTGAAAATGGGTAAAAACTGATTCAAACTTACGTAACCTAACCGATTGCAACGGGATTTTAATAGGCAGATAGAGGACTTTGTAAGGTATAACATAGCTTACCTGGGAAAATTGTGGAAAACTCTTGGTAATGTGGAAAAACTGACTTAAATATGTTTTGTTACCAAACTTGAAATTTAGTACACATGTTACACATAGTAGGTATAACTAATCGCCTGTAACCTTACCCCAGTTTCTACGGAGTATCGGGGTATCAGGTCAATGGGTGGTAATGGAACCCTTGCTGCACGAGTCTGATTCGCACTTGGCAGGTGTACTAATTAAATTTGAATTCCACGCGGACGAAGTCGCGAAGCGGGTAACAGCTAATAATCTCTAAAGTAAATAATGTAACATCTATCTTTTCCCAACATTACTCCTATAAATGGGTGGAATATGGGTTTATTTAGGGTTCATTTTGTATGGGAAAATATTATTGCGTGGCTGGATTGAGCCGAAACTCTGTATAAATAATCTTTGAAGCAATTAATGAATTACGTGTTTTTGGATTTTTCGATAAAAATAAACACTGTCAAAAAAGGGTGTTAAAATTTATATGAAAAATCTTCCTGGGGCGTCACGAGTACTCTTTAAATTAAATAATAATAAAGAAATACGTATTTTATTCTCAAAACTACGACGGGGAACATTATACAGGCCAAGTTAAAACTTTTTACGCGGACAAAGCCGCAAGAGCACTGCTGGTTACCTACTTATAAAAATAAAATGAAAGACTTCTTCAAGTAAATTTCCTATTTTGAATATTTAAAGTACTTTCCCTGCATGTGGCATAACGATAGGACATTGCATAAAGGGTTCGAAAACGTAGTGATTATGTTATCTATGGGGTTCGATTCCCACAGTACACTAATATTTGTGTGATGAACATAAGTGTTTGTGTAGGTCTGGGTGTTAA
This sequence comes from Asteroscopus sphinx, assembly GCA_949699075.1. Lineage (NCBI taxonomy): Eukaryota > Metazoa > Arthropoda > Insecta > Lepidoptera > Noctuidae > Asteroscopus > Asteroscopus sphinx. The sequence goes on from OX453019.1 coordinate 10,491,962, forward strand.
GCATAAAGTATGCTTTATAAGTATGTATTTACAAAAAAAATACTTATGTAAGTATTATATCCATTGTCTAGTTAGTACCCATAGTACAAGATCTGCTTAGTTTGGGACTAGATGATGCTGTGTAAAAGAATGTGCCAAAATATTTATATTTATTTAGTATAGCTGAAATGATGATGATGATGATATAGTACGGTCGGTCGACCGCACTTCAGAACAGTTTGATATTGACGGCGCCTTTATTTCGTAAGCAGTAGGTAAGTGCGCTTTTCTAATTCAAGTGTTACCACTGTCATTAAGTCGACTGTACCTACCATTACATACTACGTCGTATGTTGGAGAGATAAGGAGCAGAGTAGTATAGTACAATTTAAATATAGCAGCTGTTCTTTTCAATTTTGCCGACTACCAAAGAGTATGTAATCACTACGACTTCCTTCAGTTGTAGGTAGCAGGGTTGTTGCGAATATCAGCATCTGCATCAGTATCCGCTGATCATCAGCATCATTTTCAACATCAGCATCAGCATCCGCATTAATTGATGCTGATATTTGATGCTGATGTTCGTGTCGTAACACCCGTAACGCGACCGAAGGGGAAGGAGCTTATGGCACATTTTTTTGTTTCGCTTGTAAGTTTTGGCCGCTAGTATCTATAATTAGAATAAGTTTATGGTTTTGACCAATCATAGCACAGATTATTGCACTCCGTCGATTTTAAGCAAAACCAACACAAACTTGTCTATTATGCCCTATATCAACAGCAGACAGTGCAGTTGAAAGAGGCATTCTAACAAAAAGGGCAATGTAGAGCTATTATCGATCACAACTAATATACCTGAAAGGGTTTAAGTCTAAACAGTGTTTCATACTATCAGGTGTACCTCAGGGGTCGCATTTGGGACCACTGTTTTTCTTAATTTTTATAAACGACTTGGGTAGTAAGATTGTTTCAAAATTCAAACTTTTTGCTGACGATTTAAAAATATATCGAACCATATGTAATGAATCTGATATTGTTCAACTACAGTCAGATATAAATAACGTGTACGATTGGTGTGTTCAAAACGACATGGCATTGAATCAAAGTAAGTGTTACTTCATTAAGTTCAGCAGGAAAAAGAATTCGTGTCAAACTTGTTACTTTATTAATGACTAGCTGTGCCCGCGACTCCGTCCGCGTGGATGTCGGAAAATAACATCGTGTCATAATTATGAACACAATATCTTCAAATATATACATATAAGCGCCTACACAGACGATTACACTATTTACCGACCATACTATATTTTGTTTTTACAACCAACCGGCTAAGGTGATGGAATTTCATGGAATTAGCCCTAAACTCCCTCATTCTGAGAAGACGCTCGTGCCCAGCAGTGGGAAGTAATTGGGCTGATTAAGTTATTCTATAACACTAACCACATCTCTTCTTATGCTGAGAAGAGGCCCGTGTCCAGCAGTGGGACTGTAATGGGCTGGTAATGTTATGTTATTCTAGAATACTAATAATATCCAGTTCATTAACTCTTCTCATTTTGAGAAGAGGGCCATACCCAGTAGTGGGACAGTAATGGGTTGACTACGTTATGTTATTCTATATTTTCTAGTTTCTTAACTCTTCTCGTTCCGAGAAGAGGTCCGTGCCCAGCAGTGGGGCAGTAGGTAATGAGCTGATTATGTTATGATAATCTATTACACTAACAATATCCAGTTCCTTAACTCTTCTCATTCCAAGAAGAGGGCCATGCCCAGCAGCGGGACAGTGATGGGCTATGTTATGTTATTCTATATTTTCTATAATACTAATAGAATCCAGTTGTATTTTTAGGAACCTGCAACCTGCAGACAACCAACAATCATGACCTCTACTTTGTATGCAACTTAATACAATAGAGGGGTCAAGCTGTATCGCTGGATCTACTCAACCGTTTCAGATAAAACATACCCTATATTTTAAGTTAGACTAATACCAATACAAATGCTAAGTTTCATTACGATCCGTTCAGCCGTTTTCAAGTGATGAGGTAACAAACAGACAGACAGACAGACAGACAGACATAAATTTTTTAAACGATTGATTCGTGTTCTATAGCTTATTTCTAGTCACCCTAGCCGGTTTTCGCGAAAAAAAACTCAATGTACAGACTTTTCGACCTTTGCAGTTTTATTATAGTACTAGCTTTTACCCGCGGCTCCGCTCGCGTTAAATTCTGTTAACCCACGAGACGGATCCTGTTAATTCAGTCCAGTCCAGTCCAGTCCAGTTCAATCCATCCATCCTTTCATTCAGACCGTCCAGTCCAGTCTAGTCCAGTCGAGTCCAGCCCAGTCCGAGTCCCACTCACCCTCACACACACACTCACAAACACGCTCACACACACTCACGCTCACCCTTAAGTTTACCTTTACGCACACACTCACGCTCACGCTCTCCCTCACCCTCACACGCACCCTCACATTCACCCTCACACTCACACTCACCCTTACACTCACCCTCACCCTCACACTCACCCTCACCCTCGCCCTCACACTCACCCTCACATTCACCCTTACCCTCACCGTCAAACTCACACTCACCCTCACCCTCCCACTCACCATTACACTCACCTTCACCCTCACACTCACCATCACACTCACCCTCCCACTCACGCTCACACTTACACTCACCCTCACCCTCACACTCACTATTACACTCACCCTAACCTCACCCTCACCCTCACCCTCACCCTCACACTCACCATCACACTCACCCTCACCCTCCCACTCACGCTCACCCTCATACTCTCCCTCACCCTCACACTCACCCTCTCACTCACCCTCACCCTCACACTCACCCTCACACTTACCCTTACATTCACCCTCACCTTACCCTCATACTCAGCATCACACTCACCCGCACACTCACACTCAACCTCACGCTCACTCTCACGCTCACCCTCACACTCACCCTCACGCTCACCCTCACGCTCACCCTCACACTCACCCTCACACTCACCCTCACACTCACCCTCACACTCACCCTCACACTCACCCTCACACTCACCCTCACCCTCACCCTCACACTCACCCTCACACTCACACTCACCCTCACACTCACCCTCAGCTCACCCTTACCCTCATACTCACCATCACACTTACCCTCACCCTCCCACTCACGCTCACCCTCACACTCTCCCTCACCCGCACACTAACGCTCACGCTCACCCTCACGTTCACCCTCACACTCACCCTCACCCTCACACTTACCCTCACATTCACCCTCACACTTACCTTCACACTCAGCATCACACTCACCCGCACCCTCATACTCACCCTCACGCTCATCCTCACACTCGCCCTCACACACAACCTCACACTCACCTTCACCCTCACCCTCATACTCACCCTCACCCTCACACTCACCCTCACCCTCACACTTACCCTCACACTCACATTCACCCTCACCCTCACACTCACCCTCACCCGCACCCTCACCCTCTCACTCACACTCTTTGTGTTTTTTCATCATTCATCCATTACTATCCGCTCGTGCGAAGGAATTACGAATTTAGTTTATTCTTTATTTCTCAAAACTCATACCAGTTTTTAAGTCGGATCATCAGCTTTCAAACAAAAAAAGTTTCATCAAAATCGGTCCAGTAGTTTTAGCGTGATGCTCGAACAAACAAACAAACAGACATTTACAATTTTATAATAGTTAAGATCAATAAGAAGAAGATAAGATAAGAAGAAGAAGATAATTAAAAATTGTAGACTGATAATAGTATTTTTTTAGTTACACCGAGATAACTTTATGCCATAGACCAGTAAGCCTCTAGACGCCGCTTAGCTGGACACCCCCGGTCACAACGCATATGCTCTACCACTGCATATCATACGTCACTCCGCCAATCGGAACGTCACTCAGTCAGCGAGCGGCACCAATCATAAGGAATCATACCACAGAACTTTTGAACCGGCCAATCATAACGCGCCGTCCGCCCCCCTGACCCCACCAACGTTTTACGAATGCGTTTGAATACAAAACTTTGTTTATGCGGAGTCTTGAAGCTTACTGGTCTGTGCTTTATGCTTATTCGTATATTAAGATGGATACAATATAACAACGTTTAGGTACTTCTAACATAATTTTATTGCTTTTCATACATAAAAATTGAGAAATCGCAATTTAGAGGTAGCTTCCGGTCCTTGTCTGTAAGTCGAAAGATTCCGATTTTCGGTTGGCTCAAAAGAGTGCATTTCCAAGACGGCACCACCCACATACGACTGGATTTTTTTTTCTACCCAGTACAATTCGGCCCGACCAAAAAGTTTTTAATGCAATTTCTTTAGCAACCGTATTTTGTCTATGGAGGCGCGCGCTAGAGCGCATGCGTGCGAATGACAGCTGGATATAAGCGCCTTAATGTATGCAAAATTTTGTAGAAAAATATAATTAAAAATCACCGGTTCCCGTCATCGTAGCGAGGTAAAATACATACCAGTTTTTAAGTCAAATCATAAGTTTTTAGTCACAGTTTCAACAAAATCGGTCCAGTAGTTTTATCGTGATGCTGGAACAAACAAACAAACAAACAAACAGACAGACAACTGACATTTAACAATTTTATAATAGTATAGTAGATAGACAATCCGCTCCAAGAGGTTGTCACTATTAGGGATCTCGGTATTATGGTGGACAGCGGTTTGAACTTTAGAAATCACTTCGACTTGATAATGAATAGAATCATCAAAATTATCAGGTTTCATTGTCAGGGAGATGAAAAATTTTAAAGAACCAAAACTCACTATTATTATCTATAACAGCATTATTAGCAGTATACTGGAGTATTGTAGTATGGCCTGGAGCCCGTGTTATCAGGTGCACTCTGATAGGATTGAGCGCATCCAAAAAAGGTTTTTATATCACTTATGTTACTCCGATAACAGATGCCGTACTTTAAACTCGTACAAATCCAGGCTGAGTCATTATAAAATGAATTCATTAAGCGCACGTAGAAACACTTTAGATGTAATGTTTTTGTTTAAATTAATTAATGGTTTGATAGATTCCCCGGAGCTCTTAGAATACGTGCATATTTGTGTTCCACGTACTAGTAGCCGCTTGATAAACCGAGAAACTTTCGCTCTGCCTTTTAATCGTACTAATATAGGCTAGTTTTCACCCATATCCCGTATGCTTTCTCTTGCCAACTCCATTCGCGATGAAATAGATATCTTTTCTGGTTCTGTCGCCTCAGTCAGGTCTAAACTCAGAGAAATATAACCTTCAGTTTTTATATACTTTTCCGTAACATCAATATTTATTTATTTTTTGTATACCTACACCTAATTTAATTAGCATAAGCAAATAATTTATGTTTACCTACTTAAATAAGTATGCTAGATTCACATCTAAGTAGTAGATGTCAATCAGATGTACTGCATCTTATCTTTTCCTAAGGCTTGATTTCACCAACGACAATTCTCTGGTTAAACGACCGTTTACCCACAATTCCAGTACATTTTTCGAGTAATCGTCCGATTAATCAGAGAATTATTGTTGACTAGCTGTGCCCGCGACTCCGTCCGCGTGGATGTCGGAAAATAACATCGTGTCATTATTGTGAACACAATATCTTCAAATATATAAATATAAGCGCCTACACAGACGATTACACTATTTATTTTACCGACCATACTATATTTTGTTTTTACAACCAACCGGCTAGGGTGAACTCCCTCATTCTGAGAAGACGCTCGTGCCCAGCAGTGGGAAGTAATTGGGCTGATTATGTTATTCTATAACACTAACCACATCTCTTCTTATGCTGAGAAGAGGCCCGTGTCCAGCAGTGGGACTGTAATGGGCTGATAATGTTATGTTATTCTAGAATACTAATAATATCCAGTTCATTAACTCTTCTCATTTTGAGAAGAGGGCCATACCCAGTAGTGGGATAGTAATGGGTTGACTACGATATGTTATTCTATATTTTCTAGTTTCTTACCTCTTCTCGCTCCGAGAAGAGGTCCGTGCCCAGCAGTGGGGCAGTAGGTAATGAGCTGATTATATTATGATAATCTATTACACTAACAATATCCAGTTCCTTAACTCTTCTCATTCCAAGAAGAGGGCCATGCCCAGCAGCGGGACAGTGATGGGCTATGTTATGTTATTCTATATTTTCTATAATACTAATAGAATCCAGTTGTATTTTTAGGAACCTGCAACCTGCAAACAACCAACAATCATGACCTCTACTTTGTATGCAACTTAATACAATAGAGGGGTCAAGCTGTATCGCTGGATCTACTCAACCGATTCAGATAAAACATACCCTATATTTTAAGTTAGACTAATACCAATACAAATGCTTAGTTTCATTACGATCCGTTCAGCCGTTTTCACGTGATGAGGTAACAAACAGACAGACAGACAGACAGACAGACAGACAGACATAAATTTTTTCAACGATTGATTCGTGTTCTATAGCTTATTTCTAGCCCCCCTAGCCGGTTTTCGCGAAAAAAAACTCAATGTACAGACTTTTCGACCTTTACAGTTTTATTATAGTACTAGCTGTGCCCGCGACTCCGTCCGCGTGGATGTCGGAAAATAACATCCTGTCATATTTATGAACACAATGTCTTCTAATATACATAAGTGCCTACTCAAACGATTACACTATTCACCTACCATTCTATATTTTGTTTGTACAACCAACCGGCCATGGTAATGGAATTAGCCCTAAACTCTTCTTATTCTGAGAAGACGCTCGTGCCCAGCAGAGGGACAGTAATTGGGCTGATTATGTTATGTAATTCTATAACAATAACCACATCCAGTTCTTTAACTCTTCTCATTGTAAGAAGAGGCCCGTGCCCAGCAATGGAACAGTAATGGGCTGATAATGTTATGTTATTCTATAATGCTAACAATATCCTGTTCAATAACTCTTCTCATTTTGAGAAGAGGCCCATACCCAGCCGGGGGACAGCTGTAATGAGCTGATTATGCTATGTTATTCTCTATTTTCTTAACTCTTCTCGTTCTAAGAAGAGGTCCATGCCCAGCAGTGGGACAGTAATTGACTGATTATGTTTAGATAATTTAATCAATTACACTAACAATATCCAGTTCCTTAACTCTTCTCATTCCGAGAAGAGGTCCATGCTCACCAGCAGTGGGACAGTAATGGGCTGACTATGTTATCTATAATACTAACGAAATCTAGTTGTATTTTTAGGAATCTGCAAATAACCAACAATCATGACCTCTACTTTGTATGCAACTTAATACAATAGAGGGGTCAAGCTGTATCGCTGGATCTACTCAACCGATTCAGATAAAACATACCCTATATTTTAAGTTAGACTAATACCAATACAAATGCTAAGTTTCATTACGATCCGTTCAGCCGTTTTCACGTGATGAGGTAACAAACAGACAGACAGACAGACAGACAGACAGACATAAATTTTTTAAACGATTGATTCGTGTTCTATAGCTTATTTCTAGTCCCCCTAGCCGATTTTCGCGAAAAAATACTCAATGTACAGACTTTTCGACCTTTACAGTTTTATTATAGTATAGATAGAAGATGAACACCGACCTAAGTGTATGCGAGATTGTACATCAGTTTTGTGAATTACAAAAAAAACAAAAAAAAAATTCATCTAATAAAAAGCCATGGATGAAAATAATTTATGCTGGATTACCTTTTATTTTTATTAACCTCTTCATTAACAAATGCAAATCATAACAAGCGTTGAGATAGTAAGAGAAGCTCTACATTTTTAAAAACAAAGAAATATTGGCGTTTGCTTTCGCGCTGCTCTTTTGTGCGCTCAAAGTAGGTCGTCCAGTCTAAATAATTTCACTTACAAAAAGGTTTCTTTCTTTATATGCAAAAACTTTGTATATTTATCTCTCGTTTATTTAAGCACAGTGAAAGAAGGCTCAAATGATTTTGTATGAAAAGAAAAGCCTTAAAACTCCTTTTAAATGCACCTAAAAAGGAGTAACGATTTCGCTAATCCTAAAAAAATATTGCGCTCGCTTCGCTCGCGCTATTGTGCAGGGTTCTTTACGGCTTTGTCTCGACTAGATTTTCGAAGTTCATGTCATGTTTTTTATAATTTACTAAATTTTAGTTAATCATTCGTAAATAAAACTATAGGGTAACGATTTTTTTCCTAGGGCTCTATAAGAACATGACGAACTTTCGTTTGTTGTATTATTTTGGCCTTAGTTTTAAAATTTGATTAATCACCGTAATTTTTTTTAAAGGTACCATTTGAATACATTTGATGTAATAAACAATAACCTATTTTAAAAAGAGTTTATCCATGGAGTTTCTTGCCGGTTCTTCTCCATAGGACCCACAATTTGGAACCGTGCAACTAGAGCCTGTCCTTTCAAAAGTGCCTGTAATTAGGTTTATTTGAAATAAAAAACATTGAAATTGAAATTGAAATGAGCTGTGCCTGTATCTTATGGTGTATTTTATAAATTGCGGCTACACAATCTTAAAATGACTAGTTATGAAAAATCATACACAGCGTTTGTGCTACCTGGGAAGTAGCAGTTTTTTTTTTTTTTTTTCCTTCAGAAGTTTTGATCAAGAATCCGTGACAGCCTAGCGGTTGAATGCTTGCCTTCAATGCAAGAGGGTCTGAATTCGACTGCACTACCGACTTTTCTGATTCGTGTGTGGATCAGAATTTGCGTTAGCGGTGAAGGAAAACATCGTCAGGAAACCTACCTGAGAGTGCTCCATAAAATTCTTGATGATGTGAATATTCGCCAACCCGCAGTAAGCTAGCGTAGTGGACTAAGGCCTCAATCCTTCTCACACTGAGAAGAGGCTCGTGCCCAACAGTGGGACATAAATGTGCTGGTTATGTTGGTTATGTTATGGACCTATGAAGTTTTGATTAGTGGAAGCGGCCATTGTACACCAGATACCTAGGTACTTTACGTGGCGTTATATTGTTTGGTAGGTTGCACCAGCAGCGGTGGAGAGCGTGCTGTTGAGTCACGCTGGTGTGGCGGAGTGCGGGGTGGTGGGCACGCCCGACGAGGCAGCCGGCGAGCTGCCCACAGCTTTTGTCGTCAAGAAGCCGGGTGCCACAGTCACCGAGAAAGAACTGCTCGACTTCAGTGCTGCACGTGTAAGTAAAACCTGTATTCGTTTGTTTGAGATCCTGTATAATTTCGTCGACTCCCTTGGGGATCGCAGTGTTTGTAAGGTTTTATTTAACTAACTAAGGGTGGTATGCTACTGATCAAATTTCTTTGTCCAATTTCTTTATCCAATCTGATTTATTAGATGATGACAGTTTTTTTACATACAAAATATGATGGAATTTGATGAAAAGCATCCGATTTCTTTGATCAAAGTCACATTGGGCAAAGAAATTTAACGAGTGGCATACCACAACCTACTCCATCATCATCATCATTTCAGCCGAAAGACGTCCACTGCTGGACATAGGCCTCCCCGAAGCATCGCCACAACGACCGGTCCTGCGCTTTACGCATCCAGCGGATACCCGCGACCTTCACCAGGTCGTCGGCGTCGGTCGACCTTGTGGGGGGCCTACCCACCACGCTGTGCCTTCCAGTACGCGGTCGCCACTCAAGAACTTTACTGCCCCATCGGCAATCCGTTCTGCGAGCACTGCCACTTAAGTTTGGCAATTCTTCGGGCTATGTCGCTTACAACCTACTTACTTAATATTAATAAAGATTGAATTGTAATTATAAGTTCTAAATTTTTGCGACGAAAGGCGACTCCTAACACCAATATGTAGAGATACCAGGCCCCTCAGAAAGTATTGCGAAAAAAAGTTTTTATATATGGGAGACTGGCCAGTTATAATGTTTTTCGAAAATATGATTATTTATATGTAAAAATAAGTAAGTTCCAATTTCAAAATTTCCCTCCACATTTTTTGCGAGTTAATTCAAAGTATTGTGTCTCACTGAAATATGGATCTGCGCCGGGAACATTTTAGAGCTATGATTTTATACGATTTCAAGTGTCGCCTGAAACCGGATGAATCGTACGATAGACTTCAAATGGCATTCATGGATGAAGGCCCTTCCAAGGCAACCGTGTATCGTTGGTATAACGAATTCAAGCGCGGTCGACCAACTTTGGGGGATGACGAAAGAAGCGGTCGCCCTTTGACGGCTGTTACCGAAGAAAACGTGCTAGCAGTGAAAAATTTAATCCAAGACAATAGGCGAATTACATATCAGGAGATTCAACACATATTGAAGATTGGATCGGGAAGCGTTCACGAGATTCTACACAGCCATCTTCGCGTGAGGAGGATAGTATCACGCTGGGTGCCGCACAACCTCACCGATGCTCAGAAGCAGGCCCGGGTGGAATGGTGCCGTGATATGCTTAACAAATTTGAAGCAGGCTCGTCTCGGCGTGTTTACGACATCGTTACAGGTGATGAGTCTTGGATTTATCAATACGACCCAGAAACCAAGCGCCAGTCGACTGTTTGGGTGTTTCAAAATGAGCCAACGCCTACCAAAGTGAAGCGATCTAGAAGCGGGGGTAAGATTTTGATCGCTAGCTTTTTTAATTTGACTGGCCACTTGGTATCAATTCCCTTACGGGATCAAAGAAGCATTAATGCCGAATGGTATACTACCAAATGTTTGCCAGAAGTTTTCTCTGTTATAAGCAACAAGCGACCAAACACAGGGCTCCGCGGGCTACTGCTCCACCACGACAATGCACCTGCGCACACCGCACTCAAAACGAGGGACTTCCTGGACAGCACGCCAGTCAAACTCCTGGGTCACCCTCCTTACAGCCCTGATCTAGCACCGTGTGACTTCTTTTTATTCCCAAAAATAAAAAATCAGCTCAAAGGGATACAATTTTCGTCGCCGGAAGATGCGCTGGCTGCGTACGAGCAGGCTGTAAACGAGGTGTCTGCGGCGGACTGGAAAAAGTGTTTTGAAAACTGGTTTAGGCGCATGAATCTTTGTATAGAGGCTGGTGGAAAGTACTTTGAAAAGATTTGATAAAAATATATGTACGTATAGAACAATTTTTTTTAGTTTCGCAAAACTTTCTGAGTGTCCCACGTATATAGATAGAATATTCTTTATTGGACACCAATAACATTATTAAACTTAGGAATAACTTGTAAAATAAGGGTACATTGGCGGTCTTATCGCTAATAGCGATGTCTTCCAGACAACCTTTGGATGGACAAGGAAAACGTGAAAAATAGATGGGGGCAGTATGTGGTGCACTTTCATAAAGTTTACAAATATTTAATATAATAAACAAATAAATATTTACCTACCATAGAAAATATTACATGTATAAATATGTACACTTGCAAAATAAATATCTTTTAATCACTTTGCAGAATACAGAATACAGTATATTTGATATACATATAGTATATCAAATATACTGTATTCTGAGCTTATTCGTTAATTTTTTTATTTTGTTCATCAGTTGTCGTCAGTGTCGCGGCTGCATGGCGGAGTGATGTTCGTCGACGACATACCAAAGAACCCATCTGGGAAGATCCTACGCAGAGCACTGAAGCAGAAATTACTCGAGCTACGCAAAAGCAAATTGTAGATAGTTTTCACATTCCTTGTTTTTTTATTAATACGATAAGTATAATATTTAGTGCCTGTGTCTATTCTATTCAGGGTGACATCTGAATACTACTTAAAGAAATTGTGGAAAGAAGAAGATCAGAAGTCGCGAGTTCGAATCCTGCTCGACATTTTCATTCCTCAATTTATATACAACTTTATTCTTAGTTTTCACTAAACCTCTTAAGGGGTCATTGTACTCATCATTACGACCAACTTTTACAATGGGACGAACCCAGAAATTGCGAAAAAAAATCAATTGATCCCTACATTTTGTCGATTGATGTGAACACAAATGTAAAGGAATCACATGAATTTTTTTTTGCGATTACTGGGTTGGTCCCATAGTGTAGAATGGATCTTATGCCCATAGTAATAGTTGTTCAGTTGATCATAGTACAATGACCTCTTAAGAGGTTACCACCTTATTCTTATAGTATAAACTAAGAATAAGGTGGTATTATAATATGATAACCGGGTTTGGGTTTCGATGTAATATTGATTAAAAATGTAAGCCGTTGTTACATAGTTTTTTTTATATTGAAATTCTGATCAAGGATGAGTATCCAAGTGTGTATGTTGGTCAATTCTTCACGTTTTTGTATGAAATTTGGCACACAGCTGTCTGTCTGCCATGCAGCCATGTCCTGGATCAACATATAGGCTACTTGTATTTTACCCCGGCGGGCAGATTAGCAGTTGCCTAGGTATGCGCGATAAACAACAACAAAACTAGTTTTTTATACAAGAAATAAGCATTCAAAGATTATTAAAAAATCTCGAACTAACACAATCATGAAAAAAAACCGGCCAAGTGTGAGTCGGACTCGCGCAGTAAGGGTTCGGTACCTCTCAACGACCTGATACCCCATAAAAACTGATTTTATCAAAAGACATCAACGCACAGTGCGCGAAATATGATTTTTTGCACGTCTTTCTTACGCAGGTACCACCACATATGTCTATGTTTGTCTTATTTTTAGTTTTTGTTGCTAAACTACATAATATACACTATAATCTGACCAAGTTTGACACTGGAATATATTTCCGTTTTGAAGATAGAGCACAAACAAAAACGTTGAAAAAAATGCATGTTTTTTGAGGTTTCTTGTATGGGGCCCCCTTTGGTTTTAGACTTTTTTTTGTTTTTAGTACTTGTCGTGATACACCTCACAGCAACACAATTTCTGAGAAAATTTCAACCGGTTACCTATTACCGTTCAAACGATACAGCAGCAGCGTAGCGAGAGTAATAGGGTCCCGTTTGGCACCCTTCGGGTACGGAACCCTAAAAAGTACAGTCTAACAATGTGATAACTATCCAGGGTCGCCAGATGTAGATGAAGATTTCTCATGAAATTATGATAGAACAGTTTGAATAGGGTTTTGTAAAAACACAGTTTAACTTTGTCCGTTATTTAAAATGACATTCCACTCGAAAACATCCTTAATTTCTTGAGAAAACTTCATTTATATCGGCGACCCTGGATACTTATCTCTTTGTTAGACTGTACCATCCTGTTGTTTATGGCTTCTGTTGATACATCTTGATAGTGTCATCTGTCCAACACACATCGTGTCTAAAAATAAAGGAAGTCCATGAAATATGGACAAACAACAAATAAAAAGAGTTTTTTTTTTTGAGTATTTGCTGCCTCTTGGTTTCATTTTATTGAAATTTACCTAAGCTATGTTAAATTGCGTCTTCCTTCAATCTAGGACACAATGTTTGTTATAAATATTTTAATATAACTTTGTACACTTTCTTGTACTAACTTTGTTTGTTGGAGTCTGGGGTTGCAGTTGCTCTATGGTTGGAGTGATATAATCCTCATTATAGACTCTATTGATTGGTGGCGTAAAAATACATGTTGAAATTTTCCGGAATACTAAAAGGTTCGATTCCCGGCTCAGGGAAGACACTTTTGAAAAATGATTTAATGCTACTTTACTTTACTCTAGATACTTGCTTTTGAAAATTAAATGAAGTCTTCATTAGCTAAAATTTAAGTACCTACTATTTTCAATATATAAGGTACTACTTTCCCTCCATGAATGCGATGGGACCCCTTGTATAATCCAAAGACCAGAGGTGAAATCATCGTACGTCTGGCAACGCTGGCCCATGCTGCCACCCATGGCACTGGCACTACAATCCGGTAGTAACATACCAAAAATTTTATGTTATTTAAAAGAAGGTACAGAAACGATAACATTTGCGAAAATAATAATAAAACCGGCCAAGAGCATGTCGGGCCATGCTCAGTATTATAGGGTTCCTAATTACAAACGAATCAAATCGAATAGTAATCATTGCTATTTTAGTTTTTGCAAACAGCGCCTCCTATCGCTGAATTTAAGAAGTGTGTCATATCAATATAACACAAAGTTACTTTTTGTGTTTTTTTTTAAATAGGTAGTAACTAAAGGAGCATTATTTGCTAAGATCATTTTTCTCTAAAGTCAATGACCTATAAACTAGGACATCTTAAGTATTTTGCAGTTTTCTCACTAAAACTCAAAAATTTATAATCACATTATGCTCGAAATAATTTTAAAAGAGGGTTTTTATAAAGGTCTATCAATGTGGAAGATTATAAGTTTTTACGTTGCATAGCTTAGAAATGGCAGGGGGGGACACATTGCAAGCCACTTTGGCGGGCTGTATTTTGCAGATGGTATACCTGATAAAATAGTTGTGTATGAAACATTAACACGAGGGGGTGCAGCGAAAAAAATTTTTTCATCCCCATTTCACATGTATGACACCACCCCTAAAATAAGTAATCACGATTTTTTTATTCTTTTAAAATTGAGATCTATATCCATACCATTTTTTAACAAAATTTCATTTACTTATGTTTATAATAACTGTAGAAGTTATTAAGCTGTGAAGGATTGGGACAGACGGACAGACGGCCAGATGGACGGACATGACGAAACTATAAGGGTTTCTTGTAGAAACTACGGAACCCTAAAAACCATGAAAAAATTCAAGAGTTAATTGGAGGAGGCCAGAGGAGGCATTTGCTGTCCTTGTAGGGCTAAACGGACATTGTACAGAGAGATGTCAAGTTACTATGAAGGTTTTGAACAATGACGTCATACTTTGATAGTGCTGTCTCTGCTAGTGAACAACTCATAACTTGGACATTTTATGGAATATTTTATTGGTTTGGTTTTTTCTGTTGCTTATTTTTATTGAAAAAGTTACGAGTTTACTAATAAAAACAAAAAAAAAAAACAAAACCTACACCTTCCCTATTACCGGTTCTCGTTCTTAGCCTTCCACGTCTAATCTGCTCCAGCTGCCTTCTGTGGGGTACTTGTGGGCTTGTGCGGTAAGAAATGTGGTAGAGAAAGTAACTATATTGGTTCTTATGTGTTATTATGCTTATAAATATTTTTTCTACGCATCTGCTGTTAAGTTACCCAAGTAACACAAATAATGTTTTTTGTTTAAAGGTAAAAAAAGCCAATATGCATCTGCAAGTCTTACAAAAGATGTTAAATAGCAACCGAAAAGTATTAATTCTGTATTTTAGATTTTCTCAATGCTGAAAGTTGTTTATACAACTTTAATACTTTTCGGATGGCATTAAACATCTTTTGTAAGACTTGGAGATGTATAGTGGCTTTTACTTTTATCTTTAAACGGTTTTTGTTTGTTACTAGGGCAATACCTAATCAATAACGTGAAGTGAAGTATTGTGATAAAGCTACTTCACCATGTCCCCTGACGACGATAGCTTGTCCATTATAGGAATGATTGATTGCTGGACATGGAACAATACGGTCGAGTAGGTACACAATATTACGAGTATACAGTCCCCAACGTACCGCGGGCAGCGATCCAATTATGTCTAATGGATGAACTCCCTGCGCTCTCGTGGGCCACTTGCTCGCTAATTTGGGACATTTTATGTACAATAATAAGGACTAAGTAATCGGGCTATATAATACCTATATTAATGAGTTAGCGTACCTAGTAGCAGTAGCAGCACGTGTAGTAGTTTAGTGCCTTCGTTGCCAACACAAAGTTTGTGGTATAGGTACATCAGCCCAGGCACGTTTTTTCCGGTTGTTTTACTGGCTCTCAAATGTTAATTTATATGTTTTATCGCTAACTGGCGTCGTGGTTTCTTCCTCCCTAGAGCTTGGAAATTTTGTGTTTTTTATAAGGTTGATATTTTCATTGCACACTTTTCCCTTTTATTTTTATTTTGAAACGGCAACAGTTGTTGATAGTGTTAGGTAGTTTGTCAAGTTACCTATCTCTAGCAGGTAATAGGTATACCTATAGCGAGAGGAGCTCACCAGAGAAGATCTCTAGCGAAGTGCAGCAGTCTTATCGGTGATATCTATGGGTGAGAAGGAGCGCTTTACAAAGTGCCAGGAAGTCTTGTGAACTGTTTGGAACGCTAATGTAAATTGTAAGGACGTGTGTTACTTTTTGTTTATTTTTAATGGAAAAATCCTCGTGGACGTACTCCGCAGAGCCAGTGTCGGACTCTTACCGACTAAAACCACCCCGGTGTTCTTCTAACTACGAGTACCTTTGGCAGGGGGCGTGGGATAGGCTCTGCGTTCTCCTACCAGCCCCGACAGGTCCCAGATCGCCATATAAGTGAGCCTCTTCTCCCCATGCGGCTAAACGTCAGCCGCACCCTCCTCCTTACAGGCACGCGCAGAACACTGCGCGTCACCGTTCCGGGCCTTTTACTGGGTCGGTTGGCGGTCAGTGGCGGACTACCTCAAGTTCACCGCCCGCAGGACGGCTCCTAAGGTGGTCCGGTTCGTCTCCCGCGGGTGGGAAGAAATAACATAGCCTCTCGTACCCTCTCCACCAACTCACGGGCCCCGCCATGACACAGCTGACATGCTAATGTGACGGCCACGCCAGCCACACTAGCCGCGCCAGTCACGCCTGCCACGCCAGGCAGCAGAGTACACCGCCCGCAAGCCCTATACATCAGTGGCGAGACGTATCGAGAAGGACCAGCAGCCGTCAGACACACGAAGAGGTTTTCAGGCCCAGCAACCCCGTAGGTGTGCCCTGACGAGTGTATATGGGATCCCTCTCCTCGATATTTATACCTGTGATTCTACCACAGGAATTCAATCCACTGATCGTCGTTTTAAATGCAATTAATTTATTTTAACGCAGTTATTAGCTGGACTCCTTCCAAAAGGACTGGACGCTTGTAGCAATAGACAGGGAGAAGTGGAAGGAGAGTAGGGAGGCCTTTGCCCTGCAGTGGGACACTTCAGGCTTATAATAATAATAATAGTTATTAGCTAAATCTGTCACTTCAAAACTAAAATATAATAATTAAGTCGTCCAACGAACAAGCCCAAGAAACAAAAATTTAAGAAAACATCGATATAAGAAAACAATAGTCGACTGAATTACGACCTTTGAACCTTGAAAGTTAGAATAGATACCTATTTTTTTCTTAGAATAGGGTTACAAAAACACAGATAATATAATAGGTACTATACTAGTACTAAAAGTTAAATATTTTTTTAAGGGACGTACATTACAGAAGCGAAGCTTAACTTGACTTGGAAAATTAGGTCCTGTACTGAAGCTCAACTTGACTTGACTTGGCTAAGCACAAATATAGGCCAAGTGAGAGTCGGGCACGCGCACTAAGGGTTTCGTACCACCAATTCACCCATTCGACCTGATACCCCGTACCTACGTTTTATGAGAGTTGACCAAAAGTGCAGCACTGGCGTTGATGTCTTTCTTATTTGACGACCTCTGTGGTCTAGTGGTTCGAGTGTCGGACTGCTGATAACGAGGTCGTGGGTTCGATTCCCACAGGACACAAATATTTGTGTGATGAACATAAGTGTTAGTGTTTGTCTGGGAGTGTTGCTTATGTATTATAAGTATGTATTTACAAACAAAAAAAAGTATATAAGTATTATATCCATTGTCTAGTACCCATACCACAAGCTCTGCTTAGTTTGGGACTAGATGGTGCTGTGTAAAAATGTCCCAAAAATATATTTATTTGCATCTTTTACTTGTTCTGGTACCACCATACACATGCGTGTTTGCCTTATTTTGGTAATACTTAATTAATTTAAAATAATGAACTTACTGAAATCCATATATTATAGGTAGACACCGAACATTGCTCTAACGAAAAGGTAAGTCATTTGAAGGACAAACTTAACTTTGCAATGAAATAAATCGATATTTAGTAGATGTGGTCGTACAATTTTTTGATTGTATTATCTGTGTTTTCAAATGTTTATGCTGTGTGTTCACGATCTGTGCAACCAAAATAAATATTTAACTATCTTTCAACAAAAAATCTCCTATAAAACGTGTTATTGAAATAACTGGAAACCTCTTAAGGGGTCATTGTACTCATCAGTATGAACAACTTTTACTATTTATTGGACAAACTCTGAAATTGCAAAAACAAAATCAGCTGATCCCTATCATATCATATATACCAGGTAAGGTAGGTTATGATATTAGGTATACCTAATATCATAATTTCAATAACACGTTGTATATCGGTCTACATCACGGTCATTACTCCAACTGCAAATGTAAGTTTGCAATCGCATAAAAATAGTAACATCACGCCTGTATTTCCCCGAAGGGGTAGGCAGAGCTGTATAGTACACCCACATTTCGCCAGTTATGTTATAGTCCCATGTAATAGGGGGCGAGCCTATTGCCATTAACCGGGCACAAATTCATACTCCGGGCTGCTACTGAGAATTTCCTAATGAAAAAACCCAATAACACTTTGCCCGACCCGGGAATCGAACCCAGGACCCCACGCTCAGCAGTCGCGCTTGTGACCACTAGACCAACGAGGCAGTAAAAATAATTTGTGTATAACAACAAATTAACGATTTTCGGATTATTTCCTTTATTTGTGCTGTGAACCTATTGCTTCTTGCCAAAGGACATTGCTAAAGATCCATAGTGCCCAGCCTTGGGGAGTGCCAAATAAAAGATGATAATAATAATAATAATGTCCTCCCGGCTGAATTTCGGTCACGGCGGCCAATCTCAATAGAGATTAGCCGTCTGCGCGGGACATATTATAGTGCACAAGTGTGTGCGCAAACACAGGTGCACTCTATTCCCTCACTCTCATAATCCGATGGGACGGCAATTCGACACGACCGGAGAGAGTACATATAAAAGATCATAAGAGAGAGATCTTATATTTATATCATCAAATAAAAGATGATACTCACTGTACAACCTTATTCTTAGTTTATACCAACGACCATACACCCCAATAGACGCCTAATGTTGAATATAATGCGTACAATAAATTCTGCCACTAGCTGAGGCTGAGGGTACTGCAATCCGATTGGCCCTACCAAGGCGGCTATTGGCTGATCATTAATGTGAAATTTCATAGATGTGTTGCAGACATCGGTCGCCAGTTATGAGACGTCTATGGGCTGTATGGTCGTTGGTTTATACTAAACCTCTTAAGGGGTCATTGTACTCATAATAATCATCATTACAGCCGAAAGACGTCCACTACTGGACATAGGCCTCCCCCAATTAAGGGGGGGATATGCCATAATCGCCACGCTTGGCAGGCGGGTTGGCGATCGCAGTTGGTTGGTTAAATACTCAGAGAACGCTGCTGCCCATCCTCTGGTGAATCCCTTAGTCGCCTTTTACGACACCCATGAGAAGAGATAAGGGTGGTGCTATTCTTTAAGTCCGGCACCACACGGACTAATAATCATAATAATGAACAACTTTTACTATGGGATATTTGTGTTCACATAGATCGACCAAATATAGGGAACAGCTGTTTTTTTTTCGCGATTTCTGGGTTGATTCCATTGTAAAAGTTGTTTATAATGATGAGTACAATGCTTCCTTAAGGCGCGACTAGCAAGTGGCGCCCCCATCAGTAAAAAATTACTCGCTGAGTACCTAATTTGTCGAAAGTTCGGTTTTACCAATTAAAGTAAAAGTACGGTACCTAGTTTAATCAGAAACTATTAAATCAGTAAAAATAGTTCGGTGTACCTAGTTGTAGGCTATAGAAAAACGGCCAGTTTTGGCATGGATAGCTACAGCCGTTGTAAAGCTTTTAGCACTGTTTCTATCTATAACATGGACGAATAAAAAAGGCGCATGGAATCTCGCTAAACAATAAGCGAAGCACCCATGGTAAGACGGCTCGCTTAAAAGTACGGGCTGGCACGCACACATTCACACCCATAGTAAGACAAACAGCCGCGACTAACGGAACAAATTTCGTGTTATGGTAGTACTTATCGTAGCGTCACAAATAAAGTAATAATATGCCGTCTGGTGTGTTAAAATACTGTCGAAACTATAGTGGGTTTAAGAAAAAAATCAGTGCTTCAATCTTTTCTTAGCGAGATTCCGTCCGCCCCGTATTTCAAGTGTGACGTGCAGTCGACTGTACGTTTTGTACATGAAAGAGCGCATAAATAAAAGACTTTGTATAATGGCATAAATTAAATTCTTCATTCGTCATGTTTCAAGAATTATTAATCTGGGCCATCTGATTCAAGGAATACTGATATTCTTAAATATTGATATTGGCACTCCACCGAGAGACACAGAAAAAGATGATCACCGTATCACAGCTTAGACGATTGAATTGTTTAATAATGATCCAATATCTATATTTTATTTAGGTGGCACAGATATTATTTGATTAGTAATATAGGCTCGTCACCAGGCCGTCGGTCCACCTTATGGGGGGTCTACCCACGCTGCGCCTTCCAGCACGCGGTCGCCACTCCAGAACTTTACTGCCCCATCGGCCATCCGTTCTGCGAGCAATGTGCCCCGCCCACTGCCACGTTTGGCAATTCTTCGGGCTATGTCTGGTGAAGGCCGCGGGAATCCGCTGGATGCGGAAAGCGTAGGACCGGTCGTTGTGGTGATGCTTGGGGGAGGCCTATGTCCAGCAGTGGACGTCTTTCGGCTGAAATGATGATGATGATGATAGGCTCGTCGAGCCCTTTCATTTGAGTACCAACACGATGAGTGTAGGAGCATGACCATTTTTAGGTTTCCTCACTACGTTTTTCTCACCGAACCAAAAACTAAATCTTATTGAAATGTTAAAATCCTTGCCCTCATTTCTGATTCGATCACGCTGCGTGATTCACGCAGGGACACCCTAGTTAGTTATTTATACTTTTCTCAAAGGATTCTCGCAACATAGGTACCTACATCTTTCAAATTCCCCGTTGTCCTTGTTGGTGTTGGAAACATAACCTTGTTCTATGAGCACGTAGCTTAGGATGGTATGCCACTGGTCAACTTTGTCCAATTTCTTGGTTCCAATTTATTTGATGACAAGCGTTTTTTTATCATTTATTTTCTTTGATCAGTCACATTGAACAAATAAATTTGACGAGTGACATACCACCCTTAGTTGGACTTGTCTTTATTACCTAAAAGGTAGCTCAGTTCATCGATAGCATTTTATTAATTCTTATTAGGCTTGCGTTTGACCGCCACCTCATCAGCGTAGATAAACGCTTAGGTACTACCTAAGTCTGGGCTAAAGGGCTACGTGAACAGCACGCTATAATGGCGTTTTTGACGTTTACCTGCTCATGAAGATCCATAAAATAGCTACGTATGAGGTTTGTAATCTAAGCTACGTATGAAGGAACAATTGCCGTACTTTATTTTTCAATAGTGATGCACTGCTACAGAAATATATATTTTTTAATTTCGAATCTATTAATCAAATTCAAATTCCATTTATTTCTACAATTTTTTAAGTATGTCACAGTTTTTTTTTATTAAATAGCGAATTAATAAAATGGCTAGACGTTATGTTTATTGAATAATTTGATAAATTATTTACTTTATGTAGATATTAATCATAATAGCTAGTTGGAGTTGGTCAAAGTCATAAACATGATCCCAATCTTCTATATCTATACTATAATCTCTATACTATAATAAAACTGTAAAGGTCGAAAAGTCTGTACATTGAGTTTTTTTTCGCGAAAACCGGCTAGGGGGACTAGAAATAAGCTATAGAACACGAATCAATCGTTTAAAAAATTTATGTCTGTCTGTCTGTCTGTCTGTTTGTTACCTCATCACGTGAAAACGGCTGAACGGATCATAATGAAACTTAGCATTTGCATTAGTCATTTGGTATTAGTCTAACTTAAAATATAGGGTATGTTTTATCTGAATCGGTTGAGTAGATCCAGCGATACAGCTTGACCCCTCTATTGTATTAAGTTGCATACAAAGTAGAGGTCATGATTGTTGGTTGGATGCAGGTTGCAGGTTCCTAAAAATACAACTGGATTCTATTAGTATTATAGAAAATATAGAATAACATAACATAGCCCATCACTGTCCCGCTGCTGGGCATGGGCCTCTTCTTGGAATGAGAAGAGTTAAGGAACTGGATATTGTTAGTGTAATAGATTATCATAACATAATCAGCTCATTACCTACTGCCCCACTGCTGTTAAGAATGTTAAGAAACTAGAAAATATAGAATAACATAACGTAGTCAACCCATTACTGTACCACTACTGGGTATGGCCCTCTTCTCAAAATGAGAAGAGTTAATGAACTGGATATTATTAGTATTCTAGAATAACATAACATTACCAGCCCATTACAGTCCCACTGCTGGACACGGGCCTCTTCTCAGCATAAGAAGAGATGTGGTTAGTGTTATAGAATAACATAATCAGCCCAATTACTTCCCACTGCTGGGCACGAGCGTCTTCTCAGAATGAGGGAGTTTAGGGCTAATTCCATGAAATTCCATCACCTTAGCCGGTTGGTTGTAAAAACAAAATATAGTATGGTCGGTAAATAGTGTAATCGTCTGTGTAGGCGCTTATATGTATATATTTGAAGATATTGTGTTCATAATTATGACACGATGTTATTTTCCGACATCCACGCGGACGGAGTCGCGTGCACAGCTAGTCGCTAATAATTTTAAATGTGTCACAACACTATTGTAAAATGTCAAAAACGCCATCATAGCGTGCCGCGGATATAGTTAGTGTACCATCGTTGACCGTCGCACCTCCTCGTATCCGCTACTGATTTATGAATAAAAGTTGTCGAATTCGATGGAAGTATCACAAGTGTCAAACTCGTACTAGGCCCCAGCTGAGATGGCAATCAGACGCAAGCCCAAAGAGATTTAATTAAATATTTAATGTCTTTGCGCAAGCCCAATATTAAACATCATCTTCCTGCCCTAGTGCCAAATAACTTGAGAAAATACCCATGCAAATGATGATTCTGAATTGGGATGGTATTAGTTAGATAACGTATTCAGTAGAGTAGATACTCTACCCACAATACACGCTTGTTCCTGTTGCCTGCCTGTTGTGAGTGTGCCTGCTAAATTGCCTAACCTGCGTGTGGGCCCACGCAGGCACTTTTGATCGGCCGATAATTGAGCTTAGACTTGCCGGAATCGAAAAGGCCCGTAGTTTCAAAGACAATTCCTTCTAATGTACCTATGGCGCTTAGTTAAAGTCAGTGTCGCTATCGCTACTTATCAAAAGTCTATATAGTTGGTTTCCTACTGCTGGTCTGCTGTAGTTTCCTAATAGCCACAAATAGGTATGAGAACATATGGAAGAGCGCACACAAATAAAACAGAAAACAGCCAACTGATGTGGCTGTTTCGCGTTTTATTGTCATTTTGTAAGGCCGCTTGTGCACTACACTGAATTTTAAGATCCTAAGTTTACTCCATTCATTTGTCAGTTATGTTACGGATGCTGCAATATGGCGAAACTGAAAATTACGGATAGTGTACAAAGGCATACGTAGAATACGTAAATTAGGTAGGTAGGTACTGGCCTTCTACATCGGACCTGAAAAAATCAGACCTATGAATCGTAAAATTCAGTGTAGTGCACAAGAGGCCTTACAAAATGACAATAAAACGCGAAACAGCCACATCAGTTGGCTGTTTTCTGTTTTATTTGTGTGCGCTCTTCCATATGTTCTCATACCTATTTGTGGCTATTAGGAAACTACAGCAGACCAGCAGTAGGAAACCAACTATATAGACTTTTGATAAGTAGCGATAGCGACACTGACTTTAACTAAGCGCCATAGGTACATTAGAAGGAATTGTCTTTGAAACTACGGGCCTTTTCGATTCCGGCAAGTCTAAGCTCAATTATCGGCCGATCAAAAGTGCCTGCGTGGGCCCACACGCAAGTTACCCCCAGTTTCTGGAAGGCTGATCAATTTGATCTATTGTCAAATCTAATGTCAGCTTCTGTGATTGGCCAACCAATCACATCGCTTAACTTGAGATTTGACAGTCGATTAGTTAATTTTTGGGTTGATCAGCCTTCCCGAAACTGGGGGTTAATAAAGTAAACAAGTAGGTAAGCGCATGTAAAAAATGCGCATCTAATGCTTGGTTTATTAAATACATTATATAAAAAATATGTATGTCAGATTGAAACATCTTTAACAACTTGATATAGGTATAAAATGTAGTCACTTCACTCGTCGGTGGTTCGTAAATCTGTGACGTGTGTAGTTGATCGGCTTGGCGAATATCGCGGGAGTCAGCGTAGCGGACGTCGCGGCAGGATAGCGCGCGACCGCGGCCGCCGCGCCAGCCGCACTCACTCCACCCGACCGCGGATACAACACGTGCGACTCGCGGAAACATTTATTTTATTTTTTGGTTAAAAATTGTCTCTCAACAAAAACATGTAGCGGTATCAGGATGTCGGTTTGTGGTCAGAGTGGTCAAACGGAGGAGGACAGCGCGTCCGAGGAGGTGGGCGCGTCGGCCACGCGGGACATCTACAAACAGAAGCCGGCCAGCAAGGTGGTGCGTGTACTGACTGTGCTGGCGTACCTGCTGTCGGTGTCGCTGGCTGCCATCTTACTGTCGGTGTACTACATCTGCGTGTGGAAGTCGCCGGAGCTGCCGCTGGAGGCGCCGCTAAAGGCGCCGCAAAAGGCGCCGCACGGCGAGATGAATGCGCTCCGTGAAAACCGCACCGACTACCGACAAACTGAGTACACACCTATGAACACCTATGGTATGTTTCACTATATAATTTAACCCCCATGTACCTATTTTTATTTCTTAACTATTAAGTATATACGATATATATAGTATATATGGCCATGTCTGTCGAAGGACCGATGGCCGCTGGAGCAGACGAGTCCTTGAGTGGAGACCGCGAATCGGCAAACGCAGCGTAGGGCGCCCCCCCGCCAGGTGGACCGACGACCTGAAAAACGTGGCTGGGGGGGTCTGGATGCGGAAGGCAGAGGACCGAGTGTTGTGGCGCAACTTAGGAGAGGCCTATGTCCAGCAGTGGACTGCGATAGGCTGAGTTGATGAAGTATATACGCTATGTCAAAATTAATCTGATTCATTTGTAATTGAACCTCGGGTCCAAGTATAAATTTTATAGTATATATACATTATATAGTATTATAGTATATATATACGTAATATATCAATAAGCCTCTTCTGTGTAAACTATTTTAAGTTATACGTAAAAATTGAATAGTGCAAATAAACAAATTTTATTATTATTAATATTTATTATATATAGTAGACATTTAACAAGCGGGATAGAAATAAAATTAAGATATTTTTTTTGGCTTTCATCTTTCATTTTTTCTTTTACTAGTAATCTATATAACTAAGTGAACCTAGCTACCTAGTAGTTATAATTATAGGAATTAGAATCAATGTCATCTGTCTAATATATCTTCAGACAAAAAAATTATAATAGTATAACCGCGTGGGGAATTCTTTAGGGAACTGGCAAAACATCGCACCGTTTCGATTAATTACTTAATTGGGTGAATTCGCTATAATTACTTAATTGTAAGGGATCGCCGGCGCTGTGTGTTGCACCGTCCCCGATCTCCGCTACCCTTCATGGGTATGGTCCTCGGAGTAATTATTGAATCTATATTTTCCTCCTAGGTGTGGTCTGATCGACCTGGGCCCTAATTATCACGTAATTTCATGACGCGCCGAATAAGGTCCAGTGACGCTACAGTTCGTATCAGTGAACGCCGAGGATAAGGGAATACGAAAAGCATTGTTTTGATCTAAACTTAAGTGCAACGTACTGCAACGTACTGCACTGCATCTGCACTTCATTGGCCTACTGACCATGTATTATAGATATTGTCTGAAAGCACGGTGGTGTAAACAGATTGATTTAAAAATGACATAAATAGTTACATATTTAATTAAACCGAGTGGTTCATAGCTAAAAATAAACTTCATCTCTACCTGTGGGTGCCGATTATTTAAACAACAGGCAGGTTGGGCAGCTGCGTCCGCAACAAACAGAGGCGGATGCTTGCAAGCACGATTTTACAAAATAGATCGTTTTTTTTTTTTTTTTACCTATAAGCAAAAGTCTTTCTGTAGACCAATCATCAGCTAGTACTTATAACTTTAATAGTAGCAAATATCTAAAGTGGTGAATCTACTCATCATAACGAACAACATTTACTATGGAAGCAACCTTGAAATCGCGAAAAAAAACACGCAGGGACACTCCAAGCATAGCCCTCTCCATTGACCTTTGAGTGACTTTGAGCCTTCTTATCAGGCCCATTGTGAGCGACACGTTTCAGTGCCGTAAGTAATTACTGGCAACACACACTGGTCAAAGACTTTCGTCTTGAGACACTGCGGTATTTTGGACGAGAAGATATTGCGTAGCTTCCCGAACGCTGCCCAACCGAGTCGGATTCGACGGTTGATCTCTTTCTCGAAGTTGGACTTACCTAGCTGGACAGTTTGTCCTAGGTATAGTGTGGTGTCGTCCATGTGGTGCCGGACGCAAAGAATGTCACCACCCTATATCTTCTCATGGGTGTCGTAAAAGGCGACTAAGGGATTCACCAGAGGATGGGCAGCAGCGTCCTCTGAGTATTTAACCATCCAACTGCGATCGCCAACCCGCCTGCCAAGCGTGGCGAATATGGCATATCCCCCCAAATATGAAAAGCACACGTTGTATTATAAGTACATAATTATGGCCAAACCATCGTTATGGGGCAGGTCAGTTTGACAATATTAAAGACATAAAATGATTAAGTTTTGTAGAACGTCCGAAATAAAACAGTCTCGCCTCCTAAGCACAAAAAACTGCACCTAACTGTAAATAACTAACGGTATACCTACCTTTAAAAAAATTACGTATCCAACTAGTATTAAACAAGCCAGAACACAAATTTTCAGTTTGGAAAAATGGCAAATACTGAATTTTACGATAAATCTTACTTAATAAATAAACAATTTACATTAACTATCGGTAAATCTCAAGATTTATGAATCATTTCCCAATTTTACGAGTACTGTCCAATATAACTTTGATTTAGGTATTGTTTGTTTTAATTGGTGTTTACATTAACTCATTAAGTTATTTACGTGCCTCTTGATATAGTTACCTACATCACGGGAACCATCGCATCGTACAACATCCGTATATTATTAGGTGCTACACGAAGGGTTTCCTGTAATCCAATTAGCTTAACCCAATTGTGTCCAAAACTGAACATCAATTACCTCATTCAGTTGAATTTATATTGGCTTGGTTAATATTTGCGTATTTATTTAGTGTCCAATATAACCACGGTTTGCTATTTTGAACTGTTTGTAAAATAGTTAGGTCAGCGACAATAGGTACAAACAAGTAACTTGCATCTTTGTTCACAATATCGTTTCACAATTATTATTTATATTTTATTGTTTAATTTACATAATAATAATTATACTATATGTTTAGTTTATTTAATGCATAATTACAATTATAATTAATAAATATCAAATCATCATCATCATCATCATTTCAGCCGAAAGACGTCCACTGCTGACATAGGCCTCCGCCAAGCATCGCCACAACGACCGGTCCAGCTCTTTATGCAACCTGCAGATTCTCGAGACCTTCACCAGGTCGAATCAATTATCAAATAATTAATATTAAATATTTTTATTTTCTTATCACTCGTCAAATTCGTTGTTTCTTTTGTATTTTTTTATCAATGTCATATTAAATAAATGTATGGGAGGCACTTAAACACATGGCGTTATTTTTATTCACAGTTTTATTATAATTTTAAAGTTTTGTAATATCTTTTAACTTCCAAAACAACTGGAATGCATGCTAACTACTCTTAGCTACCATAGCGAAATAGTCGGACTACAAATAAATAGGGACAAAACGAAGATTATGTCAAACCGAGAAAAACCACCTATATTAATACAGTCAGTACCCACAGACTACGTCGAAGAATATATTTATCTCGGACATCTTATAGCATTCAAGTCCTGTACAGAAAGAGAAATAGACCGAAGAATAAAGAGTACGTGGAATAAATACTGGTCTATGAAGGAAATATTTAAAGGGCCTCTACCAGTAAAACTAAAAACAAAGGCAATGAATATATGTCTGACTCCTTGTCTAACATATGCATGTCAAACTTGGCCACTGAAAAAATCACATCTAAATAAAATAAGAACATGCCAAAGAGGAATAGAAAGAAGTTACATAATTTTTTTTTTTTTTTTTTTTTTATGATAAATAGATCTGCTCTTGACCGCAATCTAGACAGCTTTGTCAGGATGTGGTCGACGATGGAGCGAGCAAACCTATTAGGTGCCGATTCACTCCAGCTTTAAAGGCGTTAGGGTTATAAGTGCCCGAAAATACAGATGCCGGCAGTGAATTCCACAACTTGGCTGTGCGCATTATGAAAGAGTTCTCAAAGCGCTTGGTCCTGATAGGAGGGATTTCTACCAAATGTGGATGATATCCTGCAGTGCGTCGTGTAGTCCGATGAAAGAAAGGAGATGGCGGAATAAGCTCATGGAGCTCGTGCGCACACTCTCCAAAGTACAGCCTGTAGAACACCGACAAACAAGCAACTGTGCGTCTATGGGCTAAGCTTTGTAGCTTAGATTTTGCTAGCAGTTCATCACCAATTAGCCTCTCAGCTCTGCGTTGAATCGAGTCAAGAGCCGCAAGCTGGTATTTGGCGGAGCCATCCCATAAGTGACTGCAATACTCCATACACGATCGGACTTGAGCTTTATATAAAGTGAAAAGCTGTCCAGGAGTGAAGTATCGCTTCACCTTGTAAAGAATGCCCAACTTTTTGGCCGCAGTTTGAGCCTTTGCCTCGATTGTGGTGCCGAAGTTGAGGTTAGTTGTCAACTCCATGCCAAGAAGGTCTAGGTGGTCAGCGATGCTAATAGGTGTACTTTGGAAAGTAGGAGCCAGGTGGAATGGACTCCGTTTAGCGGTGAAAAGACACGCCTGAGTTTTAGAGGCGTTAAAATTGACCAAATTGTCATCTCCCCACTGGGAAACGAGATTTAAGGTCGAATTAGTCCGCTCTATCATGGCCTGTCGTAGAGAACAGATTTCCCGTTGGTTGGCTCTCACACTGGACAGGTATCTCTCTGTGATAGTACTGTCATCTGCGTAGCCAATAAGACCTAACTGAAGTAGGTCATTTATGTGAAGCAGGAAAAGTGTCGCAGAGAGAACAGACCCTTGAGGAACTCCGGCATTTATAGCCAAGAGGTCAGAGGAGCAGCCGTCAATGACCACTCGAATGGACCGTTCACTCAAAAAGTCAGCTATCCAAGTGCAAAAGTCAGGTGGGATACCGTACGCTGGAAGCTTGTTCAGCAGACTTGCGTGCCAAACCCGGTCGAAAGCTTTCGAGATATCCAAAGACACAGCTAAGGCTTCGCCATGTTTCTCGATAGCTTCGCCCCAACAGTGCGTGACGAACACAAGAAGATCACCAGTTGATCGTTTCTGACGAAAGCCATATTGACGATCACTGAGAAGATCATTGTCTTCTAGGTATGCCAGCAACTTGTTGTTCAGTAACCTTTCCATAACTTTACACAGTACCAGGCCCCTCAGAAAGTATTGCGAAAAAAAGTTTTTATATATGGGAGACTGGCCAGTTATAATGTTTTTCGAAAATATGATTATTTATAAGTAAAAATAAGTAAGTTCCAATTTCAAAATTTCCCTCCACATTTTTTGCGAGTTAATTCAAAGTATTGTGTCTCACTGAAATATGGATCTGCGCCGGGAACATTTTAGAGCTATGATTTTATACGATTTCAAGTGTCGCCTGAAACCGGATGAATCGTACGATAGACTTCAAATGGCATTCATGGATGAAGGCCCTTCCAAGGCAACCGTGTATCGTTGGTATAACGAATTCAAGCGCGGTCGACCAACTTTGGGGGATGACGAAAGAAGCGGTCGCCCTTTGACGGCTGTTACCGAAGAAAACGTGCTAGCAGTGAAAAATTTAATCCAAGACAATAGGCGAATTACATATCAGGAGATTCAACACATATTGAAGATTGGATCGGGAAGCGTTCACGAGATTCTACACAGCCATCTTCGCGTGAGGAGGATAGTATCACGCTGGGTGCCGCACAACCTCACCGATGCTCAGAAGCAGGCCCGGGTGGAATGGTGCCGTGATATGCTTAACAAATTTGAAGCAGGCTCGTCTCGGCGTGTTTACGACATCGTTACAGGTGATGAGTCCTGGATTTATCAATACGACCCAGAAACCAAGCGCCAGTCGACTGTTTGGGTGTTTCAAAATGAGCCAACGCCTACCAAAGTGAAGCGATCTAGAAGCGGGGGTAAGATTTTGATCGCTAGCTTTTTTAATTTGACTGGCCACTTGGTATCAATTCCCTTACGGGATCAAAGAAGCATTAATGCCGAATGGTATACTACCAAATGTTTGCCAGAAGTTTTCTCTGTTATAAGCAACAAGCGACCAAACACAGGGCTCCGCGGGCTACTGCTCCACCACGACAATGCACCTGCGCACACCGCACTCAAAACGAGGGACTTCCTGGACAGCACGCCAGTCAAACTCCTGGGTCACCCTCCTTACAGCCCTGATCTAGCACCGTGTGACTTCTTTTTATTCCCAAAAATAAAAAATCAGCTCAAAGGGATACAATTTTCGTCGCCGGAAGATGCGCTGGCTGCGTTCGAGCAGGCTGTAAACGAGGTGTCTGCGGCGGACTTGAAAAAGTGTTTTGAAAACTGGTTTAGGCGCATGAATCTTTGTATAGAGGCTGGTGGAAAGTACTTTGAAAAGATTTGATAAAAATATATGTACGTATAGAACATTTTTTTTTAGTTTCGCAAAACTTTCTGAGTGTCCCACGTATGGAGGTGATGGCGATTGGTCTGTAATTGGCCGGGTCAGCACGGTCACCCTTCTTGGGTACTGGCTGTACATTTGCAAGCTTCCAGGACTTGGGCACAGTCCTCTGACTAAGAGAGAGGCGGTACAGACGTGTCAGTACAGGAGACAACTCAGGTGCACATTGCCTGAGAACCCTTGCAGAAATACCGTCGGGTCCACTGGCCTTATTCACATCAAGACAGAAAAGCGCTCTTCGAACCTCTTTAGTGTGAATAGCGATTTTCGGGAATGAAAAATCGCAGTGACGAAGAGATGGTGGTAGTTTTGAGCCAGAGTCGAGACGCGAATTGCTCGCAAACAATGATGCAAATAAATTTGCCTTTTCTGTTGCGGAGTAAGCCAGTGATCCATCAGGTTTCTGCATTGGAGGCAGCAAAGGACGACAGAAGTTCGTCTCGACCGATTTAGACAGGGACCAGAACTGCTTGCTACCTGGAGGGTATGAAGCTAACATGGCCCCTATATGCCAACATGGTCGAAACGGGGATTTCGTAGTACCCGCTTGCAGGACTTGGCGGCAGTATTAAAGGCTCTCTTCTTTTCACACATAAATGTAAGATTACAGGATCGAATCCAAAGTGCACTCATAAGGAAACGAACAAAAGCAAGAGACATAGTCAAACAAATCCTGAAATTGAAATGGAAGTGGGCTGGCCATTGACAGAGAGTAACAGATAGTAGGTGGTCACAAACGGTAACAAACTGGTACCCACTATATAAGAAAAGAAGACAAGGTAGGCCATACAAGAGGTGGAGCGACGACATTGTCGAAGTAGCTGGTACAATATGGACAAGACTGGCACAAGATAGACTAGTTTGGAGAAATTTGGGGGAGGCTTTCACCGCAAAAGGCGGCCCTTACAACTAACACAACACTAACATATCTATTAAGACATACTAACACTACTAACCAACAAAATAAGAACAAGTAATGTACCTACTTGTAAGGGAAAATAAAGCTAAATAAATAAATAAATAAAATATCTTTTAAATGAACGAAATTGTCGACAAGACACACTTAGCATTTCTACAATTCTACCTTGTAATATCATTGGATTCAGTATTTTGAGCACTATCGATTGATAGGTAGGTTACCTAGTACCTATACATACACATACATACATAATAAAGATGGGCGATTGTGAATAATATTATTCGAATGATTCGATTGTAAAAGTCATTCAAATTATTCGAATAACCTTACAACTCATTCGAATTTGAACAAAAGCGAGAAGTAAATAAGAATGTATTGCGTCGTCAAATTCCTTCCGATTCAAATTTCATTACTACTAGTTTATATATTCGAATATCCGCAACCTCATCTAAAAGTAAACTCTATGTACTGAGAAAAAATACCCAATTTCGTGTGGCAATTTGATTGAATCATCAAACCATCGAACTACTAGTTTGCTATCAACTAAAAGTACTCTTTATAGTACGAGAAAAACGCTCAAAGTTGTATGGCAAACTAAATGATGAATGAACTAGCGGTTCACAAATCAGTAACTATTAATTTATTACTAAGAATATCAATTGAAAGTAGACTTTATTATAGGTACTAAAACATACCAATTTTGTAAAGCAAAGTAAATGAATGAATTAGCGGTTTTATTCGAATTTGCGAACTAGCGATCGATTGTTTTTGTATTCGAATGTTAATATTAGTAGTATTAAACCATTCGATTATTGGAATCAGTAACAATCGCCCATCGCTAATACATAACCAGCCCATTACTGTCCCACTGCTGGGTACGGGCGTCTTCTCAGTACGAGAAGGCCGGTTTTGTAGTACCTATACAATCTTATTTTTAGCATATAGTGCAAACCTGAAAATAATTTTGACGACGTCTGTGGTCTAGTGGTTCGAGGGTCGGACTGCTGATCACGAGGTCGTGGGTTCAATTCCCACAGAACACAAATATTTGTGTGATGAATATAAGTTTTTGTGTTGGTCTGGGTGTTTCTTATGTATATATAACAAATAATAAAAACAAATATAAAATATAAGTATGTATAACAAAAAAAAGTATAAAGTATTATATCCATTGTCAAGTACCCATAGCACAAGCTCTGCATAGTTTGGGACTAGATGGTGCTGTGTAAAAATGTCGCAAAAAATATTCATTTATATTTAATTTGTTCAGAACCACCAGGAGAATCGATTAGAATGGTTTATATACCATATTACAGTTTTTTTTTTTACTCATCCTTAGGCCTGAGTTTTCGTGCATCTAGCTAGCCACTGCACGCCTTTCATTATTTTGTTCACTACCTACCTACTTGAAAACTTACAAACTTAACTCTAAAATCGATTGATTGATTTGATGCATACAATTTTGTTATTAAGGTCCCCTATTTGCCTTTTATAATATTTTGCTGCTTAAAATTAATAAAATAACAGTTTTTTCGCCCTCCTAAAAATTGGTGGTTTGTCACTTAGGCGAATTGAAATTACGGGTATCGATTATGTTCCCATTGCTACGCAAGGCTTACGAGACGCGTAGCTTTTAACTTAACAAGTTGAACTTTGGACCTTGCAGTGGGATTACATTATAAAGCTTGTATGATAGTAGGTTTTGACGAATTCTACTTCATCGGTCGGTAGTGAATGATTGTCCTTTTCCTGAATCCTTACAAATGCCTTGATCCTTCCATCCACTAGTCGATTTCATGTCAAGATCCAAATCCGATCGGCCCAAATTAATACGCATTGCGAGGGCTCAGTGGTCAAACAAGAAGCCCTTATAAATTTATCCTTCTATCCGCGCCCTCGCCAGCCACGAAATGTGTTGATATAACAACATCGTTGTTAGTTGTTGTTATGTTAATATGTTGGTATGTTGGTTTGTTGTTGTATCTATGTTGGTCCTGCTCTGGGATTGTATGATAGGTATTATATTTTAGCATACAATAAAATTAGGTACTAAGTATTGACAAACTTATTCCTTTATTACAATAAAATATTTTTTATTGCTTAAACTGAGGCTTAAACACGCGAACTATATAAGAGTTACCTACATAATTTCTACAAATCAATTGTAAAAATTAATAATTTAAAAGCTATCTATCGAAGAGCGGAGTCTCCTAATACAGGCCTTTTTCCAGTCAGCGAGTAATGTTATACTCAACTATGTATAGGTACCTATCTTGTTAACGAAAATAAAACATTGTGTATTTTTGTACCTATTGTATTTTTTTGTCTAAGTAGTTTTCACCCGTTATTGTTAATTTGTTTCTATTTTACTTTAAAGCAGCTTCATTTGCAAGCCAGTTCAAAATTTAAATAAAATAATTGATAAGTAGGTAACCTCCTTGGTTTCTATTTTTCGAAGTAGAGTTCGTTCGATTTTTAAATTACACGACAGAATATGAGTTTTTATAGTAATTGAAGAATTGAATACGTGTATTGACTTTGACATTAGCTTTCATTTTGAAGCATTTTTAATTTTTTACCCGTAATTTATCTTGGTATTTTTTTAAATTATTATTACCTTATGTGTACGCACATTCTACCATATCCTTCAATATATCCCTCGTTCATCTAGTCACCCTGTATAAAATTGAAATGTTATGTTACAAACTGTTAAGTATAATACTTATTAATATAATATTAATAATGTAATGTAATAAGTGCATGATACATCTTTCACTTGTGTAAATTTTTGACATAATTATATTTAAAAAATAATAACAATGCATTAATACTTAATAGTGTGTAGCCCTCAATATTGCAATCAGCTATGCTTGTAAAAGGCCACTAATTTATAAGCACCAAAACAAAATGTAACACCAGCGATGTACCTACAGTCATGGTATAATAACACCAGGTAGTCTCTTCCCGTGACAGCTAGGTCACGTGATTGCCTCCGTACTACGTCATCGGCCGTGGAGCCAATAGCGGGCTGTTAGCGTGACACTTGTCAGTTTGATGTGCTGCCAATTTGTGAAAATAAATTACCCGAGCAAAATGCATTTTTTTATTTACTTTCTTCTATAAAGAATCACTTTTTAACTAGTAATTTAATATAGTTGCCTTTATTAACTAATTAGATGAATAACACGAGATAACAATTTTATTAATTGTTGGTATTCCTCCTTGGGAGTCATGTAGACCCATATTTATTAACCTCAAGCTATTGACATTGCCCAGTTTGTACATATTTGAAGCCGCTAAGTTTGTTAAAGAACATATGGACCTGTTCACAAAGGCGATTGACATGTTTCCAAGAAATACAAGAAATCCTGAAAGAATTGTTTTGCCCAAAATTCCAAGGACAACACTTTATCAAAAAAATTGCTATGTTATGTGTGGGCGTATCTACAATAATATACCCAAGAGTATTAAGGAATTACCAATCATGTTGTACAAAAAAAAGCTAAAAATGTGGCTAATAGAGAAATCCTTTTACTCTGTTGATGACTTATTAAAAAAATAAATAATTATATTGTATCTGACATGATAAATTCATTTAAATTAACTGACAAAAATATTAAAATCATTACTTCTTCTTGAAAAATCTTATTATTAATTGAATCACAATTTTAACAAGTATCCTTGTATCTCTTGTTGTTTTAAATTATAGCCATTTATACTAAAGAAGAATGGTTGCATATCAGTGGAACTGCTTACCCTAAACTAAGATATTTGCATGTCAATAATTTGACTAAAGTTGTAAGAACTAATCCTAATTACATGTAAGACTAACTGTGATATGTACCAACTTTTATGCGAATAAATGAATTGAATTGAATTGAATTGAATTGAACAAATAGTTAGGCTAGTTAGGAATTTATTTTATATTCATTATGAACAAAAATCTCCCTAAGTATATTGAAGATATCAATCAATGGCAGCACTGATCGTGACGTAGCTTGGAGGCATCGCGCTGTCATTGCAGGAAGAGAATACCTGGTGAAACATCTTATTATACCATGCCTACAGTTTATGCAATAAATATTTCAAACGTCACTTGTATGAAATTCGTTTTTCGCCTTACGCGATGCTGACGTTCACATAAAAGCGCTCGAAAAGAACGTCTGTTCGGCACCTAAACATTTTGATCTCTTTCTGGTAAAATACTGATGCCTTAGTCGCATCCAGTAAGGACGATACGTTTTGGGCAAAACCTGAAATAACAGTGTCTAAATTTGCGGCAGTACAGATTGGCTGAAAGATTCGTGTTTTTTTTATTTCTAAAAATATTTATTGCCCACTCCGACTACTCGCTCAGCGCAAATCGTTTATAAATCTAACCTACAACTCTTGAAACAAGCTCGTGTGATTACATAATATATCAATGTCATTTTGTATGTCTGAATACCTGGATATAAATATGTATTATGGTAAACGTAAGTAGCAAAAATCTAGGTTATTTGATGCATTCTCCATTCCTGGACTACCACAGTTAGATGGGCTTGCACAATACATTGTATACACACTCGACTGTGATCTACTTATAAGCTTAGTTGCAATGGCTTATTTAGTTACATCAGTTCCATGAAACTGCACGCTCGGTAGTATTTCCTTTGATCCCTGTCTAACACAAAATGCAGTAAAGGGCAGTACTATAATAATACATATTATGCCACTCTTCAACTATACTCAGCATACTTACTGCTAAGCTGAACAATAATACGAGATTACTAGATTGTGCCCGCGGCATCGCCCGCGTGTAGAGATGGGTAATGGGACTAATGGGTAAAAACCCATTCTTTCCATTTCTGTTTAATCTGGGTGATTTGGGTGATAACCCGATTTTAACCCATTATCACCCGTTTTCATAAAAATGAAAACTTTGTTTTACTTTATATATTTAATAACTTCTTAGGTTTCCGCGATCACTACACATTATAATAAAACAAAGTTATATTGTGAGTGATTACTGCGTGCATCGAAACTATTTTAATTAATAATATTGTACGGTAGATTAAAATATTTTTTTAGAAATATTTGTAAAGACGCTTGTCATCTTAGTCTACCTGCGACCAAGAAATGCTGCAAAGCTTTCGAAACGTCAGGGAAACCAATTTAAATAATATACGCGATTTAATCCGGTTAAACTTTGTTTTATTATAATCTTTATATATTTTTTATACAATATTTCATCATATTTGTCGGATCCAGTAAGTAAGTAAGTGGTAAGTGTGACCCGATTTGGATATAGGGACCAGCTCCCCGATTCAGAACTACACGATAAGCAGTTGGTTGGTTGATCATCAAGTCGACGTCATGGTTGATCATCAAGTCTCTTTATTTACCAAGGAGGACGCACATCTGTCGCATAAAATTAAATAATACTACATCAGGAATATTCATGAGGTTTTTCATTGCTTAGTGCGTCAGTTCTTGGAGGATTTGGAAGGGGTAGATTCATTCATTGATGACGTAATTATGTGGGCATCTACGAAGGAGGAACAAATATATAACAAACGGAATCGGTCGACAACTGCTTATCGTGTGTGTCTGAATCGGGATGTGGGACAGGGTATGGGGAATGAACGGAACCCATGGGGCGATACCACGGAGATCATTAAATCAAAGTTTGTAAGGTAATAATTACATTAATTATAATATTATTATACCCTTTTGTCTAAAGCAGTGTTTTTCAAACTGTGGGTCCCGACCTCTAGGTGGGTTGCGAAGCCTTACTCGGCGGGTCGCGGGCAAAAGAAAACAGGTAAATTTTTCTAGGTCTTACACTACAATAAAAAATACAATTTCAGTGAGAAGGATGAGCCAGTTTATTTTAAAAAAAAATTGTTGTAAAGGGTCGCGTAGGTATTCAAAAATAATGAAAAACACTGGTCTAAAGCACGCTCTACTTTCGCGGCCGCGATGCCCGCGTAGAAAACTCTGTTTTTTTCGTACTTGTCTTATTTAGTAAACAATCTTGGCATATGCAATTCGTCAATAATTATTATTAAAAGACATTATGTTAACAATTGTCTCACACTAAATATTTTTTTTTAACCAATACATGTGCAGACGTCTTTCGGTTGTAATGATGATGTGCAGAATATAAAATTACTATAATAATATTTTATCAGTAGCTATTTGAATAAAGAGACATGCCAAGATTGTTTACTAAATAAGACTAGAGAGAAAAAACAGACTTTACATTGCGTTTTATAAACCAAATATTTGTATGGTTGTACTGAGAGCTCGAGGCAATGCTATTCGTTTTAGCAGGTACGTGGCTGGTGAATGTAGACTAATGTAGAGTGGGCGTATAATCCTATCCTATCCTACTAATATTAGATATAAACGTGTAAGTTTGTGAGGATGTATGGATGTATGTATGGACATGTGAATGTTTATTTATTATTTGTAACGCATTTTACGCATGCGAAACGAAATCTAACGATTTAAATTGTGGAAATAAAAAATCGCTCACGAGCAGGATTCGAACCTGCGACTCCTGGCTCAGTACGCCAGTGCTTTAGCCACTAAGCTACCGTGAACACTGCTCGTGGTAACGAATTTCTCATCCACTTGGTACATCTTTGTATCATCTTTCGTTACCACGAGCAGTGTTCACGGTAGCTTAGTGGCTAAAGCACTGGCGTACTGAGCCAGGAGTCGCAGGTTCGAATCCTGCTCGTGAGCGATTTTTTCTTTCCACAATTTAAATGTGAATGTTTGTTACTCTTTCACGCAAAAACCTATACTGTATGATTTTTAATGAAATATGGCATACAGATAGAACATAACCCGAAAGTAGCCTACTTTTTATTCCGGGAAGATGAAAAGTTCCTGAGGGATGCGCGATAAACGTCACGGGCGAAGTTGCGGGCATAGGCTAGTCTTGATAATAATAAATAATAATTGTAATAATTTACTTTAAAATTTAAATTTTAGGTCGGTATGTAAAATTAATAAAGAAAATAAAACTTTTTTTCTTTCAATTACATAATTAGTGGAATTATATTATGTTTAAGAACCCCCTTTTAAGCAAAGATTTGCTTGTAGGTATTAGAGGATTCCGCTCTTCCGCTTATCATTTTAACAATAATATGCAATTGAATCAAAGAGAGCACATCAAATAAATCGCATTTGAAGAATGCTTTGAATTAAATCCGGCCAAGAGCATGTCGGGCCATGCTCAGTATTATAGGGTTCCTAATTACAACGAATCAAATCGAATATTAATCATTGCTATTTTAGTTTTTGCAAACAGCGCCACCTAGCACTGAATTTAAGAAGCTAAATTTTTAAAGTATGTCAAATCAATGTAACACAAAGTTACTTTTTGTGATTTTTTTAAATAGGTAGTAACTAAAGGAGCATTATTTGCTGAGATAATTTTTCTCTAAGGTCAATGACCTATGAACTAGGACGTCTTAAGTATTTTGCAGTTTTCTCACTATAACTCAAAAATTTACTATCACATTATACTCGAAATAATTTTAAAAGAGAGTTTTTATAGAGGTCTATCAATGTGTAAGATTATAAGTTTCTACGTTGCATAGCTTAGAAATGGCAGGGGGGGGACACATTGCAAGCCACTTTGGCGGGCTGTATTTCGCAGATGGTATACCCGATAAAAAGTTGTGTATGAAAACTTACCTTCATTTTAATAGACCTATTGAATGATACCCCACGCGAGGGGGAGCAGCGAAAAAAAAATTTTCATCCCCATTTGACATGTATGGGCTCCACCCCAAAAATACGTTATCAAGATTTTTTTATTCATTTATAATTGAGATCTATATCTAAACCATTTTTTAACAAAATTTCATTTACTTATGTTTATAACTGTAGAAGTTATTAAGCTGTAAAGGATTTGGACAGACGGACAGACGGACGGACATGACGAAACTCTACGGAACCCTAAAAAATGATAATGATAACATTGTCTAGTACCCATTACCCATAGCATAAGCTCTGCTTAGTTTGGGACTAGATGGTGATGTGTAAAAATGTGTTTATTTAGAACAACGGTAAAAAGCTTGACAAATATTTTTGTTACCGTGCTCCATGCAAGACGTGCATAGCATATGTAGTACGTACTTTTATTGTCACATATTATAATTGTTTTCACACTCTAATAATTACATCTAATCAAAAGCGATATATCTTCTTTTACTAAATAAACATGTAACTAAATCGTTTAAAAATATTTACGTTCTACGTTTTTCTCCTACCCAAATAAAAAATCATCCGTGCGAAGCGAAGTAACATTATCATAGTGAAAATAAAATGATTGCGTAGACTGGGCCTACGCGGCTACGCAGCTACGCTAGGGCCTACGCAACTACGGCAGCGTAGAGGCTCCCTAAACTGACTGACACAATAATGGCAAATGGGCAAAAAAACATTTTATTTTTAAAATAGTCGTGTGTATCATATGCAGATTGTAGTGGTGCACTAGTGCCATAACTTGTGTTGCGTTAAGGTGTAATCAGACGCTTAACTCGATTATGTCCACTAATACATCAGCTTCAAACTTGGTTTGATTATAGTGCATACTATATAATTAGTTTAGCAACAAATAATCAAAATAAGGTAAACATAGACAGACATATGTGTTGGTACCTGCGTAAGAAAGAGATGGTAAAATTCATATTTAGCTCACGGTGCGTTGATGTCTTTTGATGAACTCTCGTAAATTAAATCAGTTTCTATGGGGTATCAGGTCGATGGGTGGTACGGAACCCTTACTGCGTGAGTCCGACTCGCACTTGGCCAGTTTTTAATCCTGAATCTGATTTATTTATGTTTAGTATGCATTCTTTGGAATTTTGTGATGGGAATGAAATTCTTAGTTTTATACTAAACCTCATAAGGGAAACACAAAAGGTTCACATAAATCGAGAAAATATGGGCATCAGCTTTTTTCGTGATTCTAGGGTTGGTCCCAAAGTAAAAGTTGTTCATAATGATGAGTACAATGACCCCTTAAAAGTTTTGGTCTTTGGTGTTATCAAGGTTGTATATTGGGTTATTTACATTCCTAGAGCTACAAGATCTTAGCTGTCTGTGTGATTCCTTAGGTCGTCATTAGCGAAGAGGCTGAATTGACTTATATGACTGATGAATGAGATACTGTTGTCTACGTCTGAAGCAGTATACACCCATTATAATCGCGGCACGCTATGATGGCGTTTTTGACTTTTGCCTGCTCATGAAGATCCGTAAATATTGACAGATACGTATGAAGGAACAATTGCCGTACTTTATTGTTAATAGTGATGCACTGCTACAGCAATGAAAAAAATCGAATTTGGAATCTATTGTTCAAATTCAAATTCTATTTAT
Organism: Asteroscopus sphinx; assembly: GCA_949699075.1. Lineage (NCBI taxonomy): Eukaryota > Metazoa > Arthropoda > Insecta > Lepidoptera > Noctuidae > Asteroscopus > Asteroscopus sphinx. The sequence continues at coordinate 10,533,125 of OX453019.1, forward strand.
TTCTACTGTTTTTTATGTACATGACACAGTTTTTTATTAAATAGCGATTGAACAAAACAACACTATTGGAAAATGTCAAAAACGCCATTAGAGCGTGCCGCGGGTTTACGTCATACCTCTGCCTACCCCATACGCTATTACCAACTCAAACCAAAATCTCGGATACATGTGTTATTTCATAAACACAATCTGAATGCGACATAAATAAAAGCAGCAGTCAAGTTAGCGTTGCTATTTGTTATTGTTAGTTGAATGTTGTTCAATGATACTAATTATTGCTGTAAGAGCGTAAGGAGTGTCCGCCACACCCCGAGGCAAATTGTTTGAGCTACTTTGACATTAAGCCAAACCAAATAAAATGGATAATTAATAGGAATTATACGCCTGCTTGCTTAATCTACGTTTAAAGAATATTTAAAAATACGTGGATTTAAAAAATATTATTTAGATGATTCATGTAGTGTCTTACCAGCCAAGTGTGTGTCTGACACGCACTAGGTAGGTTCCGTAGACAGTTCAGGCTATACAGGATTCTTGCAAGACATCTGAGCCTTGGGGGAGGCTTGTGTCTTGTAGTGAACGTCATTTGGCTGAAATGATGATGATGATTGGAGCCTAAACTCGAAGTATTTTTTAAATACAAAGATAAGATAATTTTGCAGTTCATTTGTACGGAATTTCTATGATTTTTTGGCAGATTCAAGTACATGGTTAAGTTTGTTTGGTTTGGTTTGTTTTTTGTTTGTTTGTTTTGGTTTTGGTTTGTTTGTTTGGTTTGTTTGATTATTACTCGTAAATTAGAAAAGCTTATTACATACATCAGTGATAGTTTTACGCTCTAGTGGTTAACTAAAATTTCCACTTCGTAAATGTACGTACCTACACGTAGGTATCAAAAAAATTCAAGCACTTTGTAGGCGTCATGAAAATGTATAATTAATCGAATTATTTTAACTCCACAGCACTTGCAGTATTTGGGTAACATGGTTGTAACAGAGTACAGTAGGACAGACGGATGGACATGGTAAAATACAAAATAAGGGTTCCTTGTTACGAAACCCTGAAAATTAGGGTCTAATGTCCTCCCGGCCGAATTTCGGTCATAGTAGCCAATCTCAACGGTGACTTAGCCATTTGCGCGGGACATTTATTATAGTGCATAAATGTGTGTGAAAACACAGGTGCACTCTCTATTCCCTCACTTTCATAATCCGATGAGACGGCAATCCGACACGACCGGAGAGATATCAGGTGCAAGACCAACGGCTTTACGTGTTCTCTGAGTCACGGGGGTGTAGCACCGCCAACTTCCTGACTCCGAGCTGCTACTGAGAAATTTTCTTGGCGGAAAAATCCCAATAATACTTTTTGCCCGACCCGGGAGTCGAAACCAGGACCTCACGCTTATCAGTCGCGCTTGCGACCACTAGACCAACGAGGAAGTCATTAGTCACAACAATTTCTTTGGTCACAATATAAGGTAACCAGAGTATATTCTGTGGTAACCAGCGGCAATATAACATACGAAAAAAAAAAATAGAATAGATGAAGCGAAAGAGGTGTGTCAAGATCGTAGCAGGTGGAAATCCATAGTCTCTGCCTACCCCAATGGGTAACAGGCGTGATCATACGTATGTATGTATGTATATAACACACATCGACTATAATAAAATTATTAATTCAAACTTTAAAGCATGTAGGAAGGTATCAAAAAGTTTAAAACCGGATCATGTACTATAAAGATTTAATTTATTTCGTAGCACTGTAGCATAGTAGTGCTACGAATGAAAGCCTGCGACTGGATTCCGTATGTGAAACGTTATTATTATTGACTAGACTTTTCCCGCAGCTTCGCCCGCATACTGAAATAAAATATAACCTATAGCAGCTTTCTAATGGTGAAAGAATTATTACAATCGGTTCAGTAGTTTCAGAATTTATCGATTACAAACAAACAGATCTTTCCTCTTTATAATATTAGTGTAGATTATAGTGTAGATTAGACTATACACAAACACAATTAAATGAAACCACACTACTACATTCTGCATCCAACACAGTGGCATTATACTACAGACATCAAAATAACATAAAACAGATCCTAATGTTTGTTTACGCCGATTTGCATCCACTCATAAGAAGATTGCGTCGGGATGACGCATATATTTCAACACAACAAAAATTTGGCATTGCAGAAAATAAGAGAAGCGTTGCATATTATTGATCTCGGCGGAGGCGGCGGAGAGGCGCGCGCCCGGCACTCGCGGCCCCGCCGCCCCCGCCGCCCGCCCTGCGCCCCTAGCAGCACTTCACTCGCTGTCACAGTAACGTGCCACCATTCTCGTAAATTAACTTCGTTACCTTGTCATTATTCTCGCTCACATTCGCAAGAAATAACGAGGTGCGAACCCTCTTCAACCGGCACGGTCGTGTGTGACTTCGTTCTATAACGAGATATTTGAACTAACTCAGTGACAGCTACATAGACTTACAACAAGTTGTACCAATTACAATATCACGTAGCAATATTTTGATAAAAGCAAAACGTTCGTTAACTGAAAACAATGAAAGTTCAGGGACGGTTCTATGACAGACGATTCGCGATCGTATGACTACGTCAGAGGAACTGGAATAGATTTACGTATACCGAGCGTGAAATTAAAGGATAAACAAATGAATTCCGAAGCGGGCGCCATAATAATGAAACAGCAGTCGGCATCAGGAGGTGTCAAGCGGCAGACACGGGCGGCGTGACCCGGCACGGTAACGCGGTCGCGGCGCATCAGGAGAACTGGGCCATATCAATAAGCGTGTCCCAGTTACCTGGATTTGTCGCGAGCGGTGCGGCAGTGGCTAGTGTCGGCGCCGGCGATGTCGGGCAAGTCGTGCACGTCGGGCAGCGTGCGCTCGTGCGGCGGCTCCGTGCGGCTGGGCACGCCCGGCGGGCACGAGATCGTGCTGGACGCGCTCTACGAGCGCAAACGCGACAAGAAGACCGTCCGCGTGCTCACCGTCATCGTGTACGTGTTCTGCGTGTCGCTGGCCGCCATCATGCTCTCGCTCTACTACGTGTTCTTCTGGGAGCCCAAGGACGCGCAGTACGCGCAACGCAAGGTGTTTCACACAGTAGAGAAGCAAACCAGCACCACACCAATGCCCACATGCTTTATGCCCCTCACCGGTACGTCACATGGCCGACACGCTTTCCTCTTACTCCTACCACACTCTTGTTTCATGCAAACATGTTACTACTCGTACAGATACGTATACGAGAATTTTCCGGATATAGTTGTACTTATAAGTATTAACGATGACCCCCGTGTCAGTGTGCATTTCCCTATGCTTTAACAATATTGACTAACTGAATATAAAACAAGTTGTCCTAGCTCAGACCACAACAGCATTGGAAACTGTAGGTTAGTACACAGTCATTACTTTCTATGAGAATACCTACTGAGACATACATGTAGGGTTGCCAGATGGTCGGGATTCGTCTGGATTCTCCCGAAATTTCATATGATTTACAGACTCCCGACAAAATAAAAAATCTCTCGACAAATATTTATCATACAGTTCTATAATAAAATGATATCATTTGTTTTATCCTTGTCTATTCTTGTGAGCAATGCTTCTGCTTACTGTAAAGCCCAAAATTCAATTAGAATGTTTGTATTGCCCAGTTCCTAGATTGCTGGGTTATCAAATATCCAGCCATAGCTAATTAGACTAAAAGTCGTCCCCAACATAGTTGGGAAAAGGCTCTGAGAAAGAAGATGAATGCTTACTGTGGAAGGGTATTTAGCCTGCTCAGACATAGTAAAAAATATAGACGAAGTGCTGCGAACAATCATAGTGAAGCAAACAAAAAACCGTGCTCCTTCGTGTACAACCAGCGCTCACGCACGAACCATGCACCTGAAGGCTATTTGCTTTCGCGTTGCTTACTGTACGATGCCACGACATGTGTACTGAGGGGTGAACACGATTTGAGTTGCATGTGTGTGCGTGAGCGCTAGTTATACACGAAAGAGCACGGTTTTTTTTTGCTTCACTATGATTGTTCGCAGCAATTCAGCTTGCTGAATAACTTATATAAATTAAAAATTATCAAATGTATTAAGAGAGGAATCGTATAGCCTTTGATTTAATAAGTTCTGAATTAATTAGTTGACTGAACTTTTGAAATAAATCTCAAAGAATCTAAATTGGTGAAAACCATTGAAAAATACATACAATTTGGCAATGCAAAAATTAAGTGTGAAATAATGTCTCGTCTTTTTGTTGTGGTGACTGTTATGATATTTTTTTTATCTAGAATACTATTTATTTCTCCAGACAAAAACTCCAACACCCCTTCATTTTGAAAATTTCTCTAGGTATTTCGGTTTTCTGATCTGGCAACCCTACTTACATGTGTACAGTTCAATAATGGTATGTAGCTACGGCGCTACAGCTACAGCTGATTTTAGTAGAGCACTGCTGACACACAAGAGTTGTACATAGGCACTTTCACATAGATTGATTCAAAGCACATTATTTTATAATATGTAACACTGGAACACCTAAACCATCTAAACGTTTATCATTGTTTATTTAAGGAATTTATATATCATTGAACTTCTCAAATTATTTTTATTGAGAGACTTAGCGATAATGTTTGAGTCTAATTCTTATCTATCGAGCAAAGCTTTTGTAAAGTGAAATTTGGTAAAGATTTGTATGATTCTTAGCAAAGAATCAGTGGCGGATTTACACATTTGCCGCTAGTATGCTACTAGGCTATTAAAATTTTGCCGCTCTACCGACCTCTACAAGTGTCACTTCCTAGATTATTTTTAAAATCCAACGATTTAGCTAAGATTGCACAAGAAATAGTTTTTGGGTATATTTCTGATTCTGAGCTAGTAAAAGCTCAGTAATTTACGACTAATAAGGCCCGTAAGTTATGGCTACACAATAATGTACTTTCGGTAAACGTAATTAAATATGTTTTATTGTATTTTATTAGCTGCTAACAATCCGGCTGATGATGACGATGAAATTGAATTAAGTTATGAAAGTTTTACAATTTCTATTTAATAAATATGAATCTTTTTCATTTCTGTAAGACAACAAAATCACCCCAAATTTGCAGCCCCTAAAATCTGCCGCCCTAGGCTCCGGCCTACCCAGCCTGCTGGTAAATCTGCCACTGCAAAGAATGGCCACCCTTTTCCAATTAATTGGCGTCACATCGTAAAATAAAACCAGTTAAGGAAGTGTGCAATAAAGATAATAACAATAATTAAGATTCTATGTAGCGATATCCCCGTTTCTTCGTTCATTGCGTCGATCACAGATTCTGTTGGTGGACATCTTTATTTATTTATTTACTGTATTGGTGACCTCCAACAAAAGATGTCGTTGCGACACCATAAATCAAATAAAATTACAAACAAAGATTCAATTCAATTACAGCATGCTGCAAAAAATAATGACGTAATTTTTAGTCTTTCGTTCTTTCAAAATCTTTTTGTATTTTGACAAAGGTGCCATATCGTGAATTTTGGACAGTAAAAAAAGTAAGGCGAGCCACGGGTGGGAATTTTTATCTTTATGTACCTAGCTCAAGAGTTCACTACAATCTATGATCTTTGCAGGACTAAGTAGGTACCTACTTAGAACTAAATTTAAGTATTATATCATGAAGTGAATGTCTGATACTGTAATTCGTGATCTGTTTAGCCGAACAATCTCCATAGAATACCTAGGTGGTAAAGGATAAGGTGATATGATGTTGTTTTGTTTACAATAGCTTTATCTAAATATAGGTATCTCGTATAGGTAAAACAAGGTTGGGTTAGTTATATAATTTATATAACTTAAGAACGGCTGGACCGACTTTAATGAAATTTGGCATACAAATAGAACATAACCCGGATTAACATATACCTAGGCTTCTTTTTATCCCGGGAAGATGAACAGTTCCCGAGGGATGCGCGATAAACGACATTCACGCGGGCGAAGTCGCGGGCATAGGTTAGTTAATAATAAAGAAGCCTTTTATCTTCGTTGCAACATAAAAATGTCTAGATAGAGTCAAATAAATTGACATTATAAAACCGGCTCGTGTTGATGGTAGTCAGGCGTGGGTCCAGGGGGGGCAATAGGGGCAATTGCGCCCCGTCTGAGCCTCGACCTAAGTACTTCCGAACTCATCATAATCACATCACTACCTGTACTACCAGTATTAGTAGTGGATTAAGTGGCAAGGACGGGCAATGGACAACATTCCAAAAAAAAACCTAATTAAGAACGGGGTGATGCACACAAATTAGCATTAATGGCGAAACGAGCTAAAGGCCCACTTGATGTTAAGCGATTACCTTTGCCCATAACAACTTCAGTACCACCTAGGCTGTTACTAGTATTATTACCTATTCTATGACCTTAGTACAAAATAATATGCCGAGTGGTTGCGCATGGCGCGTTGATATCTCACAGACGTTATCGTGCATACGGGAACTGTTTATTTGCCCGGGATAAAGAAGGACATAGACTAATTTTGGTACCGCTTTGCTAAATTTCATTACCATCGGTTCAGAAGTTCAGTCGTGAAAAGCTAACAAACAGACAGACAGATGAGACTCAGTTACATTCGCATTACCTATAATATTAGTATGGATCAACGATGTATATCTATGGATTTATTTAATTATTGGCTAACGGCCGAAATTAATATCCAATCTATCCACGATTCACCCTACTGGAGATAGAAATTTGACATATTTTGTATGGAGCTTATGTCAAATTCCTATCTCTAGTAGGACAAATCGTGGATAGATTGGATATTAATTTTGGCCGCTATTCTTCTTCGACAAGAGCTTATCTCTTGATGATGATAGCAATTCCAGAGCAGGATGACGTGATGACAATCTAGTTATTTATGTCGTACCTAGTATATTCGCACACAACAAAATGTACATACCTGCCTACCTACCTTCATTTTTATGGCTACTTAAATAATAGTCGTAGCATTTTTTACGGTAACTCCTACTCGTAAAATTAACGACATTTTAAATAGTCGTAAATAAACTCATTAATAGTCTTTTAAACATCTTTCAAGCCAACTCATTTGCAACAAAATGGTATAGGTACCTACTTACCTACTACCTATAAATTAGTAAAGTTTCGTAATGTTTATATTGATCACCCGTTTTTAGGGTTCCGTAGTTTCTACAAGGAACCATCATAGTTTCAGTCTTCCGTCTGTCTGTCCTTTTTTTTTTGTTTTTGGGTGGAAATCCTCATGGATACCCTCCGTCTGGGGAGGGCGGAGGGGTATGTCGGACTCTTACCGACTAAAACCACATGGTGGCCATCCTCTGCACAAAATAGAGGAGCTCCGGGAACTCCAATGGACCGCGCCGGTGCCCCTCTAGTGCTATGCCTTTAGCACGTCCCGGGAAAACAGTATTATTTCCCCCACAGTAGTACGCGACCACCACGTACTGCTGTCCTCCCCAGGGTCGCTTAATAGACGCCTCGAGTTCCCCCACTCTTAGCGTCCACGATCCCGAAGGTCCCCTGCCAGATGTGGCAGCAGGGGATGCGGCCCTTCGCCCTATCTGGGCCTTGCGCCAGGGCTGTTGCCTCCCCGGCGCCGCCTGCTCCGAGCGGGATCGGCCCTCTCCCGATCTCGCTCTGCGGCCTCCTTCTGAAGCATAACAGTCTCGCAGAAGGAAGCCATGGCTCTCCAAGCCGCCGGATCTGCCAGCATAGCCGACACTACTGCTGGCAGAGAAAGATCCTGCCCGATCAAGTTGACCAGGTCCCGCCGTTCGGAGCCCCATGCAGGGCACTCCTCCAGCGTGTGCTGTGCAGTGTCCTGGTCACACCCACAATGGTGGCAATTTGCCGTAGCTTCGCGTCCGATCCTATTCAGGTACTCACCGAAGCAACCGTGCCCGGTGAGCACCTGAGTAAGTGAGGTAGGTTGCGCTCCGTCTGTCTGTCCTGCCGCAACTTAATTACTTCTACAGTTATAACAGTAAGTAGGAATGGTCGACCGCATGTCAGTGGTAACAGTTTGACATTGACAGCGCCGTTATTTCGTAAGCGGTAAGTGCGCTTTTCTAATTCAAGTGTTACCACTGTCATGCTGTCGACTTTACATGTAATTTTGCTCAAAAATTGTTTAGATATAGATCTCAATTTTAAAAGAATATATTTTAGGGGTGGGTCCCATACATGAGAAAAAATGTTTTTTCGCTCTTTTTTTTTTTTGTTTTTTTTTTTTTTCGTTTTTTGTTTTATCTTGTCTTCGTGTAGGTCTATTGAAATTAAGGTAATGTTTCATACATCACTTTTTATCAGGAATACCGTTTGCGAAATATAATCTGCCAAAGTGGCTTGCAATGTCCCGTCCCCCAGGGATAGAAACAAGCAGTTATTGTTTTATTTTTAACACATTTACGCATGCGAAGCGAAATCTTACGATTTAAATTGTGGAAATAAAAAATCGCTCACGAGCAGGATTCGAACCTGCGACTCCTGGCTCAGTACGCCAGTGCTTTAGCCACTAAGCTACCGTGTTATTGTTTTATTTTATAAAACAAACTGTTTAAAGTGCTTTAAACATGTATTACTATGTTTTAAATCATATTTTATATCATGTTTATTAAATCATGTTTTAAACATTAAAAATACACATAGTTCAAAGGTCTGACCGTAGAGAAAAATTATCTTAGCAAACAATGCTCCTTTAGTTCCTTTCTATTTGATTAAATCACAAAAGTACCTATGTGTTATGTTGGTCGCATGACACATCTCTAAAATTTGACCTGTTAGATGGCGCGGTATAGGCCCAGAACGCCGCGGAATGAGAGTGAGCGCGATGCAAAATACGAGGCTTGCCGGGAAGGAGTAGTGCGGCATGAAGTTGACGCCATTTCGAATGAAAGTGCATTTAAGCGAAAAATAATATATTACTCAGAAAATATGTGTATTTTCGATAAAATGGCTTAGTAAAATTATTTCAAAATAATAAAACAATATTTAGGTAAAATATCATACCAAAATACCAATATATGTTGGATATATTTAGGAAACTGTTTAAAAAATAAACAGTTTTCGAGGTATGTTTGGATTTTTTTATGATCGAGCCAAATAAGTGCATTCTTGTTTTGGACTTAATAATATTGTCACGCCTATCCTTCAGTAACACGTATTTTAATTTCAGTACCATAGAGCGAGTAGTTTTTGAGCGGGATTCGCATTAGTTTGTTGAATTACGGGATTCGGCCCCTTAACCGCACGCTCTGAGTCGCCAATGATGCTGCCTTCTATTGCATAAACGGAAAAACTAAAATAGCCATGATCTTCTTCTGTCGTGTCGAGATGAGCTACATAATGATAATAGCTCATGTCGTGGTGTAAAGATTAGCCAGTCAGCAGGTTGGTAGCGGGGCTGACTGCCCAGGGTGCGCCGGACGATCAATTAAATATCGTCACTCGTGGAGGCTCTTTTAATGCACCCCATGCAGCCATGATTAATATTCTATTTGATTAGTTTGTGATTACACCAACCTACGGAACCCTATACTAAGCATGGTCCTACATGCTCTTGGCCGGTTTTTCTAAACTATCGTTTTATGGACCAATGAAAATATTTTATTGAATAATGTTATAACATAATGAACATCTCGTTACCCTCCTAGCCATGGTTCGTCTCCTCGCCTCCTTTGTCAGTATTATGTCAGTCTTTTATCTGCAAAAAATGTGCCTGTAAATAATAGTGTAGTGGTGATTTTGATAAATAAATAATATTGGCAGGTTTTTTTTCTGTAGGCTACACGCATACTTACAGAGTATTTATCAAACCCAGCCAAGTGCGAGTCGGACTCACGGACTCACATGTCTGTGTTTGCCTTATTTTCATTACTAGCCTATGCCCACGGCTTCGCCCGCGTGGATGTCGTTTATCGCGCATCCCTCGGGAACTGTTCATCTTCCCGGGATAGCCGATGTTAATCCGGGTTATGTTCTATCTGTATGCCAAACATCCAAATCCGTTCAGCCCTTACAGAGTGATTGAGTAACAAACATCTCATCCATACATCTACACAATCTTTCACTTTTATAATATTAGTAGGATTTGTTGTTAAACTATAGAGTAATCACCATAACCACATCAAGTTTGACGCTTATATATATTACCATTTTTAAGATAGAGCAGATACAAAAAACGTTGAAAATGCATTTTCTTAATTTTTTTCGAGATTTCTTGTAGGTAAATAGCGAGATTGTGGCGATTCTTGGGGGAGGCCTATGTCCAGCAGTCGACGTCTTTCGGCTGAAATGATGATGATGATGAAATAGCGAGATTACTCTGCCCTTGAGCAACTTGAAACAAATACATAGAGCCTTACGGAATTATCACAGTAAGATCCCTGAAAGCCTTAAAAAGCTTATTATTTTACTTGTTTACCATATGACCATGACCATATCTCCGGAAGCCTTGATTGAAATTATAGTTCTTGAAAGAAGGTGACAAAACCTTACTTACCGACCTACTTCACGAATAGCCACGTCAGAATACTAGGTGGAATGGTTAGTTCTACCAGGGTCCATGCAAACCAGTTTTCAAATGATAAACGTCACATACGGTTACAATGTGTATCAGAAATGCGTGGTCATATTTTCAGGGTATAGCAAAATTTTGTTTTCCGGGATATTTTCGAGTTATCACCAAATGCCCCGGTCAGTCCTTAAACTATTGTGGCAACCCTACCTAGACACCTTATCCTTAGTCTGTGCATCTCTGCTATATGCTCGATGTAATAGTGTACGATTTTGTGCTGTTCATTGAATTCTGTTCGACCTACATAGCGGGTCCCCAGTGTCAATAATAATAATAATAATTTATGTTGTCCAAACCTCACATTAAGCTTCGTGGCTTTAATAAATAATAATAAATAAATGTTTTTGGGACATTTTTACACAGCACAAACCCAAACTATGCAGAGCTTCGAATCTTGCTCGTGAGCGATTTTTTCTTTCCACAATTTAAATCTTTAGAATTTGCTTCGCATGCGCAAATGCGTTAAAAATAATAAGATAATTTTGCAGAGCTTGTGCTATGGGTACTAGACAATGGATATAATACTTATTTATTTATTTTTTATTATTTTCTTATTTGCTTTTGTAAATACATACTTATAATCTCGCACGAATAAAAAATGGCGGACGGAATCTCGCTAAGACAAGATTGAAGCACTTAGTTTTTTCCTAAACATACTACAATTTCGACAGAATTTTAATATATATCATCATCATCATCATCATTTCAGCCGAAAGACGTCCACTGCTGGACATAGGCCTCCCCCAAGCATCGCCACAAGGACCGGTCCTGTGCCTTCCGCATCCAGCGGATTCCCGCGACCTTCACCAGGTCGTCGGTCCACCTTGTGGGGGGCCTACCCACGCTGCGCCTTCCAGTACGCGGAAGGCGCAGCGTATTCCTTAATATATATATAGTTATTTTATTTGTGACACTACGACAATGACTACCGTCACACGAGATTTGTTGCGTAATCGCGGCTTTTTGTCTTACTATGGGTGGGAATGTGTGCGTGCCAGCCCGTACTTTTAAGCAAGCTGTCTTACTATGAGTGCTTAACTTTTTGTTTAGCGAGATTCCGTCCGCCTATTTTTATTCGTCCAAGCTTATACAATACAATACAAATACTCTTTATTGTACACAAAAGAAGATAGCAACATATATGACTTATATAGAACACATGTACAATGGGCGGTCTTATCGCTCAAGGCGATTTCTTCCAGACAACCTTAGGATGGACAATATGGGCAAGTAAAGAGAGGGGTAGTACGCAGTGTAACAACATAATAGAATACATATACTACATAACATAAATACCATACATATATCTATAACAAAACTACATAAATATAAGATACAATAAACATAATAAATACAATACAATATGTCTAAATATTACATAATGTACCTGCCGGAAATTACAGTGATGATAGGTAATGATCTTTTACCAGTTTTTTAAATATAGGCAAAGATTGAGCACGCCTCACTTGTACTGGCAAAGCATTCCACAGGCGAGCAGCCTGAACTGTAAAAGAATTACCAAAGAAATTTGTGGAATGCGATGGTATCGCCAACGTGAGGTTTTCTGATGACCTTAAGAGCCTCGAATGTATGTCACGAAGGAACTTAAAACGTTCTTTAAGATAGTGGGGAGTTGAGGGATTGAATAGGATACTGTAAAGAAGATGAAGAACGTGAGCATTCCGACGAAGTCGTATAGGTAACCACTTGAGTTTAGTACGAAATTCGGACACATGATCATATTTGCGAAGACCAAATATGAATCTTATACAAAAATTTTGAAGTCGCTCAAGCTTTTCAAGTTGGTCCTCATTAAGATCAAGATAGCTGGTGTTGGCATAGTCAAGGATTGGAAGAAGAAGAGATTGAACAAGCGCAGTTTTAGTGGAAATGGGCAGGAAGTTACGAAGCCTCCGTAAAGATCCAGCTGATGCAAAAATTTTCCTGCTGACTTCCTTAACTTGCGGTCTCCAGGACAACGTTTTGTCAATGTGTATCCCCAAATTTTTAACAATGTCACTTATAGGTATCGCAGTACCATCGAAAATAATCTGGGGGAGCTGGATCCAGTCGATATTTGAGATCATTCGGGGGCTACCAACAACAATAACCTGGGTCTTCAAAGGATTGACCGTAAGTCCATATGATTTGCTCCATGCGCTAATTTGTCCCAAATCTTGGTTTATAGCATTAACAGCCTCCGACAACTCATCTGGTGAAACTTGCGTATATATTTGGAGATCATCTGCATAAAGGTGGTAGGAAGAATAAAGTTTACTAGAAATCGTATTTATAAATACTGCGAAGAGTAAAGGAGATAAAACGCCACCCTGAGGCACACCAGCAGACGTGTTGCACCATGAAGAGCAGGCTTCTTCAATACGAACACGCTGCCGACGGCCGTACAGGTAACTACGAAACCAATCAATTGCTGTTGGAGATATGTTGAGGGAGCATAGTATGCCAAGCAAAATGTCAAAATCTACGCTATTAAAGGCGTTACTGAAATCTAGAAGTGATAATATAGTTAGATTTCCATTTTGCATGGCTAACCTAATGTCATCCGTAATATTGACTAAAGCTGTGACAGTACTATGTCCAGGTCGGAAGCCGGACTGTAGTGGATTAAGGAGGTTGTTCTTATTAAGAAAGGAGCTAAGTTGATTGGAGGAGAGGCGTTCAAGTACTTTGGATAGGAATGGTAAAATAGATATAGGGCGATATTCGGAAAAGGATTTGGGATTAGATTTTTTAGGCAATGGAATGATTTGGGCTTCTTTCCACGCTGTCGGAAAAGAGCCAATGGATATGGAGGAATTAAGGATATGACAAATTATTGGGAGGATTTCATCAAGGACGGGAAGGATCATATTACGGCTGACACAGTCACTACCAACAGCGTTGGACGTAATTGATAATATGCTCTTCTTAACATCACAAGCAGCAAATTGATTAAAGACGAAAGGTGAGTAGTTAGGAGTTGGAAGAGTTGAAAGATAGTTCAAAGTATTTGCTTTCGCAGTCCTATCACAGTTGGACGAAGAAGAGAAATGTTGGTTAAGTGAGTCGATGTTTAAATCTTTAGGAATGGAATCTTGCCGCGATTTTCCAACCCCTAATGTTTTCAGAAATTTCCATACTTTAGCTGGATCACCATTTTCAACCGAGGCATGAATATGTTGGCGTTGCGCGTTTCTACACACCTTATTGCAGTGATTCCGTACAGATGCATATTTGTCACGATTTAAGGAGGTAGACCGAAATTTGTACTTTGTTTTTGCAGCTGCTTTTTTAAAAATTAAAGCTTTGATGTCATCAGTAAGCCAAGGTGCCGGAAGATGCTTTACTTTAATTTTGCGTATGGGAGCATGCACGTCGTATAACTGCACCAGGTTTTCCGTAAAAATGTTGACTTGGTCATCAATAGACTCTGCATCGAACAGTGGACCCCAGTCAATGCTATTGGCATCCTCACGAAGATTGTCCAAATCCATACCACTAAAATTGCGTTGGAGAAGAAATTTTGACTTAGCTTTGGGAGGACGGATTTTGTATGATAGAAAAAGTAAATCATGATATGAAAACTCATCTGCTGTGCACTGTCCGTGCTTAGCGACGTGTTGAGAAGAGGAAACAAGGATATGATCAATTAGTGAGGGGACACAGTTTGGGAAATGATGGGTGGCACTGAGAGGGAGTAAATGCATGTTCTTAGATTCTACTAAGGAAGTTAGAGAAGAAGTTCGTGAATCTTTTTTTAAAAGGCAGGTATTGAAGTCACCCATAATAATAGTATGACTGTAAGTTGGAGTTAGGTTTTCCAGAATATTTTCAAAAGAAGCAAAGTAGTTTATGCTTGATGAGCAACAGTAAAACACACCAAGTAGAAGTTTCTTGTGGTGGAGTTCGATCTCAACAAAAAGATGCTCACCAGCATTTGATGGCGGGGGTTGTGCTGACACATTAACAATGGAAAAGGGAATCTGTGCACGGAGATACATGGCAACACCGCCACCGCGACCATTTGTACGATCATTACGTATAAGAACGAATCCAGGCAGAGAGTAGGAAGTAGAAGGGAGGCAAGGCTTAAGCCACGACTCAGAAATCAGAATGGCATGGATATTCTTACAGTCAAAGGTTACCAGCATATCGGGGAAGTGGAACGGAATACTCTGGGCATTTATATGAACAACATTGAAATTCCTAGGTACATCAGAAAACTGAGTATCAAGTGTTTCAGACAGAGAAGGAACACTCAAAAAACTATCACTATCGCTAACGGCTGAGTAAAAACTTTCACCATCACTATTATCTGAACAAGACATGAATAAATATAATACAATAATAATAAAAAAATATGTTAATTAATATACCTAAAAATGTAAACTTATATTCTAGTCCACCTGCCAGTTGAGTGTTTTCTAAATTAAGTTAACAAACAAATCACTAATTAATACCTATATAACTTTAATTAAATAGAAAGTCCGGGTTTGATAGTTGTCGGTATAAAGTACAAACAAAACGAACAAAAACAAACAAAAAACAAAACAAAACAGTTTTTTGAACAGCCCAAAAAAAGTTAAGAAAAAAATAATAATTAAAAAACAATGGAGTCATACATAATTTGTAAACAATTTTAAGTCTAATATAATCCGCAGCGTCGCCGCACGAATTTTTCCGGATCAAGTTACGCTATACATCGTACCGTTCTAAAAAGGTTTCTGTGGAACGCAATAAATTATGTTTTGGGCCGCGTTCAGTTACATCGCCCGACGTCGCCGGACGACGCTCGGAGCGCTCCCTGGGCGTTAGTTTGTATGATCACTCCATGAAGTTAGAGTATAACTTCATGGATCACTCTGATTTACTGAGCGACCAAAGCACGCTCCGGGCGTCGTCGGACGATAATACTGAGCGCGGCCCTGTTTGTTTGACAAATTGATTGTTGACATTAACAATAATTTAAATGACCTACTACAAGTTGTTATAAAATAGTAAACAGTTATGAATAAATAAATAAAAATTTTAGAAAGAGGGTTTGTCACGAAAATGTATTAAATAGTAGGTTGGTATCTGATACTAATACTTACTTACTACTTAGTAAGAACAAAACAACTTACTACCCGGACAAGGAAAAAAGTTAAATGCTTAAGAAGAAATGTTATTTCTTTCCAGCTCGCTTCGATCTGGTTGTCACAACCTTTTCAGCAACAGCTGCCTCAGTGGCCACCGTCACAATAGCTTCTGTCTTCGGGATGTCCTGCTTAATTGTGTTGAAGTCACCGATCGAGCTTATACGATGCCGTGTCCCGTCTGCCCCTAAAATGAAGACGTTGCCCTCCCTGGTCCAGCATTTATCAATGCCGAACTTTTCTCGAGCAGCCATAAAAACGTCATGCCGGGACTTTGTGAGAAATTCTGACACAGTGACCCCGGTGCCCTTAAATTTGGTTTTGGAAAACCATATTGTATCTCGGACCTCAACACTCTGGAGCTTTAAGACCACTGGCCTAGCTTTGTGAACAGCACTGGACCTACCCATTCGATGACACCGTCTGATGTCCGACTCCGTGAAATCCGTCATCTTGAGATGCTCACAGATAGCTTTAGCCACCACTTTAGCTGTTTCTTCTTCCTTCTCTTCAGGAACTCCATGCAGAAGCAACATTTTACGGCGACTTCTCATCTCAAGGCGGTCAACATTCTGGGCCAGCCACCCTACTTGCTTTTGGAGGCTTCCCAGTGCTGCAATTGTGAACGCCTTGAATGCAGCAAAGTCAGCAGCCAAACTTACTGAACTGGATGGACTGCTTGGGGATTTCTGAAGCTCGGTTTCAAATTCAGACATCCTTATATTGAATGCATCCATCATATTAGTGAGGGTGTCCTTCATTGCTTCCATTCTTGTGATTGTGTTGTGATAAATTGAAGATAACACTTGTCTGGCAGGTAGTGTGAACTAGCTTTTAATTTGTGTCATAAAATTTAGTAATTGAATTTGTTTATTATTTTTATTTTTATTTAATTATAGAGTGTTAAAATTTAACAACTACACTTTACAACTACCCTCAGTTTTTTTTTTCTTATAATACATAAGAAACACCCAGACCAACACAAACACTTATGTTTATCATACAAATATTTGTGTCCTGTGGGAATGTATCCACAATTTGCTACTAGAGATAGGAACATAAGCTCCATACAAAATATGACTATATCACTTGATATCACTAGACCACAGACGTCGTCGGCTTTTTAGCTCATTTGGAAACCTGACAGAATTTACTTTGTGTAAATCTAAAGATTAAGTTGTAGTTTTTTAACGGCCAAAATTAATATCCAATCTATCCATGATTTACCCTACTAGAGATAGAAATTTGACAAATTTTGTATGGAGCTTATGTAAAATTCCTATCTCTAGTAGGGCAAATCGTGGATAGATTGGAATTATGGCCGTTAATCAACAAGGCATTTACGATCTACGATTGATGTATGAGATGTACCTATCTTAAAACGTTCGACACGGCCTGTCGATGTTTGAGTGTTCGTGCAAGCGCAAGCGCCTCCAGCAGTTACTCTAAATATAGCTGTTGGTAGTCACAATAACTCGCACTCGGTTATTCACTGATCATGTTTATAACATATAAATCAAAATCTGTTTCTGCCGAATTGCCAAGAATAGCGCACTGCGCAGCGTTCATTGGATAAATAAATGTAGGAACGTAACCTGCTCGTACATACTTGGGCCAGAGCGTAAAAATACCAACACAAACTCAGCGAATTTATAATAGTAAATGATTTCCCAATGAACGTAGGTTATATTTTCCCGAGTAACCAGACATGTATTTCATTAATTGAACACACGTGTACGGACGGCCTTAGCTGATTTTAAATGGAATCTGGAGTGTTTACTAACATTTGCTTTGTGCATTTCTAAAATGGTTCAGTATAGAATAGAATAGAATAGAATAGATTTTTATTGTTTGTCACAGGTAATTGAAAATACAGATGTTAGAACATAAAACAGTTTCACTGTAACATATCCATAAGATGTACAATATTAAGGGTGGTAAAGAAAAAAATGGAGCTTTACAACACAACGACTCAAGATTACAAAACCTATAAATAAAAACTAAATTCAAAAATAAAAAGATCATTTAGAAATAGTTTCATACAATATAAAAAGTTTTCCTAATGTAACGTTAATGTATATAATATTCATGTAATATTAAAGCTAAATATATATTTATTTGTTATAACATATATAAAATTACAGTATCCGTCACGCGGGTTAACAGAATCTAACGCGAGCGGAGCCGCGGGTAAAAGCTAGTATATACATATTCTAAAGGTCAACATGTTATGCCATGGAAGGCGTACAAATATTAAAATTTAATTATATTATTTCAATATACAATTATAAAATTATCAAAATGGAATACATATGTTAAAGTTTATCATTTAAAAAGTCAATTATATTATAAAAGCATTTTTCTGTTAGCATCTTTTTCAGTTTGACCTTAAATAAATTTAAATTTAGTTGTTTGATGTCCTTTGGAATTTTATTATATATTTTTGGACCCATACATGCAATACTTTTATGTAATAGTGTGGTCTTAGCTACATGTATACAGAGTGTATCATTGTCACGTCGACTTCGAACACAATTATCCGATAATCGAGGAAACAAATGCGGATTACTTCTAACAAATAATGCTACTTCGATAATATAAATTGACGGAAGTGTAAGAATTTTGTGCTTAACAAACATTGGCTTGCAACTGTCAGTAGTTTGCATTCCGAACATAGCACGTACACAGCGTTTTTGCATTTTGAAAACGATATCTTTGTTGGTTGAGTTACCCCAAAAGATTATTCCATATCTCAGTATGGATTCAATAAGGCCATAATATGCTGTTAACAAAACATATTTCTGTCACACTGGTATTGATGAATTGAAAGTGTGAAATGCTCAGAATAATGAAATTCTTATTCTCGTCATAGCTTAGTTCGTCAAAAGGAAGATGCTCGGATCCGGGTATTTAGAAATTCGGGTAGGTACACTAATAATAGTGTGATGCTCTGTCGCGATACCACGGCGTAAATCAGGATTTATTTTAATGTGATAAAAATGTATAAGAAATATTCAAATTGTACGCGAAATATAAAAAAATCTACGTTTAATAATTTATAGGAAAAAAATAGGTCAATGTGGTACCGCGAGAGAGCATGCTCCCTGGCGGTACCACGCACTTTTCTATAGAAATTGACATGATTGAAGAGTGTTGACTATCTGAAAAATATGTTCGTAAAGTGTTCATAACGATACATGAAAAGATTTTAATTGTTCGTTATGATTTAATAGATAATATTAAATAAAAGAGTTTCCTTTCCGTACGCCTATTATGATATCATCTATGTACGAAAAAAGTAATACATGGGTAACGTACATTTTTTATATTTTGCGTACAATTCTGAACATTTCTTGTATATTTTTATCACATTAAAAAAAATCCTGATTTACGCCGTGGTACCGCGACAGAGCATCACACGAAGTTGGTCCCATTTAAATTTCAAATCAAAATCCACCCCTAAAGGTAGGAAAACAGGGGATGCGTGCTTGTTCACCCACTGAATTCTTACCTGTCAACCGATTCTGTTGAAACTTGCACACATAAATGTAGTTCTAGACACTACAACATAATATCCTACCTTGTTAACTACATTTTTGTTTACCTGTTTGCATAGTCGATGATACTGATGTACGGTAAAACTCTAATGAGTATGTTTACATCTTTAGAATGTTTTTGTTATGTATACCACTGAACAAATAAAATAAAATAAAAATAATGGCTCTAGCACTAGACCTTGAGTTAGATATTAGCCAAAAAAAAAAAAAAATTGTCAAAAAATTTAACTGACGAAAACAGAAACTGAAAAGCAAAAAATAAAATTAAGCTTTTAGTCTTTTCCTAACTAAACTAATGTAAATAACTAATTATGAGTCGGCGCCAAACAAATAATCAACGAAGATCATTAAATTACTTTAAATAAATATTAAAAACAACAACGACATCAAATAAAACGTGAAATTTTCAACGATAAACAATAACTTTCCAAAAATGCGTTCTCCGCTCGACCTCTTGAAACTTGCACGCACTTTGCTTGTTTGCACAGAGTACATTGTAATATACTGAAATAGAGACCAATCTTCAACCTCAAACCAGGTAACCGATTACTATCCAGCCATCTGATACTTTTAGTGCGATACTACTGTTAGTACATCATCTAAACTAAAAATAAAAAATGCATAAAGAGAAGCATTTCTTGAGTACCGAACCCACGTCCTGCGTATATAAATCTGACCGCAAGATCGTACTGCTACCAACACTTACTGCTGATTTGCGAATTTTAGCACTAATCAACCAGTCAAAATCAATAAAAGTAGAATACTTTATTATTCAAAAAACAACAAAAATGACTCTGAAATAGATAGTTATTTAATAATGTATTATTTGGTAAAAAATCAGTACAATTATCTCGTGAAATGAAATCTTAATCTCTTTGAAGCAATTATCCAATATGGGGTCATGTAGCGACATCTATCGAATATTGAATAAACTATTACAATATCTCGTTTCTTAAATTTGTAAAACCTGCCATCTATTACTTTTATTCCGTAACAGTAACAAATATAATGCTACTAAATTAAAAACCACCATCTTACCTGTTATCTACAAGCATTCGAAGTACTACATTTTTTTGCAGCGTTGTAAAAGCTGTTGTACCCGATTATTTGTGCTAAGATTGAGCACCCTGCTTGTTTGTTTGGCGCCGACTCATAATGTATTATTTTGTGTGTGTGGGTGTGAGTGTGAATATGGTGGGGGTGTGTTTATGTGTAGTGACTGTAATTAGGAGTTTTCCAAAATGTCATTCAAAGATGGCGCCATAGTCAATCGGAAACAAAAATGGAGTCAACAAAACCTACTGTTTATTCGTTGAATCGATATACGGCCAAAATTAATATCCAATCTTAGACCAACAGAAAAAGGTAGACAGAGTACTGCGCTGTCACAAGGAAGCAGGGTAAAGGAAGCTGAATTTGAAATAGGAAGCTGATCGCGTTCCAGTGCGACGCGAGAAACCGAACGCGCTAGACGTCACATTGACGGTATTGTTTATGGTCTTAATATGCCTTCCTGTGTTGTGAAAACGTGTAAAAATAACTCGTTGACCCAAAAAAAGCCTTGAAGGATTACATTTCACCAAGAAGTCCTTGATTTTACGTAATTTTAAATTATAAATACAATATAATTTCGTAATGTACTGTTGGAACACAAAACCTGACGTATTGTTATCGGTGTGACCAGCAAATCGACATCAAAAATACCCCCAAAATACGGGTGATGTTTGGGTCTGATGGTGTTATTAGGATTACTAACTTTCGTAATTTGGCCATCGGTTTGATGTTTTTATTTATTTTGAACCTTTCATATAGTACTTAATTTAATTATTACGATGTGTTATTTCAATGGCTTAAAACATCAGACACCCCAACTTATTGTAATAAATTGGTATGGCAAGTAATTATTTATTTTCATAAATTATTGTAGAATTTACAACGTATTATTGAAATCACTGAGAACCTCTTAAGGGGTCATTGTACTCATCAGTATGAACTACTTTTACCATGGGACCATCCCCGAAATCGTGATAAAAATCATCTGTTACCTACATTTGTGTTTACATGAATCGACAAAATGTAGGGATCAACTGATTTTTTTTTCGCGATTTCTGGTTTGGTCCCGTAGTAGAAGTTGTTCATACTGATGAGTACAATGACGCCTTAAGAGGTTTTCAGTTATTTCAATAACACGTTGTAGTGGTGATTTTTGTTGTCATACTTATTCTAATCGACGCGTCCTACTCTGCCCGCCGCACACCCCCGCGGCCATTTTCAAAGGATAATAATATCACTATTATATGATACAAGTGATCACGTGTATCACGTATGTATAATTTCTCTGGCATAAACCAGAAAACAAATTGAATAAGGTCTGTTAATGAAAAGTACCTAAAGACAAGATTCCATCATACTTTATATGTAAATTAGATGGTATACCCAGAAGTCGGTAAGAAAAGACAGTACTACCGGAAATTAACACAACACAAAGGTTTTTAGTATTATTCTCTTTAATTAAACGTATCATTAGAAAAATATGTTTTATTTACATTGCTACATATTGTCCTTAAAATATAATATTTAATATGTGAAAATGGGGTAAATTTGTTTTCGGTGGCAACATTTTTTACTAAGCACACAGATGCATGGCAACTGCGTGCGACACAAGGTCACGCACACAAGTTTGTAAAGCATGCATCACATCTTTGAACGCTTTTGTTAACACATGCGCCGTCTACCTTTTTCTGTTGGTCTAAGTATCCAATCTATCCACGATTTGTCCTACTAGAGATAGGAATTTGACATAAGATCCATACAAAATACGCCAAATTTCTATCTTTAGTAGGGTAAATCGTGGATAGATTGGATATTAATTTTGGCCGTTAGAAATCATAAAAAGCAACCGCGGTTATCTTACCGATGTGATAGGTACCGTAGGTATTTGGTTAGTAATATTTATGCGAGAAAAGTAACTTGGTTCATAAGTTTGGCTAGTCAAGGGGAAGGACTTAGATCACCTGCTATAGACTTAGACTCGGTCCATCACAGCAGTCCTTAATGGACTCGGCCTCGTATCCCAGGGCTTGGTCTGGTCTCTTCCCTTAGACCTCTCGAGTGACTCTTCACTTTACCGGCATTGCCCCAAAGATCACTAAGACACGCAAGCACCAGCACGACAATAATGTGTATACACAATGGGGACGTGGGGATACACGGTAGGGAAGATATACGGTGCGGGGCCAGCTGTGCTATTCTGAAAAATCTCACTCGCAAACTCACTTCTG
Organism: Asteroscopus sphinx; assembly: GCA_949699075.1. Lineage (NCBI taxonomy): Eukaryota > Metazoa > Arthropoda > Insecta > Lepidoptera > Noctuidae > Asteroscopus > Asteroscopus sphinx. The sequence goes on from OX453019.1 coordinate 10,555,719, forward strand.
AATCCGCAGTGAAAAGTAGTAAAATCAATACGAATTAAAAACGATTTCACTGCGGATTCAGAAGTGAGTTTGCAAGTGAGATCTTTCAGAATAGCCTAACAGTTTCCACGGCGGTGGAAGACTGTCAAACTAGTCCTGCTGAAGGAGGAGCGCCTTGCAGACTCACCATCTGCATACCGCCCCATCGTGTTGTTGGACGAGGTGGCCAAGCTCTTTGAGAGAGTAATTGCAGATCGCCTTGTCCAGAATCTGACTAGGATGAGGCCGGATCTTGCGGACAACCAGTTGGGTTTCCGCCGGGGGCGCTCAACTGTGGACGCCATCATGCGCGTGAGTGCTCTGGCAGAGAGAGCAGTGGCCCTGGGGGAGGTGGTTTTGGCGGTGTCTCTTGACATTGCCAACGCTTTCAACACCTGGCCCTGGAGTTGCATTAGGGCGGCACTCGAATTCCATCGGGTGCCGATCTACCTCCGCCACACTATCGGGGCCTAGCTGACGGACAGGGCCGTCATCTACCTGGGTCGGGAAGGATGGGGTCGGCGAGAGATGTCGTGTGGTGTACCACAGGGATCGGTTTTGGGGCCGCTTCTGTGGAACATCGGTTACAACTTTGTGTTGCGCAGTGCTCTCCTCCAAGGCGTCGGCGTGACATGTTACGCCGACGACACGCTGGTCACGGCGAGGGGGAAGACGCTCCGGCAGGCGACCATGCTGGCGACTGCGGGGGTTGCGCAGGTCATTCGATGGAGTTTCTTGCCGGTTCTTCGATTCCAAATTGTGTGTCCTATAGAGATAGGACACACAATTTGGAATCGTGCAACTAGAGCCTGACGTTTCAAAAGTGCCTGTAATTAGGTTTATTTGAATTGATTCCTAATCCTCCTAATTTGCGTCCTCCCCCCTAGGTCAAAGGCTGGGTCACAGTAATTAGGTAATGTGGCTGGGTATGCCCACGCGCTTATCAGATTTTTATTGTTTTTGACAGTTTTCATTCATGGGGTGACACCATCGAAATCCGCCCCGGGTGTCACCCTTGCTAGCTACGCCACTAAGTCAGGACATCTCTCTGTATAAGTAGTTATAGATAGATTTGTTGTAACTATCTAAACTAGGTTCGATTCCCGGGTCGGGCAAAGTATTATTGGGTTTTTTCATTAGGAAATTCTCAGTAGCAGCCCGCGGAGTCCGGATTTGTGCCCGGTAAATGGCAATAGGCTCGCCCCCTATTACATGGGACTATAACATAACTGGCGAAATGTGGGTGTACTATTACACCTCTGCCTACCCCTTCGGGGAAATACAGGTGTGATGTTATTTTATGTTTGTTATGTTTATCTAAACTAGTAAATAAAAATATATGCCTGTCTTTTAAAATACTTATCGACATTATATTATACTTATCGAGTTAGGCTCAGATGTCTTGTAAGCCTGTACTGACTACGGAACCTTGTCTGGAACAGCCAGAACTTGCCAAGCAGCCAGTACGCCAAAACCACAAATTATAGCTAACTCTTATAGCTGTGCTTATAGTATAGGAATGTTACATCTGCTTCGTCTGAATACTGATAAAATAAACATAGTTTTCTAATAATAGATATCACACGAAATGCACCCACTGAGCATTTTCTAAATATTTAGAAGACTTTGTAAATATTTTTTCCTGTGTTAGTGTGTACAAATGTAAATAAATTTTACTTAGGTACATCTGCATTACATACAACTAGCTCGTAGGTCTCAATCATATTCAAAGTATCAACAACAACCGTTAAAAATTAAGACGATTAGACTAGGTACTTCTGTAAAAAAGTTTGAACTTTTATTTATACTGATACAACATGTACAACATCGGTACATACATACCTAGCTATAACAATATTAATAGGTACAAAATAAAATGTGTATGTACGGAACCCTACGGATTTGCGTAGTCGTACACTCATGGAACTAAGGTTTTTTTGTTCCGTGCGTACACTCACAGGGTAGGGTTCCGTAAATCCGTAGTCAGTACGGCCACATGAATGTCGGTAAGCGTCCGACACTAGCTCCGCCACAGAAATAGATAGAATGGTTGTAATCACAATTTTACTTGCGATTCATGCGTGGCAACATTCCGAACAAACTACGCCTTACATTTTTACGTCATAATTTTTTTAAATTTTATTTTAATAAATGTACTTTACAGCTTTTGTTTCTGCAGTTAGAAACAGCACAATAAGGCATTTTTGCGGATTTTTGTTACAGTATTTATAGAAACAAGTCATAAGGCGTGCTGAGAAAGGCTTTGAATATTCCTGCACTATGGTGCATGGTGCTGCCACGCCCTGCCCACATGGCCGTTCTATCTATGTATTTCTGTGGGCTCCGCCTTCCCTTGGCGGAGTGCGCCCATGAGGATTTCCCCTCAGGAAGTAAAAAGTAGGTATAGTTTGGCAATGTCAGTGTTTGACTACACGGAACCACAGACGGAACTATAAACTCTAAACCCGACAAGTGCGTGCCTGTTTACGCACAGGGTAGGGTTCCGTAGTCAGTACAGACTATACAGAATTCAGACATAGGAGCCTAAACACGATGTAGGTTATATATCACCGTATCAAATCGCGGTGCTATAAAATCAAAGGGCAAAGCACAAACATGAAATTAAAAATAAAAGACCCAAATGACCCAATTAATTTAAAAAATAAAAAAAAAACACGATGTAGGTATTTAAAAATACAAAGTTAATTTAGCAGTTAATTTATATGGAAGTACTTTAAACTTTTTACAGACTCAACTACATGCAAACTACATGGTTAAGTTGGTCGATTATTACCTACTCATAAACACAGGTTATTATCTCAGTGCTCATAAACTAGTAAAGAAATCGCTGATCGCGATATGTCCGCCATTTGTACAATAGTTTAAATGCATATTCAATGTAATGTTTTTATGGTGTACAATAAAGCATATATAAATAAATAATAAATAAATAAAGCCTACTCATCTGTGATAGTTTTCTTTTTAAATTCGTTGTAACTTGCAGTTGATTATATAAAAACACGTATCTACAGAGTATCACGTTCTCTGATCGTACACCAAAAAAGAATCAAATTCAGTTTATTAACCACAGGAATTTCTTTTAATTTTATTAAATAGGTACTAGTTTTACCCGCGGCTCCGCTCGCGTTAAATTCTGCTAACCCACGTGATGGATCCTGTTAATTCAGTCCAGTCCAGTCCAGTTCCGTCCATCCATCCTTTCATTCAGACCGTCCAGTCCAGTCAAGTCCCAGTCCCAGTCCCACCACTCCACTCCACTCCACTCCACCCCAACCCATTTCATTCATCCATTACTATCCGCTCGTGCAAATGCGTAGAAACTGTATCTGTCGGGTGAGGACGCACCCCACGAATTTTTTTTTCTTGTTTTCTTTCTTTCTCAAAACCCATACCAGTTTTTAAGTATGATCATCAGCTTTCAAACAAAAAAGTTTTATCAAAATCGGTCCATTAGTTTTAGCGTGATGCGTGAACAAACAAAGAAACAAACAAACAGACATTTACAATTTTATAATAGTTAAGATTAAGATGAATGTAGGGTCGTTTTTTAGGGTTCCGAAGTCCTACAAGGAACCCTTATAGTTTCGTCATGTCCGTCCGTCTGTCCGTCTGTCCGTCTGTCCGTCTGTCAGTCTGTCCGTCTGTCCTAATCCTTTACAGCTTAATAACTTCTACAGTTATAAAAATAAGTAAATGAAATTTTGTTAAAAAATAGTCTTCATATAGATCTCAATTTTAAAAGAATAAAAAAATCGTTTTTACGTATTTTAGGGGTGGCGTCCATACATGTGAAATGGGGATGAATAATTTTTTTTCGCTGCACCCCCTCGTGTGGGGTATCATTGAATAGGTCTACTAAAATGAAGGTAATGTTTCATACACCACTTTTTTATCAGGTGTACCATCTGCGAAATATAGCCCGCCAAAGTGGCTTGCAATGTGTCCCCCCCCCTGGCATTTCTAAACTATGCAACGTAGAAACTTATAATCTTTCACATTGATAGACCTTTGTGAAAACTCTCTTTTAAAATTATTTCGAGTATAATGTGATTATAATTTTTTGAGTTATAGAGAGAAAACTGAAAAATACTTAAAACGTCCTAGTTCAAAGGTCATTGACCTTAGAGAAAAATTATCATAGCAAATAATGCTCCTTTAGATACTTTATATTTGTTAAAATCACAAAAAGTAACTTTGACACTTCTTAAATTTGGCTTCTTGAATTTATCGCTAGATGGCGCTACTAACAACACGCTCTGAATCGCGAATGCTGCCGATTATTGCAAAAACTAAAATAGCCATGATTAATATTCGATTTGATTCGTTTGTAATTACACCTACTTAAGGAACCCTATAATACTGAGCATGGCCCGACATGCTCTTGGCCGGTTTTTCTAGGCTAACGTCGTTAGGTCAAGGACCTGTAGTCCAATTCACGTAACTAAAGAAGCGAAGTTGCAGTTAAGTTTCGACCAAAACAATGCTTTTCGTATTCTCTTATCTACGGCGATCAGAACTCTGAAACGAACTGCAGCGTCGTCAGCGTGACTGCAACTTGATCGGCACGTTATGAAATTACGCCCTGTGCAAATCCAGATTATTTTAAACTCTCTTTCTCAATTATTATATTACAGGTAATTACAAATGGTGTAACTTTTTATTTCGATGTTTCAATATTTATTTTAAATTATTATGTTAAATTTTTTTTTTTTTTTTAATTTTTGATAACCATCTTATTCATGTTAAAAATTTAAAATGCTTCTATAGACTAATTAAAGGTAACCTTGTTTTTATTCGATGTCTTATATTCATCTCCAGGCTGTATTTGCCAATCATTCTGTATAGTTTTCAAGTGTTCAAGATTAGTAGTTGAGCAGTTAGGGGGCGTAACTGTATCAAAAATTATAAGTTACTTTAAACCTTGATATTTCGTAAACGGAAGCCTTTTAAACGATACCCTACACGATGGGATATGTGAATGAAAAAACCCCTCACTTTACATGTAGGGGAGGTATCGAGATACTTACCCTAAAAAAAACTTTTCAAGATTCTTTTTTCATAACTTTGCAGGTGTCATGAGAACGTATAACCATGTCAAACAACTCTATAGCACTTGTAGTCTTCGAGTAAAATGGCTGTAACAGACAGTCAGTCGGACGGACAGACGGCCGGACATGGCTAAATAAGGGTTCCTTGTTTGACTACGGAACTGTAAAAAGCACGCTTAGGCGGAATACGTTACTCGTATGTACGACGTACGTACGTTACGTAGACAGCCGTAATGAGATCATCATTCCATCATCATTTTATTCCACGTCACTTATATTTTATTGAAATATAATTAATAATTACATAATGGACTTGCTTTTGACCGCCACGCCACCATGTGATTATCTGCATGTAGAGATGGGCAGGGAAAGAAAAAAAAACGGGTGGAAAAGAAAAATATGGGAAAAAACGGGAAAAAATGGAAAATATCGGGTTTATTCCCAAAAGGTGGGAAAATACTATTCTATACAAGTGAAGTAATATAATGCTAACATTTGCTTTCGAAACGTGTGTTTAGTGCTCTAATGTGATCCTAATCTAATTAATTCGTTTTTTTCTAAGCAGTATATCTAACACAATTGATTAAATTCACACTTATGTTAAATTCTTAATACTTCATCATAAAACTCAACCTATCGCAGTCCACTGCTGGACATAGGCCTCTCCCAAATTGCGCCACAAAACTCGGTCCCCTGCCTTCTGCATCCCCCCCCCCAACTACTTTCATCAGGTCGTCGGTCCACCTGGCTGGGGGGTGCCCTACACTGCGTTTGCCGATTCGCGGTCTCCACTCAAGGAATCATCTGCTCCAGCGGCCATCGGTCCTTCGACAGACATGGCCAGCCCACTGCCACTTCAGCTTACTGATCCTACAAGCTATGTCGGTCACTCCAGTTCTTCGGATAGTCTCGTTACGGATTTTATCCTTCAAAGAAAATCCAAGCGTAGCTCGCTCCATAGCTCGCTGAGCGACTTTGAATTTGTGGACTAGCCCAACTGTCAGTGTCCAAGTCTCGGCACCGTCAGTCATGACAGGCAGGACGCACTGGTTGAAGACCTTTGTGTTCAAACATTGCGGTATAGGTGACGAGAAGACTCGGCGATGTTTACCAAATGCTGCCCAGCCCAAACGGATCCTTCTGTCAGCTTCTTTCTCGAAGTTGTGTCTACCAAGCTGAATTACCTGCCCTAGGTAGACAGACGTATTTCGTTACAACTTCGAGTACCGACCCTTCGACGAATATTGGTCTCGGCATGACATGCACATTGAACATGACTTTTGTCCAGATTCATGCCGAGACCGACACGCCAAGAGGCTCCGTTCAGGCTGTGCAGCATTTCGCACAGTTGTTCCAGCGATTCAGCCATTACAACGATGTCATTGGCAAAACGGAGACGTGAAATGTTCTCGCCGTTAACGTTGATACCCTGTCCAGTCCAGTCCAGCGTCTTGAAGACTTCCTCCAACGCGTTTGTGAACAATTTCAGGGATATTACATCCCCTTGTCTCACCCCTCTGCGCAGTTGGATTGCCTTCGTCTTTTGGTCCTGGAGCTGAACAGTCGTGGTAGCAGCATTGTATAAGCATCATCAACAGCATCTCTATATACCGTTCGTCAATGTGATATAGCTGAAGGGCATCCAGAACTGTTCAAGTTTAGATGGAGTCAAAGGCCTTCTCGTAGTCTACAAATGCCATACACAGAGGCTGATTATACTCTTCAGTCTTCTGTACGATCTGCCGAACAGTATGGATGTGGTCTACGGTGCTGTAGCCTTTTCAAAACCCAGCTTGCTCTGGTGGCTGGAATTCATCGAGTCTTTCGGCGAGACGATTCGTGATGACCCTCGAGAACAGCTTGTACACATGACTCAGGAGTGAGATGGGTCTGTAGTTCTTCAGTAAGGTTTTATTCCCTTTTTGAAGAACAGTACCACCGCACTCCCGCTCCATGCCACCGGTGTAAAGAGCCTTGTTGGATGACGGAACTATTCAGACTCTGTAGCTCCTTCAGTACCGGAGTCCCGCCTGCTTTTAGGAGTTCAGTGGTAATTCCGTCATCGCTCGGAGCTTTGTTGTTCTTAAGCTGCTCGAGAGCCGCCCTAATCTCACCCTGGTCAACGTCCGGGATATTCTCGGTGTAATGGCGCATGAGCTGGGCTCTTTTGTCGTCATTGCACGAAAACGGCGAGACTAGCGGTTCCTAACCGCTAGTCTCGCCGTTTTCGTGGAATACAGATGCCGATAAAAGTCTTCAACCTCTTCGAGCATCTCGAACATAGAGGTGACAATTTTGCCATCCGCGGTTTTCAGTTTCTTCAGATGGGTCCTCCCTATGTGTAATCCTATCCTAATCTTCATAAAGCAATATTAATTTGGTATTTCTGGAAAAAGTCTGCTAGAGCTTGCAATGATGCTTTTGGCTTTTGCATGCCATCTAATGATGTGGCATTGCTTCTCCATCCTGTATTACAAGGCAATTTCAACTGTTGGCTACTTTTTTAAATATAAAGCAGACAAAACTTGATTTCCTTTAATGTTTTTTTTTTATAATTTTATTAACTATAACCACAGTCTAAGCCCTAAGGAACTCTAGCTCTGCTCTGTAGTTTTACTTACGCTCTGCTATAACTATAAGATTTTGAAAGAGTCGCACTTTAAATAATCATGGCATTAGAGGTTTAGCCCAAGTGCTAGCCATCAATGTGTACTAATACTAATTACTAGTACTAATTTGTCATGGAATTGTAAAGTATTTATGTATAAGTATTGTAGTGTGTGCGTCAAATGGAGCGCAAGAATAAAATCTTTTTCTTTCTTTCTTTCTTTGTACAGCTAAATGCATGGAAATAACAACAAACAAAACGTGCCGCTCGCAACTATTATCTAAAATAATCTAAACATCGAAATCACGTCATAAATGATATACCTAATTTGATTTTTCTATAAAAAATATATTTTACATGAAATAAACATCTAAATGGTTACACATACAATGGAAATTATGTATTATTTTGATTACTTTAATCAAATATTGTCAATTAAGTATTTTCCCGACCAATGGGTTTAAACCCGAGTTTTTTCCCAGTCAGTTGGGAAAAAACTCACCTTTCGGAAAATTCCCGGGTCTAAACCCATCCCTATCTGCATGTGATTACTGCGATACGAAATGATTTATGCAGCGATAGCGATAAGAGTCATGCTTAGGTTCTCTTAGCAGCGATAAGATAAAAGACAAGATTCCTTTCAGTCTTTAGACCATGTATGGGCAACGACCGGCCCGTCTGCGGCCCGCCGCAGCATTTGATCCGGCTCCCGAAGCAATTTACTAAAAATGTCTACTAGAATGCAGCAACCACTGCACTTTGGCTAAATGCAAAAATAGTTCAATTCAGTAAATAGGTACTTGAAGTTTAAAAAGTATGTAAAACCGGTCAAGTGCGAGTCGGACTCACGCAGTAAGGGTTCCGTACCATCCATCGACCTGATACCCCATAGAAACTGATTTAATATACGAGAGTTCGTCAAAAGACATCATCGCACCGTGCGCGAAATATGAATTCTTGCATCTCTTTCTTCCGCAGGTACCACAACATGTCTATGTTTGCCCTATTTTTAGTATACAATTTATGCACTATAATCAAACCCTGTGACAGACAGACAGACGGACGGACGGACGACGTAGCGAGAGTAATAGGGTCTTTGGCACCCTTTGGGTACGGAATCGTAAAATCAAACCGTTGTTTTTCCTTTAGGTAGGTACTCATCTACGGCCCGCGACTTCATGTAGCCCACATATTATTATGTCGGCGTAGTTAGAATCGCGTAATCCGTATTTCCACGAAGACGCGAGGTATTTCGCTAAAACTCGGAATAACGCAAAGAGATAGTCTTTGTATTATGTATCCCACGAGCAGCGGAAGTAAAGCTAAAACTTAATCAAAAAATCTTTTTCCTAGGAGGAGGCGATACCGCAATAAATGGCGGCATCGTTCAATCGCCACCGGCGATCATCACCACCGAGGACAGCGTGGCCACCGAGCCGACCACGGACACTACATTCAACGCGACAGCCCTGCCCGACACCACGCCGGAAATACACAACGGGACTACAGATAACAGCTCCTTGGACGACACCGACAGCATCACATGACGGTCGCTCACTCGTAAACTAACGAATAAGAAAACATGAAGATTTATGCTTCTTTTAATGATACACTTAATATTGTGGCATGAACTATGCTAGTCAGCTGTTCAATGCGTTTTATTGAACAAAACCTATGTTATATCTAGGCTCTATCTAGGTACTAAGTAAACTAACATCGATTTGTAACTTCTGAGTAGTAACCCTTTACAAATACAACGTGTTATTGGAATAACTCAAAACCTCAGACACCCCAACTAGTTTTGTTATAATAAATTGATATGGAAAGTAATTATAAATTTTCATTTATTATTGTAGAAAATATTTGTAATTTTTGGTGTCATGGTTACTCCAAACGATTCATAGCGCTAGATTCATTCACGAACGTGCGAGTGTGCGACGCTCTCGACGCTACTTAGTTGTGAGGTGAATAACCTCTTAAAATTAAGTTAAGTTTATATAGTTTTAGGAAGCAAATGTTATCCAAAAGTGTCATCACACTTTTTCACCTTTGCGCTTTTAGACTCGGCAGTGTATGAAAATAAATTTTGGTAAATATTAACCATGTTAAAAAGTAGTGTAATGGATTCTACTCTCGATTCTGAACAAACTAGTTTCAGGTTTAGAGTTAATTCAATAACACGTTGTATAGTGGTGTTGCGCAACGCACGAGAAACGCTAATATGACAGTAGATGGCCAATAATCTTATACAAAGTGAAAAGTGACACCAATAGTTTATAACAACGTAACCGGCCGCTAGCAATGTAAGTAGCTAAAGTAACTACATAAATATATGTACACGCAATCTAACTTGGCCGGAGTGATGTTGTCACAAAACCGTCGCAATAATCATTTCATGGTTGTCAGTTGGAGACGGGAGGCAGGAAACATGCACAGTGCCTAACTTCACTCCGGCCATTAGATTGCGCGCACTCGCCGTGTGTGTCACGTTGTCACGGCGCGTCTGCGCTAAGCATACGTTTATCAAACGCCTACGCTGGAGAAACGCTAGTGTGAATGGGCCTTTATACACAATTTTGGCGCCAGTGACATCACAAAGCTGTACTGAAATACCCACGGAATAGAAAAAACATTATTTCTTAGTTCCATGGATTCATGCACGTGCTCTTAGCAAAGGCATGATTAACTTAGCCCTTTCCCTGTCAGTGCTCCACAAATGGGTCACGGCATTTATTTAACTATTGTGTCAGCTACGCGGACAGCGAACGTGTTAATTTATGGGTATACGAGAAGTCTGTTCAAAGTTAAAGAAAATCTACACACATAGGCCTGCTTACCAAGTTAGTCTACCTTTCCTTACTCCGAGCACAGATAATATAATACCTCCGAGTAACGCCTAACGCATTGATAAAATTCAATACATAATATGCGAACTCCGATTCCGAAGCAAGCTAGCCATTGCAGCTAAGTAGTATAATATAGTTAGGTATTTTATTAAATTATTGTTTAGAGGCTTAGTGAGATTTGTATTACATGTAGGTGTGTATTAGAGAAGCGCCTAATTTTTGTTCCATAATTAATTAATTACATAAAGATATTAAGTAGGTAGATACTTATTTTTGGTTAGAAAGTTTAGTAAATAGTGGGACAGTGGACCGCACGTCAGTGGTAACACTTGAATGACGAAAACCGCCCCTACTGCTTACGAAATAAAGACCCTGTCAAGGTCAAACTGTTACCACGGACGTGCGGTCGACTGTACCTATTCTTTGTAGCCTTTGCAGGCAATATTATTATATGTTGTGTTGTCACCATATTAAAATGCATTTGATATTATGATAGTCATTTATTTACCCTACGTAACTACAGTTCAAAAATGAATTGAGAAATAAACCCAAAATTTAGGAACCTGAATGGCACGCCAAGGTATGCGTGAAGCTCGAAACATGACGATAAATTGTAACGATTAAACTGTGCTAAACGATTCGTTACAGTTTCATTGAACGTGTGAATGTGAGACATCGAAATAGATCTCCTATAAACTGTAGGAATCATGAAACTGTAACTGTAACACATCACACATACCGTAGCTAAACATGTACTTTTCGGTAATTTTGTTTTGTTTAGAATCGCAAAGTAAATCAATGAATATCTACGCATCTTTTTATAAAAGGACATGGCCAATTACAGCCTAGTTACTTGGGAGGTGTTCATTAACAAAAGTCTAATGATAAAGAAGGAAAAATATATTTATAAATTACACTAGGTACCTACTCGTACAATTTACTTTTTATGTATAACTTCATAGCGTTTTTTTTTAATAGTTTTTTATTTGTTTCCGGTCCTTTCTCTATGGTTTCCGACCATATTCGCCATTTGGTAAACGTTTTGTTCCTTCACAAGCAAATATGCAAAATATATACGTTCCGCGAAAATGCGCAAAGATTTACCGGAATGTAATAACGGTTCATGATGAAGTGTTTTTTTTTTTCTTATTTTAAGGGCTTTGTCGCACATGCGATTATGCCGCCCTGATAAAATAAACTCTTAACTAAACCTAATCATAGCTAGTTTGTAAAGTGTCCGAGCTGCGTCAGAAACTGGCACAGCTAGAACACTGTTACAGTAACCTACTTCGATAAACTTACATGCTAAACTACTTCTAAAATCACTATTGAGGACACATTCCATCAATATGTGGTAGACATCATCAATTTGAAAATTACAAAAAAAAAACGAAATGTGTGCTGGGACACATAATAGAAGTGAAACTTTAACGGACAAGTGGAAAAACGAATCGCAACGGACAAGTGGAAAAACGAATGGCAACTGACAAGTGGAAAAACGAATCGCAACAAAAAATTTACCTGCAGTTTTACGGGCAGGTTTTCAAATTGAATGAGTACCTACATTAACAATCTGCCTGTAAAACTTCTGCTTGCTTGCTTCTGCGACTTGCTGAAAACCACCAGCAATGGTGTCGATTCTCTTGTTCACGAAATCAACTTATTTTAAACTATAGCTCTCTTTTACTAATAGTAGATACAAGAAAGGGATGGCAACAATTTTAGAATTATCAAATTAGTCGGAATTTAGATTTCCACACAAGTTTAGTCGTGATCTCGGAACGTGCCCACTAAAATACAAAGAAATGTAACACGTAAACTGATTAGACAGTTCTAAAATTGTTGACATCCCTTTCTTGTATCAACTATTAGTAAAAGAGAGCGATAGTTTAAAATAAGTTTAGTTCGTGAACAAGAGAATCGACACCAATATTGACGAGAAAACCAATACAGTATACAATAAATTACGACTGAGACTCTCGATCTTATAAGGAAGAGACGGGAGATGTCATCAGCACTGGGTTGTTCATCAGATAAAATGGTCTTTAAACCTAAAGATTAGAAAGCTAATGCGATGCGACCTCCATCGCTCCAATACTAGCGCCACTGAGACTGCGATTGATCAAAATATGGGATCGAAAGTTTTTGCTCTGATGAAACTAAAAGTCGCGGATGGCAATATTGTCATTGCCACCCATCTCTTAGATTGAGATGCTCGTCGAAGTCCAGAACTTCTATGGACATTATTCCACGAGAACCACAAGACCAACGGTTCCTAGCAACTAGCAACGACGACCAAAGAGTCAACTCACGTGCCATTACACCGAGGATCTCTCGGACGTTGACCAAAACGAGATTAGGGATTCCCTCGAGCAGCTCCAGGTGATGACGGAATTACCACTGAACTCCTAAGAGCAGGCGGAGTTCCGGTCCTGAAGAAGCTAAAGTTTAATTCCGTCATCCAACAAGGTTCTACACTGGAGGCATCCAGTGAAAGTGCGGTGATTCTGTTCTCAAAAGAAAACCGGCCAAGAGCATGTCGGGCCATGCTCAGTATTATAGGGTTCCTTAAGTAGGTGTTACAAACAAATCAAATCGAATATTAATCACGGCTATTTTAGTTTTTGCAATAGACGGCAGCATTGGCGACTCAGAGAGTGATGTCAGTAGCCGCTAGATGGCGCTATACAGTGCCAAATGTAATACACGGCACTTGACGCCAGCATTGGCGACCCAGAGAGTGTTGTACGACGCCGCTAGATGGCGCCAAATTTAAGAAGTGTGTCGTCAACATAACACAAAGTTACTTTTTGTGATTTTTTCAAATAGAAAGTAGCTAATGGAGCATTATTTGCTATGATCATTTTTCTCTAAGGTCAATGACCTTTGAACTAGGACGTTTTAAGTATTTTTCAGTTTTCTGTCTATAACTCAAAAAATTATAATCACATTATACTCGAAATAATTTTAAAAGAGAGTTTTCACAAAGGTCTATCAATGTGGAAGATTATACGTTTCTACGTTGCATAGTTTAGAAATGGCAGGGGGGGGGACACATTGCAAGCCACTTTGGCGGGCTATATTTCGCAGTTGGTACACCTGATAAAAAAGTGGTGTATGAAACATTACCTTCATTTTAGTAGACCTATTCAATGATACCCCACACGAGGGGGTGCAGCGAAAATTATTTTTTTTCCCCATTTCACATGTATGGGTGCCACCCCTAAAGAACGTAAAAACTATTTTTTTATTCTTTTAAAATTGAGATCTATATGCAGACTATTTTTTAACAAAATTTCATTTACTTATGTTTATAACTGTAGAAGTTATTAAGCTGTAAAGGATTAGGACAGACGGACAGACGGACAGACGGACAGACGGATAGACGGACAGACGGACAGACGGACAGACGGACAGACGGACAGACGGACGGACATGACGAAACTATAAGGGTTCCTTGTAGGACTTCGGAACCCTAAAAACGAGTTATAACCATTCTAAAGAACTGAACCAATGTCACTTCTGCGTCACGTGTACATGCTGTTCTCAGGGGTCATCACAAATCGTCTCGCCAAAAGACTCGACGAATTCCGGTCACCAGAGAAAGCTGAGTTTCGAAAAACTTTACACAGAAGTCTGAAGAGTACAGTTTGATGTTCTTAGGGTTTAGGAGGCTACGTGGGATTTGTTAAATGACACTATACTTGTGGATTCGACTCATTAGACTTTTAATTAATTATCACACAAGATATTACAGACATGACCTATTAATTAGAGGTGAGGCGTATATACTGGATACACCACATCCTCCCCTTACAAATTTAGTTTAACTGGTGGGCGGATGACTCTATTAGATCTCCTTAAAATTTGGGATGACTGAGGACTTGGAGATGGACCGGACGAGACTTCTTGGGATGCAATAGGACTTGGCTGAATAGGACTGGACTGAATAGGACTGGACTGAATAGGACTAGACTGAATAGGACTGGATTGAAAGGGATTGGATTGAACAGGACTGAAACTTGGTTGACACACAACATTAGGATACACTATAGAACTAGGATACTTATTACATGTGGGTGACATATCACTTGACAATGGTGCATGACACATTTGGTTCAAATGAACCTTCTTAACTACACCATTTACAGACACTAGATACATAACTGGACTAAGACACTTTATCACTATACCCTTATTAATCATTTCTCCCCATACGAATTAAAATATTATCATTTTCATTAAATGTTGATGTCTTAGGATACTTATTAACAGACTTAGGGTTATAATTAGGATTTAACATTGACAATAAAGTTCTATGCTGATATAAGAATAACAATGAATTCGGACATTTTTCAGTGGTAGTTGTTTGAGTATTCCTATAATTCATTAGAAATTTATTAATTTTAAGACTAAGCGACTCACAATCATTTTTCTCTAAAATAAGTTTACTCAATGCTTTTTTTGCAATCTGAATACTTCTTTCTGCATATCCATTACTTTCAGGATGATATGGTGGACTTTTTGTGACTTTAATATTAAATTTAGAACAAAAATTAATAAAAGAATGTGAATCAAAGGGTGGACCATTATCTGACACTATTTCAACTGGTAACCCTACATAAGAAAATATTCCACATAACTCTTCAATTACATTTTCTGCTTTACATGACTTTGACATATGTTTAATATCTAACCATTTAGAATATGTATCACAATATATTAAAAAATGTTGTTTCCTAAACTCAAAGAAATCAATATGAACTCTTTCAAAAGGTACATAAGTTTTAGGCCATGGTAATTTATTGTTACAAGGTTTAAAATTTACTATACCACATGGCTCACAAGACTGACATTTTGTTTCTATATCTGTAGACATAGAAGGCCACCAAAATAGTGATCTTGCTAACATTTTTGAACGTACAATGCCTGGATGACTTTCATGTAAAAGATTTAAAACATTTTCCTGACATTTTTGAGGTACAATTAATCTTGACCCAAACATTAAACAATTTTCATTCATTGAGATATAATTCCTAATCTTAAAATATGGACTTAACGCTGGCTCCTTACAATAATGAGGCCAACCTTCCTTGGTCAATTGAACAACCCTAACCAACACTGGATCACTCTGGGTTTCTCTTGCAATATCAAACACATTAATAGGTAATATATCATAATCTGATAAAATACAACTATTCACATCTACTACAATTTTACTAATTGGAAGTCTTGACAAGGCATCTGCGGGCTTTAAAAAATCACTCTTCCTATGTTCTATATTATAATCATAACTCTCAAGAATCAGTGCCCAATGTTGCAACCGTTGCGCTGCTAAAGTAGGTATGCCCTTGCTAGGGTGCAATATATGTTTAATTGGTGAATTGTCTGTGACAAGGGTAAACCTTCTTCCCCATAAATATTTATGAAATTTTGTGACTGCATAAATTACTCCTAGAGCTTCTCTATCTAATTGAGAATAATTACACGGAACTTTAGTTAAAGAACAAGACGCATAAGCAACAGGTTTTTCAATTGTTTTACCATCACTATTAATAACATGACACAACACTGCTCCTAAACCGACTGGACTTGCATCAGAATATACCACTAATGGTAAATCTGGATTGTAATGGACTAATATCTCACTACTAATCAATTTTTGTTTGCTTGACTCAAATGCTGACTGACATTCAGGTGTCCAATTCCATTTAACACCATTTTCTGTTAACTGACGTAATGGTTTGACTAATGTACTTAAATTACCAATGAAACTATGATAAAAATTTAACATTCCTAGGTATGACCTTAACTCTTTGACATTTTGTGGACTTTTCGCATTGACAATAGCTTCTACTAATTTTGGACTAGGTTTCCTACCTTCCTTTGAAATAATATGACCTAAATATTCTACTGATGGTACAAACCACTTACACTTATCATGATTTATGAGAACATTATGTTTATTTAATTTTTCCAAGACTTTAATCACTGTTGAATAACAATCTGTATAATTCTTTCCCTTGATTAGAATATCGTCGACATAACATACCGTATTAGGTATACCTGATAACATCTGATCCATTACCTTTTGGAATATAGCTGGCGCTGATGCTATTCCATATATTAGACGTTTATATCTATATAACCCTTTATGAGTATTTACTGTTACAATTTTTGACTCTTTCATCTATTAATAACTGTGTATATGCATAAGACAAATCTAACACAACAAATACTTCACCACCTGCCATTGTAGCAAATACATCTTCTGGCTTCGGCAGTGGATAACAATCAACTTTAATATTTGGATTGACAGAACGCTTAAAATCGACACAAAGTCTATAATCACCATTGACTTTTTTAACTGGTACAAGAGGCGATGCCCAATCTGAATGAACTACTTTAGAAATTTTTCCTTCTCTTTCCAACTTATCTAAATTATCACCGACTATGTTCACAATGTTATATGGTAATTGATATGGTTTCAGAAATACTGGAACACAATTTTCTTTCAAGGTTAACTTTGCTTCAAAGCCTTTTATGTGTGAATCACAATTCTTACTGAACACATTAGGATAATTTTCCTTAAATTTTTGTATGACACTAGACTCATTATTATACTGTACCGACTGACTTATTGACTTGACAAACTTATTTTTTGACAATATATTATTTCTCCACTGTGGATTTAAAATATCTAACCACTCTCTTCCTAATAAAGGTGTAAAAGACTCTTTCCCTGCAGTAACAATGATAGACAATTGTTTTGGAGGTTCTATGTTATCATAAGTAACATTAACTTTAATTTGACCTGCAACTGTAATTGGACCTGACACAGCATTTAATTTAATATGTGAAGGGTGCAAGGTATGATTTTTAAAATGACTTAAATAAGTGTTATAAGACATTAATGAAATAGCTGCTCCTGTGTCTATCTCCATATCTAACAGTATACCATCTGCATTTACCTGTACCAATTGAGGCATATGTGACACACTATTAAGGTTAATTAAATTTATATTTGTACAAAACTCACATTTTTGATCACAAGGTATTTCACAAGACACACAACTACAGTTTCTCTGACAATATTTATATCTAGACTCAATTTGAACATTATTTACAGTAAAGGACTCGGTTAACTGGTTTACAACATAATCGACACTTGTGTTGTTTGACTCGTTACAATAGACTTCATTGACTTGAGGTATTTTATTCCGACACACCTTTGATGTATGACCAAAACGTTGACATGTATAACACTTCCAAGCTTGCGCTGGACATGTGGCTGGGTTATGATAACGACCACACCTGTAGCATGACTGACCTCGATGACTATATTTATTCTGACAATATTCTTGACTTACTTGACCTTGGTGACTTACATGACTCCGACGATTGACTTGACTCGGATGACTAAGGTAACTTGGCTGGTTGACTACTCCTCTCTGACTATTTATTCCTCTTGCCGGATAAACTTGTTTGAGATTTTGATGACTACCCAATTGACTTGTATTGCTTCTACTATGACTCGACTTATTTGAGGACGACATATTATTATGACTCTGACCTTGACTTGAATGAACTTGTCTTCTTACTTTGTTGACATTTGACATATTATTACTGCTTATATTTTTCATTTGGTTTACTACTGACTCTTCTTGAAGGAACATTGACTTGGCATTTTCATATGTTAAATTAGACACACCCAATAGTTTTTTTCTTATGTTTTCGCTCTTGATGCCACATATAAGCTGATCTCTACATGCATTTTCTCCATGGGTACCAAAATTGCATTTGTATGCTAACTCCTGTAAAGCTGCTATATATTCTGTTCCCGTTTCTGACTCTTTTTGTAATCTCCGGTAAAACAAATATCTATTAGTCGACTTTAACCCTGGGGAATCGTATTTTTCTTTCAAGATGTTCGCTAATTCTGTTATTGACTTCATGTTTGGTTTATTCGGTAGACAAGTACTTCTTAACATTTCGTAATGGCGGACTCCAATGTGTACTAGAAATAATGATTTCCTAATACTAGACGTCGCATCGTCTGCCGGAATTTTGTTTAAATTACAATACTCTTCGAAAATTTCCAACCAACTTGCAAAACTTTGATTTGTGTTGTCAAACACCGGTAAATTACCGACAAACATTTGTGGCGTCACCATTTTCTAATAATCTGACTGACCTGACTGACTGACTCTTCTCAAAAATTTCCTTCCTCGTCGCCAATTTGATGTTCTTAGGGTTTAGGAGGCTACGTGGGATTTGTTAAATGACACTATACTTGTGGATTCGACTCATTAGACTTTTAATTAATTATCACACAAGATATTACAGACATGACCTATTAATTAGAGGTGAGGCGTATATACTGGATACACCACATACAGCACAGTTTTACTATTATATTGTTAAACTGTGAGTACAGTCAACCGCTGTGTACGGCATTTGTGGAATACGAGAAGGCCTTCGACTCCATCGAATCTTGGGCAGTTATGGATGCTCTTCAACGATGTCACATCGAAAAACTGTATGTAGAGATGCTTAGATGCCTGTACAACGCTGCTATTATGACTGTTCAGATCCAGGAAACAAAACCGAAGTCAATCCAACTGCGCAGAGGGGTATGAGGGATGCCTAATGTTGTTTTTTTCCTTTGTTCTCTCTCGCTCTTATCGACTTGCTCCGGCACCTTATCTTCATCGTCATCGTTTGTATCTTCCGTTTCCGAATAGAACATCTTGGTTATGTACAAAATCGTTTCAAAAACAGCCTGGTTAGATGAATTTAGGCGAATCGCATGATTCGTTTTGTTAATTTACGTAATGGCGTGCTTCGAAACATTCAATTGCATTCGAATATTTTATTTCTTCCACAGAAATAGATAGAATGGCTACGTGGGCAAGGCGCGCGTGGCAGCACCATGCACCATAGTACAGGATATTTCAAAGCCTTTCTCAGCACGCGTTATGACTTTTTCTATAAATACTCTAATAAAAACCCGCAAAAATGCCTTATTGTGCTGTTTCTAACTGCAGAAACAAAATCAGTAAAATACATTTGATTTTTTTAAATAATGACGTCAAAATATAAGGCGTAGTTTGTTCGGAAAGTTGCCACGCATGAATCGCGAGTAAAATTGTGATTACAACCATTCTATCTATTTGTGTGGTTTCATCAGAGCAAAAACTTTCGATCCCCTATTTTGATCAATCGCAGTCTCAGTGGCGCTAGTATTGGAGCGATGGAGGTCGCATCGCATTAGCTTTCTAATCTTTAGGTTTAAAGACCATTTTATCTGATGAACAACCCAGTGCTGATGACATCTCCCGTTTCTTCCTTATAAGATCGAGTCTCAGTCGTAATTTATTGTATACTAGCTGTGCCCGCGACTCCGTCCGTGTGGATGTCGGAAAATAACATCGTGTCATAATTATGAACACAATATCTTCAAATATATACATATAAGCGCCTACACAGACTATTACACTATTTACCGACCATACTATATTTTGTTTTTACAACCAACCGGCTAAGGTGATGGAATTTCATGGAATTAGCCCTAAACTCCCTCATTCTGAGAAGACGCTCGTGCCCAGCAGTGGGAAGTAATTGGGCTGATTATGTTATTCTATAACACTAACCACATCTCTTCTTATGCTGAGAAGAGGCCCGTGTCCAGCAGTGGGACTGTAATGGGCTGGTAATGTTATGTTATTCTAGAATACTAATAATATCCAGTTCATTAACTCTTCTCATTTTGAGAAGAGGGCCATACCCAGTAGTGGGACAGTAATGGGTTGACTACGTTATATTATTCTATATTTTCTAGTTTCTTAACACTTCTCGTTCCGAGAAGACGTCCGTGCCTAGCAGTGGGGCAGTAGGTAATGAGCTGATTATGTTATGATAATCTATTACACTAACAATATCCAGTTCCTTAACTCTTCTCATTCCAAGAAGAGGACCATGCCCAGCAGCGGGACAGTGATGGGCTATGTTATGTTATTCTATATTTTCTATAATACTAATAGAATCCAGTTGTATTTTAGGAACCTGCAACCTGCATCCAACCAACAATCATGACCTCTACTTTGTATGCAACTTAATACAATAGAGGGGTCAAGCTGTATCGCTGGATCTACTCAACCGATTCAGATAAAACATACCCTATATTTTAAGTTAGACTAATACCAATACAAATGCTAAGTTTCATTACGATCCGTTCAGCCGTTTTCACGTGATGAGGTAACAAACAGACAGACAGACAGACATACATTTTTTAAACGATTGATTCGTGTTCAATATTTTTTATTTTTTTTTATGGTATTTTTTGGCGAAACGAGCTAAAGGTCCACCTGATGTTAAGTGGTTACCTTTGCCCATAACAACTGCAATACCACCTAGGCTGTTACCTAAATGGTACCGCAAGTCGGTTCGCCAAACTGAGACATGAAGGTGGAAAGTCTCATGTGATTGTAATTTCACCGGCACCCGTACCCTTCAGACCGAAACACAGCAATGCAAGTATCACTATTTGGCGGAGAAGTAGGCACGGTGGTAGTACTTCCCCGGACGAGCTCTTTCACAAAGGAGCTCTACTACTACTAAAGCTAGCTATAGCTTATTTCTAAAAAACTCAGTGTACAGACTTTTCGACCTTTACAGTTTTATTATAGTATAGAAGATAGATAGATAGAAGATAGATAGATAGAAGATAGATAGAAGATAGATAGATAGAAGATAGATAGAAGATAGATAGATTGTATTGGTTTTCTCGTCAATATTGGTGTCGATTCTCTTGTTCACGAACTAAACTTATTTTAAACTATCGCTCTCTCTTTTACTAATAGTTGATACAAGAAAGGGATGGCAACAATTTTAGAACTGTCTAATCAGTTTACGTGTTACATTTCTTTGTATTTTAGTGGGCACGTTCCGAGATCACGACTAAACTTGTATGGAAATCTAAATTCCGACTAATTTGATAATTAGATTATAATAATAATAATTAATAATATTAATTATTATTTGATAATTTGATTTATTTGATTTTTTAATTTTTTAGAGCTAAAGCTCTAATATTGTTATTTAGAGTGCCTCGGATAAGCCGGTGTTCGCTTCCGGTGTTGAACGTTGTTTTCACTTGGCTAAATCCTCATGGATGCACGGGGAAAACGGATTCCGAGTCTTACCGACAACCACAGTGTTCCTCTAACGACCTTTGGCCGGGGCGTGGGATAGGATTCGCCAACCACCCTTGACAGGTCGCGATTCACCATTAGTAAGCAGTCGGGGCTCGCCCGGGAGATGGGATTCCCCGTGCGGCCTACCCAACGTCAGCCGCATCCTCCATAACTAGTTTTTAATGATTATTTATTATTTTTTCTTAAAAAATCTAACAAGTATTCGTAAAACTCGAATGTATTCGAATAGTTCATTAACACTATTCGAAAAACTCGAATAGTAAAATCGAGCGAATATTGCATGCCCTAGTCCCAGCACACATTTCGTTTTTTTTTCGCAGGTTATCTGCAAATTATGTTTTTAGTACATTTTAATGAATGCATTTTTTATTTAAACATTATATTTTATCAAACAAAAAAACTGAATTCAATCCGGAACCAAAAAAAACATCCATTTCGGACGACCCCTGCGTAGCCTTTCTCTCCCTCCGCCGCTGCCGCTTCTCGCCAAGCGATATATCGTCTACCCCCTCCACGCAGCCGTAACGCTATTTCGTGAGAAAAATCCTAATACCCCCGTCTATATAGAAGTTTCACCATAACCATCACCGTCACCGTCACCGTCATCATCATCAGCATCGTCCACTTCATCATCATAATCATCATCATCACATCATCATCAGCCTTTCTGTCCCTCCGCCGCTGCCGCCTCTCGCCAAGCGATATTATTATACTATTGTCTACCCCCTCCATGCGGCCGTAACGCTTTTTCGTGACTAAAAATTCCTAATACGGGGGGTATTAGGAATTTTTATGTCTATATAGAACAGCTATACTCAACCTGCGGCCCGAAGGCCGCATGTGGCCCGCCGGGCCTTTGTTATTGGCCCATCTAAAGTTACAAATTTATTGTAAACTATTTTAAATTTCGCGCCCATCAGAGAATGGATGTTTCAGAAATGGGAGCCGAGCGATATCAGCGATTTTTTGTTCCCCAAAAATATAAAAGCGTCCATAGATGTGCCCAAATCCTACTAACATTCTTTGGGTCTACGTATGTGTGCGAATCGTCTTTTTCAAAAATTAAATACACAAAGAACGTTTACAGAAACAAACTTACAGATTCTCATCTGGATGATGTTATAAGAATAGCATGTAGCGACAAGCCAGATCTTGATTAAAGTTTTGAAAAAGTGTTCACAGTATCAAAAATCGTGTTAAAACATGTAAACATCTTTGTTAAAAATTCTTTTTTCATTAATAAACTACATCGTTAACTTGGAATTACGTTTATACCTAAACAATTTTTGCTTGTGCCCTCGACACCATGACTGAAACGCGTTTGTGGCCCCCTTAGACCAACAGAAAAAAGGTAGACAGAGTACTGCGCTGTCACAAGGAAGCAGGGTAAAGGAAGCTGAATTTGAAATAGGAAGCTGATCGCGTTCCAGTGCGACGTGAGAAACCGAACGCGCTAGACGTCACATTGACAGTATTGTTTATGGTCTTAATATGCCTTCCTGTGTTGTGAAAACGTGTAAAAATAACTCGCTGACACAAAAAAAGCCTTGCGGGATTTCATTTCACAAAGAAGTACTTGATTTTACGTAATTTTAAATTATAAATACAATAAAATTTCGTAATGTACTGTTGGAACACAAAACCTGACGTATTGTTGTCGGTGTGACCAGCAAATCGACATCAAAAATACCCCTAAAATACGGGTGACGTTTGGGTCTGATGGTGTTATTAGGATTAGTAACTTTCGTAATTTGGCCATCGGTTTGATGTTTTTATTTATTTTGTACCTTTCATATAGTACTTAATTTAATTACGATGTGTTATTTTATTTTTATTTTTTGTGGCGCCCCCCTGCCAGGTGGACCGACGACCTAAAGAACGTGGCTGGGGGGGACTGGATGCGGAAGGCAGAGGACCGAGCGTTGTGGCGCAACTTGGGAGAAGCCTATGTCCAGCAGTGGACTGCGATAGGCTGAGTTGATGTTGATGTGTTATTTTAATGGCTTAAAACTTCAGACACCCCAATTATCGTAATAAATTGGTATGGCAAGTAATTATTTATTTCATAATTTTAATTTTAATTAGGGATCAGCTGTTTTTTTTTTCGCGATTTCTGGTTTGGTCCCGTAGTAAAAGTTGTCCATACTGATGAGTACAATGACCCCTTAAGAGGTTTTCAGTTATTTCAATAACACGTTGTAGTGGTGACTTTTGTTGTCATACTTATTCTAATCGACGCGCCCTACTCTGCCCGTCGCACACCCCCGCGGCCATTTTCAAAGGATAATAATGTCACTATTATATGATACACGTGATCACGTGTATCACGTATGTATAATTTCTCCGGCATAAACCAGAAAACAAATTGAATAAGGTCTGTTAATGAAAAGTACCTAAAGATAAGATTCCATCATACTTTATATCTAAATTAGATGGTTTACCCAGAAGTCGGTAAGAAAAGACAGTACTACTGGAAATTAACACAACACAAAGGTTTTTAGTATTATTCTCTTTTATTAAACGAATCATTAGAAAAATATGTTTTATTTACATTGCTACATATTGTCCTTAAAATATAATATTTAATATGTGAAAATGGGGTAAATTTGTTTTCGGTGGCAACATTTTTTACCAAGCACACAGATGCATGGCAACTGCGTGCGACACAAGGTCACGCACACAAGTTTATAAAGCATGCATCACATCTTTGAACACTTTTGTTAACACATGCGCCGTCTACCTATTTCTGTTGGTCTAAGGTGGCCCCTATAAAAAAAAGGTTGAGTATGGCTGATATAGAAGTTTCACTTCAAAAGACAATTGGGCGTAACAGATTTTGCCATCAAATATAGAAACTTAGTACACGGTATGTGGCCGGAGCGAAGTCTAAGCGCGATCACGGTTTCCCGTCTGCTTAATTGGTTGTCTATCCACGGAGAATAGACCTCTCGTTAAAATACTCCTTCCAAAGAGAATAACAATCCTGTTTAATTCTGGGAATGAAATCAGTAAAGAATGGTGAAAATGCATAGTGATGTTGATCATAATATTCGTTCAAAAAAATCGTGAGTAATAATTACTAATCATATTTTCCACTTTTTTTGTTTATAATTTTTCTTTGCGATAGCGAAATGTAACAATTTGATCTGTGACAAGTTCAGTTTGACATTTGCTTAGCTTGTTTGATATAGTGATGTGCCCATTCGATTATTTTGATAATCGATTCTGCCTAAAAACATAACCGATTACTGTAGTTAGTTTCACTTAAAAAATATATATGTAAATAAATATATATGTTCCGTGTGGTGCCGGACGTAAAGAATTGCACCACCCTTATCTCTTCTCATGTGTGTCGTAAAAGGCGACTAAGGGATTCACCAGAGGATGGGCAGCAGCGTTCTCTTGAGTATTTAACCAACCAACTGCGATCACCAACCCACCTGCCAAGCGTGGTGATTATGGCATATCCCCCCAACATACATATGCTTGGGGGAGGCCTATGTCCAGCAGTGGATATCTTTCGGCTGAAATGATGATGATGATGATTTAAAAAATATGAAAAAAAAATGCAAAATATGTCTTACATGCAATGTTATAGTTAAAAAAAATTGTTAGTAAATGTCAGCTTAGATCATTAAAAAACCGGTCAAGTGCGAGTTGGATAGTATTATTATGTTACTTATCCATTTAAGTAAGAAAAACCGACATTAAACACAAAATATTGAACAATCTAAAAAATTATTAGAACTCTACATCTTTTTGGAAAAAACCAAAAAAAAAGAAGTTTTTGGACTATGCAACTCATTAAAATAATAATTTTAGGGAACCCTGATTCCAAAGCAAAATTCATGTTAGTACATCAACTTTTAGAAGCTAGGCCTAATACAAACTGGCCATATCCTTTAAACTTTAGAAAAGTGTGATTATAATTAGAGCTAGGGGCACAATTATTGCAAAGTTTCTAGTGATGGTACCATCAATTAATGCATAGTTATCGATAATTATTATTTTCCATAATTATTAAAATAAAATGTTATGTTTGTAAAGCTGTTCTGTTAAAATTATTACATTAAAAAAGGAAGTTTCGAATATTACATGAATATTGAATATTCGAATGTTGTTCATTTTGGATTTCGTTCATTGTTGTTTTATTTTGGTTTTGTTCACACTTATTTCCCATACATTAATGTGCAACCTTCATTTACCGATATCCAAGGGTAATATGAAATTGTGTTTATCAGTTTTTGCCCTAAATGATACATATTACATTAAGCAAACAAGTATTAAATCGCAGTACTTCAACATCAATAGCTAGAAAAGTCGTTAAACATCAGCATTCAATCCCTATAAAATTTTATCGTGTCCCGACAACTTCTAGCTCTAATTATAATCACACAGCTATACCTTGACCTTGAGGTAGGGTAGACAACATATTTTTACGTAGAAATGTGATCAGTTTTAACCTAGTACTCAAAAATGGTTAAAAAAAAATAACATGACGACGTCACGTCAACCGTTAGATAAAGAGCTATTCTATAAACATCGAGATACTGTGCCGCTGACGGACTGAAAAGGAGAGCAGCTAGGATATGCACAACCGTCCGAAAGTGACCTTTCCGAATACGCGAGAAGTTATCGAACGTGTCCAAGTCTCAGATTTGTGAATAGCATTTAGTTAGCTAAATGCTATTCACAAACATTTAGCTAACTACTACAAAGTATTAAAAAATCCGAGACTAGTTTCCGTAAATTAATATCATTCATTAATAGAACCGTCGTGAATGTTCAATTTCAGATTTCTGAATAGCGGTTAGAGTAAACGTTCGGTAACTTTTCACACTGATTCGGAGATACACTTTCGAACGGTTGTGAATAACGTAGCAGCTTCCCGATTCAGAACCACACGATAACCAGTTGTCGACCGGTTCGGTTTGTTATCTCGTTTCGTCTGATGATTCACGCAACGAGAGAAAAAGAGATAACAAATCGAAGCGGTCGACAACTGGGGCCTTACTCTCGACTGGTTCGAGCTCTAAACCAAGTCGAGCAAATGTCAATTCCTAGAAAAATGCAGTACCTACGATTTGACACTAACTCCAATTCAAATTCGATTGATACAGCACTCGATCCAGTCGGGAGTAAAGGTGGTTTCACACCGGCGAGGCGTGGCGTGGGTGGGCCGAGCGAGAATTGAAATTTGTATATAGCAAAATTTCAATTCACGTCACGCCCATCTTTGGTGTGAAAGGTATGGATAGGCGAGTATGTGCGAGGCGAGAATTGAAATATTTGTTGGTACAACATTAAACTTTATTGCTGCATGAATAGAGTATTTATTACATTGCAAAACGGTACATAGCGAGCGGCGCGTGCTGGTCGGCGCGTGCTCGTGATGTACTTCTTTATGTGTGAAAGGGTCGGCGAGATTTCAATTCACGCCCATCCCATCAAATCCTCGCCTCGCCGGTTTGAAACCTACTTAAGACCCCTGGTTATCGTGTGGTTCTGAATCGGGGTCAAAAAGGTCAAAAATTAAAACCAAACTGATGTAGTATTTTATATATTTACAATGTATTGTTTATCGGTAAGCCGAGTGTTCCCCTGTGACGTAGGTGTGCACGGGCTGGTCGGCGCGCAGCAGCCGCGCCAGGCGGCGCGCGCCCAGCAGCGCGGCCGCGCGCGCCGCGTCGTACTGACACAGCAGCACCGTCACCGACATGTTGCACGCGCTGCCGCCGAACTTGTTCTGGTTCACCTCCTGCCACAAATTACTTTATTAGTAGCTAGCTACAGATGCGACAGTGACTTGAGAGCTTAGTTTCACTAAATTGCCGCCCTGCGTTTTGTCGCTACTATCGCGTGTAGGTAGTTAGCTAGCTATAGCTATATTTGTGAGTCTTCGTAGCTCCATATACTATAGTTATAGGTAGGTATGTACTTTTAAGATTAGATTATAGGAAATAAAACAGGATCATCATCATTTTTAACCGACGAAAAAAGGAGGTTCTCAATTCGACGCGTATATTTTTTTTTTTTTTTTTTTTAATGTATGACCACGCATAACTTTTTACAGAGTGGTCCGATTTTGATAAATCTTTTTTTTATGGATAGGGTATATCTCGAAGTTGGTCCCATTTAAATTTCAAAATCAAAATCAACCCCTAAGGGTAGTAAAACATGGATGAGTGTTTGTTCACCCACTGAATTCTTACCTGTTAACCGATTCTGTTGAAACTTGACACACATAAATATAGTTCTAGACACTACGACATAATGGAGACCTGGAGTTAGATTTTAACCACAAAAAAATGAAAAATAAAACTTTTTAACAAAAAATTGAACCGACGAAAACCGAAACTGAAAAGCGAAAAATAACTAATTATGAGTCGGCGCCAAACAACCAATCAACGAAGATCATTAAATTACTTTAAATAAATAATAAAAACAACGTCACATCAAATACAACGTGAAATTTTCAACGATAAACAATAACTTTCCAAAAATGCGTTCTCCGCTCGGGCACTTGCAACTTACACGCACTTTGCTTGTTAAAAGTTCGTTTGGCGCCGACTCATAATTAGTTATTTTTCGCTTTTCAGTTTCGGTTTTCGTCGGTTCAATTTTTTGTTAAAAAGTTTTATTATATTATATTTTGTAGGCACGAAGAATGTCAACAACAAAGCTCTAAATTATCATTCTTGGGGATAATAACTAGCATTTGTTTCACTTGTTTCCTATGACGAAAAGTTCGCCCACAATACTGCACTGAAAACAGAAGCGGTAACTCGCGAATTATCGTATCATTAAACTGTGTCGAATTTGGAGTCTCGATGAACTCAACTCAAGCTAAAACAGCGAAGATATTGCAAGATAATACCGAAACTCAATCAGCTGTTAACATAACCAAAGATAACATAATCACTACGTTTTAAACATAATAATCAAAGACAATAATAACTAGAACGTCATGGCATCAAAAATCCCACAGATAACAAATTTCGAAACCGCTACAGTAGCGACATGTGGCAGGAAAACAAACTAACCACTGTCAGGGCCCTGCCTCCTGCGACGGGATTCCAGAGATACAGTTGAAGGGTACAGGCAAAGAACAGGGTATGTCCACAAGAGTCAATCAAGAGAAAAACGCATTAAAAAATTGGAATGTTACTAGTTCATTATTGAGAACAATGGATGTAGAAACTGTTTATTATGACAAACCGGTACATTATTTTATTATTGATGTGCCTTCCGGAAAACATACAGCATTGTATATGAAGAAGCAGTGTATACTCAACCATAAATGCGCGGTACATATCATAGATAAAGTAGTTTAACTAACGAACACCAGATGGCGCTACTATCGCAATCAGCTAGTACGCGGGAACCGCGGTCCCATCTAAGTTTCATAGCGTTGTGTACTCTCGCCGCGCTCGGTCGAAATCTTTAAATAGATCGGTTATCCATTTAAAAATTAATTATCAAAGTGTTAGATTGCATAATTATTGTATTAATTCTCAATTTCAAAGTGCAAATAAAAAATAACGGTTTTTTATTTTTATTTTCGTAATGAATCCCGCGCCGAATGACGACGTCGATGGGGCCCCGATGGCCAATCGATCGATCGTTTTTAATTCGCCGACGTCCGAGAGGGATCAAGGACAAGAAAATGGAGACTCCTCGTCCTCTAGCAGTTCATCGGACAGCGAAGTGGAACACGAGGAACCTCCACGCAAGAAACAAAAGCGAGATTCACAGGTAACGGTCGATCCTCGGATCGACGCGTTATACGAGCAAACTATATTATGAGACGAGAAGTTGTACCGAACACGATTTTGAACACACGTGACGTAATTGAACAACCAGATAATGTCAAAAGTAATTTTTTTATTAATCCATCGGCAGAAGCACCAAAATCGTTAGATTTAGGTTTTTGTAAGACCAATTTTGATGAGAAAAAAGTAATTAAACCGGCTGATGAAAAACGGTTACGCCAATTAATAAGTCTTCAACATTTTAACACTCCTACTTGGCAACATATCCGTTATAAGAAGGCTTTGGTAGATATGCTAGCATATCCAGGATTTTGTAATTTAAAAATTAACGATGAAATGTGTTGTTTGAGCAAAGGAAAAGATTTCTTGGCTTCAACAGAAGAAATCATGGCTGCCACTACCAACGCCTTGTTACAACAAAGGGAATTATTACAATCCGGTTTACAAGGAATTATCGATTGGGCTCACAATAACCCAACAGAGCTAAAATCCGAAAATCTTTTTAATAAAATTTCTGAAACATTCGGTAATACGTCTCCATCTTATAAACTGTCCGAACAAACTTTACAAGTTATTTGTGGTAAAAGGGCCGAATGCATAGAAACTAGGCGTAAAAGATTGATATACGAAATTCCGGATAAAAGTATTCAAGCTGCTCTTAGTAATATACCCCCAAGTGAAGAATTTTTATTTGACAAATCAAAACTTATGTCGCTTATCCAATCCCTCGGAGGGCCTCATTTTTGGATTTCACCACCACTAGCTCCTAAAACTAAAGAGCATCTGAAAAACAAACACAAGGAACCGGCACCATCTACTTCCAAATACAGACCTCAAACTCGGACACAAAATAAAAAAAAATTTCGAGATACCTACAAAAAAATACAAACGAATAAAACGTACAAAGGGAAAAGTGACGGTTACAAACAAACTAAAAGTTCTTCATTTCGAAACAAAGGCGGAAAAAAGTGACTACCCGACACATTTCAGGGGAGGTTGTTTGAATACGTTCAAACACCGTTGGCAGGCTCTTGGTGCCAACGAATTCATAAATAAATAAATAAACATTTTTGGGACATTTTTACACATCACCATCTAGTCCCAAACTAAGCAGAGCTTGTGGTATGGGTACTAGACAATGGATTTAATACTTATATTTTTTTTTTTTTTTTTTTTTTTCATAATATCAGCAATCACTGGGTTTCGAATACCCCTATACAGGAAACCTCCTCTGCTAATGCCAACAAGACGCGTAATGACGCAATACGCAACTAAACCATCCCCTGCAATGTCACAGATAATAGAAGATCTATTGACCGAAACGTCGAGGTTAGTCAAAATGCTTGTTATATTTTGATTTAATTGTGCGCGACAAGTCCCGTAAACTTAGTTCAATATAAGATCTATTGGATCAAAGTGTTTTACAACCAGTTTCCAGGAAAACGCCCAGTTTCATCTCCAAACTTTTTCTGCGGAAGAAAAACGACGGATCGATGCGCCCAATTTTCGATCTTCGAGAATTGAACAAATTCGTGAAGACAAGACATTTTCGTCTGATTTCTCACACCTCGATACCAGATTTCCTCCAACCGGGAGACTGGATGATAAAAATAGACATTTCCCAGGCATATTTTCATTTACCGGCATCAAAATCACACCGACCTTTCTTAAGAATCAGTTACAAAGATCAGCTATACGAGATGACATGCCTACTAGGGCTTCGATTCCGAGATTCCGAGATCTCGAAATATCGGAATCTCGCTACATTTTCTACGTATTTATAATATCGGTATTAGAGAGTAAAATATCGGAATTCCGATATTTCGATATTTTCCAGAAAATGTATGTGAACATCAAAAAATCCGAGAGCTAGGTTATTGTTTAAGCAAAGACTAGTGGTGTGCCTCGAACGTAGACCTTACAACAAAAATTTTAATTTGTACTTAATGTATTTTCCATTCATAAATCTTATATTTGTTGAATATTGAGACTTGGCAGAGTTAGAAGACTGGCCACAAAGTGCTAGTGAGAAAATGCTTTTGCTTTTATTGCTTATAACGTTTTTTTTCACTTATTAATGACAATTTTTGTTATTGTTTTTGAACTACAGACCCATCTCACTTCTGAGCTATGTCTACAAGCTATTTTCGAGTCATTACGAACCGTCTTTCGCGTAGGTTTGACGACTTCCAGCCACAACCACAGTTTTTTGTTTTTTTTGAAAAACAGTTAAGTTCTTTGCAAGTCCCTTATGTTACTGCGACCTAAAAGATCTATTGTAACGCCTCTAATAGTAGACTACAGCACCTCTCCAAGCCGCAGGCCAACCATAAAGTCAACTATAGCCTTGGGGTTTGAGGATCTGATCTCATCAGCTGAGATTGTGTGGCCTCCAAAATGCTGACTTCTAATGTGATGCACTGCATCATATTCGCATAGGATATGAATGGGCGTTTCGTCTTTTTTGCGACAAAATCTGCAAACTGTGATATCTGTGAGGCCCATCCTATGTAGATGTTTGTTCAGTTTACAGTGCCCTGTAACGGTTCTAGTCAGGATCCTTATATGATTCCTGTTAAGCGAAAGCGCTTCTTTTGTAAATCTCTTCCTGAAGCCTACTAGAAGCGCTTTCGAGTGCTCTTGGCCTGGGGTTTTTTCACAAAGTCTAATGCTTTGATGAGTTCCCCAGTCCTTAAGAATAGCTGAGGTGATGCATTTCGGAACCCCACAGATTGGCTCCGGCCCTACAGTGGGGCATTCCGCACCAGCTCTAGCGAGTTCATCAGCGGTTTCGTTACCCCTAATTCCGCAGTGCTCAGGTACCCATCCTAGTGTTACAGAATTTGTTTTCCCAAAGGGCCTATATAAAAAGGCGAATATTTATATTCTCTGATAGCCAGGCAGTCCTAATGGCCTTAAAATTCGAGGAAATCGACTCCAAGCTTATCAAGGAGTGTGTCCAGCTACTAAATTCGCTAGGAAAAACACTCGAAGTTGTGGACGATTATGTATACCTAGGACTTTGACTAATCCAAGACCTAGGACAAACAGTCCAGTTAGGTAGGTCCAACTTCGAGAAAGAGGTCAATCGTTGAATTCGACTCGGTTGGGCAGCGTTCGGGAAGCTGCGTAATATCTTCTGGTCCAAAATACTGCAGTGTCACGAGAAAAAAATTAAAAAAAAAAATGAAATGTAAATGAAATTATGTATCGAAATTGCACATCTGACAACCCCATTTTCTGTCCAGTTCATTCTTGTCCATCCTAAGGTTGCCTGGAAGAAATCGCTGATCGCGATAAGGCCGCCATTTGTACAATAGTTTAAATGCATATTCAATGTAATGTCTTTTATGGTGTACAATAAAGCATATATAAATAAATAAATAAAAAGTCTTTGACCAGTGTGTGTTGCCAGTAATTACTTACGGTACTGCAAGGTGGTTACTCACAATGGGCCTGATAAGAAGGCTCAAAATCACTCAAAAGGCAATGGAGAGGGCTATGCTCGGAGTGTCCCTGCGTGATCGAATCAGAAATGAGATTTGCAGGAGAACGAAAGTAGCCGACATAGCCGGAAGAATTGCCAAACTTAAGTGGCAGTGGGCGGGGCACATTGCTCGCAGAACGGATGGCCGATGGAGCAGTAAAGTTCTAGAGTGGCGACTGCCTACTGGAAGGTGCAGCGTAGGTAGGCCTCCACAAGGTGGACCGACGACCTGGTGAAGGTCGCGGGAAACCGTTGGATGCGGAAAGCGCAGTTCCGGTCGTTGTGGCGATGCTTGGGGGAGGCCTATGTCAAGCAGTGGACGTCTTTCAGCTGAAAGGATGATGATGATGACAGGCCGTACAGGTTTATTAGATCATAAAGACCCATTAGTTTTCAAAAGTATTTTTTTTTGCATTATCTCCACTTTTTACTCTACAAACAAGATTAGGTTTTCATTTTAAATCAAGTCCTAGTAGTATTTAAAAATATTGTATCTCAATATCGGAATCTCGGAATTCCGATATTTTGAGGTCAATATCGGGTCCAATTCCGATATTGGAAAAAAGGCGATATTGCGAAGCCCTAATGCCTACCTTTCAGCCTGGCGTCAGCGCCGCACCTTTTTTCTTCTGTTGTTACCCAGCATGTTTGCTGGGTCGCGGAGACCTTGCGTGGGATGGGATGTCGAGTGCTAGTCTACCTAGACGACTTCCTTCTGGTCAACCAAGACCAATCCAAGTTATGTCTTCAGGCTGCGGAAGCCGTGAGGCACTTGGAACACCTGGGCTGGCAAATCAACTATCAGAAGTCGGTCTTAACACCAACTCAAGACTTGGAATACCTTGGTATTCGCTGGCAAACGGCAGAGAACCTTATGTCACTGCCGATAAAGAGGAGACAGGGGCTCAACTACTCGTTAGACCGGTCGTTGCCAAAAAGTTACATCAACCTCCGAGAATTACAAAGTCTACAGTTAAACTTTGCGAACTTCGTCGTACCTCGAGGCAGACTGCATTGTCGCAAAATGCAAATCTTTCTGCGAAAGTTCGACAAGAAACGACCACGTCAAAGACAGCCGCTGCCTCAAGTTGTGTATCAAGAGATGATGTGGTGGCGCGGAGCCACATGTCACACACTGCCCATACACAAAAAGCCTGCTACCCATTTCCTAGCGACGGACGCTTCGGATTGGGGGTGGGGTGCCCACCTCGACGGGACCGTAATGTCAGGTGCATGGTCGACTCTCCAAAGAAGATGGCACAGCAACAAAAAAGAGCTCTATGCAGTAATAGCAGCAATCAAGATGAATGCAAAGGCTTTACAGAAAACACATGTGCTGGTTCAATCAGACAATCGAACCCTGATTGCATATATTCGGAAGGAGGGAGGAACCAGATCGTTGGGGCTACTAGCACTAACCTTCAAACTGTTACACTTAACGGACAAGTTCAAGATAACCCTATCAGCTCACTATCTACCGGGGAGATACAACATAATAGCGGACAAGTTATCACGGGGAAAACAGCCTGCGGAATGGCATCTTCTACCTCTAGCGACTGCGGAAGTATTTCGAAAATGGGGTCGCCCGGAAATAGATCTGTTTGCGTCACAAGAGACTGCTGTAGTGGAAAACTACGTATCGATAGACTGCAGAGATCGATCAGCAAACTATATAGATGCCTTCAGCAGACCATGGAAACATCAGCTGGCATGGGTGTTCCCTCCTCCCAGCCTGCTGCCCAGAGTTCTTGCGCACCTGAACAGTGCGACGGGAACTTATTTAGTAGTAGCTCCAGATTGGCCTCGAGTTTTCTGGCTTCACGACCTGAAATCCAGAGCACTGGATCACCCACACGAACTTCAAAACCTGTCGGAGACCATGATAGATGTCACAACATTACAGCCTCCTCCACAAGTACAGACATTAATCCTGAAAGTCTGGAAAATTGGGGGTGGGGCGCCCAAATAAAAGAATGGTCCACACAGGAGAAAGAACTACTGAAAAATAGTTGGAGACATTCCACCTTAGCTACTTATTTACCAGCACTCAGAAGATGGTTGGCATGGTGCTCCAATTTTCAAGTAAATCCAAAATCTCCTCTACCTGCTGACATCGCAAAATTCTTAATGTATCTCTTTCTAGAAGAAAAGTTGTCTTATAACATTATTCTTGTACATAAATCGGCAGTTTTAACTTTTTGTGGTCCTCACGTAGAACAACAAACATTTTCAAATTTTATTATTAAACATACCCTTAAGGCAATAGGAGTAGCTAAACCAAAAGTAGTAAGGCTATCATTCACATGGGACCCACGAATCGTACTGGATTGGCTTTCATCCAACCCACCTAAAGACACACTATTTGAATTAGCGCGTAGAACAGCAACAGTATTGTTATTAGCCTCGGGCCGAAGGGTTCATGACCTAACTTTGCTTAAAATCTCAAATGACAGCTGCATTGATGACGGCAAAAATATTTATTTAATACCGGCGTTCGGATCTAAGACTGATACACACAATTATCGTCAATCCGCATGGAAGCTTTCTACACATTGTGATAAAAACATATGTCCAGTCACTTTAGTTAGGCTTTTAATAGAAAAAAATAGTACAAGGAGATCTGAAGTTAAGGATTTGAACAATCTTTTTATTACCGTATGTAGTAAAACAAAAGCTGCCTCACGCACCGTAATTGGAAACTGGGTGCGCACGGTTCTCAGAGATATTGGAATTCAGGCATCTCCAGGAAGCTGTAGATCAGCAGTAGCTTCCTTAGGGTGGTTAGATAATCAATCAATAGACGATATATTATCACGATATATTATATTATCATTATTATATTATATTATGATATATTATCACGTGGTAATTGGAAATCATCCAATACATTCTTTAAGCACTATTGTCGCGAAATAGATCTTCCTAGAGATAATCGTAACTCATTGTTAAACACATTTACTCCATCACAAATGACATAATATTATTGCTGTCTCAAACAAACATCTGAAATATATTCCTAGTGAAACTCTTACTGATTTATAAGTAATCTACCTATAATTAATTAATTACCATTGACTTTTTTAAAAGTTATGTAATTATTTTCTCATATATTTGTTAAAGTAAATTTTTGTTTTGTCTGTTAATATTTAATAATAAAGAAGTCGTAACAAACTACCATAGACCAGTAAGCCTCTAGACGCCGGTTAGCTGGACACCCCCGGTCACAACGCATATGCTCTACCACTGCATATCATACGTCCCTCCGCCAATCGGAACGTCACTCAGTCAGCGAGCGGCACCAATTATAAGGAATCATACCACCGAACTTTTGAGCCGGCCAATCATAACGCGCCGTCCGCCCCCCTGACCCCACCAACGTTTTACGACTGCGTTCGAATACAAAACTTTGTTTATGCGGAGTCTTGTAGCTTACTGGTCTGTGCAAACTACTTATTAAAATTCGATTTCAGAATAATACTTTAATATAATCATCATAGCGTTGTGTTTAATTTACCTACCTATTTCACCAGCAGATAACAAACACGTCTTCATATACAATGCTGTATGTTTTCCGGAAGGCACATCAATATAACGGTTTTACATAAAAATAAAACCGATATTATGTGCCGAGAGGGAAAACATACAGCATTGCAGGAAGTTCTTCCTGGTGAAGACTATGAAACTTAGATGGGACCGCGGTTCCCGCGTACTAGCTGGTTGCGATAGTAGCGCCATCTGGTGTTCGTTAGTTAAACTACTTTATCTATGATATGTACCGCGCATTTATGGTTGAGTATACACTGCTTCTTCATATACAATGCTGTATGTTTTCCCTCTCGGCACATAATATCGGTTTTATTTTTATGTAAATCCGTTATATTTTAACGCATTTTACGCATGCGAAGCGAATTCTAAAGATATAAATTGTGGAAAGAAAAAATCGCTCACGAGCAGGATTCGAACCTGCGACTCCTGGCTCAGTACGCCAGTGCTTTAGCCACTAAGATACCACGAGCAGTGTTCACGGTAACTTAGTGGCTAAAGCACTGGCGTACTGAGCCAGGAATCGCAGGTTCGAATCCTGCTCGTGAGCGATTTTTTCTTTCCACAATTTATATCTTTAAACCGGTACATAATAATAAATCTGGCGATTGCAAACGAAAGTTTCATGAACAATGCATACAATTCCATTAAAAAATTAAAAAGTTAAAAATTGTGACATTCCCTGTTCTTTTCCTGTACCCTTCAGTTGTTTTATCTCACGAAAGCGGGTGAGCCATGCTTGTAGCTGTAATGCTTATAGATAGACACGCGCTCTTGTGTGCGTAACAACAAAACTTTTTAACAAAAAATAAAACCGACTTCAAAAACCTTAACTAAAAAGTAAAAAATAATCATTGTATTTATTTTAAAATCTTAACTTAAACAAAATTTTTAAGGCGGCGCGTGGTTGACCCTTTGCGTCATGTAATGTACAGTCCAGCGCAATATCTATAGTAAAAACAGTTTATGTGAACGTACATGAAAATCACGCGCCGCCTTCAAAATGTTGTTTAAGTTAAGATTTTAAAATAAATACAATGATTATTTTTTACTTTTTAGTTAAGGTTTTTGAAGTCGGTTTTATTTTTTGTTAAAAAGTTTTTATTTCATACTTTTTAGTTGAGGGTTGATTCATAAATGTTTATATAACCAATTTGAGAATATATTTTTATTAACCTTTGCTATCCCACTGCTGGGCAAAGGTCTCGCTCATGTTCTTCCAAACGTCCAATCACCATCGTGAAAAAAAAACACGCATATCGGCCAAGAATTCTCAGAATGAGGAACCAATGAGCAGATCATCTAGATACGTAAAGCTAAAATAAACTGATTTATTGAAGCTGGTTAAAAAACTACTTAACCTAAGACAATAAAATTTAAAAAAAAAAAAAACCGCTGAATACATAACCTCCTCTTTTTTTT
This sequence comes from Asteroscopus sphinx, assembly GCA_949699075.1. Taxonomy (NCBI): domain Eukaryota; kingdom Metazoa; phylum Arthropoda; class Insecta; order Lepidoptera; family Noctuidae; genus Asteroscopus; species Asteroscopus sphinx. The sequence goes on from OX453019.1 coordinate 10,593,700, forward strand.
GAAGTCGGTTAAAAACTCGGCCAAACCTGAGCGCTCCCGAGCTTACGCACGCAAAGACAATGTCATGTACCTACACACACATACAAGTATGGCTCACCCGCATTAGTGAGATAAAACATCTGTACCAGTGTTGCCAATGAAAATTTTAAAGGCCCGTACAGACCTTTTGGTCTGCTTTTGCAGGTCAGTAGCAGCGTAGGTTGAAGGCGGGCCCGCGCATTTTGTAATACAAGGAACGATATGGAACACGACACACCAAATATTAGCGTAGGCCCGCTGGCGAACTGCGCCGCTCCTGCCCTGCTCTGGGAGTCTACTCGCGTTTGACGATATTCGATTAATCGTGACATTCATCGCACAATTGCTACTCCGATCAACTATCTTTACGATATCGCATGCGACAATCGTGTTTTGACGTTTGACTCTCGTTTTCCCTACTCCGGTCAATTATCGTTTAGACGAACTGTTGAATTTGACAGCGAATTTGTCGTCAATTTAAGCTCAAATTATGCGACTGCTCAAGAGGACTCTTTTGAGTATCGTAATCATTTGTATTATTTATTTTAGTAGTTATTGAAAGTAAAATTATGAAAGTACTGTGTTATTTTTGCAGTGTTTACGTGTCGAACCATGTTGGACAGTGTTATTGTGATATTTATTATAGATTTTAACAAAACCAAACATTCAGTTATGTAATGGTGCGATTGATTTTAATTGAGGAAGTTCTTCGCGAAAAGGCCTTCGAAAGAAGCAGAAGACGACGTACAAGCCGTGTATTATGCTTCGTGGAGAAATATTTCACATCCGTGCAAATCTTGAATAAAATTTAATGTGTCAAAAACATTGTTGTTTTACTAAATTATTCAATCCTAGCTGTGCTCGTGACCCAGTCCGTGTGGAAGTTGCAAAAACATCATGTAGGTATTTATGAACACAATAATCCCATTCAGTCCAATACAAATTCAATTACAATAATAATATTGTGAAAGAAGCAAATGACTTTGTGTTAGTTATCATACATTATCAGTAGGTAGAGACTGATATTTAGTTAGTTACCTATATACACAGACGATTACAATACTCATTAGAACTACTATTAATAATATTTTCACGATATAATCATATTGTGAGGTTAACGCCATCTAGTTGTATTTTTAGTCACTGTTCGATGTCAAAAACCACAAGTATTAGCCAAACAAATTGAGTTACTACCACTAATGTAAGGAATAGTATGATGTTGAACAGCTTTTAAAATTGGTCGGATAAGAATAGACTTTTCAAGCAAGTCTCCGTAAAAAAGGTTTTAGTTAAAATAATTAATTTTTGAAGTTCTATGGTAACGAAATCAAATTTAAATAAGTATTTTTAATGAATGTGTATTTTATATTGTTTTAAAACAACCTCAAAACAAAAACCGATACTTACCGATTAATAAAATGGCAGCCTTTGACGTTACTATACATTCATTCAGATTGACTTTGCATTCGTTCACGATGACTTGTCTATGCCTGCGAGGGAATCAATCGTTTACGACAATGAACCGTAGTAGGTACATCTATCGTTCGTCGTGTACGTATCGGACGGAACGAAAGTTCGTTTATCGTTGAACGGGAGTAGATCTCCTGGACCCGCCCGCGATAAACCCGGCAGCGCGGCGCACGGGCTGGAGTGGCGCGGTTACGTTGTATCACCATAGCCGCCATACTAACTGGCCACACTGGAGCAGGACAGGGCGGCAGGTTGGCGGGAAAATTCGTAAAGATTGTGTTGTTGATTTTTTATTATTTTCCAAAATTTGTGTTTCTTCGAGTGTTAATGTGTAATAATGGTGGATTATTAAATGTTAAGTGCTCGTTAACGTGTACAAGTGTGGATAAATGGTACAAAGTTGAAAAACATGACTTTCGTATTATCTCATCATCCCCTCAGAAACCTAGTAAAGTTTCCATCACTTTACTAGGATATATAAGTATAATATGTTCAATGATTACGACTGAAGGACATGTATCCATGGTCATGAATAAATAAAAAAAATAAAAAAAACAGGGCGGCACGTCAGTGTGACGTCAAAGCTCTTACAAGGCGGTTGTATTGTTTGACAACCGCCACAACATTTCATATTGAAAGCAGTTTTATGGCGGCCTCCGTCAAACCGCTTTAAATCTGCCTCTTAAACGGGCCTTTAGGCGCCCGTGTACGTTCGGTAGAAAAGCCGTGTTTATATGGAAAGAGATCAAGGGGTCTACGCGCGTTTAAAGAACGACAAACAAAGTACGAACTTTCGTGTAACTTATAAGTAATCTGTGCTTTCGTTCCGACTTATACATACATAATAAAGACAGGCACATCAAAAAGGCACAATAAAGATATCGATAGTCGTATGAAATTGATCGGAGAACAGCATGTAATATGACTGATGATAATACCTATGAGGCGTTCAATTTAGATGCATTTATGAGTTTTACACAAGATTCCAAAAAAAAGGCGGATGTTATTAGCCTTTTGGCCAATGTGTTTGATACAACAAACGGATAATATCATAATAATCATTTCCCTAATTGCAAAAAATTAGACCATGTTTAAACATTTGCTTAAACCGGGTCTCACGTCAAACTGCAGACATGAAAAAGTGTTAAAGCCTGGTTTAGGCTAAACTTCTTGCTAAACTCGATAACGAAGTGACGAATGATCATCATCATCATTTCAGCCGAAAGACGACCACTGCTGGACATAGGCCTCCCCCAAGTATCGCCACAACGACCGGTCCTGCGCCTTCCGCATCCAGCGAAATGATCATCACAACTAATCATTTAAAGATAGCTTAATCTAACGTATCGTTCGAATTTATCAACCATAGCACGCCAGCACAGAATACCTAATAGTACTACGTACAGAACGGCCACTCACCGCCCCCCGCCAATTTAAGATTCCTCGCTCACGCCCCGCACCCGACCGCGGTTTGCCGGCAATTGGATTGGACTGCAAGATTACAATGGATGTCAATCGCCCTTCAAGTCTTCTCGGCGCCCCCGCCAGGGGGCGCGAGGAATCGGTGACGGGATAAAACTCTTTGCCGAGATTGCTATCTCTGCCCGTAAATACGGGCATGTCCTTATGTTGGACTTCTCTCGGTCCAAGCGTAGTGGCTGTGCGCCGCCTACCGTAAGGCTGGCGGGCAACACAGCTTTGTGAATAGTTGCTATGTGTGTTCCTGTAGGAGCGCCGCGCTCACCGTTTTCACGGGAGCGCTTCTTCACGACGCCTTGGCGGTCAGACCCTACCGGGTGAGACCCCCGGTTACCCGGAGGAGGCCCAGCAGGAGTCGACCAGCGACTTAGGCGTCGACTTGAGCGCCCGCTACAGGGGGATGCTGACCTCCGCTTTCGACGCAATCAGACTAGCCAATCACGTTTCGAGCTAAGAGGCCGTTGTATGTGTTTGAGCAGTTTGTACTGTGAGTAGCACTGCTCAATGTTTACGTATGAATGCGCGCCCACGCATTCTACGTGTGAGTATAGATGCATGTACAGTTATGTGTGTCTGTGTTTAGTGCGCTCCGTGCCTATATTAACTTAGCACACGTCGCACACTGGGATGCATGTTATGTTTGTAAAGTGCTCTGTGTTTGAATAAGTCACGTGTCAGCCATGTTATGACTTACTCAGGCGTCAATCCAGTGGGTGGGAGCGGAGGAGGGCGACCTTGCTGGCGGCCGCAGTTGCGTGTCCCGCCACTCTCGGTGGCTTAGCCGGTTGTAAACAACGTGGCCATCCCACCGAGAATGACAGGTACCGGGTCCTGTCCAGCCATCAGGGCGTGCAGGACGTCCTGTAGGACCCGGATAACGGCCCCGAGGATATACTTCTTGTATTCCTCGGGCGTTGTGGGCACTCCATGTCCCGCCGGTGCTGCTCCACTGTTGTGTTGCTGCTGGCGCGACATTCCGGATTCGGTCTTTTTTGGCGGCGCTTGTGTTCCTGTTTGGGAGGCGCTCGTGGTGGCGATTGGGTTCGTTTTTGGTGGTAGGTTCGATGTAGTCCTCACGGCGCCTCCTTTCACGGTGGTGGCAACAGTGGAGATCTTGAGTTTATCCGGCGGGGGAGGGGGGGCAAGGTCGCACTGGGCTTCTTGTGTTTCCTGCTCCTCTGCTTCGGAAGCTGTGGGGCGAGCCTTCCGCTTCTTCCCTCCGCGCTTCCTTCTCCTCCGCTCCTGAGATTCCTTGTTGGCTCCGCGCACTTTTGGCTCGTTTGCCGCCGCCATAAGTGTCGCACTCTGCGTCTCGTCGGCGCACGGCTGGGGCCTTTGGTCGGCCTGAGCGCGTGGCCGGTGCTCAGTGGACTTGGCGACGGTGCTCGCCCGCTTGTTGCGTGCCTCTCGCTGGTAGACGGGGCACCTGAAATTGTTGGCTGTATGTGGGCCCGCGCAATTTGCGCAGGTTGGCGGCTCTTCGATTGGGCGTGGGCAGTCTTTCGACGTGTGTTCCCCGCCGCACCGCACGCGAGCGAGCGGGCGGTGACACAGATGCGAGCTGTGTCGGAACAACTGGCATTTGTGGCACTGAGCGGGTCCGCGCTTTCCGCGCCATGCCTCTACTTTGACACCACGCATGCACAGCAGCACCGTGATGTCGTAGATCTTCCGAAAGTCCGGCGTCCTTCGGAGCATGGCGTGGAAAACGCAGCCGGGTCTTCCATGGCGCGCCTTTATATGGCGCACGTACTCCGGCTCAAAACCAAGCGCGCGGAGTTCTTCTTCTATTTCCTGCGGATCCGTGTCTGCCGGCAGCCTCGTGATGGCCACCTTCAGGCTCTTTTCCGCTGGGAGCGAGTACGAGAACCAAGAGATATTCTCTCGCTTCTCGAGGTCCGTTAGGTATCGCTGCACCAGCCAGAATTCATCTTCTGTCTCCGGGACGAAGCGTATTCCCTGCTGGTAGGGACGGGCACAAGGCGGGCGGCCCAGCTTGTCCCGGAGAGCTCTGAAATGCTGTGCCCAGTTTGGTAGTTTCTCTACAATCAAAGGTGGGTAGCGTGGCTTCTTGATTTTCCTCTGCTGCTCTGCTGCTGATGCGCTACCACTGGGCACGGCAGTGGGCTGCACGGGGGCTGCGGCAGTAGGAGGTGGACACGTTGTCACGTCCGAGTGTGATGGGGTCGGCGTGGTTCGCAGCCCGCGCAGGTCGCGCTGCGGCTGCGGGGCAGCGATGCAGGGCCGCTTTGCCTCTTCAGCGGCGTCCTCTTCCGGGCTTCTTGGTCTACGCTGGGCCCTTTGTTCCAAGTTGAACTCGTATTCAAAGCCCAGCGTATCTTGAGGCGGCTGACCTAGGCCTAGCTGCGGAAGTTCAGGCTGCGAACACGTAATGTTCGGTTCGTCCTGTGTGGTATCTGTGTGGAACCCAGTCGGAATTACGAGCGGCGTGCATCGCTTTTTGTTTTTTGTTGGGGAAAATCCTCATGGACGCACCCCGCCCGGGGAAGGCGGAGCCAGTTTCGGACTCTTACCGACTAAAAACCACCACGGTGTTCCTCTACTGACCCTTATCCGGGGGCGTGAGAAATACTCCTGTATTCGCCCAACCATCCCCGGCAGCTCCGGCTCGCCACTGGCGTGCGAGCCCCTTCACCCCGTGCGGCAACCACAACGGCCGCACCCTCCTCATGACTGGCGCGCGCGGAACACGACGCGCCACCGTTACGGGCCTTGACTGGTCGGGCGGCGGGCCACCCCGAGTCCGTCGCCCGCAGACCTACACCTAGGGTGGCTGGAGGTCGGCATACGCCCTCCTACGACGCCCAGGTCGTCTCCTGCGGATGGGAAGAGAGGTAATCGCCTCTCGAACCCTCTCCGCTGCCTCCTTAGCGAGCATTACATCCTCGCAGGAGACGACGCCTTCCCAAGCGCTCTCGCTCCCGACCATAGACAGAACTACGGTCGGAAGCGAGAGATCGCTGCCGCCTACTGCAGTGATGAGGTTACGGAGCTGCGCGGCCCAAGCTGGGCACTCCGCCAGTGTGCTGCGCCGTGTCCTCTGGGTAGCTCCCGCAGTGATGACACTCGGGCGTCGGCTCCCCGCCTATGCGACACAGATACTTCCCGAAGCAACCGTGCCCCGAGAGTAACTGCGTCAGCCGGTAGGTGTGGGCACCATGGCCCCTCTCCAGCCACTCCTTCATTACGGGCCTTACCACCGCTATTGCGGCGTGCCCAATCACAGATTACCTATTAGTTACTAACCCTAACCTACATTTGTGTGTGCGTTCGTAGACAACGTAATCTTGTATGTAGGTGGTGTTAGCATTTACATTGTATTGAGTGTCCGAGGTGTGACGCCAGGGTCCCGACTGAAAGACAAGTTTCCACAGTGGTGGATATAATTTAGCTTGTCTTCCATTTTTTACTGTTGCGGTCAAAAGGTTATGCAAAAAAGTATGTTAATTAACACTAACTTACCAGTGACTCAATTTGGAGTCACAGATGATTGGTTAATTATTATGTCTGCTGTCTAGAGCGTGAATGTGGTAAGTTAATCGTATTTTTATAAGATTTAAACCTTTCTTCTGAAGTAGTGAAGTCTTAATAAAAAAACAAATGTAAAGAAGAGCAAAAAGCTTAAAAAATTACGAATTTAGGTTATATTTACCTGCATTAAATTACACATTTCCGAGAAAAAGTGCGGGTAAGTAGGCGGCTGATAGAATATAATATGTCGTATGCCTTTTATCCTGAACCTCCTGAAGAAATGGACTCTCTCTGAATATAACATGAAGTGAGCTTCTGTGTGGAAAAACATGTCCCTTGCTCGGGCGATCTTAGCATCCTGTAACAATTTATTAAAGAATTAGAATCTACAGTTTTAAAAAAACAACACTTTAATTATTAAGAGAGGTCGCCCAATGGATGGTGTGTCGAAGCACTCAGAGCGAAGGGAGGTTGGCGGGAAAGTGTAACATCAACTTTAATATTGACTGCTATAGTAGTAGTAGTATTTATTAAAAGCAATACTATAACTTTTCAATACAACTTTAACAATAAAAAGCAATGGTTGTGTGGATTTCTTGTTTTCTTAGCACGTTTTTGGTGGAGAGTCGATTTGGGCGGAAACTGGTATCAAAGATTTTATTGTATTTTAAATCATGACACTACATAAGTAAAAACAGAACAGTGCACCACCGGTTCTCTGAGCCAGCTGCCGCCACTGGTTATAACTACGCTGATTGAACGATCTGCGAGGTTAAGCGGCGCTTGCCGCGTTCAGTCCGTGGATAGGAGACCATTTCATTACACACCGAGACCCCTCGTGCCTCGGAGAGCACGTAAAGCCATGGGTCCTACGCCTGATCTCTTTCCGGTTGTTTCAACTTACCGTCCCATCGGATTATGAGTGGGATATAGAGAGTGCACCTGTGTTTGCGCACTCACTTCTGCACTATAATATGAAAACCGCACCGATGGTTAATCTTAGAAGCTATTACCTTAGAATATTCACAAATCTGAACGAATCCAATGTCTTCTTTTTTAAAGTAGTTTCGTAACTGCACATAATCAAAGTAGCTAGGTACATAGATGAGTGTGTGGCTCATGAGTGTGTCCCGCTGCTTGGGCAGTATCTCTTTGATGAAGTACTGGAACCTGGCATCCACTGCTTCTAAGGGGTTAGCTGCTGCAAACCTGGAAAGTAAACACGTTTTTTGTTACATTTTACACGTTTAACACATTATTTCGAAATACATGTAGTTCTGTCACACTTATATCAGGCCTCTTTCACTCTATATACTTGCGCGCGTTAACTGACTACTGGCCGCAGAACCGCTGGCGGTTCTAGCTCGGTGGGGTGCCGACAATCGCGTGGCGCATACGTACGCAGCTACTTCAGACTGACGCACGTACCTACTTCGTAATTCGTGTTGAAATGGCTTCTGGTAGTTAATGTGTAGGGAGATGGATGTAAATCAAGCAGGAGGAGAAATAAAAACCGTTTTTTTTTTTCATTTACCAGCTGATGATTAAAATAATTATTTTCGTTGAATAGGTAATAATTATTTCTAATTGCGCGTTTTGTGAATTTATGATAATAGGTGTACCTACGCTACTCGTGTATAAGAACAACTTCAATTACTTGCTTTCAAAGTTTGTTCCATTTTTATTTAGGTAGGTCACAGACTGGGGTGCTGGCCAGAAAACCTCCACGTGTGTCTGACGGCTGCTTGTACTTCTGGACAGGTCTAGAGGGAACGGCAGTTGTTGAGCCGGTGCACCCTGAGTACGGGCAATAAGTCTTTTTTGGACCGGGGGGACCTTATTGCCTGTGGCGAATATTCTGGCACAGGAGGGGCCCGATGTGGGCCAATGGGAAGTTGCTCCGCGTGTCTTTCTGAGAAAGCAGAGGGCACTGTGGAGGAGCAGGGGCGGGCCCGGTGTGCACTCACCCTGCCACTGGGTAGGCAGCGGGGGGACTGTCCTTCACCGCCCGGACCGCGAGGAAGAACACCTCTATAAAAATTACAGGAGGATGGGCCTGCGAGCAGCAGACTCGGCGTAGTCTGCTGCCCGACCAGCAGCTGGCGTAGCTGGCGTAGTTGGCGCAGCTGGCGTAGCTGGTAAAGGCCCGTGAGGTGAGGTGGCGTGCAGTGTTCCGTGTGCGCCACAGAGGATGGTGCGGCCGTCGTCAGGCCGCACGGGGAGAAGGGGCTCGCCTGCTTGTGGCGATCCGGGACCTTTCGGGGGTGGTTGTGTGAATACTCACGGGTTCCCACGCCCCCGGCTATGGTAGTTGAAGGAACACCGCGGTGGTTTTAGTCGGTAAGAGGGGTTTGTGTCCACGGATCCCGGAGCGTTGTATCCACTGATACCGTGATCCGTTTCCTTCAAATAAACAAATTAATATTTTACCCGCTGATCACGGTATCCGTGGCTACAAGAAAGCAAATACAATAATTTTCGAAACTGATCACGGTGTACAAAGTACTTTTTTGTATTGAGTTATTTCCCAAAAGGAAAGAAGTTTAAATTATATATAGATTAAAATAAGTATTGGTATACTTACCATAGATATACCTATACTACTAAATGGTATTTGGCACGAGGCAGATGTTAGAAAGACTCCCCGTAAAATTAAATGTGTTTCTAATGGGAAAAGATTTTGACCGGGTTAATGAAGCGCGTAATCTGGGATTAAACATGGACAACCTTAGATAGGAAAAATAAATAGCTGCCTTGGTACAGAACTGTTTTTACCGTCTGAAAGTTCTGTACAAAATTAGGCCCTATCTCTCTGAAAGACTTCGTGAGCAGTTGGTCGAGATGCTTGTCCTAAATAAGTTAAATTACGCTGATACAGTTTACGGTCCACGCCTACTAGCTCGTACCGATCGGCTCGTCCAAAGAGTCCAAAATACATGCGCTCGGTTTTGTTACTCAGTCCCCCGTAGAACTCATGTCACTCCTTCCTGAACAAGCACTTCATGCTTAAGATGAAGTCAAGGCGTAAGCTGCACTTAGCATGCCTTCTTTTCGGTGTCATTAATTACCTATCCGGGGTACTTATAAAACAATTTGAGCTAGATAACTATGAGCGAGAGTGTGCGAGAAGACAGTGTTCAATACAACTCTCAATTCAGCATCATAGATCAGAAGCATTCAGAGGTAGCTTCCGCTATGCTGCATCAAAAGTGTGGAGTAACATACCACCACCTATCAGGGCAATCAATACGATCGATACCTTCAGAAGACGTCTACGGCAGTGCCTTATAGATGCACAACGGAAGCTAGATATGACTATACAAAACATTTCAATTATTTAATGTGTTTACTTGTACGTATTGTAGGAGCTCGTAGCGAAGCAACGACTGCGCGGATTGTACGATCTGCAAGGTTAAGCTACTTGCCGCGGTCAGTCTGTGGATGGGTGACCGTTCGTTACACATCGAGACCCCCGTGCCTCGGAGAGCACGTTAAGCTGTCGGTCCCGGTTCTCATACGAATATCTATGTCGTTACGGGTAGTCAGAAGCCTGAAAGTCTGACAACTAGTCTAACCTCGGAATGAATTTATTACTCAGTAACTGGGTTGCGGGGGTCTGATGGCAGTAGCTCCGTGTAAAATACTGATGTTCAGCCGCATCTGGCTAGACTGGAAGCCGACCCCAATATAATTGGGAAAAGGCTCGGAGGATGATGACTTGTAGGTATTGTATAAGTGTGTAATGTGTGTGCGTTTACAATAACGTAAGCTGTATCCCCATTGGCAACGGTTATATATATATTTTTTTCGTTTAATCATTTTATTTATATTTAAAATATTTATGTATTATTATTTCATTATTTACCTTACATGCACATAAGTTAGGTTTTTTTTATTATTACAATTAGGTATTATAATATTTTTTTTCTTTACTTGCTTTAGTGTCAGGTTTACATCCGTCACGTTTACGAATCAAGGTTCAGTTGAAAACCAGCGTCAGGCACTAGTTGCCTGGCATTTATGCTGAACTGGACCTTTTTGGCACAGTCGCTAGACACACATCATCTATGAACCGTTTTGTATATTTCATTGTGTTCCTGTTGAATTGTCTGTGTATCTATGTACTATGTCTCAAATAATTTTCTTTCTTTCTTTCTACTTATAGGTATGTATCTCACTTTGTTGAAACTCACTTCATTCATAATTAATAAATAATTTAGGACATTTTTACACTGCACCATCTAGTCCCAAACCAAGCAGAGCTTGTACTATGGGTACTAGACAATGGATATAATACTTTTATACTTTTTTTTTAAATACATACTTATAATATGCATAAGAAACATCCAGACCAACACAAACACTTATGTTCATCACACAAATATTTGTGTCCTGTGGAAATCGAACCCACGACCTCACGATAATTATTATTTTCAAATATGAGTCCACCGCATTAGAGATAAGTGTAACAACCCGCGGATGGTTGTAAAGAAGAAGGTAGGTAGTGTGCGAAATGACATTTATAACAAGTTGGTGACGTGCAGTGTGCCCATTGACTTATACCTATGGACCTGTAATACCTACGAAATAAGCGTGGTATACCTACAATATCCGGGCCACCGTTATGGTGGCCATAGCTAGGGAAGTAAGTAATCAAAACTAAAAAGTATCGACATCGATGCTTGTGTTTCGTACCAGAGATGTGTGCTGATTAAAATCATTTTCAAGTAGTAATAAATAATGCAATTATATCAACGGCAAGTGCAAGGTTAAGCTGCACTTGCCGCGGTCAGTCTGTGGATGGGTGACCGTTTCGTTACACATCGAGACCCCTCCGTGCCTCGGAGAGCACGTTAAGCTGTCGGTCCCGGTTGTCATACGAATATCTATGGCAGTCGTTACGGGTAGTCAGAAGCCTGAAAGTCTGACAACTGGTTTAGACCAGTTAGCCCCCGAATGTCAGTATTACCCAGTAACTGGGTTGCGGGGGTCTGATGGCAGTCGCTCCGTGTAAAATACTGATGTTCAGCCGCATCTGGCTAGACTGGAAGCCGACCCCAATATAATTGGGAAAAGGCTCGGAGGATGACTAAGTTCGGCTATCCCTAGGACATAAAAAATCAAGCTTCTAAGTCAAGGCAATCATACGGCTATGTCACATTTTGATACTCGCAATCTCACATAAAAAACTTATAGGGTACTTCGCATTGACCTAGAATCATGAAATTTGGCCAATATATCGAAATATCTTTTTTTTTCAATATATCGAACTCCTATTGTATATTTAAATATATCGATATATCGAAAATCTGATATTTAAAAAATATCAACAGCCCTAGTTTGTTTACTTGACAGCTCATGTACACCACCACATTGCGGGGTAAGCGGAGTTGCCACGCGGCGTAGGTATTTTGACATCCCGTAAAGATGTTGCCAATCAGAGAATATACAAATAGCATGCGATCTCTTTCACCAGACGACATAACACGTTGGTTAACAAGAGACAAAGATTAGCTGTCATTTTACAAAAACTTTTTATATCGAATTTCATTTCGCAGAAAACTATTCCACAAATATTGTTTCACATAAAATATGATTCACATAATATTCAATTCATCACTTTTTGTAGATCGAAAAACGGTTCATCGAAAAACACACGAATTAGTCTCGGTTCTTAGATTAACGTTTCACCGAATTTACATTTCATAGAATATCAAAATATATTGAAACAATCGTGCGTGCGTGCGTGCGTGGTGTGGTGTTGTCACAGTTCTAACCTAACTGGCAGCTATCTGCCGTCAGTTTTATTTCTTATTGCTCTCCCGGGGGTTTAGCCCCCAGGGTCTCTTGCGGGAGCTTCACCCCCGGGACCCCTTGTGGAGGCTTTTCATTTTTCCTTAGCTCCCGCTCCTGTCCCGGTTTAGAGCTACATAATTCTGGTAAACCTAGCAACAAACGACATCCACGCGGGCGTAGCCGCGGGCGCCCTCTAGTTATATAATAAAAACAAGTAGGTATGGAATGTCTCTGTCTGCCTGAAGCACATCGGTGAATCTATAACTATATTTTTGTAAGAACTTATTATAAATTGGTTTATAATTGGATCATAATTTGATGATCACTTGTTGTTACGGTAAATGAAAACATGGTGACGTACGCTGCACACCTGAAGAGTGCTCCATACATTATTCGACGGTGTGTGTAGTCCGCCAAACCGCATTAGGCCGACTAAGGCCCTTCTCGCATTGAGAAGAGGCCAGTTCCCAGCTGTGGGACAGTAATGAGCTGATTATGTATAAATTAGTTTACCTGTGGAAGATCTGAGGTACTTGAACCAACACCTGCTGTATACTGCCAACTTCAGTAGGATTTTCAATCAACACTTTTCCTGCGTAGTTGTGGCATTTCTTATTAATGACGGACTTTATTTCTGGCAATGCTACTGAAGAGAACACAAGTGTTTGTCTGAAAAAATAATTTTTTTCTTAGTTGTGTTTAATGTCCTTAGTACTGCTACGGAACCTTACTTAGTTATGTCACAGATATTAATATAATACTGGTTATGTAAATATTATTTAAAATACTAGACTTTGCGAACGGCTTCGACCGCGTACTCATCAATAAGAACGACTTTTACTATGGGACCAACCCTGAAATCGCGAAAAAACACATTCGTGTTCACATAAATCGATAAAATGTAGGGAACAGCTGTTTTTTTTCGCTATTTCAGTGTTGGTCCCATGGTAAAACTTGGTCATACTGATGAGTACCGTGACCCTTTAAAGGTTTTCAGTTCTTTCAACAACACCTTGTATTACTTCTGGATAAAGTAGCTTTCAAAAAAAAAATCGGTTCAGTAATTCCAGAGAGTTTATCGATAACAAACAAACATAACTTTCCTCTTTATAATTATCCATTGAATTGATGAATATCGATTGAATCTGTGTGTCAAAACCTGATAACTTCGGATCCAAACAATATTATTACTTACTTCAAAATCTCACGTAAAACTTTAGGACAAAACCGAGAAAAAAAAAAAAAAAAAATTGTGTCCATACATGGAAAGAGCAATTTTTCTTTCTACTAATGCATGTGGGGTATCGTTGAACTACTTGGTGAGCAACCAAAGTCGCTGTTTTTAGACCTATTTTGTCCCGGTGTTTAGTATAGTATAGTGTCTATCTGCCTCTGTACGGGGTCTATCTGAAAAACGGCTCTACGTCAAAAGTTGTTACGTATGGATGATTTCAGTAATATCCTGTACTTGAACAACAAATACGAAAACTTATCAATTATTAAGAAAAAAAGTTATAAGCAATAAAAGCAAAAACAATTTTTCCACTGCAAAGTCAAGTTTGTGTTTAAATCTGACTAACCTCTTCGTTAGAGCAACGTTCGTTGTTATGAATCTTAACTACCAGGCCCCTCAGAAAGTATTGCGAAAAAAAGTTTTTATATATGGGAGACTGGCCAGTTATAATGTTTTTCGAAAATATGATTATTTATGAGTAAAAATAAGTAAGTTCCAATTTCAAAATTTCCCTCCACATTTTTTGCGAGTTAATTCAAAGTATTGTGTCTCACTGAAATATGGATCTGCGCCGGGAACATTTTAGAGCTATGATTTTATACGATTTCAAGTGTCGCCTGAAACCGGATGAATCGTACGATAGACTTCAAATGGCATTCATGGATGAAGGCCCTTCCAAGGCAACCGTGTATCGTTGGTATAACGAATTCAAGCGCGGTCGACCAACTTTGGGGGATGACGAAAGAAGCGGTCGCCCTTTGACGGCTGTTACCGAAGAAAACGTGCTAGCAGTGAAAAATTTAATCCAAGACAATAGGCGAATTACATATCAGGAGATTCAACACATATTGAAGATTGGATCGGGAAGCGTTCACGAGATTCTACACAGCCATCTTCGCGTGAGGAGGATAGTATCACGCTGGGTGCCGCACAACCTCACCGATGCTCAGAAGCAGGCCCGGGTGGAATGGTGCCGTGATATGCTTAACAAATTTGAAGCAGGCTCGTCTCGGCGTGTTTATGACATCGTTACAGGTGATGAGTCCTGGATTTATCAATACGACCCAGAAACCAAGCGCCAGTCGACTGTTTGGGTGTTTCAAAATGAGCCAACGCCTACCAAAGTGAAGCGATCTAGAAGCGGGGGTAAGATTTTGATCGCTAGCTTTTTTAATTTGACTGGCCACTTGGTATCAATTCCCTTACGGGATCAAAGAAGCATTAATGCCGAATGGTATACTACCAAATGTTTGCCAGAAGTTTTCTCTGTTATAAGCAACAAGCGACCAAACACAGGGCTCCGCGGGCTACTGCTCCACCACGACAATGCACCTGCGCACACCGCACTCAAAACGAGGGACTTCCTGGACAGCACGCCAGTCAAACTCCTGGGTCACCCTCCTTACAGCCCTGATCTAGCACCGTGTGACTTCTTTTTATTCCCAAAAATAAAAAATCAGCTCAAAGGGATACAATTTTCGTCGCCGGAAGATGCGCTGGCTGCGTTCGAGCAGGCTGTAAACGAGGTGTCTGCGGCGGACTGGAAAAAGTGTTTTGAAAACTGGTTTAGGCGCATGAATCTTTGTATAGAGGCTGGTGGAAAGTACTTTGAAAAGATTTGATAAAAATATATGTACGTATAGAACAATTTTTTTTAGTTTCGCAAAACTTTCTGAGTGTCCCACGTATTATAAAATTGAAAACGTCTGTTTGTTTGTTTGTTCCAGCATCACGCTAAAACTACTGGACCGATTTTGATCTTTTTTTTTGTTTGAAAGCTGATGATCTGACTTAAAAACTGGCATGGGTTTTGAAAAAGAAAGAAAGAAAGAAAAAAAGATAAAAATAAATTCGTGGGGTGCGTCCTCACCCGACAGATACGAAGCTTCTACGCATTTGCACGAGCGGATAGTAATGTACGATGGAGTAGTAATGGACATTGGTCGGACAGGACATGGGACGGACGGGACTTGGGACGGACGGGTCATGGGACGGACGGGACATGGGACGGACGGGGCATGGGACGGACGGGACATGGGATGGATGGGACATGGGACGGGACGGGACATGGTACGGGACGGAACATAGGATGGGACATGGGACGGGACGAGATATGGGACAGGATGGGACGAGACATGGGACGAGACAGGACATGGGACGGGTCATGGGACGGGACGGGGCATAGGACGGGAAGGGACATGGGATGGGACATGGCCTGTGACGGGACATGGCCTGTGACGGGACATGGGACGGGATGGGACATGGGACGAGACGGGTCATGGGATGGGACGGGACGGGACATGGTTTGGGATGGGACATGGGACGGGACGGGACATGGGACTAGACTGGACTGGACTTGTACGGACGTGTACGGATTGCACGGACGTGTACTGATGTGTACGGACGTGTTGTACGGACGTGTTGCACGGACGTGTACGCACTTGTACGGACTTGTATGGACGCACTCCGCACGGGGTAGGCGGAGCCAGTGTCGGACTCTTACCGACTAAAACAACCACGGTGTTCCATCGACTACCTTAGCCGGGGGCGTGGGAACCCATGAGTATACACAAAACCACCCCCGACAGGACCCTGCCCGCCAAAAACAGGCGAGCCCCTTCTACCCGTGCGGCCTAACGTCGGCCGCACCCTCCGCGGTGGAGCACACGGAACACTGCACGCCACCTCACCTCACAAGCAGCCTTTACCAGCTACGCCAGCTGCGCCAACTACGCTAGCTTTGCCAGCTACGCCAGCTGTGTCAGCTACGCCAGCTGCGCCAGCTGTGTCAGCTACGCAACTGTGTCAGCTACGCCAGCTGTGCCAGCTACGTCAGCTGTGCCAACTACGCCAGCTACGTCAACTGCTGGTCGGGCAGCAGACTACCCCGAGTCTACTACTCGCAGGCCCCACCTCTCGTAATTTTTTATAGAGGTTTTCTTCCTCGCCGTCCGGGCGGTGAAGCCAATACCCTCGGTACCAAGAGGCGCAAGAACACTACTCAGTGGGCACTCCTGGTGTTCAATTCATTTATTTTGTGAAAATGTGGTAAATAAATGTTACGAGATCGACGGGGGCAGGGAAGGACGGTACCCCTGCTGCCTGCCCGCCCAGTGGCAGGGTGAGTGCATACCGGGCTCACCCCTTTTCCTCCACCGTGCCCTCTGTTGGGATCAGATGGACACGTGGAGCAACTCCCCACTGGCCCAGAAGTCCCAGAACAGGCCCCTGCCGTGCCAGAATATTCGCCACAGGCAATAAGATCCCCCGAAGGTTAATCCCTCGAAAGGATTGTACGTACTGGACTGAACTTAACTTGACTGAACTTGACTTAACTTGACTGAACTTGATTGAACTGGAATGAACTGAACTAAACTGGACTTGACGGGACTTGACTGAACTTGACTGGACTTGACTGGACTAGACTGAACTTTTTTTTATTTTATAGTATAGGATGGCGAAACGAGCTCAAGGCCCACCTGATTTTAAGCAGTTACCTAAAGCAGCAGCAGCAGTTACTTGACTTATCTTGACTGAACTGGACTGAACTGTACGCCTACCATGAGTTGTTATCGTAAAATTACTCGCTAGCGTCCAACTCGCTAGCGTGTTAACGTGGGTCAAATAGATTTCGATAATGCTTGCACCATGAGTTTTACGGAGTCTTACGGAGGCGCTAGAGTAAGCTCGATCGTCTTCGAAATGTTATGTTGGTATAACGTAGTTAACTAGCTAACATCACTCATATTTTGTTTCTTTCTCTCTCAGTACAAAGAAGAGAGAACGGCTCATATGTTAAAAATGTAGAGGTATCGCTATGCTAAATATGTTATAACAGTCAACACGAAATATTCTGACTGAAATTGAAGGGTCAGCGGTTTGTGTTTATGTTAGTGAAGTGCTTATGGTATTTACTGATTGTTGCATTTTTATACCTTGAAATATTTCAATGTCGTGTCGTCTTTTAAATTATTTGTAATTTTGCTGACGTTGTGTGATTGTGTGGCTCGCGGCATTTTTGATAAGTTTATTTATTAAATAGAAAACAATGAGGACACAGTGAGTGTGTGAGTGGGTCACAAATTCAATTGTTGGCGGATTTAATGGAAAGGTATGTTTCCAATAAATTATTTCAAACATAAAGTAACAAAATTTCCAAATAGTTGGCCCTAGACAACGCAGGTAGAATAGGTAGATACCTAAACAAAGCCACTTGAAACTTTGAAAGTGTAAATTTAGCTAGGCTCAACTCATATACTCATTAAATAAGCTCTTTCATATATTATTTTGACTTTAATATGCACAAAAACCTATTTCATTATTATGTAAACGTATGTTTCACACCTCAAAATGCTAGTGAGCTACGTAACTACTATCGCAAGCGTATTTTTCGATAGCGCCTGTCGAATTAGTGACTCATGGTGCCGTTTTGTATGGTAACAGCTGCAAAACATTAGTGACTATCGAATAGATTACGTGAGGTTTCTTACCTATCGAAATCTATAGTACTCATGGTACGAATTTTAATTATTTCTGTGACCGCTAGGGGCGCTGTACAATCTGTCATATAAATTGTTTACGGAGACGCTAGCGAGTTTTGGCCGTGTAAACTCATGGTAGGGCTACTGAACTGGACTGAACTTGACAGAACTGAATTGGACTGAACTGAACTGGACTGAACTGAATTGAACTAGATTAAACTGAACTGGACTGAACTTCTGATGGCCATAATTCAATTTATCCTACAGGATATTATTTTTTCATGAAGTGCATACCAGTTTTCAAGTCTAAACACAAAAAAAATACAAAATCGGTCCCTTAGTTTTTGCGTGATGCTCGAATAAACAAACAAACAGACATTTACAGTTTTGTAATAGTTACAGGAAAACAGCTAATTATTAACAGGATCCGACACGTGGGTTAACAGAATATAACGCGAGCGGAGCCGCGGGTAAAAGCTAGTTTTAATAAATAACAGTGGTGGCGTAACAATAGGGTGGCAAGACGGGCAAAATTCCAAGGGCCCCCGGCCAGAGGGGGCCCCAGATCCGTGAGAGCCGCGAGCACAGGAAGATCCTAACATTTATTATTACAAAATGTTATAAAAAAATTTAGGTAGGGCCCCATCCGATGAATTTGCCACGGGCTTCTAACGGTATAGTTACGCCACTGGTAAATAAGTTAATTATTAATAGAAATAAGACAAATACAGATATGGGTGGTGATACCTGGTTAAGAAAGAAATACAAATACGAAAGACATCAACGTGCAGTGCTGTCTGTACCTTTGGTGAACTCAGAAATTAAATCAGTTCCTACGGGGTATCAAGTCGATGGTTGGTACGGAATCCTTAGTGCGCGAGTCCGACTCGCGAGGTCTCCGTTCGGGGCGATCCACTAGTATTATACTGGGTGTCAGGGAAACGCTTCCGAAAACGAAGATAGGTGATAGTGCTGGTGCGAAACCACAAAAAAATGCGATTCTTTTTTTAGATACCTATTTTTATATATTTTAACAGCTTTGGGCAGGGAAATAAAACAGAATAGCAAAAAAAACCCCGTTTATTTAGGTACTTAATTTTTTTTAAAGAAGTTTTTTAGTCCCAAACAGCATGCAGCACTGTAGAAGATAATGATATTGTGAGCGATTACTGCGTGCATCGAAACGATTTTAATTAATAATAATTGTACGGTAGATTAAAATATTTTTTTAGAAATATCTGTAAAGACACTTGTCATCTTAGTCTACCTGCGACTACGAAACGCTGCAAAGCTTTCGAAACGTCAGGAAAACCAATTTAAATAATATACGCGATATAATCCGGTTAAACTTTGTTTTATTATAATTTTTTAAAGTTCGCAATGTAATTCAAATAAAATATCAGCTGGCGCTAGCGGTGAACGACATCCGCTCGCATACGCAATCCGTGTCGTAGAGAGCGTAGGTAGGTTCAGGTACGCGCGGCATTGATCCCGAGTTTTGTACGCTTTACATTGCGGGTTTACAAAATACCAAATCACTAAACAATGAGTATAAGGGTAATGGTTATTGGTATTCGATTGTGTTTAGGTAGTATAATAATAGCCTTTCAGTTTCGGGAGCATTTCCCTGAAACCCAGTATAGCATAGGTTACAATTTAAATTGTAACCTATGCTATACTGGATTACTGCTATTGAAATTAAGTATAAACTGACCTGTAATACTTCGACCATCCATTAACAGCCCAAGATCTAACTCTAGAGAAGTCAGTGCCGTGTGTCTTCTTCGGTTGCAAATGAAAATGGTCGAGAACATGTAGCAAGTGCTCCCAGTTCTGCATGAGGAAGACATCGGTATGATCCATCACTAGTACTTCTATGGAGGCCAGGAAGTCGTAGTCACGGTCCTCTTCACCTTCCGCACCCACGATCATGCGCAGCCCTAGTGGTGACGTCACTATTATGTCGGAAGAGTAGAAATCTGTGTAAAGCTGTAATTAAAGATTTTAGTCCATCAATCATCGTTCTATTCCTTAGAGAATATACCAATAAAGGGAGTAACACGCATACCCCTCAGCCAAAATCAAGTGGCGTATGCTATTGACGTTTATAAAAACTAGTTCACTTGCAAAATCTGGTCAATCTGTATTGTTTTGTATCGGAATATTCCCATCTGTCCCCGAGTGTCTATCCCCGAATGAAAACATAAATACATATTATCACGCCTGTTTCCCATTGGGGTAGGCAGAGACTATGGATTTCCACCTGCTACGATCCTGACACACCTATTGCGCTTCATCTACGTCCATTAACCTCGTCATGCATGGTCGTCGGTTTAGTGAACTCTTAACCTGGGATTTTTTGAGAACGTCCGCGATTTGATCGTGATACATTCGGCGAGGTCGTCCCCTTCCAACACTTCCTTCCAAACTCACTTCGTATACTTATTTCGTCAATCTCCTCTCGTCCAACCTCTCTATATGTCCAAACCATCTTAACATACCTTTCTCAATCTTTGTCACTACATCTTCTTTCACTCCACAACACTCCCTTATCATGTTATTCCTTACTTTACCTCTCAAAGTTACACGACACATACTTCTCAAAGCTCTCATTTCTACTGCATTTATTCTGCTTTCATGTTTCTTCTGCCATACCCAACTTTCACTACCATACATAAGTGTAGGCACTAATACTCCCCCGTGAACAGCCAGCCGTGCCTTTTCCGATACTTTGCGGCTTTTCATGAAGGTGTGTAGTGCCCCATTCACCTGATTACCAGCACTAACTCTCCTTTCAATGTCCTTCACATGCTTGCCATCTCTCGTAAACATGGAACCCAGGTATACAAACTCTATCACTTGTTCCACCTTTTCGTCACCTATCCAAATATTGCACTCTGTCATAACTTCTTCCTGTCATAACTTCTTCCTTTTTTTCGAATGAAAACAGATGGGAATTATAGTGTTATCTGTCCCTGAACTTGTAAATGGGGATTGGGACAGATGGGAATTGAAAGTTTCATCTGCCCCTGAAATATTTTTTAATTATTTAGTTTATTATTTCTTAATTAGTGTCTGTCCCCGAATGAAAACAGATGAAATGTTCGTGTAATTTGTCCCCGAACTAATAAATGGGGCAGATGGGAATTAAAAGTTTTATCTCCCCCGGCAAAACTTTTTAATCAATCAACAACATTTATTCTGAAAACTGAGTACTATTTTCTCTTTATAATACTAGTAGAGATAAATTAATTAATTTAAGAAATAATACAACAAATAAAATTATAATATAAATAAACATTAACATTTAATAAATATCTTCTAAAACCCTTCAGCTGTGCACTCAAACAACCACACTCGGACACACATACTCACTTACATACACATACCCCCACACACTCATACACATCCCCCCACACCCACACCCACACAAACCCAATTAATTATTCATTCATATTTACAACTATAATAATAATGGCGATAATGCTCTACTGAAGAATTATAGGCCCATCTCACTTCTGAGCCATGTCTACAAGCTGTTTTCGAGAGTCATTACGAACCGTCTATCGCGCAGGTTTGACGACTTCCAGCCTCCCGAACAAGCCGGTTTCCGAAAAGGCTTTAGCACCATAGACCACCATAGACATACGCTGCGGCAGGTTATACAGATGACCGAAGAGTATAACTTACCTCTTTGTTTAGCGTTTGTGGACTATGAAAAAGCCTTCGATTCGATCGAGACCTGGGCTGTACTACAGTCTCTTCAACGGTGCCAGATTGACTATCGGTACATCGAAGTGTTAAAGTCTTTGTATGAAAAAGCCACTATGTCAGTCCGATTGCAGGACCAAGCCTCGAAACCTATCCTTCTGCAGCGAGGTGTGAGACAGGGAGATGTGATCTCTCCGAAACTGTTCACTGCTGCATTGGAAGATGTCTTCAAGGTTCTGGACTAGAAGGGGCTAGGCATCAACATAAACGGCGAGTACATCACTCACCTTCGGTTTTCCGACGACATAGTAGTCATGGCTGAGACCACCTCGGTACAATGCTTGATGACCTGAGTAGAGCTTCTGATAGAGTGGGTCTTAAAATGAATATGGACAAGACAAAGGTTATGTCGAATTCCCATATAGCACCCATTCCCGTAAACATCGGAGAATCTACACTCGAAGTTGTTGACGATTATGTATACCTAGGACAAACTGTCCAGCTAGGTAAGTCCAACTTCGAGAAAGAGGTCAATCGTCGAATCCGACTCGGTTGGGCAGCGTTCGGGAAGCTACGCAATATCTTCTCGTCCAAAATACCGCAGTGTGTCAAGACGAAAATCTTTGACCAGTGTGTGTTGCCAGAAATTACTTACGGTACTGAAACGTGGTCGCTCACAATGGGCCTGATAAGAAGGCTCAAAGTCACTCAAAGGGCAATGGAGAGGGCTATGCTCGGAGTGTCCCTGCGTGATCGAATCAGAAATGAGGAGATTCGCAGGAGAACGAAAGTAACCGACATAGCCCGAAGAATTGCCAAACTTAAGTGGCAGTGGGCGGGGCACATTGCTCGCAGAACAGATAGCCGATGGGGCAGTAAAGTTCTGGAGTAGCTACCGCGTACTGGAAGGCGCAGCGTGGGTAGGCCCCCCACAAGGTGGACCGACGACCTGGTGAAGGTCGCAGGAATCCGCTGGATGCGGAAGGCGCAGGACCGGTCGTTGTGGCGATGCTTGGGGGAGGCCTATGTCCAGCAGTGGACGTCTTTCGGCTGAAATGATGATGATGATGATTTACAACTAAAAACAAATTGTTAAATGTTATTATCAAAATTGTAACTCGTATTACTATGAGTTTGCACTGTCGAAACATTAACATAAAAACATGTTGAAAAGTCAGTTTTCTGTCAATGTATCGAATCGCGTTCGCATTATCACACAGCTTGTTGAAGTTGAAACGAAACTTGTTTGACATTTCATAGTCTATTGACATGTTTCACAATAAATTTCGAATCAAAATGTGTCGATACAAATCATGCAACTCATCGAAAGATTTGTTTTGATATTTCCAGGTAATACTGGTGTAAATGTTGTACGACGACGACCGACGACTTGGTGAAGGTCGCGGGAATTCGCTGGATGCGGAAAGCGCAGGACGGGTCGTTGTGGCGATGCTTGGGGGAGGCCTATGTCCAGCAGTGGACGTCTTTCGGCTGAAATGATGATGATGAAATATTGTACCGTAACCACAGATGCACCACCCTATATCTTCTCATGGGTGTCGTAAAACGCGACTAAGGGATTCACCAGAGGATGGGCAGCAGCGTTCTCTGAGTATTTAACTAACCTATTGTGATCGCCAATCCGCCTGCTAAGCGTGGCGATTATGGCTTATCCCCCCAACATATGAGGCCTATGTCCAACAGTGGACGTCTTTCGGCTGAAATGATGATGATGAACCACAGATGCCGTAACCAAATCCAGGACATTTTCTAAAAAGACCAAGCTAGATTACTCTAAACCGACGAGCATGCATGACTACGACTAGGTTAATGAACTAGATGATGTGAAAGAGGTGTGTCATCATCGGAAATTGATAGTCTCTGCCTACCCCAATGGAAAAAAGGCGTGATAATTTTTGTGATGATAATGTTCATATTTACTGGTTTTCGTATTTCACAAACATACATGGAAATCATTGTCAAAGTTCGATACACTTCAAGGTATCTGATTTCGGCCATACATGTTTACTGACCTAATTGGAAAACACAAAAAACGAGATTTATACAAGTTGCGAGACATAAATAAGCAACAGTGCGAACGACAGCCGTGACAAATTATAGACAAACAAGTCAATGTATACGTTTTTAGTCAGTGCAAACACAGCCAACAACAAATCTTGAAATCTGTTAAAGATTTTACCCAGTTTTCTGCAGTGCGAACGTAATAATCAACGATTTGAATTGTGGAAAGAAAAAATCGCTCACGAGCAGGATTCGAACCTGCGACCACAGATACTCTGTGCTGCGACTCCTGGCTCAGTATGCCAGTGCTTTAGCCACTAAGCTACCGTGACACTGCTCGTGGTACCGAAATTATCCTCCACTATGGTACATCTTTGGGTGACGTCAGCGATATCTTCAGCTTCAGCTTTCTTTAGCCAGGAGTCGCAGGTTCGAATCCTGCTCGTGAGCGATTTTTAACCGACTTCAAAAAAAGGAGGAGGTTATGTATTCGGCGGGTTTTTTTTTTTTTTTTTTTTTTTTTTTTTTTCATGTATGTACACCGATTACTCCGAGATTTCTGGGCCGATTTGCGTGGTTCTTTTTTTATTTGGTAGAGGAAGTCCGCGCGGTCGTCCCATATAAATTTTATTGACTTAGGTCGAGTATTTTTTAACCAGCTTCAATAAATCAGTTTAATTTAGCTTCGCTTACCTAGATGATCTACTAACAGTTTCGTTTTTCTGTGAATTATCAACTAAAAAGTATGAAATAAAAACTTTTTAACAAAAAATAAAACCGACTTCAAAAACCTTAACTAAAAAGTAAAAAATAATCCTTGTATGTATTTCAAAATCTTAACATAAACCAAAATTTTGAAGGCGGCGCGTGTTTTTCATTTATGTTCGCATAAACCGTTTTTTATTTACTATAGATAAGCGCTCGACAGTACATTATATTTACAACGGTTTATGTTAAGATTTTGAAATACATACAAGGATTATTTTTTACTTTTTAGTTGAGGTTTTTGAAGTCGGTTTTATTTTTTGTTAAAAAGTTTTTATTAGTTAAGGTTTTTGAAGTCGGTTTTATTCTTTCCACAATTTAAATCTTTAGATTTCGCTTCGCATGCGTAAATGCGTTAAAAATAATAAATAACAAAAAATAAAACCGACTTCAAAAACCTTAAATAAAAAGTAAAAAATAATCATTGTATGCATTTTAATCTTAACATAAACCAAAATTTTGAAGGCGGCGCGTGATTGACCCTTTGCGTCATGTAATGTACAGTCGGGCGCAATATCTATAGTAAAAACAGTTTATGTGAACGTACATGAAAATCACGCTCCGCCTTCAAAATTTTGGTTTATGTTAAGATTTTAAAATACATACAATGATTATTTTTTACTTTTTAGTTAAGGTTTTTGAAGTCGGTTTTATTTTTTGTTAAAAAGTTTTTATTTCATACTTTTTAGTTGAAAAGGGTTGATTCATAAATGTTTATATAACCAATTTGAGAATATTTTTTTTACTAACCTTTGCTATCCCACTGCTGGGCAAAGGTCTCGCTCATGTTCTTCCAAACGTCCAATCACTATCGTGAAAAAAAAACACGCATATCGGCCAAGAATTCTCAGAAAAACGAACCAATGAGCAGATCATCTAGATAGGCGAAGCTAAAATAAACTGATTTATTGAAGCTGGTTAAAAAACTACTCAACCGAACTCAATAAAATTTATATGGGACCACCGCGCGGACTTTCTCTACCAAATAAAAAAACAACCACGTAAATCGGCCCACAAATCTCGGAGTAATCGGTGTACATACATGAAAAAAAAAAAAAACCGCCGAATATATAACCTCCTCCTTTTTTTGAAGTCGGTTAAATAGTAACAATCAACATTAGTTTTTAGTGGCAATAGCCTCGCCCCCTATTAAATGGGACTTACAACATAACTGGCGAAATGTGGGTGTACTATACACCTCTGCCTACCCCTTCGGGGAAATACATGCGTGATGTTATGTTATGTTGTTAACATTAGTTTCATATGACAAGTTCCGAGACATTACATGTTAAATGATTTTTGGTGCAAACTCACAGTTATATTTTATTTTATTTTGTAAAGTGGTCAACCCAGAAAACCACACTGTCCTCCAAGATACAGGTTTTCCTAGTTTTTAGGGCAGTGGTCTTACCTGATTGTGAATAGCCATAATTACCTAACTATGATAAGATTACAGATATATTAAGTATAGGCTTAAGTTTCTGATGAATAAATAATTTACTTACTTAGTTTAATTTTATCATTTTTAACGCATTTACGTATGCGAAGCGAAATCTAAAGATACAAATCGTGGAAATGAAAATCTACTTTCTTAATTTAATTTACTTTAATTAATATACTAAGGGCCATAGTCTACCAAAGCGGAGAGGAGAGGAGGTGACTCGAACAACCAATAGGATTTCGTTATTTTTACGTCTCTACGCTAATTCCTTCAACGCAATCCTATATCTAACAGGATCCTATTGGTTGATGATTACGGCACATCTCCTCTCTCTGGTTTGGTGGATATGAAACCTGAAGCTTTGAAAGTTTTTGTTATTGTATGACCCCAAATGAATTGGGATAAGGGCAGGAGGATGATGATGATTGTCATCAGAACATAATGTGTGTGGATTTTTTTTAAATGTTTGGATAACAGGAACTGACATGAAATTGATTTTCAAGATCTGTAGCAGATGCTCGGAGCAAAACAAGCTAAATAAAAGATTTTAATTAGTATTAAACGTTGCAAGTCAAGCTGAAGGTTTTTTAATATGTACTCAATAGTATTTAACAAACCTTTAGAGTTTTCTTGGTGACTGTCATGCCCAGTCTAAATGTATCATCAGTGTTGCCACTAAACATGAGCTCATAGTCTTCAGGTTTGGGATTCTTCCGAGGCATTATCAGCTCACCACCAGTAAAGTCTTCTTCAAACCTCTTCTTATTTACTACTTCCCCAGCCTCTTTAGGTACCAGCATTTCAATCAAGGTTTTGACAACTCTATATGCAGAATCTTTAAATGGTACCATAATTAAAACCTGCGAAAATATAGATCATAAAGAGCAATCCATCAATTTGTAGAAAATCGAATATTCGATTTTCGTTTCCCATGATACTATTTGCAGATTACATAATATCGCCGAAATACATTACATTGCTCATACATTTGCTAGAACAGTATTTTGTAGCTTCGCTCGCTCGGCACGTGCGTGTTGAGGTCACAGTTCTAACCTAACCTGCAAGACCTGCCTGCCATCTTTCTAATTGTTTTCATTTATTTATTTATTTCACTTGGATTGGTGGGATTGTGAGGGCCCCCCCCTCACAATCCCCCCAATCCACTTTCATAGCTTTACTTTTAACCTGGGGCGCAAGATTATCATCGAAGTGGAGGTATTTTAAAATGACAAAATTAGTACACAATGCCGGAAATATAGCCCGCCAAAGTGGCTTGCAATGCATGTCCCCCTGCCATTTCTAAACAAAGTAGAAACTTATAATCTTGCACGTTGATAAACTTGAGTAAGAACTCTCTTTTAAATTATTTTGAAACTGATGTGATTATTACTTTTTGAGTAATAGAGAAAATTGCAAAATACTTAGAACATCCTAGTACAAAGGTCCTACCTACCTTACCTAACTTGGAAAAAAATTGTCTTAGCAAATAATGCTCGTTTAGTAGCCTTCTATTTGATTAAACCATACCACCATTACCATTTTGATTATTCTCTATGATTAGTTTGTATTTACAGATACGGAACCTTATATTGAGCAAGGCCCAACATGCTCTTGGCCCGTTTCGAATAGGTACCTGGCATATTTATATGATATTTCGTAATGTCTATTTTTGTAAAATGATTGTTTTATTATCAACATTTTAGAAAAATATATTTATTTAAAAAAAACAGCAATTATTAAAAATAAAACATTGTTAAAAAGAACAATGGGTAAACATTTTAGTATTTTATCTAAAGAAACATAATTCTGAAGGTTTTAGATCATTTCATTCAGTCATTGGGTTCCAAGGTCAAACTCCCCAAGCACTTCATTATACTTTCCCTCCACGAAGCATAGTGGTGGGACACATGTATTCATTCATGTATGCATGTTAAAAAGAGATGTTTTTTTTAAATCGCAATAATAGCTGGTTTATGTATCATATAATGTATAGAGTACATTATTATGTAATAAATACCTTGGGCCTTACTAATCCTTGATCTCGATATTCATCAGACAAGTCATTTTTCTTTGAAAGTTTAGCATTATGATGCAGAATTTTTGTTCTAGTTTTCAACATGTGGTTTACTACATGAAGACAATATATGTATCGAATTTCATCTGCATTGCTAAATGTTCTCTCAGGATAATATAGATCTTGATAGTTGTTCATAATAGAAAACAACTCCTTTTGCAATGGTGTAAAAGTTTCTGTAAGTTCTAAGTCTCTTTTTATTAAATTGGTCTTATTAGCTGACACTATGTTCCCATATATTTGTGATTTTATATGTAACTGCTGGAAATCAATGTTAGTGACCAGTGTAGGTACTGTTCCTGTTCTTGCATATGTACTTTCTTCTAATATGAAAACTTTAGGTTTAACTTTCTTTGAGAGTGTTTCTATAGGCTTTGGTATAACTACAGATGTGTGTCCTAGAATGGGCCATGTTTTGTTTGTAGTCTCCACGGAGGGTAATGTATTGGTGAGGGAGACAAGTAGTTCGTCTCCTAAGTCATGCTGGAGATGTTTTGTGAAAGGATCATCAGGCATATTCTCTTCAGCTTCCATCGCATAATCTTTAATCACCTAGAAAACAGACATACAATAAAAACTTCAGAAATATTGCACATACAATTGAAAGTAGAAAATAATGTAGCAATGGATTTGTACAAAAACACTAATGGACTAAGAGATAACAACCAAAAAGCCAAGGTAACTTTATCGTCGATGAAATTAAGGTAATTACTAGCCTGAAGAACCCTTTTGTCAAAATCGTCAATCTGGTAGACCGCACCTGGTGGATTCAGGAGTTACAAGGTGGGGAAAAAAAAATTAAATGAGGTAAAGTACTGTATTTTTGTGTTGCAAACTGTTCAGTTGTTTGCAATACACCCAAAAAAAACTCCTGAATCCACCAGGTAGATCGACAGTTTTCGAAAAAGTCGAGGGTTCTACAGTACAGTAATTACCTGAATTTCATCGATGATAAAGCTACCATGGCTTTTGGGTCGTTAGCTCTCAGTATACATTTAAGTATTCATTTATTACATAGAATAAACAGGTACAGGAAGATTTTGGAGTAATATGTTGTAATCCTACTAATATTATAAATGTGAAAGTTAGTGAAGATGTTTGGATGTTTGTTACTCAATCACGCTGAAACGGCTCAATGGATTTGGATAAAATTTGGCACACAGATAGTCCTTAACCCAGATTAAAATAAAGGGTACTTTTTTTTTTTTTTGTAGGGTAACTTGCTGACTGGCTAATCTTTTCCCCACGACATGAGCTATTATCATTATGTGGCTCGTGTCGACACGAAGAAGAAGAGAAGAAGATCGCTGGAAAATACACATTCCCGAAAGATGCGCGATAAGTTTTGCCATTACAAGCTGAATTACACACGGGCAAAGCCGCGCGCCGAATGCCTAAGGCCTATGTCCAGTAGTGGACGTCTTTCGGCTGAAATGATGATGATGAAAGCCGCGCGCATAGGCTAGTTAAAAATAATACAACATGTTATTGAAATAACTCAAAATCTGAAACTAGTTTGTTCAGAGTAGAATGGTTTACAGTACTTTTTTAAATAGGATACTTACAGTTCAACAAAAAAATGTGGCATATATGCATGTGTGTGTGTTGTCTTAAGATTTTCATACAACGCTGAGTGGCTGAGTGAGAGACTGATGCCTACATAGGTAAACACAACATACATGTCATATTAATAATAATAAAAACATTTAAAAATAATAAAAATAGTAGCCCACCAGCATCGGGAACAGGGTCCAAAAGTCCAAACTACCGGTGGTCAGGGCCTCAGAGAGAGGAACTTCCTGACGATACGCGCCGTATCCAGGAGTACCGCTTTCTGTATCAAGCCCTTGCCCCAGCTGCCCAACGCGAGCCTCCTAAGATGTAGATCGAAGCTCTTGGCTATTAAGCCATTGGCCGTAACAACAATCGGCACAATGACTGCTGAATCAACATCCCACATGTCGACAACCTCGTGTGCCAAGTCAAGGTATCTGATTTCTTTATCCTTCTCGGCCTTCACGAGATTCTCGTCATGCGGAACGATAGCATCAACAATCATTGTGCGGCGCTCTGATCGATCTATCACCACTATATCAGGCTTGTCGCGAGCGATAGTCCTGTCGGTGATGATCTGACGATAGATCGGTCCCAGTACAACGTGACATGTTCATTCTCAAGAACTGGGTCGGGCACATACTTGTAGTATGGTACTTCCGCGCCCACAAGGCTGTATCTCAGGGCAAGTTGCTGGTGAATAATCCTGGCTACTAGGTTGTGCCTATGCAAATACTCGCCGTAAGCAAGACGAGAACAACCAGAAATAATATGACGGATGGATTCCCCGGTACAGTGGCATGCCCGACATATGTCAACTGTGCCGTCCTTTACAATATATTTCCGGTAGTTGTTCGTCATGATAACTTCGTCCATAATTGCACCATAGAGTTATTATACAGACCCTACAATCTTAGAACAACATGCCTGCAACACCATCAATACTTATCCGACCAAATTGACGAGTACTGAAAATGCTCAAACGTCGTTTGGCCACTACGTATTTTGAATTTATCAGTATTATATTTGACTATATGCCAGGGCAAACGCACAGATGTCGCCAGTATCTACGTATTAAGCTACCGAGGCTAATGATCTGACTAGCAAGGTAAAACTCATGCGCTGTTGTCTAGAAAAGCGTATAGATGGCGTGAATTTAAAATTATAAGTTGTAGACAATTATATACATTGGTAAATAAATAAATATTTTTTCCAGTTTATTAACTTTTTTTTGTATGTTAAATTTGCCTATCTAGTAGGCAAATTTATAAAATCTATTCTATTTCTATTCTTTAATTCATCATTACAGCCGAAAGACGTCCACTACTGGACATAGGCCTCCCCCAATTAAGGGGGGGATTATTCTTTAATTATTAAAGTATAATTATGTTGGAAAATGTAATTTGGTAAATAACACTAACATTTAAACTTATCAATTGCTTTTTCTAACTATACTAATATTTTTTACGCAATCTAAAGACATAAATTGTAAAAATAAAAGTTCTGACGTCACCAAAAGACGTAACTGAAAGTTAAATTCGGTATGTGGCGTAAGAGTTTGGTAGCTTGCCTGTTACTGTTGTGGACTTATGAACTTGAAGTCGCAAGTTCGAATCCTACTTATAGCGGAACTTTTTGTCTTTATTTTTTCGATTTATAAAAAGGATGAATACAGAGCCACCTAGTGATCCCGGTACATAGTTATCAAAACTGATTCAAGAGTGATTTCAGGGTTAAAATATAGAGGCGCCACTTGGTGTGAACCTCTATTGGGGGCAGAGATTGGTCTCTATTTCCGTATGTATAAATGTACACAAAGTCATTATAATAAAACAAAGTTTAACCGGATTAAATCGCGTATATTATTTAAATTGGATTCCCTGACGTTTCGAAAGCTTTGCAGCATTTCGTGGTCGCAGGTAGACTAAGATGACAAGCGTCTTTACAAATATTTCTAAAAAATTATTTTAATCTACCGTACAATATTATTAATTAAAATCGTTTCGATGCACGCAGTAATCACTCACAATATCATTATCTTTTACAGTGTTGCGTGCTGTTTGGGACTTGATTATTTTTAGGACTGGGTTCCAAACAGGTGGTAGCTGCCAACCATCTTCTCTATTAAAATTAGGATGTTTTTTAATTTCAATAGTCTCTCTGTATAGTGATCGCGAAAACCTAAGAAGTTATTATGTACACAAAGTCTTTGAATTGCACAGACAAAACTTTCGGTCTCTCCGAAGAGATCGCCGAAGCGCAGCCAGGATACGGACGCTAAAAAGTCTACATCGGGCCCATGAAGACGGAAAAAGCGTCCATGAAGCTCCTTGCTCTGCCATACCTCCTTGCGGTCAGTAGCATCAAGTACTACCGGTTTTCGCCAGTTCTCTTTAGCCAAGGAGAGCGGGGTCAGTCCTTTGTCTACTGCAACTACATCGCGATGCACACCCACTCGTATCGGCTTGGGAAAAATACTCCCTGAGATTGCACACCTCACGGTTGTGAAGGGTCTTGGCATTAAGAAAGCCTCAGCCCCCACGCTTCCGCGGGATGTACAGCCTCATCACCCATGAACGTGGGTGATGCATTCGATAAGCAGTCAGCAGTGTACGAACCCTCCTATCCAGGGCGTCAAGGTCTGAGTCCATTTGAGTATGCCGAAAGAGTACATCAAGACCGGCCCTGACCATGACCCAACCGTTGAAGGCCTGACAAAAGACTTTTCAGTACTTTTTCCAGGCGGCTATAGAAGCGCTCCCCCAGCGATTGCTTCATGTCAGTCTCATTGATGCCTAATGCCTCCGCCATACCCAAATATTTGTAGGTTTCCGTTGAAGAGAGGGATCTGAGGTTTATGGAATCTGAAAGTTGGATTCCAACAGATTCCATAATCCCCCCCCGCTTTTCATGCATGACTTCACATTTGTCCACACCAAATTCCATCCTAATGGAATTACAGTAACTCCACCAGATGAGAATTACTGGGGGCAAACAGTTTCAAATCATCCATGCAAATAAGGTGGGATATCACATGACCAACTCTTCTCAACCTATAGCCCCGCCCTGAACCCTCTAACAATGTGCTCAAGGGGTTCAAGGCTAAGCAAAACCACAGTGGGCTCAGACTATCGCCCTGGAATATACCGCGCTCAATCTCCACTCCCCCGAGTCTGTTGACATCCTGGATAGTGAAGACGTCGTCCATTGCCCCATACACGACTCAAGGAAAGTGCGCAGAGTTGCATTAAGCTTATACAATTCCAGCACCCTCATAAGCCATGTATGTGGCAGAGTCGTACGCCTTCTTGTAGGCTATCCAACATGTCCACCGACCTGCAAATACTGCAGATCCTTTCTGGAGCGGCAAACCTGTTGGCTAATGGCCATGTCTATGAGGAGCAGCTCCTTAGTACCGCGAGACCCATTCCTACATCCATTCTGAGAGGCAGACATGATTGAATTACTGTCTATGTGATGGTTGATTTTTGCTCTCGGAATGGATGTAAGAACTTTATAGACCGTCGGTAAGCAGGAGATCGGCCTATAATTCTTTGGTTCCACGGTACTACCTGATTTGTGGAGCAGGTGGGTGACTCCTGTCGTTAGGAACTGTGGTAGCGTACCAGTTTCCAAGGATGACTGGAACTGAGCCGCCAAGCAAGCATGTGAACTATGCAGCCATTTTATTCAAAAATTGTGCAGCCCATCCGGCCCCAAAGACTTCCAGTTTGGCATCGGACGGACTGCACTGGCCACGTCCTGGGGGGTAATGCTAATATGGGGGATATTGTCTGGTATGGGTTCACATGCTCGCTCGACATCCCGCATCCAATCACCATCGGTGTGACTGATGGGCACCGACCAGATGTGGTCTGAGTTCTGGTGGTGTGGACCGATACTCCTGAATCGCATCCTCCAATGCGCTCCTCAAATGCTCATTGCACTGGATACTTAAGTTTGTAGCCCCGTCAACATTCTCGTCCTCAGCGTGATTTGACCGCAGCGGGATCACAGGCTGTGCTTGCGGTTGTACCGCCGGCTGCGGTGGGGGAGAAATGACACGGCTACTCTGCACTTCAGAGCGTAGCCTATCAAGTGCGTCGTCATCAGCCGATGATCATGTTGAATGACGCGCACCTGATCCAACAATCGTTTCGCTGATACGTTATTTATTTTATTATTATAATATTGTCAGGTTTAGTGCCCTTTTTTTTTTTTTGCCGTGCGGAAATCCTCATGGATGCACTCCGCCCGGGGTAGGCGGAGCCAGTGTCGGACTCTTACCGACTAAAACTAGCCGGGGGCGTGGGAACTAGGCATGGAACATTTCATGCATAGCATGAGAAATAACATATGATATGAGATTTCACATATCGCACGCGCTACCTTCCTTCATGTAGTCTGTGAAAATCGCAAAATGTGAAATCAATCACAGATCGCTCAAATAACATTGTATAGCACATTGACATCGACGCAGGTAGAGAGCGAGCGAGTAGGGACGGAAATGCTCCAATGCCCCCGGGTGTGTTAAAAAGGGCAAGTTATTTATGACGTTGCCGCATTGTTTTGTCGCTGTCCGAACATTACTATGACCTTGACCAGCGTATGAGAGTATTTCAAAAGTAAACTTTAAACTGAGCAACGTAAAGTATTTATTTCCTTGCGGTAATTTGTAGCACATATCAAAATCACATAATTTTTTGCGAAATCGCGTTCGTATAAGAAATAATTTTCAGAGATGAAAAGAAATTTCACATTTCGCTCGACAATCTTTTGGTGCGATACATGTGTTGTGTTGTGAATAAAATTACTATAGTTTGCGACGTATGCTTGTATTATTATAATAGTTTTTTTCTTGTAAATGGGCTGGATTAGTTTTTAGTGTATAAAAACCGGCCAAGAGCATGTCGGGCCATGCTCAGTATTATAGGGTTCCTTAAGTAGGTCTAATTACAAACGAATCAAATCGAATATTAATCATTGCTATTTTAGTTTTTGCAAACAGCGCCACCTAGTGCTAAGTTTATGAAGCTAAATTTAAGAAGTGTTTTTTTTTTGTGATTTTTTTAAATAGAAAGTAACTAAAGGAGCATTATTTGCTACTATCATTTTTCTCTAAGGTCAATGACCTATGAACTAGGACGTCTTAAGTATTTTTCAGTTTTCTCACTATAACTCGAAAATTTATAATCACATTATACTCGAAATAATTTTAAAAGAGAGTTTTTATAAAGGTCTATCAATGTTGAAGACTATAAGTTTCTACGTTGCATAGTTTAGAAAAGGCAGGGGGGGGGACACATTGCAAGCCACTTTGGCGAACTGTATTTCGCAGAGGGTATACCTGATAAAAAAGTTGTGTATGAAACATTACCTTCATTTTAGTAGACCTATTCAACGATACCCCACACGAGGGGGTGCAGCGAAAAAAATATTTTCATCGCCATTTCACATGTATGGGCGCCACCCCTAAAATACGTAATCAAGATTTTTTTATTCTTTTAAAATTGAGATCTATATCTATTCCATTTTTTGTCAAAATTTCATTTACTTATGTTTATAACTGTAGAAGTTATTAAGCGGTAAAGGATTAGGACAGACGGACAGACGGACAGACGGACAGACGGACGGACATGACGAAACTATAAGGGTTCCTTGTAGGACTTCGGAACCCTAAAAAAGGGGTAAGTTGTTGTTTCGTGATTTATAATCACTTTAAATTTATATAGGTACTGGATAAAAACGTACAATGAGTGCATCTATACGGATTACTATTTAAAAGTCCCCAGGCAAGATTGTGGGACAATGTATGTTATGTAAAAAAGACTATTCGTGTATTCATTATTTTTACATTATCAGTTCAAAGCCTGTTCAATTATGAGGGAAAATTGATTAAATGAAAAAAAAAGAAAAAAAATAATAATAATAATTCTATGTGAAATTTCGCATGTGAAATCATTGTGATTAAAGTAAATAATTTCATCGAATGAAAATGAATTATAAATAGCAATCATTTACGTAACACTGCACGCCACCTCACCTCACGGGCCTTTACCAGCTGCGCCAACTACGCCAGCTGCGCCAACTGTGCCAGCTACGCCAGCATGCCGCCAGGCCAGCATGCCAGCTACGCCAGCCGTGTCAGCTACGCCAGCTGTGCCAGCTACGCCAGCTGCTGGTCAGGCAGCAGACTACCCCGAGTCTGCTGCTCGCAGGCCCATCCTCCTGTAATTTTTATAGAGGTTTTCTTCCTCGCGGTCCGGGCAGTAAAGCCAAGACCCTCGGTCCCAAGAGGCGCGAAAACATTACTCAGCAGGCACTCCTGGGGTTACGGGGCAGGGAAGGACAGTCCCCCCTCTGCCTGCCCAGTGGCAGGGTGAGTGCACACCGGGCCTGCCCCTGCTCCTCCACAGTGCCCTCTGCTTTCTCAGAGGGACACGCGGAGCAACTTCCCATTGGCCCACATCGGGCACCTCCCATGCCAGAATATTCACCACAGGCAATAAGGTCCCCCGGTCCAAAGGAGACTTATTGCCCATGCCCAGGGTGCACCGGCCCAACAACTGCCGTTCCCTCCAGACGTGTCCAGAAGGACAAGCAGCCATCAGACACACGTGGAAGTTTTCTGGCCAGCACCCCAGGTTCAGTGCCCTGGTTTGACTGTGCCAACCTCTCCAGGGAGACTTTGGTATTGGCTGGCACTCAGGTTGTGGTCTGGTCATGTTCCGTTGAATAAGTTTTACTGTCTTATGGGTGTGAAATCATCCCAAATATGTGACATACGTTATGAGACAGAGGATATAATTCACTTGACGATGGAATGCGATCAGTATTGTGGCCTGAGAATGAGGTTGTTGGCAAACATAAACTTCCATAATGGCAAAATTAACATACTATTGAGCCAGCCTTGTTCTGAAGAATGCAAGAGTATTTATCAATTTTTGAAACTGTGTTTGAAAGAAAGAGTGATGGAGTGAATGATGATGGTATTATTGGGTGATAATGATAGATGTGAGTAATGATATGAGTAGTGATGTGTGTGATGTGAGTGCCAGTATGGTGTGATTGATTGGTTCCATGCTGATTGTAACTGCAGCCTGCATGCTATCAATCATACTATAATATGATTGACCCTATCAGTCTTATTACAAAAAACTCTAAAGTACTAGGTTTAAACCAGAACTATCAGGTCTAGGTTTGTTACGGTATTAAAGTTAGTACTAGTACCAAAGTGTGTTCTTATTACAAAACGAGGACCATTCGAGGATCAGGTAGTGCCAAAGATGTTACCGTCTTAAATGATATCCACAGATAAGAAACAAAAAATGCCATTCATTCATTCG
Source organism: Asteroscopus sphinx (assembly GCA_949699075.1). Classification (NCBI taxonomy): domain Eukaryota; kingdom Metazoa; phylum Arthropoda; class Insecta; order Lepidoptera; family Noctuidae; genus Asteroscopus; species Asteroscopus sphinx. Next base: position 10,630,583 of record OX453019.1, read on the forward strand.
TTCTTTACCGACTTCATTCGAAGCAATGTTCTGTTTCTCTAAATATTGATATTATTTTGACACTTGAAATGCTTTAATAATTATTTATCAGTACAAAAATATATTATAAATAGTTCTTTGTTTAGGTTACAATCTATTGAAAAAGCATAACTATACTATTGAAGCTCTTTTTATAGTCGTTATATTTTTCAACAACTCTAGCGTGAAATGAAGTGAATCACATAGGTGCCGCGCGCGCGTTATTTGAGACGATCAAATGTTTATGTTGCATCCTATATTAAATAAATGCCATTGTTATTTTTATTCATTGTGCTTAGTATTGCACTGTTAAGTGGTTTTATGCGGGATAGTGAGTGTGGTGAAATTAATTGTGAGCTAGCAATAACAAAAAAAGTGTTTAAAATCGGAGACCTGAAAAAAAAGTTAGTAAAATATCGATATTTATTTTATTAATAAGCAAAGCTTTTTATCATCCTTATTTCAACTAAAGCGAATGTTCTTATTATTATAGGAAATATTACCGTCATCTTATTGCTCAATCAACATATTATTGTAGATGTTTAAGTCGACGAAAACGTTAGTAAATATGTCCAAATCTTCCAAATCCAGCAAGTCAATCATGTTAATATCCATTTATAATGATTTTCAAATAAAAGACACAAAATAATATCAACGATAACCTCAAATAAGGTTGTTACCGAAGTTCGTAACATAGTTAAACTAGGGATCTCGGCGGTTTAACTTTAGTACCATAGTTAGTTCTAAAACTAGTGATAATCTTCGTTTTATAATAACATTTTATTTAGTTCCAGGTTTAAACCTGGTTTAATCCCAGTACTTTATTTAGTCCGCGTTTTGGAATAAGGCTGTATGAGGCTGGCATAGTCACCCAGTGTATACTGAAGCCTCAAAAAAAAAAGAGAAAAAAAAAAGTTATGAAAATAAAAATTACTTGTGATATAAATTTATTACAATTAATATTCTTTGTGATGTCTGAGGTTTTGAGATATTCAAATAACACATAGTATAGTAATATAAGCATTTTTCTACACTAGACATTGTGTTGATAAGATTTGTTTCTGAGAATTAAATTCTGTAATAAGCATAGCAATTTATGTAAGCAACAAAACAAACAAACAAACAAAACAACAAAGCGATCCAATTAGGAATTGGTCTGGTATTGACCAAAATTTGATGAACTTAATTTGATTAAGTAAGCACATCCTTAACAAATCTTGCATATCAGGACTCAGTTTGATAGCCCAACCTTCACAATAAGGCGATATGTATGTACTATTCTTATTTGGATTGCGTAACAAGTATTTCATATTTACTTAAATACCTCAATGTCTTCATCACTATTGTCACTATCTTCCACACTGGTGGTATCATTAGCATTCTTACTACTCGACTGTTTTTCTCCATTTATATTCAGCTCCTTGTCATCAATCTCACTTGCACTACTACTCTCTTCATCACTAACCGCTATGGGTCTCTTTCTGTTACTAAAACAGGACAACAACTGGTCGTAAGCATCTTCTTCTTCCTCACTTTCAGAATAGGTCATTTTTTGCTGCAGTTTCTCTTCCATTTTCCTTTTTTTCTCCAACTCTTCCTCAACTTTCTGTGCATTTTTATATCTATTAAAAATTGCCTTCTTGTTTACAATCCATTCGGCTGCTTTTATTTTATTTTTAGTAGTAGGCTTAAAGGTACCTTTTTTTTTTCCAAAGAATTTTTTACTTTTTTTCATATTGTCTCTAAATATGATAGCTTTTCAATCACGATTTCATAAATTGTATTTATTTTTACAATGATACAAACCCCACGAGAATATCACAGATCACTATAAAGTAGCCACGCTTAGCTTACATAAAACATGTGATAATATTTTATTACAACCATGTGAAACATCTTATTATACCATGATTACAACCATATTACAGTACTCTGTGATACTGACTGAAATCTAAGAGGTTATCTATCCAAAGCATGAATCTATATAGTAGGATAAAAAATCCATAAAACTATTGCATTTCTTTCTACTAGGGTGTCCAAATAATATTTATGCGTGAATTTTCTCAAACATAATGTTATCATTTCGAAAACTAAGAGGGGTCATTGTACTCATAATATTTTTTTTTTTATTTTTTTTTTTTATTGATAAAGCATCTGCTTTAATTATATTACAATCTAGCGGTTAAGGCTAATAAGTAATTTAATTTTAACTTCTAAACAATTAAAATTCTAAGAATGCGTCCTATAACACTTTCCTTAGTTTCTAATTAAGGTGAAGACACTTTGTTCATGTGTTCTTTTTAGCACTTATTGTTTTGCACTCTCACTAACTACTCATAAACTAACTCAAAGGGTTTTTTCCTTTTGAGTCTTCTTGTTAAATCCGTGTTGTCGAGGAGCTGTATTGCCTCGATGTTCACGTGATGATGAAGCCTATTTTCATGAGCTTCTGCGTATTTTTTAATAATTATATTCACGAAGTCCATTTCTAGGTCTCGGTGGAGATCGCAATTTCTAACATACCAGGGCGCATTGACGATGCCCCTCAGTACTTTGTTTTGGAATCGTTGGATGATTTGACGATTACTCTGTTTGGTACAGCCCCACAACTGAATACCATATGTCCATATTGGCATTAAAATTTGTTTATATAGTAATATTTTGTTGTGTACTGACAACGGTGAATGTCTGCCAAGGAGCCAGTACATTTTTTTATATCGTATTTCCAGTTCTTCTCTTTTCTTCTTGACGTGCGCTCTCCAGCGTAGCTTCGCGTCAAGCGTTATGCCAAGATACTTGGCTGTATTAGCATATGGTATGGTTTTACTATTTATATGTACTGGGAAATACTGTGGTTTCTTATTCGTGAAGTCAATGTGAAGTGACTTGGTTTCATTTAGTCTAATACGCCATTTTTTTGTCCAATCATATACTTTATTTACAGCTGCTTGAACTTTTTCTACCGCCTCTTCGTGACTATGACCTATAGCCATAATAGCAGTGTCGTCAGCGAATGTTGCGATAGAATTATTTTCTAATTCTGGAATGTCACAGGTGTAGAGCAGGTACAGGACCGGACCTAGGACACTTCCTTGAGGTACTCCAGCTTTTATTTCCATGAGTTCAGAATATGCGTCTTCTTGCCTAATTCTAAACATCCTGTTATTTATATACGATTCTAGAATATCTGTATATTGTGTGGGAAGCATTTTTCTAAGTTTATGTATAAGTCCTTTATGCCAAACTTTGTCGAAAGCTTGAGCTACGTCTAAGAATATAGTGGAGCACACTTTCTTCTCTTCTAATGCTTTTTCTATTATGTTAGTAATTCTGTGAACTTGATCTATTGTTGAATGTTTTTCTCGGAAACCAAACTGATGGTCCGGGATAAGATTTTTATTTTCTATAATAGGTTTTAGTCTTTTGAGTAATAGTTTTTCAAACAGTTTTGATATGATTGGCAACAGAGAAATTGGTCTATATGACGTAAGTTCATGAGGAGGTTTCCCAGGCATAGGTATCATAATGACTTCAGCTACTTTCCACAAGTCAGGCACGTGTTTCAGCCGAAACGCAGCATTAACGAGAGTGGTAAGTTTAACTATCCCTTTCCGTGGAAGATTTCTTAAAATTTCGCCTGTAATTAAATCATAACCAGGAGATTTCTTTAACTTCAAGCGGAATTTTATCTCAGTAAAAACTTCTTTCGGTGTCACAAGCATAATTTCTAGATTTTCTCGTTCCATTTCAGGCTGTTCTAGTTCTTCAGTCAGCCCTTCGTTAGGTTCAAAGATGTGTTGTAGTTGTAAGTAAAGAGCAAATCTTTTTGCCTTATCTTCATTAGTTATGGCCCATTTTCCACTTTCTTCCCATATTGGAGGAATTTGAGTAATTGGCCGCTTCATATTCTTTGTAGCTTTCCAGAGCGAATAGCCTCTTTTGTTGTCACTCGTCAGCTCACGAAGGTAGTTGTTTGTGAATGCGTCGTTATACTCTTTAATTTCCTTTTTTAGATTTTTAGTTAAATAGTTTAGTATTCTTTTGTCTTGATGAATATTACTACATAATTTGCAATAAAATAAATGATCGAACCATACAGTGCGATGGCGCATTATGATGATCTAAGTAAAATGTGCTGTACGGTGTTGACCCGTACAATAACACACGAATTTGACCTGAAATATAATAGAAATCTCTACTCAAGTGTAGTCTGGACCACACTAGAGTGATTACAAATCAAATCTTAGCTCAAATACCGAAACAGGTGACAGTATAAAACAAAACTAAACTCAGCTGAACTGTGATCAACAAATCTCTGCTTGAGGAACGTTCTAAAATCAAAGCTCAACTTTAAACTAGTTTTAAACAGAGATCAATGCTTGAGTATCGTTCTGTAATACTGGCCTATGTGACTTAAAACGAGCCCAGCGAGAGGTCCATAAAACTATTGCATTTCGTTCTACTAGGGTGTCCAAATAATATTTATTCGTGGATTTTCTCAAACATAATGTTATCATTTCGAAAACTAAGAGGGGTCATTGTACTCATAATGAAGTAGATTATATGCTTTGACTTTATTTATATATTTTTCTTACCCCGAGTAGAATCAGTATATCAAATCCGTTCAGCCGTTTCAGTGTTATAGAAGAACAAACTAAGATCCATACTTTCGCATTTATAATATTAGTAGGAAGTAGGTATGGACATTGTCAACACGGCCTGCTGGTTTACGGTAGGCAAAGTCGTGTCAATTCTCTTCTTCACGCTACTTCAACAACTCAACTATCGCCCTCTTTTATTAATAGTAGATACAAGAAAGAGATGGCAACAATTTTAGAACTGTCAAATTAGTTTACATGTTACATTTCACTGTATTTTAGTGGGCACGTTCCGAAATCACGACTAAACTTGTATAGAAATTTAAATTCCGACTAATTTGACAACGCTTAAATTGTTTCCATCCCTTTCTGTTATCTCCTATCAGTAAAAGAGAGCGATAGTTTAAAATAAGTTTAGTTCATGAACAAGAGAATCGACACCATTGCCAACTTTGCTAATTCTACGTGTGCAAAGATATTATACGTGTTATTGAAATAACTCAAAACCTCTTAAGGCGTCATTGTACTCATCAGTAATAAGCTGTTCCCTGCATTTGTGTTCACATTACACGACAAAATGTAAGGAATAGTTGTGTTTTCGCGATTTCGGGGTTGGTCCCATTATTTAATTAGCATCCCGGGAAACCTCGAAAACGATACCATATTGATTTTATTTCAAAGTCACGTCCACCATCTTGCATCTCGAAATAGATGTTATATTCGTAATCAGTACCCCGGGAAACCTCAAAAACGACACCCATATTGATTTTATTTAAAAAGCCACGTCCGCCATCTTGGATCTCGAAATAGATGTTATATTCGTAATTAGCATCCCGGGAAACCTCGAAAACGACACCCATATTCATTTTATTTAAAAAGTGACGTCCGCCATCTTGGATCTCAAAATAAATCTTATATTCGTAATCAGGACCCCCGAGAACCTCGAGAACGATATCTGTATTAATTTTATTTAAATAGTCGCGTCCGCCATCTTCGATGTCGAAGTAGATGTTGTATTCGTCATGCTCCACACAATGCGGGCCCGACACGCACCGGCTCTGTGTGGTTTGCGCTTTAGAGTTCCTAAGACTGTGGTACAAGTGGTACAACCATGGGCGTATTCAGAATTTTGTCATCATTCAACGTAAATAGAAATAATCTACTTTTTCTTTGATTTGAATGAAGGAGTTTTTTTTTTCAAACTACACGCTAAAAACAATAGACGACTTTGTGGGATTCCTGGGATTTTTTTTTCCCGATCCGTCATTCATAGTCATCTTTGGGATCCAATAAAAAACCAAATACATTCGTGCATACAACGCATGGTCACCCTAGTGTGTCAGTGCTTTATAAATATGAAAACCATATGAAAACACTTTACCTGTGAAAAGATAAGCCACAGCCAGGATATGATTCTTTTTACAACCACGTACGCAACAAAAATTCACCATTTTATAATAAAATATACTGAAAATTCAAAAACATGAAAAATTACAATAAACCGCCATAATTGTTGTCAATATGACAAATCAGTGTTGACATTTAAAGGTAAAAGTTTACACCAATATTATTTTATAAATTCAATAAGAATACGTAACAAAATAGTACGATCTACTTTTATTAATGGCTTACATCACTTTTACGAATTTCACATTATCGTGTTATAGAAGTGCGGTAATAACGAATTTTACAAAACTATAATTTTGATTTAAAAACTACTATGGAATTTTTTATTTTACGTTGGCAATTTTTTAGACAAGGACACACAAGTCGCTTCTCGGCTCTCCCTTTCTTTAGGTTTTCTGCATACATCACTATTACATGAAAATAAACCTTAACCCATAGACTTAAGGTATAGTTTTGTATTGATAAAAATATGTAGTACTTTGCCAGGAATGTATGTAATACATACCAATACCATAAATCTATATAGTAGGATAACACACTATGGCCCGTATTACAGAAGCTTCCTCGAGTACAGTTTAAACTCCAATCACCTGGGGGCCTAGTACGAGTTTGACACTTACGAATACTTAAATAGTTTTCGTCGACTTTCATTCATAATTCAGTAGCGCCCCTGGCGGATACAAGGAAGAACTACTGATTTATGAATGAAAGTCGACGAAAACTATGAAAGTATTCGTAAGTGTCAAACTCGTACTAGGCCCTCTGATCACTACTTAAGGATAGAATCGTTACTTGAGTATCGGTCTTATTCCAGAACGGTAATTATAAACTTTAATTCAACAACATAACTGTTCGGGGTTGGGGTGAGATTAAGATAAACTCGTGTGAATGATAATAAAAATCACTATATTCCAAGATACAAACTTATAAGATTAGGATTAAATAATGAGGTGAAAAGGATGAGATTGAGTCACGCGCACGGTAGGACGTCACGCGGTGAACTGAATATTACTACATAATTTGCAATAAAATAAATGATCGAACCATACAGTGCGATGGCGCATTATGATGATCTATGTAAAATGTGCTGTACGGTGTTGACCCGTACAATAACACACGAATTTGACCTGAAGTATAATAGAAATCTCTACTCAAGTGTAGTCTGGACCACACTAGAGTGATTACAAACCAAATCTTAGCTCAAATACCGAAACAGGTGACAGTATAAAACAAAACTAAACTCAGCTGAACTGTGATCAACAAATCTCTGCTTGAGGAACGTTCTAAAATCAAAGCTCAACTTTAAACTAGTTTTAAACAGAGATCAATGCTTGAGTATCGTTCTGTAATACTGGCCTATGTGACTTAAAACGAGCCCAGCGAGAGGTCCATAAAACTATTGCATTTCGTTCTACTAGGGTGTCCAAATAATATTTATTCGTGGATTTTCTCAAACATAATGTTATCATTTCGAAAACTAAGAGGGGTCATTGTACTCATAATGAAGTAGATTATATGCTTAGACTTTATTTATATATTTTTCTTACCCTGAGTAGAATCAGTATATCAAATCCGTTCAGCCGTTTCAGTGTTATAGAAGAACAAACTAAGATCCATACTTTCGCATTAATAATATTAGTAGGAAGTAGGTATGGACATTGTCAACACGGCCTGCTGGTTTACGGTAGGCAAAGTCGTGTCAATTCTCTTCTTCACGCTACTTCAACAACTCAACTATCGCCCTCTTTTATTAATAGTAGATACAAGAAAGAGATGGCAACAATTTTAGAACTGTCAAATTAGTTTACATGTTACATTTCACTGTATTTTAGTGGGCACGTTCCGAAATCACGACTAAACTTGTATAGAAATTTAAATTCCGACTAATTTGACAACGCTTAAATTGTTTCCATCCCTTTCTGTTATCTCCTATCAGTAAAAGAGAGCGATAGTTTAAAATAAGTTTAGTTCATGAACAAGAGAATCGACACCATTGCCAACTTTGCTAATTCTACGTGTGCAAAGATATTATACAACGTGTTATTGAAATAACTCAAAACCTCTTAAGGCGTCATTGTACTCATCAGTAATAAGCTGTTCCCTGCATTTGTGTTCACATTACACGACAAAATGTAAGGAATAGTTGTGTTTTCGCGATTTCGGGGTTGGTCCCACTATTTAATTAGCATCCCGGGAAACCTCGAAAACGATACCATATTGATTTTATTTCAAAGTCACGTCCACCATCTTGCATCTCGAAATAGATGTTATACCAGGCCCCTCAGAAAGTATTGCGAAAAAAAGTTTTTATATATGGGAGACTGGCCAGTTATAATGTTTTTCGAAAATATGATTATTTATAAGTAAAAATAAGTAAGTTCCAATTTCAAAATTTTCCTCCACATTTTTTGCGAGTTAATTCAAAGTACACAGACACAAGTCTCACTGAAATATGGATCTGCGCCGGGAACATTTTAGAGCTATGATTTTATACGATTTCAAGTGTCGCCTGAAACCGGATGAATCGTACGATAGACTTCAAATGGCATTCATGGATGAAGGCCCTTCCAAGGCAACCGTGTATCGTTGGTATAACGAATTCAAGCGCGGTCGACCAACTTTGGGGGATGACGAAAGAAGCGGTCGCCCTTTGACGGCTGTTACCGAAGAAAACGTGCTAGCAGTGAAAAATTTAATCCAAGACAATAGGCGAATTACATATCAGGAGATTCAACACATATTGAAGATTGGATCGGGAAGCGTTCACGAGATTCTACACAGCCATCTTCGCGTGAGGAGGATAGTATCACGCTGGGTGCCGCACAACCTCACCGATGCTCAGAAGCAGGCCCGGGTGGAATGGTGCCGTGATATGCTTAACAAATTTGAAGCAGGCTCGTCTCGGCGTGTTTACGACATCGTTACAGGTGATGAGTCCTGGATTTATCAATACGACCCAGAAACCAAGCGCCAGTCGACTGTTTGGGTGTTTCAAAATGAGCCAACGCCTACCAAAGTGAAGCGATCTAGAAGCGGGGGTAAGATTTTGATCGCTAGCTTTTTTAATTTGACTGGCCACTTGGTATCAATTCCCTTACGGGATCAAAGAAGCATTAATGCCGAATGGTATACTACCAAATGTTTGCCAGAAGTTTTCTCTGTTATAAGCAACAAGCGACCAAACACAGGGCTCCGCGGGCTACTGCTCCACCACGACAATGCACCTGCGCACACCGCACTCAAAACGAGGGACTTCCTGGACAGCACGCCAGTCAAACTCCTGGGTCACCCTCCTTACAGCCCTGATCTAGCACCGTGTGACTTCTTTTTATTCCCAAAAATAAAAAATCAGCTCAAAGGGATACAATTTTCGTCGCCGGAAGATGCGCTGGCTGCGTTCGAGCAGGCTGTAAACGAGGTGTCTGCGGCGGACTGGAAAAAGTGTTTTGAAAACTGGTTTAGGCGCATGAATCTTTGTATAGAGGCTGGTGGAAAGTACTTTGAAAAGATTTGATAAAAATATATGTACGTATAGAACAATTTTTTTTAGTTTCGCAAAACTTTCTGAGTGTCCCACGTATTCGTAATCAGTACCCCGGGAAACCTCAAAAACGATACCCATATTGATTTTTACTTAAAAAGTCACGTCCACCATCTTGGGTCCCAAAATTGATGTTATATTCATAATCAGCACCCCGGGAAACCTTGAAAACGATACACGTATTGATTTTATTTAAAAAGTCACGTCCGCCATCTTGGATCTCGAATAGATGTTATATTCGTAATTAGCATCCCGGGGAACCTCTAAAACGACACCCATATTGATTTTATTTAAAAAGTGACGTCCGCCATCTTGGCGTCATCTTCCTTAATTGCATAACTCAATCTTTTCATACAAATAAAATTATGTCTCAAACATCTGTAATTTTAAAACAATATTACTTACTTAATAGCTTAACAGTTTTAAAATACTACCGCTCCTTAAAAGTAAGGCCCGGCCGGTTGAACTATATCGATAATGCAATAACGTCCATGTCCCATCACTAAAAATCACTCCTACACGTGTCAATTTCGCACATATACTCATTTCACTTTCGGTGACGTGATAATTAGGTGACAGTGTCTCTCTTACGTCAGTATAATAACTTTATGCCTACAACATATACTCATTTCACTTTCGGTGACGCGATAATGAGGTGACAGTTTCTCTATTAGTATTAGTAACTCTATGGGGCAGCAATACTGACGTCACGGCTTGTTAGACAAAGAACGCAAAATCACGGATCGTAAGACGCGACCGGCGGTCGCGACCGTAAAGCTAGGAACAAATTATAAGACGCGAATGTAAGTCGCGACCGTCGGTCGCGGCTTATGCTGTATCTGGTCAATGAAGTTACACCTATATGTGCAAACTGTCAGCTATAAGTCGCGGACGTGTCCTTCACATGACCTTGAGCGCTCGGACGTCTGACGAAAATCTGGCTCGCCGGATGTTTCAATAAGTCGCGGACGCCTTAGCCGCATGTGCACAGTGATCGGTCGCGTCCGAGCGGCTGTCAGTCGCCAACTGTCACTGCTTTGACGCATATTATATGTTTTTCAAAGTATTTTGCTTTATTTTGTTGTTTAATGCATCTGACTAACGTACAAAAAGTTAATAAATAACCAGTCAGTACTTTATAATTTTCTTTTGGCATAATAATAACATGTAGAAGCTGCTATCAATTCAATACGTAGTATCTCTATGTAGTCTGTGGTTCCGTGTAAGACGGTGAAACGTCCGAGTGAGGCGACCAAAGACAAAATAGACGTGACTGAACACGCCATCTGATGCGATCGTGCACACTAATAAGACGCGACTGTCGGTCGCGACCGTAAGTCGCGTCTTATAATTTGTTCCTAGCTTAAGTCACGTCTTATAATTTGTTCCTAGCTTTATAATTTGTTCCAAGCTTTACTGCTCTGTGGTGTTGCCAGATGGCAAGTTTGAAACTATCGCAAATCTAGAAGAAATAAAAACTTATTTTTATTGCATACGCTTTCTTATACAAAATTGTAATTATATTGATAATTAAAGGTTAGTGTGTTTTACATAACTCTATTGCACCCTCTTTTAGGAGTAATTTAGGAAAAAAAAGATAAGTAGGTATTTCATTATTTACTTTAGCCGCTGGAGTGACCGGGCGCATCTGTCTTTTAACCGTTGAGTGACCATAACATTTCGTTATCAGCCGAGTAAAAACACGCAGCCCGCTCTTGTTACAAAAACTTTATTTATGACTTTGTTTCTAAGAAGTTTAAAATTGAAGTTTTTTATAATGCTTAGAAATAGGCCATTTGAACCCGTGAAAGTTTTATTTTAATTTATGATCTCTTCACTTAAATAATCGGTTGTAAACAAAAACATTAAACATACATACATACATATTATTACACCTGTTTCCCATTGGGGTACGCAGAGACTATGGATTTCCACCTGCTAGGATCCTGACACACCACTTTCGCTTCATCTACGTCCATTAACTTCTTCATGCATGCTCGTCGGTTTAGAGAACTCTTAACCTGGCATTTTTTGAGAACGTCCGTGATTTGATCGCGATACGTTCGCCGAGGTCGTCCCCTTCCAACTCTTCCATCCACATTCGCTTCGTATACTTGTTTCGTCAATCTCCTCTCGTCCATCCTCTCTATATGTCCAATGTCCAAACCATCTTTACATAACTTTCTCAATCTTTATCATTACATCTTCTTTCACTCCACAACGTTCCCTTATCGCGTTATTCCTTACTTTATCTCTCAAAGTTACACCACACAAAACAACAATATAACATCACGCCTGTATTTCCCCGAAGGGGTAGGCACACACACCACACATACTTCTCAAAGCTCTCATTTCTACTGCATTTATTCTGCTTTCATGTTTCTTCTGCCATACCCAACTTTCACTACCATACATAAGTGTAAGCACTAACACTCCCCCATGAACAGCCACCCGTGCCTTTTCCAACACTTTGAGGCTGTTCATGAAGGTGTTAAACATTTTTTGTCTTATTTATAAAAACAACTTTAACAACAAAGTGAATTGTTAACCTAGATGTTTTATGGTTTAAAACGCATGGTGTGATTATTCTTTATGTAGAAATAGAATAAAATCACATTATATCGAAAAAATACGAGAATAAGTTAAAATCGTTGCCGCCAAGTAGTATATACAACAGACCAAATAAAAAATATTTATATTAAAAAAAATATAAGTATTATATCCATTGTCTAGTACTCATAGTACAAGCTCTGCTTAGTTTGGGACTAGATGTTGTTGTATAATAAATGTGCCAAAAGTATTTATTTATTTTAACTCTTAGTTATAAAAATATTAGGCATATTCATGAGGTACTCCACATTAACATCGCATGGGTACTACTAGTACCCAAGGCCACTTTGAGGCAAAACACGTTTGGGTACTACCAGTACCCAAGGTCACTCGGATGGTTAGAGATTATTTTTCCCAAGTTTTGTGCGAATTGATCCAGGAGAAAAGAATTTTCATATTAACTCTCAACACCCTATTTTACGCCCGTAGTGTTATAATTTCCAAAAACCCTTTCTTAGTGGGTGCTTACGTTACAAAAGGAACCTACTGTCAAAATGTTGTTTCTAACTTGAGTAGTTTCGGCTCTGCGTTGATGAATCAGTCAATCAGGAACTCAGGACATCAGTCTTTATAGGTATAGATAAACAAAATCAGAAAATTCTTAGAAAAAGAAAACCAAATTTTATTATTGTTCCAGCTCGCAGCGTGCAAAAATTAAAACGAAACAAGACAAGACAGGTATAAAAAAAAACTGATATTAAACAGATAACTAATCCAATAGCACTCAGGCTGACTGTCTAACTCTAGGTCTGACTGAACTAGGAATGACTGATACAGACTGACTGATGACCAAAGACTGAACAAAATAAATAAGTAGAAAATGACGCAGCTATGCAGTTGAAAGGGAAGAATTGTTTTTTTCGGTCTTTGTCGTGTATTTTGTTCAGTTTCTCGTATGCGTCACTCATAGTGAGTGAAAGAGACGAGAATTTATGCATAAGTTTGTTGTTAATGTTAGTTGTTGTCACTCTGCCTCAAAACTATCGCAGTGTTATGTAAATTATCGTATGAATTAGTAAAACTATCATGCGATAACCTTCTATTATTTTTATCGCAAAGGACTTAATGCCAAGCAGAGAATATACAAATAGCATGCGATCTCTTTCACCAGACGACATAACACGTTGGTTAACAAGACAAAAAGAATAGATTCATAATTCAATAACGATTTAACAGATATTTGTATAAACTAGCAGCCTTACTTATAAACGTTACTTAAAATTTAACAAATACTTAGTAGCCATTTAGGAATATTTCTTACTCATAATCGTCGCTTAACTTTAATTGGGTGCTTAGTAACGCATTTAAGTAGCTGATAAATTAAGCAGTGGTGATCCTTGTTTAGGACGCTAAGTAACAAAATGGCGGTTGTGTACCAGCTGATTCCATGGGATTCAGCTGTCTCGGGGCCCTTGGGTGTCTATTGTTTTTTTTTTTTCTGTTTTGTCCTTTGTCTAGAAAACTTTACTACCTGATTCCGTTGAATTTTTATTGGTCACCAAATAAAAATAACACGCTACAGTCTAAACAAGAATCGATTGCCTGCATTAGAATAGTCTAATAAATATTTTGTTTATCTATTTATTTCCATGAAAATATACCTACACATATTTGGCAGATACGGTTTTTTTTAAATCGCGTCTAATGATAACAGCTCATGCCATGGGAAGAAGATTAGCCAGTCAGCAGGTTGGTAGCGGGACTGATTGCCCAAGTGCCCAGGGTGCACAATCAATTAAATATCGGCACTCGTGGAGGCTCATAAAATGCACCTCCGCAGATATGCAACGTAGAACATGAACAAGTTTAAGTTTTTCAAAACTCAATACCTATATAATATAAATAATAACAATGAATTTAAAAACACATTTTCTTATTCTTCCCAGTGGGCGGATCGCACTTTGTTTGGTAGAATTTTGCATTTTATATAATTTGTAATTATGAATAAATCCAAAACTCAGACACAAATCTAACAAAACAACCAAAACAACAATCTTTTTGACGGTTGAACTTTTTTTTTTTAAATTGAGTGACGAAATGTTGCTATTATAAACGTTTTGGGCAGAACATTCGCGGCAAAAAATATTGTATGCTGTCAACATCTGGCGGTGTTAACAGAGTAAAATTTATTTTGTTTCATTAACCGTTCATTAGTTAAGTTGCGCCTAATTAATGTTTTTGAGTAGAAAATATTTAATCATTAATTAAGCAGTTAAGTAGTGATTAGTTAATTGGTTGCTAAGAAGATAATTAGTCTGTTTTTATAAGTAAGGCTGTAGGTGGATATAGAAGAATAGGCCGCCTCCATAGGTTTATTATTTCAATGATCTAGCCTAGTATTATGTTCCTTGGATCTAGCTATCTTTTAAAATTAGAGTTGGTTAAAACAGAGTGATTATATTTGATTAAATTATCTTTGGAGTTGGCCACACTGGATAGCTGTCAAACTAGATCACAGACCAAGTAGAGGTGCTAACTAGCAGTGATGGGCAGTGGATAAATATCAAAATGATAAAAACTCGGATATTTATCAGAAATGGATAAATACTCGTTTTTACCCGTATTTATCGGATATTTATCCAAAATGGTGGATAAATATATTTTATGCGTTTATGATAGATATTTTTCTGGTTTTGCTTACTTAGCTCTTCCACCTCCCGCGCCCCGTAATATCTAGAACTTAGCTTTGCGTCGCAAAGTGGTTTGAAACTAGAATTTCATACTATTACCTAGGAATTTCAAGTTCTCTTTGATTTATATATTTTATTTTGTTGAGGGATGGAAATAATTGGAAAATAGATACGCACGATCCGCTTGGCAGTCAAAATAAACATTTTTTTTTTAATGCATGGAAATGCTCCGTGTGCCATATTTCAGAACTGTATGGAACTGTAAAGCGTGTGTGATTGATATAGTGTACTGTCCTAACGTAGTTGTACACCATGAACTTTCCAATCATCTGATAAAGAATGGAATCAGGCGTTACTCGGCGGAAATCCATGACATACAAAATATGTAGTTACAATATTTAGTGTCAAAACTAGGTCGTCAAGCTTTGATGCAATACGCAGCACCGCTCTGCCAGTTCTGCCACCCACTAATATATGCATTTGCAGCAGGTGCCAGAAGGCAAGGCAAGGAAGATGAAGTAGGTGGTTTTTCTTTGTGTTAGCCTGAGTCAGGATGGCTACAATCTTCCATTATGAGGCCCCAGTACATTCACAGAGTAAGTTAGTAGGTAGTTCCATAATATCCCGATAAAATAAAAGCAAAAGATCTGATAAACATGTATACAAACTATATAGAGTTGCTATCGCACATGTCTTACGATTTGAACGAACTTGTCTGTCCAACTACTGCAAAAGGCAAAGAACGCTTAAATCAAGATATTGTGAATATCATTGAATACCTCAAGACACCCGGAAGATGCAGTGAAATTATTCGAAAGGTTGTATTGAAAAAAGAAAGCTACAAATTCAGTTGAAACGGCATTGGGGATGTTAATATCACCAAATTAACCAAGCCTGGATTGGAATGCTGCTGGAATAATGTGAACCGGCCATAAAATTCAGATTCTGACTCCAATGGGTTACTTTGAATGATCAATCTGTGATTTTGATGAGTATTTTAGCTGAATGATACCTAAGTACTCCTTTTTAGCGTACGTAATCTTTAAACATGAAGGAGGTCTCAGATAAATTCTCTTTTGCTCACTATATCAAAATTACGACCATTATTTTTATGCGACTGCCCACAATAGAAGGTTCAAGACTTATTTCAGGGTCTACTCAACTAATTGAGATAAAACACCTCCAAAAATTGATTGTTTTTGGTATTTTTCTCATTTTTATCCCCCATAGCCGGGTTTCACGAAAATAAAACTCAATAACAACATCTAGTTCAACTAGATAACTAGACTAGCTGTATTTTTAGGAAACCGCAACCAACCAACAATCATACCCTCTACTTCATATGCAACTTCATACAATATACCCTCTACTTCGTATGGAACTTCATACAATAGACAGGTCAAGCTGTATTCCAGGATATACCTAACAGATTGAGATAAATCTGTAAGTTAAGCTATTACATATGTAAGTACAACGTTTCTTTATGATCTGTTCAGCCATTGTTACGTGATGAGGTACGAACACACAGGAATACATAAATTATAAAAAAATTGATTTGTGTTATATTTCTCATTTTTCATCCCTCTAGCTGATTTTAATGAAAACAAAACTCGATAATAATAGGTATCTAGTTCAACTAAATAACTGGACTAGTTGTATATTTAGGAAACCGTAACCAAACAACAATCCGCGCGTGCGCCGTTAACTGAGACAATAAACCATTTTTCTTTCTTTCTTTTCTTTCAATCATGCCCTTTACTTAATATGTTACTTCATACAATAGAGGGGTCAAGCTGTATTTCAGGATCTACCACATACCTCAATTTTTCCACACAACAAAGTGGAATATACCGTAAGTTAGGCTAATACCAATACAACTATAAAGTTTCATCACGATCCTTTCAGCCGTTCTCACGTGCTGAGATAAACAGATAGACAGACATGATTTAAAATAAAGGTTGATTCGTGTTCTATGGACCCGTAGCTAGTTTTCGCGAAAAAAAACCAATAAACAGACTTTTCGACATTTACGACTTAAGTAATAGTGTAGAGAATTGATTATAATAAGGCACAATTCTATAATTTCAGATTTTCATTTAATAACCAATTATTTTGTGTGTAAAATAAGCAAATTTACGTTACATATCATACAAGAAACAAAAATTTTATGCATAAAATATTTATCCGCTGTTTTGGATAAATACTCGAATAAAAATGGATATTTATGAATATTTATCCATTTTTAGTATTTATCCGGATAAATGCCCATCAATACTAACTAGATTAATACATTTTTAGAATTAGTTCACTGTTGCCAGGTCTCCCGATTTTCCGGGAGATTCACAGATTTTCCTAAAAATCTCCCGATCTCCCGATTTTTGACAAAAATCTCCCGATTTTTTACAATCCTTGTATAAAGCCTAATAATAGGAATAAGTTCAAAATCTGGCAAATAAACTGCATAAAATGAAACAGACGGATAAGTTACTGCCCTGAATATTTCCGTCACTTGTTACACAGTGCAGTTAAATATCAAACTGCTTTGATTTTAATATAACAACTGGAATGGTAGCAAAATATAATACCGGGATTACTTCAAAAAATTTGATTTTGATTGAAAAACATAATCTCTTTTTCGAATTTTCCTTAATACATCTCCCGCTTTTTTCATAATAAGCCTCCCGGATTTTGAAAATCGGACCTGGCAACACTGAATTAGTTGTTGTTTGTAATCACAGAGTACATTTGTGTTTGTAATCAAAGAGTATATAATCATTACGTTTTGTAATTTGCATAGTTATTTATATTTATATAGTAGCCCAAAAATTACTTCGTTTATTCATTAAAAACATCTAATGATGACCGAATATACTAAAAGTATATCTAACAAAACATGGGCCCGCACCATGGAACCGCTCGTGAAGGTACATTGTTACTACATAATTTAAAACTTTTTATTAAATAAGGTAAATGAATTGGCGACTAAGCTTCGTCGTCGAGTGGGAAGTTCATATTTTTTTTACAGAAAGGTTATGACTTCTTGTAAAATCTCAAGTTGCGGAAATTAAGTTTTCGAGAAAAAAAAAATTCACTAATAATTTCAGATAATTTCCAATATTTTATCAATTTCTACCACAGATTATTATTATTGAAACGCTGCATGACGCGGATCCGACTCTGATAGATTTAGGTTAGAAGATGTTAAGGCTGTCATTCATTTTCGTTCATTCTGTTTCTCCTCAAGTTCCGTAGAAATTTAGTGTACCCCCACTGATTGTATGTGTGAAGAAAAGGCAATGTTACCACTGTTACTAGGAGAACTTAGGATGCAAGAGCGAGCGAAGCAAGCTCGGACTTGGGGCACCCTGACTAGGACAGGTTAGGTTCGAAGGTGATGTTGGGGTCTATTCAGCGATAAGGATGTTCGTTATATTAGGTAGCAGAAAATATAACCTATTATATACAAAAAGCAGGCACATACTATTATTTCCTTAACACTAGTACCTGCTATCTGCTATAAATTTTTCGTCGTCTTGTTTACGATATTGAGTCGAGATATTTGTTACTAGGTTGTGCCATACGATCAAGTATAGAATATAATTACATTGTAATAAGGTCTATTTTCAAACGCACGTTGCAATTTGAGACTCTGCGGCGTAACTTTTGCTGACTTGATATTCATTAAGTATCATTTCAATAACAGGCGGCTTACATTACATTAACTAACGCAGCCTGCTATATAGCAAGTCAAGGAGCTACAACGCAGACTGTGGTTCACCTATGCGCTCGTGCTCGCACTCGCACATTGCTGATAATGAATATAATAACGCGCACATACTCGTAGCATTATTACTCGCCGCGTCGAACCCCGAAAGCGGACTGAGATTTCTAACGAGTGCTGTATGCTATATTATAGCATAAAAAATATTATGCGCTATACATATAGCATGTCGTTACAACGCGTCTTTGATATGTAGCCGTTGTGAACACCTTTAGTCAGCGAGCGAACTCAGACCCTAACATCCCCTTTGTGGTTTTTTTTTTAACCATTGAGCTCCAACTACTCCTTTTAAGTAGCTTTCAATTGTTTTGAGGTCAGGTTACAATAACTTGTGCCAAACAGGACCCTATTACTCTTGCTACCCTGTCCATCCGTCTGTCTGTTACAGGGCTGTATCTTTTGAACAGTAATAGGTAACCGGTTGAAATTTTCTCAGAATATGTGTTTTTGTTCCTGCTCTATCTTCAAAACGGTAATACATCCCAGCGTCAAACTAGGCCAAATTATAGTGCATATTATGTAGCTTCTTCTTCTATCTTGTCGACATGAGCTACATAATGATAACAGCTCATGCCGTGGGGAAAAGATTAGCCAGTCAGCAGGTTGGTAACGGGGCTGACTGCCCAGGGTGCACCGGACAATATGTAGCTGAGCAACAAATACTAAAACATGTGGCGCTGGTGGTGGTACCTGCGTAAGAAAGAGATGCAAAAATTCAAATTTCGCGCACTGTGCGTTAATGTCTTTTGATGAACTCTCGTAAATTAAATCAGTTTCTATGGGGTATCAGGTCGATGGGTGGTACGGAACCCTTACTGCGCGAGTCCCAACTCGCACTTGGCCGGTTTTAGGGTTCCGTAGTCCTACAAGGAACCCTTATAGTTTCGTCATGTCCGTCCGTCTGTCCTAATCCTTTACAGCTTAATAACTTCTACAGTTTTAAACATAAGTAAATGAAATTTTGTTAAAAAATGTTTTAGATATAGATCTCAATTTTAAAAGAATAAAAAAATCTCGATAACGTATTTTAGGGGTGGCGCCCATACATGAGGGGTATAGATGCAAAAGTGCTTCTATCCACTTTTTAATTTTTTTCACAATAACCCAAAAATCCATAAAATGTACTATGCATATGCTAGAACCTAAAATTAAATTAAAAATCAAAAAAAAAAAAAAAAAAAAAAAAAAATGTTAAATTGAATATCATGGCAAATTGATATTATTTTGGATATAAGACTAAGCAAATTTCCTAGACACTGTAAAAATGAGAAAAAAAGACATTTAAATCTGGATAGAGGCCATTCTGCATCCAACCAGTGCGCAGTGGATAGAGGCGGTTTTTCATCTGCCACTACAGGATAGAGGCGGTTTTGCTCCTTTATTGCTCGTGTGGATGGCTTTATGCAGTCGATGGCTCAGACTGATTCAAATTATTATTATTGCGAATTAAATTGGGGAAAAAAATAAAAACTGCTATTAGTGACATGAATTTTTATTAATTACTCAAAATTACACTTTCAAACTTACAAAATTACACAGATAATCCAGCCTTTTCCAGGTATTCACATATATTTTAATAGAAAATTGTCTTGAAATGTTTTATTCGGTTTGGCATAAAATGAAATTGTCTGATATCTTGAGGATTAAGACTATTGCATTTTAATTCTCACATTTCTTATGCGTACAACTTCTAACATCCATTAAATTTGGTGGTCTCTTAGCCGAGTGAGTACCTGAAATAATTAAGTAAATTATTTATTTTTTAATTGTTACCAACAAGTTACCAATCAAATTTAAAGTAATGGCAATGAAACTATCTTGCTTGTTCAAAGGATAAAGTGCTGTGACTGTGACAGACAGACGGCATAAGGTTAGTAATAAATAAAATTCGATTGGTACCCTTTGGTAAAGGAACCCCAAAAATAATAAAAGAAAGAACATAATAATATATTATAATAAAATAATAAGAAAATAAATATAATAGATAAAAAGAATACAAGAAAATAAAAAGAATACACTCTTGTATAAAAATAAGAATTTTTGGATCTGTGCCGGGTCCCGCGTATTGCATAAACACGACCACGACCAATAGTAAAGCAAACGAAACTTACCTTTCACGCTTTTCTACGTTGCGCTTCCACACATTTTCATTCCGAATCCTTTTCCTTGACTTGTTCCCTTGCACTGGGGCAATATTAATTTCCATTTTTTGATGATTTTCTATTAAAAAACAGAAAAACAAAACTACGCATTCACCCAAATCAACAGCTGGACGCCATTACACTCCTAACAAAATACTGTGCTATGATTGGTCGAGCCGCGATAAAGGCGCTTTTGTTATTTAGTTTAAAACAGAGGTGGTTTTGTCCCTAACTTCATATTTCTCATGTCTTTTTCTATAGGATAGAGGCGTTATTGTGCGTATTTTATTTAATAAAACCAAAGGCAAGTAGAAGAGTGTTGCCAAAAAATAAAATAAACATTCAGACCTTGAAATGGGATAGAAGCGCTTTTGAATCTATACCCCTCACATGTGAAATGGGGATGAAATTATTTTTTACGCTGCACCCCCTCGTGTGGGGTATCATTGAATAGGTCTACTAAAATGAAGGTAATGTTTCATACATAACTTTTTTATCAGGTATACCATCTGCGAAATACAGTTCGCCAAAGTGGCTTGCAATGTGACCCCTGCCATTTCTAAATTATGCAACGTAGAAACTTATAGTCTTCCACATTGATAGACCTTTATAAAAACTCTCTTTTAAAATTATTTCGAGTATAATGTGATTATAAATTTTTGAGTTATAGTGAGAAAACTGAAAAATACTTAAGACGTCCTAGTTCATAGGTCATTGACCTTAGAGAAAAATGATCTTAGCAAATAATCATACTTTAGTTACTTTCTATTTAAAAAAATCACACAAGAAACTTTGTGTTATATTGATATGACAAACTTCTTAAATTTAGCGCTAGGTGGCGCTGTTTGCAAAAACTAAAATAGCAATGATTAATATTCGATTTGATTCGTTTGTATAGATATATTAGACCTACTTAAGGAACCCTATAATACTGAGCATGGCCCGACATGCTCTTGGCCGGTTTTATGTTTTTATTATTATATATATTCTACCTTGAAAATCCTTTTTTGAACCTCAAAAACTTGGAAAAAATCTTGTAAAGGGCTGGGGGGGGGGTGAAGCCATAACTCAGAAAAGGGGTTACAAATAAATTAATATCTCGGAAGGGGGGGGTTCCGCAATTTTTCCTTCACAGGGGGGTTTCTACCCCTGCCCCGCTTCCCCCACACCCGCTTAATTCGACGTCAATTAATCCGAAGTCCTACTGAATTGGCACTAATTCCAGATGGGTTACATGGATGGTGCGTCTGATGGGCAAACTAATGTATTTCAAGAAAGTTTTAATGTGGGTTATGAGCAAGGTTTGGCTTTTGGATTGGAATTAGGCTTAAGGAAAGCTATGTCAAGGTAAGTAACTGTATTTAACATTTTTCTTTTATTTGATCTACTAAGGAATACATACAAGTTTTTTTAGCATTTTTGTCTCATTGCAGAATACAGCAACAAAGGACTGATTTACCAGAGCCACAAGATCCACATACTATAATTAATTGCCATTTTTGTACAAATGTTGTAAAAGCTCAAGAAAATATAGGCAATTTGTATAACATCCAGAAGGAGAAAAATACTGAATATTTATCAAGATATAAATAATACCTGAGAGGTTAATAATTTCAATTGTTTTTTTATGTTCTGTGGAATCTTTGATTATATAGTGATAGAAATTTGACATAAAATGTATGGAGCTTAATGGCAGATTTCTATCTCTAGTAGGGCAAATTGTGGATACATAGCATATTAATATTGGCTGAAATTGTTGCGTCATTAGCATGGCCGAACCCAGGGGGGGGGGGGGTGGCAGCTGCAAACAGCTTTTTATTCTTATCAGCATCTTCATTAACAATACAAAATAACTCCGCCCCTAAGGCGACACTCTAACTTAAATTATAACAGTAACATCTAGGAAGATTAAAAAAAGGAATATCGCTAAACAAAAGTGAAGCACTCATAGTAAGACGGCTCGCTAAAATGTACGGGCTGGTACGCACACATTCACATCCATAGTAAGACAAAAACCGCGAATACACGACAAATCTCGTGTGACGGTAGCACAGACTAATAAGCCTAAAAGACGCCTATTAGACGGACACCCGCGGTCACACAACATATGCAGTACCACTGCATATCAGCCGCCCCGCCCCCATTCGGTTCGTCACTCCGTAGGGTTTTTTTTCTGTAAAAAAAACCCTATTGTGCAGTGAAATGGTGCGGAATATGTACTATGTAGTACAACATTCAGTTTTAATCACAGACCAGTAAACTTCAAGACTCCGCATAAACAAAGTTTTGTATTCGAACGCAGTCGTAAAACGTTGGTGGGGTCAGGGGGGCGGACGGCGCGTTATGATTGGCCGGCTCAAAAGTTCGATGGTATGTTTCCTTATGATTGGTGCCGCTCGCTGACTGAGTGACGTTCCTATTGGCGGAGGGACGTCTGATATGCAGTGGTAGAGCATATGCGTTGTGACCGGGGGTGTCCAGCTAACCGGCGTCTAGAGGCTTACTGGTCTATGGTTTTAATAAAGACTGTAGTACATTTCACAGATATGTCCATATTTTCCATTTATGAATAATTTTGTTAATTTAAAATAGTGTATAGCAAAGGAAGTCTTTTTTTCGCCATCTTTTTCTGTTTCACGGTACTTCACATACCGCTACCTCGCTCTATTATAATCATGTGTGCTAGAGTTGGGGTACTAACACAAATATAATTTATCGATAAAATGCGAATGTTGTAAATGATTCCTATCTTTTTAATAATAAATACCTACATCAGAATCAGATCATCGTGCAAACTACATAATAACGAATACTCTACTTTAATTATCTGACAAACAGTTATTTCCAGAATAACTTCAACATGAATTTGAATTTAAATAATTACGTACGTACGTAATCATTTAGTTGATTTAATAAAAAGCGGTATAGACAAATATTAATAGGTATGTCAATGTTCGGCTTGCCTATTTAACAATGAAATCAAATTTAAGATCTGTAACGAGAATATTTTCGTTCTACGAAATAAACATTTTTTGTTTCCAAGACTTGTTTCCTGTCCGCCACTAAAAAACAGAACGTATGGACAGTTACACCAAAACAATTCAGTTCAACAACCGCATACGGCAACGCACGCATACATCCACAAATCCGCATAGTGCACTTCTCCCCGACCACCCCGCACCCCTTCCCACATGCCGCGCCGGCACCGGCCGGCTAGTATGACCTTGACTTGTTGCGTATGCGCCCCATACTATGGCCTGCTAGGTCACCGGACTTGACGCCACTGGATTTTTATTATTTATGGAGTGAAGTGAAAAGACGTGTTTACGTTGAGGAGGCACAAAGTGTGGAGGACCTACGCAATAAAATAAATACTGCTTTCAACTAAATTAAAAGTAAAAATGAGACAATCAATTTGTTAAAAAATAATTTAAGAAAACATGCACGATTATGTACCTATTGAGAGACGGACTCCATTTTGAACAGTAATTAAAATACACGCGAATTATGTAATTCAATCGGGTTGATTGGGTAAGTTTAATTGTTGTATATAGTTTATTTCAATTTTTTTAAGACAATAAAGCAGCACGAAATTTCAATTTAATTTATTATGACGGTCCTAAGCCCGTAAAGTATGAAGGGAAATTTTGAATCTACTTTTAAGGTTCCGTAGTTCCTACAAGGAACCCTTATAGTTTCGTCATGTCCGTCCGTCTGTCCTAATCCTTTACAGCTTAATAACTTCTCCAGTTTTAAACATAAGTAAATGAGATTTTGTTAAAAAAATAGTCTACATATAGATCTCAATTTTAAAAGAATGAAAAAATCGTAATTACGTATTTTAGGGGTGGCGCCCATACATGTGAAATTGGGATGAAAAAATTTTTTTCGCTGCATCCCCTCGTGTGGGATATCATTAAATAGGTCTACTAAAATGAAGGTCATGTTTCTTACATCACTTTTTTATCAGGTCTACGATCTGCGAAATATAGCCCACCAAAGTGGCTTCAATGTGTCCCCCTCCTGCATTTCTAAACTATGCAACGTAGAAACTTGTAATCTTCCACGTTGATAGACCTTTATAAAAACTCTCTTTTAAAATTATTTTGAGTATAATCTTAATATATATAAATCTCGTGTCACAATGTTTGTCCTCAATGGACTCCTAAACCACTTAACCGATTATAATAAAATTCGCACACCATGTGGAGTTAGATCCAACTTGAGAGATAGGATAGTTTAAATCTCAAATTATAGTCGCAATTTTAATTTATTGCTAATTATTTGTCTGTTATTATTTGACAGTCACAATTATCTGTTAACTCCAAATGATTCTAACAGATGTCGATACCTTTCGACTGGGTTGAGTAAGTAATGAATAGATGGCGCTGCTATGGTAAATCTACGAACGTGTCATATAAGCTACATTTTAACAGCATAATTACCACGTGTTGTTGACGCTATAAAATTAATTAAATTTATTTTGTAGTGAACGAAATACCGTATAATTGAATAGTACAAAGGCACTGCTTATTTCTATAAAAAATTTCCTCCAGCAGACCTGCGAGAGGTAAATTTGATCTCCAAAACTGATAGATGATAGATTTTAATGTTTTTTTTTTTTTTTTTTTTGTTCGAGTCCGGGTCCCTGCAGGGTTTGAATTAACAAATGGACCCGGTAGGTGGCGCTGCAGTCGTTGTGTCACCAAATTTGATTTGCTGAACAATTGATAACATGGGACGGACGGGACAGGACATGTGACATGGGGGACGGGACGGGACGGGACATGTGACATGGGGGACGGGACATGTGACATGGGGGACGGGACATGTGACATGGGGGTCGGGACATGTGACATGGGGGACGGGACATGTGACATGGGGGACGGGACATGGGACGGGACGGGACATGGGAAGGGACATGGGCCGGGACGGGACATGGGACATGAGACGGGACGGGACGGGACATGTGACATGGGGGACGAGACGGGACTTGAGAAGGGACATGGGCCGGGACGGGACATGGTACATGAGACGCGACATTGGACATGGGACGGGATGGGACATTTAACATGGGACGGGACTGGACATGGGGTGAGATAGTGGGATAGTGACTGGACTGGACTGGACTGGACGGTCCGAATAAAAGGATGGATGGATGGATGGATGGAACTGGACTGGACTGGACTGAATTAACAGGATCCGTCACGTGGGTTAGCAGAATTTAACGCGAGTGAAGCCGCGAATATTTATTTCTTCTGTACATCTGATTGTCGCCTAACTCCTCCTAAACAGCTGAACCGATTTGGATGAATTTTTTTGTGAATATTTCAATGGTTTCCTGGATGGTGTGAAAACACAATTGGATCCGGTAGGTGGCCCTTCTGTCTGTATGTCACTGATCTTCTCCTAAATGGCAGGGACGATTTTAATTATATGTGGCGCTGCTTTTCCGGGCAGGACGACGTCTGCCGGGTCCGCTAGTGTAATTATAAATTTTCGAGTTATAAAGAGAAAACTGAAAATACTTAAAACGTCCTAGTTCAAAGGTAATTGACCTTAGAGAAAAATTATGATAGCAAATAATGCACCTTTAGCTACTTTATATTTGAAAAAAATCACAAAAAGTATCATTGTGGTGTGTTGACATGACACACTTAAATTTGGCACTATACAGCGCCATCTAGCGGCTACTAACAACACTCTCTGAGTCGCCAACGCTGCCGTCTATTGCAAAAACTAAAATAGCCATGATTAATATTCGATTTGATTTGTTTGTAATTACACCTACTTAAGGAACCCTATAATACTGAGCATAGCCGGACATGCTCTTGGCCGGTTTTTTACGAAATAATTAATAATGAAATGTCATAGATATCACGACTACCTAGGTATTATATATTAATTATTACTAGATAGACATTACCTGCGCACACTGGGTACCTACTTAAGCGAGCGAGGTCATCGTCCTTATGGCGTGTTTATAATTTAAGAAAAATTTCGGACATTTTCAAATGAATGTTTTATTATATATTTTTTTTCATTTGACTATAATTTTTAAAAAGCTCACTTTCGACAAAAGCGGAAGGCAGAGGACCGAGTGTTGTGGCGCAATTTGGGAGAGGCCTATGTCCAGCAGTGGACTGCGATAGGCTGAGTTGATATATACACTTTCGGCTTGACCTCATAATCTTAATTTTAAATTTGGCTGGTCTTTAAAAACTAACCCTGTATAAGTCAATAATATTACGAGAAAAAATATTATTTTCTGAACTCATAATTTTAACTAGCCAGTTGATAGCCAGTGGCCGCGTTACGCGTGAATAAAAAAAGTAATTCTTACGTATTGAAAGACAATTCTAGTGTTATGGTATGTGAATTTCTTAAAAAAATACTATGTAAATGGGTGAATCTTGAGAATGGGCGTATTCAGTTGATTCCCTTGGCATATTTTATTTAAGTGAATTTCTTGCAAGTATTAATAAAACATGAAATATAGCTAAATTATAAACACTTTAATCATTTTGGCACCAATTTTGGCCAAGCAGTTCCAAAGATATACCACAATTTGCATTTTTATTAGGCAGGGGAATCAATAAAGACGACAGGGCGACAGGGGGACGACAGGAATCAAAATTTAAAAAACGTTGATTGAAATTTATGTTTATTATTAGTTTATCATAGTAAATCAAGACCGTTATTAGATATTTTTAAGGCATACTCTAAGGAACACTAAAAAAAAACTACTACAACAACATAATTATGTATTTTCTTAGATTTTCGTTTTTCTCTAGAGAAATTGTCTTAATTAAAAATCAGACTTTTTGCTCCATACATTGGCCATTTGGCACTTTTATAGTTGATAAAAAAACACTTGTTACAAAAAAAAAACAATTGACTACAAAAAAACTTATCGAAAAAGCGACTACAGAGTGAAAAGTCATTTTAGTTTCGGAAGTCGGTGGCAAAAATAAACAAACAAAACCAAAGACACCGACTTTTTTTCTGTTATTGGGCGGCAAACAAGCAGGCCTACCGGATGGTTAGTGGTCACCACCGCCTATGGACATCTGCAATAACAGTGGTGTTGCAAGTGCATTGCAATCCTAGAGACAAAGGTGAAATGTCTCATGTACCTGTAATTACACCAGCACACAACAAAGCTACTTGGTCGCAGAAATAGGTATGGTCCTAGGGTAGTATTTTTGCGTACGAGCTTCTTCACAAAGAGCTCTGCTATACTATAACTACGACGACTAAAACTTCCGAAATTAAAATCATTTTTCACTTGGTTGTCGCATTTTCGAATTTTTTTATTTAGAATGTTCATCCTTTCTGATCTCAATAAAATTTGAGATAGAGATAAAACGGGACTTTGTGTATGATAATTATAGAAAAACCGGTCAAGTGTGAGTCAGACTCACGCAGTAAGGGTTACGTACCACCCATCGACCTAATACCCATAGAAACTGATTTAATTTACGAGAGTTCATCAAAATACATCAACGCACCGTGCGCGAAATATGAATTTTTGCATCTCTTTCTTACGCAGGTACCACGTTTGCCCTATTTTTAGTATTTGTTGATAAACTACATAATATTCAATATATTCAAACCAAATTCAACGCTGGTATGTATTACCGTTTTGAAGATAGAGCAGGAACAAAAACGTTGAAAAAAATGTATGTTTTTCGAGGATTCTTGTATATATATAATAAATTATCTTCTTTTTATTACTTTATATGAC
The DNA here is from genome assembly GCA_949699075.1 of Asteroscopus sphinx. Lineage (NCBI taxonomy): Eukaryota > Metazoa > Arthropoda > Insecta > Lepidoptera > Noctuidae > Asteroscopus > Asteroscopus sphinx. The sequence continues at coordinate 10,659,056 of OX453019.1, forward strand.
TTTTTATTAATGATTAAAAAATAATATTACTATGTATTTGAAATAAACAATACTAATTGAAAGAAAACATTTCTGTTTTTCAAGGTAAATTAGGAAAACGTTGATTACCCTGGCGCAAATGCCAGGGGGATCAAGTCCAAGGGAATCAAAAAAAAGTATGTTTTTCGTCGATTTTGCTTAAAATAATATGATTATAATAATAACAATTAAATGACCAAATAATGGTCGCTTATGCGGTTCTATTTACTATACTAAACCATTTCTAAATGATCAATAAATAATTATAAATGCGGTCAGGGTAATCAACGACCTAGTGGAACAAAGTCAGGGGAATCAAATGTTTACCTTCGTAACTTTGAACTGGAGTGACGAGAGGTTCTACCTTCTTCCACGATGTTCGAAGCGCGACTAGCACTCGCATGTCGACATGGACGCAAACTTCTACAACGTTCCACTAATGATATACGTGTAGTTTTGTGACGCGCCAGTGGAATCAACGTTTAGCCCTGGACAAACCTTAGATATCTAATAACATAAATTGAAACTACGATAAACACACATACTATTTTTTTTTTCAATCTACAACTAATCCCCTAGCGGTTAGATTACATCAATAACTTAGTTTCTTTTCATAAGTCGGTGTTTTAAAAATAGTTTTCACAAAAAAAGTAGCGCGGACGCGCCAGGGGTATCAATTTTTAGGGCTTTGGATTTTTTTTTCGACTATATGTATCCAAATTAGGCACTATCACTATCGTGCCCCAGTTAGATCATAGATTTAAGTAACCTAAAAAGAATAGTGTGGGTCCAAGTTCTAATACTACGGGTAGTATTTCCCTCCGGACAGCGCAAAATGAGCCTCCCAAGATTCACCCAAATCTACAAGGTCACGCGTCCCGTGACTGTTAATCCCGTGATTAGCTGCCTTGAATGAAATGATGAGTTTAGAAAATCATATCTTTTCTTGTTTTATTGTCATTAGATATCGATATCCATCACGTCTATGAAGTTTCGCCAGGTAATTTGATTTAACCTTATAGAAATCTTGTCGATAAAAAACTTTCGATGTCCCGTCACTAGTTTGATTGAACTTGATTTATGACTTTTGAGTTGACCAATCATAACGCGCCGTCCGCGCCTGTCCCCCGCCAACATTTTACGATTGCGTTCTTGAGCAAAACTTTGTACATGAGGCGTCTTTTAGGCTTACTTGTCTGTGGACGGTAGTAATTGTCATAGTGTCACAAATAAAATAACAATAATTATATCTGGTGTGTTAAAATTCTGTCGAAATTTATAGTGGGTTTAGGATAGCCTAAAGTAAGATAAACCAATTAATGGAAAAGAAAAATGATTTATTAATGTATATGAAGCAGAGCTAACTCTTTTATAATTTCATAATAATAATGATGGATTCGGTTAAATGATTAAGTATAGTGTTGTCTGTGGCATTAATTTTTTTAGAGCATTTAGAGCCCAAAAACGTTGCATTAGATCTATTTGCGATCTACAACAAACGGATTCATGTAAGCGGTGTAAGCCACATTTTATTGATCTAAAAATTTTAACCCTTCCATGTGTATACATTTATGAAACAGCATTATTCATAAAATCAAACTCACAATTGTTTGAATTTTACACTAGACAATTTATAATGACAAGTTGTGCATCGTATTCAGTAAAACGCAACTATTACATGAGAGCATTTTTTGTATACCCCCGTGTATTGTAAATGGTCTTCCACTTTTATTGCGAAATATTACCGATATAAAAAGATTCAAAAAGAAACTTTACGAGATGCTTGTTGAAAAGTGCTACTACACGATTAGTGATTTTTTTAATGATAAGACACTGAATCCTCCGAAGTATTAGGACAAGCCAGCATAACTAAATAGTAAATTGGAGTGTAAATTGTGATTAAACGGTACTTGTTTTATAATAATTATGGTTATAGGTATATATAGGTGGTGTAGGTCTATAGGTATTCTATATATTTACAGTAAATAGATTGGACATGCTTATAAATTATATTAAAAATTGTTGTTTAGTTATTACTGTAGGTATATTATGTTATGTTATTTAATTAAATTATGATTGTATGCCTCAATGGCGGGACATGGCTGATTCTGTTAATAATTTGTATAAATCTTATGAACCTGTGATCCACAATAAATGAATTTGAATTTTTTTAAATGCTTAATTTTTTTTATTAGAGCGGTACATTGAAAATGTAGTAAGTACAAATGTTTCTGAAGAAGAGTCATCATTATCATCATTTCAGCCGAAAGACGTCCACTGCTGGACATAGGCCTCCCCCAAGCATCGCCACAACAACCGGTCCTGCGCCTTCCGCATCCAGCGGATTCCCGCGACCTTCACCAGGTCGTCGGTCCACCTTGTGGGGGGCGTACCCACGCTGCGCCTTCCAGTACGCGGTCGCCACTCCAGAATTTTACTGCCCCATCTGCCATCCGTTCTGCGAGCAATGTGCCCCGCCCACTGCCACTTAAGTTTGGCAATTCTTCGGGCTATGTCGGTTACTTTCGTTCTCCTGCGAATCTCCTCATTTCCGATTCGATCACGCAGGGACACTCCGAGCATAGCCCTCTCCATTGCCCTTTGAGTGACTTTGAGCCTTCTTATCAGGCCCATTTTGAGCGACCACGTTTCAGTACCGTAAGTAAATACTGGCAACACACTCTGGTCAAAGACTTTCGTCTTGAGACACTGCGGTATTTTGGACGAGAAGATATTGCGTAGCTTCGACACACTATCACTATGATAGCAGAAAAACCCCCGACGTGCTGGACATCGTAGTCCATAATGGACTACACTGCCAGATCACACAAGAGGTCATAGACGACGAGCTACGATCCGATCATCTGCCTGTGCTCGTCGTCCTGGATGGAATGCCGACTAGACTCGCACCTCCTGCGCCAAGTCGAAAAATGGACTGGACTCTTTTCAAAGAAAAGCTGGAGACCACTACGCCGACTCGGCCTATCGTCACGACTGCCGACGTAAACGAGCTAGCTGTAGGTATCACCGCTTGCATCCAGAGCGCCTACAAATCGGCGACAAAAATCATCACGCAACCAGAGACGCTGGGCGCCCCTACCCACTGGTATAATGCGACTGATCGCCGAAAAGAGGCGCCTACGCAAGCGGTGGCAATACATAAGATGCCGGAATATGAAAACGCAGCTCAACGCGTTAGCCGAAAAGGTGACGGCCGAGCTCAAGGCATATAGCACGGAGACCTGGGAGGCCATCATTGACGCAGCCGAAGGCGACTGGCCGGCGGCACACAAATTGTGTCGCCAGCTAACGAATACCCCAGCTCCGGTGCGCCCGCTAATTGACAGCGACGGGGCGTACAGATACACTGCAGCAGACCGGGCAGAAATCTTCGCCGAGCACCTGGAGCGTCAGTTCCAACCGAACCCGACCGACGATATGGAGCACGTCGCAACAGTCGAGTCACACCTTAGAGAGTACTTCTCCACGCCGATAGCTCCAGAGGAAGACCCAATATCTTTTTCTCCAAGCGCGGTCAAACGCGCCATCCTAAAGACGAAGCCAAGAAAAGCCCCTGGTGCCGACGGCATCACCAACACAGCTCTGCGCCACGTACCACTACGAACAGTGGCAGCATTGGCGCGCCTGTTCACGGGAATAATGCGCACGGGGGCTTTCCCAATGACGTGGAAGGAAGGGCGCGTCATTATGCTTCCAAAACCGTGGAAAGATACCTTGAAGCCGGAGAGCTATCGGCCCATCACTCTCTTACCGACCACCTGTAAGGTGTTTGAATCCCTCCTGTTGCGACACCTCACACAGCATATCACACCGCGACCGGAACAGTTCGGGTTTCGCGCGGAACACAGCACGACGCTCCAATTGTCAAGGATACTGCACCTACTTACAGCGGCGGTCAATAAGAAGGAACACGCAGATGCAGTATTCCTTGACATGGAAAAGGCATTCGATCGAGTCTGGCACACCGGTCTGCTTTACAAACTGGCGACGTCGAGTACGCCCCGCCGTATTGTTAAAGTGGTCTCCTCTTTTCTTACAGACAGGAAAATCAAGGTGGTGGTCGACGGCGCGCTCTCAAGCGCGCGCCCGGTGGCAGCGGGAGTACCGCAGGGGAGCTGCATCTCGCCCGCGTGTTACTCATGTTACACTGACGACATACCTACACCACTCCCGACGCGACGCTCGCGCTGTACGCTGACGACGCCGCATATGTGACGATTTCGATGAACTGGAAGAAATGGAGGTTGTCGGTTAACGTGAGTAAGACGCAGGCCCTTCTCACCGGGAATGCCGCCCACCCACCACCGTTGAAGCTACAAGGAGTCGACATCGCGTGGTCTCCCCAGGTAACGTACCTAGGAGTCACTATAGACCGTCGACTCTGCATGGGACCGCACGTCCGCAAGGTCGCCGCCAAGGGTAGGACAACCCGCGCTTTGCTCCACCCAGTGCTCTCATCTCGCCTCTCGCTGCGGACCAAGCTGGGTGTGTACAAAACATACATCCGCTCCCAGCTCACATAAGACCGCCCCAGCTTGGCTCGCCCTCACTAGCGAGACCAACAAGAAAATACTTCGCGCTCAGCAATCAATGGCGCTGAGAAAAATAGTTGCTGCCCCTCGCTATGTGAGGAACCATGCCATCCAGTGAGACCTCAAGATTGAGAGCCTGGATGATTTCACCGCGCGCCTGGCGAAGATGTTCGCGCGTGCTGACGCGTCGGCTTGGCCCCATGTCAAGGACCTGGCGCCCTGGCACGCGCGGCCTCCCGACGCCAAACGCTACCCACGTGACCTCATTGCGGACGATGCTTCCCCCCCACCGGACTGACGCCTGAGTAAGTCATAACATGTAACACGTGACTTACTCAAACACAGAGCACTCCACACCCAGAACATGCACCCCAGCGCGCAACGTGTGCTAAGTTAATATAGGCACGGAGCGCGCTAAGCAGACATACATAACTGTACATGCTTCTATACACACACGCAGAATGCGCGTCGCGGGCGCGCACTTCATGCGTTCACATGGGCGGTGTTACTCACAGTACAAACCGCCTATACATACGAAACGGCCCCTTGCTTGGATCGTGATTGGCTTGTTCTGATTGCGTTATAAGCTTGGGTCAACATTTCCCTGTAGAGGGCGCCAAACAAGTCGACGCCTATTTCGCTGGTCAGCATCTGCTGGGCTTCCCTCGGGGCAACCGGGGGTTCCACCTGGTAGGGCCGGACCGCCAAGGCGTCGTGAAGAAACGCACCCGTGAGAACGGTGTGCGTGGCGCTCCTACAGGTACATTCATAGCAACCATACACATAGCTGTGATGCAACCTGCTCTCACGACAGGCAGCACACAGCATTAGGTTTGGGCATACCCTCGTGGGTAGGCCCCCCACAAGGTGGACCGACGACCTGGTGAAGGTCGCGGGAATCCGCTGGATGCGGAAGGCACAGGACCGGTCGTTGTGGCGATGTTTGGGGGAGGCCTATATCCAGCAGTGGACGTCTTTCGGCTGAAATGATGATGATGATGATAGCCCAACACAAGGACATGCCCGTTGTCACGGGCATAGATCGATCCCTCGGGAAAGGGATTTATCCCGTGTCCCGATCCTCGCGCCCCCTGGCGGGGGCTTCGGGAAGACCCCAGAGGTGCGCTCATTAGTTATTTGACCTCAGCGCGGATTTAATAAGTCAAAGAAGTATTATTTTATCTGTGGTGCGCAATCAAACAAACAATAAAGAATAATCCCCGTCGGGTAAGCGTTGCTATACATATTATTAGTCTTAAGTATTTACTGTTATACTGTGTAATTTACAGGAAAATATAGCTGGTATTCTTTTTGCTATATTATTACTGTGTTATTAATTTCAGGTTTAAATTAATTGTGGTGAAAAATGTTCATCATAATTAATTTCTTGTGTTATTTCTCAAAGAATAATTATTTTCGTAAAGAAAATAATAGGTGATCAAACGAACTTACATGTGATGTTCGATCATTATTATACGAAGGGCTTCGTTCGAAGATATATGTATTAACCATGCAGCTTTCTCGAGTTACTCGGCAACTGAACGCAATTTTCAGAGCTAAAACTAAACGTAATTATAAGTACATTGTCTGTGTCCTTACGTCAACTGTCATTCTTTTTAGAGTCGTGTAAGGTCTTCTCAATTTTACCGGGGGTGGGACGGGTAGGGTACATATATCTTCGAACGAAGCCCTTCGTATAATAATGATCGAACATCACATGTAAGTTCGTTTGATCACCTATTATACTACAGGCTTCGTTCTCGATATATGTATTAACCATGCAGATGTTTAGAGAGATGGTAAACTTGAGATGAACCTTAAAATCATTATGGATTCCTATTGAATAAACATTTGTTATGGAATAAACATTTGTTATGGGGTACGTTCACTTACTACGCACTCAGTGTGAAAGTCGCCCGGTGCGAATATCGCTCGATCATTGACGATTTTCTCAGAGTTACTGAACGACTTCGGGCGACCTCATGAAACTGACACTAGAACAATGAAGCACTGACAATTATGACAATCGAAACCTCAAATTATCTGTCATTTCATACTATTATCTGTCAACATGACAGCAGGGCGTCTTTTACCCTACTATTTCACGGGGTGACCGGTGCGATCGCCCGACGACGCCCGCTCACAATACTGAACGGTTTGGTGTGAACGCCCGGACGATCACTCCGAGTAACTGAACGACCTAAAAACGCTCCGGGCGTCGTCCGCCGTCGTCCGACGATAATACTGAACGTACCCATGGAATCACATTGTTCTATTTAGAACCACTTAGATTCTTCTCTATGATTAAACATCTATAGAAATTCCAACGTTAATAATCTTAGAAAGTAAAAATGTTAATGATCAGTCTTATTTGCTATAAGAACAGGAAAGTGTTTTCTACTCGTGGCACTTATGATGTTTGAGATCAACAGTGACTAAGATAGTACTACTAGTAAATAAAATTATTTTTATTTATTCAGCACAGCATGGGCTAAATCCCCTGAATTAAAAATGGTTGGTCATAAACATTTTTGAAAATGTTTATGAGTTATTTATCCAACCAGCACTCTTTCTGATTACATCTAATAAGTTCCTTTTGACTTAGCTTTGGACGTAGAGGCGACGCATGTAGCTATTATGTCCTGAAAAGCCACTCATATAAATATACCGCACACTGAGAGTACTTTAAATCCATTTACCAATGGTAGAAGCAGAAAGCAGTTTTATTTTTTATTTTTTGATAATTAGAAATAGTTGTCATGCCCTCTATAGAGATATATATTGAATCATGTAATCACACAATTTGTGACTTGGCAGGGCAAATCAATTTTTATTTAATTTTTTATACACATTGTTATTGATCATCGTAATCATACTATGTAATTAATGGCAATATTGGCTCAAACATCACTCAGTGTGAGCTATAATACTATTATATATTTTAATCTGATAATTATTTTTAGTTCTACTCATAATAACTTTGTAAAATAAATATATTTTATTTTTATAACGTTATTTTAGATATTTTAGTAAATAATAAAGTTTGTGCTCATTCAGCTGTACTTAGTAGAAGCAAAAACCACCAGCGTTTTGACATACTACATCAAGACTTAATGCTTTATTAGGAGTCCAGTTTTGTAAATACACTTAGAACTTTATTTGGATCCCATGTTGCTTGATATTTTGCCAACGCTGGTTTGGACTTATGTCCTTTAAAGGGTCTCTTTGTACAAGCATCCTCCCCAATTTTAGAGCCCTACAAAGATAGAGCTGACTTATGAGAGTTTAAGTTTGAGGTACCATAGGCAGCCCCAGAATAAAATGATTTTGTTAGAAAATATGTAATAAATGGTAGAGATGGAAGTAAATGTATCTAAACTGTAATGATACCAGGGTTGTGAAGGCCAGTGGGGCCTGACCATGATACCTGTAGCCTTTTAGTATTTTATAGGCATCTGAATATATAAAACAGTCGGGTTAGTTACACCATTTATAGGTCAAGAATGGCTGAACCGATTTTGATGAAATTTGGCGTACAGATAGAACATAACCCGGATTAGTGTATAGGCTACTTTTTATCCCGGGAAGATGAACAGTTCCGGAAGGGTGCACGATAAACGATATTCACGCGGGTGAAGTGGCGAGCATAGACTAGTAAATAAATAAAATATTAAATTGAATGGACAAAAGGCAAAGAAATATTCTGTCCAAGACAGAATATTTGGATTTTGTCGCCAACATGCATAGAAAATACATTTAGAATTAGTGCGGGATGCAAATAATCTATTTTAGGTTCTCCCAGTTCAGGTACAATTGAAATGTCACAATATTTAATTCCCATTCTGTACTGATATTATCAGCCCAGCATTGCAGATCTAATTTTATTTCTGAATGTAAGTTTACTTTTACATTATTTATATTTATATTGCTTTCCTATTTTATTTGATTACATTGGAAATATATGCCCGTTCTATAGATTAAAATGTAACCATATTTTATACCACATTTTATAAAAATAAAGTTATAATAACATGTATGTAAAGATATATTTTTTTTTGTTTTTTTTTTTTTGTTTTAATAAAATATTTCAATATGTATATATTAATAAGAGAATGTAGCAAATAAAGGGAATAATTATGTAATTTTGTTTGTTTTTTGTTTGAACTATCATGACCTCTTGTGCAATAAAGAGGATAATAATAATTATTATTTTGACTTATGATGTTCTTAAAATTTGGTAGGTAACACCAACCATATGGTACCACAGTAGTGGTAGTGTGCCTAGGTGCCCCTGAGCAGGCTGTAATTAATATTCTAATTAACTTTGCTAGATCTCTTATAATACAACTTTTCAGGTCTAAGTACTTTTGGACAGACTTTTAATGTTTAATACTTTGCCTGTAGGCAATATTGCAATGTCATATTTCTTGTGTCAGACACAAAACTTTGAATTTAATTTATCAAGACTGATGGTACTATTATGCTTTTATCAAAATAAATAACAAATCTCAAGCACTAAGAGAGCTAATATTTCTTTAATATTCTCTAAACATGTTGATTACTAGATGCGTCACCACAACTTTCATGATTATTAAGTACAGAACCCAAGCTATAAGGGAGGGCAGTAAACTCATACAATTGAGACCTGTAACAGAGGTTCATCTAGTAAAGGCTCCAGCCTCTATAACATATGTTAAGTGAATATTGATGTTAATATCCTTAATGTGCTGGAGAAATAAATATTTTTATTATTAGTATTAATAAATATGATTTCTTCAAATAAATTATTGCCACGTAATCTCTCGAAGACAGTGGTAATGTTGCCATCCTATAGTCCCCCATCTTGAAATGAGATGTGTCTACAAATCATTACAAATGTATTCAGAGACAAGTTTAATATGAACTTTCTCGTAAACTGCCTCGTTGGTCTAGTGGTTGCAGGCGCGACTGCTGAGCGTGGGGTCCTGGGTTCGATTCCCGGGTCGGGCAAAGTGTTATTGGGTTATTTCATTAGGAAATTCTCAGTAGCAGCCCGGAGTCTGGATTTGTGCCCGGTCAATTGCAATAGGCTCGCTCCCTATTACATGGGACTATAACATAACTGGCGAAATGTGGGTGTAGTATACACCTCTGCCTTCCCCTTCGGGGAAATACAGGCGTGATGTTATGTTATGTTCTCGTAGGTACACTAAAATTATATTTTGGAATAAAAATATATGGCATGGCTTGTAAGGGGATATACACCTAATTTTATTATATTGCAGATAGCTATATATAGTATATCACTATCTTTCTCAGCTGATTTTACTGAAGCAGGTACTGGCACAAAATTCTAATGAGCCTTCTATACAATGGTAATTAGGTAACCTTTGATATAGTTAAGTATGGACTTGTCTTTGCAAATTTAATTCCAGCAAGGTAAAAAGTCTGCTAGCCTTCTGGCATGACTTACTTCAATGTTCGAGCAGAAGTTTTCTTCTGGTAGGCTTTGGTTTTCTTGACCGTGGACTGATAATGCTGGCTGTGATGTTCCCGGGCCTGCATTGAGGACTGGGTGTACATACCTAAACCTAAGTTAAGTTTCCCTTATGATTTGTTGTAAGTTTGACTGACCGCTTTATTGACAAATTTTCAAAACTTTGATCTTGTCACTAAGACTAGTTTCCGACATATACTACAGGGAAGTTGGTCCTTGATTTTGTATGGACACAATTTAAATCCATAACTATATAAATAAATATTCTTAGGACATTTTACACAGCACTATCTAAGCCCAAACTAAGCAGAGCTTGTACTGTGGGTACTAGACGATGGATATATCCATCAGGATCCTTCCAGCATCACTAAGTACCTAGTGAGATCAATTTCAATCGGTCTACTGTATCGTTACCAACAACAGTGATAATGCATTACTTACTATAGACAGTTTTTGTGTCTTTAAGACATTTTTCAAAATATAGCTCCAAATAAAAGCTAAGTCTCTATTTATAGGACCACATTTTGGCTTATCTGGCATAAGATGTGGCTTATCTGCTAACAATACCTCATAGCTTATTGTTGGTGCTGCTGAGGTAGGCTCAGGATCAACCGTTAGGGTGGAGATAGTATTTTCCGCTAACAGAGGTTTGGGTTCTTTTGGAACCCGATCTGGTCATCCTGGTGGTGGTGTCCATACCACTGAAAAATAGATCGTACAAGTGATTGATAAAACTGCTTATTAAGGTCTCACGGACCTAACATAAGAGTAGAAGGATCTCGTGCGTATATCTCGTATAAGCCCCGAGACGAATGAGCACGTCAATGTATCTCGTACACCACCCGTGTCAACCGGTACAAAGGTTACGAAAAACCCTTGCGGCCTTACCTACTATAAAAGCTAGTAGCCGTACCGGTGTAATAGCAATCACAAGACAATGTATTATTACCTGGAACACTAAAAAAATGTCTATCACTTTTATTTTATGACGAATAATGTTTGTCTTTCCGACGACGCTTTATATTTTGGTTGAAATATAGTTTTAACACTCAATTATTTAAATAAACACAGAGAAACACAGTAACAGTTGCCGCGCAAACGAAAAGAATGACAGTTGACGTAAGGACACAGACAATGTACTTATAATTACGTTTAGTTTTAGCTCTGAAAATTGCGTTCAGTTGCCGAGTAACTCGAGAAAGCTGCATGGTTAATACATATATCGAGAACGAAGCCTGTAGTATAATAGTATATTTTTTATTACTTTAAATTCAGTACCAAGTTTTGAATAACTTGGCTTGATATTGCCTGCTGTAAAATTGTCTAATTAAACGTCCAATTTATCAAAATATTAATGTTGATAGGTATTGGCCTATAATGTATTAAATAATATTAAATTCTTATTTGTAATTCGAGTAGATTCTTTATGTTTTTAAAATATGAAATATAACTAATTTTATATTCCAATTTACAGAAAGTACCTAGTTATATTTAAATTAATATTAAAGTTGTAATTAAATTCTTAAGTTTGTTATGAATAGATTTCCATATTAGATAAATAGATTAAATAAATACTGTTATTAGAACCTATATTGCTTACCCATAAAAAGTGATTGTAATTAGGTCATAAATAAGTTTCTACAATAAAAGTATTAAGTAGTAAGATTATATTATAATACTAGCTTTTACCCGCGGCTCCGCTCGCGTTAGAGACTGGTATCCCCCCGTGACAAATCCTGTTAATAATTAGATGTTTTCCGGTAACTATTACAAAACTGTAAATGTCTGTTTGTTTGTTTATTCAAGCATCACGCAAAAACTACGGGTTAGACTTGTAAACAGGTATGCATTTTATGAAAAAAGAAAACGATTCCTGTAGGATGAATTGAAGAACCACGGAGTGAAGCCACGGGCAAAGTCCTGTCCAGTCCAATCCAGTCTGATCCAGTTCGATCCAGCCCGATCCAGTCCGATCCAGTCCACTCCATCCCAGTCCCAGTCCCCTCACTCACTCACCCACTCGCCCACTGTCTCGCCCACTCGTCCACTCTCTCGCCCACTCGCTCACTGGCCTGTCACCCACTTGCCCACTCACCCACTCGACCACTCCCCCACCACACGCCCACCTCTCGCCCACTCTCCCACTCGCTCACTTGCCCACTCGTCCACCCGCCCACACGCCCACTCTCCCACTCGCCCACACGCCCACTCACACACTCACCCACCTTTCGCCCTCTCGCCCACTCGCGCACTGGCCTGTCACCCACTTGCTAACTTGCCCACATCGCGCCCACCTCTCACTCACTCGCCCACTCACCCACCACTCGCCCAGTCACCCACTCGTCCGATCGCCCAAACGGCCACCACTCGCCCACTCTCCCACGTGCCCACTCGCCCATTGGCCCACTGGCCCACATGCCCACTCGCCCACTGGCCTGTCACCCACTTGCCCACTCGCCCACCAATCGCCCACCTCACGCCCACTCTCCCACTCGCCCACTCGCCTACCTCGCGCCCACATCTCGCCTACCTCTCACCCACTCGCCCACTCACCCACTCGCCCAATCGCCCGCTCGCCCACTCACTCACTCACTCACTCACTCATCCAGCCATCCATCCATCCATCATCGTACATTACTAACCGCTCGCTCGTGCAAATAAATGCGTAGAAGCTTCGATTCTGTCTGACGCACCCCACGAATTAAATTTTTTCTGTCTTTCTTTCTTTCTCAAAACCCATACCAGTTTTAAGTCATCATCAGCTTTCAAACAAAAAAAGATTCATCAAAATCGGTCCAGTAGTTTTAGTGTGATGCTGGAACAAACAAACAAACAGACATTTACAATTTTATAATAGTTAATATTAAGATGGATACAATATAACAACGTTTAGGTAATTCTAACATAATTTTATTGCTTTTCATACAAAAATTTTGAGAAATCGCAATTTAGAGGTAGCTTCCAGTCCTTGTCTGTAAGTCGAAAGATTCTGATTTTCGGTTGGCTCAAAAGAGTGCTTTTCCAAGATGATGCCACCTACATACGACCAACGATGTCAATCTAAATAGATGTCGCGGTCCAAACACTCACTGTGTTCAACTGAACTGTACTGCATAACGTACACATGCCGTGCACCTTGTTTAGTGTGACACTAAGATTTGTGAAGTGCAGAGCGGAGCTTGACTCACTCAAAACAATTGTAGTACGTTACTGAATACTGATATTAAGCTTGAATAATAGGTAACGACAAATAATAATAAAAACTAGATTATTACTTTGCTTTTACGTACCATTACAACAATTTGAACAGTTTTTTATCTGCACTTGGTCAAGTCCAATAATTTGACTCGCCCAGCGAGCGTAAGCAAGACGGTGAGTACCAGTGACTATCTATCTCGTATTTTCTTACGGCCGGGCGCCGCGCGTTGAAAAGAGATAGCGTTACCGCATCATAGAATAAATAATGTAAAACTGTTAATAGGTAAAATATGAATGCTCTTCAGTAGTTATTTAATAACTTAAGATAATAGTTTTATTTTATGCTATCTTATTTATAAGTTATATTAAATAAGTTTGTAAATAATAAAGTATTTTTCTTAGGTTTGTTCGCGATCACTACACATCCTATTCTACTAATATTATAAACGTGAGTTTGTGAGGATGTATGGATGTATGGGTGTGTGGATGTATGGATGTGATGATAAAATTAAAATAAAAATGAAATTTGGCATACAGATAGAACATATTAATATATTAGCTACTTTTTATGTTATCTTGTCTTATCTTATATCTTAATAACTATTATAAAATAGTTTGTTAGAGCATTACTCTAAAACTACTGGACCGATTTTGATGAAACTTTTTGTGATTGTAAGCTGATAATTAGACTTAAAAAACTGGTATGGGTTTTAAGAAAGTAAGAAAGAAAAACCGGCCAAGAGCATGTCGGGCCATGCTCAGTATTATAGGGTTCCTTAAGTACGTGTTACAAACAAATCAAATCGAATATTAATCACGGCTATTTTAGTTTTTGCAATAGACGGCAGCATTGGCGACTCAGAGAGTGATGTCAGTAGCCGCTAGATGGCGCTATACAGTGCCAAATGTAATACACGGCACTTGACGGCAGCATTGGCGACCCAGAGAGTGTTGTACGACGCCGCTAGATGGCGCCAAATTTAAGAAGTGTGTCGTCAACATAACACAAAGTTACTTTTTGTGATTTTTTCAAATAGAAAGTAGCTAAAGGAGCATTATTTGCTATGATCATTTTTCTCTAAGGTCAATGACCTTTGAACTAGGACGTTTTAAGTATTTTTCAGTTTTCTGTCTATAACTCAAAAAATTATAATCACATTATACTCGAAATAATTTTAAAAGAGAGTTTTCACAAAGGTCTATCAATGTGGAAGATTATAAGTTGCTACGTTGCATAGTTTAGAAATGGCAGGGGGGGGGGACACATTGCAAGCCACTTTGGCGGGCTATATTTCGCAGATGGTACACCTGATAAAAAAGTGATGTATGAAACATTACCTTCATTTTAGTAGACCTATTCAATGATACCCCACACGAGTGGGTGCAGCGAAAAAATTTTTTTTTTCCCCATTTCACATGTATGAGCGCCACCCCTAAAGAACGTAAAAACTATTTTTTTAGTCTTTTAAAATTGAGATCTATATGCAGACTATTTTTTAACAAAATTTCATTTACTTATGTTTATAACTGTAGAAGTTATTAAGCTGTAAAGGATTAGGACAGACGGACAGACGAACGGACATGACGAAACTATAAGGGTTCCTTGTAGGACTTCGGAACCCTAAAAAAGAACTGACTGGACCGGACCGGACTGGACTGGACTGGACCGGACTCTACCAAAATCGACCGAACTCGACCTAATTAAATTTAATGTTGCTTGTATAGATTAATATAATTTGACGCACAGAAGGCACAAAATAGTAGGTAACATCATAAGAATGATGCAATGACCAATCTGCATATTCGCTACTCTATGGCAACCGAGTACGTCCCCACTCTGCCCACAGTGACCGCGCTTTGGACATGATCTGTATCCAGTAGGCGTAGCATGACCAATTCTATGTCTATTCTTCCAAGAGTAGACAAAGCTCTTACTATACGTCAAGATATCTCTTCTTCTCGAGCATGAGGCGACCCGTCGACTCGGGTTTCTACGTAGACAAAGTAACAGATCTTTTTCCATAGCAACGAGAACGTAGCTAGTGCCGTACAAATTCTACCAAATCCTACCATATTATTACGTTTCGTTATCTAAATATTCGTGGTATACGAACTAAAACTAATGATGTATACTCTAATATATTATTATGTAATTACAATATTATCGTTTTTACTGAAACTTGGCTAAATTCTAATATACATAATAGTGAATTCATTGACTCTCGATACAATGTTTATAGAAGAGACCGTTTATGTTCTAAGGGTTCCAAATTGGATGGCGGTGGTGTTTTAATTGCGGTTTCTTCTAACTTGCCATCAGTAAGGGTATTTAATTGGGAAAGTGACTTAGAAGACATGTGGATCAAAATCGAAATCAGTCTGAATAATGTTGTTAAATCTATTTCTTTATGTGTCGTTTACCTACCACCGCCAGTCAAACAAGAATCCTTAATTAAATTTTTTGACAATGTTAACCATATTGTAAACTTTGAGGACGATGTTATTATATTAGGCGACTTTAACTTGAGTTCTATAGGATGGCTTAAACAAGGCGACAGTTCTTATACTCTTCCTGTAAATTACCACAACAATTTGGGACATTCCTTGGTTGACTTTATGTCACTGAATAACCTCTCTCAGTTTAATAGTATTCTTAATGAGGATGACAAAATATTAGACTTAATTTTAAGTAATCTGCCACTATGTTACGTAGAAAATGCTCCCCAATTACTGAGTCGACTTGATCGAAAACATCCTCCGTTGCTCTTATATGTACCCTTTGTTGATACTAAATACCTACGCCCTAAACACAGAGCTGACTTTAATTTTTTTAAAGCAGACTATAAAAACATAATTTTAGAGCTAAAAAATACGAACTGGTTAGAGTTGTTCAGTGATATGAAAGATATAAATATAATGGTATCTAAATTTTATGAGATTCTTACTAATATTGTTGTAAAATTCGTCCCTAAACACGTGCCCAAAAGGTCCAAATACCCCCCTTGGTTTAGTTTTACACTTATAAAACTTTTGTCAGAAAAAAACAAATGTAGAATAAGATATAAAAAATTTCATAATCCTAGGGATAAATATGAATTTGAAGTCTTGAGAGGCCATTGTCAATTATTATTACAGAAAAATCTTAGTGAGTACAAAACAAGGATAGAATCTAATATATCTAAAAACCCTAAGCAGTTCTGGCGTTATATTAAAGATAAACGAAAAGGTAGAACTACTATCCCATCATCAGTCCATCTTAACAATACCGTTGTCGCTACTGGGGCTCAAATTGCAGATACCTTTGCCACCCATTTTTCATCGGTTTTCTCTAGTAATAGCCAACAATTGACACCAGTTGAAACTTTCATTACTAATAACTCATATATCTCTCTACTTCATTTTAATGAAATAGATATATGTAATAAAATAAAAAAGCTTGATATATTTAAGGGTGCTGGTCCTGACAATATTCCCCCAGTTTTTATAAAACGTTGTGGGCCCGTGCTATCACTACCCTTACGTATTTTATTTAACTGCTCTTTAAAATGGGGTGTTTTTCCAGAAGAATGGAAAAAAGCCAGGATTGTCCCCGTGCATAAGAAAGGTGACAATTCAGATGTTAAAAACTATCGACCGATATCAATTCTTTCCTGTTTCCCTAAGATATTTGAATCCCTAGTATGTCCAGCTATTTCGCTCCACGCTAATTCATGTATCTCAACACATCAACATGGGTTCATGTATGGTCGCTCCACTGAAACTAACTTGGTAACATACTTAAACGATCTTTCACGAGAACTTGATAGTGGACGTCAGGTGGATGCCATTTACACAGATCTAAGCAGTGCTTTTGATAAAGTTGATCACTCTCTGTTAGTAAGAAAACTGGAACTAATTGGTATTGGTGGAGCTTTGTTGCGATGGCTGGAGTCTTATCTGTCAAAACGATCTCAGTTGGTTGCAGTGGGAGGATTTGAATCTCGCTCTTATTATGCTACTTCAGGAGTTCCGCAAGGGTCTCATCTTGGTCCCATACTTTTTCTCATATTTATCAATGACCTCACCTCTAATATTAAATACTGCAAGTTCTCCATGTACGCTGATGATCTTAAAATCTATAGAACTGTCGAAACTTACGAAGATATGACACACATTCAAAACGACCTAAAGAATATTAACCTCTGGTGTATTAATAATGGTATGATCCTTAACGTCTCCAAATGTAATCACATTACATTTACTAGGAAAAAAAATCCCTTAACATTTGACTTCAAGCTGCAGGGTAAAAAATTGGAATCACTTTGTGAAGTTAAAGACCTAGGAATTATCATTGATAGCAAACTGCGGTTCACATCCCATATTGACTCAATAGTAAAAAAGTCAGCTCAGATGCTCGGCTTTCTTAAACGCAACTCTAACGGTTTTAAGCGACCTCAAACCAAGCTACTTCTATACAAAACATTGGTTAGAAGCAATTTAGAATATGCTTGTACAGTGTGGAGTCCTTCCTATACCGTTCATTCTCAGCGTATTGAACGTATACAACGTTCATTCACACGCTCCGTAGCTTTTAATACCCATGGTATATCCCACAGATGTCCTTACGACCACCGGCTATCGTTCTTTAAAATGACATCGCTGCGTAACCGTCGTATAATGCATGATACTATATTTTTGTATAAAATTCTCAATGGGAAAATCGACTGCAGCCAACTTTTAGCACAAATTCCCTTAACAGTTCCCCGTAATGTACCCCGTTCCGCCGTAACCAAAACTTTTTGCCTTCCATTCTGTCGCACAAATATTGGTGCACACGGTCCTCTTAATCGAATTTTCAGTCAATTTAACACACTCAGTCATCATCATAGTTCTAAATTAGATATATTTCATGACACCTTGGGTGGCATTCGAAAAATCTTATTTGAATATTTTCGTGTAACTTCATGACATTGTTTCTCTTTATTTTTATTGTATTTTTATTGTATAACATCCTGCTTGTAAGTTTTACTTAATCGTCTTATAAATTATTGTTTAGTTTAATTTTGCAGAAAACGTTGTCGTATTTTTAGTTTTTATAACAAGGTTCCGTTTATTTTTGTACTTCTTTTAAAAACTTTATTTTTATTTTTGACCGGGTAAGCATAATGATAAAACAGCTCCTATGAATGTTATGTACGCCTTTAATTTGTTTAAGCATCGGATAATATACCTGTAATATTAGAATAAGATAATGTCTGATGTTTATAACTGTTGGTGTATTATTAATAATAAATAAATAATAAATAAATAAATAAATAAATCTAGAAAAAAGGTGAATCGAATAAGTTTTGAAACATTTTGTACGTAATTCAAAGCAACAACAATACGCATTTTGTAGTCATGAATGTCAAGGTCGAAGGATGCGTTTTACAAATTAGTGATGCCACTCGAGTCCGATTTTACCACTCGTGTCATTCGAGTCATTTAACAATTTTACTCGAGTACTACTCGAGTGATCGAGCCGTCGAGTCACTCGAGTGGTTCACGAGTCACTCGATCACTCGCCTCTAACGAGTCACCTGTCATAATACTTGAATTAATTATTTTTTCATTTTGCCAATAAGTTAAGGCTTAATAAAACGACAAGTTTGAAGTTTTATTTCAATACATCGCCAGTCTTCCAAAAATCAACATTTATGTATCGAAATTAATATTATATGCTAATAAAAATGAGCAAATATGGTCTGTTCATAAAACCAAATAACATTACGTTGTTTGGGGAGTGATTGGCGAGTGAATCGAGTCCGAGTGAACTCGAGTCGATATTTTTTTCACTCGAGTACGTTTTTTTTCGATGTCACTCGAGTAAAAGTGGATTCGAGTCGCATCACTATTACAAAGTAAATTAATATTTTTATGACGTACAAACAATAAAGTATACTCTATCTACTTTTAGTACCGAGAAAATAAACAGTTCCCGAGGGATGCGCGATAAGGCTTTCTGTGATAAGCCGAAGAAGCTGCGGGCATTCAGCAAATTTTCTTATATGTAATCCTACTAATATTATAAATGTAAAAGTATGGACGTTTGTTTGTTTGTCCTTCAATCATGTTCAAACGGATTTGGATGTAGATTAGCACGTAGACCATAGGGGGGTGTGCATTAACATAAAGGAAACCTTTTTATCCCGGGAAGACACAGTTCCCGAAGGATGCACGAAAGTCATTCGATACTTATTACGAATTACACGCGGGCAAAGGCTAGTTTTTGATAATAACTAAGGAGATAGCGACGTTAGGAACCCGACATGTTATTATTGTTGTTCAAAAACTCCAATGAAAGCAATTTAACAAGAATCTAGTCCTAATAAAACTAAAGAATAATTTTGTCTAGGTCTCATGAGATGTAGACTAATTTCTTCTATTTGAAGAGAAACATGTCTACCCCTAACTGTCAAAAGTAGAGAAATTATGTTCGTCATGCTCGACGTTGTAGACATGTGTCGATCGAAGTATAGAAACATTTCTTTTCTTCATTATTGACATCGGCATGCTACGGACGGAAGAAATCTTTCTACAATACGTCATTTTGTCTATTCTTCCGTCGACATAAGCTTTGTCTACAGCGGTCATGCTACGCCTGCTGATGTGCGATTCCAGTGTTAACATATATTTCGTTGACAAATATGTAATAAAAAAAGCAGTCAAGCGATTTTCACCCTTATTGACATTTAGGGAAAAGTTGTTTCCTTTCTATATTTGGACTAGTAATAAATGATAGGTATCAAATTTTATGAAATTAAACTTTTGCCAGTAAGGTCTAAAATCGCTTGGCTGCATTTTTTATTACATTTTTGTGTAGATCTCGTCGAGCCCTTTCATTTAAGTACCAACACGATGGGTCTAGGAGCTATAGTTTAGGAGATATGGTCATCAGAAGTTTTGACCATATATTTGGGTAGATTTCGTTGAGCCATTTCATTTGAGTACCAACACGATGGGTCTAGGATCTATAGTTTAGGAGATATGGTCATCAGAAGTTTTGACCATATATTTGTCTAGATTTCGTTGAGCCCTTTCATTTGAGTACCAACACGATTGGTCTAAGAGCTATAGATTAGGAGATATGGCCATCAGAAGTTGGAACTTTATATTTGGCTAAAATTCATCGACGCCTTTAATTTGAGTACTAACACGATACGTCTAAGGCTCGTATTACAGAATGATACTCAAACGTTGATCTCTGTTTAAAACTAGTTTTAAGTTGAGCTTTGATTTAAGAACGTTCCTCGAGCAGAGATTTGTTGATCACAGTTCAGCTGAGTTTAGTTTTGTTTTATACTGTCACCTGTTTCGGTATTTGAGCAGAGATTTGATCTGAAATCACTTTAGTGTGGTCCAGACTACGCTTGAGTAGAGATTTCTATTTTATTTAAGGTCAAATTCATGTGTTATGTTGTTGAATTAAAGTTTATAATTACCGTCCTGGAATAAGACCGATACTCAAGTAACGATTCTATCCTTAAGTAGTGATCAGGTGATTGGAGTTTAAACTGTACTTGAGGAAGCTTCTGTAATACGGGCCTAAGAGCTTTAGTTTAGGAGATATGGCACTAGAAGTTTCTTCGCGCATACGTCCATTCGCGGTAAAATACATATTCAAATAAAATTTCTATGAAAAATACACCAACTATCTGTTAGTAACATGACCTTGTAAACAGCATGAAAGCTTATGAAATTATGAATTATGAATAAAATCTAAAATCATTTACGATGAAAAATCACATGATCAAAGTGTTGGTATTACCATATTAAACAGCAGAAACTGACCAAACTTATGTTAGATAAAAAGGTAATTAAAATATTGTGTTATAGTTTAAATAGTAATAGTAGTAGTAGTATTGTCGTTTAATAATTTGTGTTGTGGTGTGGTGATCCCTATGTACACGCAGGTATCAAGTGGGCAGAAACACTGTCGACTGCCGCATCTGCGCGCATGGATGGGCGTGTTTATGTTCTATGAGAACATTAACGCTTGCCACGCGGTGAGCAAACTGCGCGTAATTTTTTCTTTGCGATCTCGTCTCTAGTACGTAGTAAATAGTACCTCAGTGCATACGACAGGATTTTTTTTTTCTACACAGTACAATTCGGCCCGACCAAAAAGTTTTTAATGCAATTTCTTTAGCAGCCGTATTTTGTCTATGGAGGCGCGCGCTAGAGCGCATGCGTGCGAATGACAGCTGGATATGAGCGCCTTATTGTATGCAAAATGTTGTAGAAAAATATAATTAATATTCACCGGTTCCCGTCATCGTAGCGAGGTAAAATACATACCAGTTTTTAAGTTAAATCGTAAGTTTTTAGTTACAAACAGTTTCAACAAAATCGGTCCAGTAGTTTTATCGTGATGCTGGAACAAACAAACAAACAAACAAACAGACAACTGACATTTAACAATTTTATAATAGTACTAGCTTTTACCCGCGACTCCGCTCGCGTTAAATTCTGCTAACCCACGTCAGTCCATTCCAGTCCAGTCCACTGTCCCGCTGTCCCGCTGTCCCACTGCCCCAATGCCCCGCTACCCCACTGCCTAGCTGCCCCTCTGCCCCACTATCCCACTGCCCCGCTGCCCCGATGCCCGCTGCCCCGATGCCCGCTGCCCCACTGCCCCGCTGCCCGGCTGCCCCACTGCCCCGCCGACCCACTTCCCCGCTACCCCACTGCCCGCTGCCCCACTACCCCACTGCCCTGCTACCCCACTGCCCTGCTGCCCAGCTGCCCCGCTACACCACTGCCCAGCTGCCCCGCTGCCCCACTATCCCACTGCCTGCCCCGCTGCCCCACTATCCCACTGCCCCACTGCCTGCACCGCTGCCCCACTACCCCACTGCCCCGCTACCCCGCAGCCCCGCTGCCCCACTATCCCACTGCCCCGCTAACCCTCTGCCCCACTATCCCACTGCCCCACAGCCTGCCCAGCTGCCCCACTGCCCCGCTGTCCCGCTGCCCCACTGCCACACTGCCCCGCTGCCCCGCTATCCCACTGCCCCACAGCCCCGCTGCCCCGGTAACCCACTGCCCCGCTGCCCCCTGCCCACTGCCACACTGCCCCGCCAACACACTGCCCCGCTGCCCCACTGCCACACTATCCTACTGCCCCACTGCCCCGCTGCCCCGGTACCCCACTGCCCCGCTCGCACGCTGCCCCGCTGCCCCACTGCCTCGCTGCCCAGCTGCCCCGCCCCGCTGCCCCGCTGCCCCACTATCCCGCGGCCTCGCTGCCCCGCTGCCCCACAACCCCACTGCCCCGCTACCCCGCTACGCCACTGCCCCACTGTCCCACCGTCCCACTGTCACTGTCCTACTGTCCCACTAACCCACTATCCCACGGCCCACTGTCCCACTGTCCCACTATCTCACTATATCACTAATCACTATCGTCCCGTCCCATGTCCCATGTCCTGTCCCATGTCCCATCCTATGTCCAGTCCCATGTGCCGTCCCACTGTCCTGTCCCATGGCCCGTCTCATGTCCCGTCCCATTTCCCGTCCCATGTTCCGTCCCCTGTCCCGTCCCCAGTCCCGTCCCCTGTCCCGTCCCCAGTCCCATCCCCAGTCCCATCCCCGGTCCACTCCATCGTACATTACTATCCGCTCGTGCAAATGCATAGAAGCTTCGATCTGTCGGGTGAGTACGCAACCCACGAATTAATTTTTTTCTTTTTTTCTTTCTTTCTCAAAACCCATACCAGTTTTTAAGTCAGATCATCAGCTTTCAAACAACAAAAAAAATCATCAAAATCGGTCCAGTAGGTTTAGCGTGATGCTGGAACAAACAAACAAACAAACAGACGTTTACAATTTTATAATAGTTAAGAAGATAACATAATATACTTGAAGAAGAAGGTAATTAAAAATTGTAGACTGAAAATAGTATTTTTTTAGTAACACCAAGATAACTTTATGCTTATTCGTATATTAAGGCTGAGTTGCACCAAGTAACTATAACCATAACCAATGCCTAACCAGCGTCAAATCTCTGGTTAAGTAAAAAATGCGTTGCACCATTTTGACAATGGTTAAAATGACGTCACAAATAACGATAACATTAACCGCTCAACTTCGGGCGGTTAAGGGTTATAGTTACGGTTAAATGCAGTTTGTTGTGTGTCAACTGCTATGCAATTCTAACATATATATTATTTTAATTAAAAAAATACTGTTTTTAGTGGAACAAATCATATAACGATTTAATATAATGCATTTCATCCGCGATATTTGGACAAACTGAATTTGGAGTTATCATAATATCATCATTATAGAGCGATTCCATCTATTGAGGTCAACATCATGGATCTAAGCCAGTCATTATCATCTTTTGATCCTGGAGGGAGTCATGGGAGGTTGGCCTCCTTCTGTGCGTCTTATTTCCTGGCACTTTCTTGTGGCCTCCTCATTTTCCATCTGTTTTTTTTTCATATCAAAATACACTTGTGTTTCTTTACAAGGGGTTTGTAATTAAGGAACATCATTATTATTAGGTACTAAAATGAACATTTCTCTCTCTGAAAACACGATAAACTAATTAATTAATTAATCATAAAAACATGTGCCTTCCTATTCCTATTTGCAAGTTCACTCCTTGTTGTATATTATGTAGGTAGTAGGTTCAAGGTATTTAGTTTGTAATAGGAACCGAATAAATAAAATAAAAACTTGTAAATTATGAAAGCTAAATTCACTTTGTATTGAAGTTTTGGAGAAAATTGGTAATGGGGATTCCTACTGGATTCTCCATATTTTTTGTTTTTTTTTTTGCACTGGAGAGCTCGTTCGCCACATATTTAAATATGTTTAGCAGTAAAGTTATTTTTAAATAAATACCACGCGTTTAATCTAGAGATGTGTAACTCAGGAGTAATTAGTAGACCCTCCTACCCCTTTGTTCCTTTTGGGCTTCGCTGCAATCAGGTAAAAAAGATTAACATCTATTACAATGAGCACTATTCAATCAGTACCACATGTTTCCCAAATGCACAAAAAAACCATCATAAACCAAAAAAACATCTCAAGAAACATCAAAATACATCTTAAGTCAATGAATCAAAGACCATTTTAGAGTAACTGAACCATGCAAAGATTTAGAGTGAGACGGGTATTGCACTATAAGATGAATCGGAAAGAGAGGGAGAATGAGGGTTAGTTCACGCAACGGTACACCATTTCAAATTGTGTGATGCTCCCTTTAACTTTAACTTTTACATTTTACATGCCGGTGCAACCAAAAATAGTTAAATTCTGTGGTCATTGTTAATGTTACTGTTAAAATTAACTTTGACAGATACTATAACGTAGTGTTTGGTGCACGTCAGCCTAAGATGGATACAATATAACAACGTTTAGGTACTTCTAAATGTTATTGCTTTTCATACAAAAAATTAGAGAAATCGCAATTTAAAGGTAGCTTCCGGTCCTTGTCTGTCGAAAGATTCTGATTTTCGGTTGGCTCAAAAGACTGCATTTCCAAGATGGCACCACCCACATACGACAGGATTTTTTTTTCTACTCTGTACAATTCGGCCCGACCAAATGCAATTTCTTTAACAGCCGTATTTTCTCTATGGAGGCGCGCGCTAGAGCGCATGCGTGCGAATGACAGCTGGATATGAGCGCCTTATTGACCTTAATGTATGCAAAATGTTGTAGAAAAATATAATTAAAAATCACCGGTTCCCGTCATCGTAGCGAGGTAAAATACATACCAGTTTTTAAGTCAAATCATAAGTTTTTAGTCACAAACCCTTTCAACAAAATCGGTCTAGTAGTTTTATAGTGATGCTGGAACAAACAAACAAACAAACAGACAACTGACATTTAACAATTTTATAATAGTAGTAGATTCAAATAATATTAGATTCAAAGGATTAACGTATTTACTTCTAACTTAATTAATATTAACCTAGTAATTTTCTATGTACTACCTTACATGATTAGATATTTTAATTATTCTTGTAGCTTCTATCTAATCATTCCTTTGTATTGTAAAACACTGACTAGACTACCTCATCTCAATAGCCAAATAATGAGAGGATCTCTGCTCCAGCAGTAGGCTACATCACCGTCGCGGTTACTGGGATGTTGCAGTCAGTAGTGGAAATTAGGACATTATGAATAATGCCTAATCTCTATTCCAGGGTTCCTACCTACGGACAAATTACAACCTACGGATAATTCCAACCTAAGGATAAATTCCAATCTACGGATTCCTACCGTCTCTTCGGCGTCTCTTCTAAGTGCAGAGCTACGGTACCATCTACGTGGTACCGAGTCTACGGGGTCGGTGCTACATACCACCTCTTCTGCTGCACTCCTGCTGCCGCGGGTGTCTACAACCCTGCGCGCTGCCCTACACGCCGTCTAAGAAGAACGCAATTATCGATTCCAACCATCTGCAACTGTCTTCTACAACAGATGAGTAAATCTTCTTTGCGGACTAGATCAAAACACGCGCTCGCTAGAATTATTACTCACGCCCGGCTCTGCCGTTAACTAGCCGTTAGGAAATTGTTTTCTAAAAATAAATTATTGTGTTGTCTCTAACCAAGAATTTTATTTCCACTAGTTAATTCACTTGTTTATATACCACCTACTCTCTCTAAAAAAACCGGCCAAGAGCATGTCGGGCCATGCTCAGTATTATAGGGTTCCTTAGGTAGGTCTAATTGCAAACGAATCAAATCGAATATTAATCATTGCTATTTATGTTTTTGCAAACAGCGCCACCTAGCGCTAAATTTATGAAGCTAAATTTAAGAAGTGTGTCATATCAATTATAACAGTTTCTTTTTGTGTTTTTTTTAAATAGAAAGTAATAAAGGAGCATTATTTGCTACGATCATTTTTCTCTAGGGTCTATGAACTAGGACGTCTTAAGTATTTTTCAGTTTTCTCACTATAACTCAAAAATTTATAATCACATTATACCTACTCGAAATAATTTTAAAAGAGAGTTTTTATAAAGGTCTATCAATGTGGAAGACTATAAGTTTCTGCGTTGCATAGTTTAGAAATGGCAGGGGGGGGGGCACATTGCATGCCACTTTGGCGAACTGTATTTCGCAGATGGTATACCTGATAAAAAAGTTGTGTATGAAACATTACCTTCATTTTAGTAGACCTTATGTGCAGCGAAAAAAATAATTTCATCCCCATTTCACATGTATGGGCGCCACCCCTAAAATACGTAATCAAGATTTTTTTTATATTTTAAAATTGAGATCTATATCTAGACCATTTTTTGACAAAAATTCATTTACTTATGTTTATAACTGTAGAAGTTATTAAGCTGTAAAGGATTAGGACAGACGGACGGACATGACGAAACTATAAGGGTTCCTTGTAGGACTACGGAACCCTAAAAACAGATACTGTCTCATTTGGCACCGTTGAAGAGACTGTAGTACAGCCCAAGTCTCGATCGAATCGAAGGCTTTCTCGTAGTCCACAAACGCTAAACAAAGAGGCAAGTTATACTCTTCGGTCTTCTGTATAACCTGCCGCAGCGTATGTATGTGGTCTGCGGTGCTAAAGCCTTTTCGGAAACCGGCTTGTTCGGGAGGCTGAAGGTCGTCAAACCTGCGCGAAAGACGGTTCGTAATGACTCTCGAAAACAGCTTGTAGACATGGCTCAGAAGTGAGATGGGCCTATAATTCTTCAGTAGAGCATTATCGCCCTTTTTGAAGAAAAGTACCACCACACCTCTGCTCCATGCCTGTGGCGTTCTTCCCTCGAGAATGACGGAATCAAACAACTTCTGAAGGGCCTTAAGGATCGGTTTTCCATCCGCCTTCAGGAGTTCGGCCGTAATTCCGTCATCACCCGGTGCCTTGTTGTTTTCGAGCTGCTTCAGAGCCATCCTAATCTCGTACAGGCTGACGTCCGGGATATCTTCGGTATATAATAGTGTCGGGTCAATCGAGCTCTTGGATCGTTAGCCCGATTTACAGCGGGTTTCCGGGTGGACGTGTATAACTGTCCATAGAACTTCTCGACCTCCTTCAATAGCTCTGGTTTGGAGGATACGACTCTGCCATCGTCGGTCCTCAGTTTTGCAAGCTGGCTCTGCCCAATAGACAGGTCTCTTGCGAAGACTCTGGAGCCCTTGTTCTTCTCTATCGCGTCTTTAATACGTTCAGTATTAAATTGGCGTAGGTCACTTTTCAAGGACTTTGAAATCTGTCTATTGAGCTGCCGGTACTTAGTCGCATCATCTGAGGACTGCAGAATCATCTCGCGTCTTTCCGCCATGAGCTCGAGAGTGTGGTCAGAGAGATTTTTGTTTCTATTTGTACGACGGGTCCTAAAGATCCTAGACCCGACCGTATGGACAGTTTCCACAAACCCATCGTCGTAATCGTCCACTGAGCTCCCTAGGCATTCGAAACGATTCTGAAGTTCGAGCTGAAAGCTCTCGGGGTTTTGGATTTGGATCGGTGCTGGACGGAGCGTAGACTCCATCAGTCGAGATCTTTCCAGCTTGATGTTCAGATTCAATGTGTCTCTTACCAAACGGTGATCACTTCCGGTTTTGACCGCGTTGATCACAGAGACATAATTGAATATTTGTTTCTTCGTCGACATAATGAAGTCAATCTCATTTTTTGTTACACTATCAGGGCCCAACCAGGTCCACTTCCTGTGCTCACGCTTTCTGAAGAATGAGTTCATCATATAGAGCCCCTCTTTCTCCATAACTTAGACGAACAGAAAAAAGGTAGACGGCGCATCTGTTAACAAAAGCGTTCAAAGATGTGATGCATGCTTTACAAACATGTGTGCGTGACCTTGTGTCGCATGCAGTTGCCATGCATCTGTGTGCTTAGTAAAAAATGTTGCCACCGAAAACAAATTTACCCCATTTTCGCATATTAAATATTATATTTTAATGACATTATGTAGCAATTTAAATAAAACATATTTTTCTAATGATAGGTTTAATAAAAGAGAATAATACTAAAAACCTTTGTGTTGTGTTAATTTCCGGTAGTACTGTCTTTTCTTACCGACTTCTGGGTATACCATCTAATTTAGATATAAAGTATGATGGAATCTTAACTTTAGGTACTGTTCAATAACAGACCTTATTCAATTTGTTTTCTGGTTTATGCCGGAAAAATTATACATACGTGATACACGTGATCACGTGTATCATATAATAGTGATATTATTATCCTTTGAAAATGGCCGCGGGGGTGTGCGGCGGGCAGAGTAGGCCGCGTCGATTAGAATAAGTATGACAACAAAAATCACCAATACAACGTGTTATTGAAATAACTGAAAACCTCTTAAGGGGTCATTGTACTCATCAGTATGAACAACTTTTACTACGGACACAAAGCAGAAATCGCGAAAAGAAATCAGCTGATCCCTACATTTTGTTGATTCATGTGAACACAAACGTAGGTAACAGATGATTTTTATCACGATTTCGGGGTTGGTCCTATAGTAAAAGTTGTTCATACTGATGAGTACAATGACCCCTTAAGAGGTTCTCAGTGATTTCAATAATACGTTGTAAATTCTACATATTACTTGCCATACCAATTTATTACAATATGTTGGGGTGTCTGAATTTTTAAGCCATTCAAATAACACATCGTAATTAAATTAAGTACTATATGAAAGGTTCAAAATAAATAAAAACATCAAACCGATGGCCAAATTACGATAGTTACCAATCCTAATAACACCATCAGACCCAAACGTCACCCGTATTTTGGGGGTATTTTTGATGTCGATTTGCTGGTTACACTGATAACAATACGTCAGGTTTTGTGTTCCAATAGTACATTACGAAATTTTATTGTATTTATAATTTAAAATTACGTAAAATCAAGTATTTCTTTGTGAAATGCAATCCCGCAAGGCTTGTTTTGTGTCAGCGAGTTATTTTTACACGTTTTCACAACACGGGAGCATATTAAGACCATAAACAATCCTGTCAATGTAACGTCTAGCGCGTTTGGTTTCTCGCGTCGCACTGGAACGCGATCAGCTTCCTATTTCAAATTCAGCTTCCTTTACCCTGCTTCCTTGTGACAGCGCGGTACTCTGTCTACCTTTTTTCTGTTGGTCTAAGCTCCATAAAGCCGGCCAGTAGATGTCCCCGGTGGTTCCGATATCCATATCCAAATTGCCCCACTCGCAGCTCATCATCGTAGCGCTTGCCCAGTTTCGCGTTGAAGTCTCCCATGACAACAGTGAGTGAAGTGGAAGTGAGTTTTAGAGCCATGCATGGCTCTCGAGATATCCTCATACATGGTCTCCACCTCATCGTCGGGGTGTTTCGAGGACGGGGCGTATACCTGTATCACCTTCAACGAATACCTTTCGGTTATTCCGAGTATAAGGTACGCCACCCTGGTCGAAACACTCTCGATCTTCACTATGTTGTTCACAAGAGACTTGTGGACGATAAACCCGACACCGCCCTGGGAAAGTTGATCGCCCTCCCGGAAATAGAGCAAGTTACCGGATTTGAGGATTATCGTGTCCTCCCCCTCTCAAAGATTCAAAGATTTATTGCATACTAAGTGGTGTACATGATTGATGTTACATTTTGTTTTGGTGCTTAAAACTTAGTGGCCTTTTTCAAGCATTGCAATATTGAGGGCTACTACATACTATTATTATTTTATTATTAGTGTTTTAAATATAATTATGTCGTATGTCATTAAGAATATTATTATATAAAGTAATAAATTAAAACTATATGTAATATAATATTTCAATTTTATATATTATAGAGGTAGATCGCTACATTAATAATCATAACTGTTGCATACACATTATATTCAGAAGTAGCTTAACGCAGCCATAAATCTTTTTAGGTTCCTAAGTATTCTGCGACTGAGTAGAAACATTTTTGTAGTAAGAACTGTTTTAGCATTTTATTAAACTCTTCGGACTTCAGATAACCCTACGATATCCCATCGTAACCTGCTTAATTCTTCCTCGATTTCGACAAGCTTCTCGTCGGTCCGCAGTGTGCGTGTGTTGTATGCTGCCAGGTCCTGTCTTTTTTTGTTATGGTAGCCGGATCTCTGCCGGGGATTCTTCGCACCCCCTGCCCCGCCGTTACCTAGGCCGCTACCGTAACCAGGGCTAGCGGGGCTGAAGAAGAGTACATTCGGATAATACATACCTCGCGACCTAAATAAAGCCACGGGGCCGAGCCAGCCTGACACACGTGGAAACAGTGTGATTATGTAAACAAAGTTCTAGAAAAATGATTATCAGTGAAAAAAAATCTACGGTTGTAGTACCTAATGAAAATAAAGATCAATTTAGATTGTCATTCTTGTGCTCTGTTTGGAGTATTTTTTTTCATTTATTGTATTTAAATCTGAAAATCTTACTTAAAACGAAACGAACAATACGAAATACCTCCATGTGACAGAATTTTACTACGGCTATGATTTTTACATTCTAATATCGTACAATAGGCCATTTCAGACAATTTCAGTTATTTAAAAGCTGTCGACGGACGTGTGCACATTGATTATCTGCGACCGCGACCAAGATCACTTGGAGTTGAGCGGCAAGTACATCTGTACCTACTCACTAGTGGCGACAGGGTTCACGCTCACTTACCACAGCTTTAGTACCCACCACAGCTTTAGTTACGTATCATGAAATTTCTGTTATGATCTAAAATTTCTGTTTCTATTTTTTTTTGTAAAACCTAAAATTAATTATTATTATTTTTCCTTCTGCATGAGGATGCATGCAGAAGGAAAAATAATAATTAATAATAATAATTCCTCGCGTTATTGTAATAATTACTTCTGATAGAGAGCGCCTTGACTTCCATAATACAAGTTCTACTTAGTTTGGAAGTCAAGAGTTCAATTTCTTGTGCCTATGTTTTATGCAATAAAGGTTTTTTATTTTATTATTATATTACTTACTACTTCCTCTGTATTTTCAGTTCCGTGGCACCGAACCGCGATGTAAGTACATCGCAGACCGGCGCGAGCCGGGGCTCGTGATGTACATGTTTCGGTGTGAAAGCGTCAGCGAGATTTCAATTCACGCCCATCCAATCCACTCCCGGTGGGAAACCACCTTAAGACTCCGTAAAACTCATGGTGCAAGCATTATCGAAATCTATTTGAACCACGTTAACACGCTAGCGAGTAATTTTTCGATAACAACCCATGGTAGACGTACAGTATGTTTCTTGTGTGTTGTACTTCTTTGATTTCTAGCTGTATTGTATTGTATTGTATTTATTGATAACAATTGTTACAAGTATTTTTTTTTTTAAATTAACATAATTCTTAACTTACTCAGACTTAACTTTATCAGAAGTTAACATAACATTTTCGTTCATTATAATATTTTATATAATAGTTACTAAATAACACTTAATTTCGTATTTAATATAAAAATTAACATTGCATTGAAAAAAATAAAATTGTAATAGAATTTAAAATTACATTTGCGTTTATTGTCATCAGCTGATTATAATACATCATTATTAAAAATGATGATCTAAAAAATTCTGATAAGTATAAAAATCAATAATTAACAGTACCCATGCATCAAAAAGTCGAAAATAAACACTAACTAAAACAAGGGTAGTTTCATAAACTCTTCGTCAAAATCAAAAAATTCACGGTCAATTAGCCATGACTTGAGCCTGTTTTTAAAGATAGCGGTAGAAGCTGCATTCCTCACGGTCTCAGGTAACCGATTGAACACCTCTGGCCCCATTACACGGGCGGTTTTGCTAGACTTGGTTAATTTATGTGCTACGTTACGTAAACGGTGTTTATGCCTGGTGTTGTAGTGATGAGCACTACATAACGTTTCGAAACAATCTCTATTCTGGACGACATACACAGCGACCTGATATATGTGGATCGATGGGAGCGTCATTATGTTGAGAGATTTAAAGTGTCCTCTAGTTGACTCGCCGTCGTCATGTATGCCAACAATCGCGCGCACGGCTCGCTTCTGCATACGGAACGCACGTAGCCTATCGGAAGCCCGGGCCCACAGCTCCGTGCCGTACGATAGGATCGAATGTACAGTAGCAAAGTAGCAAGTCTTTACAACTTCCTTGCTAGCTGTAGCGGCCAAACGGCGCAGTGCGAAGCACGCGCTGCCCAGCTTAGCACACAGGTGGTCGATGTGCGCGTCCCATACGAGTCCCCTATCCAGTACGAAGCCAAGAAGCTTGGTTGTGC
The DNA here is from genome assembly GCA_949699075.1 of Asteroscopus sphinx. NCBI lineage: Eukaryota > Metazoa > Arthropoda > Insecta > Lepidoptera > Noctuidae > Asteroscopus > Asteroscopus sphinx. Next base: position 10,691,540 of record OX453019.1, read on the forward strand.
TTACCTCTTCTAAGGTGCCATTTTTTATTGCAACCTGCATAGGTTTGATTGCATGGCCTGCCAGATTGAATCGCATAAAACAGGTTTTGTCTAGGTTTAACGCCAATCCGTTTACATGGAACCAATGAGATAGTTGCTCCACTACATAATTCAGCTGACTGCTTAGCTCAGATTCCGTCTCAGCTGATACCACGGCGGCAACGTCATCAGCGTACAAATATATTTGTGCACCATCAACTGAATTAGGCAAATCGTTAAGGAGTATACTGAAAAGGGTGTTAGATAAACAAGACCCTTGAGGAACACCAATAATGTTCGTAAGCTCCGAGGATCTTGTCATGCCGTAGTTCCCGTCAACGACCTGCACTCGGTCTGACATAAATGAGGTGATCAGGGTCGTTGCGGGGCCGCGAATGCCGTGGTATTCCAGTTTGCTAGCAACAAGGCTATGGTCAGCTGTATCGAAGGCGCGAGAGAGATCACAGCATACCAGGGCTACTTGCTTTCCTTGTTCGCGAGCCCCAAGGACCTCTCCCACGACCTCCCGCACTAGATCTGTTGTTGAACGTCCCCTTCGATAGGCATACTGCTTAGAGGATAGCCTACTGGACAAGAAGCTCAGTACTCGCTTATTTAATCCTACCTCGAATATCTTACTTAGCGCAGGCACTAGAGATATGGGTCTATACGATTTGATAGCGGATTTTTTGCCCTTACTTTTGTATAACGGGGAGATCTTTACTTTTTTTAAGGGCTCGGGGTACATACCTATTCGCATGCTTTCATTATACAAAGTACTCAGCACATTAGCGATAATTTTTACAATAGTTTTAAGCGATTCAATCGACAAGCCGTACACATCGGTACTACGCTTAGTTGCAATGCGCGATATCAATGTCTCAACCACTTCACCAGCTGAATCTTGTCATTCCACTTTCGACATGCATGGCCCTATTATAAAGGCAGTTAATCAGTTATTCAGGATAATTTGGTGTGAATGAATAATAAATAGTTCTTAATGGGTAGGCAATATTTTATTTATATAATACTTCGTTTGATATTATAACCTTGGTTTTTTTTCTGGTGGTGGTTTCATATTTTCTTGTTTGATTTCAGTTTTGATTTCAGCATGTCCTTGTAAGCCTCCATTAGTCATGTCCGAGCTGCTTGGGTCTACTGGTTCTTGTTTTATTGTTATATTATTTACATTTCCATCTGCATTTTTATCAGTATTTTTATCATTTGAATTCTCAGTTTTAACAGTGACACCATTTGTCTGAAATTTTTTAAATAATTAATTTTAATTAAATTGATAGCTGGTAAGGGAAGAAATAAATCATAAGAGGCTCTGGATCAGATTGAAATAATTTTAACAGTACCTAAACATTTGTCTGAATTATTCAAAATAATTAATTTTTCAACACACTTGTGTTGTGACACTTGCTCGTAAAGTGGCTCTTATTGAACCTCTTTTAGGTTCATAATGTTGCTTATAACGCACGCATGCTTTTTAGGGTTCCGTACCCAAAGTGTGCTAACGGGACCCTATTACTCTCGCTACGCTGTCCGTCCGTCCGTCTGTCTGTCACAAGGCTGTATCTTTGTAACGGTAATAGATAACCAGTTGAAATTTTCACAGAATATACTGGGTGTCAGGGAAACGCTTCCGAAAACGAAGATAGGTGATAGTGCTGCTGATTACCGATACGAAACCACAAAAAAAATATTCTTTTTTTAGTTTTTTTGCATTTTTCGTACGTAACTAACTAGCTTTAGGCAGTTAAATAAAACTGATATGCAAAAAAAAAAGTTCGCAATGTAATTCAAATAAAATATCAGCTGGCGCTAGGAGTGAATGACATCCGCTCGCATACGCAGTCCGTGTCGTAGCGAGCGTAGGTAGGTTAGGTACGCGCGGCATGTATCCCGAGTTTTGTACGCTTTACATTGCGGGTTTGCAAAATACCAAATCACTAAAACAATGAGTATAAGGCTAATGGTTATTGGTATTCGATTGTGTTTAGGTAGTATAATAATACCTTTCAGTTTCGGGAGCGTTTCCCTGACACCCAGTATGTTACTATAGTGCCTATCACGACAAATACTAAAAATGAAAAACGGGCCATGCTCAGTATTATAGGGTTCCTTAAGTAGGTCTTATTACAAACGAATCAAATCGAATATTAATCATTGCCATTTTAGTTTTTGCAAACAGCGCCACCTAGCGCTAAATTTAAGAAGCTAAATTCAAGAAGTGTGTCACATTAATATAACACAAAGTCTCTTTTTGTGATTTTTTAAAATAGAAAGTAACTAAAGGAGCATTATTTGCTAAGATCAATTTTCTCTAAGGTCAATGACCTATGAACTAGGACGTCTTAAGTATTTTTCAGTTTTCTCACTATAACTCAATAATTTATAATCACATTATACTCGAAATAATTTTAAAAGAGAGTTTTTATAAAGGTCTATCAATGTAGAGGACTATAAGTTTCTACGTTGCATAGTTTATAAATGGCAGGGGGGGGGGGGAGGACACATTGCAAGCCACTTTGGCGAACTGTATTTCGCAGATGGTATACCTGATAAAAAGTTATGTATGAAACATTACCTTCATTTTAGTAGACCTATTCAAGTTTCTATGGGATATCAGGTCGATGGGTGGTACGGATCCCTTACTGCGTGAGTCCGACTCGCACTTGGCCGGTTTTTATTTTATATTATCACATTAGTGCTTTTTAACCGACGAAAAAAAGGAGGAGGTACTCAATTCGACGCGTATATTTTTTATTTTTTTTATGTATGACCACGTATAACTTTTTACAGAGTAGTCCGATTTTGATGATTCTTTTTTTAATGGATAGGGTATATCTAAGTTAGACCCATTTAAATTTGAAAATCAAAATCCACCCCGAAGAGTAGGAAATCAGTGGATGAGTTCTTGCTCACCCACTGAATTCTTACCTCTTAACCGATTCTGTTGAAACTTAGCACACATAAATGTAGTTCTAGACATAATGGAGACCTGGAGTTAGATTTAAGCCACAAAAAACTAAAAATAAAACTTTTTAACCAAAAATTGGGATCATTCTCGTTAGATCCATAATGGATCAATGGAGAATTTTATTTCCCTTTAGATCCAATTTTTAAAAAGTGGATCTATTGAGAACTTTCTTTCTCGTTAGATCCATTGTGTAAATCCATGAGATCCTTAATGGATCTATTGGGAATTATTTTTCTCATTGGAACCAATTTTGAAGAAGTGGATCTACCAAGAACTTTCTTTCTCTGTAAATCGGTCTTACCCGTGGTCTACCTACGTAGTTCACCTAGGTGTTCCTAGCAGGTAAACCATGGATAATTATTTAAAAAATAATTAACTGTTTACGACCTATTTCATTTAGTTAACTATAATAAAATAAATAAATATTTGGGACTTTTTTACACAGCACTATCTAGTCCCAAACTAAGCAGAGCTTGTACTATGGGTACTAGAATATGGATATAAACATAATTTTTTTTTTTGTAAATACATACTTATAATACACAAGAAACACGCAGACCAACACACAACCTCATGATCAGCAGTCCACAGAGGTCGTCAATAACACAACTATAACTTCAATCAGTTGAACTAATTGGACGAAAATATTCCAACTAGTAGTTCAATTTTCCAAGTAATGGTTAAAAATTACCTGCAAGCTGAAATAAATGGAATATTGTTGTCCAATAAGTTCAACTAAAAATTACTTTAAGAAAATTGGATTTTCATAGTTGAAATTAATGAATGTCGCGAAAAACAAATGAATGGCGTGGAAAACAAATGAATGTTGTGAAAACAAATGAAGGTCGTGTAAAAAAAAAAAATGTCGTGTAAAACAAATGAATGTCGTTAAAAACAAATGAATGTTGTGAAAAACAAATGAATGTTGAAAAAAACAAATGAATGTTAGACGAGTCTTTTTCGGACATTTTAATTGGTACATTGGTACAATGGTGCATTGGTACATTGGTACAATGGTGCATTGGTACAATGGTGCATTGGTATAATGGTGCATTGGTACAATAGTGCATTGGTACAATGGTGCATTGGTAGCTGGTTGTGCGGCGACGTCGCGGTCCGAATTACCAATTATAAATTGAACTCACGAAAGTTACTATATAAAAAGACCTTACCTGTTGGTAAAACATACTTATGCTTGCACACACTTTTTCATCATTAACTATGTAGGTATCTTTCCCAGAAAACGCTTCAATTTATTTATTTATTTAAATATAGACAAAAGTTTCGAATTCAATGTCTGCTATTACTATCAAATACCAATGCACCGTTGTACCAATGCACCATTGTACCATTGTACCACTGTACCATTGTAACAATGCACCATTGTACCAATGCACCATTGTACCACTGTACTAATGCACCATTGCACCAATGCACCATTGTACGAATGGGGAGCACTACGTTTCACCGAAATACGATCCACCGAAACACGTTTTACCGACATCTATTCGTCGAACGTATCATTCCCCGATGCAACACTTGGTCGAAAGTACATTTAGCCGACGCACGTTTCCCCGTATTTTTTTCGTCGAAACGCTATTTGCCGATGGCTTCTTTTACCGACGTACCTTTGACCGAAGGCTCAGTTTGTCGAATCGTGGTTTGGGTATATCTAGAGTATGTAAACTGTATTTTTATAATTTTATCGATGATAAAACTTTTTAACAAAAAATTGAACCGACGAAAACAGTAACTGAAAAGCGAAAAATAAAATGAAGGTTTTTAGTCTTAATTACTATTCTCCGAACTAAACTGATGTAAATAACTAATTATGAGTAGGTGCCAAACAAACAAGCAAAGTGCGTGCGAGTTGCAAGTGGTCGAGCGGGGAACGCATTTTTGGAAAGTTATTGTTTATCGTTGAAAATTTCATGTTGTATTTGATGTTATTTTGTTTTTATTAGTGGTAAGTAACTTAATGATCTTCAATTATTTTATTATTTTAACGCATTCATGCATTTTTTTTAATGATATTCGTTCTGTTACTGTTTTCGTCGGTTCAATTTTTTGTTAAAAAGTTTTATTTTAATATTTTTTGTGGCTAAAATCTAACTCCAAGTCTTCATTATGTTGTAGTGTGTCTAGAACTACATTTATGCGTGCCAAGTTTCAACAGAATCGGTTAACAGGTAAGAATTCAGTTGGTAAACAACAACATTCATTTGTTTTTCACAACATTCATTTGTTTTTCACAACATTCATTTTTTTTTCACAACATTCATTTGTTTTTCACAACATTCATTTGTTTTTTAGGTTTAAAGAATTTTATTTCTTATAAGAACTTATAAAACAGTTCGCTTATAATGAGATACAAAAGTACTTATAACTAAATTATATAATTTTAGCCTCTAAAGCGTTGGAAATGTTACAGTGTACATACATAATTCTTTAGCTTAGTTTTGAACACATTAATGTTATCACATTCTTTTAGATCCTCTGGTAATCTATTGAACAGCTGTGCTCCTTCATACGATAACGTTTTCTTGCCGTAATTAGTCCGTGGTTTCATTAATTGGAGTTAATTTTTGTTCCTTAGGTTGTGTGTTATTGTTTTTTAGGGTTCCGTACTCGAAGGGTGCCAAACGGGACTCTATTACTCTCGCTACGCTGTCCGTCCGTCCGTCTGTCTGTCTGTCACAGGGCTGTATCTTTTGAACGGTAATAGGTAACCGGTTGAAATTTTTGCAGAATATGTGTTGCTATGAGGAGTATCACGAAAAATACTAAAAACAAAAAAAAAAAACATCATTTTTTACGACATTCTTTTGTTTTACACGACATTCATTTGTTTTACACGGCATTCATTTGTTTTACACGGCATTCATTTGTTTTACACGGCATTCATTTGTTTTTTACGACATTCATTTTTTTTCGCGACATTCATTAGTTGTAACTATGAAAACCCTGTTTTGTTTAACGTTAATTTTAGTTGAACTTATTGGACAACATCATCATCATCATAACATCACGCCTGTATTTCCCCGATGGGGTAGGCAGAGGTGTATAGTACACCCTCATTTCGCCAGTTATGTTATAGTCCCAAGTAATAGAGGGCGAGCCTATTGCCATTGACCGGGCACAAATCCAGACTCCGGGCTGCTACTGAGAATTTCCTAATGAAAAAACCCAATAACACTGCCCGACCCGGGAATCGAACCCAGGACCCCACGCTCAACAGTCGCGCTTGCAACCACTAGACCAACGAGGCAGTCAAAAATATTCCATTTATTTCAACATTCAGGTAATTTTTAACCATTACTTGGAATGTTGAACTAAATGGAATAGGTCCAATAAAGCAATGGATTTACAGAGAAAGAAAGTTCTTAATAAATCCACTTCTTCAAAATTGGTTCCAATGAGAAAAATAATTTCCAATAGATCCATTATGGATCTCATGGATTTACACAATGGATCTAACGACAAAGAAAGTTCTCAATAGATCCTTGAACCGACGAAAACAGAAACTGAAAAGCGAAAAATTAAATGAAGTTTAATAACTATTCTCCTAACTAAACTAATGCAAATAACTTATTATGAGTCGGCGCCAAACAAACAATCAAAGAAGATCATTAAATTAACTTCTTAGGTTTTCGCGATCACTACACATTATAATAAAACAAAGTTTAACCGGATTAAATCGCGTATATTATTTAAATTGGTTTTCCTGACGTTTCGAAAGCTTTGCAGCATTTCGTGGTCGCAGGTAGACTAAGATGACAAGCGTCTTTACAAATATTTCTAAAAAATATATTTTAATCTACCGTACAATATTATTAATTAAAATCGTTACGATGCACGCAGTAATCACTCTCACAATATCATTATCTTTTACAGTGTTGCCTGCTGTTTGGGACTTGATTATTCTTGACTTGCTTGCAATGATATTACGTAAGTACAGATGAGTGACTAGCGCGAATATCTGAAGACTCGAAAACAAGCTAATTGTGACATCTTGCTATTAGTCCGCGTCAAGGCAAGGCGCCGAGCGTAACCGGTGACAAAAAAAAACAAAAATGCCGTCGTGAATGTACAGAAAGTATACTAATTATGACATGAAAGCAAACAAACAAAAAGGGATCACATACCACTTGTAAGTACAAAAAATTATTTGCATTATAGGCGTATTTCTATTTAAAAACAACAAATATTTTTTGTACCGAGAGTGATAAGACAAAACATAGATTATAAAGATGCAGATGCGACTCGTAGGCAGAAAAGTGGTACGTTCAGTATTATCGTCCGACGACGCACGGAGCGTACTTTGGTCGTTCAGTTACTCAGCTCAGGTCCGTATTACAGAACATTCCTCAAATACAGTTTGATCTATCAACTGATCGTTAAATCGTTAGATTTTGCTTCGTATGCGTAAATGCGAAATAATACAAAAAATTATCGATTATCGAGATTATAGAGCTAGGTTAATCTTTTTATGAGTATTATTCAGTAGATATATTGTTATTTTTTTATTGATGTACAGTCGACTGCACGACAGTGGTAACACTTCAATTCAAAAACCGCCCTTACTGCTTACGAAATAAAGATACTGCTAATGCCAAAGTGTTACCACCGACGTGCAGTCGACCGTACAACGCGAAATAGAGCTACAATTTGTAAATACCCCCACAAGAAATTTTTAATTTCTCTGACTACCCGGTAGCATTCACCTTAAAAAGCATACAATTTAATGGTTGAATTCCCCGCACCAGACAGGATCATCATTGTTTCAGATTTGCATCCATTTTGTTAGTAAATATTGCCCTGGGCCGCGTTTAATATTATCACCCGTCGTCGGATGACGCTCGGAGCGTTCCTTGGCGTTTGTTTGTATGATCACTCTGAGTAACTGAACGACCAAAGTACGCTGCGGGCGTCGTCGGACGATAATACTGAACGCGGCCTAATGTTAGTAAATTACGAATTTTGAATTGGGATCAATTTAATGAAAGCATAGTTTATGTAATTTATACTGTCACAGGGGTATGTATGGAGTTTAATCCAGGGTTGATAAAAATTATGACTTTTTGGTTGACAGTTTTTTTTTAAATTTTAATCAAAAAAATCATGATTGATTAGATTTTTTTCACTTTTTATTTGACTTTTTAAGATTTTTACTTGATTTTTATTATTTACATACTCTTAACTGATAATATTCCAAATATTGTCTCAAAAATCCCAATGGTTCCGAAGAAAAACTAGATAAGTAAAAAAACATTTTTTATCTCCAAAATTGGTTATCATTTTTAAATGGTTTTCATAAATGTTAATCTACTGACATAGAATCTTCCATATTTATGACAAAAATTACGTCAAAATAAAAAAATAACTAAACTTGAAGAAGACCTACTCCCTATTTACTTAAAACTCTTACCTACTTCTTCACTTATTATGAATATTTTTACGAAAAGTTTTACTAGTATGCAACTTTGTAAGAATTAAAAAAACCATAAATAAATCTTAGTATGACAGTAGTAATTAAGTACAGAAATGTAGGAAACAGTTTATTCAAACTTCTAAGACAAAGTCTTAGAAGTTTGAATAAACTGATTATAGACCAGTAATAAAAATAACCGGTCTATAATCAGTTCCGAAAAGTAAATTCAACATCTAATAGAAGCAACTCCGAACTCGATTTTCTTGACTATTTGTAGTTTGAATGCCATATTTTTATTCAATATTCAGTAAAAAATAAAAACTGTATAAATTTTAATATGATTTTTTCTTATCTAGTCCCATAACATTATGATTTAAATAAATCAATGAAATTTTATGGAAAAAAATAAAGATTGTCAAAAAAATCATTTTCATAAAAAAATCACTTGATTTAAATCAATCGACCCTGGTATAATCTACGATTAAAGTTGGATCTTTAATCGTAGGGTATAATACTTGCCGCGTAAAATACTTGTACCTTCTGTATACTTACTCGTTTTCGTTAATCTATGCCAAAAGTGCTGTGATTAGCTACTCTGCATGCTGCTGCGTGCTGTGATTGGCTACCCTGCGTGCTGCTGCGTGCTGTGATTGGCTGGCCTAAATGGCCACATACACTACACGTAGCTGACAAACACTAGCTGTCTTTTTTGTTCATATTGGTTTACATACACCATCTCTTTCACACGACACGGCAATGTTGTGAAATGTAAGTGATGTAAAACATTGTGTATGTGTGCGACCGCTGCGCACGGAACATGTTTTTCGTTTGATTTGTTAGGGTATATCATATCTGTACTTATGTAAAATCATTGCTTGCTTGCCTATTTTGGACTGTGCGTGCATCGAAACGATTTTAATTAATAATATTGTACGGTAGATTAAAATATTTTTTTAGAAATATTTGTAAAGACGCTTGTCATCTTAGTCTACCTGCGAACACGAAATGCTGCAAAGCTTTCGAAACGTCAGGAAAACCAATTTAAATAATATACGTTATTTAATCCGGTTAAACTTTGTTTTATTATAATTAAATTACTTTTAAGAAATAATAAAAACAAAATAACATTTAATACAACGTGAAATTTTCCCAAAATGCGTTCTCCGCTCGACCACTTGCAACTCGCACGCACTTTGCTTGTTTGTTTGGCGCCGACTCATAATAAGTTACTTGCATTAGTTTAGTTAGGAGAATAGTTATTAAGACTAAAAGCTTAATTTTTTTTTTCGCTTTTCAGTTTCTGTTTTCGTCGGTTCAATTTTTTGTTAAAAAGTTTTATTACTTTACTGTTTATTTTTAAAACGAAACAAAGAGTTTTTATTTCTAAACAAAATTAAACATTTTTGTGAATAAATCAAGTGCATTAATTAAAATATATCAAATAAACATTTCATTTCATCAAATTATTTATTTTTGTCAACAATTTAGCCGAAAATTAACATTAATTTGTGTTATAAATAGAAACATCTATTTATTATATTTTTAATATGAGGCTGTTTGGCGGTTTCCTTACACCACCTGCGTGCGCATACATATCTTTATGTCACCGTGCGATTACAGTAATCCGCGCGCCATTTTTCAAATTCAATATTTGTCTAAAATATGTTTATATGTTCTTTTCCTCGCAAGTGTGTTGAAAAATGTCGTAGCTACGACACAGTGATAAACTAATGTAGTTATTATCGAACACTATTGTTATGTAAAATGTGTTTTTTGGTTACAATAAAGATTATATATATATAATATATTCAGACATGCGTCAGCGTTGACTATTATACTCTCGGCCCCATTACGCTCTCGCCTTCGGCTCCGGCTGAAATCCAGCCTCGCGTATAATAGCCAACTTACCTCACTTGTATCTTGTATCGTAATGTACTATTAATTTAATCGATAGCTGGTAAGAGAAGAAATCAACCATAAGAGGCTCTGGATAAGACTGAAATAATTTAAACAATACTTATTATATTGGTCAGTGCTATACATAACAAAAACATTCATCAGTATCATCCGCCGTCAACAAGAAAACCATATAATATGGTAAGATATTAATAAAGTACAATGAGAGTATATACCAGAATATAATTAACTACATTTTGGAGGAACGAACACCGGTGACCGCGCGGGTCATCTTTAAAACTAAAGTGGTGGTGGGTAGAACTTGTGTTGATACAGGTTGTTCTTATAAATGTAGGTGTGATGCTGTCGCGTTACCACGTAATAAAACAGGATCTATTTTAATGTGATAAAAATGTACAAGATATGTTCAGAATTGTACGCGAAAAAAAAGGTACGATAATAATTCATAGGAAATGCAGCGAAAAAAAATGTCGTCCCTATTTCATTCACACCTATGGCGCCACATAATTACGTAATTTTTATTCTCTTAAAATTGAGATTTATATCTAAACTATTTTCGAGCAAAATTATATTACTTACGTTTATAACTGTAGAAGTTATTAAGCTATAAAGAATTAGGACAGACGGACATGACGAAACTATAAATCCTTGTAGGAACTACGGAATCCTAAAAAATAAGGATGTAATATGGTACACAACCCACTTGGTTAGGTGCTTGAGTGACAGGTAGTGGGAACTGTCTCACCAACTCAGCCAGCAACATATCCACCCTCTGCCTTTGGAACAATGTGGATGGCTCTTCTTTAGGAGTGCTGCTCACATCTTTTGATGACGACTGACCAGTATTGTATGGACTTAGACCTGAAATCGAATGAACTACAAAATAAGGATCATATTGAAAGAGCCAGGTAAAGTTATAGATAAAACATACCTGGTTTAGTTGCTTTGAAATCCCACCAGTATCCCTTGCTGGGGTGATATCTTGAATATGACATAGTTTCTTCAAAGGAACATTGTAAGTGATGGACAGCAGATAGCTTTAAAACATTATAGTAGTTAATATTATATCCAACATTATTATTATCCTTTATTCATTTATACACACATTATTTACATTTTTAAATATTTCTATAAAAAAATATAAAAAAACATTTAAAAATATAAAAAATAGTAGCCCACCGGCATCGGGAACAGGGTCCAAACTACCGGTGGTCAGGGCCTCAGAGAGAGGAACTTCCTGACGATACGCGCCGTATCCAGGAGTACCGCTTTCTGTATCAAGCCCTTGACCCAGCTGCCCAACGCGAGCCTCCTAAGATGTAAATCGAGGCTCTTGGCCATTAAGCCATTGGCCGTAACAACAATCGGCACAATGACTGCTGAGTCAACATCCCACATGTCGACAACCTCGTGTGCCAAGTCAAGGTATCTGATTTCTTTATCCTTCTCGGCCTTCACGAGATTCTCGTCATGCGGGACAATAACATCAACAATCATTGTGCGGCGCTCTGAACGATCTATCACCACTATATCAGGCTTGTTGTGAGCGATAGTCCTGTCGGTGATGATAGATCGGTCCCAGTACAACGTGACATGGTCATTTTCAAGAACTGGGTCGGGCACATACTTGTAGTATGGTACTTCCGCACCCACAAGGCTGTATCTCAGGGCAAGTTGCTGGTGAATAATCCTGGCTACTAGGTTGTGCCTATGCAAATACTCGCCGTTAGCAAGACGAGAACAACCAGAAATAATATGACGGATGGATTCCCCGGTACAGTGGCATGCCCGACATATGTCAACTGTGCCGTCCTTTACAATATATTTCCGGTAGTTGTTCGTCATGATAACCTCATCCATAATTGCACAGACAAAACCTTCGGTCTCTCCAAAGAGATCACCGAAGCGCAGCCAGGATACGGACGCTAAAAAGTCTACATCGGGCCCATGAAGGGCCCGGAAAAAGCGTCCATGAAGCTCCTTGCTCTGCCATACCTCCCTGCGGTCATTAGTATCAAGTACTACTGGTTTGCGCCAGTTCTCTTTAGCCAAGGAGAGCGGGGTCAGCCCTTTGTCCACTGCAACTACATCTCGATGCATCCCCACGTCGGATTGGGAAAAATACTCCCTGAGATTGCACACCTCACGGTTGTGAAGGGTCTTGGCATTAAGAAATCCTCGACCCCCACACTTCCGCGGGATGTACAGCCTCATCACCGATGAGCGTGGGTGATGCATTCGATGAGCAGTCAGCAGAGTACGAACCCTCCTATCCAGGGCGTCAAGTTCAGTCTGGGTCCATTTGAGTACGCCGAAGGAGTACATCAAGACCGGCATGACCCAACCGTTGAAGGCGCGCACCTTATTTCCGCCCGACAAAAGACTTTTCAGTACCTTTGTCAGGCGGCCATAGAAACGCTCCCTTATTATTATTATTATTATCAGCCTGTAGTGTCCCACTGCAGGGCAAAGGCCTCCCTTCCCTTTTTCCACTTGTCCGTCTTTTGCCTTCTGGGGCCAATCCTTCAGACAGGAGTCAAGTTCGTCCCGCCATCTCCTTCTGGGCCTGCCGCGTTGTATCCAACATTAGATAAAAAAATAGGTTCACTAGTTTCAGAGTTTATCGATTACAAACAAACAAATCTTTCCTCTTTAGAATATTACTAGCTTCTGCCCGCTGCTTCGCACGCGTGTAATTCGGTTTATCACAGAAAGACGTTAACGCATCCCTCGAGAACTTTAGTAGACTTCTGGATTTACTGGGTTTTTTTTTGTCCCTGGTGCTTGATATCTGTTACCCCTGCTAGTTATACCTAATGAATAACATACGAATGCTTTGGCCAATGTTGTTTGTTTTTTTATGTTTTGGATCATAGAAAAGCAGATAAGTGATAATTTACTACTAACCTACCCTTACTAATAAATGGACACTATTTCCCGGCCGAATTTCGGTCACGGCGGCCAATCTCAATGGAGACTAGCCATCTGCGTGGGGACATATTATAGTGCACAAGTGTGTGCGCAAACACAGGTGCACTCTCTATTCCCTCACTCTCATAATCCGATGGGACGGCAATTCGACGCGACCGGAGAGAGCTTTACGTGCTCTCCGAGGCACTAAGGGGTCTCGATGGTTTTCGTTATCCTTACTAAACACTGGTTCTGAACCAACTTTCGTAACTAGGCGTAGCCGTACGATCATAGACCTCACTCTGGCATCAGAGATTACAGTGGAAATCACCACCGGGTGGCAGGTCCTAGGCCATGCTCCGATCACAGGTGGATCCGCTTAGACATCCGGGTCCGAATAACACCAATACAACCTCAACGGAATCAAAATCGAATAAAAAATCATTTTATTTTATTTCAGTAGTATCTACAATCTACAATACAGGGTTATTTGTAAAACACCGGTAACCTCTCAGGACTATGTTACTAACATAATAATCAACAACTTTTGTTTTATATTTTAGTTCATCAGATTTTCATACAAAAATAAAAATATTTAAATTGAACGCTCTAAATGTTACGAAGTCAAAGCGCGATGGTTAAATAGCGAGGGGAGTGGGGTGAGGGCGGCGCGGGCGCTTGCACTTGACCTATTTACGGGCGGCTGGCGGCCCTCAGTCGGTCGGTCGCTTTGATGCGCTTGCGTCGCGTCATTACGTGTCCTTGTAGTGAAATTCGGCAGTGCGGACGTAATTATCTTTACATGATGGCGTATCAATATTCCAATGTCGAGTACACGGAAATGGTGCGAATGCTAGCTAGGTGTGATGACAATGTTTCGGAAGCCTGTCGCCAATACGCCATACGATTCCCGAACGTACGTATGGGTAATTCGCCAAAACGCCTAATTTCCATGGCCGGACATTTTTTTCTAAATAAATGCCAGCTTGACTGTTCTTTGGATAGAAGAACAAAAACAAAAAAATTGAATGTGGGAGGGGTGTTACTGAGAGCTTCCAAGAAAAAGTTATGGGGTTCGAAAGTTTTGGTCAGACACGGAAATTAGGAAGGTTCCAAGTAAATAATATTTCCATTGCAAGGAAATTAGGAATATGTCATGGAAATTAAAAATATGCTATCTAGTATGATAGATTTAATCAAAAATACAAATAAATTAACATTACAAAATATAATAGAACGGTTTATAGTGACAGGTAATAACTTAAACGTTATATTATGGAAAAAAATGCCATAAAACATACCATAAACCAGTCCAGGATCGTGGGTTACATTATAAAAAACTACAAAATAAATCATCATCATCATCATCATTAATTTAAGAGCTAGGCTCTTGTCGGTGGAGTATTTCCCATCTCTCTCTGCATTCCGCCTCTTTTTAAAAAAAAATTTTCATGCGATGTAGGTCTGCTCTTGACCGCTATCTAGACAGCTTTGTCAAGATGTGGTCGAAGATGGAGCAAGCAAACATATTAGGTGTCAATTTCCTCCAGCTTTAAAGACGTTAGTAAGTGCCCGGAAATACAGATTCACAAATACAGAACAGTGAATTTCATAACTTGGCTGTGCGCATTATGAAAGACTTCTCAAAGCGCTTAGTCCTGATAGTAGGGATTTCGACCAAATGTGGATGATATCCTGCAGTGCGTCTTGTAGTCCGATGAAAGAAAGGAGACGACGGAATAAGCTCATGGAGCTCTTGCGCACCTTCTGTAAAGTACAGCCTGTAGAACAGCTACAAACAAGCAACTGTGTGTCTATGGGTTAAGCTTTGTATCTTTGATTTTACTAGCAATTCGCCACCAATTAGCCTCTGAGCTTTGCGTTAAAACGAGTCAAGAGCGGCAAGCTGGTGTTTGGCAGAGCCATCCCATAAGTGTCTGAAATACTCCACACACGATCAGATTTGAGCTTTATACGTGGGACACTCAGAAAGTTTTGCGAAACTAAAAAAAATTGTTCTATACGTACATATATTTTTATCAAATCTTTTCAAAGTACTTTCCACCAGCCTCTATACAAAGATTCATGCGCCTAAACCAGTTTTCAAAACACTTTTTCCAGTCCGCCGCAGACACCTCGTTTACAGCCTGCTCGAACGCAGCCAGCGCATCTTCCGGCGACGAAAATTGTATCCCTTTGAGCAGATTTTTTATTTTTGGGAATAAAAAGAAGTCACACGGTGCTAGATCAGGGCTGTAAGGAGGGTGACCCAGGAGTTTGACTGGCGTGCTGTCCAGGAAGTCCCTCGTTTTGAGTGCGGTGTGCGCAGGTGCATTGTCGTGGTGGAGCAGTAGCCCGCGGAGCCCTGTGTTTGGTCGCTTGTTGCTTATAACAGAGAAAACTTCTGGCAAACATTTGGTAGTATACCATTCGGCATTAATGCTTCTTTGATCCCGTAAGGGAATTGATACCAAGTGGCCAGTCAAATTAAAAAAGCTAGCGATCAAAATCTTACCCCCGCTTCTAGATCGCTTCACTTTGGTAGGCGTTGGCTCATTTTGAAACACCCAAACAGTCGACTGGCGCTTGGTTTCTGGGTCGTATTGATAAATCCAGGACTCATCACCTGTAACGATGTCGTAAACACGCCGAGACGAGCCTGCTTCAAATTTGTTAAGCATATCACGGCACCATTCCACCCGGGCCTGCTTCTGAGCATCGGTGAGGTTGTGCGGCACCCAGCGTGATACTATCCTCCTCACGCGAAGATGGCTGTGTAGAATCTCGTGAACGCTTCCCGATCCAATCTTCAATATGTGTTGAATCTCCTGATATGTAATTCGCCTATTGTCTTGGATTAAATTTTTCACTGCTAGCACGTTTTCTTCGGTAACAGCCGTCAAAGGGCGACCGCTTCTTTCGTCATCCCCCAAAGTTGGTCGACCGCGCTTGAATTCGTTATACCAACGATACACGGTTGCCTTGGAAGGGCCTTCATCCATGAATGCCATTTGAAGTCTATCGAACGATTCATCCGGTTTCAGGCGACACTTGAAATCGTATAAAATCATAGCTCTAAAATGTTCCCGGCGCAGATCCATATTTCAGTGAGACACAATACTTTGAATTAACTCGCAAAAAATGTGGAGGGAAATTTTGAAATTGGAACTTACTTATTTTTACTTATAAATAATCATATTTTCGAAAAACATTATAACTGGCCAGTCTCCCATATATAAAAACTTTTTTTCGCAATACTTTCTGAGTGGCCTGGTATATAGTAAAAAGCTATCCAGGAGTGAAGTACCTATTGCTTCACCTTGTTTAGAATGCCCAACTTTTTGGCCACAGTTTGAGCCTTTTCCTGGATTGTGGTGCCGAAGTTGAGGTTAGTTGTCAACTCCATGCCAAGAAGTTCTAGGTGGTCGACAATACTTATAGGTATACCTTGGAAAGTAGGAGCCAGGTGGAAAGGAGTCCGTTTTGCAGTGAAAAGACATGCCCGAGTTTTAGAGGCGTTAAATTTACCAGATTGTCATCTGCCCACTGGAAAAATATTATAATTAAGAATTAAGATCAGATTTGTCCGCTCTATCATGGCATCTCGTAGAGAACAGATTTCCTGTTGGTTGGCCCCCGCACTGAACAAGCATCTCTCTGTGATAGTACTGTCATCTGCGTAGCCAACAAGACCTAACTGAAGCAAATCATTTATGTGAAGCAGGAAAAGTGTCGCAGAGAGAACAGACCCTTGAGGAACTCGGGCATTAATAGCCATGAGGTCAGAGGAGCAGCCGCCAATGACCATTTGAATGGCCCAAGGGAAAACTGATATTGATATAATTCATTTTTGAATGATTTTCAATCAAATTAAGATGGCTTGTGAGTTTAAGCACAAGGTCCTGTGATCTTAATATTTTAGCTTTCTTTGGAAGAGCCACTGCTTTGCTCACTAGTATATTTTGGGATTATGACAGTTTTGTACATTTGTTGAGTTATTTTAAAGATTTATATTTGATTGGGTTCACAAATTGCAATCGTTCTACCGATTTTTACGTGTCCTGAGTAGTAAAAATATCTTCTGTTATCATTTGGAACCATGGAAAACAAGGAAATTAGTACCAAGGAAATTAGATTTAAGTGAACTAAACATGATGGCAAACGAACGTGGTAAATGGCTTAAATTAAGGGTATTACCCTACACAACAATGCTTATTCAACAGAAATAGTTGTGAAAAAGCATCCATAGGCTAAGAAACAACGACCACAGAAATTGAGAATTCCTTAAACCAAAGTCCAAGGAGGCACGTAATTACGCGAATAGTGCGAAATTGAACAGAGATGCGCACGTCCTGTTTCGATGGGCTATTGCGGTGAAATAGACGAGTCAAATCGTATAACCGCTACGTTTAAAATACATGCGGTCCGTTATTTACAAGGGCTGAACGAACAACCCAAGGAAATTATATTTTTCACTTGGACAAGTACAAAATGCCATTTAATTCCATATTCCTAGTGATTTTATTAAATTAACTGTCATTTTTTAGTAACTTAGTATGCATTAAACATGAAATATCAAAAAAAGGATCTGAAAAATACTTCTGAGTTCAGATATAAATTTAAATGTAAGAAATTTTGTGAAGTGGACATACCAAGGAAATTAGAATTTGAATGTTCGCATGACCTAATCTTTGTTATTATATACCTATGTTTTTTTTTATGTTTAATAGCAAAACCAAGTCGGAAATGATGTTAACTATCACAAAAAATAGGCACTGAGAACACATAAAGTTAAAAAGTAGTGTTCGCCTACCTGGACATGAAAAAAACATGATTTTGGCGAATTACCCGTACCTGATAACGTAACTTTCGTCACATTACGTGGGTAGGTAATTTAAGTACCTACATGCGATTTAATTTTATTTTATTCTTTAATGTAGCCAGTCCTAAGCCTGGTTAAGTATGAAGGGAGAGTGGAATCTACGAATAAATACTTTTATCAAGTGCTACCGTTGTAACTTTACAGAAAATGTGAGAAGTCATTGGTAGCTTGTTTTTATTACGGTGTTTAGAACGTAGGTACCGTGAAATATCAAGGTTATTTCCATGTCAAATGTTCGATTGTAGGTATCATTTGGTTTTCGCGTAAAAAGGCGGGAATCGTAGCGTAGCGAGTTACTAACCCAAAAATATTACTACGAGGACAGTGCGCGGCAGACGTAGGTAGGTACCAGGGCCGTCTTAAGTCTATTCTGCGCCGGGGTGCGGGACTCGGCCTGCGCCCTCGTTTTTTTTTTACACTACAGCGTGGCACGTGACCGACGACACACTGCAGTATGAAAGGGGTCCTAGTCAACCAAGAAAACACAATACAGTAATTTTGATAATTTATTTATTTATTACTCTAAAAAACAAAATTAAACTTAAAACTTCGATTACTTAATATATATTTTCAACACACTTGCTCGTAAAGTGGCTCTTATTGCATCGCTTTTAGATTCATAATGTGGCTTATAACGCACGCGTGCTTTTATCATTATATTATCGCACTAGTGCTTTTTACTTTACAGTTTATTTTTAAATCACAGTAAAGAGTTTTTATGCCTGAACGAAATTAAACATTTTTGGGAATAAATCAACTGTATTAATTAATATATGCTATATAAACATTTCATTTCATCAAATTATTAATTTTTGGCAACAAATTAATATTAATTTAGTTATAAATAAAAAAATCTATTTATAATATTTTTATATTAGGCTTTATGGCGGTTTCCTTCGACCACCTGCGCGCGCATAGCTGTATGTCACCGCGCGATCCGCGCGCCATTTTTATCATTTTTCACAAATTCATTATTTGTCTAAAATGTGTAATTTTTTTTTTTTCCTCGCAAGTGTGTTGAAAAACGTCGTATGACACGCGTGAGCCTTGACTATTATACTCTCGGCTCCATTACGCCCTCGCCTTCAGCTCGGGCTGCAATCCAGCCTCGAGTATAATAGTCAACTTAGCTCACTTGTATCATAATGTACTATTATTACATGTACATACTAGGGCTTCGATTCCGAGATTCCGAGATCTCGAAATATCGGAATCTCGCTACATTTTCTACGTATTTATAATATCGGTATTAGAGAGTAAAATATCGGAATTCCGATATTTCGATATTTTCTAGAAAATGTATGAGAACATCAAAAAATCCGATAGCTAGTTATTGTTTAAGCAAAGACTAGTGGTGTGCCTCGAACGGAGACCTTATAACAAACTTTTTAATTTGTAATGTATTTTCCATTCATAAATCTTATATTTGTTGAATATTGATCCTTGGCAGAGTTAGAAGACTAGCTAGAAAGTGCTAGTGAGAAAATGCTTTTATTGCTTACAAAGTTTTTTTCACTTATCAATGACAATTTTCTGAGCCATGTCTACAAGCTATTTTCGAGAGTCATTACGAACCGTCTTTCGCGTAGGTTTGACGACTTCCAGCCTTCCGAACAAGACAGCTTCCGAAAAGGCTTTAGCACCGTAGACCACATACATACACTGCGGCAGGTTATACAGAAGACCGAAGAGTATAACGTGCCTCTTTGTTTAGCTTTTGTGGACTACGAGAAAGCCTTCGATTCGACCGAGACTTGGTCTGTACTACAGTCTCTTCAACGGTGCCAGATTGACTATCGGTACATCAAAGTGTGTTTGTATGAAAAAGATAACAGGATCAAGCCTCAAAATCTATCCTTCTGCAGCGAAGTGTGAGACAGGGAGATGTGATCTCTCCGTAACTGTTCACTGCTGCATTGGAGGATGTCTTCAGGTTTCTGGACTGGAAACGGCTAGGCATTAACATAAACGGCAAGTATATCATTCACCTTCGGTTTGCCGACAATATACTGGGAGTCAGGGAAACGCTCCCGAAACTGAAAGGCTATTATTATACTACCTAAACACAATTGAATACCAATAACCATTTGCCTTGTACTCATTGTTTTAGTGATTTGGTATTTTGTAAACCCGCAATGTAAGCGTACAAAACTCGGGATCAATGCTGCACGTACCTAACCTACCTACGCTCACTACGACACGGACTGCGTATGCGAGCGGATGTCGTTCACACCTAGCGCCAGCTGATATTTTATTTGAATTACATTGCGAACTTTAATTTTTTTGGTTAATAAATGGGGTTTTTTTGCAAATCAGTTTTATTTAACTGCCCAAAGCTGGTTATGTATGAAAAATGCAAAAAAATATTAAAATAGAATCGCATTTTTATGTGGTTTCGTATCAGTAATCACCAGCACTATCACCAATCTTCGTTTTCGGAAGCGTTTCCCTAACACCCAGTATAGTCATAGCTGCGATCATAGAGGACCTCAGTACAAAGCTCGATGACCTCAATAGAGCTTCCGATAGAATGGAAATATGGACAAGACAAAGGATATATCGAATTCCCAATTTCCCATTTCTGTAATATCGGAAAATCTACACTCGAAGTTGTTGACGATTATGTATCTAGGACTTTGACTAATCAAAGACCTAGGACAAACTGTCCAGTTGGGTAGGTCCAACTTCGAGAAAGAGGTCAATCGTTGAATTCGACTCGGTTGGGCAGCGTTCGGGAAGCTACGCAATATCTTCTGGTCCAAATACTGCAGTGTCTCAAGAAGAAAGTCTTTGACCAGTGTGTGTTGCCAGTAATTACTTACGGTACTGAAACGTGGTTACTCACAATGGGCCTGATAAAAAGGCTCAAAGTCACTCAAAGGGCAATGGAGAGGGCTATGCTCGGAGCGTCCCTGCGTGACTGAATCAGAAATGAGGAGATTCGCAGGAGAACGAAAGTAACCGACAAAGTCCGAAGAATTGCCAAACGGAAGTGGCTGTGGGCTGGGCACATTGCTCACAGAACGGATAGCCGATGGGGCAGTAAAGTTTTGGTGGCGATCACGTACTGGAAGGCGCAGCGTGGGTAGGCCCCCCACAAGGTGCACTGACGACCTGGTGAAGGTCGCGGGAATCCGTTGGATGCGGAAAGCGCAGTTCCGGTCATTGTGGGGATGTTGGGGTGATGTCCAGCAGTGGACGTCTTTCGACTGAAATGATGATGACAGGCCGTACATGTATATTAGATTATAAAGCTAAGGGGTATTTTTTCAAAAGCAACACTTTTGGCATAATCTCCACTTTTTACCCTACAAATAAGATTAGGTAATCATTTTAAATCAAGTTCTAGTAGTATTTAAAAATATTGTGTCTCAATATCGGAATCTCGGAATTCCGATATTTTTAGGTCAATATCGGGTCCAATTCCGATATTGGAAAAAAGGCGATATTGAGAAGCCCTAGTACATACACATACATCAAACAAACTCAATTTTTCTTGCTTTTGAGTTGGCAAAGATTTTAATTAAATCATTTATTTTTATATCTATTTTGGATTATATACTTATAATGGCTAAGTTGTCAGTCTGTCGGTCATGGTTGAACGAAGATTTTTTTTTATTAATTTTAATTTTGAAAAGGATCTTGCACCTTCTGCTACTGTAACAGGCTGTGTTAAATATATACGCAGAGCTGTTGAGATATTGGGAAATGAGGAAATTAAATTATTAGAATATATATAGCTTAAAATATCAGTGGGAGTACTTGTTGATGCATTGGGAAAAAATATTGGCAACAATTCTAATTCATTATATAAATCCTCCCCGTCAATATCAAATCTATTTTTAAATGTTAGTTTTTCTTGGAGCCGATAACACTGAAAATTTTTTTCATGCATCTCTAATTTATTCCAGCATTCAATGTTTTGGAAGAGTGAAAAAACTGAATTGTGTTCCGGCAGCAAATCGAATCTCTCATTTAATTTCGAGATAGCAGTGTCCAGTAGAAAAAAATAAAAACATACTTAAAATTTGTTGGTTGGGTCTAAAATGGGCTCATCTGCAGCCTCGTAATCAAAATGTCTGTTTCGGGGACATGGACGAGCAGTATCTTTAAATTCTGTTTCGCATTCTAATTCTTCAGCAATTAATTTTGCATCAGATAACAACTGTTCAAACGCGCTATCGGTGCGGTCTTTCTCCAAATCTTTTTTAACCAGATTAATCATTTTGGTAGCTTCTGAAATAATTACGTCCGATTTTTGCAAATTTGTTGTTTGTTGTCGCAAATGAATTGAGCTAACGAATTCAATTACTTAAAAGAAGAAATCAGATCAATCACTGACCGACACTTACATAGGCGCCGCGCGCCGCGCTATAAATTCAAATGAACTTACACCTAATTGTAGTGATTTAGAGATCATTTCTCTTTAAGCGCGAGCGCCCGGACGGCTATATCAAAGGACGCAACAGACGTACAGGTGCCGCGCCGCGCGCCCATTTCAAATGAACTTACACTCTATTGACTTAGAGATCATTTTGCTTCAAGTGCGGGCGACCGGGCGGCAACGTGTCAAACGTACATACATAACATACACTCTCTTTGGATTAGAGATTTTTGCCGCGCGCGTGTTGTATTAAAAAAAAAATATATTTGTGTAGTGTAGTAATGCGGTATGACAAGCGCCGAAAGCGTAATAAAAGTAAAAAAAATATTATTGTTGATGACTATTATTTTTTTTGCGTCCGCATACATATTTGTCGTAAGTAACAAGTATATAAAACTGTGCAATGGCGTTAAGTTCAATGAAATATCCAAAAATTCAGCGTTAGACAGGCACCCCCGGGCGCTCGGCGCCCGGGTGCACCGCACCCCTTGCACCCCCTGGTAAAGACGGCCCTGGTAGGTACAGCAAAATACAGAGTTGAAATGTGTTAGATAGGAAAACAAAATCAACAGCACACCACTCATCCACACAATACACTCTTACATCAACTACACAATACACATACACTCATGGCTTAGTAGTAACCGCCATCAATTTACTTTTTTATTTATTTATCATATTACCTACTTCTAATAACAATTATTAAGGAACAATAAAAAGCAATGTACCTTACCGAATATATAACTTAGAGCTTAGTTTTAGGGAAGGCACTGTTTCCTGAGATACAGGTTGTCACCTAGTTCGGGAGACAGAGCTCCATTGTTATGAAACATATTTGGTTGCTAATAAACGTTATTTTATTTATTTATATTTATTTAAAATCTTGAAGGTTTGTTTTTGGTAAATGTATTATATTTTGTAAAAAGTCATAAAACAAAAGTTGTTGATTATGATGTTAGTAACATAGTCCTGAGAGGTTACCGGTGTTTTACAAATAACCCTGTATATCTTACGTAGTAAGTCGTATGAATAATACCTGTGCTAGGAGGCCTCGCTCTTCATAACAAGTTTAGTTAAGGTAGTATTGCGAATCCACGCAATACAGACAAAACAACTTTACACGCACCCTTGAATCTAGACTTGCGCCTACAAACGATTCGATGACCTTCGTGCACTCGACACAGATCGACGCGCAAATAAGTCACCTAACTGAATCAATGATAAACAGCTACCACACTGCCTGCCCAGAGACCATCCCGCCCAAAACACCGGAAAAATAGCACTGGTGGGGCACAGAGCTGGAGCGCAAACATGTCAAGGTTAGAAGAGCTTCGAACAGAGCCATGAATACTTGTGCGGACGAGGACTGGGATATCTACTATTCAGCCAAATCCAGCTACAAAAAATGCATCAGATTCAGGAGCACCATGGGATGGCGTAAATTCTGTGGTAACATTGAATCCTGCCAACAAGCTAACAGGGTAAGGAAGGTATTGGCGCAACAGAGTTCATCTGTGCCCGACACGCTCCGAGTCCGCAAGCCTGAAAACATGCTAATAACATCACCAGAAGAAGTAAGACGCGTCCTCATTGAAACTCACTTCCTAGGGTGCGTATTTACTCATGCAATTGACTGGCAAGGTATACCTCAAGTACCATCGGATAATGACTGGCAGTGTGCGCACAAGATGGTAACTATGGAAAAACTCCAATGGGCCATCCGGGGCTTCCATCCTTTCAAAGCAGCGGGCCCGGACGGAGTGTTCCCTGCCCTACTACATTGGGGTAGAACGTCCGTTGCCAGAAGACTGGTGCCCCTAATTAGAGCGTGCCTGGCCCATAGATACGTTCCTAAAGGATGGAATGGAGGGAAGTTAAAGTTATATTCATCCCAAATCCAGGTAAGGGCGATTATACAAACGCCAAATCCCACCGACCAATCAGCCTGACCTCCTTTTTGCAAAAACTTTAGAGAGACTTTGCGAAATGGAGCTGAGGGACGGCGCGCTGAAAACTATACCACTGCACGGTAACCAACACGCATACAGCTCAGGTAAGTCAACAGAATCTACACTTCATCTGGTGGTTAGTTAGATAGAGGAAGCGATACACAATAAAGGTACCTACCTGGGCACTTTTATAGACATCGAAGGAGAATTTGACAAAACAAACTTCTCCAGCATAAGAACAGCCCTCTCTAAGCATGGAGTGGAGCAGGTACTAACTGACTGGATTGAAAACATGTTAAGTAAACGTGTGGTTCATCTTGAAGGAGAGCAAGAGATGGATGGATGGTTGTGATGGGATAGCCATAGGCTACCCCCAGGGAAGCGTGCTGTCTCCCCTTCTGTGGAATCTGGTAATTATTGATCTTATTACCAAACTCAATGCCAATCCCTACTACACAATAGGATATGCAGAAGTCCTCGCCATCCTCGTATGGGCACAGGTGACTGGGACCATCTGCAACCTCACTCATCCAAGTGTTTCGTATTGTAGAACGCTGGTGTAAGGAATTTGATATTTCAGTGAATCCCACCAAAACTGAATTAGTCATGTTCACCCAAAAGCAAACACTAGGCCCCTTTTGCTTACCCAAACTGTTCAATACTGAACTCCAGTTGGCCAACGAAGTCGAATCTCTGTGTCATCTTAGACAGTAAGCTAAGCTGGAGTAATCACCTAGACAACAAATTAAACTGCATGAGGACTACCCCGACTGCAGCACTTGAAGCGATGCTGGGAATTCCACCACTCCACCTTTTTATACAACAGGAGGCGGCGATGGCGGCGGCAGTACGTCTAAAAACACTAAATCTATGTAGTAAGAGTAGTACACAACACACCGCGTTGATAGAAGAACTCGGGAACGCGTTCCCTCTGCTGAAAGCCATTAATAACCGGATTTCCAAGCAATTCATCTTCGACAAGAAATACAAAATCCAGCTGTATCAAGATCACCGATGCGAAGGGCTGTGCCCTGCAGAGGTCCGAATCTTCACGGATGGATCCAAAACAGGTACAGTTACGGGTGTCGGGATCTCCTCTGAAGATCTTAACACACTCACCACTGGGGGTCCACAACACGGTGTTCCAGGCCGAGTGCATGGGCATTTCCCTGGCAGCTTCAGCGATCATAGCTAGGGAGGTTAAAGACCACTCAATTCGCATACTCTCGGACAGCATGTCCGTGCTACGAGCACTAAGCAGCCACACGGTTAAGTCTGGGCTGATACACGAGTGCCAGCTAAACCTCAACCAGGTAGGTAATCTCAATAACATAACCATTCAATGGATCAAAGGACACAGCAGTTCCCGAGGCAATGATGCAGCGGATTAACTCGCTAGAAGGGGATCGAGTATGGTCTTGGTGGGACCTGAATCCATAGTGCCACTCCCCTTCGGTTACCTACGCAACTCGGTAAGGAAACGCACCAGGGATAAACACCACAAACTATGGATAGACCATACCCGTACGCAAAATACACGCTTGGACGTGGAGTTGCGGAAACCAGCCCGTTATACTATACTATGGATAGACCATGGTGAGTGCAGACAGGCCAAGGAGGCACTTCCCACAATTGACGGCCGTTTCACGAAACAAGCCCTCCTATTGTCAAAACAACAGCTGCGTACAGTCACAGCTGCTGTAACTGGCCATGGGTCCTTTGACAAACATCTTTTTGTCATAGGTGTTACGGACAGCCCACTATGTAGAGCCTGCATGGTGAAAGACGAGACAGCAGCCCATGTGCTTCCAGACTGCCCTGAGGTTGCTACATACAGGGCCAAGTACTTCGGTAACCCAGGTACCCTCAGAGAGATCACTAGCATAGCAACACCAAGGCATTGCTGGCCTTTTTTGAGGAGTTGAGCTGGATCGAGTAAGTTCCCACCTGTACGCAAAATACATGCTTAGACGTTGCGGAAACCAGCCCATTATACTACTACTATAAGTGATAATTAATTAAACAAAACATTAATAACACCACTTATTTGATAAACAAAGTTAATAACACAAAGTTTAATTAGTAGTTATTTAAAAGTATAATAACATGTTGAATGTAGCTCGTAACATTTTCAATTATTGTGTTAGAAATACTACAAAAACCAAAAATAATATATCAAAATTCAAAAAATTTGCTGAGCAGCAACAGTATTCGATCTCAAAACTATCTATACAGACTTATATGCCTTCAGGCCACCAAGCCACGGGATCAAGTACGTATCAACATGGTAAAATTAACAGTCCATCGTCCAAGGTTAATAATTCCAAAATCTTGTTGCCTAGCTACTCCTATATTTTTCTCGACAACAATTTTGGCATTCAATCCCTCATGACTTCCGATTTCAATGTAAAGTAGAGAGTTTAGTTACATTGCAGGACCAAATAAAACCAATAATTGAGATAAGATATATCCTATATGTAGCTTCAGACTGTGAACATTTACCATATAAAGTTTAATTGAAATCTGTACAGTAGATTTTGTGTGATTGGGGAACAAACATGTTTAGCTAGCAGACACAGTTTAGCATTTCTACTTTTTTATTATAAGTATACATAGATTATAGTAAACATATAGACTAGATTTTACTTGCACACTCCCTAGGTTCTTCATCCCAAGCAGGGGCGACTCGCACTGGAGCGGTGAACTCTCAACCAAAATTAGTATGATTTAAAGCCAATGACCAACATTGGTGTCTTTTTTTGGTGGAGGCCACTGACCAAATTAAAAAAAAAAACTACAAAAATATAAAAAACTAAATATTGTATTAGTGTATTACTGTAAAATTCAGTATGAACTGAGCTATACCGGTTTATACAGGTGACTTGAAATAGGATTGGAAGGCCAAAGCCTAAACTATTAGGAATAGAGAAAAGTTGTCAAAGAAAACGTAGCATTATAATATAAGTATTATAATTTTTTAGATTTCTTACAATGCAACCTGTTTCGCCGGGAATCAATTACCGGTTGATTTGATTGCTGGGGTCAATTTGCCATTTTTGTAATTAGCTATCTCAGGCATGCACACACCAAAAGCCTTTCACTTTGCACTTCCTCCTCCTGGGCTCCTGATATTCAGCCCTCGCTTGCTCTATGCTGTTGAAATATATTGTAAAGGGACATGTATATTATATTCTATAAAATAGAGAAAACCTGCAAACACCATAATGTTTCTGTAGGGTATGATAATAATTAATATAGATGTCGGTAGATGTAAATAAATCAGTTGTCACTCGGACTTGGTGTTTTACTGATTGCCTTCTCCTTGAATTAATCCTAAAATACAACTGGCGACGAGGATGGGATCTTGATTTTTGAGTGATATTAGTGCGTAAACTCTTGTACACTAAAAATGCCTATCGGGAAAATCGAACAATATGACCTATCAAGTAAAAAGTGGTTGGCGTATATAAGGCGCGTGGAACAATTCATGGCGTTGAACGGAATCAAACCGGACTTACAAGTTGCAACGTTAGTGACGTTAGTAGGAGGACCGACATACGATTTAATGTGTGATTTGTGTGCACCAACTGATCCAGAAAATAAAACTTTCCGTGAATTAGTAAAAATTGTTGGTGATCATCTCGAACCGAAACGTTCCGAGATCGCTAAACGTCATGTATTTCGGCAAAGGCGACAGAATGCGGGTGAATCTCTCAGTGAATATTTACAAGTACTCAAACACCTAGCCAGTACGTGTAATTTTAATACTACACTTGAAGAGAACTTACGTGATCAATTTGTGTCAGGCCTGACTAGTGATGAAATGAGATCGCGTATTTTCGCGGAGTCTACAATTACATATAAAAAAGCTATAGAACTGGCACTAGCGCTAGAAGCGGCCGAACGAGACGCGCAGACCAGCGGTGCGAACGCTATGGTTGCTTCGGGCTCGACGACAGCGGGCGGGACGCGTGCGCTTGAGCCGATGCATCGGGTATCGACGGTGGCACGGGCGATCCGGCCGCACGAACGTGGATCTGCTTCGAGCGGCGTCAGCTCGTCTAACGAGCCTTCTGCGTCAACATCACGCACGGCGCGTGCTTGTTGGCGGTGTGGTATGTAGCGAAAAGGGCCATATTAAAGTAATGTGTAAAAAGAACACAGGGCGGGGGGCAACTCAAGAGATTTCAACACGACGGCGTGTAAATAATTATCTTGGTAATAGTGATAATAATGAATCCGATTGTGACTTTTACAATTTAAGTGTGTATGGACTAAACGACAAACCATACATAGTTACGGCGCAGGTGAACGGCAGAAAGGTAACATTTGAACTGGACACTGGAAGTAAGTTATCAGTTATTAGTTTAGAATATTACAATAAATCATTTTCAGATGTTCTCATGATTCATAATGATGTTTCTTTATGTTCTTATGTGGGCACACCAATAGAAACTGTCGGTTTTATTTATGTTAACGTCGTTATTGGGGAACATACAGCCGGAAATCTTAAATTATTTGTGATTAAAAATGGTGGGCCACCGCTTTTAGGCAGATCATGGCTTACGAAATTAAGCATAAGTAAGATTAATGTTGATGACTTTTTATTAAATATGAACGAGAATAATATCGTTGCAATGTTACAACGTGAATTAACGCCTGTATTTGCCCCAGGTCTCGGAACATGTACAAAAAAATGACATTAAAATTGATGGATAAAAATCCAGTGTTTATTAAAGCTAGGTCTTTGCCGTTGGCGTTACGCAAGCCTGTTCAGCAGGAGTTAGAACGACTCGAGGCTGAGGGTACGATACAAAAAGTAGATTATTCGGATTATGGTACGCCGATCGTCCCAGTGATTAAAAAGAACGGAGAAATACGGATCTGTGGTGACTACAGGTGCGGTATATAGAGATGCTGAGATGCCTATACAACGCTGCTACCATGACTGTTCAGCTCCAGGACCAAAAGACGAAGCCAATCCAACTGCGCAGAGGGGTGAGACAAGGGGATGTAATATCCCCGAAATTGTTCACAAACGCGTTGGAGGACGTCTTCAAGACGCTGGACTGGACTGGACAGGGTATCAACGTTAACGGCGAGAACATCTCACATCTCCGTTTTGCCGATGACATCGTTGTAATTATTATTATTATTTATATTTTGTTAGATTTTAATCTCTCCCATTTCTGGGGACATACGCAAAAGTTGCGGGCTTTTGGCCAAACAACCTAGGCGGTATAGTGTTTATTCTATGGACAGAAATTTTCTGACGATTCTGCATGTGTTTAGTATGACTGCTTTCTGTAAGAGTGTAAATGTGAGTGGATGAATATTTAACGTGTGAAGGCTTGTATGAAGAGTTTTGGGGATGACACCGGTGCTAGATATTATGATGGGAATGGTCTTGACCGTGTGAGCTCTCCATTGAGTTTTTAATTCAATTGTCAAGTCTGCGTACTTTGAGAGTTTGTTAATATGTGTGGATGTTAGATTGTGCGTGTTGGGAATTGCTATATCTATCAGATATACAATTTTATTTTGTTTATCGTGCAAGGTGATGTCAGGTCGGTTATGGTGTATAGTCTTGTCAGTAAGAATAGTTCTGTCCCAGTACATTTTGAAGTTAGGTGAGTCTAGTATGATTTGGGGTGTGTATTTATAATAAGCTGTTTTTTCTGTAATTAGTTTGTGTTTATGTGCGAGTGTCTGGTGTATGATTGCTGCTACCTGGTCGTGTCTGTGTTTGTAATCTGTTTGTGAGATAGAAGAACATGCGCCTGTGATGTGTTGGATTGTTTCGGGTTGCTTATGACAGTGACGGCAGTGGTCACTTCTTAGACTGCTATCACGGATGATGTACTTTCTGTAGTTTTTGGTGTCTATAACCTGGTCTTGAATTGCCAGCATGAATCCCTCTGTTTCTGGGAACAGCTCGCCTCGCTTGAGCCATGCGTTTGACGCTATCTTGTCAACATTAAGGTTGGTCAAGTCAAGGCGATGACGTCCATGAAGTGATTTTTGGGTCCATGCGTCAATTTTTTGTTGTATGGTGTTTATCTCCATATGTTTGGTGTGATCAGCAAGAGAAAGTGGTGTGAATATGTCTGCTTGAGATATGGCTTTGTGTAGTGTTGAATGATGAGAGTGATTGTGGAAGAACATTCTGAGTAATGTGATTTGCTTGTTATGTAGGTTTGTTATGTCAATGAGTCCTCTACCGCCCTCTTTCTTAGGTAAAGTCAATCTCTGTATGCAAGACCGCGGGTGATGTTTCCTGTGCTTAGTCATTGTGGTATTTATTAATCTTTGTAGGTTCTTTAGGTCTGTTTGTGTCCAGCGTATGATTCCAAATGAGTAAGTGAGTATGGGGATAGCAAAAGTGTTAATGGCTTTGGTAGTGTTTCGTGCGTTAAGGTGAGTGTGTAGTATTTTGTGTAGTCTATTTTTAAACTTTTGTTGCAGTATCTTTTTCGTGTCTTTGTGGTGAATTTGCAGAGACTGGTAGTATCCTAGGTACTTATATCCGTCCACGGGGTCTACGGCGTCGATAACATCATGATTTGCTAATTCATATGAGGCAGATTCTACGATTCCTTTGTTAACAGATTGGATATTACATTTGTCTATTCCAAATTCCATGCGAATATCGTTTGAAAATATCTGAGTAGTGTCGGCAAGTGTGTGAATTTTGTTAAGTGTGCTTCCAAAGAGTTTGATGTCATCCATATACATGAGATGAGAGAGAGTTGTTTGATGTGTGTCGTGTTTAATTTTGAATCCTATGTCAGTTTTAATCAGCATGTTGGAAAGTGGATTAAGTGCAAGGCAAAACCAAAGAGGACTTAAAGCGTCACCTTGGAATATACCCCTTTTTATTGGGATGAAATCAGTTTCGGTACTTTCGTCAGAATTACATATTTTAAGTTTAGTGTTCCAGTTTATCATTATCTTTTCCAAAAAACAAGTGATTGTGGGATGAATTTTATAATGTTTTAAAATATATATTAACCAAGAGTGTGGTACGGAATCGAATGCTTTTTTGTAGTCTATATACATAGTATGGATATTGCGTTTTTGGCTAAGAGCTTGTTTTGAAGCTACAGCGTCGATTGTGAGCTGTTCTTTACATCCCTGGCTATGTTTTCGGCACCCTTTCTGTTCCTCTGCTAAAACGTGATGTTCGTGAGTGTGTTTGTAAATGGATTCACTTAAACATGATGTGATAACTTTATATATATTCTGCAGGCAAGTAATTGGACGATATTTAGCAGGATTTGCCATATCTGATGAATCTTTCGGTAGCATGTATGTTATACCTTGTGTGATGTAAAGTGGCATTGTATCAGGTGAGTCTATGAATGCGTTAATGTGTTTGAGTAGTAATGTGTGAGTGCAAGTGAACTTTTTATACCAGAAGTTGTGTATGTTGTCGGATCCTGTAGCTTTCCAGTTGTGTGTTCTCGCTATAACAGTTTTCAGAAGATCTAAATGGATTTGTTCAAAGTTCATTTCTGGTATATCCTTCAGTCTCTCTCTATCTTCCTCAATCCATTGACTTTGCGCGTGTTCAACGGGGTTGGACCAGATATTTGACCAGAATGTGTGTAAAGATTCAGGGGTAGGCAAAGTGCTATTGTTTTCTGGTGAAATATTGTGTTGCTGTGTAAGCTTTCTATAGAATAGCTTTTCGTTATTGCAGAATTGTTTGTTTTGTGTTTTTCTAAGTGTTGTCTGTTTGTATCTTCTTAACCGACTTGACAAGGTGTTCAGTTTTTGTTTTAAAGTGTCTAGGAAGTGTTCAATGTCAGTATTTTGGTTTTCGTGCTGAGAATGGATTTTGTACTGTTGTTTAATTTTAATTATGTGTTTTTGTAACGCTTGTGATCTGACGCCCCGTGTATATTCAGTCAGTCTTCCAATGTTTGCTCTGAGATCATTAATCCTTCCTTGTAGGCGTCTTTGCCACCAGGGCAAAGTTTGTGGTTTATTTTTTATCCTATTTCCTTCTGATATTCTTGCACCATTATATTTCGCTGCAGTATAGGCCGCACTGTAGATAGTTGTTTGTAATGTGTTGAAGTCTGTGTCAGAAGTAAGTGTATTTGGAAGTATATCAGAGTTGAGGTGGTTTATAATAGATGCTAGTTTCTTAGAGGGTTTTAGTTTTGGTAGGTATGGTCGAGTTGTCGGATGTGTGTCTATAAATTTGTTAAAAGTTTCCGTGTACATTTCTTTTAATTGTTGGTGTACTTCTATGGGAAGGTTTGGAACCTGATCGTTTGTTGTTTGTTCTGGCTCTAAATTAAGCTCATTGGCAATTGTCTGTATCGATTCTATAGTATTAGGTATCAGGCTTTCTTCTTCATTTTGGTTTATGTTTTCGGCAGTGTTATTATTAATCAGTTTATTGTCAGATAAAAAAAAAAAAAAAAAACCATAATTTACAATCAAAACATTATAAAACAAAATAAAAATAAAATTACAATTATAAATTAAAACAATCACAACATTAAATTAAATTACAATAAATTGTGTTAGTAAGTACTTATACGCTATGTTAGTCAACACCTATTGCTATACGCATCCATTTATATTGGATGGGGCAATCCGCACGAGACACAATCATCTGCAGAATACTGTTGCTACTACCTCGCACGCGCTGTATTATGGAGGCTACCTTCTTTCGTACAACGGCATGAAAGCCGTCCGTACGCGCCTCTGTAAACATTCCGGACGCACTACAATAGCGAGGCAGCCGCAACAGCATCCTGAAGATGTTGTTGTATTGGACTCGCAGAGCATTGGCAGCCCGACGCGTGTAATTTACCCACAAACTGCTCGAGTAGAACGATTGGCAGTACGCCTTGAACAGAGAGATCTTCACTTCCCTCGAGCAGCGAGTAATGGCTGAGTCGCTGGAACAACTGGGCGAAATGCTGCACAGCTTAAACGGAGCCTCTCGACGTGTCGGTCTCGGCATGAATCTGGACAAGACTAAAGTCATGTTCAATATGCATGTCATGCCGAGGCCAATATTCGTCGAAGGGTCGGCACTCGAAGTTGTAACGGAATACGTCTACCTAGGGCAGGCAATTCAGCTTGGTAGACACAACTTCGAGAAAGAAGCCAACAGAAGGATCCGTCTGGGCTGGGCAGCATTTGGCAAACTTCGCCGAGTCTTCTCGTCACCTATACCGCAAAGTTTGAAGACAAAGGTCTTCAACCAGTGCGTCCTGCCAGTCATGACTTACGGTGCCGAGACGTGGACACTGACAGTTGGGCTAGTCCACAAATTTAAAGTCGCTCAGCGAGCCATGGAGCGAGCTATGCTTGGAGTTTCTTTGAAGGATAAAATCCGCAACGAGATTATCCGGAGAAGAACCGGAGTGACCGACATAGCTTGTAGGATCAGCAAGCTGAAGTGGCAGTGGGCTGGCCATGTCTGTCGAAGGACCGATGGCCGTTGGAGCAGACGAGTCCTTGAGTGGAGACCGCGAATCGGCAAACGCAGCGTAGGGCGCCCCCCTGCCAGGTGGACCGACGACCTAAAGAACGTGGCTGGGGGGGACTGGATGCGGAAGGCAGAGGACCGAGCGTTGTGGCGCAACTTGGG
Organism: Asteroscopus sphinx; assembly: GCA_949699075.1. Taxonomy (NCBI): domain Eukaryota; kingdom Metazoa; phylum Arthropoda; class Insecta; order Lepidoptera; family Noctuidae; genus Asteroscopus; species Asteroscopus sphinx. The sequence continues at coordinate 10,725,633 of OX453019.1, forward strand.
AGAGGCCTATGTCCAGCAGTGGACTGCGATAGGCTGAGTTGATTGATTGATTGATTGGTGACTACAAGGTCACAGTCAACCCCAAACTCATGCGCGAACCTTACCCTCAGCCGCGAATCGAGGAGCTGTTTGCTGCACTGATTGGGGGTGAACAGTTCTCGAAAATTGACCTCACCCATGCATATCAACAATTGTATTTGCAAGAGGAATCCCAGGCGTGTACTGCCATCACGACACACGTAGGAACATATGTTTACAGTCGTACACCATTTGGACTAGGGCATGCATTTCGAAATTTCGAAACTTCATAGTTTCGAAATTTCGGGCCATATTTGTATGTTTTTCAATTTCGAAATTGACACCCCTAGTTTCGAAATTTCGAAACTTATTTATTTAGAGACAGATGGCTTTGTAAAGTTAAATCGTCAACAGAATTCCACATCTACTCTAGATTAGTCTATATAAGAGATTTTTCAGCGCCAGTCTACATTTGAAACTGACTTTAGAATCTTTGCAAGCAGTTGAATTGATGACAATCTACAATCTAGCATTCCGAAGAACCGATTTTTCATTTTGAAATTCGTTTACCTTATTCGATTCGTTTGATTTTTTATTTCGTTATGATTATAACCCTTTTATATTTATTTGTATCTTTGAGGATTTGCACAAGTGAGTGAAAAAAGACCCATCTGTTCAAACTTAAATTCGCGGATGGGAAAATTGTCTCTTCTAATCCGTGTCTAGCAACAGTGACCAAAGAGACAACTGTTTCTCTCATTTAACAAGACACTATGATGGAGGAATGAAGAGGAGTGCGTTAGTTCTGTTTTTCAAGAAAGGTGGTAAATCCTTGTTGAGGGTTACAGACCATCCATCTCAATCCTGAGTCATGTATACAAGCTAACTGAACGCGACAGAAGACTCAACGATATCTAGCCACGAGCCGAAAGCAAAGCTGTGTCGAGAGGTGGACACTGACAGTTTAGCCCAACTGAAACACAAATTGAAACTCTCCCAGCAAGCTATACTTCTTTGAAGTATAAAATAGGATCCGTAACAAGACCAGTAACACACCAAAGTGACAGACATAGCTTATACAATCGACAAGCTGAAGTGGATAAAGTGCTTGAGTGGAATCTTCAACTGTAGCGTAGGATGTTCCCAGCTAGGTGAACCATAGACCTGGGAAAAGTATCTGGGGTGGACTAAATGCGGAAGACGGAGGACCGAGTGTCGTGGCGAATCTTGGAAGAGACCTACCTACATATGTCCAGCAGTGGACTGAGGTAGGTTGAGTTGAATAGCATCGTAGACTATGTCCATTCTTTTCGGCAGATTGAAAGAAAGACCGAAGAGAGCACTTAGCTGCTGCGTGTTTGTGGACTACGAGAAGGCATTCGGGCGGTTTTGGCTGGATACTCTTAAACGATTGAGATGGTATATCCCCGAAACTGTTCACTGATGTTTTAGAGGACGTCTTCAAAACACTAGATTAGACGGGGAAGGGTATTGACGGAAAAGACGAGGAGAACATCTCACATCTTCGCTTTGCCGATGACATCGTTGTAGTTAATGACAGTCTCTGAAACAGTTGAGCGAGATGTTTCATGCCTAAATGATGTTCCTTAGCGTATCGGTCTCGGTATGAATCTGGACAAGACCTTGGCATTCAAGATCATGTTCAATACCCATTTCACGCAGTGTGCTGAGGCCAATCCTCGTCAAAGTAATGATGCTAGAAGTTATGCAGGAATGTGTCTACATAGGAAATGTGTCTACATAGGAAATGTGTCTAGTTGTTAGTATAACTTCAAGAAAGAATTAACAATGCCAAGACGTGGACAGTGTGGACACTGAGAGTTTGGCTAGTCCACAAATTCAAAGTCGTTCAGCAAACTATGGAGTGAGCTATGCTTGGAGTTTCTTTGAAGGATGAAATTATCCGGAGAAGTACCAGAGTGTCCAACATAGCTTGTAGAATTAGCAAGCCAAAGTGGCAGTTGGCAGGCCATGTCTGCCAAGGAACCAATGACCTTTGGAGTAGACGAATCCTTGAGTAAAGACCGCAGAAAACGCAGCGGAGGGCGCCCTCCAACCAGGTGAACCGATGACCTAAAGGAGTGGACTGGATGCGGAAGTTAAAGGATTGTGTGTTGTAGCTCAACTTGGGAGTAGCCTATATCCAGTAGTGGACTGCATTATTCTTAGTATTAGGAGTTTTAAATAATTCCTTCAATTTCGAAATTTCGAAACTGATGAGACCAATTTCATAAGTTAATTTCGAAACTGAAAATGTATGAAACTGCATGCCCTAATTTGGACTAACTTGTATTCCTGAAAAGTTCCAGAAAATGGAAGAAACGGTTAAAGGTCTTCAAGGAGTCGCTGTGTTTATTGATGATATTGCATGTACTGGGATATCTCGTTCCGAGCATATTTCTAACCTGAAAGCATTATTCGGTCGCTTGCGTGAGGTTGTTTTAAGAATAAAACTAGATAAATGTGCATTTATGCAAGATAGTATTACGTATGTTGGTTTTATTATAGACTAGCTTTTACCCGCGGCTCCGCTCGCGTTAAATTCTGCTAACCCACGTCAGTCCAGTCCATTCCAGTCCACTGTCCCGCTGCCCCACTGCCCCAATGCCCCGCTACCCCACTGCCCCGCTGCCCCAATGCCCCGCTACCCCACTGCCCCAATGCCCCGCTACCCCACTGCCCCGCTGCCGCACTATCCCACTGCCCCACTGCCCCGCTGCCCCACTACCCCGCTGCCCCACTGCCACCCACTGCCCCTCTGCCCCGCTGCCCCTCTACCCCGCTGCCCCACTGCACCGCAGCCCAGCTGCCCTGCTACCCCACTGCTCCACTGCCGAACTATCCCACTGCCCCAATGCCTGCCCCGCTGCCCCCCACTGCCCCGCCGCCCCCCAGGCTCGCTGCCCCACTGCCCCGCTGCCCCACTATCCCACTGCCCCGCTGCCCCACTAACCCACGACCCCACAGACTGCCCCGCTGCCCCGCAGCCCCTCTACCCCACTGCCCCACTGCCCCGGTACCCCACTGCCCCGCTGGCACGCTGCCCCACTGCCTCGCTGCCCTGCCCCTGCTGCCCCACTTCCCCGCTACCCCACTGCCCCACTGAACCGCTGCCCCACTATCCCATTGCCCCACTGCCCCGCTGCCCCGGTACCCCAATGCCCCGCTGGCACGCAGCCCCGCCGCACCGCTGCCCCGCTGCCCCACTGCCTCGCTGCCCCGCCCCGCTGCCCCACTGTCCCGATGCCTCGCTGTCCCGCTGCCTCACAACCCCACTGCCCCACTGCCCCGCTACCCCCTACCCGACTGCCCCACTATCCCACTGCCCACCTGGCCCACTGCCACGCTGCCCCACTATCCCACTGCCCCGCTACCCCACTGTCCCACGGCCCACTGTCCCACTATCTCACTAAATATCTATCGTCCCGTCCCATGTCCTGTCTCATGTCCCGTCCCGTTTCCCGTCCCATGTTCCGTCCCCTGTCCCGTCCACTGTCCCGTCCCCAGTCCCGTCCCCTGTCCCGTCCCCTGTCCCGTCCCCTGTCCCATCCCCTGTCCACTCCACTCCACTCCACTCCATCGTACATTACTATTCGCTCGTGCAAATGCATAGAAGCTTCGATCTGTCGGATCAGTACGCAACCCACGAATTTTTTTTTTCTTTTTTTCTTTCTTTCTTTCTCAAAACCCATACTCAGTTTTTAAGTCAGATCATCAGCTTTCAAACAAAAAAAAAACATCAAAATCGGTCCAGTAGTTTTAGCGTGATGCTGGAACAAACAAACAGACGTTTACAATTTTATAATAGTTAAGATAAGCACGGTTTACATCCTGATGCAAACAAAATAAGGGCTATTGTTGATGCACCTAGGCCTAGCGATGTTACACAGCTGAAATCATTTCTAGGCCTAGTCAACTACTATGCAAAGTTTATATCGAATTTAAGTACAATTTTATATCCCTTACATAAGTTGTTGCGTAAAGATTCTGAGTGGATCTGGTCACATGACTGTGATAAAAGTTTTCGGGAAGTAAAAAAGGCTATATCCGGTAACAAAATATTAGTTCATTACGACCCGAAACTTCCTTTGGTGCTGTCAGTGGATAGCAGTTCGTACGGCATTGGCAGTCTGTTATCACACCGATATCCAAACGGTGAAGAACGCCCCATATGTTTCGCATCGCGAACGTTAAATTCGGCAGAGCGTGCTTATAGTCAATTAGATAAAGAAGCGCTCGCTATTATTAGTGGTGTGGTCAAACATCACCAATATCTTTATGGTCGGCATTTTATAATTAAAACCGATCATAAACCTTTGACATTTATATTTGGTTCAAAATTTGGATTGCCACAAACTGCAGCAAGTCGATTACAGAGATATGCTACGAAATAGGCTGCCTATGACTTCGCAATCGAATTTGTTAAATCAAAGGATAATGGTAACGTTGACGCATTATCACGCTTGCCGCTGCCGTACGAACGTAAATGTGAAACGGGGCTGGATGCGGTGTCGTATATTAACTATGTGGAAGAAGCTTTTCCTATCAGTGCAAGAGATGTTGCAATTAAAACACAGGAGGACGTTGTTCTTAAAAACATTTATACCTATATAATTGACGGTTGGCCATCGGTAGTAACTCGTGATGAAGAAAAGCCTTATTTTAATCGGAAAAACTGCCTAACTATTGATAGGGGGTGTATATTATATAATCACAGGGTGGTTATTCCTGAAGTATTGAGACAGCAGGTTCTCTGTGAATTACACGAAGGCCACTTAGGCGTTGTTAAAATGAAAAATATTTCTCGTAGTTATGTTTATTGGCCCCAACTGGATGTTCAAATAGAAACAGTATGTCGCGAATGCAGTGCGTGTCTTCAGCAACGGGACGCACCGCCACGGGCTCAGTTGCATCCATGGACTTTTCCTTCGCGACCTTGGCAACGATTAAATATAGATTTTGCAATATTTCAAGGTAAATATTATTTGAATACTATCGACGCACATAGTAAATGGATAGAAGTACAGAAAATGTCTGGTACTAATGCTAACTCGACTATAATGAAACTAAGGGAGCTTTTCGCACGTTTCGGAATTCCATCACACATCGTTAGCGACGGTGGCCCGCCATTTAGTTCATCAGAATTTACTAATTACTTAAATAAAAATCTTATAAATCATACAATTACCAGTCCATATCGACCAGCCGGTAATGGGGCAGCCGAAAACGCTGTAAAATTAGTTAAAAGGGCAATGAAAAAAGCATTACACGAAGGCACCGATGTCAGTACCGCGATTTCTAAATTCTTATTTCAGTATCGAAATTCTGAGCACGCCACTACGGGAGTGGCACCAGAGGTAGCCATGTTTTTTTTTTTATTGGGTCTTTTATTTTTAATTTGAATGTTTGTGTTTTGCCCTTTGTTTTTTAGCGGTAGCCATGTTCGGTAGGCGATTACGAGGTCGCTTGGACGTCCTGAAGCCGTCCACCGAGCGCGCAGTGGAAGCGGCTGCAGAGCGCGCCGGCCGGGCGGGGCGCGGCGCCGAGCGCAGCGTTAGCCCGGGGACCATGTCTTGGCGCGGGACTATCGCGCTCGCGCTGAGAAGTGGGCTCCGGGCACAGTGCTGACGAGAGATGCTCCACTCACTTATAAAGTACGCGTTGCAGGTGGTCAGGAGTGGAAGCGTCACATTGATCAGCTATTGCCACTGAATACGCCACGTTTTTCTAGACATTCCTTGTCTAATAACGCGGATCAGTCGGTAGCGAATACAGATGTTACAGAGTCTAATGCACATAATCAAAAACAGCTTCCTTCGTCCTCATGTGTTGTTGAGTCAAACCATAGTCCTATGGAGTCTGGTAGAAGTTTGTCTCTTAGTACACACATTGCTAATTCGGAACCAGCCCCGGTTGCTAAAGTTCCGAGTCCAATTATATTACGACGTCAATGCCGTTTCCAAGGAAACTATAGAGAGTGAGGACGACTTGTTATTGTCATAAGATTATTTTTGTATAAGTAGCTTAGGCTTCGATCAAATAGTATAGTTGAGTATATTTTACTATGTTAATCTCTTAGAATTAATTGTATTCTTTGTTAGTACCTATGAGATCTAGGATGTGGTGCTAAACAAACCGATTTTGTGTACCTATGTCTGTTAAAAATCAGTCTCGAACAATATGTTTTCATTTATAAAAGTTTATTTGCTTGTGCTAATTAGGTATATAAGATTCTTCTTTGTTATTAAAAACAATTGTTTTATATATAACCTTTGCCTTTTTGAGGTACCTATTCATGTACCTAGTAGAAATATTAAGTTTTTTCTTGTTTTATTGGGAACTTATAATCACCTTAAGAGCCAGATTTGTGTTGTTTAAATATTTAAAAGGGGGAGGTGTAGGGTATGATAATAATTAATATAGATGTCGGTAGATGTAAATAAATCAGTTGTCACTCGGACTTGGTGTTTTACTGATTGCTTTCTCCTTGAATTAATCCTAAAATACAACTGTTTCAAAAAAAAGTCTCAGTCCCATCGTGTTGGTATTGAAGATTCTTCAACTACAAAAATGTAAGTTTGAAATCAGATATAAAAAAAAATCCTGTGATATGAACACAAATTCATTATTTTCGGATATTTTTCTTTACTTGTAGTGTAAGACCTTGCTTTTTGGCAAATTTTACGATTCTAGGTCAACAAGAAGTACCCTTTAGGTTTTGATGAGTGAGTTTGCGAGTATCAAAATGTGTGACATAAATGGCCATATTGTTTGCGTTGACTTAAGCTTGAATTTTTTTTACTCCAAAGGACCGGTGACCTTAGTATTTAATATTAACTTCAACTTCATACCTGTACCTGTTGCTAATATAAAAATTATTGACAAACAGACAGAATATCTGAATTTAGTATTAAATACAAAGTGATGTTGTTGTTGTTGAATAGCATTACAATCACATAAGTAGTTAACAATTTGGCATACATCTAGTAATTTTTTTACTCATTTAAAAAAAACAATAATTGTCCTATCCATGTATGAAGTATGACTGCCTCGTTGGTCTAGTGGTTGCAAGCGCGACTGCTGAGCGTGAGGTCCTGGGTTCGATTCCCGGGTCGGGCAAAGTGTTATTGGGTTTTTCCATTAGGAAATTCTCAGTAGCAGCCCGGAGTCTGGATTTGTGCCCGGTCAATGGCAATAGGCTCGCCCCCTATTACATGGGACTATAACATAACTGGCGAAATGTGGGTGTACCATTACACCTCTGCCTACCCCTTCGGGGAAATACAGGCGTGATGTTATGTTATGTTATGTTATGTATGAAGTATGTATTTGTAATAAGTGCCATTTACTTACCAACCTCGAGTTGAGAACACTGGCTAGGTCAGGTGCCTGATATACAATCCCAGCAATAATGTAGTAGTCAGCTAGAGGTACGGCCTGTGTGGGACTGTGTCTATGTTGCTTACGGATTACATATAATATTGGATCCTGCACATGCAGCAATATGTATTCTAGCCCTGTCATGTTCCTGTAACACATTTTAAGTTCAAGAGTAGTCACCAAAAACATGAAATGTAATGTCGAGTACTATTATGTAGTCACTGTGTACTTACTGAAGTTGATCCATACTAAGACGTTGCATCTTTACAATTTCGTTATTACAAGTACGGTCGAAGAATGGATTTGATCTTTCAGAAAAATAGTCCATTATATTCGATGGGCTTAGCAAGGGTATCCATGCAGAATCATGCCACGACAGACCCAATGGATTTTCATTGGCGATAGGTAAATTACCAATTCTGCCGGGCATCATTTTATTTAATTATACTTTATTAGCTCGCTGTTTACTAATCACTCAAAGATAATATAATCACTACGATAATCACTATTATGTTTTCCGAGTTACTGGCAGTAACTTACTGCTGGACAGTTGTAAACAGGGTTCATATCTTCTAAGTAGTCTGTGACAGGGTTGCCAGATGAGTACAAGTGGATTATCGTACTGATGTTCTAAAATTATCGTATATCAAGGAATTTGGTGAAATATTATCGTACACAGTGCTGAGCTACGAACAAAAGCAATGATTTTCAACATCAAAATTATCGTATTTCAGCGTATTTCAATCAATTTTCTATCGTACCAGAGACAAAATTATCGTATATGTACGATAATTATCGTACGTCTGGCAACGCTGGTTGTAAACGTCAGTGGCTGGCAATGTTGTCAGATGTCGAATTTAACTTACACTTACGTCTTTTGGTGACATCTGCTTTTTATAATTTATATCTTTAGATATCACTTCAATTGCGTAAATGCGTTAAAAATATAAGTATTACTAGAAAAAGCAATAGATAAGTTTAAAAATGTTGGTGTTATTTACCAAATTACGTTTTCCAACATAATTATACAATGGATTTGTTAATAAACAGGCAAATTAAACATTAAAAAAACTAAACTAAATAAACTGGAAAACTTAATTTTTGGTAAATAATTGTCGACTAATTAGAATTCTAAATTTACGCCATCTATAAATTTTTTTAGACAACAGCAGCGCATGAGTTTTTATACCTTGCTAGTCAGATCATTAGCGTCGGTAGCATATGTACTAGCAACCTCTATGTTTTTAACCGACTTCAAAAAAAGGAGGAGGTTATGTATTCGGCAGGTTTTTTTTTTTTCATTCATGTATGTACACCGATTACTCCGAGATTTGTGGGCCGATTTACGTGGTTGTTTTTTTATTTGGTAGAGGAAGCCCGCGCGGTGGTCCCATATAAATTTTAATGACTTAGGTTGAGCAGCTTCAATAAATCAGTTTATTTTAGCTTCGCGTATCTAGATGATCTGCTCATTGGTTCGTGTTTCTGAGAATTCTTGGCCGATATGCGTGTTTTTTTTTCACGATAGTGATTGGACGTTTGGAAGAACATGAGCGAGACTTTGCCCAGCAGTGGGAAAACAAAGGTTAATAAAAATAAAAAATCTCATATTGGTTATATAAACATTTATGAATCAACCCTCGCAATTATCAACTAAAAAGTATGAAATAAAAATAATTTAACAAAAAATAAAACCGACTTCAAAAACCTTAACTAAAAAGTAAAAAATAATCATTGTATGTATTTTAAAATCTTAACATAAACCAAGATTTTGAAGGCAGCGCGTGATTTTCATGTACGTTCACATAAACTGTTTTTTAACCGACTTCAAAAAAGGAGGAGGTTATGTATTCGGCGGGTTTTTTTTTTTTACTATAGATTTGCGCTCAACTGTACATTATATTTACATGACGCAAAGGGTCAATCACGCGCCACCTTCAAAATCTTGGTTTATGTTAAGATTTTAAAATTCATACAATTATTATTTTTTACTTTTTAGTTAAGGTTTTTGAAGTCGGTTTTATTTTTTGTTAAAAAGTTTTTTATGTTAGAATTTTTGTACGTTAAATGCTCAAAAGTCGTTTGAGACTTTTTTTTTTTTTTTTTTTTTTCCCCTTTATTTTTACCACTACGTGAATTTGTCAGTATTGTATTTGAATTAATAATAATTAATAACATAAATTAATAACAAGTGTTTTGTTTGATAAAATAAGGTATGTTTAAATAAAAAATGCATTCATTACAATGTACCTAATCAAACCAAATCATAATTTGCAGTAAACCTGCGAAAAAAAACGAAAAGTGTGCTGGGACATGTAGTAAAAGTGAAACTTCAACGGACAAGTGGAAAAACGAATCGCAACGGACAAGTGGAAAAACGAATGGCAACGGACAAGTGGCAAAACGAATCGCAAGAAAATTTTAACTTGAAGTTTTACGGGCGGATTGTTAATGTAGGTAGGTACTTGTCCAATTTAAAAACTTGCCCGTAAAACTTCAAGTTAAAATTTTCTTGCGATTCATTTTGCCACTTGTCCGTTGCCATTCGTTTTTCCACTTGTCCGTTGCGATTAGTTTTTCCACTTGTCCGTTGAAGTTTCACTTCTACTACGTGTCCCAGCACACATTTCGTTTTTTTTTATTATTATTTATTTATTCTTAATCCTTTATACCACCACAACAAAAAAATTCAACCAGTCCTGAAATACAGTCTAAGAGTTTTCATTTACTAGTCCTAGCACACCTGGAGCTTGGCATTCAATCATTGCCTGAGTAGTCTAGAAATAAATACAACAAGATTTTTGACATTGGAAAAGCGAGAAAACTTCAATTAATATATATTTTGTTTTTATGTTCCTCGAATGTGTAGTATAAAGCACTAATTATCACTCTGAAGAAAGTGTGATTCTCAAGGTAGCAATCAAAGAAATGGATTTACAGAGAAAGGAAGTTCTCCGTACATCTACTTCTTAAAAATTGGTTCTAATGAGAAAAATAATTCTCGATAGAACCATCATGGATCTCATAGATCTACACAATAGATCTAACGAGAAATAAAGTTCTCAATAGACACTTCTTCAAAAATTGGTTCTAATTGTTGTTGTTGTCTTAGGTTATATACTCTTTTGTTGCCGAAGCTAATGTCCCAAGTTACCCAATAACTTCGGCCGAAATCCCCGAATTTGGGGAGAGGAAAACCTGGATTCCCCATAAATTACCCATTTTTTTTTTAAATAAATATCAGCAACTTGTATAACAGTTATTACTTATTACAGACATTGAAATCAAAAACATTATTTTTTTCATATAAGTCCTTGATTATTCCAAATTTTTTTGCTTACTATTTGAGGGATTAAATTTCAAACTACCCCCTTCTTTCTTGAACCCTTCCCGAATAGCCATAAGTGCTACCACAGTATCAGTGTGCAAGCGATTTCTGTTTTAAAATTTTTCAAGACACTGAATTTCCTCTCAACAAAAGCGTTTGAAAAAGCTTATTACGTATTTTAAATTTGGAATTATATTTTGACCTGCAGTTGTTAATACGGAATACTTTGGCCCAGTAAATAATGGGACCAACCCCGAAATCGCGAAAACACAACTATTCCTTAAATTTTGTCGTGTAATGTGAACACAAATGCAGGGAACAGCTTATTACTGATGAGTACAATGACCCCTTAAGAGGTTTTGAGTTATTTCAACTACACGTTGTATAATATCTTTGCACACGTAGAATTAGCAAAGTTGGCAATGGTGTCGATTCTCTTGTTCATGAACTAAACTTATTTGAAACTATCGCTCTCTTTTACTGATAGGAGATAACAGAAAGGGATGGAAACAATTTAAGCGTTGTCAAATTATTCTGAATTTAAATTTCTATACAAGTTTAGTCGTGATTTCGGAACGTGCTCACTAAAATACAGTGAAATGTAACACTTAAACTAATTTGACAGTTCTAAAATTGTTGCCATCTCTTTCTTGTATCTACTATTAATAAAAGAGAGCGATAGTTGAGTTGTTAAAGTAGCGTGAACAAGAGAATTAACACCAACGATCCATGAAAATAAAATTAATAAAACATCGACTTTGCCTACCGTAAACCAGCAGGCCGTGTTGACAATGTCCATACCTACTTCCTACTAATATTATAAATGCGAAAGTATGGATGTTAGTTTGTTCTTCCATAACACTGAAACGGCTGAACGGATTTGATATACTGCTTCTACTCGGGGTAAGAAAAATATATAAATAAAGTCAAAGCATATAATCTACTTCATTATGAGTACAATGACCCCTCTTAGGCCCGTATTCCAGAAGGATACTCAAGCGTTCATCTCTGTTTAAAACTAGTTTCAAGTTGAGCTTTGATTTTAGAACGTCCCTCAAGCAGAGATTTGTTGATCACAGTTCAGCTGAGTTTAGTTTCGTTTTATATTGTCACCTGTTTCGGTATTTGGGCAGATATTTGATCTGTAATCACTCAAGCGTGGTCCAGACTACGCTTGAGTAGAGATTTCTATTATATTTCAGGTCAAATTCGTGTGTTTTGTTGTTGAATTAAAGTTTATAATTACCGTTCTGGAATAAGACCGATACTCAAGTAACGATTCTATACTTAAGTAGTGATCACGTGATTGGAGTTTAAACTGTACTTGAGGAAGCTTCTGTAATACGAGCCTTAGTTTTCGAAACGATAACATTAAGTTTGAGAAAATCCACGAATAAATATTATTTGGACACCCTAGTAGAAAGAAATGCAATAGTTTTATGGACCTCTCGCTGGGCTCGTTTTAAGTCACATAGTGTGTTATCCTACTATATAGATTCATGGGTACACCGTACAACTCACTGTAGCAGCGTTGCCGGCACGGGTATTTTTACCCGATTTCGGGTAATTTAGGGCTTAAGCGGGTTCTTAGCGGGTAACGATGACTGCCGGGTAATTTCGGGTATTTTTGCGACAATCACAAAAAAGAGCATGGCGAGTCCCCCTCAGTGTTATGATCTGGGTAATTCTGAGTCCCCCATCATTTTATCATGTGTCCTTTGCCATTTTTATTGTCACTAACTGTAATATGTAGGTCATTACAGTCATTGTAGGCACGCTGGACAGAGAAGATTCTATACAAAAGTAAGTGGAGTAGGAGATTTCCTTGTGAACGAGCTCTTCCGGGGAAGTGCTACAACCATACCTGTTTCTGCCGGCAAACGAAGGGTACGGGTGCCACCCGTAAAATCACAATCACATACTTTCCATCTTTATGGCTGAGTTTGGCGAAAGCAATTTTAGTAAAAAATAGTTGTAGTTTTTTTTTTGTGATGGATTTTAGTTTGTTTTATCATTCTACATCATTCTGCTTCTTTAATGTGCTGCTCAGATGTTAATATAATTTAATGAAGAAATAATAATATTTCAAATGCATAAATCTTTGTGAAGCGCTACCTTACTTTTTTCATGCATGGTCCAAAAAAATCTCAAGCTCGCTGCGCTCGCACCCTTCTATATTTCTTATGATCAATTGCCATATTTCAAAACGTTTTAGTGTTTGATTATAAGAGAAGAATCGTCCCTTACTTTTCGCAAAAGCAAAATCCTGAATCCACACAGGCTGACATTCTTGAAAAATATACAAAAAAATATTCGCCACCTCAGGCCCCCTAATATTTCTATCACGTCAGTGTGGCGCGACGCCCACAGGTACCTTATTTAAAACTTCAAACAAAAAGGTAAAAAACACAATACTTTTTTTTTTCAATTTTAATTTTGTAGTTTTTTTTGACAGAACGGGTAATTTCGGGTAATTTCTTATGCGGTTTCGGACTTTTTCTTGTTTGATTGCCGGCAACACTTCACTGTAGCTACCATGTAGGAGGCTAGGGAGCCAGCCTTGGCGCAACTCCCTAAGAAAAAAGTGAGACTTGAAAATGTATGAAACGCGTACTCATTTTAATGGCGGCTATCGCTGTCTTGCTCTAACATCTATTCGACTCTATCGCACGCATCTACTTGTATCTATATGTAATCTGTACAGTGACTGCCGCCATTCTTGTTTGTTTTTGTTTTCAAAAGTTTAATGTTTTTGTTTTATGCCGTCGTTTTTTTGCTATTATCGTGTGTTTCGTGGATTCATCACGTTAATTCGTGTTGTGAATATGTGAAGCGTAAACTTTGTTGAATTGCATTGTAAAATATATGGTTTATAATCTAGCCGGTCAGATAGCCAAAAGCGTATCTTCATGGCTATTCTTCCCTTAGAATGAATTTAGGTAAGCATAAATTAGCAATTGTAAGGCTATTACTGAAAACGAATAACGTGTTTTACAGTTTTTGGTTAAAAATCTATGTCTAGAATTTATAAAATAACCTATCAGTAGATTCAGTAGTGTTTTTCATTTTTTTATCGACTATCGATATTTTTATTTTTTATAAATTTACCTACAGAAAGAAATTAACATTTTTAGTTACAAAAAACGTAATTATAGACTGGCTAAAATGCCTATACTCAGTATTTTTTTCAATTGTCAGTATTGTATTAATCTGAGTTTTAATTTAGTTTTAGTTTCTGTGCCTGTAAACACATGAATAAATATAAACGAATGAGACCATCTACAGCTTTGCCAGAAAAACAAATTTTTGTAATGTAAGACAAGTGGCGCCCCCATTTTATGTACTTTTATGCCAAATTGTAATTTTCTATGCTTAGTGTTTTTTTATTTTTATTATAGGATGGCAAAACGAGCCAAAGGCCCACATGATGTTAAGCGGTTACCTTTGCCCATAACAACGTGTAACGCACTGCTAATATAATAATGCAATAAATGTTTTTTTCTAGATGTAAACAATGGATTTATGTTAATGGAGGATTGGGTGTACATACCCATTGAAAAACTACACCATTTGTGGCAGTCATTTTCTAACAAAGGATTTCAAGAAAAAGAAGACCCAACTAAGAAAAATGCTGTTCCATCTGTAGGACTTACTGCAGAATCGTTGGCAGATTAGCTATTCATTGGATTTCCACTACACACCGCTAAAACTAAACGAACCGGTAAGATTTAATTTTAGGCCTAATTCCTAGAATGCGACTTGCACTTTTCTGGTTTCTTTAGTAAGTAACTCAAGTTTTATTATATTTACAGGGTTGTCTTCTGTTATATCTATGACACCCACTCCACAGAATACCTAATAGTACTATCGTACCCACTCCTGGACTAGTAAATCTTGTAAGTTTTAATTTTTTTTCTGGAATACCTTCACTTGTTAGAATTTAGTGAACTTATTGAATGACAATTTTTTTTAATTGCAGATCCTTCTACGCTTACTTCCGAACCGAATCACCAATAAGACGTAGAAAAATCCCAAGACGCCGTTGATAATGAATATGAATATACAATTTTGGACAATGTCGCTCTTCCAGCTATACATATTCCAGAGGAGCCAAAAATTTTCCACGATGATAACTTTTTGGAATCGTTTTACAAATAAGCAATAGTTTACGTAAGCGGATACATAAGCGGCTTCAGTGCTCTTAAATAATGTAATTTGTGAACAGCGCATCAATTGTATAAAAGTTTAAAATCTAAGTTTCTGCAGATTTTGCGAAGAAAGCGCAGCAGCTGAGGGTAGGAAAATAAAGCCCAATGTTTTGTTTTATTTTAAAATCGTAATAGCAAATCTCATTGTATATTCAGATTTAATTAATCTAGATTTCGACTATACAATCTATCTAGCCGTTACGACGGTTCTTTCACCATTCATGCAGTGCGCCTGTGGAACTCTCTTCCACACTCTCTACGCGATAGCTCTTCACTGGATGTCTTCAAGAGAAGAATTAAGGAGCATTTTCTTTCACCATAAATCATATGTATTATATATATATACGTATTTTATATATATATATATGTATGTATTTTATGTACATATGTATGTACCTATTTATGTATATAAGTATATATATCTTAATATAATTATTTTACTTGTAAATAGTTTAATCTTGTTAGATAAGTTATGTAGTGAAAATTTTTGTTATTCTGTTGTACACTTGTTTTTATCCTCTAATAATATATCAACATCTCTCTATCGCTCTAAGGTTTGCTGTAAGAAAACTCATTTTTGAGTTAAGCTCGCCGATGTACATAAGCTTTCCTATTGTAATATTAATGTGTATTTGTGTGTACAATAAAGTATCATAATTACAATGGAATGTCTTTTATTCCTACTTTCGCCAACGTGAACTTGGTGTTTTTTTACCGAGTTAACGTTGGTGTAAGTGGGCCTACCCTAAAATTTAACAAGAAATGAAAATTGGGAGTCCAATAAGCATTTTTTTTGTAGCAATTTATCGATAAAAAAATATGCGTGAGTAGTACATCCCTATTTGGTTATTATGTTGGCAGCTCCGCCGTTACGTCATGTTACTAATGTCAGTTTCATTTTTGTTTTGTTGGTATTCGTTTCGTGTACGCGTTTCATACATTCGACGTTTTCTATCTTTTTCTATGGAAGTCCCGTCTCTTAAACGTAGTGGTTATATACTCTTTGGTTGGCGGGAAAATTCGTAAAGATCGTGTTGTAGATTTTTTATTATTTTCCAAAATTTGTGTTTCTTCGAGTGTTAATGTGTAATAATGGTGGATTATTAAATGTTAAGTGCTCGTTAACGTGTACAAGTGTGGATAAATGATACAAATTTGAAAAACATGACTTTCGTATTATCTCATCATCCCCTCAGAAAAAACCTAGTAAAGTTTCCATCACTTTACTAGGATATAAGTATAATATGTTCAATGATTACGACTGCAGGAAATGTATCCATGGTAATGAATAAATTAAAAAAAAAGAAAAAAAAAAAAGCTACCATGTAGCAAGGCAATGGCTACGTTCACTTACTACGCACTCAGTGTGAAAGTCACCCGGTGCGAATATCGCTCGATCATTGACGATTTTCTCAGAGTTACTGAACGACTTCGGGCGACCTTATGAAACTGACACTAGAACAATAAAGGGCTACGTTCACTTACTACGCACTCAGTGTGAAAGTCACCCGGTGCGAATATCGCTCGATCATTGACGATTTTCTCAGAGTTACTGAACGACTTCGGGCGACCTTATGAAACTGACACTAGAACAATGAAGCACTGACAATTATGACAATCGAAACCTCAAATTATCTGTCATTTCATACTTTTATCTGTCAACATGACAGCAGAGCGTCTTTTACCCTACTATTTAACGGGGTGACCGGTGCGTACGCTCGACGACGCCCGCCCACAATACTGAACGGTTTGGTGTGAACGCCCGGACGATCACTCCGAGTAACTGAACGACCAAACAACGCTCCGGGCGTCGTCCGCCGTCGTCGGACGATAATAGTGAACGCACCCATGCACTGACAATTATGACAATCGAAACCTCAAATTATCTGTCATTTCATACTTTTATCTGTCAACATGACAGCAGAGCGTCTTTTACCCTACTATTTCACGGGGTGACCGGTGCGTACGCTCGACGACGCCCGCCCACAATACTGAACGGTTTGGTGTGAACGCCCGGACGATCACTCCGAGTAACTGAACGACCAAACAACGCTCCGGGCGTCATCCGCCGTCGTCGGACGATAATAGTGAACGCACCCAAATGCCATGTAGCTACCTTAGATTATAAATACAAAGATAATATAATCACTACGTTAAACTTATATAGTGATCTGTGACCTGTGTAGTAATCTGTGGTTTCTTGGCACACATTGGCACTTTGGCACACATATAACGTAGTGGTTATATTCTCTTTGGCACACATCACAACATATAAATTGCATAATTGCATTTCAAGATTTTCAAGTGCTATTTTTTATTAACCTCTAGTTATCAGGTAGGTATTTTAACTCAGCTCAGGGCTCAGAACCGATTTAGCTGTAGAGTGCACACATGAACGATGTAATAAATTTGAGAATCTACTACACATCCCTTAAAAATGGAGAACCGAATTAGGTGTTTTGAAGATATAGCTGCTGAGATTTTTGATACAGAGAATGTAGTAACTGATTCATCTTCTGATCAGGTAAATATAACAAATTAATATGCAAATTTTCCTTTGTAATCATAGGTAGCAAAAATCGTCTGTACTATTTAATAAGGGTTACAGGTAAACCTAGTTTTATCCGGGTAGGTACACCTAGGATTATCCAAGCTCTTTGGGTAAAGTCCGAATTTTATATTTACTAGATTTTGGTGTAGGGAAAACACGATTTAATTAAATTTGCTGGATAGGTTTATTTTCCAAAGTAAGGTCTGTTTTTGCACTATTTCGCATTGCATTTAGAAATTAAAAAAAAAAATACTATTGTTTTTTGTGAATAAGATATATCTTGTACATATCTAAATTCTGGTGTAACAGATTTTTATTTAAATGTTGATTCGCTGAGATATTTGCAAAAATGTAAAAAACATAAAAGCAGTGTGATTCCGCTCTGTTCTCACTCATGCAATTTGCCGTATGTTAGAAAGGGACGGTTGCAAAGTCAATGCAGCACCTTAACTGCGAATAAGGTGAATTGGACTAACCGCAAATTGGACCAATCGCGCCTTAAGATTCGCCTCTAGGCGCGAATGGTCCTGTTCGAGATTAGACCAATGGTAAAAAAAAACTTTAATTTGTGGTTGGTCCAATTTGCAGTTAGTCCAATTTGCGGTAGGTCCAATTCGCGGTTAGTCCATTTAGCGGTTGATCAAATTCGCGGTTGGTCCAAAATAGATGTTTCCAAAATTAAGAGGCTGACAACACCCAAAAAATCAGACCTCTGCGGTCACTGTCGTTTCGTACAGAACTGAAAGAGAGGCAACGAGCCGAGGGACGTCGGATACGCCACTCAACTTGAATGAAAATTAACAAAAACATTTTTAAATAAAAAACTAAAAGCTTATTTGAAAAACGGAAACAACAAATGTTTAGATTATTGTCTTTCTCAATTGTTTTCTTAATTTTATTTATAATATTTAGTAAATAATAGAGACTGTTTGCTTTAAAGCATTTTTTAAGAGGTTAGTTTACACTTCTTTTCTATCGAGAAAACTTCAAGAAAACGTGTTTTGGGCACAATACAGTTTCAGAAAATACGATCAAGATTAACATATATTTTTTTCACTGCCACAAACTGAATAAATACAGCTAAAAATGTTTTTAAAAGAAGCCTATTTGGGGCATTTGGCTGTTGTCAGCGTCTTAAACAAAATGAGACATTAAGTACTGGAAATGTATGAAACCTAGAAATTCCCAGGAAATGTATACATTGGTGTTGATTCTTTTGTTCTCGAACTAAACTTATTTTTAAACTATCACTCTCTAGAGGTGTGTCGTTATGTGATTTTTAGATAACATAACGCAACGTTATCTGTGTCTGGACAACATTGTACAAACCATCTATTTTACAATGATCTATTTTCGTAATCACCATTTATTCTCAATAACGAAACCATCTATTTTACAAAGATCTATTTTTCAATTGCCGTTTATTCTCAATAATGTGTCTACCTATTTTACAATAATCTATTAGATTTTAATGTCTTACTGACTAAATGTTTTGATATTTTATTCAAATATTTGATGTCACCGATCACAGATTACTACAGATGGAACGTACGGAACAAACAATGTGCGGCCGGAATTTAGTTATGTGTGCGTGACAGCACTGTAGATACACGTGCGTCAATGTGCGTTTAAGGTTGCCAGGGTAGTGAAAAACACACCACTGTTTTAGATGGAATAATAGGATTATTCTTATTAAATATCATTTATCATCGATCGGTGTGAGTAAAGAGTTAATTTAAAACGTTTTAGTTGACACCGACCAATGATAAAATGATAATTAATTATGTCAAATTTAAATTAAATCAAGCTTATTATTTTAACAAAATTTCTTAGCTCCAACTAGCTCCACCCAGTTTTACTCGTGGTAAATACCTATCAACCCTCTTACTGGTGGCGGGAATCGAACCTGCCACCCGATAATCTTAAGGAGCTGATATCTCGGGAACGGGCAGAGATAACCGAATTCTGACCACATTTTTGCCCCCCTCTGCTACCCATAAGCCTTGTCCCTCTAGGTCACCCATACATAAAAAATCCCCCATTCCATTCCTCCCCTCCCCAAACCCAAAGCACTATCTAGTTCCACCCACGGGAAACACGTCGGCCCCCTTCTACTTCAAATTCGTCCATCCGTCAACCCCTCCCAAACCCACCCGAACTCCAGCCCTTGTCCCTCCCTAACACCCCTCTTACTATTGGCAAGAATCGAACCTGCCACCCGAGAACCTTAAGGAGCTGATATCTCGGGAACGGGCAGAGATAACTAAATTCTGACCAAATTTTTGCCCCCCTCTGCCAGCCATAAGCCTTGTCCCTCTAGGTCACCCATACATAAAAAATCCCCCACTCTATTCCTCCCCTCCCCAAACCCAAAACACTATCTAGTTCAACCGCGGGAAACACGCCCCCCCCCCCCCTTCTACTTCAAATTCGTCCATCCGTCAACCCCTCCCAAACCCACCCGAACTCCAGCCCTTGTCCCTCCCTATCACCCCTCTTACTATTGGCAAGAATCGAACCTGGCACCCGAGAACCTTAAGGAGCTGATATCTCGGGAACGGGCAGAGATAACTAAATTCTGACCAAATTTTTGCCCCCCTCTGCCATCCATAAGCCTTGTCCCTCTAGGTCACCCATACATAAAAAATCCCCCACTCTATTCCTCCCCTCCCTAAACCCAAAACACTATCTAGTTCAACCGCGGGAAACACGCCCCCCCCCCCCCCCTTCTACTTCAAATTCGTCCATCCGTCAACCCCTCCCAAACCCACCCGAACTCCAGCCCTTGTCCCTCCCTATCACCCCTCTTACTATTGGCAAGAATCGAACCTGCCACCCGAGAACCTTAAGGAGCTGATATCTCGGGAACGGGCAGAGATAACTAAATTCTGACCAAATTTTTGCCCCCCTCTGCCACCCATAAGCCTTGTCCCTCTAGGTCACCCATACATAAAAAATCCCCCATTCCATTCCTCCCCTCCCCAAACCCAAAGCACTATCTAGTTCCACCCACGGGAAACACGTCGGCCCCGCTTCCCCGTCGAATTCGTCCATCCTTCAACCCCTCCCAAACCTACCCGACCTCCAACCGTGTCACTCCTCCTCCTGTCCCCCCACCCCCGCTCCCCTCTCTTCTACATCAACTCCCTCACCACACCTCCATGCCATCCCCTATTAATCCCTCCTCATCCACCAACTCCATCCCCACTCCCCCAAAAGTTTCAAAGTTAAAGTTTTGAAATATCTTTTAAAATTAAACATACAACTCGTTTCCACCCTGTTTACCCTTACTGTATGGAAAATATTTCAATCTAACTTGGTAATACCAACGGATTTTTGTAAACGTTTTGTGTTCCTAGTCATGAGTAACAAATAAAATGGAAAAATAATATTAAAACGATCTAAATATCCAAACTTACCTATGAAACGATACACCGTCTACCTTCTTTTGTTTTTGGGAACAATTATTACAATGTTTAAACACACAAGACGGCATAATTAGCAAGAAAACTCGCAACATATTTGATGTACCAACAGTACGACGCTTTATTTCGTACTGACGCCAGTTTGTATTTGCTTTCGAATTTGTATTTTCTTTGTTGGCTGAACACCCGTGTTCCGTGCGTTCCATCTGTAGTAATCTGAGTCACCGATGATGAGTTATCGTTTTATGGCGTCTAATCTAAATGCGATATCGTCAACCACAATTGGTACTCAAATGAAAGGACTTGATGAGCTCTAGTCAAATATATTGGCCAAACTTCTGATGGCCATATCTCCTAAACTATAGCTCTTAGACCCATCAGTTTGGAACTCAAATGAAAGGGCTCGATGAGCTCTAGACAAATATACTGTCTAAACTTCTGATGGCCATATCTCCTAAACTATAGCTCTTAGACCTATCGTGTTGGTACTCAAATGAAAGTGCTAGACGAGATCTACCCAAATATATGGACAAAACTTCTGATGGCCATATCTCCTAAACTATAGCTGTTAGACCTATCGTGTTGGTACTCTAATGAAAGGGGTCGACGAGATCTACCCAAATATATTATAAAAACACAGCCAAGCGATTATTGACATTGAGCGAAAAATTATTTCCTTTCTATATTTGAGCGAGTTATTAATCATAGCTATCAAATATGAAATTAAACATTTGTCAGTAAGGTCGAAAATAGCTTGGCAGATTTTTTATTACATATTTGGGTGGATCTTATCGAGCCCTTTCATTTGAGTACTAAAATGATGAGTCTAAGAGCTATAGTTTAGGAGATATGGCCATCAGAAGTTTAGACCATATATTTGGCTCATCGAGCCCTTCTATTTGAGACTAACACGATGGGGATGGGTATTTAATTTATTTATTACTAGCTGTGCCCGCGACTCCGTCCGCGTGGATGTCGGAAAATAACATCGTGTCATAATTATGAACACAATATCTTCAAATATATATGTCCGCGCGTAGCTCAAGGTTTCATCAGGATTCATCACGAAATAAATTTCTCTTTACTACAAATTATTTATTTTCCGATTATTACATGAACTGACCAGAAGAAGAAGTTCTACAACAAGAATGACAGCCCGCGCAAAGCACAGTGTCTCCATCTTTATATTACTACAATCAAATAGACCCAACGGAGTCACTAAATACATTTTAATTTATAAATGAACACTAAAATAATTAACCACTCGTTGTGATAAAACTAATATTAATTTAGATAATCTCTAAACATTATATAAACCAACAAATCATGCCAGATATTAAAATATGAAACAATTGATAAAGCGGAATTATCAGAACCACAAAATTAAATTAACAACATTTAAATTAATAATTTCAATAATCTAATTAGAATATTCGAATTATAATTATCATTATTTACAACATTAATTTAATTAATACGGATCATCAAATATTAAACTTTGCTAAACAAAAAGGTATCTTCTTTGATCTTTGACGATCTTCGCAAAGTACAACAAATACAACTTTGATGATCTTTGCAAAGTACAACAAATACAACAGCAAACTACATAGCAAATTCTAGAAATAATGGATATTTATTTCAAAATACTTCATAATCGAAATACTTAATTCATCGTATAAACTAGTTACCTCAAAATGGCAATAGATTGCGTTGTAAGCATCGATATTCGATATAGCATAGACATTAATTAGTCTGAGTCCGAGTATAAATTAATATTTTAATGTTATAAGCTATGGAAAGCTATATTACTCTCAAATTACACTAGAGGGCGCAATGTTCAACCAACGCCAGGAAGAAACATTCAATACTGACCAGTAATAAAGATTAATATATTAAGTTCTGTCAAAAAAGTGTAAACAAAATTGATGGCAACACTAACGCGCCCATATATACATATAAGCGCCTACACAGACGATTACACTATTTTCCGACCATACTATATTTTGTTTTTACAACCAACCGGCTGAGGTGATGTAATTTCATGGAATTAGCCCTAAACTCCCTCATCCTGAGAAGACGCTCGTGCCCAGCAGTGGGAAGTAATTGGACTGATTATGTTATTCTATAACACTAACCACATCTCTTCTTATGCTGAGAAGAGGCCCGTGTCCAGCAGTGGGACTGTAATGGGCTGGTAATGTTATGTTATTCTAGAATACTAATAATATCAAGTTCATTAACTCTTTTTATTTTGAGAAGAGGGCCATACCCAGTAGTGGGACAGTAATGGGTTGACTACGTTATGTTATTCTATATTTTCTAGTTTCTTAACTCTTCTCGTTCCGAGAAGAGGTCCGTGCCCAGCAGTGGGGCAGTAGGTAATGAGCTGATTATGTTATGATAATCTATTACACTAACAATATCCAGTTCCTTAACTCTTCTCATTCCAAGAAGAGGGCCATGCCCAGCAGCGGGACAGTGATGGGCTATGTTATGTTATTCTATATTTTCTATAATACGAATAGAATCCAGTTGTATTTTTAGGAACCTGCAACCTGCAACCTGCATCCAACCAACAATCATGACCTCTACTTTGCATGCAACTTAATACAATAGAGGGGTCAAGCTGTATCGCTGGATCTACTCAACCGATTCAGATAAAACATACCCTATATTTTAAGTTAGACTAATACCAATACAAATGCTAAGTTTCATTACGATCCGTTCAGCCGTTTTCACGTGATGAGGTAACAAACAGACAGACAGACAGACATGCATTTTTTAAACGATTGATTCGTGTTCTATAGCTTATTTCTAGTCCCCCTAGCCGGTTTTCGCGAAAAAAAACTCAATGTACAGACTTTTCGACCTTTACAGTTTTATTATAGTATAGATTTAAATGGTTGTAATCAAAATCTGCTAATTCATAAAATCATAATAGATGGTTTTGAGAAATATATCGTTTTGGGAAATAGACGTTATTGAGAAATATATGGTTTTGAGAAATAGATCGTTGTGGAAAATCATAACGTCAGTACAGTTGTTGCTATTTTAGCAAAATAGATGGTTTTGGGAAATAGATCGTTGTGGAAAACGTCAGTAACTTTGGCGTTGTCACTACATTGTGAAAACGATCTATGCTAAATAACGCCCACTACTATCACTCTCTTTTACTAATAGTATGTAACTTGCGTTTTTTTACGCCGTCACATGTTTAGCAATGACATTTGAGCCATGTAAGCTTGACGGGTTGGCGGGAAAATTCGTAAAGATCATGTTGTAGATTTTTTATTATTTTCCAAAATTTGTGTTTCTTCGAGTGTTAATGTGTAATAATGGTGGATTATTAAATGTTAAGTGCTCGTTAACGTGTACAAGTGTGGATAAATGGTACAAAGTTGAAAAACATGACTTTCGTATTATCTCATCATCCCCTCAGAAACCTAGTAAAGTTTCCATCACTTTACTAGGATATAAGTACAATGTTAATATGTTCAATGATTACGACTGAAGGACATGTATCCATGGTCATGAATAAATTAAAAAAAAAAGTAAGCTTGACGTTTCCTGTTTGACGGATGTGTCACTTTTGCGATCCCCAAGTCATAAGATGGGATGATCTATCTCATCTTATTTTAAATTATTTTTTTAATCCAGCCCCATTCCACGTTTTTATCGTCGGAATGGGCTAGTAAAGTTTCATGCAAGACGATGAACCCTTTTTAGGGTTCCGTAGTCCTACAAGGAACCCTTATAGTTTCGTCATGTCCATCCGTCTGTCCGTCTGTCCTAATCCTTTATAGCTTCACTAACAACTTAACAAGCAGCAGCAAACAGCTTAACTTCTACAATTATAAACGTAAGTAAATGAAATTTTGTTAAAAAATGGTTTAATATTAAAATAATAAAAAAATCTTGATAACATATTTTAGGGGTGGCGCCCATACATGTGAAATGGGGGTGAAATTTTTTTTTTCGCTGCACCCCCTCATTTGTGGATCATTGAATAGGTCTACTAAAATGAAGGTAATGTTTCCTACATAACTTTTTTATCAGGTATATGTCTGCGCGTAGCTCAAGGTTTCATCAGGATTCATCACGAAATAAATTTCTCATAACTCTAAATTATGTATTTTCCGATTATTACATGAACTGACCAGAAGAAGAAGTTTTACAACAAGAATGACAGCCCGCGCAAAGCACAGTGTCTCCATCTTTATATTACTACAATCAAATAGACCCAACGGAGTCACTAAATACATTTTAATTTATAAATGAACACTAAAATAATTAACCAGTCGTCGTGATAAAACAAATATTAATTTAGATAATCTCTAAACATTATATAAACCAACAAATCATGCCAGATATTAAAATATGAAACAATATAAAGCGGAATTATCAGAACCACAAATTTAAATTAACAACATTTAAATTGATTGATTTGTAAAAAATTTGCATGGCGAAAGCTATAATGTGGCGATGATTTACATTATTATAAAATTTATAACACCATTTTGTACCCATATTAGCAAATAAATAAAATTGAATTGAATTGAATTGAATTGAAATTAATCATTTCATTAATCTAATTAGAATATTCGAATTATAATTATCATAATATTAACATTATTTACAACATTAATTTAATTAATACGGATCATCAAATATTAAACTTTACTAAACAAAAAGGTATCTTCTTTGATCTTTGATGATCTTTGCAAAGTACAACAAATACAACTTTAATGATCTTTGCAAAGTACAACAAATACAACAGCAAACTACATATCAAATTCTAGAAATAAAGGATATTTATTTCAAAATACTTCATTGTATAAACTAGTTACCTCAAAATGGCAATAGATTGCGTTGTAAGCATCGATATTCGATATAGCATAGACATTAATTGGTCTGAGTCCGAGTATAAATTAATATTTTAATGTTATAAGCTATGGAAAGCTATATTACTCTCAAATTACACTAGAGGGCGCAATGTTCAACCAACGCCAGGAAGAAACATTCAATACTGACCAGTAATAAAGATTAATATATTAAGTTCTGTGAAAAAAGTGTAAACAAAATTTATGGCAACACTAGCGCGCCCATATATACCATCTGCGAAATACGGTTCGCCAAAGTGGCTTGCAATGTGTCCCCCCCCCCCTGCCATTTCTAAACTATGCAGCGTAGAAACTTATAGTCTTCCTCATTGATAGACCTTTATAAAAACTCTCTTTTAAAATTATTTTGAGTATAATGTGATTATAAATTTTTGAGTTATAGTGAGAAAACTGAAAAATACTTAAGACGTTCTAGCATAAGAATAGACAATAATACTAGTATAGAAGAGAATCTCTTTTATACCGACCCCAAATGCCGCCTTATAAATACCTACTTCCCCCTTCAGCTTCTGACGTCCCTCTGTCGTCCGAGCGCGCTGCCAGGGCTGATAGCTGCTAACGGCCAAAATTAATATCCGATCTATCCACGATTTACCCTACTGGAGATAGAAATTTGACATATTTTGTATGGTGCTTATGTCAAATTCCTATCTCTAGTAGGGCAAATCGTGGATAGATTGGATATTAATTTAGGCCGTAAGTATTTAAAGCGTTATCTGTCGGTTTAGTTAGAAACAATATTTTAGACTTTTCTTTACCATGAAATCGTTATTTTAGCCTAGTTTTACATATAAATTATTTTTTATTTACTTAAGGGGCCGAATCCCGTAATTCAACAAACTAATGCGAATCCCGCTCAAAAACTACTCGCTCTATGGTACTGAAATTAAAATATGTGTTACTCAAGGATAGGCGTGACAATATTATTAAGTCCAAAACATGAATGCACTTATTTGGCTCGATCATAAAAAAATCCAAACATGCCTCGAAAACTGTTTATTTTCAAACAGTTTCCTAAATATATCCAACATATATTGGTATTTTGGTATGATATTTTACCTAAATGTTGTTTTATTATTTTGAAATAATGTTACTAAGCCATTTTATCGAAAATACACATATTTTCTGAGTAATATGTTTTTTTTCGCTTAAATGCACTTTCATTCGGAATGGCGTCAACTTCATGCCGCACTACTCCTTCCCGGCAAGCCTCGTATTTTGCATCGCGCTCACTCTATTTCCGCGGCGTTCTGGGCCTTAATACTTACATTATTTTTTATATTTAGGTAAGTAGGTAGGTACCTGGTCTAGTTTACATAAGATGACCTGCACTCAATGAAACAAGTTAAGTAGGTACCTATAATTGACCAACAATGACAGAGAGAAATCAATATACGTCGTTTATAATACTCATTCATGTTTATCGAATGTCGGTATAGTCCGAGAGCTAGGTAATTTCTGTTTTCGGTTACACTAATACTACGATAGTACTATTAGATATTCTGTGCTAATACACTAATCTTTTATGGTGGCAAGTGAGTGACACTACATAATGCCTTATGTTCTCCATTTACCCGTGTATTGTTAGAGTGCACTACGGAAGCGCGACAGTACAAAGTGCGAATAACGCTGGTGCGGTGCGACAAAACTGTAGCGCGAACCACGGAAGATCGAATGCACCCAGGTTCGAAGAACTGTAGCTCGACTCCACTCAAGTGTGAATCACGCAAGTGCGACACAAGATCGAAATCACGCTAGTGCGACAACGTATTTTATTTTATTTTATTTTTAATATTTTGCTTTTTAGGTAGATACAGTACTTGAACGAATATATATGGGTATATCTATACAACATTATAATTGACGACGACGCACGATTTAATTTGACGACGTCTGTGGTTCGAGTGTCGGACTGCTGATCACGAGATCACGGGTTTGATTCCCACAGGACACAAATATTTGTGTGATGAACATAAGTATTTGTGTTGGTCTGGGTATTTCTTATGTATTATAAGTATTATTTATTTAATGTATTCTTTATTGTACATTACACCCAAAGAAAATGAAGAAAATAGATTATAGAAGGATTAAATAAGTACAACGGGCGGTCTTACCGCACAAGGCAATCTCTTCCAGACAACCTTTGGATTGTTTTTATTTACAAAAAAAAGTATATAAGTATTATATCCATTCTCTAGTACCCATAGCACAAGCTCTGCTTAGTTTCGGACTAGATGATGCCGTGTAAAAATGTCTCAAAAATATATATTTTACTTTATTTTTTATTACTTAAGGTGAATGCTACAGGGTAGCCCGCGAAGTTCAAAATTTTTGGCGTTTTTTGCAAATTGTAGCTTTATTTCGCGTTGTATATCGGTCAAAATATGATTGGCGGAAATAGTAACAATATATCTAAGGAATAATACTCATAAAAAATATTAACCTAGCTCTATAAGCTGTATAAGCTCGAAAATCGATAATTTGATCGTAAATTAATATTATCAAGCTAGTACAGCTAATAGAGCTAGGTTATTATTTTTTATGAGTGTTATTTAGTAGATATATTGTTATTATTTCCGCCAATCATATTTTGACCGATATACAACGCGAAATAAAGCTACAATTTGCACAAAAGGCCAACAATTTTGAATTTCGCGGGGTACCCTATACCATTCACCTTAAACTGACTGAAGTATATCAGAATCAGACAGCATTGCAAGTATTTTGACGAATAAACTATTTTGATTTCATTTCATTTAATACCATAGACGTACCGTATCGTACCGTATATAGTACCGTATCTTACAAGTATGCCATTGAATCCGTACCAAATTTAACCGAAACTACGTCCAATCCGAATTCGAGAAAACACGAATGTCACTTGTTTACTAGAGATTTACTGCTCACTCCGCTTCACCGTCACCGTCGTCACCACTACGCTAGCGCCCGCCTTCATCCGTATTATCTCAGATTCAGGGTCGGAGAGTAGCAATTTTTTTTTTTTGCGAAAAAACTGCCTTGTCGATCCTTCGAGACCCGATAGGATGTGGGAGTTGTAGGGTGGGGGAAATTCATACCAGGCTATTCTGGTACATTCCAGTCCACTCCAGTCTATTTCAGTCCAGTTAATTCCAGTCCAGTCCATTTCAGTCCATTCCATTCCAGTATAAACCTGTCCATTCCAGTACAATCCATTGTATTCCAGTACATTCCAATCCAGTTCATTCTAGCCCAGTCCATGTCAATCTATTCCTGTCCATTCCATTCCATGGTGTTCCCCCGAACCTCTAACACCTACCCTACCTACTACGGTAACATGTATACATCAGGATACGAATGACTATAAAAATATGGTGATGTATTTTCGCCCTTGAGTGGAGTCGAGCTACAGTTCTTCGAACCTGCGTTTTTTCGATCTTCCGTGGTTCGCGCTACAGTTTTGTCGCACCAGCGTTATTCGCACTTTGTACTGTCGCGCTTCCGTAGTGCACTCGTATTGTTAGTGATATTTTACACTGCAATGGTAGGTACCTACGTTACTTTAATAGTAAAGTATCACATCATTAATATTTAATCAAATAAGGAAACCGTTTATAGGTACCTTGTACGAGTATCATTGGCAAGCAGTTACTAATGGCAATCTTGTTGTGGTGGTTAATTCAGGTTAAAGTTTATTTAATGGGCTTGGGTTTGTCATAAAAACACTAGATTGAGACCGTGTTATAGCTATATCTCTAGTGAGATAGCTATGATGCGCTTTCGTATCTTACGGTAAATACGCATTGACTGACATAGCTCGCAAAATCAGCAAGCTGAAGTGGTAGTGGGCTGGGTCATGGACTCATGGCTGTTTAGGATCCGATGGCCGTTGGAGCAGCCGAATCCTTTAGAGGAGGCCGTGAATAACGCAGCGTATGACCATCTAGGATAATGAACAAACAACCTGAAGAATGTAGCTGAGTTGTACTAGATGCGGAAGGAGGAAGATTCAGTCTTGTCGCGCAACTTGGGAGATGTCTATGTCCAGCAGAAGATTTCGATTATTTGATCTAAATATTGCATTTTTTTTTTTTTTTATAAATTAACAGATTTAATATTTTTTTTTTTTTCTTAATTTTTTTTATTTTACTTACGTGATAAAGTTCACCATAATTAATTATTATTGCATGTACCAAAAAGCAGCACTACATCCTATTTATTATATTTGATAATATGTTAAACACGGGCAGTGCCTAAGAAATGGAAAACCTACTGACCTCCAAGATACAGGTACTTCCTAGTTTGGGGGTCAGCAGATCCTTGTTAGCGGTCTTTAAAAATTGCCTTACATGTATAATTTAATTAAGTTTGTAAAAAATGTTGTGTGGCTAAGTCAATAAATTATTATTTATTTATTTTATTATTATACAATTTTGAAACTTATGAGACTAATTACATAAGCTAATTTCGAAACTGAAAATATATATGAAACTGCATGCCCTTTAATGGATATGTGCTATAAACACATAGCCGAAAAGTAACTTTGTTAAGTAATTATGAATATCGGAATTACGATATTGAGAGTCTCAATTCCGGAACTGAAAAATCGTAAAAATCTGTCCCAGATTCCGGTGTTTCGAGATTCCGGAATCTCGGAATGCATGCCCTAGTCGCAACCCACGAATTAATTTTTATCTTTTTTTCTTTCTTTCTCAAAACCCATACCAGTTTTTAAGTCTGATCATCAGCTTTCAAACAAAAAAAGAAATGATCAAAATCGGTCCAGTAGTTTTAGCGTGATGCTGGAACAAACAAACAGACGTTTACAATTTTATAATAGTTAGATGTATTTTGGAGTTCACACACCTCTTATGCATATTATTGAGCAATAGTCACACACCGTGGGTTGCGGGGGTCTGATGCCAATATAAATGGGAAAACCGGCCAAGAGCATGTCGGGCCATGCTCAGTATTATAGGGTTCCTTAAGTATGTGTTACAAACAGACCAAATCGAATATTAATCACGGCTATTTTAGTTTTTGCAATAGACGGCAGCATTGGCGACTCAGAGAGTGATGTCAGTAGCCGCTAGATGGCGCTATACAGTGCCAAATGTAATAGACGGCACTTGACGGCAGCATTGGCGGCCCAGAGAGTGTTGTTAGACGCCGCTAGATGGCGCCAATTTTAAGAAGTGTGTCGTCAACACAACACAAAGTTACTTTTTGTGATTTTTTCAAATAGAAAGTAGCTAAGGGAGCATTATTTGCTATGATCATTTTTCTCTAAGGTCAATGACCTTTGAACTAGGACGTTTTAAGTATTTTTCAGTTTTCTCTCTATAACTCAAAAATTTATAATCACAATATGCTTGAAATAATTTTAAAAGAGAGTTTTTACAAAGGTCTATCAATGTGGAAGATTATAAGTTTCTACGTTGCATAGTATAGAAATGGCAGGGGGGGACACACATTGCAAGCCACTTTGGCAGGCTATATTTCGCAGATGGTACATTTGATAAAAAAGTGATGTATGAAACATTACCTTCATTTTAGTAGACCTATTCAATGATACACCACACGAGGGGGTGCAGTGAAAAAAAAAATGTCATCCCCATTTCACATGTATGGGCGCCACCCCTAAAATACGTAATCATGATTTTTTATTCTTTTAAAATTGAGATCTATATCTATACTATTTTTTAACAAAATTTCATTTACTTATGTTTATAACTGTAGAAGTTATTAAGCTGTAAAGGATTAGGACAGACGGACGGACATGACGAAACTATAAGGGTTCCTTGTAGGACTACGGATCCCTAAAAAGGCTCGGAGGATGATGAGTCACACACCCAATAAATAAAATTTAATTGTTGTTTTTTTTTTTTTTACATTAATTTATGTTTATATTTAGCTTAGATAATTAGATGTTTTTTATCCATAAGAGAATGTACTGACTCCTGACACACAGGACATCCTAGTTAGGGAGTCGGGGCACCACATGAATGTACTGTACTGAATATGCTAAATAAATTATTATGATTATTATGAATTCAAGTGCAGTCAAGTTTACGTGTTCCACTTCTTTGCTGTTTAGTGGGCATGTTCCGAGATTAGTCTGGATTTGTGCCCGGTTAGTGGCAATAGGCTCGCCCCCTATTACATGGGACTTTAACATAACTGGCGAAATGTGGGTGTACTATACACCTCTGCCTACCCCTTCGGGGAAATACAGGCGTGATGTTGTTTTTTTTTTATGTTCCGAGATCACGACTAACTTGTATGGAAATTTTAATTCAGACTTCTTCTTCTATCGTGTCGCCATGAGCTACTTAATGATAACAGCTCATGCCGTAGGGAAAAGATTAGCCAGTCAGCAGGCTAGTAGCGGGGCTGACTGCCCAGGGTGCGCCGGACGATATCGTCACTCATGGAGGCTCTTAATGCACCCCAAAATCAATGTTTTTTTTTTTTTTTGTCTTTCTTTGTCTTTTTATTCAGGCTAATTTGACAGCTCCAAAATTTTTTACATCCCTTTCTTGTATTTACTATTAGTAAAAGAGCAGTGGCGTGCATTGGCATACTTCACTTGAATTTAATTGTGGTATAAGTTATTGATTTTTTTATGTATGAAGATTAATTTAGCATTAATAGGTCTATTTTAAGATAAATAATCATCGTACTCTGAAAAAAGGATAATAATTTACACCACTATTGAATTTGAATGAGGAAGGCACTAGGTATTGCCTAATTGCCTATATGCAATGCACGCGCCTGTAAAAGAGAGTGATAGTTTAAATCATAAAGGTATTATACTGACGTAATAGAGACACTGTCACCTCATTATCACGTCACCGAAAGCGAAATGAGTATATGTGCGAATATGACACGTGTAGGAGTGATTTTTAGTGATGTGACATGGACGTTTCCGCATTATCGATATAGTTCAACCGGCCTTACTTTTAAGGAGTGGTAGTATTTTAAAACTGCTAAGCTATTAAGTAACTATTGTTTTAAAATTACAGATATTTGAGACATAATTTTATTTGTTTTAAAAGATTGAGTTACGCAATTAAGGGCTATATTATAATTACATTATTAATGTCACGAAGGTAAGGGATACATAAGTAAGAAATAAAAAAATCTATTAATCATCATTTCAGCCGTAAGACGTCCACTGCTAGACACAGGCCTCCCCCAAGCATATATTGGGGGGATATGCCATAATCGCCACGCTTGGCAGGCGGGTTGGCGATCGCAGTTGGTTGGTTAAATACTCAGAGAACGCTGCTGCCCATCCTCTGGTGAATCCGTTAGTCGCCTTTTACGACACCCATGAGAAGATATAGGCTGGTGCAATTCTTTACGCCCGGCACCACACGGAACATTTTACAATTAATCATATTAGTTTTAATTAGGTGTATAGAAAGGTTTTCAATCCCGGAACTAAGTTCCCATAGGTACACGATTCCGGAATTGGTCAAATTATTGTTTTTTTATGAAAAATTACAATATCTATGAACTTAACAAGTTTTCTTGTCCAGTAAACTTAAGTTACACATCAGACTTATCCTACTAATTTATACTACTACATGTAATACTAATGTAAATTTATAGTATACTAGCTTTTACCCGCGGCTCCGCTCGCGTTAAATTCTGCTAACCCGCGTCAGTCCAGTCCAGTGTAGTCCATTCCAGTCCAGTCCACTGTCCCACTGTCCCGCTGTCCCGCTGCCCCGCTGCCCCACTGCCCCACTGACCCACTGCCCCGCTGCCCCGATGCACCGCTGCCCCACTGCCCCGCTATCCCACTGCCCTGCTGCCCCACTGCCCCGCTGCCCCGCTGCCCACTATCCCACAGCCCCGCTGCCCCACTACCTCGCTGCGCCACTGCCCCGCTACCCCACTGCCCCGCTTCCCCACTGCCCCGCTGCCCACTATCTCACTGCCCCGCTGCCCCACTACCCCGCTGCCCCACTGCCCCACTGCCCAGTTGCCCCGCTGCCCCACTGCCCCACTGCACCACTGCCCCACTGCCCCGCTACCTCACTGCCCCGCTGCCCTTCAGCCCCGCTGTCCCGCTGCCCCGCTTCCCCACTGCCCCATTGACCCACTGGCCCGCTGCCCCGATGCACCGCTGCCCCACTGCCCCGCTACCCCACTGCCCTGCTGCCTCACTGCCCCGCTGCCCCGCTGCCCACTATCCCACTGCCCCGCTGCCCCACTACCTCGCTGCCCCACTGCCCCGCTACCCCACTGCCTTGCTGCCCACTATCTCACTGCCCCACCGCCCCGCTGCCCCACTACCCCACTGCCCCACTTCCCCATTGCCCAGTTGCCCCGCTGCCCAACTACCCCACTGCCCCGCTACCCCACTGCCCCGCTGCCCCTCAGCCCCGCTGCCCAGCTGCCACACTGCCCCGCTGCCCCGCTACCCCACTTACCCACTGCCCCGCTGCCCCACTATCTCTCTGCCTCACTGCCTGCCCCGCTGCCCCCCACTGCCCAACTGCCCCGCTGCCCCGCTACCCCACTGCCCCACTGCACCGCAACCCCACCGCCCCGCTGCCCCACTGCCCCGCAGCCCCACTAACCCACTGCCCCGCTGCCCCGCTCCCCCACTGCCCCGCTGCCCCAACATCCCACTGCCCCACTGCCTGCCCCGCTGCCCCAATGCGACGCTTCCCCACTGCCCCGCTGCCCCGCTGCCCCACTGTCCCGCTGCCCCATTGCCACGGTGCCCCACAGCCCCGCTGCCCCATTATCCCACTGTCCCGCTGCCCCGCTGCCCCGCTGCCCCGCTGCCCGATGCCCCGCTGCCCCACTGCCCCACTGCCCCGCTACTCCACCGCCCCACTATCCCACTGCCCCACTACCCCGCTGCCCCACTGCACAGTTTCCCCGCTGCCCCACTGCCCCACTGCCCCGCTGCCCCACTCATCCACTGCCCCGCTGCACCGCTACCCCTCTGTCCCGCTGCACCACTATCACACTGCCTCACTGCCTGCCCCGCTGCCCCACCCATACCAGTTTTTAAGTCAGATCATCAGCTTTCAAACAAAAAAAAAATCATCAAAATCGGTCCAGTAGTTTTAGCGTGATGCTGGAACAAACAAACAAACAGACATTTACAATTTTATAATAGTTAAGATTAAATGTAGTATATTATTTTGCGAGTAAAGTCCACATCCACCTCCACCTCCACCTCTGCTCCACTCCACTCCACTCCGCTCCACTCCACTCCGCTCCACTCCACTCCACTTCACCTCCACTTCCACCTCCACCTCCACTTCCACTTCACTTTCATTCATCCATCTATCCATCCATCGTACATTACTATCCGCTCGTGCAAATGCATAGAAGCTTCGTATCTGTCGGGTGAGGGAGGACGCACCCCACGAATCAATTTTTTTCTTTTATTCTTTCTTTCTTAAAATCCTTACTAGTTTTTAAGTCATAAGCTTTCAAACACAAAAAGTTTCATCAAAATCGGTCCAGTAGTGTTAGCGTGATGCTCGAACAAACAATTTTATATAATTTTGTAATAGTTAAGATAAGATAAGATAAAAAGTAGCCTATAATGCCTATATGTTAATCCAGGTTAAGTTCTATCTGTATGACAAATTTCATTAAAATCCATTTAGCAGTTTTTGCGTGAAAGAGGAACAAACATCCATCCATAAATACTTACAAACTTTCTCATTTATAATATTAGTAGTAGGATAGGATTTTTGGAACTAAAAATGTTGACATTCTGTCTCCATAATAATTTGTCATCTTCGGTTGAACTAGTTTTTTATCTCTAACTCTTCTTGTATTATATTTATTTTTAACTTTTACTTTATACTCGTCACTTCGTAGATTTTCCACTTTGAATATTTACCATTATTAAAGTAAAGGCCTTTATAATAAACAAACACCGACCCGAACAAATTCCGTAGGTATGGATCATTGGTGATTTCATTAAACGATACAGTTATCCTTAAAATATCTACTGCAAACCCTGTAATTTTTTCGAGGCTTTCAGCTTTTTTTACATTTTATTTTATTGTATAGGATAGCGAAACGAACTAAAGGCCCACCATATGTTAAGCGGTTACCTTTGCCAATAACAACTGCAATACCATCTAGGCTGTTACCTAAATGGTACCGAAAGTCGGTTCGCCAAACTGAGACATGAAGATGGAAAGTCTCATGTGATTGTAATTACACCGGCACCCGTACCATTCTGACCGAAACACAGCAATGCAAGCATCACTATTTGGCGGAGAATAGTAGATACGGTGCTTATTCGTTTTAACATTTGTGCCCATCCATTTTTCTTTAATTAATAACAGCATTTACAGGAAATCTGGAAGTTATGAAGTTAGCCGGTCAATATTTTACAGCATTTTTAGCCCGGCCGCACATTGTCATAAAATAGCACCGTATTTACATTTTAATATGTCAAAAGCAGACATACGATTCGGAAAATTCTGTCAGTCTGCGGGGCTGGTACTAAAATTAACTGTATAATTATATATGCCATAGACGTACAACATACTATTATAACATCGTAAAAGTACAACCATGGTATAGGCACAGAATATCTAATAGTACTACGTACAGAACGGCCACTCACCGCCCCCCGCCAATTTAAGTTCCTCACCCGCGCCCTGTACGTGCCGTCAGTTTAGCGGCAAGTTGGGCTGCAATATTCAATGGATATCAATCGCCAGTCGAGTGCGTTACGCAATATATTTTTTGGTGTTTGTAGTTATATTTTAATTGAAAATGGTAGTGTATTGTGCTTTATACGGATGTGTGTCTACATCTAGACAAGGAAACAGAAGATTTTATCGATTTCCGAAGGATGAAATAAGGTAAGCCACAATAAAACCTTTATAGGTAGAACAGCGAGCATTTAATTTTACAATTAAACGATTTTTTTGTACTTTGCCAGTTATGACAAAAAGGAAAAAATAATTTGCTTGTAATAATAATAATATAATCTTTATTTTGGATCAAATTAGGTATCCATATTTTGTTAGTAACATAAAAGCTGCTTGAAAGCAGATTCCTTTGGGTACCTATTTATTGTATTTTATTAAAGGTAGGTATCTACTTACCGCGAGAGTTTAATTTTACAACTATAGTGAGAGATTGTTTACTGTAAAATTACGTACTTATGATAAGAGAAATATAAATTATTATAAATTGTAATGCTTGCAGATTTAATTTTATTACCAAGCTTCGTTAATATATCATATTCATCATACAATACATCGATAATTCGATAGGTATCATTACCAACCGCTCGTGCTATCAAGTGCTTCGGCTCGGGTCCGGGACGTAGGGCCCAAATGTCAACGCCATCTCTGAAAACTACTGAGAAGCGTTTGGAACGCAGTCGGCATTTCGAGCGGCAAGCAACCCTATTCATTCACGTGTGTGCGTGTTTGTATAAGATGTAAGCTTGCGTATGTAGGCGGTGCTAGCATTCTTAATGTATTGAGTGGCCAGGGTGTGGTATAGGTTCCGGCGCGTCAGATTTTTTCTGTGATCAATGAATGAATCATTGTGATTTCCTTCCAATGTGCGGCCGGACTAAATCAACCTTTCAATACTATCAACCGACTTCAAAAAAAGGAGGAGGTTCTCAATTCGATTGTATTTTTTAAAGCAGTAACGGACACTAACTTGTGACATGTATGGAGCTAGGTAGTACAAAATTGTAACTATCGACATATCGATATATTTTGAGCAATCCATATGCGAAACGGTTTCATTTTCACGTACACAATATTTTTTTATCTAACACATAATTATTTAAAATAACATATTATATAGAAAATAGGGTATTTACTGCATGTTATTAATGTATTACTAAATAATTTTAAGAATAACTTCTATGAAAATAAGCATTATCAAAGTAGTATTGTCCTGCAGATACTTACCTGTGAAACGTCTCTTTCTTTAGGTTAATAATGTAAATTACACAGCAGTATAACACAGAATACTACACCAATACGATTATTGATATTAATTGGATAAAATACAGAACGATTGTGAAATAAATCATAAAATAATACGAGATTATATTTTGATGGGACGCTATGGGAGATTACAATTTTCAAAATCGGTTCTACTGACATTTTATTATGTCTCTTTCTAGCATATAGGTTTTTTCGTAAAGATCGGTATTTCAGTCGCACACTTCAGTGGTCTATTACGTCAGTATAGAAATGTCTTTGGTTTAAATTAAGTTTATTAAGAGTCGGGTGACAATGACAACATATGTCACCCCGCCCGCACCACTTTTTACATAAATATTGTGATTGACTAAATGTAGTTGAATGTGTCAATTTAATTAGTAGTGATGAGCAGTGCATTCAGGAAAATGCGAATTGCGAATCAGCCCGGGCCGTCTCACGGACGTCCCAAGAAAGATTTTTCAGATTTGTCTAAGCGATCGAAACGTCGAAGATTGGCAGAATTATCAAAAGTAGACGACTCTGCTGTGAATACAGTACTCAATACTTCTGTCTGATAAGTCATCGGGATTTAATATTAATTCACATAAATTTAATGAATATGCTTTGGAAACCGTGCGACTTTTAATTCAGGAATATCCATGGTACAATCTCTCAGCTTCCGTCCACAAAGTCCTTATTCATGGTGCTGAAGTGGCACAGTATAATCTATTATCTATAGGGGAACTATCCGAAGAAGCAGCTGAATCGAACAATAAAAATTACTAGGCCTTTAGACGTGATCATACCCGAAAATTTTCAAGAGAACTTACGAATACGGACTTGCTAAACAGACTTTTATTTAGTTCAGACCCATTTATTAATGGTCTTCGGAAACAGCTTTGATTCCTTAGTCACAAGCATTTCTGAACAGGGGACAATAAAACTTAAATATTTATTTGATTATTAATTCAACAAAATATAAGTAATTTGTATTAAATTAAGTAAATACAGCTTTACTAAACTTTATTAAGTATATAAAACCATTTTCATGAAAAAAAAAGCCCATTCACAAAGTTACAGATTTATGACCGCCCTTGTTCGGCGCTTGGACCACTGGTACATTAAGTAAGAAAAACATAGAAATAAAAAATGTTTGGCCAAAGGTCAAAAAGTCTATTGCGTTTTCGTGGATTTGGAAAAGGCCTACGACAGAGTGATGAGGAATGAACTATGGTCTGCACTTTCTATCTATGGGGTGAATAGCAGCCTGAATCAAGCGTTGAAATCTCTATGCGGATTCTAGCGCTTGTGTCAGGATTAGCGGCGCCTACACTGACTGGTTCAGCATCGATAAGGGTGTGAGACAGAGATGTGTAGCGTCGCCGTGGCTGTTCAATCTATTCATGGACAGTTTTTTGAAAGATTTGAAAGAGAGTGAAAATGGTTTAGAAATGAATAGGTTACTTGTCAAATGTCTCCTCTATGCCGATGATCAAGTTATCCTTGAATCGTCGGAGGGGGAGTTACAGAAGATGGTAACAATTATGGATGGTGCTTTGAAGAGTAAAGGAATGAAAGATAATGTCAGAAAGACAAAAGTTATGGTTTTTGAAAAGGAAGAAGTTATGACAGACTGCAATATTTTGATAGGTGACGAAAAGGTGGAACAAGTGAAAGAGTTTGTGTACCTGGGTTCCATGTTTACGAGCGATGGCAAGCATGTGAAGGACATTGAAAGGAGAGTGAGTGCTGGTAATTAGGTGAATGGGGCACTACACACCTTCATGAACATCCGCAGTGTCGGAAAAGGCACGGCTGGCTGTTCATGGGGAAGTGTTAGTGCCTAAACTTATGTATGGTAGTGAAAGTTGGGTATGGCAGAAGAAACATGAAAGCAGAATAAATGCAGTAGAAATGAGAGCTTTAAGAAGTATGTGTGGTGTAACTTTGAGGGATAAAGTAAGGAATAACGTGATAAGGGAGCGTTGTGGAGTGAAAGAAGATGTAGTGACAAAGATTGAGAAAGGTATGTTAAGATGGTTTGGACATATAGAGAGGATGGACGAGAGGAGATTGACGAAACAAGTATACGAAGCGAGTGTGGATGGAAGATTTGGAAGGGGACGACCTCGGCGAGCGTATCGCGATCGAATCGCGGACGTTCTCAAAAAATGCCAGGTTAACGGCCAAAATTAATATCCAATCTATCCACGATTTACCCTACTAGAGATAGAAATTTGACATATTTTGTATGGAGCTTATGTCAAATTCCTATCTCTAGTAGGGCAAATCGTGGATAGATTGGATATTAATTTTGGCCGTAAGAGTTCTCTAAACCGACGAGCATGCATGACGAGGTTAATGGACGGAGATGAAGCGAATGAGGTGTGTCAGGATCGTAGCAGGTGGAAATCCATAGTCTCTGCCTGTCCCATTCGGAAACAGGCGTGATAATATGTATGTATGTAAAAATAAACAGTTTAGTTTTAAGGGGAAAGGGGATACCCGGGTACTATAAAAATAAATACCCGATACCCAGGTATGAAAAAAGAGCGGGTACGCGAAAACTCTAGCATATATTAAAGATGTAAATTGTGGAAAAAAAAAATCGCTCACGAGCAGGATTCGAACTTGCGACTCATGGCAAAAAAAAAAAAATTTGGTTGGCAAATGTAATAATAATTTACAAAGTTATATCTTAAAAAGTATGACAACAATGATTGACTTAATGTCTTACTTCAAAATTGTTGTTCAAAAGTTATAAGTTACAAAGTTAACTCATTAATATTCTTAAGTTCACTAAGTTCAGTGATGAGAGTATAATAAACACAGTCTACACAATACAATTGTGTTTGTTTTGCTAGAGAAAAAACAAAGTTGTTAACAAAAATACAAGAACAATATAAAGTAGTTCTATAAAAATATTGTTTACAATAAAAACCAAGTTATTGTTATAAAAATAACCACTAAAACATCATGGTTATGATATTAAAATGAACAACTGTATGTAAACAATACATAAAATCAGTAGTAAACAAAAAATAAGATGCAATGATAAATCAAAACAATAAGAAAAAGCCTACTTCATGTCCCTGTACGGTAAGCGACAAGAGCCAGGAGTCGCAGGTTCGAATCCTGCTCGTGAGCGATTTTTTCTTTCCACAATTTAAATCTTTAGAATTCGCTTCGCATGCGTAAAATGTGTTAAAATAATAAAATAACTAGCATATATATTATTTAAATTGGTTTTCTTGTAGAGACGGTTGTCATCATAGTCTTCCTGTGACCACAAACGCTGCAAAGCTTTCGAAACGTCAGGAAAATCAATTTAAATAATATATGCGATGTAATCCAGTTAAACTTGTTTTATTATAATGTGTAGTAATCGCGAAAACCTAAGAAATTATTACATAACGAATACTTAAAACCATGGGAGGAAAATATAGCATGCGAAAAATGAAGCGAAACGAAGATGAAACAAGAATCTGTTTATTTAGTAGCGCGAGCAGAGCAAGCGCTAGAACTTTTCGAGGTTTTCCGAAAACATTATACTATATTAAGTGCATCTTAAAAGAAGTTTTAGGCTTTGTCTTTTCATTTATTTGCCAGTCGAGGCTCCTTTTTAGGACTGTGCCTAAACAAAACATCTTGGAAGTACAGGAAGTACTACAATAAAATCATACGAACATTGAAAATAGCAGCGCGAGCGAAGCGAGTGCGAAAACAATTTCGGGTTTTTCCCATTACATTACATAATTTTGAGTGCATTTTTGGAGTAAATCTTGGAGTAAACTCCGGCTTTGAAATAAAAACGAAAAAGTTTTAGAAGCACCACTAGTAGAGAGTATAAAGGCGATGACCGCTTTTTGTATAGACGTTGGTTTTTTATTCCGAGACAATTCTAACCAGCACCAAATTACACTGATGTAAAAGCAGCAAAAATAAGAATCTTGACACAACAGAAAAAAAAAATTTAAACCCCTCCAATTAAGAGAAAAGCAAGAAGTTATTAATGATAGTAGATATATTTTACTAGCGGATGGCACCACAAAAACGACTCAGCTGCCCACCCCTGCCCACACCCCTCCCTGGGTACGCCCATGCATCCAAACAATGTCCATTATCCACTATGGTTGAGAGGCGTTTTGCGCTCTTTCCTAAGCCGCTATGAAAAACGTTCAAAAACATTTCTTTAAAATTGATGTCACATTTCTTAATTTAATTTTCTTTTTTTAGGGTTCCGAAGTCCTACAAGGAACCCTTATAGTTTCGTCATGTCCGTCCGTCTGTCCGTCTGTCCTAATCCTTTACAGCTTAATAACTTCTACAGTTATAAACATAAGTAAATGAAATTTTGTTAAAAAATGTTCTAGATATAGATCTCAATTTTAAAAGAATAAAAAAATCGTGATTACGTATTTTAGGGGTGGCGCCCATACATGTGAAATGGGGATGAAAAATTTTTTTTCGCTGCACCCCCTCTTGTGTGGTATCATTGTATAGGTCTACTAAAATGAAGGCAATGTTTCATACAACACTTTTTTATCAGGTGTACCATCTGCGAAATATAGCCCGTCAAAGTGGCTTGCAATGTGTCCCCCCCCTGCCATTTCTAAACTATAAAACGTAGAAACTTATAATCTTCCACATTGATAGATCTTTGTAAAAACTCTCTTTTAAAATTATTTTGAGTATAATGTGATTCTAAATTTTTGAGTTATAAAGAGAAAACTGAAAAATACTTAAAACGTCCTAGTTCAAAGGTCATTGACCTTAGAGAAAAATGGTCATAGCAAATAATGCTCCTTTAGCTACTTTCTATTTGAAAAAATCACAAAAATTTACTTTGTGTTATGTTGTTGACATGACAAACTTCTTAAATTTGGCGCCATCTAGTAATACAATCTAGTACTAACAACACTCTCTGAGTCGCCAATGCTGCCGTCTATTGCATTTGGCGCTGTATATCGCGCGCCATCTAGAGGCTACTAACAACACTCTCTGAGTCGCCAATGCTGCTGTCTATTGCAAAAACTAAAATAGCCATGATTAATATTCGATTTGATTTGTTTGTAACACCTACTTAAGGAAACCTATAATACTGAGCATGGCCCGACATGCTCTTGGCCGGTTTTTATTAACTAACAGAACTTGATGATGTTATTCTTATTTAAAATATTGCTGTTTCTTGCCCTACGATATCAAGTGCTCGAAATGACCGCCATTTTGACGAATACATAAATAGATTCGTTTCTGTACCGACCTAGTGGCTCCTGGTAATTTATTTGTATGAATTCCATACAAAATTGTGGTTAGTGAGTCTTTAAGTTCTTGAACACTATCGTATTGCTTTTTGTAAACCTCAGTTTTCAGGTAGCCCCACAAAAAGAAAAGAAAGAGCCACCTTGTGCATGATTTCTTAAAAGACTTGTAATAACCTTTCTGGTTGGCACATGACGATTTGGATATTTGATCCTATACCATTCTAACGCAGCCGATGTATTTTTATTATTTACGTAATATGCTTCTAGCAAGTCTAAACGTTCTAAATTGGAGGTCATTTTTCTCTAAACAATAGCTGTCCAATTATGCACTTAATGTAAAATCCACAACACACTCAGAGCTTTTCTGACGCAACAAACTGTCAAGATTGTTTTTAATTTATAATAACGAGTTCGAAATTTGAATTATTTTTAAACTTATCTTTTTATTCAGTCAACAAAA
The DNA here is from genome assembly GCA_949699075.1 of Asteroscopus sphinx. Taxonomy (NCBI): domain Eukaryota; kingdom Metazoa; phylum Arthropoda; class Insecta; order Lepidoptera; family Noctuidae; genus Asteroscopus; species Asteroscopus sphinx. Next base: position 10,769,122 of record OX453019.1, read on the forward strand.
AGATCTCAACCGTCACTAAAAAGCTTTTGCGTAAAATTTTCATACAAAATGTACGGGATAAGTTTTTTGCAATTTGTGACTTTTCGAGTACGCCAACGATGGTTGGTCCCATAGAAGTTTTTGATCAGCATTAGAAAAAGGATCGATTGGCATCAAAAAATGTTTTTGTGTAAAATGGCTATTTTCTTGCTAACAGTATTTTTGTTTTTAAACTGTGAATGAGGATCAAAATTCCATTAAAAAATATGGATAGTCTCCTAAGACCATTTTCGCGTAGCTGCAACGGATAAGGTACTTCCCCTTACTGCCCCGCTGAAAGTTTCCACCCTGTATATACAATATTGATGATGGATGACTACTTTTGACTTGTTCATTACAGGTTGATGTTGAGACAATGATACTGAAAATTTACAAACAGTATGAGAAAAATGCTAAAATTGAACCAGAATTCCCAGTAGTAAGAAAAAGAGTTCATAGTCAATTATTAAAAGATTGCGTAAGATCTCTACCAAAGAGCTATGAATGCTTGGATGCAAGTAGAACATGGATTGTTTATTGGGTCTTGCACTCATTGTGGCTACTTAATGATATGCCTGATGCAGAGACATTATCTGATGTAGTTAAATTTTTGACGTTATGTCAACATGAAGATGGTGGATATGGTGGTGGTCCAGGACAATATCCTCATCTTGGAACTACTTATGCTGCTGTTAATGCCCTTAGTATTATAGGCACAGAGGAAGCATACAACTCTCTGGACAGAAGCAGTCTACAGAAGTTTTTATGGACTGTAAGAGATGTTGATGGATCATTTGCCCTACACAAAGGTGGAGAGCAAGATATAAGAGGTGCCTACTGTGCAGTCAGTATAGCCAAAATAACAAATACATACACAGATGCCTTATTTGATAAAACAGCAGAATGGATAGTCAGCTGTCAGACATACGAAGGTGGATTTGCTGGGTGCCCTGGTATGGAAGCACATGGAGGGTATGCGTTCTGTGGGATCGCATCTTTGGCATTGTTGAATAAAACACAGCTATGTGATATTGATGCATTATTGAGATGGTGTGTGAATCGTCAGATGCGAGTAGAAGGAGGCTTCCAAGGAAGAACTAATAAGTTAGTGGATGGCTGTTATTCATTCTGGCAAGGTGCTGCATTTCCAATAATCAGTGCCATCCTCTCTCAAGGTAAATATCTCTGTTATTCAAATCCTATAATAGGTATTTACATTGATGAAAATTGTGTAATGTAATAACATTAATTGTGTGTGATGTTTAATTTTCTTTCTGTTCCAGAAAATAAAGAGTTAATTGAAACTGTACTTTTTGATCAAGGTGCCTTACAAGAGTACATAATTGTTTGTTGTCAAGCCTTGCCTGGTGGTGGTTTTATTGATAAACCTGGCAAGTGAGTATTCTCTTTCTCAATGTCTTTCTTAGGTGAATTGTATTTTATAAATAAATTACTAGCTTCTGCCTGCTGTTTCGCACGCGTGTTAGTCGGTTATAAGTGTTTGTGTTGGTCTGGGTGTTCTTAGGTATTATAAGTATGTATTTACAAAAAAAAGTATATAAGTATCATATCCATTGTCTAGTACCCATAGTACAAGCGCTGCTTAGTTTTGGACTAGATGGTGTTGTGCAAAAATGTCCCAAAAATATTTATTTATTTATTTAAACCTAAATGATGTTGTTGAAAACATCCGCTTTAATGACACGTGCGTTGTTTACCTGATCCTTAAATAAAACTGTTTTTCCAGCATCACTGTGTAATTTAGGTAGATTTTGTTACGCGTATCTAAATGAGTACCTATGAATGTTTTCAAATTAAGTACAGTACGCGTAATTTAACTGTGCCCCTGTGAAACCAGGCTTTGCGAAGGGCCGTGTACACGGAATAAAGATAACAAGGGGAAGTGGCATATGACAACCGCACGCGTGGCAATGAAAAATGGTTTATTTTGATAAGAATTAATAGTTTGTAAATCAGGGACCGGACAAGCCGTTCACTTGTCTACAGTCGAACAAAGGATAACCTATTCATTTGGAAACCCCTACAAATTGAGTCTATCCCACTAGTCCCATCGTGTTGTCCCGTGATGGGACAACTGCCACTATTTTGACCCAGTATAGTTATACATAAAAATGGTAACCAAGTCATCAGGCTTACCCATTCTAAGGCTTGAGTTCACCAACGATAATTCTCTGGCTAAGCGATCGTTTACCTACAATTCTTGTAAATTTTTCGAGTAATCGGCTGCTTAAGCAGAGAATTAACGTTGATGAACACCACCCTAAGGGGTAACCCTAACTTTATAGGTTACCACTAACAAGTCAATCAAGGGGTTACCCAATCATTAAGACTTTCCCTAAGGGTAAGAGGTTTTTCGAAGTATGTAACGAACAGTAAGGGTGATGTTGCGGAGAGCACTGACCCCTGAGTGACTCCAGCTTTACCATACCATAGCTAACTGGTCGGACGAGCGATCGTCAACTCGGATAGACCGACCCCTCAAGATGTCGGATGGGCTGATTCTCTGATTTCGCGAAAATCGCATGTCTGATAGCATAAAAAAATTATTATACCTAACCTACATTTGGGGAGATTCAATCATTGCTGTTTAATTTGTATACATTTAGCTAAAGGTGTTCTTGCTAATAGGAAAGTAAGGCGTTGTCTTAATACAACGTGACTACGCAACCATCGCATGTTCGCGCGAATTTTGTTCGTGCGAGCCCGCGATCAAACGTACAGAGTGTGAGAAATACTGGAGATAAGATTAGAACCTTGTGTGTTGCTACGCTATGACGTCATCAGCTACGCCACACCCTGGCCACTCAATACATTAAAAATGCTAGCACCGCCTACATACGCAAGCTTACGTCTTATACAAACACGCACACACGTGAATGAATAGGGTTGCTTGCCGCTCGAAATGCCGACTGCGTTCCAAACGCTTCTCAGTAGTTCTCAGAGATGGCGTTGACATTTGGGCCCTACGTCCCGGACCCGAGCCGAGGCACTTGATAGCACGAGCGGTTGGTAATGATACCTATCGAATTATCGATGTATTGTATGATGAATATGATATATTAACGAAGCTTGGTAATAAAATTAAATCTGCAAGCATTACAATTTATAATAATTTATATTTCTCTTATCATAAGTACGTAATTTTACAGTAAACAATCTCTCACTATAGTTGTAAAATTAAACTCTCGCGGTAAGTAGATACCTACCTTTAATAAAATACAATAAATAGGTACCCAAAGGAATCTGCTTTCAAGCAGCTTTTATGTTACTAACAAAATATAATTACCTAATTTGATCCAAAATAAAGATTATATTATTATTATTACAAGCAAATTATTTTTTCCTTTTTTTCATAACTGGCAAAGTACAAAAAAATCGTTTAATTGTAAAATTAAATGCTCGCTGTTCTGTAGTTCTACATATAAAGGTTTTATTGTGGCTTACCTTATTTCATCCTTCGGAAATCGATAAAATCTTCTGTTTCCTTGTCTAGATGTAGACACACATCCGTATAAAGCACAATACACTACCATTTTCAATTAAAATATAACTACAAACACCAAAAAATATATTGCGTAACGCACTCGACTGGCGATTGATATCCATTGAATATTGCAGCCCAACTTGCCGCTAAACTGAGGGCACGTGCAGGGCGCGGGTGAGGAACTTAAATTGGCGGGGGGCGGTGAGTGGCCGTTCTGTACGTAGTACTATTAGATATTCTGTGGCTACGCCATGACGTCAGTGCTACGCCGTAGTCATCCCAGCACTACGCGATGGGAAGATACGGGGAAGGACAGCAGTCCTAATTGAACGACCATTGTGAATACAACGTGTATCGATTTGATACAATAAATGGTGATATAAACCGCGAGTTGTCTCATTTCTGGACTCTAAAAAGAATTAACGATGTTGTCCTTGAAAATAACGTTTGTCACGATTTAGTGGTCTTCACTGCGATTGTAAAACTGGGTAAATTAATCGATTTACATTTTACTTTCACCGCAATAACGTCAGTCTTTTGGACTGTTTTTACGAATATAATATTTATTTGTATAACATTTAAAATAACACTAATGTCCGACATAGACGTCTCGCGTCCATTTGGAGGAGTAGGAGGAGGTGTCGCGCTACCAGCATCCTGACGTGAAGATTCCGCAAAAAGAGAGGCAAACAACAGACTTTCGCTTTCTTCTCAGCGGTATAAGCCCATGACCCATTAGGTTTATGGCTACGAAATTTCTGATTTCCCCCATTTCCGTTTCTGAGCTTCTCCGTTAATTTTTGTGAAACCTGTTCCCCATATGGGAACGGAAGGTGTTGGGCTCAGATGACAGTAGGATACGGTCTCGCCATCCACTTCATTCTTTGAATTGGATTGTTTTTCGGGCAGGAGAACCGTAGGCAGTATGTTGTCTGCCTTGGCCAGGCCTGTAGGTGTATGGGAACGATCTTGTCTAACAGATAATACGCGTCGTTGTGTTTTATCATGCTTGTTGGCATTTTTCAGTAGGCTCACTTCGTCATTCAATCTTAAAACGTCATCTTGTAGTGTCTGCTTAATCGTCAATAATTCAGCCTTCATAACGGCCATCGTTTTCAAAATACTTGAAACGTCCAAATGATCGAACGTAACCGTACTCTGCTCAAATCTTTAGCTACATAATATGTAGATGTTGGCAAAATCTCTGCTTTTGTTTCACTGAGTATTTTAAATATATCTGAAATGTTATTTACATGCTTCTTTTCACCTTTGCGCATGATTTTCTTGCTCTTTGTCACCTCACAGACAAGCGTCTTAGCGACTTCGATTTCATCTTCCGAGAACCAGGAACTGCATATTTTTATGACACTCAAACCGTCCATTCCATCACATTTCGTAGCCATAAAGGCTAACACTTCATTAACAACCAAGTTACACTCACACGCAAGTAGGGCATGCATTCCGAAATTCCGGAATCTCGAAACTCCGGAATCTCGGACAGATTTTTACGATTTTTCAGTTCCGGACTTGAGGAACTCAATATCGTAATTCCGATATTCATAATAACTCAACAAAGTTACTTTTCGGCTATATGTTTACTTATAGCACATATCCGTTAAAGGGCATGCAGTTTCATATATTTTCAGTTTCGAAATTAGCTTAGGTAATTGGTCTCTTATGTTTCAAAATTATATGAAATCTTTAAATCAAATAAGCCTATCGAAATCTTCTGCTGTACATACACAATAATACACATCTCCCAAGTTGCGCGACAAGACTGAATCTTCCTCCTTCCGCATCCAGTACAATCAGCTACTTTCTGGTTGTTTGTTCATTTACCTAGATGGTCATACGCTGCATTTTCACGGCCTCCTCTAAAGGATTCGTCTGCTCCAACGGCCATCGGTTCTTCTACAGTCATGAGTCCATGACCCAGCCGACTACCACTACAGCTTGCTGATTTTGCAAGCTATGTCAGTCACTGCAGCTATTTTCCGGATAATCTCATTGTGGATCTTTTTATTTAATGAATATCCAAGCATAGTTCGCCGAGTGTCTTGTAGACTAGTCCAACTGACAGTGTCCACGGCACAGCATCGTAGGACACGACAGACAGGAAGTACTAGTTGAATACTTGTTTTCAGACTTTGTGGTAGAGGCGACGATAAGATTCGACGAAGATTGCTAAATGCAGTCGGCTCCTTTCTCGATGTTGTCTACCAAGCTGGATAATCTGATCTTAGGCCCGTATTACAGAAGCTTCCTCACGTACAGTTTAAACTCCTATCACCTGATCACTACTTAAGGATAGAATCGTTACTTGAGTATCGGTCTTATTCCAGAACGGTAATTATAAACTTTAATTCAACAACATAACACATGAATTTGACCTGAAATATAATAGAAATCTCTACTCAAGTGTAGTCTGGACCACACTAGAGTGATTACAAATCAAATCTCAGCTCAAATACCGAAACAGGTGACAGTATAAAACAAAACTAAACTCAGCTGAACTGTGATCAACAAATCTCTGCTTGAGGAACGTTCTAAAATCAAAGCTCAACTTTAAACTAGATTTAAACTGAGATCAACGCTTGAGTATCATTCTGTAATACTGGCCTTAGTGTCCTGACATATTCCTGCACATTTTTGAGCGCTTTCTCTTCGACAAGAACCGACCTCAGCGCAAGACCTTGTTTAAATTCATCCCAAGACCGACAAGTCAAGCTAACAGCATTTTGGTTAGTTGTTCGAGTGACTGCCGTTGCATCGATCTCATCGGCAAGCAGAGTCATGAAACGTTCTCGCCGTTTACGTTGATACCATTTCTAGTTTAGTCCAGTATTTCTAGACGGCCTGCAAAATTTCAGTGTAGTTTCAGTGATATTACATACATCTGTGTCACAAGGATCAACTACTACTGCTCTTCAATGTGGCATCGTTTAAGAGCATTCAGAACTGCTCGAAGCCCTTCAAAAGCGGCTAATTCAATTTTAGCTTTAGTTACAAAATTAACGTCTTCTGTACACTATGCGGTTGAGAAAGGTTGTTGTTTACAGTGCTGTATCTTTTTCAACACCTGGCTTGGTTCTATGAAATTCGTCAAGTCTTCTGACGAGACAATTTGTAACGAGCTTCGAGAACAGCTTGTATACATGACTCAAGAAATGCATCTGTTTTTTACCTTTCTTGAAGAACAGAACCACCGTACTCTCGCTCCATGCCTTCGGTGTAGTGCCTTGTTAAATGGCGAAATAAAACATACTCAAAAAAAAAAAAAAAAATTTTTATTTTTTATTATTATACTATTATAACCAGAGCCACGCTTGCTACCCTAAAAGGAGTTCAGTGGTGATACCGTCATCATCATCAATCAACAATCAACTCAGCCTATCGCAGTCCACTGCTGGACATAGGCCTCTCCCAAGTTGCGCCACTACACTCGGTCCTCTGCCTTCCGCATCCAGTCCCCCCCAGCCAGTCATCATCATCACCCGAGGCTTTTTGTTCAGTTCAGAACTTCTTGAAATGGCGAGTGAATGTTGCTAGAAACCGTTGGTCTTGCTGGCGGGAAACTTTCAACTTCATCAAGCATCTCAGTAAAAAGTAGGTAGGTACTTATGATATCAAGTTTGGTAAAAATCTAGTTTATGTTTTAGGATTTTGTTACTTGTTGAAAATCGGTTCTTGGAATCGTTAGATTTTCAGTATGCTGCTGCTGAGAGACAGATTCTCAGTCAGTTGCGAATGTAGCCTGCCTCTGAGAAAACTCTTTCTAGAGCTGATTTGGATTCGTTGATTTAATATGACACGGACGTGTTTCTTTAAATAAAGTCGAATCGAAAATTTGAACTTTCTAAAACAACAAAGTTTCGAAAAAAAACTAATTGAAAAAAAATTACCAATTCCGGAACTAGTTCCGGAATTCCGGAGTTCAGTACCCAATATCGGAAATCAGTTCCGGAGTTGGAAACCTTCCGATATTGCATGCCCTACACGCAAGGGCGGATCCAGCCTTTGTGTCAGGGGGGGGGGTCGCGTACTTATATCCCCGGATCTATTTTTTTTTGGTGCAGAGTTAGACCTTTAGGAAAAAAGCTTTCGATCAATAAAATTCTAGGATTTTCGCAATTTTTGCTAAAACATGAATTTAAGTGAATTTTAGACCTTTGAATTTTCTCTTTGTAGAATATGAATGTAACGGAATAGTGACTTGCAATACCTACACGCCAAAAAAGACGAAACGATAAAATACAAAAGCGCGAGCGAAGCGAGCGCGAACTTTTTTCTAATTTTGGCTTTGTTCCTATTAACATACGTAACAGAATAGTTGCTTACAATATACGTCCAGTACGCAGAAAAAGGAAGGATAGTATAACAAACGCGAGCGCAGCGAGCGCGAAATTTTTTGGACTGTTCTTGAACAAACTGATTAGCTCTTCACAAAAACTATGAAAGATAGACATTCTGTGACAAACACAGACATAGTAAATAATTATGTCTGTGGTGACAAAAGAGTACGCATTTATTTCAGCACAACCCATTCTTGCGGCGGCGCCTGGAGCGGCTAATAGTAGACACCATAGCGTAGATAAGTAAATATAGATTCACGCTATGGCCTATGGCAGTCGTACACCCGCATGGGCAATGAAGTAGTGCTTAAGCGCGAGCGCAGCGAGCGCGAAATTTTTTGGTATTTTTTTGCAAAAAAAGCTCCATTAAGAGCTCCATTTTCGAAAAATTAATTACTTATCGTTTACGTTCTTGAATTATTTTTACTTCGGCTAGGTTTTGTAAGGCTAACATTGTAGTTAAGTAGTTATTTCTGTTGTTGATAGTAAGCTAAGTATTCAATCGATTCGTTATCGATATTCAGGCGATCGGACGTAACGGAGTGATTGGAGAAGAGATGCTGCAAAATCAAACTTTAAATCACGCGAATATTATTCACAATGAACGAACGGATTCGGGTGCGACGTCAATTTAGTAATTTTTATGTGTGTATCTTGTTACATTAGTATGTACTCGTAACTCATACAAACATTCATTCATTCATTGTATATTCATTTAGTAAATTATGTAAACAGGAAAAAAATTGCGGTTGACCTAGGCCCAGGGGGGGTCATGACCCCCATGACCCCCCCTCCCCCTGGATCCGCCCTTGCTCACACGGCATTCTTGTTTCTTACATTGTACTCGTCGATTAATATTGTATGTGGTGACGGTACGCGGTAAACAAAGCAGTAAGGATACACTATACATTTCGTAGCCGACTATCTATAGTTCTGTTTTTAGGGTTCCGTAGTCCTACAAGGAACCCTTATAGTTTCGTCATGTCCGTCCGTCTGTCCGTCTGTCCTAATCCTTTACAGCTTAATAACTTCTACAGTTTTAAACATAAGTAAATTAAATTTTGCTAAAAAATAGTCTAGATATAGATCTCAATTTTAAATGAATAAAAAAATCGAGATTACGTATTTTAGGGGTGGCGCCCATACATGTGAAATGGGGATGAATTTATTTTTTTCGCTGCACCCCGTCGTGTGGGGTATCATTGAATAGGTCTACTAAAATGAAGGTAATGTTTCATACATAACTTTTTAGGGTTCCGAAGTCCTACAAGGAACCCTTATAGTTTCGTCATGTCCGTCCGTCTGTCCGTCTGTCCGTCTGTCCTAATCCTTTACCACTTAATAACTTCTACAGTTATAAACATAAGTAAATGAAATTTTGACAAAAAATGGAATAGATATAGATCTCAATTTTAAAAGAATAAAAAAATCTTGATTACGTATTTTAAGGGTGGCGCCCATACATGTGAAATGGGGATGAAAATATTTTTTTCGCTGCACCCCCTCGTGTGTGGTATCGTTGAATAGGTCTACTAAAATGAAGGTAATGTTTCATACACAACTTTTTTATCAAGTATACCATCTGCGAAATACAGTTCGCCAAAGTGGCTTGCAATGTGTCCCCCCCCCTGCCATTTCTAAACTATGCAACGTAGAAACTTATAGTCTTCAACTTTGATAGACCTTTACAAAAACTCTCTTTTAAAATTATTTTGAGTATAATGTGATTATAAATTTTTGAGTTATCGTGTTAAAACTGAAAAATACTTAAGTCGTCCTAGTTCATAGGTCATTGACCTTAGAGAAAAATGATCGTAGCAAATAATGCTCCTTTAGTTACTTTCTATTTAAAAAAATCACAAAAAGAAACACACTTCTTAAATTTAGCTTCATAAATTTAGCGCTAGGTGGCGCTGTTTGGAAAAACTAAAATAGCAATGATTAATATTCGATTTGATTCGTTTGTAATTAGACCTACTTAAGGAACCCTATAATACTGAGCATGGCCCGACATGCTCTTGGCCGGTTTTTTTATCAGGTGTACCATCTGCGAAATATAGCCCGCCAAAGTGGCTTGCAATGTGTCCCCCCCCCAGCCATTTTTAAACTATGCAACATAGAAACTTATAATCTTCCACATTGATAGACCTTTGTAAAAACTCTCTTTTAAAATTATTTCGAGTATAATTTGCTAATAATTTTTTGAGTTATAGAGAGAAAACTAAAAATACTTAAAACGTTCTAGTTCAAAGGTCATTGACCTTAGAGAAAAATGATCTTAGCAAATAATGCTCCTTTAGCTACTTTCTATTTAAAAAAATTACAAAAAGTGACTTTGTGTTATATTGAAATGACAAACTTTTTAAATTTGGCGCTGTACAGCGCCATCTAGCAGCTAGTAGCAACACTCTCTGAGTCGCCAATGCTGCCGTCTATAGCATTTGGCACTTTATAGCGCCATCTAGCGGCGGCTACTAACAACACTATCTGAGTCTCTAATGCTGCCGTCTATTGCAAAAACTAAAATAGCCATGATTAATATTCGATTTGATTTGTTTGTAACACCTAGGAACCCTATAATACTGAGCATGGCCCGACATGCTCTTGGCCGGTTTTAATAGTAGATTGTTATACAAGGGTCAAAAGGAATCAATTTCCTAATATAGTCCGAGTAAAACACTCTACTTTTCATTTCGAATATAAGGATAACGCCGTAGAGGTTGCAAAATTTTGGGCTTTCCAAGTCTGACAAAAGATCAGTCGTACCACTGACACGAAGAAGGAAAGTAATAAATAGTAGTTTTTCCAAAATACGTATTTTCTTGTATGTTAGCTACTTCATAAAATCATTGTATGTATTTAAGTATCGTTACTTTGAAATTTCTGGCAAAAGATTTTCGATTACTGTTTTTGCCTTGTCTTTAACCGAATCTGGGGTCAACATTTCAGAATCGCTTGAACTCATTTTTAATCAAATATTAGTCTATAAAACTGAGATTTTGAATTTCGGTACAGAAAAAGTGAGTATCCCGGCAAATAGGGTGTTTGACAGGTATTGCCAAAAATTATGAAAATTGTACACAAAGTAGATTTTAGGTTGAAGATTAACTTTTACTAAGTTTTGTTAATTTAAATATATTCTAGATATTTTATTTTTCTGTTTGAAATTTAGATTTTTTAATCTGTTGATCACGTGATACAAAACGTCTTGAGGCTTGGTCTCCATTTTGGGTGACGTCATAGTCCTGTACGACGTAGGGCGAGCTAAATGTTTCCATGATCGTAAAAATGAAATTTACCAGTTTTTGAACGAGTAGGTATATTATTAATAATTATATTCATGTTAATTGTTAATTTAGGTTCATTTTTATTTTATTGAGCCAGGTTATGTACTTTATAATTTACTATCAATTAAACTAATCAGCATTTGTAGGTAATTTGAACGTAATTTAAAAGCTTTTGTTTTGTATGTGCGTGATTCAAACACAAACTACAAAACGTTTTAGTCATGTCTCATGTGAAAAAAAAACCGCGTTCCGATTTTTAACTTTTTGTCAAATTCGTACCTTTTTGGTAAGCGTGTCGTACTTTTATGGGAATTCCGGCAACACTGACTGAAACACTGACCGGAACAAGAACAGTGACGTAGGTTGACGATAATGGTGCCGATTCTCTTGTACACCCACCTAAACCTAACTATAACTAAAATTTACAAATTTTAGTTTAGAAAATCATAAAACTTATTCTGTGTTTATCTTTTTCTTATTTTAGAAAACTTGTTGACAGCTCTAATAATTGAGTTTGACGCATCTAAGTTGAATTGGCGGTGTTACCAGTACATCTTAAAAAAATTATTAAAGAGTGAATGGAATGACCGAAAGTTCACAAAAACAAGGAAATTAAATAATAATTATATTTGTAATTATTAGTTTATCATTAAAATTATGAAGAAAAAATCATGTCACGAAATAAAGTACATTTTTGTTTTATATTTTCAATAAAATATATAAATTGGAATAATGTGATCAGGTTATTATTATCTACGGCCCGTATTACAGAACGATACTCAAGCGTTGATCACAGTTTAAAACTAGTTTTGAGTTGAGCTTTGATTTTAGATCGTTCCTCAAGCAGAGATTTATTGATCACAGTTCAGATCACAATAATAAACTATTTCTTTAATTTAAAAAGCTGGAATTTCCCTTTTTAAGGACGTGGTTAAAAAGTTCTAGCACCCAGGACACGAAATTTCTGAAAAAAGTTGAATAAATTAGAATATAACATTGAATTAAGAAACCTATGGAAGTGGCACATTCTTCTATATCCACCTAGTTTATACAAATATCTATTAAATCGTTATTGAATTATGAAACTATTCTTTGTCTCTTGTTAACAAACGTGTTATGTCGTTTGGTGAAAGAGATGCTATTTGTATATTCTCTGTTTGGCAACATCTTTACGGGATGTCAAAATACCTACGCCGCGTGGCAACCCCGCTTACCCCGCAATGTGGCCCATAGTACATGAGCTGTCAAGTAAACAAACTAGGGCTGTTGATATTTTTTAAATATCAGATTTTCGATCTATCGATTATTATTGAAAAAAAAAAGATATTTCGATATATTGGCCAAATTTCATGATTCTAGGTCAATGCGAAGTACCCTATAGGTTTTTTATGTGAGTTTGCGAGTATCAAAATGTGACATAGCCGTATGATTGCCTTGACCTAGAAGCTTGATTTTTTATGTCCTAGGGACAGCCGAACTTAGTATTTGATATAATTGCATTATTTATTTGAAAATGATTTTAATCAGCACACATCTCTGGTACGAAACACGAGCATCGATATCGATACTTTTTAGTTTTGATTATTTACTTCTCTAGCTATGGCCACCATAACGGTGGCCCGGATATTAAATAAATAATAAATAAATAAATATTTTTGGGACATTTTTACACATCACCATCTAGTCCCAAACTAAGCAGAGCTTGTGGTATGGGTACTAGACAATGGATATAATACTTATATGCTTTTTTTTTTTTTGTAAATACATACTTATAATACATACGAAACAACCAGACCAACACAAACACTCATGTTCATCACACAAATATTTGTGTCCTGTGGGAATCGAACCCACGACCTCGTGATCAGCAGTCCGACACTCGAACCACTAGACCACAGAGGTCGTCAAGGTATATTGTAGGTATATGTCCGCGCGTAGCTCAAGGTTTCATCAGGATTCATCACCAAATAAATTTCTCATAACTCTAAATTATGTATTTTCCGATTATTACATGAACTGACCAGAAGAAGAAGTTTTACAACAAGAATGACAGCCCGCGCAAAGCACAGTGTCTCCATCTTTATATTACTACAATCAAATAGACCCAACGGAGTCACTAAATACATTTTAATTTATAAATGAACACTAAAATAATTAACCAGTCGTCGTGATAAAACTAATATTAAACAATATAAAGCGGAATTATCAGAACCACAAATTTAAATTAACAACATTTAAATTAATCATTTCATTAATCTAATTAGAATATTCGAATTATAATTATCATAATATTAACATTATTTACAACATTAATTTAATTAATACGGATCATCAAATATTAAACTTTACTAAACAAAAAGGTATCTTCTTTGATCTTTGATGATCTTTGCAAAGTACAACAAATACAACTTTGATGATCTTTGCAAAGTACAACAAATACAACAGCAAACTACATAGCAAATTCTAGAAATAAAGGATATTTATTTGAAAATACTTCATAATCTAATTAAAAGTAATTCATTGTATAAACTAGTTACCTCAAAATGGCAATAGATTGCGTTGTAATATTCGATATACCATAAACATTAATTGGTCTGAGTCCGAGTATAAATTAATATTTTAATGTTATAAGCTATGGAAAGCTATATTACTCTCAAATTACACTAGAGGGCGCAATGTTCAACCAACGCCAGGAAGAAACATTCAATACTGACCAGTAATAAAGATTAATATATTAAGTTCTGTCAAAAAAGTGTAAACAAAATTTATGGCAACACTAGCGCGCCCATATATACCACGCTTATTTCGTAGGTATTACTGGTCCATAGGTACAAGTCAATGACTTCTTATCCTTTATTATATAGGTACCTCTTCTTATCGAAATTATAAATTTCATTGTGTTTCTATGAACAATTTACCTTTCTGCTGAATCTACAACAGCTGCAACCACATAGTAGGCATCCATTATTTATTTTAAACTACCTAAAAACTATAAAAATGAATAAAATAAGCTTTGCAATTTTAGTTGTTGATAACTAATTATAGTCGACATGTATTTTGATGCCTTCTAAAAATAGTCAGATTTAGGTTGACATTTCTAATATTAGGTGAAAAACGTCAATTACAGAATAGCAAAATGTCAATTTTTACTAAGTTGAATAACTAAACTAATTTTGGTCCTGTCAAACCAAAAATTAGTTTTAAAGTTAATTTCAGAATAGAAAACTTCGTTTGACAGGACTAAACTAAATTTAGGTGATTTTTAGTCTAGTTTAGAGAATTTTGTGACAAGAGAATCGGCACCAATGTCACGTGACTTAGCGTTTTAGTGCGATATTAAAAATGGGAATTTAAAATCTTGATTATTTAATTTTACAAGCATATTTTAGTAATTATTTGTTAATGAATGCTTTAATTGGATGTTTCGCCATCGTTTTACGTACATTTTCAAAAATTGTCAAACACCCTATTGTATAGTCTTCCTTAAATTTTAATTATGGAACACCCCGCGTCACCACCGGCGTCGGGCCGTCCCGCTTATAGGTTTTTTTTTAATTCACACTGGCTGTTTATAAACTCACAAGACCGCGGCATTTTTTTTTCGATATTTTTCTTCCGACTATCTATAGTTCTATTTTTAAAATTCATTCCCGCCCTAGGGAGTAAAGCAATTACTATGAGTCTTTCCCGCCCTAGGGAGGGAATCAGCGTTTTCCACCCGCTACTCGGATCAAACAAACACAACTTTCCGAGTATGAGAAATGGAAAATATATTGCGTAACGCACTCGACTGGCGATTGACATCCATTGAATATTGCAGTCCAATGTGCCGCCAAACTGCGGGCACGTGCGGTGCGCGCGGGTGAGGAACTTAAATTGGCGGGGGGCGGTGAGTGGCCGTTCTGTACGTTAGTACTATTAGATATTCTGTGGCTAGGTGGCGCTGTTTGCAAAAACCAGGGACCGAAACCGGTATGACTAATACAGGTATTTTTTCGGTTACAACCTTTATTATTTTTAAAGGTAACCTTTATTACCTTTATTCTTACTACTTATATAACCGGTAGTAATACCGGTTACCGCAATAAAAATTACCCCTATTTTACACGTGCCGTCGGCATAAGTCAAAGGGCGGACAGCGCAAAGTGTGTGTGTAACGAAGAGTCGAGACGACCCGCGCCGACCAACGCACAGTGTGATAAGATCCCGGTTTTTGTGTCATCGTGTTTTTATTGAGTTAATCGATAGAGTTTACAATTCCGACGGTTAGACTAAAACTCCGGGTTCGCTCAAACTTGAGGTTTTTTTTTTAAAAAATGTCAAAGTTTCGTAATATCCGACTCTTGAAAAATGAAAAAAAAATCATTATAATTTTATGGAAGTACTTATTACAGAATTTATTTATTCTATCGAAAAATGGTATAATAGCCGACCGTTCTACCAATTCCTGTTGCATTAGTATGAATGGGTCGAGAGATATGATTTTTTTTCTCATTTTTCGTTTTAATTTTTTTATTCATTTAAACCGCCGTAGTAGGTGGTCATTCCTACATCAAAAAATTGCTGATACTTTCTATTATGTGTAGTATTAATTCCAAAACCTAACTCATTGGTTTCCAGGAGTTATTGGAGATTCAAAATTTTCCTTAGGGTTGACATTTTCATGTATCCGAAAAAAAACCAATAAGAATATATTTTATCTGAAAAAAAAGAAGGTGTTTTAAATACTTTTTAATAATTAATATGGAGTTGGCTATTTGAAAGAAAGAAAAAGAAAGAAAGAAAAAATATTTATTTGCTTCAAAAGTGACGCACAAAATTACCAAAAAATTCAAGAACAGAACAAATACAGGTACAGAGCCAAGAAGTGTCGTAAGATATGTGTCACATCCGCGCAAAACGGCCACCGCTCAGTATATAGCTATGCTTCATGTACGGAGCAAAGACACAGCGCTGGTTTTCAGCGACAGCCGGCGTCGACACAAATTCACAATGCAATAACGAAAGGAAAATGTATATAAATTTGTAACATATTATGTAGGCTAACCGAACTAAAATTCATCTTCATTGTTAGTTACAATTAATTCAACATGAGAATAATTATCGATGGCTAGATTTTGTTCATTAACAGGTCTCAATAAAGACAATGGCCGGTGGCAATGGGATTTTTTTAGCCTTTTTTTTCTCTAAGAGGTTGAGGTTGTATACAAAATAAATGATTCTAAAGAATTGTTTTAAATCAAAAAGTATAATAAAATTGATTTAAAAGAATTGTAAAATATAAAAGTATACTAAAATTTATTCAAAATAAGTTGTAAAATAAATAAAACTTTTTTGAGTCGGCGCCAAACAAACGAGCAAAGTGCGTGCAAGTGATCCATTTTTGGAAAGTTATTGTTTATCGTTGAAAATTTGACTTTGTATTGTATTTGATGTTATTTTGTTTTTGTTATTTCTTTAAAGTAATTTAATGATCTTCGTTGATTGTTTGTTGGGCGCCGACTCATAATTAGTTATTTACATTAGTTTAGCTAGGAAAATAGTTACTAAGACTAAAAGCTACATTTTAATTTTCGCTTTTCAGTTTCTATTTACGTCGGTTACCTAAAATACTAAATAAAGAAATAACCTTACCAATCTTATTTGCGGATGATATATCTATACTCATAAAATATGATAATACCATCAAACCTAATCCCATTTTACAAGAAACTTTACAAACAGTAACACGTTGGCTCCACGACCATAACTTAGAGATAAATTATAGCAAAACAAAAACAATACAATTTAGATCATATAAAAAACCCTCTTTAGTCATGGACACAAATTTTCGGAATAATACCTTAGAAACAGTAGAAACATTTAATTTACTCGGCATAAACATTGATACACACATAAATTGGAAAAAACATATTGCACATATTAAGTCTAAATTGTCCAAATTCACTTATGCTCTTTTTCAAATAAAATGTAGCACAGACATAAAAACATCGTTGTCTGCCTATTATGCGTATGCGTACTCATGGCTGAGATACGGTGTGATGCTGTGGGGAAATAGCGTGGACGTTCATGACTTATTTGTATTACAGAAGAAGTGCATTAGAATTATAGCTCAAATCGACAATTTAGAAAGCTGCAGACCCTTTTTTATTGAATATAAATTATTAACACTCCCATCAATATATATACATGACTTGTGTCTGTTCGTATTTAAAAATATTAGTCACTTCACAAAAGTAAAAGACATACATAACATAAACACACGCCACAAAGACAGTTTATACTTACCACCCTCCAGGATCAAAATGCTAAACCAAAGTCCCTATTACATGGCAGTCAGAATATTTAATAGTTTACCATGCGATATAAAACTAGAAACAAAACTGACAATATTTAATAGAAAATTAAAAACATTTCTAATCCAAAAATGCTTCTATACAATTGAAGAATATTTGGAACATAATAAGTACAAAAAATAAAACACAATAATAATAATAAAACATATACAATAAAAATAACTTTTATTCAATCAGACAGCTTTATTCCACTATGTGTTAGTAACATTTAAAATACTATATAAGTTCAAAATAAACCTAAATAAAATTAAATCGTAATAAATTATATTAAAATATAATGAAATAAATTAAAATTGCATAAATTAAATAAAAAATACGTATTAAATCAATTAATAAATATAAAAAATATTTAAATGAAATTAATAAAATTGGACATATTAAATCAAATTTGAATAAATTGAATTAAAATAAGATAATTTTGCTACTATATTCATGATGGAAATAAAAACTTTAATTAATATGTTATACTTTAAAATTATCCAGTAGTTTTTATATTATCTAAATAAATTTCCGCCAAAATTAATACGGCGATCTACTATGTTTATTTTAGATGTATAAGCTTAATACTTATCTAATATTAATATATTAAATTGTAATTAATTAAGTCCAATAATTTTGCAATGCCTGAAAAAGGCGACTAAGTTTGTAAGAACTATATTTATAACCTACCACCAATATGTACACTTAGTTGGCAAAATAAATCTTTGAATCGGTTCAATTTTTTGTTAAAGAGCTTTTTTTTTTTTTTTGTGGCTTAAATCTAACTCCAGGTCTCCATTATGTTGTAGTGTCTAGAACATTTATGTGTGCCATGTTTCAACAGAATCGGTTAACAGGTAAGAATTCAGTCGGTGAACAAGCACTCATCCCCTGTTTTCCTACCCTTAGGGGTGGATTTTGATTTTCAAATTTAAATGGGAGCAACTTCGAGATGTACACTATCCATTAAAAGAAGAATCATCAAAATCGGACTACTCTGGAAAAAGACGAATTGAGAACCTCCTCGTTTTTTTCGTCGGTTAAACAGTAAAACAAAATTGATTTAAAAGAATTGTAAAATTAATAAAAAAGAACTAAATTGACTAAAAATATTTAATAAATTGTCAAAGATGTTGATATATTACTCATGTTTAATGTTGATTGATATACTTATGAGACATCGGAAAGGATTTTCTATTATTTACTATTAGTTGAGTCTTTTGGGTTAGAATTTATAGATGGTTTACAAAAAACGTGTATCAGTCAACATGATACCAATTTCTCCATTAGTTTTTTAATTTCCTTTATAAAATTACTCAATCTTTGCTATCTAAGCCACAAAATAATGATATCTTGTTATGGTCGTGATAAGGAAGCTAAAACTTAATAAAAATAAACAAATTATGTTTTGGTTGAAGTGGCAGCCCTAAGTGCGGATATTTCGGATATTACTAAAATTTCCAATAACTCCTGGAAACCAATGAGTTAGGTTTTGGAATTAATACTACACATAATAGAAAGTATCAGTAATTTTTTGATGTAGGAATGACCACCTACTACGGCGGTTTAAATGAATAAAAAAATGAAAACGAAAAATGAGAAAAAAAATCATATCTCTCGACCCATTCATACTAATGCAACAGGAATTGGTAGAACGGTCGGCTATTATACCATTTTTCGATAGAATGAATAAATTCTGTAATAAGTACTTCCATTAAATTATAATGATTTTTTTTTTCATTTTTCAAGAGTCGGATATTGCGAAACTTTGACATTTTTAAAAAAAAAAACCTCCAGTCTGAGCGAACCCGGAGTTTTAGTCTAATCGTCGGAATTGTAAACTCTATTGATTAACTCAATAAAAACACGATGAGACAAAAACCGGGATCTTATCACACTGTGCAACGCCAACAAATCACGCGGATAGAGTAGTGACTTAGAAATGGGACGAAAGAAAAAAAAACATGTATACAACGCGGATATGACAATACGACAATAAATGAAAACACGGTTATTACTAGTCTATAGAAGAATTTTAAACACATAAATAAATTGTAATACGATTTTTTTTTTAATAAAAATAAATATTAAAACATCGAAATAATAAGTAACACCATTTGTAATCATCTGTAATTATTCAGAAATATTGTTAAAAATTATATGGACTCACACAGGTATTATTTGACATAACTATCTTTGCCTAGAAAAATGGTCCTACATTCAAAATTAATTAAATTAAAATAATTTCCTGTGGCTAAGCTATTAACTGGAATTGATTAATTTTTTGTATACGATCAGAGGACGTGATAATCTGTGTACGTGGTTTTATTTAATGTCGTATTGTCATATACACCCTGTATGCATATTTTACCTATAAAAAGGAAATAAATACACCCAAATGATAATGATCTATAGAAGATTGCAATAAAGTTATAAAGATGATGCCAGCGTGAACGACTCACCAATATCGGGCTATAACTTTCAAAGTATCTGGTCATGAATTCTGTTCTTGGGTTACAAATTGTCTCGAATTGGTCACTAAAGAGTGGCATATCAAAATCAACCCAAACCCCAAGTCAACCTCACCTCCAACAGACGAGGCTCTGACAATCGATAAATGGCAGTATAACCATTTATTTTAAATGGTGTTGCTAAATTTAGCAGGCCGGTGACGGGGAGCAGCGTCATTGGTGCGAAAAGCAACGCTCTGCGATCGCCAACCTGCACACAATGCCCAGTGTGGCGATTATGGGCACAACCTCTATGGAGAGCTGAAAAAAAATACAGCCCCTCGTTCCCGGCCGCCCTGCTATTCCTGATCATGACGGCGGCCACGGTAACTGCAGGGGGGGTGCCGCTTGGCACAACTCGAGGAAGAGCTCAGAAGTATAAGGTGGCCCGTTCTGGGGCTATGTGAAGTCCGAAGAGAGGGTGAGGGCACTATTACCCTGGAATCGGGCCACCTTATGTATTGATTAATATAAACGGTTTCACTCACGTTATATCATCGGGTACACCACCTCACCTTACCACACCTCACCTTATGTATTTTTGAGAGGGAGATCAGCTATCCCAAGGCGGCACCGGGTTCTTGGTAAAAAGAGCCCTCTGTGACAACGTTGTAGAAATTTCCAGTGTATCGAGCAGGGTAGCATACCTTGTGATTAACCCGTCAAGTGTTAACCGGACCACGTTGGTCCATAACGTTTTCGTACAAAGTGCAAGTTGGAACCACCGCGAGCCATAAGCGATGGCGCCCATCCATTAAATAAAAAAAAAATTTTTTTTTAACCCAATCACTTGAGGGACCGAGAGCTATAGCCTCAAGGTCGTGCAGGTTTATGCACCGAGCTCGACATACTCAATGATAAAGTTCGTAGACATCTCGAAGGCCTTGCACTCCATTACCAAAGCTCACTACAACGTTGTCATGGGGGTTTTCAACCCTAAAGTGGGAGTACAGAACCTCAACCTTAAAAATAACCAAAAATCTTCGATACCTGTACCGTAATTTATAACGGTTTTCGGTCCGTGGCAAAAACTAAAATAGCAATAATTAATATTTGATTTGATTCGTTTGTAATTAGACCTACTTAAGGAACCCTATAATACTGAGCATGGCCCGACATGCTCTTGGCCGGTTTTTATTTTTAGTTCAGATGATGTACTAACAGTAGTATCGCACTAAAATTATCAGATGGCGCTAGTAATCGGTTACCTGTTTTGAGGTTAAAGATTGGTCTCTATTTTAGTATATTACAATTGTTAGAACCGATACTAAATAATACCTAAATGCTAATCAAAGTACCTACCGTCATCGTCACTGATATGATGTTGCGATAGTTTGACTTTCCGGTTATTAATTTTGTATACATAAAATGTCTATAAATTATTTTGTTCAAGTAAATAGTGTTAATAATTATGTAACAATTAAATATGTATTTTCTAAAAATATTGTATTAGCACACGCACTACTTCCGGAATTACTCTCAACTTCCTTTATTTGTTTGTTCCGGTTCAAAAACCAAGTGGGGAGTAAGGGCCGAGTTCGCGGACAATGAAATAACCACTGTTTGCAAAATCAACCTGTTATTCAACAACAGATGTTTAACCGGGACGCGGGAATTTTCGTGTTCACGACTCCTATCCGATCATTGATTCTGAAACCGAGCGTTCTGGGAATGAAAGAACGAATGATGTAACACGATTAATCAAAATGGTAACTAAATGGCAACAACACTATGAAAAGAACGACAATATAAAACGGTTGCATATCAGGTAACTCTTCCAAAATTAAAAATCCTAGTATAATGCTACTCTATACATTTGACATATCTTTTTAATTTGGCAGGATAAGCGGTCTTGGTTGCCATAGCAACCAATTAAATACGCCATTTTGATGTTTGAATACTAGGCCGCTTACAAACTCGAAGTGTATCGGGCGGGCGCGTTTCTTGAAACATGATAAAATTCTGGTAGTTGTGCTTACCCAATAGTAGCGGTAACATTGTGCAGGTTTCGTGCGAGCATCGTTTATCAGCCGCATTCATTTTTATTTTTATTAATTATACAAAAAAAAAAAAAAAAAATATTACGTTCTACCTCAATACGACATAAACAGTTATGTTTACACATCTTTCATAAGTTTTCTCAAAGCATAAGCAATATGTTTCTTTGTTTATGTTCGTAAACGAAAAATGCACGCTCGAAAAACGGCAACGTGTTCCGGCACTTATTTTATTCGGTTTTTATTGTAAATTTTACGAATATGATAAAATTCTATTTTTTTGTTATATTGGAGAGTAATAATCCTAATATTAATATTTTATGCAGCATAGACTCTTCTAAAATTACGAAAAACAATCAAATACAGAATATCAATGAATAACCTCAACAATTTCAACCATCAAACGTCAAAAATGTCATGTTTAAATACCCGGTTAGCACTTAAACGACGTCCCCGACTTCGATTAGAAAAATCGATTGATTACTGTGATATAACGGTTGGTTATCGTTGGTGAACACCAAAATTCGGGTTAAACATCTGGTTTTTACATAAACATCTGTTATCTTCTGGGTGAACTTGCCCCTAAGTAGTACGTGTGCTAATCAGGCAGTTGGCCTACAAGAGTCAAAACGTAAAGACGTGTATTAAGAAGGGTATTTGTGAAATACAATAAGCTGATCAAACTTTAAAAGAGTTCTCATTTCTTGACCGCTTATACAATGTACTCTGTGGCGGCGGCAACTGAGCAAGAGAGCAGCATGTAAATACCCACTCGTGCTCGCGCTGCCCTTTCCTTTGACTTCCGCACGAAAAACCGGCCGGCAGCGCGAGTAGCGGACGTGGATCTGGATTGAGTGATCTTTTTTTTTTCAGTGATATGATCAAAACGGACATTTAGTCACAAATTGTCAAAACTCATAGCCAGAATCCAAAAATTTGTCACTCACAAGCGAATGAAGCTATAGCGCGATATGTGGATCACTCAATTCAGACATTTGCCAAAACGGCCACGAGCTCAATCACGGCAAATACTTACTCTGCGGACGAGATTTTCATATCAAAAAATTATCACAAATTTGTCACGAGTGTTTTACAAAAAATCAAGGCTTTAAAAGGTAAGTCTAGGAATCTATGACAGTTTCATTGGATTCCAGACACTTGCTGTGGATTGAGTGATCCTGGAAATACGGTTTTTGGTTGACGAAATACATTTTTTATTATTTTCACCATAAAATTTAAGCTTCGAATACATTCGTACAGTGAAAATAATTACACCAATAGTTATAGTTAAAAAGTTATGAGCAATTGAATATTTTTAAATTTGCTGAATTGAGTGATCCTTAAAAATGCATGCAGGCAACTACCTCTTTCGTAGATAGGTACGCAAACTTTTTTAAGTTTTTTGCCAAATTTGTGACAAAAACTTGACATATAATTCATTTGTGTAAGTAGTTAAATTCACGAGATTTTCGGTTTTTTAGTTTTTGTTAAGGAAAAGTACAGTAGGGTGACCATATAATATGAGATCATTGGATATAAGTGTTTACCTACATACATGATTGTCTTTCATTTAGAAAGGAAACGGAGAATACTTACCTCTCGTACATAGACAGTGTACAGGATGAATTTTTAATGTTATAGTGCTTCAGTATCTGGTCCTTATCGCAACCACATTATTAAAATCACTTTAAATTGCCTTTGTACGGCGTGCGCTACGTGTCGTTTTTTTGTTGTTTTAAAGTGAATTTTAATAGTATGGTTGTGATTATCCTTAAAAATGTATCCTGTATAATACGCCGGAACCATAGACCAATCAACTTATTCATCCATGGTTGGAACGTAGATCTACGCTCCAAAATGAGTTACCGTAGTCTGCCAAAACGTAAATCTACGTAATCACATATTATTTTTCTAACTACAAGAAGTAATAATTTTTTACTGATGGGGGCGCCACTTGGCTGCTACATTCCCCTCAATAAGATTCCATTCTATGATTTGTAACGATTAATCTATCTATATACTATAATAAAACTGTAAAGGTCGAAAAGTCTGTACATTGAGTTTTTTTTCGCGAAAACCGGCTAGGGGGACTAGAAATAAGCTATAGAACACGAAGCAATCGTTAAAAAAAATTATGTCTGTCTGTCTGTTTGTCTGTTTGTTACCTCATCACGTGAAAACGGCTGAACGGATCGTAATGAAACTTAGCATTTGTATTGGTATTAGTCTAACTTAAAATATAGGGTATGTTTTATCTCAATCGGTTGAGTAGATCCAGCGATACAGCTTGACCCCTCTATTGTATTAAGTTGCATACAAAGTAGAGGTCATGATTGTTGGTTGGATGCAGGCAGTGTTGGGTCAATCAACTAATTTTTTCAATCAATTGATCAATCATGACTAATTTAGTCACGAATAATTTAGTCATGACTAATTTAATCATGATTGAAAAATTCAATCATAATCATGACTAAATCAGTTAGTCATTCGATCAATCGTTAGTTTTGATTGATGACTAACCTAAAAACGCACGAGTAGGTGGCGAAGGGTGGTGGGAGCCGCTGCATTGCCCCACCTGCCCTCACTGCGCACCGCGCGGGCCGGCTACGTGGGTCAGTGCAGTGAGTGGCTATTTGAGCGGCTATTTTTTGTTTGTTTAGTCGGCGAAAATTAATAAGAATAGTATTAAAACTGTATTTTCATTTGATAGTCAGAAAAGGCCGCCCATTATTTTTGTAAAATTTTGAATATTACTATTTACTAGAAATTCTTCAGAAGCACGAGTGGTGGTAGTTGGTAGTCCACTCCAAATCAACATGTATGATGTAAAACTTGAAATTGACGGTAGGCAAGAATTTATACAACGTGTTATTGAAATAACTGAAAACCTCTCAAGGGGTCTTTGTACTCATCAGTATGAACAACTTTTACTATGGGACCAAATCTGAAATCGCGAAAAAAATAATCAGATGTTCCCTATATTTGTGTTCACATGAATCGACAAAATATAGGGAACATAAGATATTTTTTTTGCGATTTCTGTGTTGGTCCTATAGTAAAAGTTGTTCATACTGATGACTACAATGACCCTTTAAGAGGTTTTCAGTTATTTCAATAACACGTTGTAGGTATATTAAACAAGACTTTGCCAGCGGTTTCGCCCACGTATAACTCAGCTTATCACAGAAAGCCCTTTCATTTGAGTACTAACACGGGGGGTCCAAGACAGAAATATAAAAACTCAAAAATCTGTGGTCTAAGAGCTATAGTTTAGGAAATATGGCCATCAGAAGTTTTGATCATCTATTTGTGTAGATCATCGAGCCCTTTCATTTGAGTACCAACGCGATGGGTCTAAGACCTATAGTTTAGGAGATATGGCCATCAGAAGTTTATAACATTTATTTGTCTAGAGCTCATCGAACCCTTTCATTTGAGTACCAACACGATGGGTCTAAGAGCTATAGTTTAGAATATATGGCAATCGGAATTTTTATAACCATATAGCTTATCGAGCCTATCATTATCAGAATTTTTGTCCAACTCTGTACGCGCTCTACAGCTCATCGCGCCACGAATTTATTCATTTATTTTTCTTTTTTAAACAACACCAGTTTTTTACTCTAATCATCAGCTTTTAAATACAAATAAAACGAGTGTGCTTTAGACCACACGACTGAAGTTAATCTTCACTAAAAAAACCAAAAATCACGTCCGCCATCTTGAATCTCAAAATAGATGTTATATTCGCAATCAGCACCCCGGGAAACCTCGAAAACGATACCCATATTGATTTTATTTAAAAAGTCACGATCGCCATCTTGCATCTCAAAATAAATGTTATATTAGTAATCAGCACCCCGAGAAACCTCGAAAACGATATCCATATTGATTTAACTTAAAAAGTCGCGTCCACCATCTTGCATCTCAAAATAAATGTTATATTAGTAATCAGCATCCCGAGAAACCTCGAAAACGATATCCATATTGATTTCACTTAAAAAGTCGCGTCCGCCATCTTGGATCTCAAAATTGATGTTATATTCGTAATCAGCACCCCGGGAAACCTCGAAATCGATTCCCATATTGATTTTATTTAAAAAGTCGCGTCCGCCATCTTGAATCTCGAAATAGATGTTATATTCGTAATCAGCAACCCCGAAAACCTCAAAATCGATACCCATATTGATTTAATTTAAAAAGTCGCATCCGCCATCTTGGATCTCAAAATTGATGTTATATTCGTAATCAGCACCCTGGGAAACCTCGAAATCGATATCCATATTGATTTTATTTAAAAAGTCGTGCCCGCCACCTTGGATCTCAAAATAAAAGTCGCCTCGCACGATCACACTTTTCGTAACGCATTCACCAGTTTACTCCCCAAGTCAAGCGTGCGTAAAGAATTTGCGTAAGTTTTACTTCAAAAGTTTCATCAGAATCGGTCCAGTAGTTTTAGCGTGATGCTCGAACAAACAAACACATCTACAGTTTTATAGTAGTTAATATAAGAAGAAGATTAGTCATGGAAAATTTAGTCATGATTATTTAACTAAGATTAAAACTAATCAATCATCACTCACCACGCCATGATTGAATTAATCAATCATCAATCATTAGTCATGATTGACGAATTCAATCTTAGTCATCAATCATTAGTCAAACTAAATTTTGCCCAACACTGGATGCAGGTTGCAGGATCCTAAAAATACAACTGGATTCTATTAGTATTATAGAAAATATAGAATAACATAACATAGCCCATCACTGTCCCGCTGCTGGGCATGGCCCTCTTCTTGGAATGAGCAGAGTTAAGGAACTGGATATTGTTAGTGTAATAGATTACACTGGTCAACACAAGTTTTGTTTCCATTATTATTTTTTCTGTTATTGGGTATTTATATGGCCCTGACTATGAAAAAAATACTGAGAGATTTCTAACAGCTATACTTTTTGAAATATACAGGTTTATTATTTTGACAAAAAAATTCAGAAAATTAATACATTATGTTAACAAAATTTCTATTGAACACTATCAAATGATCTTTTATAAGATTTCCTTGAATGAACGACTTTAGGTAGATCTCGTTGCAAACTCCAGCAGTAGTCTGCCATCATACGTGAGTCCCACCGCCCCTGATAACGCTCCTCCATTGTCCGAAGATCCTGATGGAATATTTCACCCTGCTCCTCACTAAAATTACCCAGATTTTGTAGAAAACTGTCTAAATGCGAGTGCAGGAAGTGGATCTTTATGCTCATTTTGCACCCTAGCTCTTGCAAGTTCGATAGCATGGACTCAAAAAGTTCGACGTGGTCGTCAGATTTCTTTTTTTATAGGAAATTACCCATAACCAAAACAAATTAATTCCAAGCTTTGGATTACTGCATCTCTTTTTCCACTGGACCATCACCCTAGACATACCACACATTTCTGGCATACAATTTGAGGAACCCATGGCTTCTTGTCCTGATTACACAATTTTATTTTAACGTATTGATGATACGTAGTTTTTACAACGTCCGATATAGGTTTTCGATATTTTGCAAATACATATTCACCACAAATATAACAAAAACAATCGGGATTAAGCACACAACATCTTCTTGACGAAGGCATATCGAAAACAACAACAAAATATATTTCGGTGTCCAATAAAAAACGCAAAGTTAAGTAAAAATTGCAAATAAGGGTAGTTAGCTGTAACTCAAAAACAAAAGCTGTTAGAAAAAAATTGGTGACGTATTTAAAAAAAAAACCCGTCGAATACATAACCTCCTCCTTTTTTTGAAGTCGGTTAAAAATACGCGCCAATTTGAGATAGAAACAAAAAAAAAATCACAAGAAACAAACAAACAGTTTTTTTTTGTTGACCAGTGTTATCATAACATAATCAGCTCATTACCTACTGCCCCACTGCTGGGCACGGACCTCTTCTTGGAACGAGAAGAGTTAAGTAACTAGAAAATATAGAATAACATAACGTAGTCAACCCATTACTGTTCCACTACTGGGTATGGCCCTCTTCTCAAAATGAGAAGAGTTAATGAACTGGATATTATTAGTATTCTAGAATAACATAACATAACCAGCCCATTACAGTCCCACTGCTGGACACAGGCCTCTTCTCAGCATAAGAAGAGATGTGGTTAGTGTTATAGAATAACATAATCAGCCCAATTACTTCCCACTGCTGGGCACGAGCGTCTTCTCAGAATGAGAGAGTTTAGGGCTTATTCCATGAAATTCCATCACCTTAGCCGGTTGGTTGTAAAAACAAAATATAGTATGGTCGGTAAATAGTGTAATCGTCTGTGTAGGCGCTTCTTCTTCTATCGTGTCGACATGAGCTACATAATGATAGTAGCTCATGCCGTGGGGAAAAGATTAGCCAGTCAGCAGGTTGGTAGCGGGGCTGACTGCCCGGCGCTTATATATATATATTTGAAGATATTGTGTTCATAATTATGACACGATGTTATTTTCCGACATCCACGCGGACGGAGTCGCGGGCACAGCTATGATTTATAAAACTACTGACGTGTAAATTTATTTTACAAATAAATGAATATGAATAAGTTGAAATCGGTCTACGTGATCTTTTTCAACATGTCAAAAACTCAGACCAAATTATTATTTTGGTCAGAAATAAAAAAAAAACTCTTCAAAAGCGATCAAATCAACAAAAAGCTTCTAATTTTAAGGCTTTTTCTAAAATAATCAAACATCCAAAACAAAGGTAGGTACAGTCAGGTTCAAAACTGATGTAGCCCACTAATGATTATGTTCCTATGAACGTACAGTGCATACGTCTGTTTGTGTGAGTGATGTCTTAACGCACTCAACCTAATAATGACTAATGAGACCTCACACACACGCACAGTCCGTTGTCGGAGACCACGGGTACGTTGTAAAATCCAGTCTCGTATCGATGGTCTTTTCACGCAGTAAGCGCATAATTTTGTCCGCATCATTATATAGCTTAAATTCACGTAACCTTAAGAAGCATCGACAGTAGCAGGCCTTGCTCACTCCACCACGTGACTATAAAAATATATGTCCGCGCGTAGCTCAAGGTTTCATCAGGATTCATCACCAAATAAATTTCTCATAACTCTAAATTATGTATTTTCCGATTATTACATGAACTGACCAGAAGAAGAAGTTTTACAACAAGAATGACAGCCCGCGCAAAGCACAGTGTCTCCATCTTTATATTACTACAATCAAATAGACCCAACGGAGTCACTAAATACATTTTAATTTATAAATGAACACTAAAATAATTAACCAGTCGTCGTGATAAAACTAATATTAATTTAGATAATCTCTAAACATTATATAAACCAACAAATCATGCCAGATATTAAAATATGAAACAATATAAAGCGGAATTATCAGAACCACAAATTTAAATTAACAACATTTAAATTAATCATTTCATTAATCTAATTAGAATATTCGAATTATAATTATCATAATATTAACATTATTTACAACATTAATTTAATTAATACGGATCATCAAATATTAAACTTTACTAAACAAAAAGGTATCTTCTTTGATCTTTGCAAAGTACAACAAATACAACTTTGATGATCTTTGCAAAGTACAACAAATACAACAGCAAACTACATAGCAAATTCTAGAAATAAAGGATATTTATTTTAAAATACTTCATAATCTAATTAAAAGTAATTCATTGTATAAACTAGTTACCTCAAAATGGCAATAGATTGCGTTGTAAGCATCGATATTCGATATACCATAAACATTAATTGGTCTGAGTCCGAGTATAAATTAATATTTTAATGTTATAAGCTATGGAAAGCTATATTACTCTCAAATTACACTAGAGGGCGCAATGTTCAACCAACGCCAGGAAGAAACATTCAATACTGACCAGTAATAAAGATTAATATATTAAGTTCTGTGAAAAAAGTGTAAACAAAATTTATGGCAACACTAGCGCGCCCATACGGCCAGACTGACTCAAGCGCGCTCTCGGCGCTTCTAAATTACCTAAAGACATTGAGTTACAGCTTGGCATAAAAGAGTACACAAAATGGGGCAGCGCCACCAGTCGTACATTGAAAATGTAAAATATTCATATAAATTCTATTTGTGTTTCCAGGCACATTTTTTTTTGCATGATCAAATACACAAATTGACACAATACCTACAAAGATAGAAAATTTGTTCGGTTTTTAGACTTTTTTGACAGACCGTATGTACATTGCAAAATAAATCACAACATTTTCTTTAATTATCACTTACTAGTAACATAAATATATATAAATCGGAAAATCTCAGTTCTCTCAATTTAAGTCTCACAAAAGCAATTTTATGGGTAATCATATTTATCATAACATTAGTAATTAATTATCATCTTCAACGTTTATTATAAAATTATTAATTAATTGATTATTTATCACAGGCAAACAATGTCACACAGCATAATAAAAATTATTATTCAATTATCTACACATTACCCAAAAATGTAAAAATATAAACCCAAATATGTTAACCATAACCTGAGCTCAGTAACCATCTCTAGCTATCACCCACATCGGGATCAAGCTACCAAACCGTGGGCATCATCCATTCCGGCGTCTAGCCCCATAGGCATCACCCATCCTGGGATCTAGCCAAGACCGGGAATAAACCAGGATACGCTTGGTGGCCAACCAGCGTTTGAGAAGGGATGTTTGGATAGGTCTTTAAGTAAACACAACAACAACGACAACCACTTCAACATTTTTCTTTCTTATAGCGAAACAGTTGCTCAGATAATCTTTAATACCAGGGCATAAACAGTAGCATAAAATTCGGTTGTAAAAAAGCTGAATCATCAAAACTGTATGAGCGTATACACTCGCCCATACGGTCGTTTTTTTTTTTTTTTTTTTTTTTTTTTTCATATTTTCTTTGAAAATACCGCTCGACCATCCAATTCTTCCTTGCCATATTTTACAGAATAGAAACAAAAATAAACAAGCAGTAATAATAATAAAAGCATACTCTGCTTTACTAGGCCTTCAGCTCTAGGTCATGCAACAGATCAATAATAGGTATTAGTGACCAATAATATCAGTGTGAAATGGCAAAATTAACCGATATACTTGTGAAACGGCACGCCATGCGCCATTCCACGGGCGCTCATTGAAATACTGATGAGAGTGTAGTGTATGCTCAATGCTCAGTTACGCTGCGTATAAACATGTCATTTTGAGGCTCAAATCAGACATATCAAAGTATTATTATTACATAAAGAATCTACATGATTTAACGAGAATGAATCTCAAGCTCGACTTTGCTTGGAGTTATAATAATAACTAGTGAGGCCTCATAAATGACTCCTCAGCACTTTTATTATCTTCTAAAATCATAAAAGTTCACATTTATTCATTCATTCTTTAAGCATAAAATTGTACAGGGGCCGACTAAATGCCTAAACATTTAATGAAATATTAAAAGATTGATTGAAGATTGTGACAATGTGAATATAACTTGAATAACTAAAACAATTTAATTGATCAACTCATTATTTACCATATCAACAAGTTTATCGGTATGGCAATGAGTGTGATTTCAGTCAATATTACCTTTTTATGATGAAAATAATAAATTATAATTATTGCATCCAATAGATTAAATTTAAGTAGTTCTACTTGTAATAGCAATTGTACTGAAAGTCTAACTAATTCATTTTTAGTAATAGTTATTTTAATGTTTTATGTACATCCAACAATTCTGAATCACGGTTTTCACCAAGTAACAAAAATCAATTAATTTTCTAAAATTAATCAATAATAACCATTTGTCATATCAATATAATTATTTGGTTATTCCAGTCTGATTTATTATTATTTAGAAAAATGTAAACAGAACAAAACTTATTTGAAAATTAAAGTCCTTATCAAATCAAGCAACTACACCTCTTATTTCACATTAAATCAGCTAAACCAAAACGACGGCGTGGTAGCCTATGTCAAAAACGATTATATGGCACTAGTAACAGAAATAAATGTAACGCATGCTTCTGCTCTTCAAGTAACTATTTCAAATTTTACTATTATAGGTATATACCGTTCCCCATCCATTGTCTGTGCTGACAACTTCATTAACTCAATTAACACCCATCTTGAATCATGTAGTACGCACAAAAATATTATTGTTACAGGTGACATTAACATTAACATAATCGAAAGACCCAAGGAAAAATCTCATGAAAGATCTAACAGGATTAACTACTCAAATATGTTATCTGTTCATGGCCTTCTCCCGGGGCACTGCCTACCCACTAGGGAGCAGAATTGCATTGACCATGTATTTTTGAAGCTTGATAAAACCAAAAACTCAGCCTTTGTGATAGTACTTAACACAACAATCACGGATCACGCGATGGTTCTCTTAAATATAACTAGCTCAAATAAAGCACAAAGAAGTTTTTCTAAGTCCATAACTGTTACGGATTTTGAAAATGCTTATAAATATCTCATCAATATAGATATATCTATATTTGATACATATACACTCCCTGATATCTACGCCAATAAACTAGTGGAAGTGATTAGAGCGTCCCTGCTCTCCAACTCTAAAGTTAGATCGGTTTCTTGTTGTAAAAGAACACTGAAGCCCTGGATTACTACAGGTGCATTACGTTGTATTAGACTTAGAAATAAAATTCAGCGCCAGACTAGAATAGATCCCTTTAATGTAATTTTAATAATAACGTTTAAACGCTTCCGTAACTTTTGTTCAAATTTAATTAAAAAACTTAAAAGACAATACTATCGAAAACAAATAGAAGATTCAACGAAAAATCCAAGACATCTTTGGTCAACAATAAATGAAATCACACAGTTCAAGACACCTAAAACTTCAAACGCCTACCTTCTTAATATTACACCGCACCCTCTAGATTCACTAAACCGTATCAATATGTTCTTTATCACCATAGGCAAATGTTTAGCTGAAAACATTGTGACTCGGACAGGATTACCAATTGTGACTAGTTGCAGTGCTAATTCCTGGGCTTCCTCGTTTGTGTTACTGGAGACTGATCCGCAAGAAGTTGACGGTATTCTCATGGGCCTTGACTCTGAGAGTGCACCCGGCTGGGATGGTATACCTACAAAATACCTGAAAATGTCCAGGGACTTTGTGGTTCCCCTAATAAGCCAGCTAGCTAACTTGTGTCTTACTAAAGGTATCTTCCCTAGAGATTTTAAGCGATCTGTGGTTACCCCTGTGCACAAGGGTGGGGACGTGAACGATGTCAATAACTATCGACCCATATCTGTGTTACCATCTATTTCAAAAATTTTAGAAAAAATTATAAACAAAAGACTAATTAGCTATTTAAATCAATACAATATTCTATCGAACTCACAATTTGGGTTTAGAAGAGGACTCTCAACACAAGACGCTATTACGGCACTGACATCTGAGATTGTTAATAGAGTGGATAATAAGGGTCATAAATGCCTAACGGTGTTCTTAGATCTCAAAAAGGCTTTTGACACCGTTTCCGTCCCGATCCTTCTGCACAGGCTTGAAAGCATAGGCATTAGAGGTACGGCTCTCTCCCTATTTGAAAGCTATCTTAAAGATAGGCAACAGATTGTTAGAATCAACAACTTAAGCAGTACTGAAAATGAAGTATATTATGGAGTTCCGCAGGGGAGTGTTTTGGGCCCGACACTCTTTTTAGTTTATATTAATGGCCTATGTAATCTGCAGAGCAATGGAGGGCGAATTTTTTCATACGCTGACGATACTGCGGTTGTCTATTCAGGAACGTCATGGGGAGAGGTGAAAACTGCTGCTGAGAAGGGTTTGACGGAGATAGCTGGCTGGCTTAATGTAAATCTTTTAACCCTAAATACTACTAAGACTAACTTTATTTGTTTTTCCCCGAACTCAAGGTCTCAGCCTGGACCCAACTTCGGAGTTAGGATTCATGTCTGTGAGAGCGGTCTTCATAGTTGCGACTGTCAAGCCATTCAGCAAGTTAGCTCCACAAAATATTTGGGCATAATTGTTGACCAACGATTGTCATGGCACCCTCACATTGAGATTCTCATGAAGAGAGTCAGGAAATTCATCTGGATTTTTAAGACCTTACGTCATCTAATGTCCGCACAACTTCTTAACAAAATCTATATTGCCCTGGCACAATCCATAATTACGTACTGCATCTCGATCTGGGGTGGAGCCGCTAAAACTAGATTCCTCGATCTGGAAAGAGCTCAGCGATCCCTTATTAAGGTTATGTATTTCAAACCATTTAGGTACCCAACAACCGACCTTTATAAAGTTAGTAGACTGCTATCTGTAAGAAAACTTTACCTGCTAAATGTGACCTTAACCCTGCATAAGTCCCTTCCTTTTAACCCAGATACTCAAAACAGAAGGCGCAGAGATATAGTGGCTCACTCCCCGCGGATTCGAACAGTCTTTGCTAGACGGCAATATGTGACACAATCAGCCTACATCTATAATAAACTGAACCTCAAACTAAATATATATCCTCTTCTGTTGCACAAATGTAAAAAAGTTATAACTGAATGGCTAAAAACCCTAACATATGAAGAAACAGAAAACATTTTGGTCAGGATTAGCTAAACAACTCGTCAAATTCTACATGCACATGTACACACACAAACATACACACACCTCCCACATCCCCCACATATACTCTCAAACACACAATAATCTCACAGAGCTGCTAAAACCAATGTTATTTTAAATAAATTTTTTTGTTTTGTTTTCCTCATTTTATATAAAAAAAATGTTAAAAATAGTCTCATCATTGTTATGATCAATGGGAAGTAGCGAGACAGCTCCAACACAAGTACTTTTGTAACTTACTGGAGCTGCCTCAATTTATGTTTGAACACTTATTGTTAAGTTAATTATTTTAGTTACTACGTTCATCACTAGATGGCGTTGTCCTTTTACGGCGTGTTTCTGAATCACGCTATGGTTTCGTTCCCACCGCTTATACAAGTGTTTAGAAAATTATTTTTTTAATTATAGTTATCCACGAGTACTAAGTTTGTGTTTTATTCATTGGTCCTTCGTACCGGATAGTAAAGTGACAGTAAGTGATACAGTGACAGTAAGTAATAATTAATTAACTCTTAAAATTGTAATTGTGTATTGTGTGTAAATTGTGTAATTGTGTCAAGTGTGGACTGGATTCCAAGTGGGTAAGTCAAGTGAACGCAGCCGTGGTCACTTGTGTTATTACGGACCCAGGACTTGTAAAATCTCACGTAAGTGGCTTTGGACAGAAGTATTTTTAAACACTTAGAAAATTTTAACTTCAGTGACTTAGACAATTTTGTGCGAACATTAACTTGGAAACTTTTGCATTATTAGAACTTGTATATTTTCTAAAATAAACAGTGTTTGGAAATTTATTAAACATGGCGCAGTTATGTGCAGCACAAAAATCTTTAAGTGAGCGGATCTCTAAGTTATATAGTAACACGAAGAAAACCTCCAAGTCACGCTACACCAGAGGTTATTTGGAAACTAGACTAGATACATTGTCGGAATACTGGGGAACTTACAATAAACAACATGAGGACATTCTAAAGAATACTACAAGTGAAGTTCTCGAACAAATAAAGTTTGATCCTTTAGCTAACTTTGACATAACTGAGGAAATTTATTTGGATTTTAAGACTTTGATCAAAGAACATTTAATTGATCTGTCAAGTGAACAATCACAGCAGTCTACAGCTGCTGCTACTTGTCCCAGCGAAAAATCGGAAAAAGTAGCTAGAAAGACAAAGTTGCCACCTATTAGTATTCCAAAGTTTTCCGGTAACTATACAGATTGGTTTAGCTATAGAGATATTTTTACTTCACTCATTCATGATGATGAGAAATTGTCCAACATTGAGAAACATCACTATTTGAAATCCAGTATTTCCGGTGAAGCTGAACAGCTGTTAAAACATTTTACACTTACCGAAGCTAATTATGATAAGGCATGGGAAACGTTAGTGAATCGCTATGACAACAAAAGGATCACAGTGAATCATATTCTAAATCGTCTCCTTAGTCAGCGTAAGATGAATAATGAATGTGCGTATGGCCTGAAAGGAATCTTAGACACCACACGAGAATGCCTGAACTCTCTAGAAAACATTGGAGTAGAGACGAGCAAGTGGGATGCTATAGTTGTTCACATTGTTGTCTCTAAACTTGATATAGAAACTCACAAACTTTGGGAACAAGCCCTTGGTTCATCACGAGACATACCGTCGTTTGAAACTTTAGCATCTCATCTGGAAACACAATTCAGAGCATTAGAAGTTGTCAATAGCGCTAGAAAGGAAACACAACAAAAAAGAGATTCACCGAAAACTTCCTCATCTTATTCAACAAAACCAACTGCTGTAAAATCATTTGTCACTGAGGTTGAAAGTACTTGCAGTTTTTGTTTTCAAGGGCATTATATTTGCCACTGTAAAGAATTTTCTAATTTGCATGAATCAAAACGTCACGAATTTGTTAAAAATAATAACATATGCTTTAATTGCCTTGTGAAGGGTCATTCAGTGCAACAATGTAGGCAAAGTACAAGGTGCAAGAAATGTAGTCGACGTCATCACACACTTTTGCATTTCACAAGCCCAGCCAAAACAAGCACAACCCCGGAACAGAATGAGCCAGAAACACGCGAAGCTATTAGCATGAAAGCTGAAACAGAGAATGTCCAAGTTGTTTTAGCAACAGCTCGTGTTGTTATTATTGCAAAAAATGGAGCTACTTACCAACTGAGAGCCTTAATTGATCCGGGATCTCAAGCATCATTCGTGACTGAAACAACTGCACAAATACTAAACCTTGATCGTATTGCCGTAAATGGTAAAATCACTGGGATATCTGATGAAACAGTCATAACAACAAAGTCAATGGTCAATCTAGAATTTCATTCTATTTATGATTCTACACACATATTCACAGCACAAGCTTACGTACTCAAACATTTGACGTCATTACTGCCTTCACAAAAAGTTTCTATGGACTCCTGGCCTCTTTTAAGCACGATGAATCTAGCAGATCCACATTTTCACATGCCAGGGTGTATAGATATTTTATTGGGAGCCGAAGTGCATTCACAACTGATGCTCGATGGCTTACACAGACACAATGCGATGATTGCACTCAATTCACATCTTGGATGGTTAATTTCAGGACAAATAGGTTATGTTAACTCACAAGCTCATCATGTTGTTGTCTCACACACAAAACTAGAGATAGACCAGTTGCTCAGAAGATTCTGGGAACTGGAAGAACACACATTCAAGGAAAGAGCCTTGACACAATTGGAAGCCCAGTGCGAAGAGCATTATATGGAAACTCACACTCGCAGCGCTGAGGGCCGTTACATAGTTCGTTTACCCTTCAAGAGTCACACGAATTTAGGAGATACAAAGCAATTAGCTCTTAATCGTTTAATACAAATGGAAAAGAGATTTAAATACAAACCTGAATTTAAAGAAGAATACTGTAAGTTCTTGAAGCAGTACGAAGCACAGGGTCACATGGAAGTCATACCTGAAAATGAAATAAATACAACTAGTAAATATTACTTACCGCACCACGCAATTGTAAAGGAGTCTAGCACAACCACGAAGTTACGCGTAGTCTTACACGGCAGCGCCACACCTGCAAAAGGAAAATCGTTGAACGACGAACTGTTGATTGGACAGTCTCTACAACAAGATATAAAGGATTTAGTAACAAGATGGAGAACACACAAAATCTGTTTGGTAGCAGATATACAACAAATGTATAGGCAAATACTTACTGCACGCGAAGATGCCGAGTTTCAAAGAATCTTGTGGCGAGAAGGTTCCGATAAAGCTGTAAAGGAGTACAGACTACTTACCGTTACTTACGGAACTACTAATGCCAACGTTGAACTATATGGGTTTTGTGATGCTTCTTGTACTGCATATGCTTGTGTTGTGTATCTCAGAGTTCTGATCGACGATGTTGTCACAATACGTCTTATAGCAGCCAAATCAAAGGTTGCGCCTGTTAAACAGGTTTTGCTTCCTCGCTTAGAGCTCTGTGGTGCAGTACTTTTAGCTAAAATGTTACGTGATATTAAAACTAGTATAACAATTGAGGAGAGTAATATTTACGCATGGACTGACTCCACCATAGTGTTGGCTTGGTTGAGAAAGCATCCTAACACGTGGACCACTTTCGTTGCGAACCGAACCACTGAAAATCCAGCTGACTTAGCTTCTCGAGGCATTTGTCCCAACGAATTGAAAGAAGCGACATTATGGTGGGTAGGCCCGTTATTTTTAAGAACTCAATCTGACGTCGTGTATCGGAATGACAATTTGCCAGATACTATGTTAGAATCGAAATCCAAAGTTACATCGCTTGTTACTAACAAAAACGATGATGAAAGGCACTCACATTTAAAACGCTATTTTAATTTTACTAAACTAATTCGTGTCACTGCTTATTGTTTGAGATTTGTGCATGTGTGTAAAACTAAAGCTTTAAAACTTGATTCAAATAGGACGAATTATTTATGTACTAATGAGTTGTTAAACGCTCGCGATGTT
The DNA here is from genome assembly GCA_949699075.1 of Asteroscopus sphinx. Lineage (NCBI taxonomy): Eukaryota > Metazoa > Arthropoda > Insecta > Lepidoptera > Noctuidae > Asteroscopus > Asteroscopus sphinx. Next base: position 10,807,740 of record OX453019.1, read on the forward strand.
TGTATTCGATTGTCACAGCGTGCTACCTTTCAAAATGAAATTGAATTGTTATCACAAGGTAGGACGATTCCCAAGACTAGTAAATTGTATTCACTTAATGCCTTTTTAGACAATAAACATATTTTGAGGGTTGGTGGCCGTCTTGCTAATGTTCAAGGAAATTTAGATTTAAAATCACCAGTTATTCTTTCAAGTCGATGTCATTTCACTAAACTTATTGTTACTGATGCTCACCTAAAGACATTACATGGCGGGTTCCAACTAACTCTTAATGTGTTAAACTCGAAATATTATATAGTTGGTGCTAAGCGACTAGTTAAAAGTATCATTGGAATATGTATCCCTTGTTTTCGACAACGCGCAGTACCACGAGCTCCCTTTTTGGGAAATTTGCCATCCTACCGAGTCCAACCAGCTCACCCATTTCTAACAAGTGGAGTCGACTTTGCTGGACCGTTTGCGTTGAAATTGTATTCGAGAAGGTGTACACGTACCAGCAAAGCTTTCGTTGAGAAACATCCTGGTGAAGATGGCATAACTCGTGTAGTATCCTTACAATATAAAGATCATGTGTTTAAAAGACTAAATTGTCTCCATTACCTGTTCAAACTGAATCAACGGAACCATAACGTATTCACTGTTATGTAACCTCATCACTTATATTTTACATGATTCTAAGGACCTCATGTAGTCCTTGGCCGGCGGAATGTTAAGTTAATTATTTTAGTTACTACGTTCATCACTAGATGGCGTTGTCCTTTTACGGCGTGTTTCTGAATCACGCTATGGTTTCGTTCCCACCGCTTATACAAGTGTTTAGAAAATTATTTTTTTAATTATAGTTATCCACGAGTACTAAGTTTGTGTTTTATTCACTTATGTATGAGATATAATAAAAATATTTTGATTTTTTTGATTTTTGATCAACATAAAGGTATTGCAACACTGATGGTGTTTGACTGCAATTTAATTAACTTGGAACATAAATGTAATACTCAGATTGCAATTAAAATAGCTATCTATTTCCATACAAATATAAACCTTTAAGCAGGTACCCTCTTAGAACATGTTTAGACACGGGCTCGTTTAAGCCCGGTCTAGCGTCAATCTCCATGGACTTAAAAAAAAATGTGTTTAAGCCTGGCCCAGGATAATCCCATTCTCAGACCCGATTCTGTATTAAGTTGGATAATCTGGTATATTTCACATGGCTCCACATAAAAAAAAAATGAAGAATCTTCTCAGAGTCTGATTGTTATCTTTTTAATTCAATAATATCAATATCTATTAGAATATTATTTATCAATCGATTAATCTATCAATCTAATGATTGCAAAGATGACTGCACCCTAAATTAGCTTTTCACTTATTAGGCACAAAATTAATAAAATTTTCAAACCGCATAAAATTACAGAGAGAGAATCACTGTCCTAATCACATGTTGTTTCCCGAACAAACGTGTAAAGAACCAACAATCACTTTAGATCTTTAATAATGACGTTATGAGAGTTCAAGTTAGCTTATTCAACGTACAACTTAAAAATAGAAGTTGTAAAATTAATAGTACCTACGCAAAAAAAAATTAAAATAAATATGTTCAAAATAAATGATAAATCTGATAATGTCAGCATGGCATATCAATTATTATCAGCAAACTCATTCTCATAACTTTATATAAAAATGAAACAAACGAAAAAAAAAAATACCATCAAATAAATAAAATAAGCCAATTTCTTCAGCTTAGTTTAGAAGGATCAAATGATGCAAAGATGCACTCTGAATACTCTGATACGTGGACTGTACCAGTTTAGAATAGCAAAAACAATTTTTATATAAAATAATTAATATCGTAATTAATTCCACATAGGTAAAGTATTTAAGCGAATTCAAATCGCAATTACAATTTAGACCAAATAAACTCTGAATAAATACCTGCAATCAGAGCCTTTACCACTACATGAAGCATCAGGCCTCATGCTTCATTCCTCTGAATAGAATAGAACCCACGCTGTGGTGACATACTCGGGTGACCATGCATCTGATCAATGGACATCAACAGAGTACCGGGATCCCTGGAAAAAGTATAAATTAGTTCCGTTTTCATTTGCTACCAAGCATGACCATTTCTTTCAATAGTAAAATATATAAAAAGCCTTCATGTAAAAGTTCATGTCAATATTGAATCTGGCTCTGGTTTTATCTAAATGAATACACAAGACCACCACAATATTATTATTAATAATTGTTATATTATTTCCTTCAATTATTAAATTTTTCAATTTCCTACATTTAAGTACCCACAACAAAAAGTTGATGAAATGGTTGCAAGCAATTAATCTATGAAAGGTCAGATTGTTTAATTTAACAACCAACAGAATAAACGAAACTCATGACCTGTGAATTTGTGGTCTTCCAGAGATCTTGGTGAGGCTCCTCTGAATATTAATTTCCATGATGGTACTCCGGATTATTGGCATATGGGATCCCACCGCTGCTGTCCGCGCGTAGCTCAAGGTTTCATCAGGATTCATCACCAAATAAATTTCTCATAACTCTAAATTATGTATTTTCCGATTATTACATGAACTGACCAGAAGAAGAAGTTTTACAACAAGAATGACAGCCCGCGCAAAGCACAGTGTCTCCATCTTTATATTACTACAATCAAATAGACCCAACGGAGTCACTAAATACATTTTAATTTATAAATGAACACTAAAATAATTAACCAGTCGTCGTGATAAAACTAATATTAATTTAGATAATCTCTAAACATTATATAAACCAACAAATCATGCCAGATATTAAAATATGAAACAATATAAAGCGGAATTATCAGAACCACAAATTTAAATTAACAACATTTAAATTAATCATTTCATTAATCTAATTAGAATATTCGAATTATAATTATCATAATATTAACATTATTTACAACATTAATTTAATTAATACGGATCATCAAATATTAAACTTTACTAAACAAAAAGGTATCTTCTTTGATCTTTGCAAAGTACAACAAATACAACTTTGATGATCTTTGCAAAGTACAACAAATACAACAGCAAACTACATAGCAAATTCTAGAAATAAAGGATATTTATTTTAAAATACTTCATAATCTAATTAAAAGTAATTCATTGTATAAACTAGTTACCTCAAAATGGCAATAGATTGCGTTGTAAGCATCGATATTCGATATACCATAAACATTAATTGGTCTGAGTCCGAGTATAAATTAATATTTTAATGTTATAAGCTATGGAAAGCTATATTACTCTCAAATTACACTAGAGGGCGCAATGTTCAACCAACGCCAGGAAGAAACATTCAATACTGACCAGTAATAAAGATTAATATATTAAGTTCTGTGAAAAAAGTGTAAACAAAATTTATGGCAACACTAGCGCGCCCATATATACCTACGCTCCGGGACCGCGTCGACGCGGTTGAGCGTCAGGTGTTGCGCGCACGCTCGCATTACAAAAAAGTGTCTACTTAGGTTAACTTTAGATTTTATTTACAGTTTTAAATTATGGGTATGTAGGTAGTAAGAAAGCGAATAACATTTGGATGCATAGGTACATAGTGACAGATTTATCATTATACTACAGGCTTCGTTCTCGATATATGTATTAACCATGCTTTTTCGAGTTACTCGGCAACTGAACGCAATTTTCAGAGCTAAAACTAAACGTAAGTATAAGTATATTGTCTATGTCCTTACGTCAACTGTCATTCTTTTCGTTTGCGCGGCAACTGTTACTGTGTTTCTCTGTGTTTATTTAAATAATTGAGTGTTAAAACTATATTTCAACCAAAATATAAAGCGTCGTCGGAAAGACGAACATTATTCGTCATAAAATAAAAGTGATAGACATCTTTTTTTAGTGTTCCAGGTAATAATACGTTGTCTTGTGATTGCTATTACACCGGTACGGCTACTAGCTTTTATACAACGTTATTCTTTGTATACCTGCATCCTGAAATTACTTTGTTCAGAATCACTAGGACAATCGATTTATAGTGAAAAAACATAGTGTTATATTTTTGGAAAAAAATCTTCAACTTTATTAAAATTTTGGATACCTATTTTATTTGTACTACACCGCGAGTCGGCACGCTGATTTTATTTTGTACTGCACCGCGAGCCGCCGTCGCCGCTTTGATGTAGCCGACCGACAACCAGTCGAACGCCGCCGCACGCCACACCGGCGCCGCGCCGTGAGCGCCGCCTGACCCTCCCCTGCCCCCGCTCGCCGCCGCCGCTTGCGCCGAGGGCGAGGTAGAATTTCGCCAAATCGCCAGTCTTACGAAGTTCGCTCAGCTGTTTAGTGTACAAGAGAGTGTGGAAGGGCGCTCCGATCTCGTGATCATATTTTTCGACAATGGCATTTCGGTTCACAAACCAACAGTCCTCCGTGAACCTCCCCTCACAGTTTTCCGAAGCCCAGGAATGTACTATCAACACGATGGTGCCAGCGGTCCGGCAGTTCCTAAATCAGGAATATGGTGACAGGTGGATCGGCCGCGGAGGCCCCGTTCCCTGGCCCGTGAGGTCCCCTGAACTCACCCCACTTGATTTCTACATAGTTTACTTGTGTGTGTCTGAACCATCTACGGTGACAGAACTAACCGGTCGCATCGGAAGTAGCTTTGCTTTGTATTAAAAAGTGATACCTACGTATTAATAAAACTAAACAGAAATTTACGTAGATAGGTACATAAACGTGCTCGACTTTGCATTCAAACAGGTGGCCTGCGATTTGAGCGAATGCTAGGTGGGTACTAATGTGTAACGATGAGACACCTAGTGATAGTGATCAGTGTACAATAATCTACTTACAAAACAGTCCGGGGACATCGTTGTAGGTACCTACTCTTTCTTTACTACAAGGTGGAAGGTGGTTCGAAACCGACGGATATGGTATGTACCTACCTACATGTACAGTCGACTGCATGACAGTGGTAACACTTGAATTAGAAATCCGCCCTACTGCTTACGAAATAAAGATGCTGTCAATGTCAAGTTGTTACCACTGACGTGCGGTTGACCGTACCTACCGAGCGGGTAGGTAGGTTTTACCAAATGTTAATAATAAGGTCGTGATTTCAATTATTTTTCCTATCGTCTAGTTAAGTACCTACCTACCTACGTTATTATTTATTATTTTAACGCATGCGGAGTCATAAGTACCTATGTACTTATTTTGTTAAATAATGATGTGTAATGAATATTAGCAATATTTAAGTTATTAACATAGCACCAGCTGTCCCATAACAAGTCGAACATCTTACGTAAAATAAGTACCTACCTATTTCATTGATCGAATTAACTTACTAGGTAGGTACCTATCTAAGAAGGGCATAGACCCTTACTGTCAGTGCATTTTGTTTGGGGAAAGCAAATTTCGTTTTAGCCGGTAATTAAGTATGTAGGTATCACATTGCAAGGCCGAGTGACTATGAATGTTACCGCACTTTGACCCGAGCGGCGCGGCTGTGTCCAAATCTTACGTACGAAAAGCGGATAATTAAATCAGCTGTTTATGAAAAAACTGTTCATCATAAGCCAATTTTTTTTTCACCCATAATTTTTTGAATATTTTAACTAATTGGGGTGTATAGGGATGTTGGTAAAGAAAGAATAACGTTGTAGTAGGTAAGGCCGCAAGGGTTTTTCGTAACCTTTGTACCGGTTGACACGGGTGGTGTACGAGATACATTGACGTGCTCATTCGTCTCGGGGCTTATACGAGATATACGCACGAGATCCTTCTACTCTTATGTGAGGTCCGTGAGACCTTAATAAGCAGTTTTATCAATCACTCGTACGATCTGTTTTTCAGTGGTATGGACACCACCACCAGGATGACCAGATCGGGTTCCAAAAGAACCCAAACCTCTGTTAGTGGAAAATACTATCTCCACCCTAACGGTTGATCCTGAGCCTACCTCAGCAGCACCTACAATAAGCTATGAGGTATTGTTAGCAGATAAGCTACATCTTATGCCAGATAAGCCAAAATGTGGTCCTATAAATAGAGACTTAGCTTTTATTTGGAGCTATATTTTGAAAAATGTCTTAATGACACAAAAACTGTCTATAGTAAGTAATGCATTATCACTGTTGTTGGTAACGATACAGTAGACCGATTGAAATTGATCTCACTAGGTACTTAGTGATGATGGAAGGATCCTGATGGATATATCCATCGTCTAGTACCCACAGTACAAGCTCTGCTTAGTTTGGGCCTAGATAGTGCTGTGTAAAATGTCCCAAGAATATTTATTTATTAATTTATGGATTTAAATTGTGTCCAAACAAAATCAAGGACCAACTTCCCTGTAGTATATCTATGAAACTAGTCTTAGTGACAAGATCAAAGTTTTGAAAACTTGTCAATAAAGCGGTCAGTCAAACTTACAACAAATCATAAGGGAAACTTAACTGCGGTTTAGGTATGGACACCCAGTCCTCAATGCAGGCCCAGGAACATCACAGCCAGCATTATCAGTCCACGGTCAAGAAAAACCAAAGCCTACCAGAAGAAAACTTCTGCTCGAACATAGAAGTAAGTCATGCCAGAAGGCTAGCAGACTTTTTACCTCGCTGGAAATAAATTTGCAAGTCAAGTCCATACTTAACTATATCAAAGGTTACCTAATTACCATTGTATAGAAGGCTCATTAGAATTTTGTGCCAGTACCTGCTTCAGTAAAATCAGCTGAGAAAGATAGTGATATACTATATATAGCTATCTCGCCGTTAAACTTGATAGTTTGGCGAGTTTTCTAGTTAAGTAAAACTAAAGAAATTGTACCTATGATTAAAAAAAAAAAAAAAAAAATACTGCAATATAATAAAATTGGGTGTATATCCCCTTGCAAGCCATGCCATATATTTTTATTCCAAAACATAATTTTAGTGTACCTACGAGAACATAACATAACATCACGCCTGTATTTCCCCGAAGGGGAAGGCAGAGGTGTATAGTACACCCACATTTCGCCAGTTATGTTATAGTCCCATGTAATAGGGGGCGAGCCTATTGCCATTGACCGGGCACAAATCCAGACTCCGGGCTGCTACTGAGAATTTCCTAATGAAAAAACCCAATAACACTTTGCCCGACCCGGGAATCGAACCCAGGACCCCACGCTCAGCAGTCGCGCTTGCAACCACTAGACCAACAAGGCAGTTTACGAGAAGGTTTATATTAAACATGTCTCTGAATACATTTGTAATGATTTGTAGACACATCTCATTACAAGATGGGGGACTATAGGATGGCAACATTACCACTGACTTCGGGAGATTACATGGCAATAATTTACTTGAAGAAATCATATTTATTAATACTAATAATAAAAACATTTATTTGTCCAGCACATTAAGGATATTAACATCAGTATTCGCTTAACATATGTTATAGAGGCTGGAGCCGTTACTAGATGAACCTGTGTTACAATTGTTGTGGTCTCAATTGTATGAGTTGACTGCCCTCCCTTATAGCTTGGGCTCTGTACTTAATAATCATGAAAGCTGTGGTGACACATCTAAGACCTACTTTGTAAAGCATCTAGTAATCAATCATGTTTAGAGGATATTAAAGAAACATTAGCTCTCTTAGTGCTTGAGATTTGTTATTTATTTTGATAAAAGCATAATAGTACCATCAGTCTTGATAATTAAATTCAAAGTTTTGTGTTTGACATTGCAATATTGCCTACAGGCAAAGTATTAAACATTAAAAAGTTTGTCCAAAAGTACTTAGACCTGAAAAGTTGTATTATAAGAGATCTAGCAAAGTTAATTGGAATAATAATTACAGCCTGCTCAGGGGCACCTAGGCACTCTACCACTACTGTGGTACCATATTGTTGGTGTTACCTACCAAATTTTAAGAACATCATAATAATAACAAATAAAAAAATCAAAAAGTCAAAATAATAATTCTTATTATCCTCTTTATTGCACAAGAGGTCATGATAGTTCAAACAAAAAACAAACAAAATTACATAATTATTCCCTTTATTTGCTACATTCTCTTATTAATATTTACATATTGAAATATTTTAATAATACAAAAATAAAATCTTTACATACATGTTATTATATCTTTATTTTCATAAAATGTGGTATAAAATATGGTTACATTTTAATCTATAGAACGGGCATATTTTTCCAATGTAATAAAATAAAATAGGAAAGCAATATAAATATAAATAATGTAAAAGTAAACTTACATTCAGAAATAAAATTAGATCTGCAATGCTGGGCTAATAATATCAGTACAGAATGGGAATTCAATATTGTGACATTTCAATTGTACCTGAACTGGGAGAACCTAAAATAGATTATTTGCATCCCGCACTAATTCTAAATGTATTTTCTATGCCTGTTGGCGACAAAATCCAAATATTCTGTCTTGGACAGAATATTTCTTTGCCTTTTGTCCATTCAATTTAATATTTTATTTATTTACTAGTCTATGCTCGCCACTTCACCCGCGTGAATATCGTTTATCGTGCACCCTTCCGGAACTGTTCATCTTCCCGGGATAAAAAGTAGCCTATACATTAATCCGGGTTATGTTCTATCTGTATGCCAAATTTCATCAAAATCGGTTCAGCCATTCTTGACCTATAAATGGTGTAACTAACCCGAATATGTTTTATATATTCAGATGCCTATAAAATACTACAAGGCTACAGGTATCATGGTCAGGCCCCACTGGCCTTCACAACCCTGGTATCATTACAGTTTAGATACATTTACTTCCATCTATACCATTTATTACATATTTTCTAACAAAATCATTTTATTCTGGGGCTGCCTATGGTACCTCAAACTTAAACTCTCATAAGTCAGCTCTACTCTTTGTAGGGCTCTAAAATTGGGGAGGATGCTTGTACAAAGAGACCCTTTAAAGGAAATAAGTCCAAACCAGCGTTGGCAAAATATCAAGCAACATGGGATCCAAATAACGTTTTAAGTGTATTTACAAAACTGGACTCCTAATATGGCATTAAGTCTTGATGTAGTATGTAAAAACACTGGTGGTTTTTGCTTCAACTAAGTACAGCTGAATGAGCACAAACTTTATTATTTACTAAAATATCTAAAATAACGCTATAAAAATAAAATGTATTTACTCTCGCACCCCGTCTCGGTTACCAACCCTGGACGAAACACGTACGACGCGTATTGCGTGATTTAGCGGTTCAGCGTAACATCGACTTTCTTTTACACGCGTAGGACTCAATTTAGCTTGTATTTTATTTTATAGGTATCTATAAGAGTAATTTAGCGAGCTTTCTTAGGGAATGCTACTAGTACTATTATTTGTTCTATGACAGTAAGAAGAACCGTGTGTCCAGACGGTTAAACACAGGACTGTAGGTTCGATCCTCAGAAGTTATTATTTATGTCATGTTTTTATTTTATTCTTATTTTCAACAATAATATTTATTTTATTACAATATTGGTAGTGTTGAAAATAGGATTAAAATTAAAAATATAATAATTAAAATTAATAATAGCAATTAAAAAACAGTGAAATAATAACCCGATTATTTTATTGTTTTTTATTTAGCATTATTATAGCAATAGACTTATTGACAATAAAAAAAGCGTGATAATAAAACAACATTATTTATTTACAAATTGTAATATCAGTTTGTAATAGTGTGTACTGTGTAATTTATGCATTGCAAAGTAAACTATTACATTTAATTGATTTACCTACTTAAGTGTGTTTGAGGCAAAAAGATTCAAGTAAATATCACTAGTTAATATTTTAATGTATTTGTTTTGAGGTTATACGAAAAGAAGATTGAAACTTAACCTCAAACATTAATTCTTAAATTACGGATACCTATTACTACCTACTTAGTATATTATGGCCAACACACTGCATAACCCTATATATTTTTTAAATGTCTACTTATTTTCTTCTTCTTAATTTACATGTCAATTTGCGATTAACGATAGAATAGTTTCCTTTCTAAATAGAAAGACAATCATGTATGTAGGTAAACACTTTTATATCCAACTAGCTTTTACCCGCGGCTCCGCTCGCATTAAATTCTGCTAACCCACGTCAGTCCAGTCCAGTCCAGTCCACTGCCCCGCTGCCCCACTGTCCAACTGCCCCACTGTCCAACTGCCCCACTGTCCAACTGCCCCACTGTCCCACTACCCACTGTCCCCCGCTGTCCCACTGCCCCGCTGACCCGCTGACCCACTGTCCCACAGCCCCGCTGTCCCACTGGACCACTGCCCCGCTGCCCCACTGTCCCACTGCCCCACTGTCCAACAGCCCCGCTGTTCCACAGCCCCGCTGTCCCACTGCCCCGCTGTCCCACTGCCCCGCTGTCCGACTGCCCCGCTGTCCCACTGCCCCACTGTACCACTGCCCCGCTGTCCCACTGCTCCGCTGTACCTATGCCCCACTTCCCCACTCCCCCATTGCCCGCTGCCCCACTGTACCACTGCCCCAGGCCCCACTGTCCCATGCCCAGCTGTCCCACTGCCCCGCTGCCCCATTGTCCCGCTGCCCCACTTACCAACTGCCCCTCTGTCCCACTGCTCCACTGTCCCACTGTCCCAGTGTCCCACTTCCCCACTGCCCCAGGCCCACAGACCCACTGCCCCACTGTCCCTCTGCCCCAGGCCCACAGCCCCACGCCCCGCTGCCCCGCTGCCCACTGCCCCACTGTCCACTGCCCCACTGTCCCACTGTCCCACTGTCCCACTTCCCCACTGCCCTAGGTCCACAGTCCCACTGCCCAGTGCCCCACTGTCCCACTGCCCCACTGTCCAACTGCCCCACTGTCTCAATATATCACTATCGTCCCGTCCCATGTCCCATGTCCCATCCTATATCCAGTCCCATGTCTCGTCCCATGTGCCGTCCCACTCTCCTGTCCCATGTCCCGTCCCATGTTCCATCCCCTGTCCCGTCCCCAGTCCCATCCCCTGTCCACTCCACTCCACTCCATCGTACATTACTATCCGCTCGTGCAAATGCATAGAAGCTTCAATCTGTCGGGTGAGTACGCAACCCACGAATTAGTTTTTTTCTTTTTTTCTTTCTTTCTTTCTTTCTCAAAACCCATACCAGTTTTTAAGTCAGATCATCAGCTTTCAAAAAAAAAAAAAACATCAAAATCGGTCTAGTAGTTTTAGCGTGATGCTGGAACAAACAAACAAACAGACGTTTACAATTTTATAATAGTTAAGATGATCTCATATTATATGGTCACGCTACTGTACTTTTCCTTAACAAAAACTAAAAAACCGAAAATCTCGTGAATTTAACTACTTACACAAATGAATTATATGTCAAGTTTTTGTCACAAATTTGGCAAAAAACTTCACATAGTTTGCGTACCTATCTACGAAAGAGGTAGTTGCCTGCATGCATTTTTAAGGATCACTCAATTCAGCAAATTTAAAAATATTCAATTGCTCATAACTTTTTAACTATAACTATTGGTGTAATTATTTTCACTGTACGAATGTATTCGAAGCTTAAATTTTATGGTGAAAATAATAAAACATGTATTTCGTCAACCAAAAACCGTATTTCCAGGATCACTCAATCCAGCAAGTGTCTGGATTGAGTGATCCAATGAAAATGTCACAGATTCCTGGACTTACCTTTTAGAGCCTTGATTTTTTGTAAAACACTCGTGACAAATTCGTGACAATTTTTTGATATGAAAATCTCGTCCACAGAGGAAGTATTTGCCGTGATTGAGCTCGTGGCCATTTTGGCAAATGTCTGAATTGAGTGATCCACATATCGCGTTATAGCTTCATTCGCTTGTGAGTGACAAATTTTTGGATTCTGGCTATGAGTTTTGACAATTTGTGACTAAATGTCCGTTTTGATCATATCACTGAAAAAAAAAAAGATCACTCCATCCAGACGCACGTAGTAGCGGCGGCAAGAGCAGGAGAAGGGACTTGTTTACATACTCGCGCTACCCACTTTCATGCCCAATTCCCTGCTCAAGTGGGCTGAATTCAATGTCAATGTGGCTATACAAAACGTACGAAAGTGATGTAGGGTGATTTTTGCAATGCGATGCGTTGCGGCGCTGCCCGCCGTAATATGCGAGAGCGTGAGCCTTTAGTGAGAGTTTTTCTTGGGTTTTAGTTTTTAACTTTCACATTTTATGTGTAAAATTGTTAAAGCATGTATTATCAAGACAGAGTACAGTAATATAATAGAAGTTTTTAAACTTTCGCGAATTTCACAAAAAAAAAATGTTTTTGTTTTGTTATATTTTGATTTAATTGTGCGCGTCAAGTCCCGTAAACATAGTTCAATATCAGTAATATAATGTTATCTAGATCAGTCATCATGACTCATGGTAGTTACCCGACTACGGCAAAGCCAAAGGGAGGGGTTATTTATATTATGTATTTAATTAATAAAAAACTTCTTAATTGTTTCAGGCATAGAGATATTTATCACACGTGTTATGCTCTGAGTGGACTGTCAGTGGCGCAGCATGGCACTGGGGCCGGAGACCCGTACGTCGTGGGCCGACCCAGCAACGAACTCAACAGAATACACCCCCTGTACAACGTTGCACCACATCTCGCCTATAATACTTGTCACTATTTCATCAGGCACCCACCACCAGTGAAGGACAAAAATTAAATGAATTCTCCCTAGATAATCTTCTAAAGGTTCTATTCCGAACCACACTGCAGACTGCAAGTGCAGCGGCTGCCTTGCCCACTGCACGTGCCGCTGCCGCGGTGCTCGGAACTCGTTTCATAGAAATACATACAAACCAGTAGTGTCGCTGCACGCAGTCACTGCACTTGCAGTCTGCAGCGTGGGTCAGAGTAGTACCTTAAAGCTTAGATGAATTTTTGTACCATAGTTTTACTACATACTCCGCTAATTATATAT